>JAQSVV010000012.1:0-1320368 GCA_036375495.1 Agrotis segetum | reverse complement strand
CCACCGTGTCCTCCGGGCGATCCTCACAGTGGTGACACCCGGGCGTTTCCTCCTTTTTTATCATGCACAGGAACCTCCCGAAGCTGCCATGTCCGGTGAGGACCTGTGTCATGCGGTAGGTGAGGACGCCGTGGGACCTATCCAGCCACTCCTCAAAGAGGGGTCTTACAGCCGCGACTGCGGCTAGCCCGAAAGCTAGGTAGCTAGCAAGTCGTGGTCAATAACATCTAAAATTAATATCACTGTTGTGTTCTTAGGGTCAAGCAGTAGAACTGGCAGCATGTGAATGCGCCGCGCGGCCGTGGGCTGGAGACTCGTCCATGGTGGTTGCAGAGGTTGGCGCCAGGTGTCGCTGCGGCTGCGTGCTCCATCTGGCACCTGCTGCGAGGTTGCTGGCCGGCTCCGCGAGAGCCTGTCCTGCTAGATCCTTCTGGTTACTACAGGTTGGTTATTTTATTTTTATTCCTGGATCAATTCAATAGGCTCCTTAATTACTGCAACCGGTTTATATACAACCTGACGTAATTTGACTATGTGTCAAGGTACAGATCACAGCTTAAATGGATGCCCATTCAGCAGAGATGAAACCTGCGCGCTTTGTCACTCTTTTCTCAACTGTTCCCTTCCCCTTCATTTATCTTTTCTGTCATTTAAGTTATCGTGTTTCGAAAACATTCCATGACTTGAAGACAGATCAGTTTTTTCCCTTTAGATCGATATTTCCTAAAGTTTAACTTACCAACATACAACAAGTTATTTTACACAGGTCACTTCGTTCTTTTCAAAGTTTTTCTTTCTTTTTTTTTTACTGTAGGGATTATTTCAAACATTTTCACTTCATTATCTTCCTTTATAAGGCCCCCGGGTGTTATACGGGCTGACGACTGGCTGCCATTCGCATTAAATAAACTTTTGTTTTAAAACTTCTTGTCAGGAGTTTATTCGCAAAAATATCACGCTCTCTGCAACTTTGAACAAAGTAGAGAACTATGAATAACGTTGGATAACGTTACGTTCGTTGAGTTACGTTTCATCGTATCCGTTTAGGTTAAAATGTCAAATTCTCAAAATGTCCAACGGTTTCAAAACGTCCATTTCCTAAAATGTCCATTCCCAAAACGTCCAATTCCCAAAACGTTCAATTCCCAAAATGTCCAATTCCCAAAATGTCCAATTCTCAAAACGTCCAATTCCCAAAATGCCCAACTCCCAAAATGTCCAATATTTGAAAATGTGGTAAATGTTCAATAACTCATCAAAGCGTTTTTTTTTAATACTTAGGTACGTCAAACAATACAATACAAAATACTGAAGTCGTATTCAAATCATTTATTCCAATTAGGCCATCAAAGAGGCACTTTTGAACGTCGATATTTAAATTTAAAGGGAATAAGAAGGGAAGGGATTGATTCTACACCCATTCGCTAAGGTAGGTTGTATGGAGAAGAATGGGCAAGAAACTCCATACTTACTTTTTTTTATAACAGCGTTTGAAATAATTTATGTCAAAGCAATGTACCTTGAAAATCTAGACTAAAAATAAAAAAAATAATAAGAAATAAAAAAAAGCAAAAAGGTGACATGGCGCGGGCGTTCACATTTTAACAAAATATTGAAATTACACAATTTACAATTAGCTTGTAATTAAAAATAATTCCATTATCTTTGTCTATATAATGAAATGACAGTATCATGGGTTGCTATTTAATTTTTCGCGCCTACGCCTGTCTGGTTCGGAAAAGACTGTCGAAGGAAAAGTGTTCGGTAACCCTTTGCGTTCCTGGGTCAAGGACTCAAGGTGTCCTTATAAGACAGACCCGATTCCAGGAGGCATTTGGCACTATGACCCCGTGTGTTTGCTGGCAGCTCCTTTTCCAAACATTTTTATCTTGAATATAATCTTCTAATTTATAATTTATGCTTGTTTACTAAGGGTGTTTTTTATGTAACTTTTTTTTTTACATTTAATAATTCACTCGGTATTTTATTGTAACATTTAACACAGAACCCCATAAAAGATTTTTGTACTTTAGACAATCTAAAATATGGTTGATCAATTTTATCTTTATTTCCGTATTAAAATTAGGTTTGTCGCTTATTTTATTAAAAAGATGAAGATTTTTCCTAACATGCATTAGATTTTCATAAATAAATTGACAAGGCACTGTCATTATATTAATCTTTTTGAATAATTCCCTAAGAGATTCGCGACGACGTAGATTGTAAATTGCTCTGACAACTCTTTTCTGCAAAATAAAAACAGATTCAATGTCAGCTGCCCGGCCCCACAATAGGATGCCATATGACATAATGCTGTGAAAGTAGCTGAAGTAAACCAAAAGCGCAGTTTCGACGTCGGTTAACTGCCTTATTTTTCTAACAGCTTAAGCGGCTGAGCTTAGTCGCCCTGGTAGAGATGCTATATGGGGGGCCCCATTGTAATTTATCGTCTAACGTGATTCCTAGAAAAACTGTCTGATTAGGTAATAAATTCCAATTTTTTTCCGTTCAATAAAATTTCACATTCGCTTCTTCTAACATTTGGTAAAGTGAATCTAATACTTACATTTTGTTTTCTTTTCATTAAGATCTAAATTATTAACAGTAAACCAATTTTGAACCTTAGAATACAGTCATTAACAGTGTCTAGATTTTGTGCGTCTGTCAATTTAAAAAATCTGAAAGAATCAAAATATATTTTATTTTTATGTAACAAATTCAATGTATAATAATAAAATATTAAGGTGTATGTATTTTTTAAACGCCCTCTGTCGTTCAAAGGCAGTATTCATTGCTACTGGTTCAGAGCATCCATTTCATCCCACTCCATCCTACTGGAACTGGAACTGGAACTGACACCGAAACTGAAACTGAAACCGAAACCCAAAACAAAACCGAATCCCAAAACAAAACCGAATCCCAAAACAAAACTGATACCCAAACCGAAGCCGAAACCGAAAAAGTAACCGAAACCGAAACCGAAACCAAAGCCGGAACCGGAACCGGAACAAGAACCGGAATCGGTACAGGAACCGAAACTGAAACCTAAACCGATACCGAAATCGAAACTGAAACCGAAACCGAAACCGAAACCGAAACTGAAACCGAAATCGAAACCGATTCCGAAACCGAAACCGACTACGCCTAAGTGTCTCTGCCTTTCTGTTTTTTTTTTTTTAATAGGTGTTTGGTTTTAGTTTAGTTGTAAATATAATTATAGTTTTATTTATTTTTGTATCTACATAGCTTAAGTTACCTGTGTACATATTATATTAACAGTTTGCTTTCTATTAGTGTCCGACCGAAACTGATTTTTCAGCCGAAACCGAAACCGAAACCGAAACTTATGAAAACATTTAAATTTTCAATTATTTTCTAAAATTTTGTTTTTTTTTTACATTTGGTAACACTTAAGAAAAAGTGTATATACAGGAATTACAGGATGACTGAAGACCGATTTTGTCGAAAACAAAAACTGCATCATTGGATTTTAGAAAAAACAATAGTGCTGGTCAGGAATCGAAACCGCAGATTTTGAAAAAAAAACACACATTATTACACCATTTGATAGTGTTGCTAATAAGGATCAAATTCTGGAAATTAATATTATGTTACGGCTAACTTATGGAACAAATAGGTTTCTAAGAAATTGCTATTTTTCTATGTTATTTAACGGGCCTGGCAACACTACTAGAGTGAGGCCTGGCAACACTACTAGAGTGACATGTCAAATTTTTTGTTCCGTGTTTTAAAATTAAATTAAATTAGTAATTAGTCTTTATTCTAATGTAACTTCATGTGTAAACGTATAGTAAACGTGTAAATACGCAGGAATATTGTTTTCCTAATAATTGGATAAATATAAAAAGTTTTTGGTGACTTAGCGTTCACCGGTAACCTACAAACTATCAGCTGACGTCTGCCCTACGGATCCAAAACGGGGAGTATTGTTTACTTATTTTCTTTCTAAATAGCACACATTCATAATATTTATATTAGTTACTCATCTAATACTTTTAACTAATCTTTTGTTGTTTTTGCAGCACATAATTTGCTTGCAAATTGTTTGTTGACATACCTTTGTGAAGCTTATTTTATAAAATTGTTCAACAATACTACATCAAATACACAATTAAACCTGTAATAATGATCAGTGAACATTATTGTCTTTAAAAATAATAATTGTTATAATGTTCTAAGTTTTGTGTTCTTGACAATATACCCACAACACAAAAAAAGTAAACACAAAACATAAAAATCAATAAAATTGTATTTCCAATTAAAAATTATTAACTATTTAGAAGAAAACATAGTAGCCTACCTCAATTCAATATCTAGCTGTGCACTTTATTCCTTTTTTTCCCCCCTTTCATCGCTAACTTCCCTTGATCTGTTCTACTAGTTCTCACCGTTTCTTTATTTCTACATTTCAGTAACCAATTCAATAACCATGCCTGTGATGACCCGTAAAGCTGCTGCTCAGGATATGGAGCTGAAATTGAGAACAGCTCTCCTTGAGCTAAAGGAATCAAACCTCAAAGTCCAAAAATTGTTACAGGAGAGAGAAGAGAGTGAGGTGGAAGTTGATAAAGTTAACTCTAAAAACTCAAGCCTTAAACGTCAGCTAGTAGACCTTCATCAGCAATTTGTGGATGTTGTTGATGAACGGATCAACTGCGGGTGGTATTGGATGGGTTCAGTAATTGTAGTAATTTGTATGAGGAGGCTTTAGGTAAAGTTAGGGACTTAGAAAATGAGTTATTTGAGGCCAATAATTGTATCTTAAAGTTACAAAAAGAGAAAGAAAGTTCTCAGGTTAAACAAACAAATAGCTTATATAATGAGTTATTGAACAGCAATTGTAACCCCTCTTCCTTAATCACTATTGATCTCACTGAAGATTCTTTGTTGAGAAATAACAAAATTAGCAACAAAAAAATTAAAAAATATGCTAAACTTAATAAAATAATTAAAAAATGTTATAAGCTAAAGAAACAACAAAAACTCTTTTCTAAATATATTCCACAAAGGAAAGAGCGTGTTGATTTAGTTAATAAGTTGCACAATTACCAAATAAAATTAGAAGATAGCATAAAAATTTATGAAATTGACACACAGCATTTGCAGTCTGAAATACAATTGCTTCAGGACTCACTTAGTTCCCTATCCAGTAAGTATAAGAGATCTCAGTACCAAATTAAGGAACATATTCTTGCTGCAAATGAGTTAGTGTTGTGTCAATGTAGTTGTCAGACAGCTTCAAACCATGGTACTGACCAGCCTGAGGTAATGGAGGACCCATCCCCGGCTGTGGATTTACCTCAGGTCTGCACCTTTAGCCAGCCTGAGTTACATGATAACAGTTCTTGCTCGGTAATGTTCTCAGATGGTATAGGAAGAGGGTTAGGTAAACTGTTAACTAATAACCTGAGTTATTCCTGTAACAATTATTGCATGCCAGGCTCAACTTTTAAGCAGATTATGTCATCAGTTTATAATAAGAAATATGGAAGTAATACTGATATAACAATATTTATTGGAAATAGTTCAAAAATAAACAAGAAGGACTTAACGAATAGTATCACCGAGTTATTAAAGTTAAATTGTAGAAAAATTATATTGTGTGCTTTCCCCTACTTTGAGAAATTGTCCTCTAGTAAAAACAATTACATTTACATGCTCAATAAGCATCTTCATTTCTTAGTTAGTCTCTATAGTGACAAACTTATGTATTTTGATACCAACGTTTGTATGGATAAACTTTGGTCAACTCGAGGTACTGTGTATCTGCCTTATATGTATAGATGCGAAATAGCCAGGCTATTAGTTTTTTATATTCACACAGACATAAATAGTATGTCTAAGCTTAGTAGTATAGTTATTACTGATAGTGTTCATAGCACTCCTTTTGATGCACCTAGTGATTTAAACTGTTAGGTACGACAATAGGCAGGCCACATAATATGTTGAATGTTGTACATCAAAATATGCAGGGTTTGCCTGGCAAGGAGTTAGAATTAAGTTTATTTTTGGAACACTATCAGGTTCAGGTCTTGTGTCTTACTGAACACTGGTTGAGGGAGCATGAATTGCCGTTTTTCAATGATAATAATTTTACTGTCCAAAGTGCGTTTGTCAGAAGGGGCGCTATTCGTGGTGGTTCTTTGGTTCTTGTTTCAAACAAGTTGAAATGTAAAGAACGTTTAGATCTAGTTAATCTTTCTGTTGAGCGTATTATTGAGTTGTCTTGTGTGGAACTCGAGAAATATATAATAATTTGTGTTTATAGACCTCCTTCTGGGGATTTTACTCGCTTCGAATCTGTAATGGAGGATTCACTTAGTAAGTTAAAATCAAGTAATAAAAGGATAATTTTATGTGGAGATTTTAATGTTAATATTTTAGATGCAACTCCTTTAAGTGTTAGACTGCTCAACCTTTTTAAATCTTTTAATTTAATTAACTTGTTTTTTGAACCGACAAGAATTACTGCATCTTCGTCGACTTGTCTTGACAACATCTTTACTGATTCTGATGCCGAAAGTAAAGCGGTGTTAAGTGACTTATCGTCTGATCACTGTGGATTGATGGCTAGCTTCCCTATGCCATCACGCAAAAAGCCTCACAAGATTGAATGTAGGCCCTATACAGTTAGTCGTTGTAACAAGTTTAAAAATAATGTAGCTGATAGACTTACACCAGCCATAGCTGAATCAGATAGTCCTAATGAAATCTATAAATCCCTTTTTGATATTGTTAAAGATGAATACCAGTCCACTTTTAAAACCAAAATCATTAAGAAGAATGGATCCTCTGCTGGTTTCAATCAATGGGCTACACCTGGCATTTATAAAAGTAGAGCGAGATTGTACGAGTTATATGGTTTGAAGAATTATAGGTTTGATACACCTTTTGTGGAATATGTAAGAAATTATTCAAAATTATTTAAAAAGATTTGTGCTATTGCTAAGTCAAAATTTTTAAGCGAAAAAATCAAAAATTCTAATAACAAAGTTAAAGCTACCTGGCAAATTATCAACAGTGAAACGGGTAAATCGGTTAATAATGAAAAGCAATTAGAGATTATGATAGACAGTCAATTAATTACAAATCCGACTAGCGTAGCAGACGCATTTAATGAATTCTTTGCAAATATTCCTATAACTACGACTCGCTCCTTAAGTTCGTCTCCGTCTAAAGCTGAAAGCATTCTGCAAAGTAGTGTGCCTAAATGCGGTAACCTATTTGGTTTTAAACACATAACACCACATGATGTAATAAATGTATTCAATACACTTAAGTCCAAACATACCGGTGATTATTGGGGCATTTCAATTAAACTTTTAAGTAATATAATTGACATCGTCGCCCCCTATCTTGCAATTACATTTAATAAATGTGTAGACCTGGGTACTTTTCCTGACCTCATGAAGAGTAGTAAAGTTATACCATTATTTAAATCAGGCAACAAAAATGATATTGGTAATTTCAGACCAATTTCTATCTTACCTGCTTTTAGCAAAATATTTGAAAAATTGATACTCAAGCAGTTGCTTAGTCATTTTAATGTAAATAGCCTCCTTCATAGTGAACAATATGGTTTTACGAAAGGTCGTTCAACAACTGATGCAGGTGTTGCTCTGCTGAAGCATATATTTGAGGCGTGGGAGAGCTCTAAGAATGCAATTGGTGTTTTCTGTGATCTATCCAAAGCCTTTGATTGCGTACACCATGATACACTTTTGCGAAAATTACATCATTACGGAATCCAAAACGAAGCTCTTAATGTTATAGAATCGTACTTACGTAATAGATTTCAATGCGTAGATGTTAATGGCTCGAAATCTTCTGGTCAACCTGTTCAGCTAGGTGTGCCTCAAGGATCAATTCTGGGTCCTTTTTTATTTTTGGTCTATATTAATGACTTGCCATATCTTTTAAAGGGCATTTGTGACATTGTACTGTTTGCGGATGATACCTCTCTTATATTTTAAAGTTGATAGAAACAGACAAGAATTTAACGAAGTTAACACCGCATTATCATTGGTCACGGATTGGTTTTCTGCTAACAACCTAGTCCTAAATGCCAAAAAAACGAAATGTATAAAGTTCGCCTTGCCAAATGTTACAAATCTGGGTCCTAACATTGTTCTCAATAATGAAGAACTTGAAACTGTTGACTCAGCCGTGTTTCTGGGTATTAAAGTAGATTCTAGAATTCAATGGGGCCCGCATATAACAAGTTTATCGGGAAGATTAAGCTCGGCTGCCTACGCTGTCAGAAAAGTAAGACAGTACACAGACGTTGATACCGCTCGACTAGTTTATTTTAGTTATTTTCACAGCGTTATGTCCTACGGCATTTTATTGTGGGGCAAAGCGGCTGATATTCAAAATATATTTGTCTTACAAAAACGAGCTGTTCGGGCAATTTACCAGCTGGGTACTAGAGTTTCTTTGAGGGATTTGTTTAAGGAGATCGGCATTCTGACGGTGGCATCTCAATTCATCTTTGCCAACATTATATATATTAGGCAGAATTTACACCTATATACCAAAAACAGTGATTTTCACACTATTAACACGAGAAATAAGCACCACCTACGTGTTCCTTTTCACCGACTTCATAAGGTTCATAACTCATTTGTAGGCCTTGGTATAAAATTCTACAATAAATTGCCTTCGTCATTGCTAGACTTGCCGTTTAATGAGTTTAAATCAAAGATTAAATCCATCCTTTGTTCTAAGGCATATTATTCCATAAACGATTACTTAGTGGATAATAACAGCTGGTCACTCTGTTGAAGTTAAGACGGCTTTCATGCTCTTTCCCAGATGTTTTTTAGTTCTTTTCTTTTTTTCTTTTTTCCTTTTTTCCGGACTAGTTATATGTGTTCATATAATTGTTTATATTTTTTTTATGACTTAGTTAAGTCATCTGGTTTTGTTTTATGTGTTTGTATTTGTTTTACTTGATCGACGGACATTGTTGTCCTACTTTACATTTTATTGCTTGTCTCTTTTTGTGTATTTTTTATTTTTTAAGTACGACAGTCGTAGGTTTTCTTGATTTTTAATAAAATTGTCGGAGCGGATGAAGATTGTAAAATTATCTTTTGCATTGTATAGAGTGTATTTATCTAGTATTATATAGCGTCATAGCCAGCATTGTGTGAGTACCATGTGCTTCAGATCTATCATTGACTAGAAACCTACGTCTTTCATTGACTTGAATGACTCTGGCAGTTGAGAGTATGTCATGCTCACTCAAAGGTCTCGCTGATGGTGGCGTGTATGTCGGATCATTTAGTTCCCTTCAAAATGGTTGAGCTGAATGGTGCTGATATATGTGTCATGTTCGTGAACGGGCGCTGTCAGTTGGGACTGGTCATCTCTTAGCTGCCACGGTCTATTTTAATTATTAGTAACTTTATTTTGAATTGTCTTTTCATTTTTCTATGGACACTATTAATTTGCCACATCGTTCTCACGTAATGTACCATCTGATGATGAATGATGTAACAAAAGTTTTGTAATAATTTTGGCGATTGAAAAAGAGTGTCCATGGAGTTTCTTGCTCATTCTTCTCCATAGAGATCTACGCTTTGGAATGAGCACCTACGGTACTTTCACAGTTTTTATGTCTTGTGACTGGGACTGTAGCACCATAACTGTTTTTGCAATTGTTTTATTTTATGTCTTTTGACAATTCATAAGTGCCTGTAATTGGCCTAGTTGAAATAAACGTTTTGATTTTGATTTTGATTTTGATTTTTAAATATATTTTATTCATCATCATCATCTCAGCCGTAGGACGTCCACCTGAACATAGGCCTCCCCTTTAGACTTCCTCATATACCGGTTGGAAGCGACCTGCATCCAGCGTCTTCCGGCGACCTTATAAGGTCGTCTGTCCACCTTGCTGGTGGACGTCCTACGCATATACGCATATTTTATTATTACATGAATATACAAGACTTACTCTTGGCAGTAAACTCGAAATCATAACCTCAACTCACGAATAATGAACGGTGGCGAACAGCGCCGGGCCCCGCCGTCAAGCAAGCACGTGTTGGCTACGAATGTTACCGAACGACGCACGAAAATGCACGAACACTTGAGTTTCGTCAGGTTTCGGTTTCGGCAAAGTTTCAGCTATATTTTGGCCGAAACCGAAACTATGGCCGAAACTAGATTTTTTGGCCGAAACCGGCCGAAACCGAAACCGAAACCGAAATTTCGGTCGGTCACTACTTTCTATACACAATTTATAGGATGTTTCCTTTGAGTAAAATTTTCTATCTGCAGTATTAGAAGTACTTTTTTAGATTAAAGCATCCATTTCATCCCACTCCATCCCACTGGAACCGAAACCGGAACCGGAACCGGAACCGATCCGGAACCGAAACCGAAAACGAAATCGAAACCGAAACCGGAACTAAAACCGAAACCGAAACCGTAACCGAAACGGAAACCGAAACTGAAACAGAAACAGAAACCAAAACCGAAACCGAAACCGACACCAAAAACGAAACCGAAACTGAAACAGAAACAGAAACCGGAACTGTAACCGAAACCGAAACCGAAACCGTATCCGAAACGGAAACTAAAACAGCAACGGAAACCGAAACCGAAACCGCAACCGAAACCGAACCCGAAACCAAAACCGTAACCGAAACCGAAACGGAAACTGAAACAGAAACCTAAACGTAAACAGAAACCGGAACTGAAACCGAAACCGAATCAGAAACCTAAACCGAAACCGAAACCGAAACTGTATCCGAAACCGAAACCGAGACTAAAACAGAAACGGAAACCAAAACCGAAACCGAAACCGAACCCGAAACCGAAACCGGAACCGAAACCGTAACCGAAACCGGAACCGAAACCGCAACCGAAACCGAACCCGAAACCAAAACCGTAACCGAAACCGAAACCGAAACCGAAACTGAAACTGAAACAGAAACCTAAACCTAAACAGAAACCGGAACTGAAACCGAAACCGAAACCGAATCAGAAACCTAAACCGAAACCGAAACCGAAACCGTATCCGAAACCGAAACCGAGACTAAAACAGAAACGGAAACTGAAACCGAAACCGAAACCGAAACCGAACCCGAAACCGAAACCGGAACCGAAACCGTAACCGAAACCGGAACCGAAACCGAAACTAAAACAGAAACGGAAACCGAAACCGAAAAGAAAACCGAACCCGAAACCGTAACCGAAACCGAAACCGAAACCCAAACTGAAACTGAAACAGAAACCTAATCCTAAACCGAAACAGAAACCGGAACTGAAACCGAAACCGAAACCGTAACCGTAACCGAAACCGAAACCGAAACCGAAACTAAAACAGAAACAGAAACCGAAACCGAAACCGAAACTAAAACAGAAACCGAAACAGAAACCGAAACCGAAACCTAAACCGAAAGTGAAACCGAAACCGAAACCGAAACCAAACCCGAAACCAAAACCGAAACCTATACAGAAACAGGAACAGGAACAGTAACAGGAAAAGGAACAGGAACGGGACGAGGAACACGAACAGGAACAGGAACAGGAACAGAAACGGAAACGGAAACGGCAACGGCAACGGCAACGGCAACGGCAACGGAAACGGAAACGAAAACGAAAACGGAAACCGAAACAGGAACGGTAACGGTAACGGTATCGGTAACGGTAACGGTAACGGAAACGGTAACGGTATCGGTAACGGTAACTGTAACTGTAATGGTAGCGGTAACGGTAACGGTAGCGGTAGCGGTAGCGGTAACGGTAACGGTAATGAAAACTATATCTATAACGAAAACGATAACGATAACGATAACGGAAACGGTAAAACTAAAACATCTTGTAAATTGTTCCAAAAGAATATGCCGTGAGCATACGACCCCAATTTGGTGCAATCGTTATGTCAAATCAAAATAATGTTTGACGATTATTTTCTCGATGTTCATATATTATTAACAGCATTTTATTTTTTGTTGTTTTGGTAGAATATTTAAAAGGTCGATTTATAATTTTTCATCTCAAAACCGGAACAGGAACCGGAACCGGAACCGGAACAGGAACGGTAACGATAACGATAACGATAACGATAGCGATCATGATAACGGTAATGGTAATGGAAACGGATACGGTAACGGTAACGGAAACGATAACGACCACGATTACGGTAACGGTAACGGAAACGATCACGATTACGGTTACGGTAACGGTAACGGTAACGGAAACGATAACGATAACGATCACGATAACGATAACGATCACGATAACGGAAACGGGAAACTAAAACATCTTGTAAATTGTGTTCCAAAAATATGCCACGAGCATACGACCCCAATTTGGTGCAATCGTTATGTCAAATCAAAATAGTTAGATTAGCTACAATTTTACGGGATGATCAAATGTTTATTTTTTGTTGATTTTTCTAAGATTATAAAGAATTTTTGTTAAATTGTGTATTTTTTTAGGATAGCTATAATTTGAAATAAATAATTATAATTCTAACTTTTAATTTTCTTTTATTTATTGTTAAACTACATTTTCGTTCTACACGTTCTACACTAAACTTCGTTCGCGTGGATGTCGAACCGAAACCGGTGTGGGAAAAGAGACAGTTTGCTTTCTTACAAAAATAAAGGATGTTTACTTAGAGTAAAATTTTCTATCTGCAGTACCTATTAAAAGTACTTTTTTGGATTAGAGCATCCATTTCATCCTAGTCCATCCCACTGGAAATGGAACTGAAACCGAAACCGAAACCGGAACAGGAACCGGAACCGGAACCGGAACAGGACCAATTACAATAAACAGTAACGATAACGGTAACGGTAACGGTAACGGTAACGATAACGGAAACGGAAACCGGAACAGGAACCGGAACCGGAACAGGAACCGGAACCGGAACCAGAACCGGAACCGGAACCGGAACAGGAACTGGAACCGGAACAGGAACGGTAACGGTAACGTAACGTAACGTAACGTAACGGTAACGGTAACGGTAACGTAACGTAACGGTAACAATAACGGTAACGGAAACAGTAACGGTAACAATAACGGTAACGGAAACAGTAACGGTAACGGTAACGGAAACAGCAACGGTAACGGTAACGATAACGGAAACGGAAACGGAAACGGAAACCGGAACAGGAACCGGAACCGGAACAGGAACCGGAACCGGAACCAGAACCGGAACCGGAACCGGAACAGGAACTGGAACCGGAACAGTAACGGTAACGTAACGTAACGTAACGGCAACGGCAACGGTAACGGTGACGATAACGGTAACGGAACCGGATACGGTAACGGTAACGGAAACGATAACGATAACGATTACGATCACGATTACGGTAACGGTAACGGAAACGATAACGATAACGATCACGATCACGATCACGATAACGATAACGGAAAAGGAAACGGTAAAACTAAAACATCTTGTAAATTGTGTTTCAAAAGAATATGCCGTGAGCATACGACCCCAATTTGGTGCAATCGTTATGTCAAATCAAAATAGATTAGGCACAAGTTTTTTGAAACATAGTGTTTGACGATTATTTTCTCGATGTTCATTTAATATTAACAGCATTTTATTTTTTGTTGTTTTGGTAGAGTATAAGGTCGATTTATAATTTTTCATCTAAATTTTACGGGCTACCTACCTAACGAATTCTTTTTTTTTTGATTTTGCTATGACTATAAAGATTTTTTGTTAAATTTTGTATTTTTTTAGGATAGCTATAATTTGAAATAAATAATTATAATTCTAACTTTTAATTTTCTTTTATTTATTAGACATTAGTATTGATAAACTACATTTTCGTTCTACACGTTCTACACTAAACTTCGTTCGCGTGGATGTCGAACCAAAACCGGTGCACTATGGGGCCTTTAGGCGATCTAGCTGGCCATTAATCAAATTCCAAAATACTGATTCCAGACAAAATAATACTTGAGTTACAAAATACAATGACTGGACCACACAAAAAACGCGTATGAGCGCTTTTCCACCCGCGTGGCCGCCTACAATGACCGTCGACTTTCGATCGTCTATTTAAGTGCGCGCTTGTATCATTCGCAACAGTTATTTTTCAACATTTTCGAAGTTATTTTTTATGATTCGTGTTAGTTTCCTGAGAGATTTTGTGATAAATATGGCAGAAGCAGGTATGTAAGAATATATTAGTAATATTTTTATCATCACAACAATGTTTGTTCCTATTTTTTTTTAATTTAACTGGTAAGAGAAATTTATTATACATTCTCAACAATTTTTTTACAAAGATTGGAGGATATGTTGTATTTCAGGGTGCGTCCCGGCTCTCTTTTCAAATTATACTGGTAGCCCCATGTCACTAGTTTGTAGAAAAGTAAAAATCTGTTTCGATTTAGTCCGATTTCATGAAATATCACCAGTTTAGAAATACATAAAATACAAGGGATTTTTTACGTTTGTCCGGGCTAATCTTTGGAAAAACTGAACTGATTTTGAAGGGACTTCAATTGATAGTTAGGAGACTTTTCAGAGAGTATTTGAGAGCACTTTTTATTCATCACGGGAAAAATTGGGTCCCTTAAAGTGTGGTTTCAAATGTGAATATCCAAATATATTATAATTCACTTGAACTCAATGACAAATTTCCGTGTTTTTTTTTTAATTTCAGGTCCTTCAGATATAAGACTATTAACCAGAAAACACATTTTTGATAAAATGCAACACAACCTCATCCTGATTCCGAATCTGAAGACACAGAATCTTCGTTTTCCGATTTTGCAGAGACTTAATGATGAAAAGGGTGATTAAAAGCAAACTTATGATCAATACTACTATGATTTCTCTGTTTTAAATATGTACTTAATATCTGTTATCAAACTGTATTAAAATATGTGCTTATTCTTAAGGCGATTATGATTTTTCATAAAAAGTTAAAATAATAACTTATGCATTTTTTTTTGTCTTTGTAGCTGTAATATTTAGTAAACAGTGAATTTTATGTAAATTACGTAAGTTATTTTATGTAAAATTGTAGGTGTTATCTTTACTCACGTGTTTTCATAGTTTTTATATCTTTGATTACGTTAATACATACTTATGTCTATTACACAGCATAAATCTGTTTTTATTTACCGAACATGTCGTAGTTAGGCACAGAAAGCCTTAGTAATCGGTTTCAGAACCAATTAGTAACGTAGATAATTTTGACCAGCTAGATCGCCGAAATGCCCCATAGTGCGGTGTGGGAAAAGAGACAGTTTGCTTTCTATACAAAAATAAAGGATGTTTACTTTGAGTAAAATTTTCTATCTGCAGTACCTATTAAAAGTACTTTTTTGGATTAGAGCATCCATTTCATCCTAGTCCATCCCACTGGAACTGGAACTGAAACCGAAACCGAAACCGGAACAGGAACCGGAACCGGAACCGGAACAGGAACAATTACGGTAACGGTAACTGTAACGGAAACGATAACGGAAACGGAAACGGAAACGGAAACGGAAACGATAACGATAACGGTAACGGTAACGATAACGGTAACGATAACGATAATGATGACGGTAACGGTAACGGAAACGGAAACGGAAACGGATACGGTAACGGTAACGGTAACGGAAACGATAACGATAACGATCAGGATCACGATAACGATAGCGGAAACGGAAACGGGAAACTAAAACATCTTGTAAATCGTGTTCCAAAAATATGCCACGAGCATACAACCCCAATTTGGTGCAATCGTTATGTCAAATCAAAATAGTTAGATTAGCTACAAGTTTACGGGATACCTACCAAATGTTTTTTTTTTTGTTCATTTTTCTAAGACTATAAAGAATTTTTGTTAAATTTTCTATTTTTTTAGGATAGCTATAATTTGAAATAAATAATTATAATTCTAACTTTTAATTTTCTTTTATTTATTAGACATTAGTATTGATAATTTTCGTTCTACACGTTCTACACTAAACTTCGTTCGCGTGGATGTCGAACTGAAACCGGTGTGGGAAACGAGACAGTTTGCTTTCTATACAAAAATAAAGGATGTTTACTAAGAGTAAAATTTTCTATCTGCAGTACCTATTAAAAGTACTTTTTTGGATTAGAGCATCCATTTCATCCTAGTCCATCCCACTGGAACTGGAACTGAAACCGAAACCGAAACCGGAACAGGAACCGGAACCGGAACCGGATCCGGAACCGGAACCAGAACCGGAACCAGAACCGGAACCGGAATAATTACGGTAACGGTAACTGTAACGGTAACGGTATCGGCAACGGTAACGTAACGGTAACGGTAACGATAACGGAAACGATAACGGAAACGATAACGATAACGATAACGGAAACGGAAACGGAAACGGTAAAACTAAAACATCTTGTAAATTGTGTTTCAAAAGAATATGCCGTGAGCATACGACCCCAATTTGGTGCAATCGTTATGTCAAATCAAAATAGATTAGGCACAAGTTTTTTGAAACATAGTGTTTGACGATTATTTTCTCGATGTTCATATAATATTAACAGCATTTTATTTTTTGTTGTTTTGGTAGAGTATAAGGTCGATTTATTATTTTTCATCTAAATTTTACGGGCTACCTAACAAATGCTTTTTTTTTTTTGATTTTGCTATGACTATAAAGAATTTTTGATTGATAAACTAAATTTTCTAATACCTACCTATAAAGAATTTTTGATAAATTTTGTATTTTTTTAGGATAGCTATATTTTGAAATAAATAATTATAATTCAAACTTTTAATTTTCTTTTATTTATTAGATAAATTTTCTTTTATTTAGTATTGATAAACTACATTTTCGTTCTACACGTTCTACACTAAACTTCGTTCGCGTGGATGTCGAACCGAAACCGGTGTGGGAAAAGAGACAGTTTGCTTTCTATACAAAAATAAAGGATGTTTACTTTGAGTAAAATTTTCTATCTGCAGTACCTATTAAAAGCACTTTTTTGGATTAGAGCATCCATTTCATCCTAGTCCATCCCACTGGAAATGGAACTGAAACCGAAACCGAAACCGGAACAGGAACCGGAACCGGAACCGGAACAGGACCAATTACAATAAACAGTAACGATAACGGTAACGGTAACGGAAACGATAACGATAACGATCATGATAACGATAACGGTAACGGAAACGATAACGATCACGGTAACGATAACGGAAACGGAAACGGGAAACTAAAACATCTTGTAAATTGTGTTCCAAAAGAATATGCCGTGAGCATACGACCCCAATTTGGTGCAATCGTTATGTCAAATCAAAATAGATTAGGTACAAGTTTTTTGGAACATAATGTTTGAAGATTATTTTCTCGATAAGGTGATTGCTTCGATGTAGCCCGCGAAATTCAAATTTTTTACGTTTTTTGCAATTTGCAGGCCAGTGACATGTTGTAACTTTATAAATATTTGTGTTGCGGTAATAACAAGTATAATTTTAAATACAAAAAATATCAAAAAACTCGCTCCATCAGCTCTCACATAGAAAAGGTGCATCATGTTAAAATCTCCGAAATCTAACTACGATGCACCTTTTCTAGGTGAGAGCTGATGGAGCGAATTTTTTGTCAATTTTTGAAATTGCAAAAAACGTAAAAAAAATTGAATTTCGCGGGCTGGTTGGAGCATCCCCCTTATTTTTTGTTGTTTTGGTAGAGTTTAAGGTCGATTTATAATTTTTCGTCTCAATTTTACGGGATACCTAACAAATGTTTTATTTTTGAAGTGAAAACTTCTTTAGCGGCGTTGTACACTTTTTCTGTAATGGGTAAAAAATTTAAAACTCGCGTCAGGGTCACGTGACCAAAACTCGCGTCAGGGTCACGTGACCCTGATCGAAAATGAGTAAGACGTCATTCAAATTAAAAATAAAACATAGTAACAAAAAAGTTTTCACTTCTACCGGCACTCCTGGAGTGCAACCTTTTTTTTTTGTTGATTTTTCTAAGACTATAAAGAATTTGAAATAAATAATTATAATTCTAACTTTTAATTTTCTTTTATTTTACATTTTCGTTCTACAAATCTACACTAAACTTCGTTCGCGTGGATGTCGAACCGAAACCGGTGTGGGAGAAGAAAATTTTCGAATTTCTTTTAATGCAGTTTGCTTTCTATACATTAATAAAGGATGTTTCCTTTGAGTAAAATTTTCTATCTGCAGTATTAAAAGTGCTTTTTGGATTACAGCATCCATTTCATCCTAGTCCATCCAACTGGAACTGGAACCGAAACCGAAACCGGAACCGGAACTGGAACCGGAACCGGAACCTGAACCAGAACCGGAACCGGAACCGGAACCGGAACCGGAACCGGAAACGGAACCGAAACCGAAAACGAAACCGAAACAGAAACCGAAACCGAAACCGAAACCGAAACCGAAACCGACACCGAAACCGAAACCGAAACATAAACAGAAACAGGAACAGGAACAGGAACGGGACCAGGAACAGGAACAGGAACAGTGCACATTTTTTTTTTTTTTTCTTTTTTTTTTTTAGCGTGGTAAAATCATCAAATGAGTCCTCCAACCCCGGAGGGCGGGAGGGACTGTCAGACTTCTACTGACTAAAATCCACGGTGTCCTTCATAGCCTGTTACGTTCCGGGGTCACGGTAAGGGAATAATCCCGCGACCCCGGCAGGCTTTGGCCCTCTGAGAGGGGGGCCCCGTCATTATGCTGACGCTCTTTGAGGCGCGCGTGGGACACAACGCGCCGTCGACCCGGGTCCCCGGTGGTCCTTGGTCGGGCAGCGAGTTGCCCTTTTTACTCGCTGCCCGCATGCCCGCGAGGAACAGTGCACATGCAAAAATAAACACAGTTTTCAACGTGATAGGAATCTGCTCTCCTCTCCGAGCCGGTCTGTGTGAATGGACCTTCAGGATGAAATCTCTCTAACAAACAAACATGACAAATTCAATGCCATTTCGTGCAACTAATTAGTCAGTTTACCATTTTTTGTAAATTTATAATTAAATTAACTTAAGATTTCCTGGTTTTCCTTTCATTTAATTTATCATGTTCGTTCGATGCATTAAAAGTACAGGGTATCATTTTTTCAGATTTTAGCCGGTTCGATTCCCGGGTGTGGGAGAAGAAGAATTTTCGATGTCTTTGAATGAAGTTTGCTTTCTATTCAAAAATAAAGGAATGTTTCCTTTGAGTAACATTTTCTATCTGCAGTATTAAGAGTACTTTTCCTCCAGGTGGCATTACAAAATTCCACCCTGATGTATAATAATAAAAAATATTTAGGTGTTTTTAATTGAATTTGTTACTTATAAATAAAATATATTTTGATTCTTTCAGTATTTTGTATGTATTGTTTGACGAAAGTATTAAAAAAACGCATTGATGAGATATTGAACATTTACCACATTTTCAAATATTGGACATTTTGGGAGTTGGGCATTTTGGGAATTGGACATTTTGAACCTAAACGATCGTATCGTCTGAGCAATTTATGGCGGTAAATAATAATGTATCTCAATTTTAACCTTGATCAGTGTCTATAAGCAACCAAAGGTATAACAGACAATCACAAGCAACTATCGAAAAATACAAATCATGAATTTATATGCAATATTAATGTCACGCAAATACCTACACAAATAACAATCATTTAGGTTGGTTATTCAGTGTTAATACTTTGCCCCTTCGTACAGTATGCAACGTAATTCTTCGATACTTTACGAAGGGTCTAAGACTGTCTTACATCAGTCAAGTGTCATAACACTAAAATGATCAAGTTGAAAATCGCATTACAAACTACTTCACTTAGTAGTGACAGCAAAACTTAAAGGTCAAAAGGGAACTGTCCCTACCCTGCGTATGCTAACTTTATGTATTTAATCCCGGAAGCACCGGTCGCAAAACTATGGCCATATTGGCAAACGTGATATACAAACTTATATGAAACTGTCACTTTACCGTGTGACGGTACATTACTGGTTACATAGAGGTTTAACAAATGTGGGAGCGTTTCATATTACCTACTATGGAAATCATCGACCTATCTTACCGCAGGAACTTCTGTTTTAGTATTCACGGTCTCCACTCTAAAATATGTTTGTTTCATCGACTGTCTGTCCGTCTACCGTCATGGCCAGCCACTTCCGCGTCAGCATGTTGATTCTACAATATCGGTTACTTTGGTTCTCAGGCAAAAGACTTCTTTCCAAATTCTATCCATATTTTTGGAGGAGGCCTTTTGGTTAGTGTGAACGAACGTGTTTGTACAACGTGAACAATGTTAGAAAACATTGATTATAAAACCTGGTTTTGAAGGATTGTGGGATGGATGATTCAAAGATGCCAAGGTGTTTGTCGAACGCCGTATCCTTTTGGTTGCTTCCTTATCAATGTTGTATAGTTTTTTAGTTCAACTCGACTAGCCTATCAACTTGCTAGACCAGCCGTATTTTATGTGAACGCAGCACAATTGAATTTGTATCGACATGAAGTCATTAAAACTTCCATTTTGGAAGTAAGGTCGCTTTGTCGATCGCTCCCTGTTCAACAAACTAATATTGTTCCGGATACTGTTTACGGGACGTCCAAGTTACTGCCTACTGGCAATTAACTCACAATGTGCGGGTTTAACGAAATTGCTTGTCAGCCGATCTAAAAGTTAACTATTTTGTATGATCGGCAAGCCTGCGCAAAGTAAAACAGTAGCAAATCAAAATTTTGAGGGTTCTTTCGAAAGAGAAAAAAAAGACAATTTGAATGTTTCATAATACGATACATCTGGGTATACACATAGATGACGACTCTCCTTTTTGTAAGTACTCATTAATTGCTGTTTAGTGTCGCGTTGTCCAACTTGAAAAAAAAAGCGATTGACAAGCATGCCAAGCCAAGTCAATTTTGACCGGTGTATGTTAAAGCCTCTATAAATTTTTCCTAAATTAAAACAAAAATTTAATTGTACTAATTGACTTTCGGATAAAATAAGTTACCTAACACCAATTTTAATCAAGAATAAAAAGAAATTATTCCTTATAATCAACACAAAATCTGGATGTTGATTAAGTCACGTCGACAAAAGAGTCTGGAACTTCTTCATAAGCGGCTCGAACTATTTAAACAAAGGAACAAAATGATCTTTAAAATGTTATATCTAAATTCTTCGTGGAAAATTCTAAAAGTTATAGCAGCTCCACTGTTCAGTGTTGAACAAAGGCTCCATTCTTTTAAAAATATAGGCATTGAGTTGACAAATTACTTAGGAAAATCATAAGAAATTGTTGTTATTTTACCAAGTAATATTTAAGGAATAAGGAAAATGAGCCTTTTTCCCAGGAGTTGGAACATTAGCATTTTTTATTTCAAGTAGGTAGGGTAGTTAAAACAAGCTCTTTTAAATAGTTGTCATATAAAAAAATACAACAAAAATTTATAGTGGAACAGTCACAGTCACAAGACATAATAGCTGTGAAAGTGCCATGAATGCCCATTTCAAGGCGTAGACCTCTATGGAGAAGAACGGGCAAGAAACTTCATGGACATAGCATGGCGATTCTATCTCTATTCTACCAAGAAAAGACAAAGTTTTTCGATCTGCAGGTAATATGATTATTTGACAAATCCTTTGTAACATAATTCGTGTTCAGTGACACACCAAAGTATACAAAGGGTAAGTGTTGCATCTTTAACTCATATCAACGCAAAAATGACCGTAAGGCCAACTGTCCACGTAACCGCACGTCATATTCACGCTTTCGTCAATTGACGATTGCAAGACGAATGCTTGCATCTTGCGTAGAAACAATGAAATCTGTGTACGAAGAGGCAATGTCGCGTCAGCCGTTCGTATTGCGTTCGTCATGCATTTTTGCTGCTTCGTGGACACAGATTTCATTGTTTCTACGCAAGATGCAAGCATTCGTCTTGTAATCGTCAATTGACGAAAGCGTGCGTATGACGTGCGGTTACGTGGACAATGGGCCTAATTAAGTAGGTACAAAACATCACGAGTTGAAACTAGTTTTTAATACCATTCTGAACTAACTAAACCGTAAGGCAAATGAAGCCTTCAGTTTGGATAATTAATTATCGTTTAAATTTCACGTCAGAAGCTGTAACATGACTCCTCTGAAAGAAATTCAGGCTGTTTATAACAACTTGTTATGGCAAGCTCAATTCATCAATTGAAAAGTGCTTAGCGCTTTCAATCAAAAGTCCACATAGGATTAGATTTCACTATGAGGTGAAATGAAATATTTCTCCTTAATTTTAATACGAATTGAGACTGGAACTAATTCATAAGGAAACTAAAACCCAGGAACGTAAAGGGCTATTGAAGGATCACCGTGTATTTTAGTCAGTAAAAGTCTAACGGCTTTCCAGTGCCGCGCTAACCTCTTAAGATATTCCCACATCCATATACCTACTAGTTTCTTTTGATGGTCCTAACGACTTACAGTGGCTCTGGAACGTAAAAGGCTATTGAAGGATACCGTGGATTTTAGTCAGCACAAGTCTGACAGTCTTTCCTATCTTGCCTTGGATGGGAGGACTCATTTGAGGACTGATTAACGCTTAAAAAAAACTGTTGATTTTACAATTTAATAACGTTATATTTCATCCTATAATACTAACTAAACCCGTATTATCATGATATTTGGCAGAATAGGTAATATTATTTCGCAAATTGATATCGAATATAATTTAACCAGCGTAAACAACAAATTAATTGATATAAAATTGGCAACAGTAGTCTCTAATTTACTCGGTAGGGTACAGTATTGTTTTGCTAATGAATTTGTGTTGGCAAAGCAAATACGTCATGAGCCAAGCACTCACCGCAGTAATTTAATGAGATTTAATTTATATTGTAACAGTAACTGGGGAACTAGCCAAATTGTATCTAATAATGTTGTTAGGTTATTAATATCAGCTGTATAGAGGAACATAAGGCAGTAAAAGACCGCACGGTTGACGAAGTAATTGAGTCATTGACTTCTGACTTCTCTCGCACGGAACAAAAAAAGAATTATAGATTCTGCAAGTAAAGTATAAGTTCCAGGTTTCGATGTTTGAATAAGTTTGTTCTTCATAATGAGGGACAATGTTTAAAAAAAATAAAAACCTTAACAAAAAATATGGAGCTGTAGCTCACCGAAGACAAAACCCTGGTCGTACAATCTTCCTTAATGTTCATCAACATCATCATCGTTTCTAACTTTCTACGCATTCATCATCACTCTATAATGTTCCCACAGCTGGGACACAGGCCTGCTTTCTGTGAGAGGGCATAATCCACCACGCGGGCTCAGTGCGGGTTGGTAGAACTCACAAGTCTTCGAATTCTTGGTTCTAAGACATGGCGGTTTCCTCACTATGCTTTCCTTCACCGTTTTGAGAGCTGTGGTGGGTGATGAAATAAATTACACAAAGTAATGCGACTGGCTGGGTTCCAACCCATGACCTACAACTCATAAGTTGGAGCTGATACCACTGGACCATCACTGTTCTCACTTTCTACGCGTTTCTATCAAAATACAGACCACTGTTCATCAAGAAAATTGCTCGATAAACGACTTTCTCATTATCATTTTCTGATTATATCATTCAAATACCGGAACAATTTACTGAACGGTTTCTGTTGAACTTGATCTGTCCTAGTTGTATTTCAATTAAAAGTTACTGTTTATTCGACAAAATCAATGTTCGCGAATTGAAGTGATCTCGCTTAGATGTAGGTATTTTAATCACCGTTTTCCTGCATTTATCCCCATTCATTTGAGATTGGTACAGCGTGTAATACTTCTATCATACTGTCTTCTTCTTTTTCTAGTGTTCTCTACTAGATACTGGTCATGTCAGCAGTCACAAAAAAAATTAAACTCACAAGTAACCAGAACCGGGTCTACTACCACTTGTGGGCCATACACATACTTCTACATGTAGCGCAGCAATCGATCGTTCAGCCAATTGTGCTGACAAGCCCCTTTTTATTATAATATTAAATTCTATTTATTCATCGAAAAATCTTGATGGTCTACATCTCAGAAAAGATAATCTCTGCTCTAAATAATCATTCGTTTGTTGCTGAAATACTAATGAAAGTCAGCCTCTTCAATGGTCTCTGAATTAGGCGCACTCACAGATATTGCAAAGAATATTTTAATTGACCAATAATTTCGCTTGAACTCAAGAACCCGTCTACGAGTGGGCTTTCTTCGGCAGACTTATTAAATGATATTTTTTATAGGCATCCTTTGTCCTGTACAAACAATCATGATTTTAGTTCAGACGGTACTTCCTAAAAACCGTTTTTGGCACAAGTCTTCTCTTATTCCTCTTATTGTTTCTTACTTCAGATCACCTCTAATTTCTGTTCTCAGGCTGAAGAAGGTCTGGTGGTCAGATTGCGCATGGAAGCAGTACGGTTGCCGTGCGCCGGACAGTCGCTCCGGGCAAGAGACGGGGACTCCCTGGGGTCGCCTCTTCTGGCCTCGTGGGATGGACCCGATAGTACTGCTGTGGTAAGTCAGAATATTAGATAGGTAGCATTGGAGGGGTTTGTAAATTTTGAAGAAGTTCAATATGAAATCTTATTTCTTAAAGGTATCCGGTTAGAAATATTATTACGTGAACACTATTTAAATGGCTACCTGTGATGGTTTGTTCACGAAAGAATTTTACAGCTACAGTGAACGTATTCAGTCAATGCAAACATTACATGACGTGTGTAATCGTGTTGCTCAACTCAGGGCCATAGGAGGTCAACACTATTAATGTCTTCACGATCCGCTTTAAGATATTTTATCTATCTTAGATTCTGTTAAAATTTTAATCTACATTATTTGCATTAAAATCCATCACATAGAATTGTAGAAACTTCCTTGTCTAATCATGCTTCTGTGTTTAAAATTGAACTCAGGTTCATCTTAAGTTTCATTTATCAAGTTCTTTCTTCAATTGGAGTAAACATTCCAGATAATAAGCTAGTAAAGCAAGTACGTTCATAATAAAATTTCCATGTAGACTTCCGGAGACGTGGAGACCACGACGGACGGCAGTGGTGTGATGGAGATAGCTGGTGGACGTCACATCCTCGTGGAGCTGCGCTCTGGAGACACCAGTGACAGATGTGCTGGAGGGTTCTTAGCCCACGCCACGCAGATGGGTAAGATTTCTCGTCGTAACTTTTTACTGAACATAAACTTCTTCTAAATTCTTACTTCCTGGTAAATCATAATTAAGTAAGATACTTGTCTTACCGTCGACGAAGAGGAGTTTATCTATCAACTGTTTTCTCGCTCAAGACACATGGTTCCTTGCGTCGCTGATTGTTCATACAGTCAGATTGGAAGCTTCCTAATTCTCTCTTCATTAAAACCTATTTCTTCTTGCACACTCTACTCGTTTTTCGTTTATCATCACCGTTGGGACAAGTGGCCAAAATTATTATTTGTTGAAGAAAGATTCTTGTGAAAAAAATGTTTGAGGGATCGTCTTCAGATAATGAATTAAGGAAATTAACAGTTTATAACTATAAAAACTTTACACTAAAACAACACTTCATCATTCAGAGCCTATCCGCAACGCGTCAGCTGCGTGGGCGTCCGTGAGCGGCGGCATGTGGTGGCGCACTGGTGGAGGTGCACGGGAAGCCGCTGTGGCGCTGGCGGCCGCTGCAGCGCTCGCAGCGCTGTGTTTAGCGCTGCATTCAGCGCATCGGACGAGAGCGTATCAGCGAGCCGCGGATAAGGAATCACTGACTGATAGTGACGGTACTTACTGTTTTCTTTCCTTTTTCGTGTGAAGATGTTGGCAACTCTGGTGTGAAAGTTATTTTAGTCCTCGAACATGGCCTTAGATTTATATTGACAGTATTATATGAGTCGGAAAGAGCCTGCCAGCAAACTGAGGTTGCAATGGACTGGCAATATCTGTCGAAGGACCGATGTCCGGTGAAGCAGAGATGTACTGGAGTAGAGACCGCGTATCGGCAAGCGTAATGTAAAATACCCCCAGCTAAATAGAGCGACGACCTTAAGAATGTGACTGAGGCAGATTAGACAGCAGTGGACTGCAATAAGCTAAAAATAATGATAATGAGCCTAGGTCTCCTCACAATTTTCTCCTTCAGAGATGATGTGATTTCCAAGATGAACTACAATCAAAGAAATTACATTATAACAGAGACTGAAAGAAGAGATGTAGATTGTAAGCTTTCAGTCAGTAGAGTTGATTCTTTCGCTATTCCTGGTGTGAAAGGCATCAATGAAGATTTTCATTAGCGAAAAAGAAATTGGATCTACATTACAAAGCAGTAGGCTTAGGTGATGCTAATAATTCTTCTTTTCCAGCATGTTCAGCGTCACTGGAGCTTGGTGGAGCGCCGACAGGCTCCCGCAGCACACTGCTGTCAGAGGTGGTCGGCGGCGGAGTGTCACTGCGGAGACTGCTGCCGTCCGGGAAGACCAGGCACACCCGACTGAGAGACTCCGACAGGAACTCTGAAAATATGGAACAGAGGTAACTGGGTGTTTATGGGATAAAGTTGCAGAGGTTGGTCTGTGGATAGGTAACCATCTATCATAGCGAGTTTCCTCCGTGCCTCGGAAAGCACGTAAAGCCGTTGGTCCCGGCTGTCATTTGTAGATCTTTGACAGTCGATACTGCTAGTCAGAAGCTTTAAAGTTTGACAACCAGTCTTACCAAGGGGTATCGTATTACCCAGTTACTGGATATTCGAGGTCCGACAGGCAGTCTCTCTATGTAAAAAACTGATATTCAGCTGCGTCTGATTCGACTGGAAGCCGACCCTAATACAGTTGGGAGAAGGCTAGGCAGATGATGAGGCCTACTGCACACACAAGCTTCACCATAATAGTTCTGCTTGCGCATGCCAATGATAAATAAAATGAATCCAATGCGGTAAAAAGAACTTTAATATTTTATTAAAGAATATTAATTGTGTATGAGGAAAGGTTCCACAATCTTTTGAATATTATCATTTTTACCCGAGAAACATTTTTTTTTCACGCCTACAATTTCGACAAGAATGCTTTCGCAGACAAAACTGTGGTGAAGCTTGTGCTAGTGATGTACCCACCCAATAATGACCATGATGATTTTAATGTGATCCAACCGATTTCGGTCAAGGCGATTGCTTCAGCTCCGCTGTAATTCATGTGCTCGCATGTTACTTACGAGTATGTAACTAATCTTCTAAGAAGATCCTCAGGCATTGCGTCCACGTGAACACATCATTAATTTATTTAAACGTTGAAAATTAATAAACTATCTCGGATGCTATCCTCAGTTGGATCTTCGTCTGTAATCAATCAACGTCCATCCGAATCTTTAATGTATGATGAGACATTAAAGCTGCCGTCAAAACCAATGGAATGATATTTGGATTGAGATGGAATATTAATTTCGGGCGATAGTCGCCACAAGTGATCGAGCTTACAATTTGACTGGCCTGTTGGTATAGTAGTTAGTGACCCTGACCGCTATGCCGGAGGTCGTGGGTTCGATTCCCACCCAGGACAATAAATGTTTGTGTGATGAGCACGATCATTTTGTTCTGGGCCTGTAATTTATCTTTATTAAGTATGTATTTAGAAATATTTAAGTATGTTTATCAGTTGTTTAGTACCCATAACACAAGCTCTGCTTAGCTTGGGACTAGATGGCGTTGTGTGACAATTGTGGAATATTATTTTTTCTTAAAAAAAATGGTCTCGCTTGGATTATCAATATTGAATTATTGAAAGCAAGTAGGTGATGAAAGGAATGAGAAATGAGGCGAATGAATTGACTTCCTCATCTTTATGTCACGCATTTACTGAATGATTTTTATTCCGAAATAATACTAAGAATATACAAATTCTACCGCCATCATTTATTTTGACATGCGATACGTGCTCGAACAATGGCCTCGCAGTTAACAACGTACTTCCAAAGCGTCAAGTGTTTGTTAATTAATTATTCTTTCCTCTCTCCATTGAAGGGTTCTCTTTGAGGATTTCAAGTGTTCTTTATGAAAGGTTAGGTATTTTTGAACCTACAGCTGTGAGTGTAATATAAATATTAATAGGTAGCGACCCATCCTGGCTTAGCACAGGTTCAATTTGAAAAAAAAACAGCATTTTTCACTCAAAAATATTTTGAATTTCTATTTTTCATTTCATTCCGAAGATAGGTTTATTAATGCCATAGATTACTTCCCACAAACAAAATAACAAGCTTTAATTTCTTTATAAGTTAGTACCTAGATATACGTACAAGAATATGAACCTTGCTCGAAAATGATTATATTATTCACTGAAAGTCATTTCTAACCCTAGCAAAAATTTCTTTAGACTAAAGTTTTACGAGCAGTGGTGGCTCAGTGGGATCCGGAAATAACAATAAGTAATACGCCTGATTACAATGTAATTTATTTCATCACCACTGCTCTCAAAACAATGAAGGAAAACATCGTGGGATTATGGCCCAATCCACTCACTCTCACAGAGAGGAGGCCCAACAGTGGGAATAATAATAGGCTGATGATTATGATGATGATGATGAAATTGTTGGCAAAACTTAAACTCATCAAGAATCTTTCGCAGGGACGAAGAAGACCCAGGTACAGATAATGAAGCCGACGCCGGTGACAACACAAGCGTCGCCAGCGCAGACAGTGTTGCCAGTCAAGCAACTGTCACACCAGAGACTGTGTCGTCTAGCAGCGCGCCTGTTACTGGCAACATTCCGCCGTCACCTCTAAGGAGGTCGCATACTGTGTCTGTGACTAATGTTACAGTGCAACAGGTAAGAATTGTCCCAAAAGTTTAATGATTTTTAGGATGGAAACATGTTTTCTATTCATTTGATAAAATCGTAAGATATGGTATAGACGTTAGTTCATTCCAGTACAGTCAATAAACATCACAGTTACCAAGAGTGTTTCTGTTTATGCCTTCAAACTTATAAACATTAAAATTGAAAAAGATACTGACAGTAGACTATTTTACTCAAAAAATAATCCGTTAAATAGATTGTCAGTAAATATTTGACCGATATTTTATCTTTTGTTGCGTAAACCAAAATTTACGAAATTACAACACTTTTTAAATCACAAAACGTCATTCCGTCGGTATAATTTTACAGGCGTTATGACGTCACAATCACCCACTCCCAAATTTCGAAGCGTTTTATAATTGATTAACAAAAAGTAAAACGTGTGTGCATTTTTTTCAATACTCTAACCCCGCTTATTAAAACGAGAAGTAAGGTTATGCCGAGGTTAATTCTTAAAAATGTATGGTTAACCCGTAGATTATCCTGGTTGTAACTTTAGCCCACGTTTATTAATAAGGGGGGAACAGTCTAACTGATGCACTAAACCGTTTTTCCCTTTGCTGCGTCCCTTAATCCCATAAATTAAATCTATTTGTTTCATCATCTAGGTGTCCTCCCCACCTCCATCGACCTCTGACTCCATGGTGGTAGAGATGAGTGCAAGCGTCAGCAGCACGAGTGAGAGGGACAGCTGCAGTGAGAAAGACAGGGACAGCATGTGGGAGAAGGATCGCAGTGAGAGTAGAGCGTCCACTTCCACTTCTGCGTCAGCTGCTACATTGACTAACGTGAGTGGTAGTGTAGAGTGAAGAATTATTTTGATTCATGGTTTTTAGTCTTTGCCCTATGCGGTTCATATTAGGTTTCTACTATTATACCACGCTACTTATATTTGGTGATTTTAGTGAAGAATTTATTGCAAAATGACTACACTAACATTTGTCACGCCTGTCTTGAAAGAATCTAGATATCGTATAAAAACTACGGAAAAGAGACAACAGTTCCTTTCTAGTAACAACTATGAAATACAGCATATTTACCAAAATACGTACTAAAAATAAATGTGAATTCAACACATTCTTATTAAAAAAGCAAAAAAAAAGGATTAAGTATTTTAATTAGCTACTGACGATTTTTTCCTGGATTTCTACTTACCGTGAAAATGAAAACAAATAACGTAAATATTTTAGTTACCAAATGTTTCCTTTTTTTTTTGAAGAATCATCCTGCAACTATCCACGTATCGATGTTCTAACACACGTTACATTTGCCCCCCTAGGGCTGGTATTCACCAGCACTCAGCGGCGTATCAGCAGCCAGGATCCGCGACAACCCGAAGCACACAAAAGAGTCCTGCAACCGTCGCCTGCTGAAGTCAGACCTCAGCCTCACTTCACACCCCGAGATGGAGATCGACTACTACGACTATGAAGTCAATAATGCTGGTAAGGTCTTTGCTGTACCATCTGTTTACATACCATCATGTTTATTTACCATCTTGCTTGCCTTGTTGGTTCTCTTCGTTCTCTCTTCTCCTGAGTAAGGGTGCCTTTCCACCAGAGATGTGCTATGTAGCTGTACTGCCAAAATGTAAAAGCTGAGCTACGCAACTGTGCATGTGTGACCGTATCCACTGATGCTACGTTACGTAGCTGCGCTACCAAGATGAGTAGTTCGAGCTATGCGATGTATCGTTAGTAAGGAAGACAACCCATAGCACCAATGATATTATAAGTAGTTACGTTTCTATAAATATGGCGTCGTAAAAGAAAGAGTGCGAGCACGGGTGCGAGTGAGAGGAGACGCTGACGTGCGGGGGGATTGATGACGCGTGGTGCTGTTTGTTTATCTAGCTGTCACTTTTTTTCTTATTGCGTTGTATCAAGCTATCCTTTTTACTTGTAGTGAAATGTAATGTGTGAATAAAAAAGTGTGTATCTGTGCTGCCGCTCGGCGCGGAACAGTTTTTTCCGTCGTTTTGTACGCGTATAACATATCTATGACTTTATAATATCATTGCATAGCACGTATCAATAGCACGCATCCCTCTATATAAAAACACATCTTAGTTCAATCCGTTTTCACCAGTGATGTGCTATGTATGTAAACCAATGAATATGATTGGTGGATATCAAACTTTTCTTTCGGAAGTCAGTGGCCAAAAATATTCTTGCTTTTTTATCCATTTCAGACCACAAATTATCATAATATTGGTGGATTTTCCTAGCCTCATTTTAATTTAAAATAAGAGTTTGTTGCCTTCATAAATTAATAATTTTGACTCGTAAAAAAGTCGTAAACATAAGTAAGTTCTAAAGCAACTTTGTTTTTAGCTGTTAAACTTTTTACTGCTAGTGTAGGGACACACAATGTTACAGGGTACTTAAATATAAAGTGGGGTATCTACTTAGAGTTTAGTAGACAACTAACCAACTTATCTCCTACATACTGAAAGTCACTTTGACATCTGTCAGCTGAGGCGTCCTCTAACAATGTATGAATAAAAGTATTTTATTTGAAGCGTCTCTCATCTCTCTTTATGTCTCCTCATCGTCCCTTATACCCTTTAAAATTAATAAAAAAGAAACTGAATTGTCATTTGTCACAGGTTCAGTTCCCGGTTCGTACTTGGGAATGGATCCAGCGTTCCTGGTTTGGATCCCGCCGCTCGAAGAAGGAGATATTCTGAAGGAGATCGATGAAAATAAGGTGCCAATTTATGAGGTACGTATTGTATGGTCAGATTTTTTCAGAAATAATTTTGGTAGAAGAAGCATGTCATCGAAAACTTGACAGAAAAGTGAAAAGAGGGCCTTTATTCAACTAAACTAATTAAAAAATGATGGTTCAATAGATAAATGGTGGAAATTACTAATTGCTAAAACTAGATACCGAATCCTAAAAAACTTTTACTCAATTTAGATTGTTACAACAAGATCACAGAGCAAAAATGACCCTTATTTTAAAAAAAAAAACACTGACGTTGGCAGCAAAATTAAACTTTCGTGTCTATCATTACATAAAATGTTATTTCACAGGAGATTCTTCCCAAAGAACTACACCCGGACCCCGGCAGTAACACCGAGTCTCCCGAAGACCGTCCATCATCCAGCACCCTCAAGAGAAACCCCGACAACCGTCTCAACAGATCCAACGAGTCCATCAAATCATTCCGCAAAGTCATCGAAAAAGGAAACATTATACACCCACTAAACTTCAGCATAACTGATCTGCAAAATTCGCCCAAAATGTCAAAGAGAAACAAGAAGAAGAAGGCTGAAAGTCCCGTGACGATACAAATGAAGGATTTAACACTAACAAGGTCCCCAGTCAGAGTACACAGGAAAGAAAATCGAAGTGACTTCGACACATCGACTTTGAAAAGAGTCAATGAAACTAAAGAAAAAGACTCGGACACACTAAAACGAAACGATTTCGCCGACATAAGATTCGCTGACGAGAATTCCGATTCGTCAAACGAAATAAAATTCGCCGACGATTCGCCGGATAGCAATAGAATTGTTGATAAATATAATGTTAGAGCTTAGGATACTTGTTTCGGAGGCAGTTCGTTCTTGGTGTTGGAACTTGGTAGATAGAAAACATTTCGTGTACCTCTTTCTTATAAAAATGGTACCGGAATTACCCCTATTTTTCCGAATTCCAGTTACTTAATAATACTAGTTTACGATTATTTTTGTAAGCACTAATGTTGCGGATAGCGACAGCGCAGACAAGAAATGAAAGGCAAAACAGCACGCGAAAGGTGAAATGAAATCGCAAAGGAAACAAGAGTGTCGCAGAAGCGTGTCGTTATCGTTAGACGCACGATTGCGTCGCAAGTCGCATCGCCTGAGGTCATGGGGATGACTTTCTCCCTCAAAGAAACATTTATAATAAGTATGTATGAAAACTTGTTCTGTCTAAAAAATAATAATTAAGAGGTATTATTTTAATTTAATTACAAAATACTCCTGTTTCCCATTAGTTGAATGTAAGGACCAATCTGTGAATAACTCCGACATATAGCGTTCATATCATCAAAACAATATTTTTCAATGTCATTGTACCATTTATCACGATGTAAGGTAGTCACACATTTAGTCATAGAGTTTTATAATCAAGCTAATCGTTAGTAGTATATCGTAGAAACCACTTGGCCGTCAGTTTAGAAGTAAAATACTTGCTTGATATGTAAAAAAAATGATAAATTTTAATTTCAGTCAAGTTTTAAAAGAATTATTCGAATAATTATGCAAGAAAATAACGATACGGCAGAAAAAAAACCTACCTACTTGAAATTAGTAAGCAATCAAAAAGTTACTTTATTAAAAAGATAGTTACCGACCTTTTTTACATTTCAAGCAAGTAAACTAACTACATTTAACAAGCATTGTATAAATACCATTGCATTTCTGATTGTTCTCATGTAACATTTATTTAGTTTTTATTATATGAAATAAATGATAATTATTAAAACATCGCTGTGCCCATGCTGCCAAAGTGTAGTTTATGTCAAGTTTCAGTCAAAAAATAATTTTAATATTTATTAGAAGACTGACTTTCGGGCAGTGCAATAATTTATAATTTAAAGTAATCGATAAAATTTCGAATCTCTTACATTCTAGTCATTTTGTGTCAAAGAAAACAATTTTGTTTTTCTTTTTATTAATTTATAATATTTATAACTTAAAAATGTATTTGAATAATATTTTAAATAAAGATTTTACGGATTATTTGTGGAAAAGTTATGAATTTAATAAATATTAGAGTTATTCTACCCCAAAAAAAATGTAGAACGACCTAAAATAGAAAAAATAAATAATCATGATTACTTAAATTAAACGATAAAACAAATAATCCGTAAATCAACTTTAAATGAACATGATAAGGCTTATTTTTGCATTTTGCAAAATATTTATTGCATTTATTTTAGTTACGAAACGTAGCAATAAGTTTTATTTGTATTATTGTGTTGTTTTTAATATTATTGTACATTTATGTAAGTCCTCACATTTAGTTGGACACGTTGTTTTAATGTTTTATTTGTGGAGACTCCAATAAATACATTTTATTTTGTAATTTGATATCGTTGTTTTATTTAAAACATTTTGTAGGACCATAATTAACTGGGAAGTATGTAATAAAGTTTGACCGATTTTCAAACCATTGGATTTTTTTTCCAAAAATCAAATCATAGCCGTTTAATCCACACTATTAATTTCTTCTGTGGTCTGGGTGCGCTCACAAACATTTTTAAACTTACATGCAGAGCCAAAACAACTACCTAACATACAACTATTTGATCCGCGCGGCAATCGAACCCGCGGAGATCAGCAGCTACTCAACTAATGTGCTTACCGTGCCATCAAAAGTCTTCAAAAGAACATCTGATTTACTAATGAAATATAATGATGAACATCCTGAAACCATTTACATTTATAAAGAATAGCACCACATGCACTATTATTTTTGCGTACACACATAAAAAGAAACAATGAGAAAAAGAGGAAAAAGAATGAATCAAAAGAAAAATAACAATATAGCACACTAATCCCAATATCTATTATACCCATCCACTATTCACATCAAGAAAAACAGCCCTTACATCAAGTACTTGTACTTCGTAACTTCGAGAGTCAACCGAGGGTCTAACTTCACCCAACTTAGTTGTTACAGTTCAAGAAAAACTTGCAAGTTCACCCAAGTAAGTTACACTATCACTACGTTGTTATGTTAGAGTAGTTTTTGTTTCAGTAAAGCAAGTCAGTATTACGAATGTTTTTTGTTATGACCATAGACGGTAGAATACAAGGAGAAAGGGTTTTTTTAAGTCGTTTTCCTTTAATAATTATGATTTCCTCAAATAACTCTACATATAGGGTGACTGGTAATTAGTGTACGATACTTAAACACGTGATTGTGCTCATGATAACAAACAACTTTTACTATGGGAACAAACCTGAAAAGGCGAAAAAAAATTAGCTTTTCGGTACATTTATATTTGTTTAATGTACTGATCAGCTTTTATATTTTAACGATTTCGGCTTTGCTCCCATAATAAAAGTTGTTTTTTATCATGAGCACAATCACGTGTTTAAGTATCGTACACTAATTACCAGTCACCCTTTATATGACTGCATGGTGACCGATGAAGATAGGCGGTAGCTCGAGTTGTAAGTTGACCTAAACATTATTTACACGCTGATATTTTAATCGATAATGCAAGTATCCTTAAACATCATCATGTTTTTGCTTCAATAGATCCGAGACTAAGCGGACGTGTCTTTTGTATCGGCTAATATGTGAAATCATTCGATTAATATAATTACAATAATCTGCAACGTCAGTTGAATAAGTAAAGTGTGTCGCGTGTGTTTAGTAGGTTACTGCCAACTGAGTCATTGTGCAAGATGAACTAAAATAGACAAATAGTGTTTGTGTTAGTCATGTCTAACCCAGGTTCTAGTCCTTTTGGCAGGAGCCAAATACTGAGCCGAAGTCCTCCAGTGACGCCAATTAAAGAACCCCATCCTAGAGATCCAAGTCCTCCAACATCCACGGACAATGATTTACCAAGCGAAGTCATTTCTACGCCAGAGATCCAGAAGTGGATGGTATCAATAGATTCCCTACTAAATGACGTGTGCTCTATTGTTTCGGAAGGAAAAATGAATTCGGAACAGAAGCTCCGTGTCTCCACTCTTTGCCGTAGGGTCTCGAGTGGCACATCTCAGATGGCCGTTTTATATCAAGCCCTAAAACAGAAAACTATCCAGGCACATAGCACCATCCAGCACTTACAAACACAGCAGAACGTTTCGAGCTCTCTTCAACAATTTAAAGAGGTCGTCGAAACTAAACTCAAACCTGAAACTTGTTCATATGCTAATATGGTTAAGAAAGGTTCGGACAACTTTATTCGCCCAGCAAATCTAAGCTCTGTTGCCATATATCCAAGTGACAAGACGAAAACAAGTGACGACACCAAGAGCCTTTTACAAAAAATCATCTCGCCCGAAGAACTTAAACTACGTCATGTCCGTGGCTTGAGGAAAGCCAAAAATGGGGGCGTCATTATTAGCACGGATAGCAAAGATGACATCGATAAGCTGAAAAAATCTGAGAAAATTGTGTCTTCAGGCCTTACGATCGAAGAACCATCCAAACGCCGTCCTAGAATCACTCTCATTGGTGTTCCCGTAGCTCTCACCGATAAGGAAGTCTTTGATTGTTTATATGAACAAAATATTTGTGATAAAATGCCGAATACTACTCGTGAGTCTTTTCAGGAATCTATAAGATTGAGCCACAAATCGGGTAAGAAAAATCTTCCTACCTGTAACTACGTATTGGAAGTACCAGCTAGCATGAGAAAAATTCTGATAAATCAAGGCCGAATCTTTATTAACTGGACGTCGTGCCCTGTGAGAGATTTCACGATAGTCACCAGGTGCTTTAATTGTCAGCAGTTTGGACACACAGCCAAGTTTTGCCGGGAAGCTAGTCCTATTTGCAACCACTGTGGAGAAACTGGTCATACTCTCAAGGAATGCAACAATAAATCTTCTCCCTCCCAATGTGCGACCTGTAAACGTGTCAAAAGACAATGTGACCATCCAACTGGTGATGCAAGTTGCCCGGCAAGAAAATATGCAGAAGTCAACTACATAAATTCAATAGATTATGAAGGCGACTAAGACCGCAGACAATGATCTATTTTTTAAATAATTGGTGGACTTGGACACTTAATCCGTGGTTTACCTTTAATATAATATAGTTGTTAATTTGTAACTAGAATATAATTTATAATAAGAATGGCTGATCAGCTGATCATTTCATTATAAAATTAAACCATTGTTACTAATAATCGTTGTTATTAAACTATTTTTCTAACATTTTAATATTATCACCTAGTTAAAACTGCAAGTGTTGCATGAAATTGACATTCGCGCTACTAATTTTGACCCAGTTTGTAATGCATACGACGCAAGTTTTGTTGTTTGCATAATTGCTTAGAATAATTTTTAAAAGTATTTGTTATGTTTATTATTTTTATAGTCGATGAAGACATAATATCTGTAAATTGATCTAGTTAATTTAAATAATTGTCCCATTTAAACTGCGATGAAGTGATGATGGCCTGAAACACAGGTTTAAATAAACTTAGTTCAGGCAGGTCGCTAAATAAAATTGAAATCCCTAGTTAAATATCGTGTACCTGTAATTAATATACTTTAGTTATTCACTAATTTTAATTTAGGCACTAATTAAACCACTATATAAGACTTTACTATAGTAACTATCTGTGGCTAATCTATACAATTGTAACAAGTTTATGAATAAAAATTTATTATTATTTATTATCATTGGGAGGCCTGCCTACGCTGCGTCTTCTGTTCCGTGGTCGCCACTCGAGACTTTTCTTCCCCATCGGTTGTCAGTTCTACGAGTGTTGTGGCCTGCCCATTGCCACTTCAACTTGCAAATTTTATGAGCTATGTTGGTGACTCTGGTTCTTCACCGAATATCAATGCTCCGGATTTTAGTCCGCAAAGAAACTTCGAGCAATAGCTCTTTCCATTGCTCGCTGAGTGACTCTTACGCCGAGACTCTACCAAAGTTGTGTCGAACTGTGCGGAGTCGAGACGTTTTTTGAACAACCAATAGAATTGCGTTATTGACACAGCTCTACTCTGCAACGAAATTCTATTGGTTGTTCAAAACACGTCTCGACTTGCACAGCTTTGGTGGAGTCTCGGCCTTAGTCTCTCTAAAAGGCCAGCAGTCGAAATCCTTAAACCTTAAGCATGTTTTTATTATAATTTGCTGGGGGATATCATCCAAAATCTTTTCCCGCTTAAAAACCCGCTACCCGCTAAAACTGTCTTAAAAGGTAACCATAACCCTAGAACGTAAAGGGCTATTGAAGAAACAACAGGAACTGTTAGACTCCACACCTATTTAATGATTTTACCACATAAAGAAAAAAAATGGACAGATAAATATTGTGTCAGAGTCATACTTGTTAAAATTCTCTTGCTTATATTAATTCCCTAACGTTTCATGGTTGTGGTAACTCTTCAGAACATTCCCGCAACTCTAGCAAGTTTTCCCTACCTATGCTCCTCAAATCACGGTTCCGAAACACGTGGTATTTTAATATAAATAATTCAGTTCTCTCCTGAGACAGAACCCTCAAGTTTACGACTGACGTAGTCTATCATGTAACCCTCTCTCGCTCCAATTGCATAACTTTGGCAAAACTATTAGTTGGCCGATATTGCGGGGTAGCTCGTGACTAATTGCTTCGAATCACAATGATATTCAAGTAATATGACTGAAACTGTCGGTGCATCGCTTGGTATGTGAAATATTCATTTCAGTAATCAATGTTAGGAATGTCAATCAAGTTATCGTTCACATTTTAAACGTTAGAAAATATACAATATAGTCTACAGCTAAGGTATCTATGCTAAAATTGGGTAAGATAATACTCACACGGAAAGGACGGAAACGTCTTTTCATAGCAAGACCAAAATATTTCCGGACTCATACCACATACCATACCATATTCTACCAAAATCATCATCCCAATCACATTCACAATAACGAAAGGATGGAAGGAAATACATTTCATTACAGACCTGACTCATACACATAAGCAAACTTAAATCTAAACAGTACAAAAACTTAGTGAAAGAAATAATAATAGGAACTTACTTAATGTGTCTTTCAAGGCTGCTCCAAAAAAAACCCTAGTTCAGTCAAATATCCAACAACCAGTGCCCAACATACATTTTCCAACCCAAAACTGATGTTACAAACGTAAAACAGTTTTCTATAATGTGACAGATGAGGGAATCAAATCCCTTTCCCAAAAACAATAGTCCGTATCTCTGTAGAAACCCCGAAAGGTTCGTTAGCCCGAATAATTCCAGTCCGAAACAACGCCAACCCAAATCAGTCCTTAATGAACGTCATCCCAAATATCTTCACAACATGTTAGCATGTGGGAAATCTAATAAATATAGGCCACTCGTCTCTCACAGATTGCTCCACGATATTTTCATCTAGGCTGAAAGACAGGAATTTAATATCTCGGTGATAGGACAGCGCGCAATTATATTGCATGCCTCAACCAGGCTATGTGTGCCAAACACGATGGTTTTACTACATTAAATGTAATTGGGACATGCTTAACATCAACGCTGGAGATTACCAATTAGGGTTGGATGGGGTTAATCGTTTTATGATGGCAAGGAATTTCTATATTACTTATTCTGGCATATATAAAAGGATACGAATCCAGAATCCATTCTTTAGGGGAAAAAGAATAGACACGCCGCAATCACGGCGGTAAACCCTTCTTTGCGGAATGGCTGAAGAGATGCCACGGCATCTTTCTTACCTTTCGCCCGACACAGGTCCTCACGGGACTTTTATTTTGGTATGTTCCTGTGTCAGAATAGATAACACTATAAGCCCTGGTGTCACTAGTATGTGAAGCGACGAGGTGGAGGTCTGTCCCGCTTGGAGGAGCACTCTAGCGACATGCTCGGAGGCGATAGGCGGTGGTGACTTTTCACGCCCAGCCCTGATTCAAATTATGGTCCGGAGCGAGGGGAATTGGAAACCAGTCACCTACTTCTGCAACTCAACTTACTCAGCTGTAGGTACCTACTTGTCAACAATCAACAAAACTATTTATATTATCTATCTCTATTAATATTCATCAATTTCATCCAACGTTACTTTTTATTCACACTGACTCCTTTCCTATTTACTCACCTTGTCTCTATCTCCAAGCAAGCTAATTCAATTCCTTTTAAAACTCCGTCCTTAAAACGAAGCAAAATAAATCCAAAAACAAAAAAAAACTCTTCTACAATCAGTAAAACCTTTGTTCTAACTTTCTTAACTGCATCAGTTAATACGGAAGCAATAAAGATTACTCCACTAACGTCTTGTTAGTAGTAAGTAGTTAGTAACGAGCTGTTTACACGACATGTTAATTTAGTTCGCTTCTCTTGGGATCGACGACGGATGCTGTTTCCACTCTACTAAGTGGAATTTTGTACCAATGTTGTTCCTAGTTTGATTCTGATTGCTTTCGAAGATTGGAACAAGTTTCAAGTAGAGGGACCTTACAAGTTGTGTAATACAAGATGGAGAATTTTCTGGAACGAAAACTTTGTATGGGTTCTTCGGAGTAGAATGTTGGGAAGTAAGTATGGTTTTCTAAGTAGGTAGTGGTAACCGAACGGCCCCGACTTATAAAAGGAAAGTGCGGTTTTGTATGAATTCTGGTCCCACCATCAAATAGCTATGTGTAACATCGTTGGATAGGTTATGTCAAAATTGAAAAAAAAAGCTATTATGACGTCAAGTTCCTTATCTTACGCTCAAAGCTGATCAAACGATTATAATAATGTTTTCTGAATGTGCATAGTTGATTCCACCAAGAAAATTAGGATTATTTTGGTCTCAATGGCGGCACCGTGCAAAGTAGGGGCGGGACTAGAAAATAAGTAAGTACGTACTTATATAAGGTCATGAATTCAAACCAATAGCCAAACATTTTAATAATTATGTTCATTTCATACAACTGCTCTTAAAACGATGAAGAAAAACATCGTGGATCATCCAGTTTTGTAAAGAATGTAACATGCAAGGTAAAGGCTTTATACTAAGAAATGAGGAAAAGGAAAAAGCTACGAGATAAAAGGCGTCCTTAGCTTCATAAACCCTGGTTTAAAATAGTTTATGTGCGTGCTAAGAAAAACACATTTCTCGTTTATGAGTGACCTACTAAAAAGGAAGACAAAATGAAAAAGATAAAGAGTAAGAAACATTATAAGCCTTACTTTATGAGTTGTAAATTACAGTTTTCATATCCTATGCAGTACAGCATATTTTAAAAGGAAGTTTACTCGACCATCTTGCAAATAATAAAGGGAAGCCTGAAAGATTCATTAATTATTTAAAGCAAACTGCAAAGTTTGGCTTACACAACTTCTGATTTATTTTTTGCTGTTTACGTTTAACTAAATTTTCCTGGCGTTGAGGTTGAAATAATTCTTATTACCATAATAATAGAATAATCAAACAGTAATGTTGTTCAATCCTGATTAAATTGGGTTGGTTGGTTTTCCATTTAAGGATATTTCCGCAGTAGCATCCACGGAGTCCGGTTTTTTCCTCGGTTAGCTCGTCCTTATTGTCCCATTGTGTGGGTAAACAACACATACAGTACACATCTACCTAAGCCATCGATGATTACATGCGTGATATAATGCAACACAATTTTGATGTCAGCACTTGAACCTACGACCTTCATTCGATACACCAGACTCGTAACCCAATCAATCCATCGCAGTCATGCTCGAGAAACAAAGTCCTACTCGATTTTTTTTCCACAAAAAAGTTTTACAATTCGCGACGCAGGCACGAATGAAATATTGAATTTTGGTATCCTTATCGACGTTTCTTGTAAAACTAATTACCAATTTAGGTTCACCCTCTGCTGCCAGCCCTCATCAATCCAACCCTTTCAGGGTCCACTTCCCAGTCCATGTGGGCAGAGCGGCAGAAACCTTCCAATCTGTTTGCTGAGGCGAACAAACCCGTTCACTTAGCGGCACTATGAACAATCTGTGTCGGAAGCGGAGCGGTGCGAGAGATGTGTTTTGTGTGATAGACTAGAGCTGGTATGAACTTTTAACACGACCCAGTTTAGGCTGTGGGAAAGAGGTGGGGCTAGACGACTTGTATAGCTCTGTCTCTTTCCCACAGCCTAAACTGCATCGCGTTAAGAGCGAGAAAGAGCAAACCGTGGTTGTCTGGGCTCGCTTAGCTATAAGTCCTATTTAAAGACGCTAGCACAAGAGTGTGACGTGTAGTAAATACGTTTTTATTTTAATTTTGCTAGAACGACGGTGAACTTTATTGATTCACAATACGTTTGATTCTTTAATTGTTACTGCGCAAAGTAAAATTGTTATGCTATCATTACTCTTTTATGATTTTTTCGCGTGCTTTTCTCGCTCACATCAATCGCTCGCGTTCCATTTTAAAAGCTCGCTCCATTAAACGTAGTTCACAAATAGTACTTTTCTGAGCGATCCTCGAGAGCGGAGCGATAATGAAGAATCACTATGAGCGCACTATTTCCTCACCGCTCCGCTCGCTCAGCTCTTATGAAAAGCGATCCTAAGTATTACCATTCAATCTGCTGGTCGTCGAGGGATCAGTACTCAATTAGCTTCGTGAAATTGCCTTCCGAGCTCAGGCCGGACTTTGAATAAGTTAGGCCCGTGTTAAATGTTCATCGGCCCATCATGGATTATGTAGTAGCTGGGCCACGGTATTGCGTTTAATTTTGTTCTGGGTTCATTAAGATAGATACAGGTTATATTATAATATGGTACTAGGTAGAGCGTGGGTGATACGGCGGATTTTCATTGTATTAGCCTGAATTAATGCTATGAAAGACAATAAATAGGAATCGTTCCGGTGGCATTATACAGGGTTGTTTATAAACATGATGATAAAACACCTTTTTAACCGACTTCCAAAAGGAGGAGGTTCTCAAGTCGGATGTTTGTATATATTTTTTATCTCTTCTCGTTCGCTGCGTAATAAAAGTTGTATAATTATTACCAAAAAGTACTTCCAGCAAATAGAAGGCTTTTATTGTTTTACAAAATAAACTGCATATTTTTGCCTGTTCACCATTTTTCCGAGGAGAATAATCATCAACATAGTTTTCACAGACTTTTAACGGTTTATAAGAAACGCGGGAACACTTGACTTATTTTGATGGCTCTTGACAGATGCCAAAGTATGACAGGTCGACTTATTTTGATGACTTGACAGCCGAGTGGTTAAGTATTTGTTTCCAGATTCGTTTACAAAATATTTAAACTCACATACACAATCAACTAGACCCAGAACGAGTACCGTTGGCTATACTTATATTTTTTCGTGAAGAAATGGAAGACGCTACACGCAGCGTAGCAGTGGATCGATCAACCACTGTGCCAATAGTGCCGTTGTGTTATTTTGAATAATAACCAGGTGGCCTACCATAAACTCTTAACGCGATACAGTTTAGGCTGTGGGAAACAGATGGCGCTATACGACTTGTATAGCTCTGTCTCTTTTCCATAGCCTAAACTGCATCGCGATAAGAGCTCGTGGTAAAGCTCCTGATTGGTTGGTAAGTTTTCAATTATTCAAAAGCAGTCAACTCAAATCAATATTTTATAAGAAAAACCGATATCCAATTCCGTATGCAGCAAAATCCTCTTACGTAATAACCAGAATAAAAAGATTTGCATCAAAAAGAATCAGAGAAATGTCGATCCAACCGCAAATCTATGCTCATGTTAACAGATTGGATTGAAAAGTTAAATCTTTTCTCCTTTTAAATCCGCCATCCAGTCAAATTAGCTGCAGCTTGGCTGCTCAGTGGGTAATCTCCTTTGCCGAGGAGCAACGCTAATGCATATCGTGACATCTTTTGCATAAATAATAAGAAGTTCCTTGAATTTGTGGGAAGAAACTGTACGAGTTAGTTTTACGAGTATCTTTACATACTTTTATCTTCTTGTTTAAATGTTGGAACTACACTGATAAATATCTAAAAAAACTTGAGAGGTGTAAAGGGACACCCGGATGGAACGAAGTTACTGTATACACTCAACAAAAATAATCGTTGCGACTCCACTCTACTCCACTCCGCTCCCCTCCGCTCCACTCCACTCCGCTCCGCTCCACTCCACTCTTTGAGCACTAGCACCCTTTCGCAACCCGCGATAAGGAACTTCGTTCCAAAAGGTGTCGTGACAACTTTTCGTAAGATTTTTTTCCGTCTACCCCCTTTCACAACGCGCGATAAGGAACTTCGTTCCAATCGTTCCAATATCTAGAGCGTTTTAGCAGTCAAAAAAAAATGTTAGTAAAAGATTAAGAAATCACTACAATTGAATCTGCAGAATAGATAATCTGTTCTGTGGTTGAATCAATTCGATTGGTAACTAAGTAGTGGAAGACATAAATTGTCCGTCTTATAATCGCAAGTGCGAATGCTGCTCAATATGTTGTTTAACTACCAAGTGGGGCAAAGTGCTATTGGGTTTTATATCAGAAATTCTTTAGTCAGGTGGCGGAATAAGGGTGTCTATGGTTTGCACCATATTATCTTTTAAATATGCATATTAATTATAAACATTGAAAAATAAAAGGTTCGATTTCTCACGTCTAGTTACATCTTCAAGAAATACGACTATGACGAACCTATGATATACCTACCTACCTAATTATAATGTTTTTGTTGTTTCCGACTGTAATACCTACATTTTTTGCAGTCATCTGACTCCCTATATTTTTGCATGCCTTAATCGGTAGAACATAGTGAACTGCGCATTCACTCAACATCTTGTTATTTCATCAAAATATCAAATCAAAAGATTTGATTTGATTTGATGAAGTTCAAAAACAATGCCTATAATTAAAATATTCTGTGATCAAAATTGAAAATTGGCTTATATTAGAGACATTCATATTATCAAACTTCATTACCACCTTCATAGCTAGACCAAAAACATCAAGAAAGCAACCTTAACTTTTGAAGCAATCCAACTTCTCCCTCGATCCTAAATGAAATTATTTAAAGCCGAGCTTCCAGCGTCCTACATGCAGCTAGTAATATAATAACATACAACACTCCGTCTGTAATAACGTGCGAGGCACAAGATGGGGGCTTGCTTGCTTATTTTATAAGAACGGAGTTCATATTATATAAATTCTTATTAAAATATTTGGATGTACCTACTGTTAGAATGTTTGTTTCTGTTGTTACAGAAGATAAAGAGTTTTGTGCAATCTTTCTGGAAAGGCAAGAGATTCTATACAAAAATAAACTGGCTAAGTAGTCCGTAGTTGAAAATAAATTATAATTATCGCGAGTGTCAAAATTTGCCTTTGTCTTTGGGTAAAACGGCTCATAAATAAATGGCCGTACATTTTGACTGTGTTGAATTAGAAGTTTGATTTTTTATTTACTGCAAAGAATTAAGGACTTATGATATTAATTTCAGCTTTATATCTACACGCGATGATGTTATGAGAAGAACTAATCTTGACAGATGTACAACAAAGTTATAAGGGTTCCGTTTTTATTTCAATTTGTTTTCGAGAGTCTGTATTAAAAGGGCTACTCGACTCTGGAACGCAAAGGGTAAGAGTGGAAAGAAAGAAACAGTCTGGTTTTTCATCTATCAAGTTTCTTTCACTCCACCCATTGAGGTAGGGCTCATTTAGAGCCTACGAGTATGCACACCACGTTCTTAAAACGCGCGTGCAGTGCGTTTGACGCGATACGCACGCAAGTCGGACGCAGCCTAAAACAAACGACAAAAACTGCTCTGATGAAAACGTGCCATCGACGCGCGTTTCTAAAACGCGGTGCACTGGCGCATTTAAAAAACGAGGTGTGTCTTTGCACAGCCTTTTAGAGCATAAGCTATAAAAGACATTCCCGAAAGAAAATAAAGAAGATTTTGACGAATTCAGACATTTTTCGTTCTGTTTTCAAAGTCGCTTTAAAAGACGATGGTATCTTTTTCAATGGTAAAGTAAGAGTGATTATGGCTAACGAAAATTCACGTAAACGTAAGTACATTATTCATTCTCATCAGCCCCAAACCACAAAATATCCATACAAAGAGGTCCTGTAGTAATAAGTTCTACAGTGAGTAGTTAGTTTAATGCCGCATGTGACCAGTGGTCGGGCGGGGAACTAATTCCCGCTAGGTTCCGGAATGAACTGCCTGCCGGTAACGAATGGTGCATGGCCTGTGGACTTAGAAATGGTGGAAGTGGCAAACATGTGTTCCACGCGCCCCTCAAGGAGTGTCAATATAATGACGGGGGTCTGACGAATACCGTGACCCCGTAATGTAAATGGCTATTGAAGGACACCGTGGATTTTAGTCAGTACAAGTCTGACAGTCACTCCTGCTCTGCCCTGGGTGGGAGGACTCACTTGATTTTACCACGATAAAAAAGCGGCTCAATTTCGGGTGACAGGAGATTTCTTTTTTTTAAATATTTTTTCTATCCGGTTTTTTGAAAAAATCGGACTTACATAATCGTCAAGAAAAATAATATCGCCCTCACTAAGTTTTTTTTTTACTTAACAAAAAAAACAAATAGTTCACATTGCCTTCACCAAAACAATGAAATAATTTCACGAAACTAAAATAAATAATGGTCTCTAAATAAAAATATGAGTGCTATATTTTTTTCGGGAACAAAGATCGTCAAACAAAACGCTAACGTTTATTTCAAACTTGTGTAAGCCACTTCTAGTAACGACTGTACATCAAAATTTCTCTTTGTCTCACCGCCAATTATAAATATTAATGAGCGAACATTTATTTGAAAAGAGATTTTGAGTTCATTTTATTTATTATGAAATGTAAATTAATATTTAAGACAGTGTATTTTGAATTAGAAATAATAATTCATTTTGAATTTGGTTGTTTTAAAAAAGTAAAAAAAACATACTTAATCAATAAGTATTGTAGTAGTGTTATCTCTAATATGAAAAATAAATAAAATAAGTATATTTTTTTAAAATTCTAAAAAAAAACGCGTTATGGGTCTATGGCGCACAGAAGAGACGTTAGGCGCGGTCTTTTCTAAGATGGCCCGCGCCTAACACGAGGACGCGTCGCGGACAGGCGCAGATTTATAAGCGTTGCGCCCGCGACGCGTTTCTTCTGTATGTTTATAAACACATTACTACATTAATAATATATATATAATATAAATTAAAATGTAATTAATTATAATATAAAACTCTTATAAAATAATGTTTACACTAGGGATTTAGAGATCTCTGTAGCAACCCGGCCGGCGGCTTGATTATAGTGTTCGTCTAAAAATAGCAGTCAAAATGTGGGTGTAATTACTACCTTGAACCTATCGGGAATCTATGTTTTTTTATTTGCGTACCGGTACTAAAGGTACACGATAAGATAATTTATTTTTACATGGAACTCCATGAAACAAGGTCAAGAAAATCAGCACTAGTTTAATCAACTTATTGTGTTCCCACTACTGGGAGTCTGGGACACAAGCCTCCTTTCTGTGAGAGATGGTGGGCTGTTATCCACCACACGCCAGTCATTACAGGTTGGAAGATGTCGTAGACGTCTTCTTTTTTTAAGTTCTAGGACATTTTGGTTTCTATTTTTAAATATTAAACGCATTAACGCATGCGTAGCGAATCTAAAAGATTTTCAAGAAAAAATTTAAGAAAAATTTGATCCGCGATAAATATGTTGATTTCTGTATGACGTACCTATTTCTTCTCAGTTTTGAGAGCAGTGGCATTGAAATAATTACACCAATTAACGCATCTGGTTGGTTTCGAACTTGGTGAGCTACAACTACTAATTCGGAGACATAACACTGGGCCAACACTGCTCTCATACCAGTATTTAAATAACCTTTAAACTGCAGAATAATATAATAATATAGGTAGCGAAATTTTGATACAATGTGCATCATAAACCCTTAATAACACAAGCTGTAAGCTTCTTACATGTTATAATCTGACATGGATGCTTGCTAGTTAATGCGAACACTTGAACACAGAATAGATAGTACAGAGGGACCACTTCATACAAAAAACAAAAACACACGCACACATAGCACGCTACACGTATACATATACAGCGAGTGGTGACAGAAAAATTGGATGGACAAGAAATATTGCCCACAAAAGAAAAAAATAGGTCCATAGTATTATACAACTCATAAAGATTCAGAAAAAAATAATCTCGGAAAAGTCTACTAGTTATGTGTTTGAACTTCTTTAAGTGGCCACATCGAGAATTCCCAAAATAATCACAAAATCCTGAAAAGCTCGAAAACTATTAAAAATCGCTACTAAAAAGGTAGGTAATGATTTGGATAACTCACGGTACGTAGAACCTAAGTTTTTCTTTTGTACAGACGACAGCAAGTCAACCTACCCCAATCAGTAACATTTTACCAATCGAACATTTAACCTTCCACTATTGTGACAAGGTAGAAAATCCAGTAGAGTAATTTGACTGATTGAGGTAGGTTGATGTGCTGGTATCTATACGTCAATGATCAGGACAGCGTGTTCATAATATCGCTATACATACCAATTTCCAAGGAAACAATGCGCTGCAGGAATCATCACCTCTCTTCGAATTTAATTATGATCAAACTTTAAACTGTCACTTACGCGATATCTTCCGTGATTATTAATTATTTTAATCTCCCGATATTTCGACGCTGTTGCAAGCGCCATGATCGCGGGGTGACTGGAAAGTGCGGGTGGATGAAAATAAATTGTAAAGAACAGAAAAATCTGTCTACCCTCTTTCTTTGTCTCTTGCTACGCGCACTACTGGAACTCGACACTAACAGCCGTATTTATAGTCAAGTCAAAGTAATTTCTTTAGCTTAAGCAATTACTTGTTCAATTTTTTTTTAAGCAATAGACCTGAATTTTAACAAAGTGGGTACTGTAAAAGAAAGCAAAGGTATATTCTATATTATTACAGTTCAAACTTCAAGCAAATATTAAACTACTTATTAAAAATCGTCTCATAATTAAATGACATTTACTCAAGTAAAACCTTTTACTTGTTTATAAATACGGGGGTTAGTCACGGCAAAACACACTCACTGTATCACCAAGTTTTGTGGAGTCTTTACTATGATTCCACGTGCCTCCACAATTTGAAGGATCTCTCTATTGAAATTCTTGTGTTTTCTAGGGCTCGGCAAATGATGCTTTTTTGCCGCTATTCTTCTGTGTTACACTACTCTGTGACAATTGTATTCCACAGTTTACAGGTAAACACTAATGGATGTAGTTTCCAGTAATGCATACACGATTGGCCACTGATCGGAATCTAAGTTGGCGTTTCCCGTTTGATTAAAGAGACATTCGCTTTGAATTTCATTGGTTTGAAAATAAGTGGATAGCTTGAAGAGTTACATAGAACTGTTAAATATTTTGCTGTTTATCTATAGACACTGCATTTTTAAAGCATATTTATAAGGTTATTTATTTGTATTATTTACTCACTAGATTATGTGATATAAAAAGTAGTTTAACACCTAACAATATGTAAAGTGAAAAATGAGCTGTTTATGAAAATGAATATCAATTTCAATCGATTTGGAAATTTCAAGTGTAGACTTATCAACTAAATTTTAAAATACATGTATCAAGGTTTTTGGAAATTTCAACCCCAAAGGGGTAAAAGAAAATCACATGGGAATCTATGAAATCCGAACGAAGTCGCGGGCGGAGAGCTAGTTATATATAAAAGTATAGACAACCCATCACACCACAGCAATCCCACTCGAAAATCTCAAAAAAGAACTCACAAATTTTTCCTCAACGCTTAGAACCAAATCGTTTCCTCCAAGGATGCCAACATCAGGAAGCATTTAGACAAGAGGCCGGGTAATAGCACCCCTCACCTGCTCGTAATTACAAGGAACAGGGGGGATTATGGCGGATCCAGGATGCCAGGCGAGGATAATGGGGCGACGGATTTATGCATGAGGACGGTATGTGTCTGCGAGGAGAAAATTGTGGGTGAAGATGGATTAGGGACGTCGTTGAGGTAGGTTATGGTCCGCTATGTTTTTGTTTTAAATACTCAGTACCCTTAGCACGAGTTTTCAGTATTTGATACGTAAACTGGAAATTTAAAATTGACAATTTACAAGTTCCTTCTTCGCATACCAGAGGCGCTGTTCCATTTTTTCATTCAAGAAACGCTGTAAATACTGGAAAGACGCTGTAAAGTATATATATAGAGTGAAAACTCGTGCTAAGGGTTAAAAACTTTACAAAGGTTAACTTGTTACTTACTGTAGGTATGTATATTATTGGATAGAGTTAATCCAAAACAAATACTGAAAATTCCAATTAATTTCAATATCGAGACGTCAAGAGGAGCTCGTGGCTAAACAATGAAAGCAACACAGGCCGATCTTTCAGGTTAACCAGCGCTTGACGAGTTTGGTCTGTGGAGGGTGATGGTCATCCCATCCACAGACCAACCACCTACAATCACCTGTGGCAAGTTTCCTACATGCCTCGAAAAGCACGTACAGCCGAGTTATTCAGTTCTCATCTCCAAAAACTGATACTCTAGGCTGTAGGGGATCAATCCGTTGGTCCCGGCTGTCATTTGTTAGCTCTAAATTCAGACAACCGGTCTAAAGGGCTTCACACACAGCAGCTATAATGTAAAGATGTACATTATAGCACGATACATCTCATTACATCTTTCCATAGAAATCGTCAGGAGACCACACCGAATCGAATCTCTATGGAAATGACGTAGGTACATCTTTACATTATAGCTGTTGTGTGAAGCCCTTTACCATGGGGTATCGTATTAACCAGTTACATGGGTTGTGGAGGTCCGATAGGCTGTCGCTCCATATAAAATGCTGACATTCAGCTACATCTGGTTCGACTGGAAGCCGATCCCAATCAAGTTTTTTTTTTAACGTGGTAAAATCATCAAATGAGTCCTCCCACCCCGGGCAGGGCGGGAGGGACTGTCAGACTCGTACTGACTAGAATCCATGGTGTCCTTTAATAGCCCTTTATGTTTTGGGGTGATGGAATAAGTCCCGCGACCCCAGCAGGCTTTGGCCCTCTGAGAGGGGGCCCCGTCATTATGCTGACGCTCTTTGAGGCGCGCGTGGGACACAACGCGCCGTCGACCCGGGCATGGTCCATAGTCGGGCAGCGAGTTGCCCTTTACTCGCTGCCCGCATGCCCGCGCCGACCCCAATACAGTTAGGAATGAAAATTCTACTCCACTAAAAGCATTTTTTCAGAACGCTACATCTACAATAAATTTCCATTTTACACAGATTATGAAAGCAATTTCCCCCCAGCAGCTAATTTCCTTTAATAAACCGGCGTTACATGCAACGTCCAGCAATTTCTCCGGATAATACTGGTTCGATCCGGATTGAACTGCATTCATTAATTTTCTCTTACATTGTATTCTGTAGTTTCTTTTTGAATTACTTTGAAATTAAATTACTTTAGTCTTTATTAAATTGATGAAGCTGTAGAAACGTATCTATTTTTTTTTATTTTGATGACAGTTACTTAATTAATTAATTAATTAATTAAGGATTTAATATAATATCTTTTATGAAGTAGGAATAACATTGACCTTTCCATAACTTTTTTTATAGTGGTAAAATCACCATGAGTCCTTCTAGCCATTACCACATACCATTACTGTCAGACTTGTACTTACTAAAATCCACGGTGATTCTTCAACATACCTTTACGTTCCAGAGACACGGTTACCGGATGAAACGATCCCGCGACCCCGTCAGGCTTTGGCCCTCTAAGGGCCCCGTCAGATTGTAGACCCGGCCGACCCGGGCATGGTGCTTTGGTACATGATAACATGTATATAACTGGCCAAGACATAAATGTGGCTCCTGAAGCCTACCGAATACGCGGCACAGTCTGTGAAGACAACCGTGACCCTGGAGCGCGAAAGGAAACCTGAACAGGGTAGATTTTAAGTCAGTAAGAGTATGACAGTCCCTTTCACTCATCATGGGGCGGGAGGACTCACAGTTGACCATTTCAATAACCAAAAAAAAGAAAAGAAAAAGTACTCCTTTCATACGCAAGATTTTTGGCTTAGTTGAGAACCTCATCGTTTATCCGCTAAGCCTATATCCAAGAGAAGTCATGGCGTCCTGACCTACCGCTTGACGCAGGTCCTCACCGGACACGGAAGTTTCGGGAGGTACCTGTGTCTGATGCGAAAGGAAGAGACGCCTGGGTGTCACCACTGCGAAGATCGCCCGGAGGACACGGTGGAGCATACGGTGCAAGACTGCCCAGCTTGGGCGGAGCAACGACGTGTCCTCACGGCTGCGATAGGCGGAGACCTCTCGCGCCCGGCATTGGTTGCGGCCATGCTGCGGGGCGAGACGGAGTGGGAAGCGGTCAGCTCCTTCTGCGAGGCAGTAATGCTCGTAAAGGAGGAGGCAGGCCGCGAGCGAGAGAGGACAGCGTCCTCCCTCCGCCCCAGCCGCAGTGGTAGGCGCCCACGGCGACGGACGTCGCTAGATGATCTCCGGCCACCGTAGGCGCGGGCATGCGGGCAGCGAGTAAAGGGCAACTCGCTGCCCGACCAAGGACCATGCCCGGGTCGACGGCGCGTTGTGTCCCACGCGCGCCTCAAAGAGCGTCAGCATAATGACGGGGCCCCCCTCTCAGAGGGCCAAAGCCTGCCGGGGTCGCGGGATTATTCCCTTACCGTAACCCCGGAACGTAACAGGCTATGAAGGACACCGTGGATTTTAGTCAGTAGAAGTCTGACAGTCCCTCCCGCCCTGCCCGGGGTCGGAGGACTCATTTGATGATTTTACCATGCTAAAAAAAAAAAAAAAAAAGCCTATATCCAACGAAACATCAAACTATCGATTATAATCTATCCTTTTATATGTAGGAATCGCAAAGTAATTAATACTCGCTTGCACCAAACTCATCGATAGGTTTGAAAGTTAGCAGTTAGCAAGCAGTTACAAAGTGCCGACTAAGGCAGTGTTTAGCCTGATTGAATTTTCAACGTTAGAACTTTAGGAATTGATTAAACCGTCGTGTGGAATTACGGGGAGTATACATTTCAGTTTGTGTTTCATTAGACTCGCGGGTTTTAAGTTTGAGGTCCCCAGTTGATGATCTGATATCGGCCTAAAAGTTCTAAAACTATGAAGGAAAAGTCGTGAACTTAGGATGCCTCTATACAAGCAAGAAGCTCGTAATTTTTTGAAGTTATGTGCGATTTTTCTCCCAAACACATAAGGACTGTCTGTACTCATGGTGTGACGCGATATCAAATTGCATAGATTGGCGATATCGGTCAGATATCACAAAAACGTCCGGCCGAGGGAAATTTATGAACAATCGCTAGTGTTTTTGCATGCATTGCATGTCCGTCCTAATGACAATGCACAAAAGATTCTCCATTCAAAATTCGATTGCGCAACTACTCGTCACGGTGCGACATCTTTAGTATTTGGTTTGCAGCGCCGTTATGTCGTAATAGTAAGGTGGATTTTTGAAGTTCACGGTCGAATTTCATCGCATCACTCTCTTATGTAAATACGTGCGACTTAAATCAGCAATCGACTCGATATCGTACGTATCGCGTCAGGTCGCATCGCGCCGCGAATAAAGTCCCATATTTATAGTCAAGATAAACCTTAGTTAGTGGTAGGACCCATAAATAGGTGATAATAATTATTATTGTCCTGAATTCCGACAGTACTGGTGGCCCAGTGGTATCGGCCCCGACTTACGAGTTGGGTCGTGGGTTCGAACTCAGCCTGGTGCATTACTTTGTGTGATTTATTTTCATCACCAGTGCTCTTAAAATGGTAAAGGAAAACGCCGTGAGAAAACCAGCATGTCCTAGAACAATCAAATTCGAAGACATGTAACATCTACGAACCCGCACTGGGCCTGCGAGGTATAATTATGGCCCACTCCCTCTCACAGAGAAGAGGCTTGTGTCCCAGCTGTGGGAACATTATAGGCTGATGATGAATCCCGATGTGTTGTCAGAACTTATAAATACAAAACTAAAAGGGAGTAGGATTCACCCAAAAGTTTCGAAAAACTTTCACATGGGCCCGTATTATAGTTGACGGATTAAAAGATTAGAACCCTTTTCTATCCCTTATACCCCCTAGTACTCTACTTTGAACGCGTAGATGAAAAATGCCTTTAACAGCGTATTTTTCTACAGAAGAAGTCACCTCTCTGGGTTGCCTACTTCATGCCTGGCGTTACAATAAAGCATAAAGCGCTGACTTTGTTCACTGTTTACCGTTTGGACTTGAGCTGTCAGTTGCAGTCGTAAAGTGTTAGAGCGCTTGAATTTCAGCTGCACGAATCGTGCCTTTATATGCAAACTGGGACTGTTTTTCAAATTACACTTAATTTGGTTTTAGGACAGTTTATTTTGACACAAAGGTCCTTGTGGTGTGTCCGGTTTCGGTCTATACAAACTTAGAACGGGAGGTATTTTGATCAATTCTGTCAATAAATTTTAAACTAGCTTTTTGCCGCCGTTTTATCCGCTGCTTTGCTCCTATTGTTCGTAGCGTGATGTTTAATAGCTTATAGCCTTCCTTAATAATTATGTGAACTATTCAACACAAAAAGAATTTCTGAATTCGAACCAGTAGTTCATGAGATTAGAGCGTCCAACCAAACGTCTCTGCTTTATAGTATTAGAATAGATGTGAGGTCGGAACTTGAGTTCTGACCCCTGATCTATTATTAGGGGTTGACACTTACTGAATGCAAGTAGCAATTTTGTTTACTAATTCTTCTTTCTGATTAACTTAAATCTTGTTACCTGTATTTGCAAAGCCACGAGAACTTCAAAAGTGGACAAAACCGCGGGCACAGCTACTATGTAACAAAACAATTATTAAAATACACTTTTTTTATTATCTTTCAGTATGGATAAGGAAACAAGGGAAGAGATATTTTATTTGTTATTGACACACGTCAATTACATAAGGTATTATTACGGTAGGCAAAGGATTATTAGCAAAGCTTCAGTACGATTTTATTGACAGACAGTCGATAAGAGGTAGTATTTTGTCGGATATGTATTGTTAAGTACATGTCTATATTTTTCACTTATGTTTTTATGTGATTTTTTTACGATTATCTCAATGCTGTCTCGTCGAAGAGTATTTATCTTAGATGAGAGTTGACGAGATTTCTTATAGATGTATATCAGACTTTCAGCTACAGTCTCACTGAAGGAGCTCGTAGCTAAATAATTACAGCCGCACAGGTCGATATTCCCGGTTAAGCCGCGCTTGCCGAGGTTAGTCTGTGGATGGGTGACCATCTATCATAGCGAGTTTCCTCCGTGCCTCGGAAAGCACGTAAAGCCGTTGGTCCCGGCTGTCATTTGTAGATCTTTGACAGTCGTTAATCACGTGCAGTCAGAAGCTCGAAAGTCTGACCACCAGTCTTAACATGGGGTATCGTATTACCCAGTGACTGGGTCGTGGAGGTCCGACAGGCAGTCGCTCCATGTATAATACTAGTATCCAGCTGCATCTGGTTCGACTGGAAGCCGACCCCAATATAGTTGGGAAAAGGCTAGGTCGATGATGATGAACTACAGTCTACGCTGCCATACGCTTCAAAAGTTTCAGGCGTGATGATGCGTTTTTTATTTCACTATCTATCTGCAGAAGCCACCACTCCACGATCTAACTTTTTAATTCGCTTTAACTGTAAAAGAAGTTTAGCGCATAAAACTTCAGGCATGTAAGTACCGCAACACCGCCTCGCTGAAACTTTAATCTGCAACTTTCTTACTAATTAAACCACTAAGTGGAAATCGGGTTACTTGCATGCTATTCTACTCTTCTCAGAAATCGATTGACTTCCGCTAAGAACAGTCGCGTCGTACGCGCTCTTGTGCTAGTTTATGTTCAGGTATAGCGCTGACGCAGCAGCATATTCGTTACCTCTAGCCGTGCGCGATCGCCGCGATGACCCAGTTACCGAGTTTATTACACAATTATTTGTATAAACAAAGTGTTAAGGTGAAGTTCTTATTCTAATAATCATGGCTTCGACATCATCAGTTAAAATTAAAACAGAAACGGAACATCTCTTGTATAAATACTATACCGAAGAAAAATTGGAACGCGAAAAGTTGCAATGTTTAGTAAATGACCTAAAAAGTCAATTAGAACAGCTTCAGCACCAGCTTAAAAACATCCAGGAGCAGAAAACTGCAGACCTGGACAAGAAAAATGTCACTACCGAGAAGCCAATGCCAATCGAGTATGAGACAGACGAAGAGGAACTAGCAAAGGAAACAGAGTGGGTACGACAGAAGAGCAGAAAAAAAGGAAATTGAACTCATCATCACTGTCCTCACCACCTCAACAAGGACCCGATTCCAGCCAAAAACCTAAAGAAACTGTTAAAATAAAGAAACAGCCCACACCACCACCTATAGTCGTGGAAAATGTTAAGAACTACCAAGAGTTCTATGATCTTCTTTCAAGTAATCTAGCGAAGGACTCGTTCATTACGAAAATGATGAATGGAGAAAAAGTTAAAATTAACTCTTTTACTGATGACTCATACAGATCCATCACGAAGCTTTTGTTACAGAATAACTGCCTTTGGTACTCGTATGAGAATAAACAAGATAGACCGATTAGGGTGATGGCAAAAAACCTTCATTCTTCCTGCCTGCCAAACAGAATCGTAGAAGACCTAACAAATCAGGGATACAAAATAGAAGATGCGGTCAACAAACTGAGTTGGAAGAGCCCCTCAGTATGTTTATGCTCTCATTCCAAAAAGATGAAGACATTAAGAAAATCTACGGAATCAAATCCATACTGGGCTGTAAAGTGGATATACAGCCGTTAAAAACATCAAAGTTAATTCCACAATGCAAAAGGTGTCAAGCATATGGCCACACACAGAAATACTGTTCGAAAGAACCCCGATGTGTGAAGTGTACAGGCAAGCACCTAACCAGAGACTGCAATAAACCAACAGAAGCAAAGCCAAAATGTGTTCACTGTGGTGAACCCCACCCGGCTAACTATAGGGGATGCATTGTAGCTAAGGAACTACAAAACATCAAAAATAAAACTACCAGAAAGAATGTGCCGATACCAAACTCTCAGGGCCCAAGTAACAAAGACAAAATACCTAGTGTCACCAAGCTTGCTACTAAAAGTGTTTCGTATGCACAAATGACGAAAGGAGTCCAATTGTTGTCACAGTCACATATGAAACCAATGAGCCCTAACATGGACGAAAAGATTAATACAATTATAAATCTTTTAACCTCGTTCGACGAAAGATTGAAAAAACTTGAAAGTAGCACTAAAACAGCTACCAAACAAAAATGGAACATACATGGCTAATTTACTAAGAATTATGGCATGGAATGCGAATGGACTGCTGAAACATCAGAATGAACTTACGGCAGTCCTAAACATGGAAAGTATTGATGTATGCCTAATATCGGAGTCACACTTCACTAAAGAATCTCATATCCAAATTAAAGGGTATAAAGTATATCATGCATTGCATCCCAATAATACACCAAGAGGTGGTAGTGCTGTCATTATAAAAGAGAATATTTTTCACTATGAAGAGCTGAAATATGAAGAAGAAGAAATACAAGCAGTGGCCGTCTGTGTCAAAACAAAATATTGTCTTGTCACCATTTCAGCCATATACTGTCCACCTAGATATCCACTAAAAACAGATCAGTATACGAATTTTCTAAACCGTCTTGGAAACAGATTTATATTGGGAGGCGACTTTAATGCTAAAAATACATTTTGGGGATCAAGACTGACAACAACCAAAGGAAGAGAGTTACTGTGCGCGATTGAAGAAACACAATGCAAAACTCTATCAACGGGTAAGCCTACTTATTGGCCTACTGACCCAAAAAAGATTCCTGATCTCATAGACTTTTTTATTTACAAAAACTTGTCACCTAATCTTCTCTGCATTAAAGAAGGATATGATATGAGCTCAGATCACTCACCTATATTACTTACTCTAAGTGAGACTGTCTTGCTGAAAGAAACCTACCCCACATTGGTAAATAAGAACACTGATTGGGCAAGCTTTAAAATAGACTTGGACTCTGTAATAGATTTAAAAGTTCCACTAAAGAAGCCAGAAGATCTTGATCGGGATATCAGTCGGTTTATAACACAAATACAACAATGCGCTTGGAAAAACACGCCTACCGTTAAGATGAAAAACAGACTTATCTACTATCCAGCAGAAATCACTAAACTCATAGCTGAAAAGAGGCGACAGAGACGAATATGGCAACAAACAAGATTTCCACAAGATAAAAGGATTCTGAACAAACTAACAAAACAACTGAGTAGTGCAATTCAGAAATTCAAAAATGAATCAATGAGCAGTTATTTAAAACAACTAACTAGCAATCGGACGACAGATTACTCTCTGTGGAAATCTACAAAAAGTTTAAAAAAGCCAATTATGCATATTCCCCCTATCAAAGATATTAACGGGAGGTGGGCAATAAGCAACGAGCAAAAAGCTATTAGGTTTGCACAACATCTGGAACACATTTTCAAGCCAAATAAAGAACATGAAGACAGCGTCCTATTAGATGAAATAACTAATAATGATGAGCAAGAAATAAAATTCGTAACACCTAGAGAAGTGTACAATGAAATCAAGCGTCTTAGACCAAACAAATCACCTGGCTTCGATCTTATTACTGGAGAAGTTCTTAAAAACCTCCCACGTAAGGCTATCGTAAAACTTACGACTCTTATCAATGCAACGTTCAGGCTTAAGTCGGTACCTGACTTGTGGAAAGTTGCAGAAGTTATAATGATACCAAAGCCTGGTAAACCTCCCCATGAAACGACATCATATAGACCGATCTCACTGCTACCGATCATGTCAAAATTATTTGAAAAGCTTCTTTTGAAACGGCTAAAACCCATCATAGAAGAAAGAAACTTGATCCCTGACTACCAATTTGGATTCAGGGAAAAACATTCAACAATAGACCAAGTACATAGGATTACCAACACTATAGAAAAGGCTTTAGAAGAAAACAAAGTTTGCTCCACGGTCTTCCTCGACGTAGCGCAAGCATTCGATAAGGTATGGCACAAAGGCCTTATTAACAAACTAAAAAATATGCTCCCTAAACAGTTTGCTGACATCTTAGAGTCTTACCTATCACATCGCATGTTTAGAGTCAGACAAGATGAAGCACATTCAGAACTCAAACCGATAAAAGCTGGAGTACCGCAAGGAAGTGTCCTAGGTCCTGTCTTGTACTTATTGTACACTTGCGATATTCCTGAATTAGAAAATAATACCATTGCCACATTTGCAGACGACACAGCTATAATGGCCACAGGTGTCACTCAAAAAGAAGCAGTGGAAAAAGTTCAAGCAGCCGTCAATATCATTTTTGACTGGACAAAAAAATGGCGTGTGAAACTCAACGAATCAAAATCTGTTCACATAGACTTCACAAACAAAAAGCCAAATTATCATCCGGTAAACATAAACGGCCATGTCATACCGTACGAAAATACAGCCAAATACTTAGGCATGACTTTAGACGCAAAGCTTCGCTGGAAAGCTCATGTTAAAAAGAAACGCGACGAGCTAGAGCTTCGCTACAAGTCCATGTATTGGCTGATAGGAAGAAATTCTTCGCTGTCAGTACACAACAAAATACTTTTATACAAACAAGTCCTCATGCCTGTATTATGGTATTCAGCTTTGGGGCTGTACCAAACAAAGTAACATCAAAATTATACAGCGTTTTCAAAACAAAGTACTCAGAGGAATCGTCAATGCGCCCTGGTACATTCGAAATGACGACCTTCATCGGGACCTCAAAGTAGACCTCGTCATAGATATAATTAAAAAGAACGCCGAAGCTCATGAACGAAGGCTTCACCATCATGTGAACATCGAGGCTATCCAGCTCCTCGACAACACGGACATAGTGAGAAGACTAAAAAGGACAAAACCTTTCGAGTTAACTTAGTGAAGTGTTAGTGTAATGTAGTGAAGTGAGTGCTACCCATAAAGAACACAAGAACAAAGTGTCTTCCCCTTAATAGAGACAATAAGAAAAGTGTTAATGGACACATTCTTAGGTTTAGTCTCCTTAGCAAATTAAGTCAAAATAGAATTACTCATTAGCTTTAGTATTAAGCTAGATTGTATTTTTTATGATGTAACCTTATGAGGAAACATCATATAACAAAAAAAAAAAAAAAAAAAAAAAAAATGCTATTCTACGAACCCAGTTACTGGGAAGAGATAGTCGTGTCGTGGCACTGATGTTTATGAGATGCAGTTTGAGACTAGACGAGGACCAACGGGACTTGGTTAGTTATAGGTGTACTTTAAAACTGCAAAATATAAGAGGGATTATTTTGCATGAAATCTACAATCAAGCAAAATAGTGTTTTATGAAGCAAGAGGTAGTCCGTGCACGGGTAAGTGCGGATCAGTAGGTACTTATCGGTGTGGATATTATACAAAACAGGTCACATTTTGAGCCAGTCAAACCCTTAACTACCCTTCCACCCATTAATGTAGATTTGATGGCCAAAAACAAGTTTTTTTATGGAAATATTGTTCTATAACTTACAGACATAATTATAACTACAGCACAAAACTGACTAGGATCCATAATATGAACCGGCGCAGTCAGTCCGATCCTACCTATGCCTACTTTATATGCGACAGCATAAGATAACATAGGTTAATAATAAAATTCACCATAAGTAGTATAGCTTTTTTTTGCCGGCACCGATCAGTACCATCCGTACCAACCATCTGCTTCTTTATCAAAGCACCAATCACGATTCGACTCGATCACGATTGAAGAGAAAAAAAACAAACAATTCATTTAAAACTCATTTGGAAACAAAATAGTAAAGTAAAGAAAATATTTTCGAACACAAAATTATCTTTCGTAGTCGCACAACGAAAGTCATTCTACAAAATTACTGAAATTAGTTCACACTCAATTTCCTTTCCACTCATGAATGAGCAACGTTTTAAAATAAATTGCACTTTTGACTTTCCGTTAGTAATCAACTGACTACGTATTATTTAACCGTAAAATGGCCTTTGCTTTTGGAAATAAATTTTTATTTTCATCGGCGGAGGGTTGAATGAATTTCATTTCTTTTTCGACGGTACGGAGATGAATATACTGATTTATGTTTTGAATATATCATTTTGAATTAGCACGTGATTTAAACATTCAAAATGTCTTTATATTACCGCTGAAAAATAAAAGTGTAAAGTATCATGTGAAAGGGGCGAGTAACTCAAATCCAGACATACACAACACGGTGACTCATTTTAAAACTCCCAAAAATACTACAAACAATACTCTAACACACTTTACTTCTCCTACTTGTAATGAAAACATTCAGAACCTCTAAGTAAAACAACTCAGTCCCTACAATTTACTTGCGTGCTAAGACCGTCTGTATTCTTACGCTGTTCATGATCAAGGTTCCATCGTAGGCGAGAAGCGATTAGGTATCCGCTATTTTATTGCTCAAGAAAGAGAACATTCGCTTATCCGTGTTTATGGGATCCTCATGTCGCAATGATTTGTCGCCTCCACGTTACCATACCGAGCACATTGAGTTAATTAGCTGGTATTTCAAATTCTGGTTACGGCAGCCGTACTACCTATTGGAATTCTGCTGCCATCCGACAATGAGACCTTGGCCGGCTACAGAATCAGGTAAACATACTCAAGATCTGGACCCTCAGCTTTCCAAGGCTAGGGAAAGACCTTTTCAGGTGTAGGTAGTGAAAGTATGTAACAACACATCTAATTGTTATCAAATTGATATTACTACCCTCTTGGAAAGAAAAATCACTGACTCCAATTTGGATACACGGCCACTGCTCACTGACGCGTTGAGAATGTCTTCAAGAGCGCAGATGTTATACCTACATGCGGTGCTAGATTTCCACTGACATTAAATTCCTTGCTCGTTTCTTGGCCACACTCGATAAAAAACGCTCGTTCGACCCGCATCTCGCTATTCGCAGGCGGTAAGACCGAAGCCGTATAAGCATCCCGACGAAGTTAAGGGCGCCTAGTAAGGGACAAGAAGGGTCAACGTAACGTCTTAACTGATAAAGTGCGGAATTATTTAGATGACTGAGTTAAAGGGCAGTGTTAAATGGACAGTGAGATAAATGGACTCACGGAACAGGGTAAAAAGGTGGTGAGGGTTCGAAGTGCTTATACATGAATACATGAAATGTAAGAATGTGATAAACTGCACTTCTAAAGTAGTATTTGCGTATTATAGGACTTCTTGTACGGTAATGAATCTTATGATTGTTGAAGAAAGGTAACGTTAAGACTTTCCTCCTTTTTCCAGGTCTATGCTTTTCTCTCATACCTCAGCCAATGGGGATGGCAAGTCAAAGCTAATTGTAGATGGCGCCACCATAGCTTAGTCCTAATCCGACCATTGACGTAGTACTATTTTGAAGTACCTTTAAGATTTGAACTGATTTGAGCCAATGGCGATGCTTGGAATAAGCCATACTAGCGCCATTAGTTCCCCAGTTGCCATCCCCATTGTCGCCTACTACTGGACGTAAGCCTCGCCCAAAAAATATTAGTATTCATACTACTCATCCATCCGCTGCCAGCCAACCTTTCTCAAATCATCGCTATCCTACGTACCGCAGGGCGATCTATACTAGGATGTTTACCCATACTCGGTTTCCACTTTAGCATATGTTTTCGTCTACTGGCTGTCTGTCTGTAGGCTTGGCTAGCCTACTTCCAGTTCAGCATAATAATTCGCGACTTATTAAAACTTACTTTAACATTATCTATCATTCATCATCTGCCTAGCCTTTCCTGAATCCATCTTGTAAATCAAACTTACCGTAATACGCTTACGATCATGGTACCACCTACGTTGGGGGAATCAACATTCATTGTTGGGGGAATCCATGTCTTAGCAGTCAATCCGGGCACCAAAGGATATCAGTAAGAAAAATAGACCACATCATATTTTTGCAGCAAAACCCTATATTCTTCAGCCAACGTCAGCGTGATGTATCACTCGTAATGCTACTCTCAGTGATAAGAGCGTCTGTCGCACAGCCATTACTCCTTCTCTAAGCTTGAATTAAAATTCTCGGCCAACTAAGTACTTAAAAGCTTTGCTAATTATAGTGCTATGACACTTAGCGTTATAATTAATTGTGCCACTGTTAAGTTATGCTAACTTTAGTTTATTTTAGTTTAAAGTGTCTGTTGGAGATAGGGTTAGTTAGGTCACAAGTGACTTCTTTTCTACTACCTAACTAGGGTGAACTCATTCAATTCTGTGACTTGCCTAATTATAATATAAGATACTACCATATGCATCAGTAATAAAGTTCAAATTCGTCTTTAAAATTTGGGAAGGCTCGAGTGAGCGATATACTGACAAACTGACCGTTGGTTGTTCAGGTATTTCAAGAAACTCATTTCACTCGCACATCCCCACGACAGTGCTCAAACCAAATATCACCGGACTAGGCGAGTCACAGAATTCGATGAGATTGCTATACTTTTATAAAAGCGAATCTTTGTATATTTAGATGGATTAGTGGATGTTTGTTGTTTGATTACATCAGAACGGCTCACTGTTTTTTTTTTATTTGGCTATAGAGTACAGGGTTACCATGTAAGCTGCCTTTTATCCTGGTATTTTGATCCCCTGGAATAATTTGCTACTTATACGCGGGTAAAGTCGCTGATAAAAGCTAGTTTATGATATTAAAAAACCATGCAGGGTAGCTAAGTGTCATAGGTATAATAAAATTCATCCATCTATTAAATAATTAATGATTAGACTAAATTAGTCTTACATAACCTAAAAAAAACCGGCCAAGTGCGTGTCGGGCCACGCACAGTGTAGGGTTCCGTAGTTGCCCATCAAAATACTTATGCGAACTAACTAAACTGATTCGCTGAATTTAATTTTAAAAAGAAGAATTTTCAAAATCGGTCCAGGAGTCTTAGAGAAATCGGGGAAAATACATAAATAAAAAGATTACGACGAATTTAGAACCTCCTCCTGTTTTGAAGTTAGTTAAAAATAGTTGACGATAAAAACCTACATATCCCCAAAAAACATACCGTAAAAACATACCTATTAAAGCTGTAAAAATAAAGTTGACAAACTTACATTTGCAGTTGATTTATTGTTTCTCCGATACATTTTGTTTAAGAAAAATTTTATCCAAGTACAATTTATAAGTTGGTCGGCTATTACTCGTAAAGTTGTAAAGCCTACTTAGTCATGATAATTTTCTTTTAAAATTCGTTATATATACTACTGTTGTGAATTTTTTCAAACCCCCAAACACAACCGTTTAGCTGGTAGAGGGGGGGGACACTCGAGTCGAGCAAAATTTAGCACTTTAAAGCTTAATATTTCACAAACGAATTTTTTATCAAAAAATTGTTAATGGAAACTCTCAATATTTTTTAAAGACCTATTTAATGATACCCCACACAAAGGGGTACGTGAGAAAAAAAAAAACATCCCCACTTTACGTGTACAGGAGGTACCCTAAAAAAAATATTTTACGAGATTTTATTTTACCACTTTCTTGGCACAACAAATCCGTATATTTACACCAAATTACAGCTCTCTAGTACTGTGCGTCTCTGAGCTAAACTGCGGACAGACGGACGGACGGACATGGCGAAACTATAAGGGTTCCTTGTTGACTACGGAACCCTAAAAATGGAACAGCACCTCTGGTGTGCGAAGCAGGAACTAATTTTTTCCGTGAAAATTGTCAATTTGAAATTGTCAAAGTTCCTGTTTACTTTACGTCTCAAATACTGAATATTCGTGCTAAGGGTACAGAACAAAAAGTAGTTTCTTCAAAATAGTTACTGACTGTGATAGAAAAGTTTCGTTCTAGTGAATCGCTGATTTTCAGCAATAATTTCTGAAAGTTACAGGCTTCGTACATCACGTTTCATGTCCAGGAAACGCCTTCTAAGCCATTGTAACTGATATACAGATCTAAAGTTGAAAGCCCAATAAAAAGCTATAAAAAATCTACGCAGCGCTTTCTGTGGTACTAGAAAGTTCCAATTTAGTCACACCATTATACAGACGAAATTTGGATTTTTCGGTATCTCTGTGCCTATTTTATGTTGTTTTAAAGTTAATAAAAAATTCAGAAATGAGCTTCCAACATCCACAAACCTATTTGTAGTCAAAACTTATCTTATAATAAATAATTTAATACAAAATGTATACAAACCTAAGATCCGCTATTTTGCTCCATAATTTGAGCCATTATACTCGTATACTTGTTAATAATTTGTATTGCCCTCGGGGAGGCCTGAGTTACCCACCAAAGAGTAATGGGTCTAATAGTTTCCTAAAAGGTGGGTATAGACTTGAGCAGAATCGGGCAACGATGCGCGACTATTGATTTTGTAAACTGAAGTGTAAATATTTCTAAAAAAAACCGGCCAAGTGCGTGTTGGGCCACGCACAGTGTAGGGTTCCGTAGTTGCCCATCAAAATACTTATGCGAACTAACGAAACTGATTCGCTGAATTTAATTTTAAAAAGAAGAATTTTCAAAATCGGTCCAGGAGTCTTTGAGAAATCGGGGAAAAATACATTAGAAAAAAGATTACAACGAATTTAGAACCTCCTCCTTTTTTTGAATTTAGTTAAAAATAGTTGACGATAAAAACCTACCTATCCCCAAAAAACATAACTATAAAAGCTGTAAAAATAAAGTTGACAAACTTACATTTGCAGTTGTCTCCGATACATTTTGTTTAAGAAAATATGATATCAAGTACATTTTATAAGTTGGTCGACTTTTACTCGTAAAGTTGTAAAGCCTACTTAGTCATGATAATTTTCTTTTAAACTTCGTTATATATACTACTATTGTGAATTTTTTCACACCCCCAAACATAACCGTTTAGCTGGTAGAGGGGGGGGACACTCAAATCGAACAAAATTTAGCACTTTAAAGCTTAATATTTCACAAACGAATTTTTTTATCAAAAAATTGTTAATGGAAACTATCATTATTTTTTAAAGGCCTATTTAATGATACCCCACACTAAGGGGTACGCGAGAAAAAAAAAATCCTCACTTTACGTGTAAGTACTGGAGGTACCCTAAAAAAAAATATTTTACGAGATTTTATTTTACCACTTTTTCGGCACAACAAATCCGTATATTTACACCAAATTACAGCTCTCTAGTACTGTGCGTCTCTGAGCTAAACTGCGGACAGACGGACGGACGGACGGACGGACGGACGGACGGACGGACGGACGGACATGGCGAAACTATAAGGGTTCCTTGTTGACTACGGAACCCTAAAAAATTGGCCTGCCGTAACTTGATTATTTGCCGATCTTGCTTAATTGATTGCCGATCGCTGGACTAGAGCATCACATTTTAAGTAGTAATATATTATTTAGTATTTTTAAACGTTTCCCCACATTACTGAGCATTTATCCTATATCGCGGATGCGTACGTATTAACAATCACTGGCCTTAACATTTCAAACACTTGTAGTTTACACAAATATTTGTTTCATGCCGATTTAACTCAAATTCTCAGAGTATAGGTTTGATTGCATGGCATGTTTTTCCGTTTCTTGCACGTGTGCATATGCATGTGGGCGGGAGACTTTGTCCTTTGCTGCATATGCATATGCATGATTGCATAGGGCGGGATTGCAACCTGCAACGAGCCTGGATTTTTGTCGCGGAATTAAAACTAGATATTTTTCATAACAACATTTCAAACTGCAGTTGTCAATGCTCATTTTTCTGAAAACATTTCCATGTAATGTAAAGTTTTTACCCACAAAATTTTTTTTTCTTTCTTCCTTGCGTGAACTCTTTGTTGAAATGTCAAATGTCTGACCCACAAGTTTGGTTACTCAATGGTTAGTGGTATTACAAGTAAATGCTCAAGTGTAAACCCACCTTAATTTAATGTAAATAAGGCCCTGGAATATTCGACAGCCTCGTTTTATCTTTATTATAGGCTGTTTGTTCACTATGGAGGTTTTGACAAAAACAAGGTGGTTTTTCTATATCTACATAGTACTTATTTGGCATGATTAAAATGAAATGACTTTTAATTGGTGGATTTATGCATGTAAAGCTCAAGAATTATCCCTTGATACAAGTATGGACAAACTATATAAAAAAGGAACTGGGGCCCTGGAATATAAATGGCATGTGATGGAATACGGCTTTTTTTGTCTGTTAGAGTCTTTCAGCCCCTTCCGCTCTACATCATTGATGATAATAATAATTATAACCCTCTAAAAAAATGTAGACCAGCGTGAGTAAGAAAATTTGTCTTAAACAAGGGTTGAATCTGCGACACTTCAGCTACCGGTAACAACAAGCTACTAATACCCTATTCAATTTATACTAAAAGACTTTACTTATGGCACAATGCGACGCGATTCAAACGATATCCAACTACAAGTGAAAATCAACCTTACCACTATGAAATAAGACATAAAACACGTTGTTATCTATGGGTAGATGAAAAACAAAACACGATGGCCATAAAAACGTCAAGTCAATCGAATTGCATCTTTATTTCTTAGTGGCAAGGTTGATTTTCACTTGTATTGCGTCGCATCGTGCCATGCATAAAGTCCCTGAGCTCACTAGGATGTCACGATGCATAATATCGTGAACGATGCTATACTTTAAGCTCAAATAAATAATCATAGCGCGATGTAAGCATACCTAGGTAGTTACCTTAAATACGTCATAGAAGGAGGATGCATAATTTACAAGATTCTGAGTGCAGTTGAATAATAATGGCACTAAAGCGAACAACATAATCATAGTAATCTGTCTTTAGAATAAAAATAAGAATTGGAAATGACATTTAGCAGCACCTTAACGAGATTCTAGTGTAACACCGCTTATCCGCGCGGATGGACGGACCAGGAAGTACTCTCTTAATCCGTTAACGAAAACGGCACGGGCCGAACTAAAGCTTTGAATGAACCCAGTAGGGAGTAGTACCCTATTAAATATGACATCATAATATTATAATCGGGAGTCGGGTTAGCTGTCCAATCATCAATTTTTAGTACGTATCACTTAATGCGAGGGCTACTATAATACTAATACTAATCTAACGTCCGTAAGTAACAAAGAATAAGAAACGCCCGAAACGTTTGCTGAAGTTACGGGTTTCGTGATTAGACAGTAGTACCCCCGGTCAAACGATATTGACAATAAACCGATCGAAGAGTCAATAAATGCCTGCAAACGTGTGAAACATCAAGCATAGAAAGATTAAGTAAACAAAGACACACAACAAACTTTATTGAACACAAAGATACATTCAAAGACGAATTAAGAGAACATCAGCCCAGCAGATTCATAAATGCTTCTCCAGAAATCTATCTCAGGCTGTTTTTTGGTCGTTTTTAGTATTAAATTATAGCCAATATCCAAATAGCTGTTGTTTTTACTGTAGTCAACCCAGGTTATGTTGCTGCCGGACGGGGTTGGGTTTCTGTAAAAGAAAAAAGTATAAAAGACGGTTGAGAAATCAGTGATCCAAAAAAAATTGACAATAATTACTGTCCTCTCATGGGATCTCACAAATTTTGACGGCCTTCGTTTTTAGGAACACGACCACGCTACAATCATGTTTTAAAACCAAATATTGTGAAAGTAGTAGGTATTTAAGTAAAAAATAATTCAAAGATGTCAATCTTTTTAATTAAATTATAGACATTTACATGTCAGTGATAAAAATAGAGATACATACCCATACTTGGCGAAATTAGTGTATAACGTACAAGTCTGCACAATCATTTTATATGACCGACTGTTTTTATCCAAAGTCAAATTATATTTCGGTCCATCAAATATATAACGGAGATCGTCCGAATGTGTTGAATTTCTCAAACCATATTTTATTCCGTTTAAGCCATTAACATTTCTCTCGGTAAAGCAAGTGAATTCATAGAAATATGCCTTGTTGCCAGTTTTAACCCACATTTCTGTAAATCTATAAATGTTGTAAACATAGTTGAAGTAGGTATACAATTTAATTACGTTTCTGAACGATCCTTCATTAATTTCACGATTTCCAAAATAATGTTTTTGAACGCGGTCTCCCAATTTCAAAACTTCCGTTGCGTTTACTTCGATTGCTATCTTGTATGGTACTAGAAATTCTTTGTCGTTAGAGTTTTTCAAAATAGCTTTCTTTTGCTCGTCTGCCTTATAAATCCCTTCTTCCGTAGTATGACCAATAATCAAATCAGCAACATTTGTTTTATTCTCACAGAGCAATTTTTGTGGATGTTCTGTAAAAAAATGTTCACCTCCCAAATTTTTCTCAACAATCGGTCTGAAATTGAATAACTCAAGCACTTCCCTTCTGGGTCCTTCAGAATACAGTAAAAATGGTTTTGCTTCCACTAAATCTTTTACGGATACATTTTTCAAAAACTGAATAGCTTTCTTTGCATCCTTGGTGTACAATCCTAACTGCTGAGCCAGTAGGAAAGCACGTCGCTTATGTTCGAACGGTATATCGAAATCTTTGAAGAACACACCACTCAATGCTATCGCTCTTTTGAATAACCCTTTGGACATTGGTGACAAAGTGTGCAAAGTGGCCGAGGCTCCACCAGCACTTTGACCAAAAATAGTCACATTTTCAGGATCTCCACCAAACTGGGCAATATTCTTCTTTACCCATCTCAATGCTGCCACTTGGTCCTTCAACCCAGCATTTCCTGGAGCTTCTTCTATGTCCAAGGAGAGGAAACCTAAAACGCCTAATCTGTAGTTTATGGTGACAACGACCACATCATGGTCTAAGAGAAAGTCTGGTCCAAACTGGTTGGAATTGGATGTTCCCATCGCGAAGAATCCGCCATGTATGTAGAACATTACTGGTAATCGTTTCTTAGGGTGTAGTTCAGGAGTATATACGTTTAGAAACAGACAGTCTTCATTGCTACCATTCTGCATTTTATCTGTGGATAGTTCTATCTGAGGGCAAGCAGAGCCGTGGGCCAGTGCATTTCTTAATCCTAGCCATGGTAAAGGAGGCCGTGGGTCCTATAAATAAAAATGTTTAGGATTAAGACTAATGCCTGCCGGGGTCGCGGGACTTTCTCATCAAGTTATTCTAGTGAGTTGCAAGGATAAGAATAGCATGTTAACAATATTGTTCTTAGTCCATTATGGAACTAGAAATAGTTCCTGGAATTCCATTGTTTTCTTTGAATTTGTTCTCTGTTCTAGAACAAAGAGCGTTTGTTACAATAGTCAGTGCGTTATGTCAAACATTGATCAAACAATCCTTATGTGAGCTAAAAGATTTATTTTTATTATTCCACTCTGTTTTCATTTTAAGTGAAAATACTAAATTGTATAAACTTGCTGAAATAAAGACATTCGTTCTGAAAACTTAGCGTTTCGGTGGTTATTCGTACACACACGAACCGTGTGTGTACGAATACGTGTAACCGTTGGCTATGATTGGCTCAAACTAATTTGAAATACCGTCACAAAAGTATTTGAGCTACTGCTATCTACGCCGGCTAAACTGCTGATACTCGTAATAAGCTAATATTTTTAAATATTAAACGCATTAACGCATGCGTAGCGAATTTCAAAGATTTTCTTAGAAAAGAAAAATTCAATCCGCGGACAGGATTCGAACCTGCGGCTTTCGGACGCTCATTTCCAACCGAGCCACCGAGGATCTTACCTGCCGAGGCGAATTCTTCCTTCCATTTCTAACGTCTCATGGTGACGTTCAGCGCCATCTATTGTAGAGTATTCGAACTACTACACTAGATGTACTGAATCCGAAGGCCGAAGGTTCGAATCCTGTCCTGATTTTTTCTTTCCTAAGAAAATCTCATATAAGCTAGTTGTTAAATATAATAAAATGGAACTTACCCTAAATCTAAGGTCTCCTACGGGTGGTGCAGCATACCTAATACCTTTGAAGCTGTAATACTGGCCGTTGCCAGTGGACCTTTGCAGAACTTCCCCTCTCAAAATTCCTTGCTCTACTTGTACTAAGACACATTCCACGTTGGCCAAGTTCTGAAAAGTAATTTTAAGATTTAGAAAGTTGACAAAAATAAATGTAGTCCTGGGTTCGATCACCAAGGTCGCGAGACTAACGAATACCGTGACTCTGGAACGTAAAGGGCTGTTGAAGGACACAGGGGATTTTAGTCAAGCCTGACTCTCTTGCCCTGCTCTGGGTGGGAGGACTCAACTGATGTTATACCACGCTAAAAAAGGTTCGCTCACCAGATGTTATTTCTAATACTTTGATTGGTCTGATTTGCGATATCTTTTTTTTTTGTTTCAATGAACTCCTATCCAAATGCGAGACGCCAAAATAATGTCAATAATTAATGTTACAATACTAATTGATTGATATTTATTTTTGGGGTCTCTGAAGTCCCCACGCGACGGATCACGTAATAGAAAGGCGTGACGGGTGGAGGGTTAATGTAGTCTTAGGTTCGATCACCAAGGTTGCGGGACTAACGAATACCGTGACCCTGGAACGTAAAGGGCTGTTGTTTTTTTTTTAACTTTGCACCACATTAAGAATTTCTCCAGTATTGTATAATCCTATGGGAATTTTTATTCCGGTAGTATAATCCAATAGGACACCGAACTAGCCGGCCTGGTTCAAGCAAAAAATTATATTAAAAAATCTTACCAAAGCCACAAATAATAATAAGACCAGTATCATTTTAAGTTAATTATAAAACATTTAAAAATAAAAAAAACACAAGGCAAAATACGTAAACGTTATCTTTCGAACACAGTATAATGAATACTGATCTACTATTTACATTCCAACCAACTGATAAATTATATCCGGTTCTTTCTAAAGTTTTATTTTATCTCTGTTTCGTGATGATACCACATTTCTATATTTATCTTGTCACGAATTGGAATTCATCAGTAACCATTGTTTTATCATTAAAAAAAATTCCAACTTACCACCTAAGTACACAAATTGTGAAATGCAAATAAAGTTCCAATTAGATTTTCTTTGTAAGTGAAAAAAGTTTTTAAAGTGACAAAACTGGCACAAGTAAATTGGTAAATAAATTACTAATAGATAAATGAGTGATAACATTACCTAGCTAAGTACAGACGCCAGCATAATTCAAACAACTGTCACAATTTCTTTAATGGATTGTCAACACTATCACAAAGGCATAAGCAGGAAGATTTATATTCGATTGGGAAAAAAAAAGACAGATTGAAGTCATGATTGACCACAAAAGACATCGTTATTTTATTACACAGTTTAATTACACAAAAATAAAATAACAAAACTGCTGACTGAATCATGGTCAGAAATTCTTCTGAAAAGATCTTCATAAAGTATAGCAAAGAACATTCTCCATCACTTCATTATTAAAGAACAACAAAATCAGCAACAAAACAACGACGACAGACATTTAGATAAAATACCATTTTAGTCAAAAGAAAGGTGCAACATAAATCCAGCAAGAAAATAAGATAAAAACCTCAAAGTCAACACCATAAAAAGATTAAGATCAGAAGTCACCCTTCACATGAACCACACAAACCATGGCTCTTAATTACTTGCGTCAAAAAACAGAAAAAAGGACTGAACTTAATTTGGTAGGGCCATAATGAGGGTGGAGAAGTAGAGAGGTCGTTTAGCCGGTTTTATCCGGATTAAACCGGTGCGAACTGGAATGTTCTGGTTGAGATTTGTAAGGTTTTTCTTTTAGGAAGAAAATGGAGACTGAAATAGGCATATTTAGTATGTGTTCAACTTCATATATGCCAGATGCATGAACGTAGAATAATCAAAATTTTTGTAATGAGTTCACGTTATAATTTATTAGGTAGTTTGAGAGTGGGAATTGATTTGATTTATTTAAAAAAGGAATATGGTGGGATCGTAAGGGGTCAATTTTTTTTAAAGAATTCATAAATCGTTAGATTTTTCTGTCAAAAAACGAAAATTGCTCATAAAATGAAAACTACTGAGCCACATTAAATGATTTTTAACGGCGCCAAAGTATAATGCATAAAACAGAAAAGAGTCCTAAAAATCGAACTAATTTCAAAGTAATCACAACCTTTTTTTTTAATTCGGTTAAAAATGAACCGCCTACTGCAGCTTACAGATGTTATAACCACATTTAGAATGAGCATGGAGTGGTTGCCATGTAAGCTGCGGTTCTTTTGTTGTCTAAGCACGAATTTGGGTCTAAGCATGGTTGTTCGTCGCTGTGGATGATCCCATCTATATGTTTGTACAGGCTAAGTTCCGCTAATTTAGATTATCGTGGTGATTGGGCCCATCAGTATCGGAAAATATAATGGCCCGAAAGATCTTTTTTTTTTTTTGCGAATTTCCAAAAGTCTTAGAACAAACATTGTTCAGTAACATGGGCTGAGTTACCCCATGAGACGTTTAATGCACTATTAATGTTAAACGTTGTATATAATGTTAAAAAAAACCGGCCAAGTGCGTGTCGGGCCCCGCACAGTATAGGGTTCCGTAGTTGCCCATCAAAAATACTTATGCGAACTAATTAAACTGAATTAAATTTTAAAAAATCGGTCCACGAGTTTTTGAGAAATCGGGGAAAATACATAAATAAAAAGATTACGACGAATTTAGAACCTCTTCCTTTTTTGAAGTTAGTTAAAAATAGTTGACGATAAAAACCTACCTATCCCCAAAAAACATACCGTAAAAACATACCTAATAAAGCTGTAAAAATAAAGTTGACAAACTTACATTTGCAGTTGAAGAGCATATTCTCCGATACATTTTGTTTAAGAAAAATGTTTTCCAAGTACATTTTATAAGTTGGTCGACTATTACTCGTAAATTTGTAAAGCCTACTTAGTCATGATAATTTTTTTTTAAAATTCGTTATATATACTATACTATAGTGAATTTTTTCACACCCCTAAATATAACCGTTTAGCTGGTAGAGGGGGGGGGACACTCGAGTCGAGCAAAATTTAGCACTTTAAAGCTTAATATTTCACAAACTAATTTTTTAATCAAAAAATTGTTAATGGAAACGCCCAATATTTTTTAAAGACCTATTTAATGATACCCCACACTAAAGGGTATGTGAGAAAAAAAAAAATCCTCACTTTACGTGTAAGTACAGGAGGTACCCTAAAAAATATATTTTACGAAATTTTATTTTACCACTTTTTCGGCACAACAAATCCGTATATATACACCAAATTACAGCTCTCTAGTACTGTGCGTCTCTGAGCTAAACTGCGGACAGACGGACGGACGGACGGACGGACGGACGGACATGGCGAAACTATAAGGGTTCCTTGTTGACTTCGGAACCCTAAAAATGGTTAAAAAGAAATAGTTTAAAATAGTTCTTTAATGTTATGTTATCTTAAAACTTTAATTTATGTGTCTGCGTACCCATTTTCTTTGTTTTTTTTTTGTTTATCTTTCATTGCCTGCATGAATATACAGACCATCTCATACATAGATATCTCTGTTAACTGGTAGATAATTACTTAGTAGATTTACTAATTAAGTTTTCTGCTCCGTACAATGTTAAATACAGACTTGTAAAAATATAATCTTCCTGCAACATTGTCTAGAGGTACCATTAACTGCTTTAATCCGGATCATACCGGTGCCACAGTATAGAAATCATACAGTAGGACGACGCCTTTGATCTCGGGTAAAATGCCGACATCGTCTAGACAGTTATGCATCGGCCAGGGTTGTCACAAGTAAAGAATATTTATGAAATTATTTATTTATTGCAGATCAACATGGATGGCAGAATTATAATGAAAACAATATTAAACACTTATATAATAATGAAAACAAGTTTTAACCCCCTCTTTACTGCATGTATTATTAAGAAGTTGAATGAAAATAAAAAATGCAGATAAGACGTATACAAAGAGATTTAAAAATTGAACTGATGCATTTGATAAATAGTTACTATGTGACACTGACGACGTGGACTGCGATTTTTTTTTTTAATTTTAACTTCCAAATAAATAAATATCATAAATACAATACAAATTAATAAATAATAAGTATATTCTAACCGAAAGGGTACTTACATACATGTGAAAAAAAAATTGCTACAGACTACCAAAATGAACAACTTTTACTATAGGACCAACTCGACACAGATTTAAGTTATTTAGATGGCATTTCGTAACCAGCACCCCAATTTATCGAATTGGCGTAATACATTTAAATTGACGCCCGCCATCTTCGATTTCAAAAAGAATGACTTTTTCGTTACAAGCACCCCAATTAACCTCGAAATTGACACCCATATCAAATTCTAAAGAAAAAATGACGTCCGCCATCTTGGATTTCAAAAAGAATAGCTTTTTCGTAAAAAGCACCCCATTAACCTCGAAATTGACACCCATATCAAATTCTAAGAAAAAAACGGCGTCCGCCATCTTGGATTTCAAAAAGAATGGCTTTTTCTTTACAAGCACCCCAATTAACCTCGAAATTGACACCCATATCAAATTCTAAAAAAAAAATTATGTCCGCCATCTTGGATTTCAAAAAGAATAACTTTTTCGTAACAAGCACCCCAATTAACCTCGAAATTGACACCCATATCAAATTCTAAGAAAAAAACGGCGTCCGCCATCTTGGATTTCAAAAAGAATGGCTTTTTCGTTACAAGTACCCCAATTAACCTCGAAATTGACACCCATATCAAATTCTAAGAAAAAAACGGCGTCCGCCATCTTGGATTTCAAAAAGGATGGCTTTTTCGTTACAAGCACCCCAATTAACCTCGAAATTGACACCCATATCAAATTCTAATAAAAAAAACGGCGTCCGCCATCTTGGATTTCAAAAAGAATGGCTTTTTCGTTACAAGCACCCCAATTAACCTCGAAATTGACACCCATATCAAATTCTAAGGAAAAAATGACGTCCGCCATCTTGGATTAAAAAAAGAATGGCTTTTTCGTAACAAGCACCCCAAATAACCTCGAAATTGACACACATATCAAATTATAAGAAAATGACCTCCGCCATCTTGAATTTCAAAAAGGATGGCTTTTTTGTAACAAGGACCCCTAATAAACTCAAAATTGATACCCGTACTTGGTAAATTAAAATACGTGCGCCATCTCGAATTCACCCTTGGTAATTAATAAAAAAAGTCCACCATCTTGTCATGGGACATACAAATTATAACACAGTCATATAAATATAATATTAGTAGAATTTCCAAACAGATGCCCTGTGCAATAACCTATTAAAAAAAAGGCGTGCGCGGGTCGGCCATTTTAAATGAACAAATAAAAATAAATACGCACGTCACACGCGATAACCCTGAATGATAGAGCCCAACATAGTAACATCGTTTTGTTCCCAAGTTGGGCTCGGCTTACCCGCGTCTCACCTCTCACACCCCGCACGATTGCCCTGTCTAGACGTCTTCGTCGGACGACTGTAGGATTATTAGACTGTGCCGGTGCCATCTGGTTGGAACAAGTTTGCTGGAAGAAATGAAAACACTCAAATGATTTCGCTGGGAGCTAATTTTATCTCATTACTTGTTAGATTCCTATAATTATATAAGTTTCAGCTTTCAGGTAATGTTTTAGGCAACTTAATTTCCATGGCCAAGACAAAATTATTTTTACACAATTTATTTTTTTTTCCCGAAGATGGCACGACCGGTGTCAGAAACTTTCTTGTTTTAGATAATTATTAATCATTATCATGCGCCGGACGCCTTTTTTATTTAGCGTGGTAATGTCATCATAATTATGAGTCCTCCCACCTAGGGCAGGGCGGGAGGGACTGTCAGACTTGTTCTGACTAAAACCCACGGTGTCCTTCAATAGCCCTTTGCGCTCCGGGGTTACGGTATTAGTTAGTTCCGCGACCTTGGCAGGCTTTTGGTCCTCTCATTGTGCTGACACTCTTTGAGGCGCGCGTGGAAAACAACGTGCATCGTCGTCGCCCAATGCTAAGGACGCAACAAATATTTCTACAATCTGTTGATTCTTCCGTCGAGGCGTCGACAAATCCTTTTTCTACGGTATCATGGTAGGTACGCGTATCAATGCTACCTTTATTCAACTAAGAAAAAACAACCACAAAAAAGGGTAAAATAACCTACAAAACTTTTCTTTCGGAAGTCGGTGACTTTTTTTATTAATTTCATTGTCTTTTTTGCCACCGACTAGCGACTTCCGAAAGAAAAGTTTTGTAGGTTATTTTACCCTTTTTTGTGGTTGTTTTTGAAGGCGGCACATTTTTTTTAGAAAAAGTTTTTATTTTACTCTTTTTAGTTTAAATATTCAACCAACATTCTTGTCAAATACATAATTTTCTTACATGTGCACTAGAATTTCGTAATCCGTAGCACCGATAATAACATCGTTAACATCTCTTGCATTCATTCTATCTCAAAAACTACTGAACCGATTTTGATGAAATTTGCAGTATTCCCTAAGTTGAACGATACCTAGTACAACAAAAAAAGAATTACTTAAATCGGACTTGTAGTTCCGGAGATATGCGAACACGAACATAATTTTCTTACTTGAGGAGTTGTACCTTCCATCATCAGCTCAGCTACATGAGATGATGATTTCTATACGCAAGTACTTGAATTACTTCATAAGATTTGCGAAAAATTATGTGTCAGCTAATAAAATTTGAGGGTTGCCCTCGATTTCTCCAAGATTCAATCATCAGATCCTAAAATGGTGACTATGGGACCACACGGGAAGCACCAGCTTTCGATTAAAAAAAGAATTATGAAAATCGGTTCACCCAGTCGCAAGTTATGATGTAACAAACATAAAAAAAAAAAATACAGTCGAATTGATAACCTCCTCCTTTTTTTGAAGTCGGTTAAAAAGACAAAATAACATGGTTATTTCCATACAATTCGACTGTTTTTTTTTTTTCGCACGATCATGGCATGGTCCTAAAGCCTCATTTAGACGATGCAAGAACTCGAACGCGATTTGCGTTACATTGCGGAATTTATAGGTAGAACAAATTCAGTCAATGAAACAAATGCCGCAATGTAGTGAAACTCGCATACGAGTTCTTGCTCCGTCTAAATGGCGCTTAATACCATTGAAGAATAGAAACATTACTTTTTTCATTTTAACCCTTAAAGTCACTTTGCATAGTATACTATACATTTGATTAAAAAAAATATTTTGAGGAAACAATTATTTTAAAATGCATTTTTTTTACCAAAAAGGAATTTCAGAACATTCTTCTTTTTAATAATAAATAAATGAAAGTATTATCTTCAGTATATATGTCAATTTTGACATAAATGCGAAACCATACCGGAGGAAGCCTGTTTATGTCAGTGTAAAATTTATTATAACTTCTTATTCATTATGAAAATATGTTCTGTGTTTTGTGAATTGAAATCACAAATATATTATTGTGCTCCTGCTAGTGCTAAATTATCCACGTTATATACAAGTTTTCATCGCTTTTTACTACCACAATCTTGGGTGTATAGCATACTATACATTGCGACGGTTTGCTAAGAAAGTATTTTGATTTTCATGTATATTATTCTATACATTTCCAACTTATGGGTGGTGGTGATGTCAATGATGATTCTTCATTTAGACTTGGAATCTAGATTTTTGAAGCCCCAAAACTGTTTCCGAAAGCGGAAAAGATCCAACACTACTCACAATTTATCATCTGACAGCATTTCCTTTCGATACACAATGAAATTTCAATGCTATACCGTCTATCGAATCACTACCCTCCTTGCAGTTAAACCGTCACTTACGCCGGAAACTTCATCAAAATGCGATCATAGAATATGTAGAGGTCCTATAGTTGCTGTTAACAGGATAAAAAGACGAAATTTTTACTTTTTTTGCAATGGACTAAGAGAAGATTTCAATAAACAGCTGAATTGTCTTATCAAGGTTTTCAGGAAGCTGTTTCATGAAATTGATTGACGGTAGACTACTGCTATCGATTTTCCCTGAAGAACTTATACCTGTTATAGCAAATAACACTAAGTTATATACCATTTTCGACGGGAAAGTCAACACAAGCACTTTGAAAGGGTATAGTTGATTTTTTTCCATCAACATGTTGATGGGAGATGTGGTTATGCCACTTATGGAACACCACAAGGATTATTGGTAGACTACGGCAAGATTGCAGACGTTATGGTTTTCAAAAGTTTTCAACCGAAACATCACTTTCTGAAACACTGAAAGTATCTGAGGTGCAAACAATTGCAAAAAGGGCCAGGGTAGTACTCGTTGTACCTATTTCAAGGTCCACTTTTGTTACAGAGTTAATAGGAATTGGTTTGTAGCTTATCAGAAGCACTGATTGTCATTATTTTATTGTAATTTGAAGCACATTTGGCGTTATAGTATTTTGATCAACCTATGTCAAAAGTGTATTTTGTATATTATACTAAACACCCCTTATAATTGAGAATTACTAACGTTGGTGGCAATGTATAATATACACTAATTATCTTAGAAGACAAACTAATTAGATTTTTTTTACTATTTTTCCCACTCTTATTATGGATCAAATAATCATAAACAAGAATAACTTTGATGTTTTATTTCGATTAAATGTTTTGTGACTTTAAGGGTTAAACATCAACATGCTTCAGTTCGGATTTTACAAAATCCTTCTACAATCTGTCATTTTGTCGATTCTTCCATCGATAAAACCTCTTTCTACGATACCATGCTACACGTGCTGATCAGGAGGCCAATTCTCAATTTTCGCCATTTTTCTCGAGTTCGAGATTGTAAGTCGATCTCTATGTCTATCAAAAATATCTCTATCTCTACCAAAAAATGTCGAATTGAGCAGAAATCCGTATTCTCAGTCAAAATAGAAATAAATGTCAGGAAAATGTCGAGTCGAGTGAACATAATGTTATCATTATGAAGAAACGCACGTTCCGTTTTAGGTAACTATAGGTGAATGAATGATTTTGTGTGATTTTGTTTTAAAACGCTGACATGCGCTGACTAAATCTAATTATTTTAGTATGAAACGAAACGTTTTACGTAAAAATAATCAGTTTGACAGTTGATTGTCTGTCAGTGTCAGAATTTGCGTCTTTTGTTATGTTTACATGGACTCTGTGTTTATAAATCACTAGTGGGCTGTGCTGTTTTACATTTAATGTTTTTTTTTAATTTTAACATGGAGGAGAATTATTTTAATGACTTCTGTTTCGCTCAAACCGTAAATATTTATGGCGGGATAAGTGCGCTGTTGTCGCCGTGTATTGGCCAGTTGCTCGCCACTTTCCAACAACTCCGAGATAAAATGCTAATAAACTTGTCCATCTTTCGGTGGTTTCTAGTGCAATCGTGGATACACAAATTACAGAGTTTGTTAATTGTGCGAAGGTCGTCGTTTCAAGAAAACACAATGCAAAAATCAAGAGTATAAATCGAATTTCCAGTAGGTATGACATGCCAAGCCGTATTTTATTTAAAAACTAAAGAAAAGAAAACAGTGTACATCCAAAACTCAACAAATTCACTCAGAAATGACGTATCTCTACAATCGACATTACATCTCTACTGCTCAGAAGCACTCGACATGAACTCTAACGTTAGCCTTCGACAAATGTCAAATTCGACATCCCCAGAATAGCAACTTTTAAAATTTGTCGAAAAAATGACGTCATTAGACATTTTAGCCGAGTTCGACATTATCTCTGAAGCCGAGAATTGGCCCCCTGATCGTCACCCCACCTTCGCACGACTCGACCTCGATATTGAAATGATAAAAAAATGAGGTCGATATATTGATACTTTAAAACCTTGGCAAAGACCTTACATTTGTTTGCAGTGTATGTAAATTTGAAATATTTCAATATTTATCCATATCACCTAATGCCAGCCTTATACGATCCTATTTACAGTAAACTTGTATGTGTATATTTTTAGCTATCAGTGTACATGACAAGGTGACAAATGATATTTATTTTGTAAATTGGTTATAAAAACACAATTTTACACGTCACAATTAATATTTTTAAAGCTAAATGGGGCCGGTTTTTCGTACCTGACTACTCTGAGAAGAATCAGCCGAAACAAACTTAGAGGTCACAGTCTCTTTTAAAGTCCAGACATTGTTTTGTTCAGGTCATACGAGGACCATGCGGGTGTCTGAGATGGTCTTTTGAGGAAAGAGCCATGCAGATTTGAGTGGACCTGTCCAGTCAGTGCAAACATTTGTCAGTTATCGTGTAGCTCGACTCAGAACACAAGGAGCTCAACAAGGTGGCCAACTTCATCGTTAATTTTACCGGAAACTTCACGATTAATTAGGATTGTGTTTTGCTTTTTTTAATATTGGTAAAATCTGACTGTCTAACTCGTAGTCGATAAAATAGCTAAAATCTACGGTGTTAGTTCAATAGCACCTTACGTTCCAGGTTCACGGTTACCTGTTTGAACAGTCTCGGTCTTCTGTAGGCCCCGTTGGCCCCAAGGCTCCGTCAGGTTGCTGGCAACTCTTTTAGGCACGCGAGGAACACGAATCGCTGTCGTCCCGAGCATAGTTCATGATCGGCCGGCGAGTCACCCATTACTGAGCGTCCGCATGCATCGTGTATGGCTGGCATGTAACTACAGAGCAGTTGGCAATGACAATGAATTTTCATCATTGTGTCACTGCATGACAAAGTCTATTTTACCTAAAGCATACACCTAACTTTACCACACCACATCGCACGATTATGCCAATGCAGCCGCTCTAGCGCTTTCCAAAAGATTTAGCAGTGAAACTCCGACACCATGTTTGGCAACTTTGTTCAGCGCTATATAGGCTTTAGTTGCTGTCAGCTGCAGTCCGAATAAGTTTAAACGGCCGTGTTAAATTACTCTGCATAGGTACGATCTTTGCCGGAATAATACAGGTTTCTTTGTGAATTTTCTGTTGTAGAATTTTTGGTTTATTCTAAGGTTAGTTGTAAAGTTATTATTGCAGCTAAGAGGATTTCAGATTTGCAGTATAATATACTAGTGATACTCGGAATACCAGTGATAGTCGTTTTTGGTATTAGAATGCCAATGCAATGGAAACAAAAGAACCAAGGAGAGAGCTATGCTCGGAGTCTCTTTGATTTGGGATATGAGGAGATCCGTAAACAAACCACAGTTGTCGACATAGCCCAGCGAATTATCGAGCATTATCAAGCGAATCATCAAGTTGAACAGACAGTGGGCAGGCCGCTTTGCAGACAAAACTGATGGCTGATGGGGCCGTAAGGTTCCCGAATGAATGAATCAAATGAACACCACAGGATCGCGCTGAATGTAAACCGCTTTCAACCGGTTCTATTTGAAATCTATCATCATCATCAGCCTATAATGTTCCCACTGCTAGGACACAGGCCTCCTTTCTGTGAGAGGGAGTGGCCCATAATCCACCACGCCCAGTGCGGGTTGGTAGATGTCACATGTCTTCGAACGTTTGGTTCTAGAACATGCCGGTTTCCTCACGATGTTTTTTTTTGAAAGCAGTGGTCATGAAATAAATTACACAAAGTAATGCACCTGGCAGGGTTCAAACCCACGACCTACAATTCGTAAGTCGGGTCCGATACCACTAGGCCAGCATTGCTCTTCAAATCTATAGGCGAGGTCTATGTTCAGCAGTGGTCGTCCAAAGGTTGGAATGAAGGTGATGAAATAAAGTAACACTATCGAAAGAAGGTTTTATTAAAAAAAAAAGAAACAGACACAATACATCACCCCTCAGTCCTTCCCTTAATTTCCATTTACTACTCAATTGGGAATTAGAGGGAAAACACGAAATGCATCAGTTGTAAGTCAACACCCTTTAACTTAAGGGTAAGTCCTTTATCTGACTTGTAGTCGACTTTCTATTGACTTTTACGACTTCAGAAGATATATGTCCGATACTCAGATCAAAGAAATAGGCAGATAGAGCGCTCAGAACACGCGAGTGGTTCCACTAAAGTTAATACAAAATCAAAATCGAATACAAAGTCGCGACAGTACCTAGCTACGCGTCGTACCAAGCTGCGCGTCGTTGTTGTTGTTTGCCACAATATCACGTGTCTTTAACCATTGTAAAAGTTGTTCTCAAAAACAAATAAAACACTATGGAATGTAATTCGATTTGATTTTGTATTAACTTTGGTGGACCCACTCGCGTGTTCTGAGCGTTCTATCTGCCTATTTCTTTGATCTGAGGTCCGATAGTACTATCTTTTCTTTCTATAGCTATTAGGTTAGGATGGGTCGGGAATTCGGGTTGTGCGAATAACCTTTTGGGTGCTTTTCAAGGGATGTGAGTGCTTTCCGTTTTATTATCTTTTATTTTTAAAAGTATTGGGAATGGATAAGATTTTACGTTCAGCTTTAAGTATATTGAGAAGTATTTCAAACAGATGAAATCTTCGTTTATTTATTTACTGTTTATAGCATTCCAAATTACGTGGTGGTGGTGGTGGTTGCTGCGGAAGTTTCCTCAAAAAGAACAAGCAACATTTCAATTTTGTAAAAAATAAGTTTAAAAAGTGGTTTTATGTAAAATTTTACAACGAAATATTTCTTTCTTAAAATAGCTAAATCTCATTATTTATTTTTGATATTAATCATTCCTTAAAAATATCACTTTTACTACGAGTGTACTGAATTACTGATCAATCAACCGTCCCTAAATCAAAAACTTTCTGTTTCACTATTAGTTTATAAAACTAAACTTCGAAGAAACACCGAAACTAAGACATGATCAAGATATCTTTAAACTTTAAAAGAGATTGTGACCTCTGAGCTTCACAATTTTATTGAATGTCTGGTTCATTTGAGAACCATACATAGTCAAATGTTAATCTAACTTGAAGCACGTATTCACCTGCCATTTCCCAGACATAAAAAATTGACAAACTATGGAGTGTGTATCGGATGTCGGCGGTGTATAGAAATCATTCTATATGTTAGGTTATATCTGAACACGATCCCAGTGGATTCAGCTGGTTTGTTCTATTTCTTATTGTTAAGCCGTTGGCACTTTTCTTTAACCGTCGTTTAAAAACTGATTAATGAAATATATAAGATAAAAAGTTTATTCCAAATAACAAGAAAGAACAGTTTCATCTTCAGTTCAATTTTATCTTCTTAAAACGATTTTATTGGAACATTTATATTTATTGCAGTAATCGGAATGGGGATATTTTTCATTATGAACAGAATATTTTGATCCTGTATGATGCAAAATAATTAGTAATGAATTTCTTTCAAACTTACTAATTTATTGTAAATAAAAAGTTTAAACGAAAAAAAATTAAGTTTGCTTTTAACCCACGTCAAAATAGCCGAAAGCATCTGTATCAATGCTACGGGTGTTTTGTTACTGTAGGAAGATTTTTATTAACCTTGGGGAAAGCTGCAGCAAGGGCTAGTTAACCATATTCAATTCAATATATTTTATTTTACTCATCCTCACACTTAAAACTGGAACATCAATGATCATCATCAGCCGGAAGACGTCCACAATTGAACAAAAACGACTTTTCCCGGCTAAGACTCTCAGGAAGCTTTATATTATTTGATGACGTTTTTTCCTTGATCATAGTTCATACTCCAGATTAAACTTTCGTTATTCAACAGTGCAACAGAGCTGTCTAGTCACAATAGATACGCTCGATGTATTTGTCACCTGTGAGCCAGGAGGCTGTGACTACACGCATATTGTATGATATTTCATACATTCGCCGGTGAATGCTAGCGAATAACTCGTCGGGGTTCGACATAACTGGGAAAAGCATAACGTATGTGCGGATATTTTGTCACATCAAGCATTATTATGTATGTATAAGTCGATCTCGTTTATTTACTTGCTTGTGCCCACAAATTCGTATACATGATCCATCTTCTCTTTTTTATCAAAATCAACTGCTGTTCGTTAGTCTCACTAAAACTTGAGAACGGCTGGACCGATTTGGCTAATTTTGGTTTTGTATTATTTTGGGAAGTCCAGGGAAGGTTTAAAAGGTTGGGGTAGGTTTTTTTTTACATTTTTTCTGAGGCGGTACGAAGTTTGCCGGGTCAGCTAGTATTATATAAAATATTCGGAATTAGTCATTTTCTGCGGTAAAATGGAGTTATTTTTTTATGAAAAACGTTGCCTCACATTACAAGTTTCTCCTGTGTCGTGCGTTTACAAAGTTTTAAACTCACACACAAAAACTTACAGTCCCGAACAACTTATTGTACGTCATATAAAATGTTTGTTAGCAGATTTAAGGGTTTCTTTACAAAACTTTTACCTTCACCGATCAGTACCGAATATGTATCGAAACCCTGCTTCTTTGTGAGAGCACCGTAAAATAGTAATTGGTCAAGGTTTGTATCGTGTTCTTGTCATTATAAAAGTCAACAAACAGACGAAAGGTGACTCTATGCTGTTAGATATCAAACCGCTTTTTTCAGCCGTTATCAAAACCAAAACCACATCAAAGTTTACCAAAGAGAGTTCAGTTTCAAAGTCTCGTGAATAAATAATAGTGAAACATTTTGTGTTTTATGCAAGTTACCTAATTTGTTTTATTAATTTTAGAGCTAACAGGTGAAAACTTCAGGTATAATGTTAAATCTATGTTAAAATTCTGAGATAATCTTTACAAAACCATTTATAAACTTAGTTAAGTACATTATATTTTCTTTATAATCAGCCTATGATGTTCTCTTCGCTGAAACTTCACCACCTACCATGCAGGCTCAAAGCGTGTTGGTAGAAGTCACAAGATGTCTTTAAATGGTTATTTCTAGGAGATGGCGGTTTTCTTCACCGTTTTGAGAGTAGTGGTGATGAGAAAAAAGGTAACCGACTTCAAAACCAAACAAAACACAAAAAAACTATAAAATCACTTTTCTTTCGGAAGTCGGTGGCTTTGTTTTTTTTTATTTCATTGACACATGGCCACCGACTTCCGAAAAAAAAGTGATTTTATAGTTTTTTTGTGTTTTGTTTGGCTTTGAAGTCGGTTACCTTTTTTTCAAAAAGTTTTTTATTTTTCACTTTGTAGTTGAAATAATCAACAAAAATCTTCATAAAATTAAATGTCTTTGAAAATCTACAATCCTATTAACCAAAAAGGATCTATATGAGCAACTTCACGAGAAATCCAATATTGTTAAATACTAAAACTTTTCTCAGAATATAACAAACACTTTTCTGAAAACTGCATCAAAATCGGTTTAGCCAAACGCGAGATAATTGCGGACAAACATGCAATCGTCCCTGAAAATCTACGATCCAAGTAAGCAAAACGGATCCACGCGGGCAACGTCACGGGATATCTACTAGTGTTTATACTAAAAACTTTTCCAGAATGTAATAAACACATTCCTGTAAACTGCATAAAAATCCGTTTAGCCAAACGCGAGATAATCGCGGACAAACATGCTATCGTCCCTGAAAATCTACGATCCAAGTAAGCAAAACGGATCCACGCGGGCAACGCCACAGGATATCTACTAGTGTTATATACTCAAACCTTCTCCAGAATGTAATAAACACATTCCTGAAAACTGCATTAAAATCCGTTTAGCCAAACGCGAGATAATCGCGGACAAACATGCTATCGTCCCTGAAAATCTACGATCCAAGTAAGCAAAACGGATCCACGCGGGCAACGTCACGGGATATCTATTAGTGTTATATACTAAAACCTTCTCCAAGGTGTAATGAACCGTTGCCTGAAAACTGCATCAAAATCCGTTCAGCCAAACGCGAGATATTCGCGGACAAACATACATACATACATACAGGTCGAACTGAGAACCTACTTTTTTTTTTGAAGTCGGTTAATAAAATAAACAAAGTAATACGCCGTAAGTCGGGACCAACGCCGCTGGGCCACCACTGCTGTTTAAGATTGTACCTGCCTAATTGCCAGTTAAGTTATTATCACATTTTGTTTTTTGAACAGCAACCCGATTGAACTCGGGGTAGGGTACTACTCTATAACCTACGTGTTTCTGGTAAAAGCGAGTGTTCGTGTAGTGGATTGCATTTTATTGAATAAACCTCAGGGGAGCGTTGGAACACCGCGGTTAGAGAAATTTCTAGAACAACAAACAGCGAATTCTATTTCGATTACATGTTTTGTTGTTGAGTTATAGTTTTCTCTTCTGTTTTGTATTTTTTGTGATAAGTTTATAAGAATGCTGAATTATATGACCCTGATTTCCTAAGCTTCTGAAATCAAACAAGATTTGTTCATTTTCAGTATTCCTCATCTGAAAGCTCGGAATTATGATTATTGATTACAAACCGACGTTCTATTTTAATTCACATCTTTTCAGCGATGACCAAGGTAAACTTGACATAACACAAAAACTGTAATCAAATCAAATCTTTTGATAATTGTTACATGTTCTTGTTTCTTATGACATTTAAGCCACGTATTCACTGAGCAACAATTGTTTATATACTCTGTTTCAGAAACAAAATCTACATGTTTCTGAAACAAATCATTTTGTTTCAGAAACATAATTATAATTTTGTTTCTGTAAACACTACGTGTTTATCGGTATATTTCGGTGCTCCCCACTTGCGGCGGAGAACACTTTACGTGATGTTTCAGAAACTGTGTATCCGAAACACTGTTGCTCAGTGAATACATGGCTTTATTAACTTTTTGGTACATGTAAAAACAACCATACTAAGCATGTAAATAAAAGCGTATAAAAATCAACATTCAAACGTTGTATAAAACCAAGTAACCTACCTACTAAAAGCTGGTTTTTATTAACATCGAAGTTCCTTCTGACGTAGTTCCGACAAAGCCCAGTTAATTGCTTCAAACGTGCGCTTTAAAGCGCTTCAATCTATGTGCAGCGGAACGCTTGAAAATTTTATTGCACTAGATTAAAATATATGGAGATGTGGGGAATTAGATACACTGATGACTTCATTATTGTTGAGTTTTTCTTTTTATAATACAGGACAATCAACGAAATACACGCAGGTGAAGGTTTTAGGACAAACTCACCACACTATTCCCAAACCACTGCAACTCCTGAAAGCAAGAATCAACAGTGGCAACCACCAGAAAAGCGCTGAGACAATGAAGCTGAACGTGTCCTGGATAATGAATTTACCTGTCTTGGAGCCTGCAACGAAATTAATCAAAAAATAATGGTGGAGTAGGAAAAATATGTTTCTCTCTATGTCAAGCAGCACTCGTAGCATCATCAATTCTAGCTCTATGTAGGTCGTAAGTTCGAACCTCGCGAGGCGCATTACTTTGTGTTATTTATTTCATCACCACTGCTCTCAAAACGGTGAGGGAAAACATCGTGAAGAAACCGGCATGTCCTAGAAACAAAAATTCGAAGACATGTGACATCTACCGCGAGCGGCCCGCGTGACGAATTATGGCCCACTCTCTCTCACAGAGATGAGGCGTGTGTTCCAGCAGTGGGAACATTATTGGCTGATGATGATGAGGCGCATAAGAATATCGCATCTGGAAGAAGCCCAGGCGAAGTTGCTGGCGACAGCTAGCGAATAAACTATTTTCTTCAAATAACAAGCCTCAACCATTTAGATATTCTGTATTCACAAAATACAAATGTACCATTTACAACTACCGCTGTCTTTAGGATAACATTCCACATTCCCACAATAAGTTGAAAGATTAATGTCCTCTCTTTATCCCACGCCCAGCGCTGGACAATTACAGCACTCTGACGCGGGTCCTCGCGGTAATTTGTTTGCGACACGAACAATTGTTTGACATTTTTTTCTGAAACGAATCATGAGTTTGTAACGTTTTGTTTTCGGGAATGTTTTAATTTGTGTTCTGGTTCGTACAAGAGACTGAAATATTTTGAAATAAGTTTTATCTTTTAAATACGGTACATCGAAAAACTCTTGGTAATTTGTGTCACGTTCACCAACAACCTGGATGATTCCCGAAGCGGTTGAGGCGGTGGGGAGGTCCTTCCGATTGAGTTCAGTTTGATCCCAGAATATCAACATCATGTTTAGAAACTTATGTGCGTGAGACCAACTGCTTCGTTTCCCGGCACGTTTAGCACTGTGGCGGGTTTGATTCCCACACGGAATAAATATTTGTATGACCTGCAAATAGTTGTTCACGTTTTTATATCATTATCATTACTTCTTAGAGAGTTATTTAAAAAGTTAATAGCTCTAAATATTGTACATTAAAATACGTAATATAACAAGATTATAAACGATCTTGTTATATCGTTTCAAAAATTGGAGGCGTGATCGAAACGAGATACAATTTCCGTTGCACGCTGACTCGGCGGGATATTGCTTATAACGAATAACCTTATCTGCCTTCTAGAAATAGATACATTCACGTCTTTTTCTATTGGATAAAGTCCACTGATTGCTGGGGCACATTGTGTATAATCTACAGTAATAATATACTGTAGATTCAACACAACTCCAAAACCAGCAACAGTTGCAACAGCCCTTTTCAAAATCTTTTTTATCCGTCTACCTGAATGTAGTTACGTACGCTTAAGGCGCCGCTAGTCGCGAGCTCGAACTCACTGGCAGGTATGTTCAAAAACCATGATATTTCACCGGAAATCGAGCCATATTATTCATGTGGTCGCGAGCGTCATCCCCCCGTGGAGAAAATAGGGGAAAACTTATTCAGTGAGATGTATGATCATTCAGAGTAAAAAGCGCGCGTAAAAAAATACGAAAAAGCCTTTGGAAGTTGGGGTTTTATGAAATAACCACTGCATCAATTAATTTCAAATAAAATTTATTGAATTCTTCTATAAATTTGCTGTGTCGGTACGGACTTCGTTTTTTAAATTTGATGCTTCTTTAGCTTCTAATTTACACCTAAAGTTGTGTTAAAATTAGCAAAAAAACGAATCTTTAGAAGCTCGTACCTTTTTAATAGCTTCATATTTTACAATTCTGCTTCCGTACAGACAAAATTAATAATGAGACAAAACAATACCATGTTTAATTTTGGATGTACCTTGTCAAATAGTGGAGTAAAACCCCAACGAAGATTGTATGGAAAAAATGTTGACTTGTTTGACCTTAAGGAGAGGTTGCAGTACATTTTAAGATTATTTAAAATCGAATCTAAGGTAAGGTTTTTAACAAATTAAAATTATTTAATAATTACTTAACAAACCCTGAAGTAAATTGTAAATACTACTAAGTGTTCTGTGGTAAAGATAAAATTACGATTTGGAATAAAGGCCTCTCCGACTAAATCACAATTTTAAACGCGTACTTTTTAAAGTTTTACTTAGTCATGAATTTATATGCAAGTTATTTAATAGAAACGAGTACCTACACAGCTACATTATTTTAAAATGAATGCTGAAAACATTTTTTATAATTTCTTAATTATTTTTCTTCAAGAAACAATAAAAAAAAAACAGTCGTAGATTATATCGCTCGCATTTTGGTAGGGGGTGAGGTCGTGTGTTCATAATTACATTTTTTATACACCTTATTACAGTAACCCCGCCTTAAAAGTGAAACAACTCTTTCGTAAACTTAAAACCCACAATATTTTCCTCTATAAAAGCTGAGCTACTTTTCAGCAGTACCTACGTTTTTATTCGAGTGAAGTTTTATTTGAAACGAGTATGATGGTTTTATTCGACGTTCACCGGTGCGTGACTCCTCATAAGAAAGCTCTTTACTAAATGAAATACTTCAATGTACGTTGATTTTATTACTTAACTGAACGGATGTTAGAGGTGTGTGTGTTTATTCGAAGTTTTATTTTTGAGACTGAATTTTTGAGGTTGTATTTTTATGGATTGTGTGAGGAATGTTATTATGAATGTCAAAGGTGAAATGGCTTTGACTTTTGACAGGGGAGAAGACAAGGTGTCATTTTCATCTTTCTGCCCTATGGGTACGCAGCATTATGCTGAGTGGTCACCTTTCTTTTTATTCATGGCATTTACATTCGACAGCTGCATGCTGTCGAATGTTGTCTTTTTTATGTTTAGATTAAGTTAACTTTTTAATTTCTCTGTTTTCTTTTTATTGCATGCATTTCTAAAAAAAAAAAAAAAGATAATATTTTCCTTTTTCTTTATTTCTTTCTTCATAGGGTAGGGCAGAAAAGTGATGATTTCAAGCGGCGCTTTACTTTACGTATTGTTAGTGTTGATTTTTTAGATTCAGGCTTTTTATGATCGCCTCTGCGGGGCAAGGGGGCAATGGCGTCATGTCAAAACGTGCAAGTTAAAGCTGATTCATATTCTATTCCAGTTGTAGGTTTGTTTATTTGTATAGACTATCGTGAAAACAGATGAACTGATTTTAATGACGAAGCGATTACGCATTCATAGATTTTTTCGATTATAGGCTATTATGGGCTGCAACCAACAGCCAGTTTTGATATTACATCGGGAAAATAGATGCTTTATAAATCAATTTCAAAATATCATGGTTGAAAAAAATCACTCAAATAAACTTCAATTTACATAAAATAAATAAATATCTAAACATAATTAATTAATACAGAATACATAAAAACAAAAATACAGAATTAGATCCTAGGATTTCAGATTAGATTAAACAAAACAAACCTCACAAAATAGCAGACGAAAAGCAATTTCCAAATTCAAAGGCACAATAATTTATATTTCCACATACCTTCCTAAATTGCACCCTTTTCACCCCCTCATGCAACGAACCGAGTTCACAATGCCCCCACAAATTCTCCAACATTATGATTTGAAATAAGCTTCAGTAATTCAAAATTTAATACTGGTGGACAACTAAAGGGTGGTGGCAGGCTTAGGGCTAATTTACATAGTACGTAGGAATTGGGCCCGTCTAGACACGCTAACTCATTACTAAAACCCATTTAAGTATCCACTTGAAGTATGGACAACAGAGAAGGGGGTGGAGAGGGTTTTTGTAGAATTTTTGTTATGATCTACATACAAAATTTTGATAAGTAATAAAATCTGTGTTAGGTACATTTATCATTATCCCCCTTATTAATAAACGTGGACTAAACTTACAACCAGGTTACCAGCACGCGTAGCATGGCGATTCTATCTCTATTCTACGAAGAAAAGACAAAGTTATTTCATCGTTATTTCTACACAAATCGACTTTTTTTTTGCACAAATATGACACCATTTATACACGATTGAAGAAAAGAACGTTTATTTTTCATGTTTTTCACATTACCATGCTTATAAAACGCTAAAAATATTTCTAGGTTCGGTCATTTTTTCTATTCTTCCGTCGACAAAACCCCTTTCTACGGCGCCATGCTACGCCTGCTGGATAATCTTCTCTTTGGACAAACCATACATTTTTAAAGGGTTTGACTTTAATAAAAATAAATTATCTTTTGAGATTGATAAAATCAATTCGGATCGTACACGCGTCGTCTAATATTAGTTATTAACGTTATGTTTGTTTTTTCGGGATCAGTATTCTTTTCTTTATAAATACCCTGTAGGTATTCGTGTCTGTAGATCTGTCAAAAGGAAAGTAAAGTGCGGAAAATGATCATTTAGATTACTGTAAATCAAATTATTGTAAGAAAGTAGGTTGTTGGATGTTGAATAATCAAATAAAAGCTTTAGGTATCAACTAAAAGAAGATAATTATTATGGCAGACACCACTTTATCGTTTATAATGATAAATAAAATTGTTAGAACATAAGTGGTTATCTTATAAGGACAAAAATGTTATTATTAATTACCTACTTAGACAAAGTTGAACTCAAAAATTATGAGGTATTGCAAAAGTCAAGAACATCAGCTGACCAATATGGAAAAAATACAGGACAACTCTACGGAAGTCCTGTTCCAATTATGGTCACGTAACTCCACAAAGTCCAGGTATATCACCCACCCATCTACGAGCTGACCGGAGTTGTTGACGACCAGGTGAACGCTTCTAAAATGGTCGGTATCTAGACGGTAAATTATTAAGTTTTCAGCGTCCTATATGGTCAGGCTTTTTGTAAATTGGATAAGTTAGATGTGAGACGTGATGAAGACTCTTATAGCCTATGCACCATCACGTTTTTTTAAACGCGCCGCTGCAGCGCGTTTGACGCGTTGCAGACGACACGATGCGCGCCTTTATCGCGATACCGTAGATAGAATATATAACAGGCGATACGTATCCCACTTTCTGCTATTCTTATAAACATGAAAGTTTGCTTGGATGGATGTTTGTAATCTGGGGGCACGGGAGTGCCCCCGCCAAGACGAGCCAAGCGAAGCGCAAGGGCACTACCTTTTCTCGTGAAGTGTTTCGTCGTTTTTTTGAACCCTCATAGAACACCTCACTTCCCTCCGTGCAACGGTACAGTGTAGTGGTGATTTGTTTCGCTGCCGATAATTATTACTTTTTACGTGTTTCGTCGTCGATTACCGGCTTGTGAATTGATCCCAGCTGTGTACTTTTGTGCTTAGTGGTGGTTTTGTGAGTTTTTAAGGGTTTTTTACGCGTATTTTATTGGTAAATATAGTTAAAATTAGTTAATCAGCATTCGGTGAGTACTTTTTATTTTTTGGTTGTGGGGGTACCGTGAAAAAAATTATCTTTTCGAATTTTTTCTTCGTTTCTACGTTCTTATTTCAATTTTTTGTTGTTTTTAATTCAATATTATGTTGTCCAGTAATGATGAACCACCTGATACCGGGGGTGTAGACTCATCGCGTCGAATAACAAAGTTACACAGGTCACCGACCTCCGCTTATTCAAAACGTTTGTTTGTCGATATGTCTCCCTCTTATTTAACACCTGAGGATAACCCAAAGAGACAACATTTAACCGATTCTTTTGAAAAATCGTCGCCGGTAACAACTAATGTCATTAATTCGAACGAAGAGTATTACGACTTAGTAAATCAGGCGTCTGCATATTTGTCGAAAATAAACGACATTGTGAACGATCAAGGATCCCGTATTAATATAGCCAATAAAACCGCGATTATGGACATGACACAGCGTATTACGTCTATTGTCTCTTTGTTAGCCATACGGTCATCTTCCAATGAAACAAAGTTAGTCAATATTGAGCGCGAACTGGATAAAGTAAAATCAAATAATAATGTCAGTATTGTCAAAAACGATTCAAACAAAATTTCTTATGCTGATTCCCTGAAACTTCGTCTGCCGAAGGTCGCTCCGGTAATGGAGTCTAGACCACCGCTTCCGTGCGTGATAGCATACCCCGCCAATGAAAAGTCAGCTGATTTCGCGACTTCGTCAGCTACCAAGGAAGCTCTTAAAAAAGTTATTAAGCCAAGTGATGACGGTTTTCAAATTGTAGGCATGAAAAAAATCGCGAAATCGGGCGTTGTGTTACGTGTCGCTAACGACACTCAAATAAATAAGCTGCAATCGGTAGAAGGTATTAGATCCGCCGGGTTAAGACTCGAAAAACCGAAAGGACGAAGGCCACGTATATTAGTCAAAGACGTTCCATCCTCAATGGAAGACAACACTTTTTTGCTTGCTTTGTACCGTCAAAATATAAAAGACGAATTGTCAATCAAAGAGGAAGACTTTATTAAGTCGACAAAAATTATACGTCGACGTAAACTAGATAACGGTCGCAAGTGGGTAGGCATTGAGATCGACGCCGCCATACGACAGCATTTAGTTAATACCAAACAGAAGCTTTTTATTGACTTCGCGACTTGTCGGTTTTTTGATGATGTCGATGTAGTACGTTGTCTGCATTGTCAGCAGTTCGGTCACGTAAAAAAATACTGCGTTAATAAATCGCCTACCTGTGCTAATTGTTCTGAAGCACATGAAACAAAAGAATGCCCGCATAAGGATAACTCTGATTTTACACCAGTATGTGTGGCGTGTAAACGTTTTAAAAAACCGTTTGACCATCGGTGCGGTTCTCAACAGTGTACCTATAAAGTTAGGCTCGAACAGTTAATACTCAACACTAACTACTAATATAATGGATGGTTTAAAAATAGGTCAATTAAATCTCCATAACGACAGAGTGGCGACTTCTGAATTGGACAAATTAATTATCGATTATAACTTAGACATTGTACTGATTCAAGAACAATACCAAAACACGAGCTTACGTCACAAGGTAGTTCAGTTGGATAACAAGGCACGAGCCGGAATTTACGTGTCGCGTTCTTGTAACTTTACAGTAACGTCTTTGCGTAACCTCATGACGCCTCACTGTGCAGTTGCGGAAGTCTCATCCGCTACTTTTAAAGTTTACATTGTGAGCTGTTATTTTCAATATTCAGACCCTGTTGCTCCTCACATACATAACCTCCGTCACGTCTTGCGGTCACTCGCGGGCTGCAAAGTAATCGTAGGCGCAGACGTTAATGCGTCTTCGTCCTTGTGGTATGGCAAAGTCCGGTCCACGGACTACGAACGGCGCTGCGCTGTAGAAGACTTCATTGCTGAAATGAATCTAACAATTCATAACACCCCCGATGCACCACCTACTTTTTGCAGCCCAATGGGCGAATCTTGTATTGACGTCACACTTTCTAGTGCCGACGTACAGCTGGATAGGTGGCGTGTCCTACCGGACGCGTCTTGTAGTGATCATCGCTTGATCGTGTACGAGTTTGTTCCGGTTTTTATTCAGGGTTCCTCACATGTCATTGGTAACTTTAGGTACAAAAGTAAAGGCGCTAATTGGGAATTCTTTAGATCACTTTTTGCGTGTCATGCCAAAGAGTTCACTCGCGATGGGCTGTCAGCTGAAGAAAGTGCTGAAATTATGTCAGACACCTTCACGTACTGTGCTGACATTGCCATTGGTCGCGGATCTATGACCAATATACGTAGATGTGACTGGTGGTGTGACTACCTAACCGAACAGCGTAAAACTTATCGACGGGCGCGTAAACATCTTAACAAGCTTAAAAAACGTCAAGTCACCGGAGACTTGCTAACAACTGCTTTAAATACATTTAGAGTTGCCAAGTCCCGTTACAGAGCATCGGTTGAAAAAGCTAAGGGTAATCTGTTGCGTAAAGTAGTTGATAAATTGGAAAAAGAAGGTCCGTGGTCTCCTTTATATCATGAGTTTAAAGCCAATCGATCAGTCGACCTCGCGTTTGTTCAGAACATTAAAGTAAATAATATACACACGACGGGTATTGAAGAAACAACTGAGGTTCTGTTAAATACTCTTATCCCGGATGATTCATCTGTTAATGACAATGACTACCACAAACAAATAAGAGCGTGGGCTGCAGTCGCACCTGAATCACCAGCGTCAGACCTTCCATCAACTGACGAATTCCTTAATGTTGTCAGGAGACTGCCCCTTAACAAGTCATCAGGTGAAGATAAAATTTCGAATCGTATGATAAAGGAAGCGTGTAAATCGGCGGGTGACGCGATATTAATTGTTTACAACCGGTGTATTTCCGAAGGCGTTTTTCCTCGTATATGGAGACACGGCTTTATACGTATAATACCTAAAAGCGGCGACAAACCACCTGATGACCCTAAGTCTTACCGGCCCATAACATTATTACCCTCTCTGGGTAAGCTCCTTGAGCGGCTTATTGTTCCGCGATTGTTACCGGACGGACCCAAATTCCATAAAAACCAATTTGGTTTTACTGTCGGGAAATCTACCGTAGACGCGGCACTCTCTGTTAGAAAAATAGTTAATACCTCCGAACACAAGTACGTACTTGGAATCTTTTTGGATATTTCTGGGGCTTTTGATAACGCGTGGTGGCCAATGCTTCTGCTTAAAATAAAAGGCCGTGGTTGCTATAATAATATATATAATCTCCTTTGCTCATACTTTTCAAATGGTTCTGCAAAACTTAAACTCGGACATAATTCCGTATCGAAACCTCTCACCATGGGCTGTCCTCAGGGTTCGGTTATCGGTCCCCATTTATGGAATCTAGGTTTTGATGATTTCCTCGCGATTCCACTTCCTAGTGGCTGTTCTTTAACTGGTTACGCGGATGACGGTCTCCTACTCATTCAGTCGAGTACTCGTGCTGGACTCGAGAATTTGGCTAACACATGCCTACGATTAATATCTCAGTGGGGCGATCGAAACCGTCTGACTTTTGCACCACATAAAACCTATCAGCTCCTTTTAAAAGGAGACCTTAAATCGTGGCCTAGTATTAAATTCAACAATGTTCCCGTTAAAAAGAAGCAATCGGTGTGCTATCTCGGTTTAGTCTTAGAGAGAAATTTTACATTCATAGATCATATAAAAACGGTTGGGGAAAAAGCTAAAAATAACTTTTATGCCTTAACGAGAATATCAAAATCTACTTGGGGTTTGTCGTTTTTAACTTTAAAAACTATTTACGGGGCCACTTACTTGGGCTGTATGTGCTACGGAGCACCTGTTTGGGCCGATAGGGCCACCATAGGGGCGGCACGGCGTAAATTGCTTCAGAGTCAGCGCTTGGCTTTGTTATTCTTAAGTAAAGCATACAGGACCGTCAGTACTGAAGCTTTACCGGTACTTGCTGGTGTTCTTCCAGTCGACCTTGAAGTGCAGCGACGTGCTGCAATGTACTATTCCGCACGGGAGACCACTGATGCTGATTTTTTACCGCAACGTGAACGTGCTAAAATATCTAGGTTATTCAAACCACAAAGTGACGTTTGGGAGGAACTTTTATCCGAATGGCAATGTAGGTGGGATAATTCCATCAAGGGGCGGCACCTCCACCAATTCTTTCCATCCGTTCGCGAGCGGTTGGCTAGGACGTGGCTGGAGGTGGATCACTGTGTTGCCCAATTTCTCACGGGACATGGTAACTTTAAAAGTAAATTATTTTTCTTCAAGCTTGTTCCCTCGCCTTTTTGTCAATGTTCAACACCAGATTGTGAATATGAACAATCAGCACATCATATTCTATGGGAGTGTATTCTTTGGCAGAACGAACGCAATATTATGTTGGATACTGTACAGGCTACATCTGGAGTCGTTTACTATACGGACCTTGTGGAAACTCGAACAAACTTCCGTGCGTTCAAGCGTTTTTGCCATACCTATTATTGGAATCAAATATAACAGTTCACAATTTAGGACCCATTAATATTAGTCATTTTACCCGTGGTGCTAGGCAACTGGGCTTCTCCCAGTTGTAATGTCCCTTTGTGCCTATTGGCCTTGTTTGGTTCTGTCTCCTGCTTGCATGGAGGGAAGTGGGAACATATATTTTTTCCTACTCCTCCACTATTCTTTTCTGATTAATTTCGTTGCAGGATCCAAGACAGGTAAATTCATTCTCCGGGACACGTCGAGCTTAATTGTCTCGGCGCTTTTCTGGTGGTTGCCACTGTTGATTCTGGCTTTCAGGAGTTGCAGTGGTTGGGAATAGTGTGGTGGGTTTGTCCCAAAAAAAAAAAAACAAAAAAACCCTCATAGAGTTGGTTTCCGATGTACCAGATAGTTCATATTCTCAGAATATGATGCCATCAATAGCCTTATTTAGCATACAAAGTCTCAATAGAATAGCTATGATACTTAAGATTTTATTGATATCTAAAATACACGAATTTCGTCACTGATACACTGACACACTGATGATCATCAAAATGTTTGGCTACTTCCTGCGGTGCTAGAAAGCTGAAATTTTGTATATAATCTAATTTTAGTATACAACCAACAAAAAAATTCACAAACCTATAACTTTCACCCCCCATCCCCTAAAATGGGGGGTCGAAGTTTATATGAGACCTTAATATGGTACTTCCTGAAGTGCTAGAAAGCCGAAATTTGGTATGTAGTATACAAAAAAACATCCCTCATCTCCTAAAATTGGGGGGGGGGGGTGGAACTTGCCATGTATGTATGTTTGTTCGGGTGTAATCTTTGAACTCAATTTTGAAATAGAATTATCTTCAACCGATTGAGCTGAAATTCTGTATACACGTTTAGTTTGGATTACAATGCACGATTAGGTATGTGACGTCATCCTAAATCCAATATGGCGGACCATCTAAGATGGCAGAAAAGTTGTTTTTAGTGCATTTCTACAATATGGATATCAAATGAAAGGGCTGGTTGAGAGAAACTCGAAAAATAATGTGACGTCATTACAAATCCAATATGGCGGACCATCTATGATGGCGGATTAGTTATAATAATATTTAAAGCACTTCTACAATATGGGTATCAAATGAAAGGGCTCGTTGAGAGCAACTTCAAAAATAATGTGACGTCATAATAAATCCAATATGGCGGAACATCTAAGATGGCGGAATAGATTTTAATTTGACGTCATAACTCTAAGATACTAGCAACTTACAAAAAGAACTGAAATCCCACCAAAAACATTTCATGTAAAGTGTTGCCAAAACGAGAACATAAGCAAACCTTATGTGCTCGTTTTGGCAACACTTACTCACTTACTTTACTTTACTTACTTACTTTCGTACTGTCGTGGAGATGATGCTAATATTTAGTTTCTGAAGTAAGTAACGAAACAGCCAAGCCATACATTTTTGCTAATTTGTAGAATTTGTGAAGTTAGAGTTGGTAGAGTTAGGTCGTGTAGATTCAGAAACTTGGTTCTACATAAGATCTGATATATTTTTTGTAGGCCAAACCTTATGTGCTCGTTTTGGCAACACTTTACATGAAATGTAAAGTCCTCGAATAGTTTTTGCATAAAAGAATCCCACCAAAAGGGATTCTTTTATGCAAAAACTATTCGAGGCAATCCAAATTATTGGATAAAATTTGGTATACAGATAGTTTATGATCTATTAACACTTAATATAGTTTCTTTCTGGTGTTTATGTACAGTTACCAAACTGTGACAATAACATTGTACCTAAAAGTATTTTAATAAACTACCTACTTAACCATCTTATTAATGATCGAAGGTAACCATAGAGTTTCTTGCCAGTTCTTCTCCATGGAAATGACCAACCTGAACCGTTCAAATTTTTTCTCCTTCTCGAAGTTATAAGTGCCCATTGAGGTTCATGTAAAATAAAATGTTTAGATTTTGATTTTTGATTTATCTCTTTTTTATCTTCCTGCGGGATTATTTTCGAGTAACAATTATAACGGGTGAAGCCGCGGGCAACTGCTAGTCACAGTTAACACCTAACAGTTAACACCTTCCTGTCTCTCAGTAAGTCCCACGCCCGTTTAAACGTCTCAGACAAAACTTGACACAACACAATAGAGTGAATGCAGATGTGAAATCGTCCACAACCTGCTCACTTTGATTCAGAAGTCGAGACAAGACAGCGCTTTTTTTCTCCCCCACGGGACAGCCGACAGCGCTGTAAAGCACCCGCTGATTGCTTGAGAAACGTCGAGCGAGACTGCTCAAAGAATATTGAAAGAAAGTGTATTGGAGTTGGGTGCGTCTCATTTCATATAAAGTTATTTGATATATTTTCATTTCAATAACGTTCACATGATATAATCAACGTGAGTTATACCAACGGTTGATATAATTTCTCTACATATAATGTTTGTGTTACTCTAAAACTCATTTCATATAATTTTATTTGATATAACGTTTAATTATGCGAAAATCATTACATATAACGTTTGAAAGGTATAATTTAACGTTTAAACTATTTTCTTTGATGTGAAGGCGAACAATCAAAGTTCAAAGGATAAGCCAAAGTGGCTTATCCTTTGAACTTTGATTGTTCGCCTTCACGATTGCTATTGTTATTACCCCGGCCACTCACATTCGTGCGAATACGCGAACCCGCATGTGTAGGAGGACATTTGCGAATGACTTCGCGAAGTTTTCGTGGCATTCGTGCTTTTCCAAGCTGTGTCGGTTTTATGTGCGCGAACCTTCGCGTAGGCTCCTACACATTCGTGTGACCAGTCGCGCACACGATTGCGAAGCAAACGGTCGTGTCGTTGTTATATTTTGTGTGAGGAAATACTGATCAGTATAAGTACCTATTCATACACTGTTAAATTTTGGTCCTTAGTTCAAAGTTATTAGTTTTAATTTGATCATAGAGTATGCGAACCCATTTGCAAATATGCGAAGTTCGCGAATGTATGTCTGACGGCCCTCCACATGCGCGCAAAGATTCGTACAATGTACGAACCTTTGCACGCATGTGAGTGGCCGGGGTTAGAAAAATGTAGTATCCAAGAGCGAGCGAAGCGAGCTCGTGACTTGGGACACCCCGACACGGACAGGTTAGGTTCGAAGGGGATGGCGGGGTCTGAAAGACCCCGCCATCCCCTTCGTGTTAGGTTACTTTAAACCTTGCACCCAGAAATAGGAGCCCCGCGAAGCGGGGCTCCGTTTTGCCAGCATGACTGGTAGTAATCAGTTATTTGACCTAGGATGCAAAAGCTAGCGAAGCGAGCTCGGGACTTAGGGCACCCCGACACGGACAGGTTAGGTTCGAAGGAGATGGCGGGGTCTGAAAGACCCCGCCATCCCCCACGTGTTAGGTTACTTTAAACCCTGTACGAAGAAATAGTCGAGTAAGAAATAGCCGTCGAAGATTCACGGCAGGTGGTACTATTACTAGGTACATCAGTGTTAGATTACACGCCAGGAAGAAAAAAAAAAATTAGACCAAATAAGTTTTATGTCTTTTGAGTGGTATACAAAAGGATTTTATATTCATTGATTGTTATGCTTATAGAAATTAGTCATTATAGAATTATGTCAATCGTTTATTATATTAACAGATCGTTATATCAAATAAAATTATATGTTCAGTTGTTATCTCTTGTAAGTTTTAGAGATTTTGTAGTTATATCATATATTACTTACCCATTGGAGTTGGATTACTTATAATTATTAGGTTTTTTATGGATTGTGTTTTTTTTTTGTTAGTTTAAGACTTTAAATTGAGATATTAGGAAAATATGTATACCTTAGTGTTCACAGGTGAATGAATTATTCAGCACCTTTATAAAAATTGCCTTCGAATTAAAAAGTAGGTAAAACATAAAAAAATGCTGAAAAGTGAAACCACTATTAGGTAAGTACAAAGACATTAAACTATATACGAGCAATAGACGGGACATCACGAAGAAAGTTGTGATCCAAAATTTTTTACTAATAGGTAAAAAGTCGCTCAGTCCTTTTCGAGACGTCCGCCTGACAGGTCGCGTGACCGTGCGTCAAAATGTAAACTTCGATAGACGATTATAAGAAAATTTTGCCTAGTTTTGCTTTGCCACACTGCAAATCTAGGTACGGGAAAACAAGTGGACTTGAAATCAATTTATTTTCGTAAATATTTTTTATTTTTACCTCGTATTTAAGATATTTTTCAATATTTTCTGATATTATTCTAGAACATTTGCATTTTTGAAATAAACGCCATCTGTTGCTCAGTAGCTATGCGTATTTTGCTAAGGAATTAGAGTTGTCTGTTTATCGATATGTACTATCGATATTTATTAAGTTAAAGACTCTTGTCGAAGAGTAATTAAAGCTTTCAACTTGTTTATGAATTAATGGACTGTCTCGTTGAGCTAGCGATCACAAGCCCCACTGCTAATTGTTAAACTACTCAGGAGCAGCCATCCATTTTTGTAAATAAAAATGTCTAATAACACTACCGCATCCAAATATGAGATTCTTACTGAAAAGCTTTTTTAGGAAACTAGACGCTTTTGAAATAACTATTTCATCATCATCATCAGCCGGAAGATGTCCATTGCTGATCATAGGCCTCCCCCTTAGATCGCCACGCAGAACGACAATTTGCCACTTGCATCTCGGTTGCCCGCAACCCTCACGATGTCATCGGTCCGCCTAGCGGGAGGCCTGCCTACGCTGCGTCTTCCGGTCCGTGGTCGCCACTCGAGAACTTTTCTTCCCCATTGGTTGTCGGTTCATGTAAGGCTCATTATAATATGGGGAAAATTAAATCAAGACGGTGGAAGTAGGTAAAACAAAAGACTTTTTCATAAATTAATAATATAAGATCGTATTAATAACTTATAATATCATTTTATTTCCGTTCTGCCCTTACACACTTTTTTAACTTATTAAAATATTGAAATCCTAGTTAACTTTATCGATGTTAATGTATCGATAATTTATGTCATTCTTTAATGTTGCACCCCTATCATAAGGTGCTCGGCAGTGCCACCTATTGCGCAATAGCTGAAATATATTCTGATGAAATATTTTAGTACGTGGTTTTGCTTTACACCGCTAGAAAGCGCTACTAACGCACGGCGTCAACAATTTTGTATGACAATATTCCCAATGCCCGCTCTATAGTTCTTTTAAATCTCTTTGGGTAAGTATCTATGGTGGAACTAAGTAGATAGTAGGTACTTAGATCTAAGATGCTTACAACAGGAGCCGGGGTGCGGGACTATCGGCCAAACGTGGCCCCGGTACGTAAGAGGCTATTGAAGGACACCGTGGATTTTAGTCAGTAGGTACAAGTGTGACTAATGGGAGGACTCATTTGATGATTTCACCTCGTAAAAAAGTACAATAAGCGAAATCAAACATGAAGAAAATGATAATACATGACATGTAGTACCTAAGTAGATACTTACCATTCCATTTTACTTGTTATCGCATTTTATTACACTGTAAAGTCTAAGAGACGTGCCTCTTCATAATGAGATACGCTGCAAGCAACTAAACGCGAGACGATGAACACCTTGTCGATATGCAAGAAGTTAACGGAAAAAGTTTCACGTAAAGTCTGTCGCACGGTCTAGGCGTGCCTCCTCATAAGATGTGCTGCTTACAGGCTCTGAGTCAATTGCCACCCTTTTAGGAATTTGAAGGAATATCAAAAGTTAATAAATAAAAACGTGTAAAAACCTCAGGGCCGGCTAATATTTCATTTATTTGCTAAGACGGGTTTTGAGAGAGTTTTGGCGAGACGGAGTGGGAAGCGGTCAGCTCCTTCTGCGAGGCAGTAATGCTCGCAAAGGAGGAGGCAGGCCGCGAGCGAGAGAGGACAGCGTCCTCCCTCCGCCCCAGCCGCAGTGGTAGGCGCCCACGGCGACGGACGTCGCAAGATGATCTCCGGCTACCGTAGGCGCGGGCATGCGGGCAGCGAGTAAAGGGCAACTCGCTGCCCGACCAAGGACCATGCCCGGGTCGACGGCGCGTTGTGTCCCACGCGCGCCTCAAAGAGCGTCAGCATAATGACGGGGGCCCCCTTCAGAGGGCCAAAGCCTGCCGGGGTCGCGGGATTATTCCCTAACCGTAACCCCGGAACTTAACAGGCTATGAAGGACACCGTGGATTTTAGTCAGTAGAAGTCTGACAGTCCCTCCCGCCCTGCCCGGGGTTGGAGGACTCATTTGATGATTTTACCACGCTAAAAAAAAAAAAAAAAAAAAAAAAAAAAAAAAAAAAAAAAAAAAAAAAACGGGTTTTGAATCTAAAATGTCCAAAAAATGTGGAACGCTTCACGATTTTGCGTGTCATCCTTGCGCAGGGGCCATGCTAATCTTCTCTGTATCGTTCCAATTTTAGTATATGTACTGCCGAAGCAAGTACACTTGCAGGGCTAAAGTTATTGTATGTAACATTTGTGACATAAAAATATTATTTGCGTGATGTAGATTTTTTAAGAAAATAGAAGCATCACATTGTTTTTGACATTCAAATTATATTATTTTCAGAAGAAAACACAGTCTTCTATTAATTTAATTTGTAAAAATATTAAAATAATATCAAATTATTTATGAAAAAGAGTATTATAAAAATATTTGCTAAGAATTTTCTGGCAGCGCCATCTGGCGAATACGAAGCGAACTTGATTCTGTTAAAAACGAAAGCTCTACATTGCTGTGTTCTTGACGACAATTTTTTTACCCACTTAAATTGTAAGATACAAAATTGATTGGCCGATGTCACATTAAAACGATGACTTTCATAAACGGCTAATTGTGACCTGAGAAAACGTTAATAAATATATATTTTAACGAGTTAGGTACTACGTTTCTTTCATAGATGGCGTTAGTTACTGTTGATGGAAGCGCCATCTGTGCAAATAAAGTTGTACTATTAACGGACACTGCAACTGAATGCATGTCATTGTGTCAAAGCGTAGTTTCCCTGTTGCATAATAGATGTCGCTTTTCCCAAATAGAAATATTTTGAATACACTGTAAAAAGACTACTTTCTGAAAATGGTTATTGAAATTCTTGGGCTGCTAACTTTTAAATTTAAATACACTCAGGACAAGGGTGGCCAAACAAAAAAAAACCGGTTAAGGTAGAGATTTGTTCATAATGACTGAACCGTTTACGGTTTTGGTGATGTTCATTAATTAAAATCTCAATTGAAGAACGTAAATCAATTAAAACTCTCAGAAAACTGCCAAATACCCTTATGATTTTCCTTCGACAAAACAAAACTCAAACCATGTCATTACAACAGACCGATCTTAATCACTCACGTAGCTATTCCGGGCACGTTTTACAAAGATTTTCCCTAAAAACGTCTGTAATGTCCGACAGAAGCCTGCCATCAGTCATTAGTAAGTACAAGAGAGTTATAAACAATGATAATAGCTGTGATATACTGAAACATATAAACGTCGCGTGGAATAGTGTTGGGGCGTGTCCGGGATGAGTCCCGGGATGTGCGGGAACTTTCTTACAGTACTTACCTACTTAACAATAAGATCAACCGTCAACATATATTTACTGGTAAATAAATCGTTTGCAACAGCGAAGAGCCACTACTATAGGTACATATACGATTAGTTAGTAAGTAGGTAGGTATTATAATTAGAAAGTATGTTAATATTTCATATCGCTCAGAACTCCAATATATTTTACCTAAATTACTTATGCATTGAAATAAATGAGTCGCGGATTAGTTCAAAATATAGGTACGTATTCGAAATCCTAGCCTAGAACTAATAGTTCACATAAATTTCAAAACTACAGTAGGTAAGTATAATATTCCGAATTTACACTGAAATTCCTGTTTTTTGCTCTCAAATCCCGGGCTAAAGTTGTCAGCACTATTTGTACGGCTTGAGCCCGGGAACATTACTCTGAACTGAATCCCTACACTTAGTTTCGCAACATATCGCATTTTGAGTTATATTGGGCTATTCCTATGGTAGGTATACATAATATATAATATCGCGTAGTAGGTTACTTTTGAAAAGGTTAACGATGATTATGTAACTGATTTCAAATTATAATTAAATATTTTTGTTAGTCACAGTTCTAACCGCATGATACATCGATATATCGTCGCCTTAGTTCACAATTGCACTAACTACAAAATTCACTTTTTTGAGGAGAGAGCTTTAAAGTTTTTTTAACTTTAGACAAGAATAGTACAAAAACCAAGTAAAATAATAAAACAAGTATGCATTTATTCATGAGACTAGTCCTTTAACTCCATCATATCACATTATTGTAATATTAATTTAAACGTAACCTTTTCAAAATAGCTAAATAAATATAAAACCCCCTAGTTAATACATTTGTGCACTAAGATTGATTATGTTGACCGGTACTAAGTGAAAAACTCAAAATTATTTAACAGCATTACCAGGCTGGTTCAAGGTCCAAGAAAAAGGATAATAATAATTATGGATATTGCATTAAATAGATAAAGTTATAAACTAGTGATCCATATTCATAATGTTTATCAAATAAATAATTAATTATGTTTCACACCCACAATAAAAACAAAAAAAAGGTTGCAGCCCGATTATTATGGGCCAATCTTTAGGTATTACCCAAACCAATTGGTTTTATTCTTTAATTAAAAAGAAAACTTTGTTATACACTAGGAATTTCCGTTGTCGTGGGTGCGTTCACAAACATAGAAACTCACACACACTAACACCCAGACCCGGAACAACTATTTGTAGGTCAGACAAATAAACAAAGTATGTTCCGTGCGGGGATCGAACCCGCGACACGCTACGTAGCTGTCGATCTCTCAACCACTGCGCCAACCGTGCCATCTAAACGTTTCTGAATCAACCCAATAAGAATTTTCATAAGAAAATTATTAAAATAAGTCTTCAGTTTAAGGTAACAATGATTCTTTATTAACTTGAATTTCTTCAACAATGGACTCTTCATCTTGATCATCATCAGACGATTCAGTGTCATCACAATCTTCATTGACGTTTACTTATTCGTTACATTTTTAAATATTTTAACACTAAAGAAATACAAAAATATTTAAAGAATATGAAAAGCAGTCTACCAGCATCAGGGACAGGGTCCGGGATACCGGTGGTCAGGACTCCTGAGAGACGAACCTCCTAATGATACGCGCCGTGTCCAGTAGTACAGCCTTCTGAATCAAGCGTGTGTGCCAGCTGCCAAGCGAGAGCCTTCTCTGCTTTCACGAGGTTCTCGTCATGCGGGAACGTTATATCAACAATCATTGCGCGACGCTCCGATCGATCTATCACCATAATGTCAGGCTTCTTGGTTCTTGTCACAATTATTGTTAACAAGGAAGAGGAAGAAGTGGATGGAAAACCTTTGTAATACTTCCAGTAGACATCTACTGGGAGTGGAAATTTCATGCACAAGTGTGCTAAGTACATACTTAGCACACTTGTACACCAATTTTCTCGATCCTTTTGCACTAACAACACATAATACACACTTATAGCACTGCTAAAACGTATGCGCAGTTATTACAAATTTAAATAATACGTTTGTGTTTTGAAATTTTCTGCAGTTGTTAAACTTAAAATCAGTTAAAGTATGTCTTGATTGGTTTTATAAAAATAAACGTCATTAGTACAGTACAACATTCATACGATCTCATTTAATACAACTGTGAACCACGTTTTTGGTGGAAAGAGACGGAATAACGCCATTTCGATACGCGGAAACGAAAGAGCATGAAATTTAGTGTATTTGGCACTAAAAAAGTGAAAATTGAAAATTTTGTAGTTAGTGCAATTGTGAACTAAGGCATCGATATAGTACATACTCTGTGACATCGATTAAACTAAGTACCTACATGATGGTTTTGTTCGGGACTTTTTCCGTGTTGCAATAATTCTACAGAAATCTGAGAAAATTACTAACACTGAACATTATTCAACTACTTCGGTTGGACTTTATGTGTACCAATCAATTAATTAACTATAGAATTTGCCTATCCGAGTCTTCAAGATGTCCGTTCAGAAGCAGTCATCAAAAACAAAGGTTTGTGAGAATCGTGTCCATTATCATCAAATGAATTTCAGGAGGACTAAACCGGTTCATAACAAAACGTTTTTCTTGACACGAGGGGTCGGTCTTTCCAAGAACTGTACATTATCTACAATCTGAACAGGTACTGGTCCAAGTCCAGTTCCTGACCCTGGTCCTGGTCAATAGAACTAGACCACCTGTTCTTGGCCCTTGTACTGTCTTTGCCCTTTGTCTCTCCTCTCCTCTCCTCTCCTCTCCTCTCCTCTCCTCTCCTCTCCTCTCCTCTCCTCTCCTCTCCTCTCCTCTCGGGTAATCAGAAGGGGGGTAATCACTAGAGGGGTAATCAGTAAGGGGGTAATCAGAAGGGGGGTAATCAGAAGGGGGTTAATCAGTAGGGGGTTAATCACGAGAGGGTTAATCACGAGAGGGGTAATCAGATGGGTGGTAATCAGTAGGGGGTAATCTGAAGGGTGGTAATCAGTAGGGGAGTAATCAGAAGGGGGGTAATCTGAAGGGGGGTAATCAGTACGGGGGTAATCAGTAGGGTGGTAATCTGAAGGGGGGTAATCAGTAGGTGGGTAATCTGAAGGGGGGTAATCAGTAGGGGGTAATCTGAAGGGGGGTAATCAGAAGGGGGTAATCAGTAGGGGGGTAAACAGAAGGGGGGTAATCTGAAGGGGGGTAATCAGAAGGGGGGTAATCAGTAGGGGGGTAATCAGAAGGGGGGTAATCAGTAGGGGGTAATCAGAAGGGGAGTAATCAGTTGGGGGTAATCAGAAGGGAGGTAATCAGAAGGGGAATCAGTAGGGGGGTAATCAGAAGGGGGGTAATCTTTCTGGTGGTTATCTGTCGGGGGTAATCTGTCATGACCTCGGTTGCCACCGTGATAAGTGTCTGGCTGATGAGGAAACATCATCTACATAATATTATTACCCGAGTATTATACATAAAAATTGGTTTTTATACTATGACGTAAGTAAACTTATATTTTACACACCTTTAGTACCGTTTACCTGCCAAAGCCACCATAACCCAAACTCCATAATTCGCCCATCGTCTTACCAGTGTTGGGAGCATCCGCTGACAATCTTTCAGCCTTTATAAAATAACGTAGGTCTTGGGTTCACCGGCTCTTGCTCTAAAAGGAACGGGATTTGGATTGTCATTGAATATTAATTTAAGGCGTTATTTAACAAATGTGAATTATGTTCATGAAATTCCTGTTTAAGGTGATTGCTTCGATGTAGCCCGCGAAATTCAATTTTTTTTACGTTTTTTGCAATTTGCAGGCCAGTGACATGTTGTAACTTTATAAATATTTTTGTTGCGCAAATAACAAGTATAATTTTAAATATAAAAATTGTCAAAAAATTCGCTCCATCAGCTCTCACATAGAAAAGGTGCATCGTAGTTAGATTTCGGAGATTTTAACATGATGCACCTTTTCTATGTGAGAGCTGATGGAGCGAATTTTTTGACAATTTTTATATTTAAAATTATACTTGTTATTTGCGCAACACGAATATTTATAAAGTTACAACATGTCACTGGCCTGCAAATTGCAAAAAACGTAAAAAAATTTGAATTTCGCGGGCTGGTTGGAGCATCCCCCTTAATATCCGTTACAATTTAGAGTGAACAGGCTGCTCACTCTATCGTCATCTTTGTCTCTGTCACTAGACAGAGACAAAGTAGACGATAACCAACCTTCAACCTAGAGTCAAGAGCCAATACCAATTATTAATCGAAACGTTTTAGCAGGTTTTTAGACATTCAGCGGTCTCAAGGCATAAAAGGTAGGTAATAGAAACAGCTGTTATTTTCTTGTATAAATTACAGGCACGGTTGAGCAAGAACTAGATGCTCATTGAGTAAAATAAGTGGAGCGCTAGATATTTCAAAATAATACTCATACCCGTTGCCCCACACTAGGAATTTCGTCTGTATCGTGTGTGTGTGTTAACAAGCAACATAATATAAACTCATATTTGTTATGTAGTAGTGGTTCCGTGCGGGAATAGAATCCGCAACACACTGCTGCGCAGCAGTTCCTTAATTATTTCTGGCTATACTATTAGTAATAGTGAAACGCCCACTTTTATCTCTCTCTAATAACAAAGTACGAAACTAGTGAAACTAGTAATTTTACTATTCTCCTCACATTTTATTTAAAACTACATCAAAAAAGTAACTAATACTTACCCATTAATAAAGTAATTATTACCGATTCACAAAAATACTTTAATAACAGTTTACCTATCAGATAATGCAGTGCATTAAAATCTACCCCCAATTACGTCCCTCTCCACCCCTCACTATGTAGCGAGCTTCGTAAACGCACACGAGCGACACGTGTCGGAGTAAAATATAGTACAGTAATAACATAATATTACACTTGCGAAATTCTACCAAAAAGTACAGAGGAGTACTAAGAACATTTAACTTGTAAACTTTTACTAACAGACATTCTATAAAATTACATAGACAGTCGACAGACATACCTAGGTACGTATTTTATATCCGATGAATGGTTGCCATTTCCTGTTGTCAGCAATAAAGCAATATATATTCCGTGTCTCCTTAATTAGCATAGATAAAAGTACCACAAAAGTTGAGGTACATTTGCGGGATTTTCATCCACGTAAAACTAAGTTTTAAAATAACTTGGCATAAATTAATGTAAACCTCAGGACAGTATGACAAATTACCATATCACGACTTAAATGTGATATTGTTTGATTGGTAGAGATTGTCTTGTGGCATTGAGTCCAGTTAATACCACTGCTGTACATACATCAATTTGAAATAAATGACATAAAGAAAACAACGCTTTGAACGACATGAGTCTCAAAACCAGTATTCTAAGTTTCACTTGCGCTATCTAGCCAGTGAAGCAATGGACCCTCAATTACACCCCTCACTACGGCACGTGTCCAAGTAAAACACAGCGATATGAACGTAAATAAAGTTATTAGTGTGTTTGTATAGTTATAATTATGAGATGATCTAATCCCGGCCTGGGGGCCTGTCATGTGCAACTAAAATTGTTGATAATCGCGTGAGAGACGAAAAGTTGTTAAGTTGGTTTTATATTTAATGTGACGTCTTTATGTAATGCTTTTTTGCACTGTTTTCATCATTTTACAGTTTCAACAACATTTGTTGAAGTGGTTTCAAGTTATATGTCAGATGTATGTACTCATCATCATCATCATCAGCCTATAAATGTTCCTACAGCTGGAACACAGTCATTCTCCCTGCGAGAGGGCGTGGGCCATAATCCACCACGCGGGCCCAGTGCGTGTAATGTTGATGGATATTACGTACATGTCTTCGAATTTTTGGCTCTAGGACATGCCGGTTTCCTCACGATATTTTCCTTCACCGATAGAGTAGTGATGATGAAATAAATTACACAAAGTAATGCGCCTGGCTCGTAAGTCGGGGCCGATACCACTCGGCCACCACTGGTCTCTATGCACATGGTGATTACCGATATTTTAATTGGACACTGTGGGAAAGAGACAGAGCTATTCAAGTCGTCTAGTGCCATCTCTTTCCTATCGGTATAATCACCATGTAGGTACATAGAGACCAGTGGTGGCCGAGTGGCACGGTAACTGGATCGCTTTAAGAGCTCGTAGGCCTCTGATCGTGAAAAGAAAATTATTAACTTCACATTGGATAAATCCCACGTATCTGCGTTTATCTACCTCCATACCACATAAATCCATTTAATATTACACGAACAAAAAAGCACACGACACATTGACCTGACCCAAACGAGTATAAGTATCAATAAAAGTCGTTTTTGTTAACCTACCAGTCGTTTCAACGTATGAGGCTTTATAAAATCACGTGGAAATCTTATTGGATTTCGATCATAAAGTTCACTGAAAGTAGGTGACACGGGTGATAGAATCAGAGGCCCTAGCATGAACGTGAGGCGGAGAATGTAATAAATAGAGTCGTACGATTTTATGATTGACTAGGAACTAGGATATTTATGTCTGTCGGAAAAATACGTTTATTGTCGACCTCAAATATACATATAGGATAAGAGCTTGCGATGAGCTTCATACTTTATAACAATGACTACATAATTAGGTAATAAAAAATGTCGTGGTGAGTAGGGTATACGGTATCACTGGTTTTCCCTGTAAGCCTATTTTTTTAATAACAAATCCTTAACATTGTTTAATCATATATAAACGTATAATTACTAGTACATTTATTTTGAAACGAACATACGAAGCAACAGAACAGACGAATTAATTTTTCAAAATAAGTAAATTAGTATCATGGAACGAGTATTTCGAATGTAACAAAGCACTTTTTTAGAGAGAAAAATTAGAAGTATTTAAGCAAGAAATATAAAGCTTTCTAAATTGTGTATGTGTGTTGTGTGTACCTACGTGAACATTTTATTCTATGTAAAGTAGAATAAAAAGTAGATTTTGTTCGATTATTACACACGTGAAAGTTTGTTTGGATGGATGGATATTTGTCACTCTTTCACGCAAAAACCACAACAGATTTGGACGTGTAAAAATTAGAGGTATTGAAGCAAAAAATATAAAGCTTTTTTAAGTGTGTGCGTGAACATTTTATTCTATGTTATGTAGAATAAAAAGAGAGTAGAGTATAAAGTAGATTTTGTTCGAATATTACACACGGGAAAGTTTGTTTGGATGGATGGATGTTTGTTACTCTTTCACGCAAAAACCACTGAACAGATTTGGACGGGTACACAGATAGTTTATAACCTGGCTTAACACATAGGATAGTTTTACCCCGATTAGATGTACCATTTTTATTTCAAGCGGGCGAAGCCGCTAGAAACAGCTATTTTACTATATTGCGTCGCAGGTTCGTGGCAGGCCCACCACGCTTTATGTCAGATCAGGTCTTTCACACGGATTTGGTTGAGTGTAAATTGGTATTGAACATGCCTACAAGATTGGCAATGTGGGGATATCGCCCTTTCAATAGAATTATGTTTATAACTCTGTGGGCGGAATGTGGGTCTCGTTGGTTGCTTCCGGAAAAAGATCAAATATTACACTACAAGAAAGAATAGAACGCTGGGTAAGTTACAGATTTTGCAAGCAAGCTATTTTATAAAGCAAGAGGAAGTAAAACTTAAGGCCAGTTTTTTGAAGAAAAGCGCGGGCGCCTGTTGCACTTTCGATTCCCGCACAGAGCTAATACTTACTAATATTCGAATTATCAAATCAAATCAATATTATATGTGTAACAAAGCTCTTATATTTTATTTTACAAGGTCGCTATGCTATGCCAAGAGGCGTATAAATATTTTGAAAGCATGCAACGAATGAAATAATTATCAAGTACGTCAAAAATAAATGTTCTGGGTCTGGGCGTTTGTATGTGAGTTTATAGTTATGTTTGTAAACATACCCACGATACAGGAAAAATAACTAATGTGCGGCAACGTAAAAAAATTGTAAGTACATAATTATAATAAAGTAATAGTCTTTTTATTGAGTTAGATAGATACGGTAATGTTAAGTCATTTTACCAACGACTTCCTCTCAATTTAAGGCTACCGTTACTAATCCAACAAACAATACATTCCATTAGCGCTCAAAGGGCTCTTCATTACACCCTCTTATACGTTATGGGGCCTACACAATTTCACGGTGACCGCCTCGACAGGTGTCTGCGGTCACCCATAAAATACTCATCAAATATTTCCCTTTATATCTACAACTGATACGTTTTTTTATTGAGTGATTTGTGACGTATCATCGAAGATTTTGAAAGCTTTTAAAGGGGTTTATTCACACGGCACTCGCGTCGTTTACGACTCGTTAGTCGACGATTCTTCATGATCGGTGGACTTCCATTTTGCACACGGAATAGTGTTATTAAAATACCTATATGTATTTTTTAAAGACACTGTTCTTTGATACGTTTAATCACACTGATGGATTTGGATATTCTTTTACTCTCTTGTGCGAAAAACTACTGAAGTCCATTCAGTAGTTTTACTGTGAATGTACTTTTAATAAGAAACTTTTTTTATCGTGGTAATATCATCAAATGAGTCCTCTCATCCCGGGTAGGGCGGGAGGGATTGTCAGACTTGTACTGACTAAAATCCACGGTGTCCCTCAATAGCCCTTTATGTTCCTGTGTCACGGTAAGGAAGTAAGTCTCGCGACCTTGAATATGAAACTTACCGTTTAATTTAAAATTACCAAATCGCGATCAAAGCCACGGTCATAAGCTAGTATAGGCGAAGTCTTGTTTATTTAGCAATTCTAAGCATATTCAATTAATTAAGCCTGTATAAACCTAGTTAGTAAAATTTTCTAAGAGAATTCACAAACTTGATCAAATTGAAATGTTTTCTCTGAAAAACTTTCATATATAAACCATATAAGAACAACACGGTCTGTGGTTTCACAACATTATGTTAAGATAAAACTCTCAAAACTTTTATGTTTAATAAAATAAGAACATTAAGTCGAATTAATTTTGTGAGGAATATAGATATAATATGGTACCTAATATTATAATTTACTAGCTGTTGCCAACGGCTTCACCCGCTACAACACGGGGACATATAATCGGGATAAAAACTATCCTATGTGTTAATCCAGGTTGTAAACTATCCGTGTACCAAATTTTAGCCTAATCCGTTCTGTGGTTTTGCGTGAAAGAGTAACAAACAAACATACGCATACATACATCCTCACAAACTTTCGCATTTTTATAATATTAGTAGGATAATATAACAGACGATATTTTTCAAAGTAGTAATTTGTATAATAAGTTGTCTTCGAACCAAAGTTTGAATCTGCCATTGAGCCCTCAAAACGATGTTTTCCTTCACGGTTTTGAGGGCAGTGGTGATGAAATAAATTGAACAAAGTAAAGCGCCTGGCTGGGTTGTAAACCACGACCTACAACCCCAAAATAAAGGCCGATACTACGGGCCATAACTGCCCCGAAAAGATATTTTAAAGCTTTTAAAATTTTATCTACGACGACTTTTACTTTTTCTTTTCATTTAAAGGAAACAGAGGTAAAGTTTAAGTTTACTGCACAGTAACTTTAACTACGACCGTTAAGTTGTCTTCAAGATGAAGCATGACGTTCAAAGTTTTATACACTCAACTATCTACTAAGGTGTGGGTGAACTGCAGAAGTTCAAGTCGAAAGCTGCCTTAACACTTTCACTGTCCGCGCAGCAGACACCATACCTAAACAATAGTCATGGATCACATGTAATTCATCGGACAGGGAATGGGTTAATATCGTGACTCGTGATATCACATGAGAAGTTATCTTTATATAGATCAAAGACATTAAACTACATACAAACAATAGACGGGACATCACGAAGACAGTTGTGATCCAAAACTTTTTACCATTAAGTAAAAAGTCGCTCAGTCTAGTAGTCGCGTTGTTATGCACAACGCTAGATAGTGCTACTGACGCACGGCATCAACAATTTTGTATGACAATTTTCGCAATGCCCGCTCTATAGGTTCTTTTAAATTTCTTTGATATAGATACTTATTCGAATATTGGTATGATCTACAAGTAGTGTTTCCGGGTGTGGGCGTTTGTATAAATGTGAGCTGACATTATCATGTTTGTAAACGCACCCACGATCCACATGCCCACCTCGCTGTGTGGGGCAACGTTTAAAAAAAATACTACGATTCTGTATTAAAGTTGTTAAAATATAAATTAAATACATTTGCTATTCGTAAGGCTAGTCTACGTAGCTCGCAAAAGCAAGTTGAAATTGCAATGTGCAGGCCACATAATCGATGGTCGAACAAACCGATGGATGCAAGTCGCGAATTGTCGTTCGGCGTGACGGTCTAAGGAGGAGGCCTATGTTCAGTAGTGGACGTCTTCCAGCTGATGATGATGATGATGATGATAAAGGCTAGTCTGTGATTTTACCGATAGAATGCGATGACTAAAGCCGACAGTACCAAATTGGTCTCGTAAGTTCAGTCCGACTTTAGATTTCTGGCTTAACTTCATCGTTACCAATGAAGTGCACCTGGTGCCCCCTGCCGAAGTTAACTTACACCAATTTTACGTACTAAAGTTAGAAGGAATCTTTACTTCTTGTTCGACGAAAAATTAACGAAGAATTTTCGTAAAAGAAAATCTTTTCGGTATGTAATGTAATATGGTGAGACTTTGCCTTAAAAACTTTTGTTAGACGCAGAGTAAAAACTTGAAGAAAATAAATTCTCATTTGTGGTATTTTCTTTAGTAAGTTTTAGAAAAATATTGAATTATAAAAAAGGAAGATTCTATAATTATTTATTAAATGTAATTGCAGAACCTAGCTCTTTTTACACAAGACTGGTTGTTTGGTTTTCTTATAGTTAATAGTCAAAGATCGACAACCAAGATATCAGCTACCTTGGCTGACGATCTTTGATTGCCTTTGGCTTTTGCTAAAATATTTAGTAGGTACGAATTAGCATTTTCATTTTTCCAATTATGAATATGTTCTGAAAATAATGTGGTCTTTAGGAGGAACTGTCGTCGCACACAGCGTATACGTCATCATCATCAGCTTATAATGTTCCCACTGCTGGGACACAAGACTCCTCTCTGTGAGACGGAGTGGGACATAATCCACCACGTGGGCTCAGTGCAGGTTTGTAGATGACACAGTCATGTCTTCGAATTTTTGGTTCTAGGACACTTCATGATGTTTTCCTTTCAGTGGTGATTAATGAAATAAATTACACAAAGTAATGCGCCTGGCGGGGTTCAACCTCGTATCGTATCGTAAACTCGTAAGCCGGGACCGACACCACTGGGCCACCACTGCTCTCTGCGTATACGTTACCTAATATCATCTGGACAAAATTACAGTAATATTTTACTTTTAAAAACATTGCCAAGCCCCTTAAAATAAATCTTACTTGTTTTGCCGCACCCTTTTAGTGACCAGGATTACAGCAAATACCAAGTACCCTTAAAATGGTGTAACACTCAGCGGACACGACTTTTAATCACTTTTTCACGACTTAATAAGGATTAAACAATTAACCAACGGTTGGGGGATTTTAACACTAATCTAAGACAATGTTTTGTTAGGATTCTCTGTGATTACGACTTCATTTATGCCGGGATTTTTGGTGTGTATTTTTTTTTTGTTAATACTTGAAAGCGTGCCTTCTTTTACATTCTTTTCAGACTAAATAAATAGTTTATTTTTTCTCAGGACGTCAGACGATTTCTGATCAAGTAATGAGTAGCTCGCAGCCCGATCAGGAACCATGCCAGGGTCGGCAGCGCGTTCTGCTCCACGTGGGCCTCAAAGAATTGTCAAGAATCTGACAGTGGTCCCATCGAGAGGGCAAAGCGCTTCTATGATTATGGGACTATCTAGTGTGGATTTTAGTAATATGTAGAAGTCTGACAGTTCCTTTCGCTAAATCCATGGCGGGACTCAGTGAAAAAACAACCTAAAAAAATGGAACTCCAAGTGAACAAAGCCGCTGGCATTCGCTACTATAGTAAAGTGTCTACTTATAGATACTTCTAAAAATAATTTTCCTGTTGTAAATATCCGAAATTGGTAATTAAATATTTGTGCGCTGTACGAAACAAATTTTCCTTGAATTTTGATAAATTATAAACTTCAATTACTTCGTTGTTTACGTACAAAAATAAAATAAAATATCTTGAACTATTTTTATTCATCCCAAAGATTTTTATTAAAGGAAAACCGAATAAAATTACCATAAAACTACCACAAGAGTTCAAACAAAATAATTTGGAAACCAAATGGGAAGGTATTCCAAATTTGAATATCGATACCCTATTCGGTACAATATCCGTTGATTTGTTATTCTAAATTCCGTGCATCGATTTGATTCGATTATTCATCGGATCACGGTGTAATAATCGAATGCATCTTGTTTGTGATTCGATTCATAAATATGCAAGTTGAGTCGTTGGACCAATATGATTGGGACATCTCTAGAGAGACAACTAGCTGTGTTCAAATGTGACTATTAAGGTAAACGCAGATTTAGCCGCACCGCAGTCTCCGCAGTCCCCGCATTACGAATTCTTTGTATGAAGTTCTATGAAACCTCGCATACTCACCCGCATCGCAGTAGCCGCAGAAGTGGTAAGAAAACGATGACTGCCGGTACTGCGGAGACTGCGGTGCGGTTAGGTTGCGTTCACCTTTTAAACTGTTCCGTGCGTGTATACCTATAATATAGGTAAGGCAATTTATTTGACTTACAAGATGTTAATTTTAAGTGATTTTAATTGTCTTTTTTTATAAAAATTGTAACGCCAGATGTCGCCAGCGATGCCAGGCAAGCCTGCCAGCGCCAGCCAGCCAGCCAGCCAGTCCAGCTCGCCACGTCACTGCCCTACCACGTGAGCCATCCCCGCCAAATTCTGAGCGGAGCGGGTGAAATAGCCGCCAGCCGGCGAGCTATATAAAAGCGAGGAGCAGTGATTTTGGTGTGTCTGTTTATAACGATAATTGTAAGGGAAAGCTCTGCCCAAATAAAAAGCGTAAATTAAGTATTTTCTATTTATTTTCATCTTTGTCGTTTCAACTCAGAAGTGGGATAAAAAAAACCTACATTAAAACGACGCTCTGCTACACATTAATCTCGACGGTCGTCTTATCTGGAGGACGAAGATTCTGCTTTGGTAAGCCAGACTTCTGAAAATAAAAACGAAGAAAGGCGATGCATACCACACGCAAGGAAAATATTGAAGTCTCCTTGCACAAGAAGTTGAAAAATCATCAACAATGGTCTGGATCACGAAGTGTCTACCCTCACGTCGGAAAGAACACCATGCCGCATCGTTTATTCCATTAATGATCGAGTTTCAAGAAGCATTCTTCTCGCTACCAGCAACGCTTCTCTGTGGAAATGAAAGCTACCTCAAAGTCGTCAATAGCGGATTCAAGGACATCGCAGGCAGGAGGGATTCGTCATACTTCGCGCCGAGAGCTGCCAGGAATCATGCTTAAACAACCAGGTCAGTCATGCCATACCAATGTTTGCAAAATGCCATTAGCTAAATGTGTTTTATATTTGAGTGCCTCGTGTGTCGATAAATAATCATAAAATGCCATTGGTGACCTTGACAAAACTAGGGTAAGCCTGATAAGCAAATCTGATTGTAATCAATTTATTAGTTTACTAGCTGTTGCCCGCGACATTGCACGCGCATATCCCGTTTTATTCCCGTTACCGTATAGCCTATAGCCTCCCTCGATAAATGAGCTATCTAACACTGAAAGAATTTTTCAAATCGGACCAGTAGGTCCTGAGATTAGTGCGTTCAAACAAACAAACTCTTCAGCTTTATAATGTACCTACTATAGTAAATAGTAATATGGTATATAGTATAGATAGGTATAATATAAGTATAGATTATCTCGGTATAAAACTGCTTTGCTACCTATACTAGGGAGCTGGGAAGTTGGAATATACAGATTTAGTCCAAATGCGCATTAAGTACACGTAGGCCTTAGGAATAGATAAGCATTGGCACAGGAGATTGTTAGAGTCAAAATTAATGAGCCATTGAGCCAGCAGGTATTATAAAAAGAACCCGAATTGATGTATGCCTCTCCTATTGTTTAGTTATGAGAAAGAACGGAGATAGTTGCCTATGAGCCGATAACAGAGCCTTAAATGCATTAATTGTCCGCGATAGATAACCATTTTAATATAATATCGATAAGCAAACTAAATTATCTGGTAAGAAGTACCTACTTCACCAGTCTGAATGTAGTCCAAGGGTACCCATAAACTCAGCATCCATCCTAAAGATACATTTAGCGCTCCCTCAGTTTTTATGCGCTGAATTAACAAGTTCGTAGATAGTTTAGTCATTTCAAAGTAAATTATCAAATAAAAGTAACTCCAATAATGTCGTCAAATGGTCGGGGTCAAACGCAGAATTTTTATTTAATTATGTACATGTGGGTAAATGTTAATGTTTACAAAACAGGATTTCTTATTTAGCTGAGTTATTTAGTGATGAATTATTATGTTCATGGCATTGAACCGGGTGAATTAAGTTTGCAGCTGTGTCTCAATTTCCCGTTCTGAGTAACATACACAAAGTGCGTCAGATCATTGGACTATGTAGCTACTTTAGGAAGTTCATCCATAATTTTGCAATAATGGCTCGTCCACTAACGGAACTATAAAAAAAAAAAAGGTTGCACTCCAGGAGTGCCGGTAGAAGTGAAAACTTTTCTGTTACTATGTTTTATTTTTAATTTGAATGACGTCTTACTCATTTTCGATCAGGGTCACGTGACCCTGACGCGAGTTTTAAATTTTTTACCCATTACAGAAAAAGTGTACAACGCCGCTAAAGAAGTTTTCACTTCAAAAAAATGAGATGTGGGTATGGTATAAAATCTTAGTTTTGCCAATAGAAATTCACACGGATGCATGCAAGTTACCCATAGCAAGTATTCTTTTACTAATACGGATAGGCGGTAGTTTGAGCTCTGTCTTGTATTATAGTTGCGTTACAAGTCAAAAAAAAGTGTTTTTCACAGCGTTATTACGAAGTTTTAGAATCTGTGTTGTGTAAAAATGTCCGTGTAATTACGGATTGTAGTGCAGTTCGCGATACAATGACTAACGTGATCTTATTGCACGCATTGCCTACTGGTGACTTTCAATTCGAGACTTTAAAATTGCCGTTGACTATTTTATAGACCAGGTAAGCGCTTAGAGCATATCAACGCCTTGAGCAGGAATCCGATAGATGCCGTTAATGTGTTCCTTTTAAAAGTAAACTGTTGGTTTCGAAGAGTGCAACGTATATTGATCTATTGTAAAGTGGGTGCACAGATAGTGATACTGTAAATAATTATGGGCTGTCTCGTAAAACGCTTTACGATAACCGATCAGTTGTGCCAAATTTCGCGCGTAGAAAATATTTCAAATGCATCAAAACGATGGCCATTACATATAGGAAATATGTGACGTCGTGTTTACATTGTGCGTACGATAAAAGAGAACACGGTTGAAAAGAAGGCAAATTACATCGAATCCTTAAACCTATTAAACCAATGAAAATGGTAGACATCGATAATTTGAGCCCTTTTGAGCAAAATTAAAAAGGGGTTCCAATAAGTGTTAGTTTTGACAAATTCTTTCTCTAAATTCGTTGTTTCTGAGCCTACACGTATTGTCAATTCTGTAAAGACAATTACCGTCTTGAATTGTCTTAAAAAAAAAGGTTTAACTAAAAAACCCAGGATTGAATCTCGTAAAACGGTTTGCACAAACGTTATTACATGTCGTGGTTTTGTGATAAACCATGGTCTAACAGTAGTAGCTGTCAAATGTGTGTGAAAGTTTCTGATAGTAACTTTTTCATTGTGTTGTTGTTTTATGTTAATTTCAGCCAAAATGTATTTAAAAATTGTAGATTTAATTGTTTAGACAATGGTTCAAAAAAACGGCACTAGGTCAGGTCAAGGTTTAATCTATGTTTTGTATACGGAGAAATTTAAACCGCGGTTCCGCAGATAAGCCTGAACTTGGTAGTCTAGGTTTAAACTAAGGTTTATTCAGTTTTTGTGATTATTAGAGTTTAAACGCATTTCTAGTTTACTTAGTTTCCCAGATCACGTAGTTTCTGTCCATGGTAAGGCCTTTATCCAGTAGATACTTTAAGAAGTTCGCAACAGAAAAACAGTTAAAGATAAAGATATTTTATTTGTTCAAAACATGCGTTTACACACAAATTAAGCATGCAAAATCTTATAATTTAGTTTGTCCGTACATGTTTTACCTGGTGAGGTTCACAAATTTTGCTTTTTTTTACAATTTACTAGATAAATTACAGGTTTGTCTATTGTTGTACGTGTGTAGTTAAATACATGTTAACAGCTATATGGGCAGGTAGAACGCTCTAATTGCACAATTCTCGATGCGTTGAGAGCCACGGAACCTAGCGAGGCCTCTCTTATTTGGGACAATAGTTTACCAAAGTCATATGGAGTATTAATAATACTATTAATGATTTAGCAGGCTATAATTTATACGAGTTAATGTTTGCTCGTGTAGGTAGATCCGAATGTGATGTTTCCATCCCTGGTTGGTTTATGAGACAGTGCGATCTAGACGCAATAGGGCTATATTATAATCGAATTTGAACAGCTAGCAAGAAAATGAAACGTAACTGCGATAAAAGGCGTAAAAATAGTACAATTTACAAAAAAAGCGATTAGGTACAGTTAGTAAGTACGTACTTTGTTGCCAGGCTCAAACTCCTTGCTGCAATAAGGTTAATTCCAGTCCGTGGTTAATTCTAAGTTAGATGATCTATATTCTGGCCCATGTGTTATTGCCTAAGGATTTAGGTGATATATAATAGCTGTAATATATAGGTAAATGTCTTAGAGGATACAAGAAGTTCACAGGCCCAATATGCGCTGATTTATTACGACCATATCGTAGCATTGCTTTTATACCCCATAGCGCCAGTAGTGTGAACCAACAGTAGGAAAACGAAGATCTCGTAGATCTCCTAGACAGCTAAATTATAGTCCATGTTATCGATATGCCATTTGCTCTGAGCTGACTTGTAATCACTGTTTTGTTGTTCCCATTGCGGGAGCAATTGTTCCAGGATGGCCGATTGTAACGCCAGATGTCGCCAGCGATGCCAGGCAAGCCTGCCAGCGCCAGCCAGCCAGCCAGCCAGTCCAGCTCGCCACGTCACTGCCCTACCACGTGAGCCATCCCCGCCAAATTCTGAGCGGAGCGGGTGAAATAGCCGCCAGCCGGCGAGCTATATAAAAGCGAGGAGCAGTGATTTTGGTGTGTCTGTTTATAACGATAATTGTAAGGGAAAGCTCTGCCCAAATAAAAAGCGTAAATTAAGTATTTTCTATTTATTTTCATCTTTGTCGTTTCAAAATAAAAAAAAATATGATTGAAAGTTTTCTTGTGAAACTGACAAATAATAATGAAAAAAGATGTATACACCAAAAGAAAAACAGATCGTCGGATTCGAACACGCTGACTTTAAAAATATGGCGCAATAATAAGTATGAATGTCGACGTCACCCTTCGCCTATTCCACAACAATAGAATCCTACATCGCGCAAGTAGAGTTTTCATCGCCGCTAGCTACACATTGAACTGATTGTTGCACACAATTGTACTTGCTTCGGCAGTACATATACTAAAATTGGAACGATACAGAGAAGATTAGCATGGCCCCTGCGCAAGGATGACACGCAAAATCGTGAAGCGTTCCACATTTTTTGGACATGCTGTTTACATACTTTATTATTATTGTGTTTTGATCCCTTTGTAGGGATACTTTAGTATTCCTTTCCCCATGATACAAGAATTTTATTATGTATTTAGAAAAAAGTATAACAACATCACTAACACCAATCTTTAATTAGTAGATAGATAGTATTGCGTAACTTGATTTGGACACACCGATTGATTGTTTATTTATTATTATTTTTTTTATGAAAACTTAAATAGTTAGATAATATAAATATATACTTTTTAGGAAATATAAATGACATTTTAAACATACTAAAAGAAAAACAGATCGTCGTTGGTCGGATTCGAACACGTGGTCTTATAAAATATGGCGCAATATTGAGTATGAATGTCGACGTCACCCTTCACGTTGTTGCCCTCCGCCTATTCGACAACAATAGAGTCCTACATCGCGCAAGTAAAGTTTTCATCGCCACTAGCTACACATTCAACTGATTGTTGCACACAATTGTACTTGCTTCGGCAGTACATATACTAAAATTGGAACGATACAGAGAAGATTAGCATGGCCCCTGCGCAAGGATGACACGCAAAATCGTGAAGCGTTCCACATTTTTTGGACATGCAGTTTACCATACTTTATTATTATTGTGTTTTGATCCCTTTGCAGGGAAACTGGAGTATCTCTTTCCATAAGATACGAGAATGCTAATATGTATTTAGAAAAAACATGTAACATCATCATTCACACCAATCTTTAATTAGTAGATAGTATTGCGTAACTTCATTTGGACACACCGATTGATTATGAATTTATCTATTATTTATTTTTTCTTAAAAACTTAAGTAGGTAGTTAGATAAATATAATTTTACCTATACTTTCTAAGAAATATTAAATGACATTTTAAACATACTAAAAGAAAAACAGATCGTCGTTGGTCGGATTCGAACACGTGGTCTTTTAAAATATGGCGCAATATTGAATGTCGACGTCACCCTTCACGTTGTTGCCCTACGCCTATTCGACAACAATAGCATCCTACATCGCGCAAGTGAAGTTTTCATTGCCGCTAGCTACACATTCAACTGATTGTTGCACACAATTGTACTTGCTTCGGCAGTACATATACTAAAATTGGAACGATACAGAGAAGATTAGCATGGCCCCTGCGCAAGGATGACACGCAAAATCGTGAAGCGTTCCACATTTTTTGGACATGCAGTTTACCATATTTTATTATTATTGTGTTTTGATCCCTTTGTAGGGAAAAACTTAAATAGTTAGATAATATAATTATATACTTTTTAAGAAATATTAAATGACATTTTAAACATACAAAAAGAAAAACAGATCGTCGCGCGTCGGTCGGATTCGAACACGTGGTCTTTTAAAATATGGCGCAATATTGAGTATGAGTCGACGTCACCCTTCACGTTATTGCCCTTCGCCTATTCGACCACAAAAATCCTACATCGCGCAAGTAGAGTTTTCATCGCCGTTAGCTACAGATTCGACTGATTGTTTCACACAATTGTACTTGCTTCGGCAGTACATATACTAAAATTGGAACGATACAGAGAAGATTAGCATGGCCCCTGCGCAAGGATGACACGCAAAATCGTGAAGCGTTCCACATTTTTTGAACAAATAAGTACTAAATCTATCTTGTCTTTTTCTTAGGGGTAGATCTATCTTATATACTATAAGTTCCCAAAATAATTAGGGGCTGGGACCGAAACCGGTACGATCAATACGGGTATTTTTTCGGTAACAACCTTTTTTTCTTTTACAGGTAATTTTAAAGGTTACCTTTTTTATTCAAGTTAATACATAACCAGTATTAATACCGGCTACCGAAATAAAAATTACCCCTATCTTACACGTGCCGTCGGCAATAGTCAAAGGGCGCGCATCGCCTGTATGTGTGACAAAGAGTCGTCATCTTCAGGTAACCGGTATTAAAACGGTAGGTAACCTGAATAGAGGTTACATTTTTCTTCGGTCTGGTTACCCGGATAGCGGTAACCTAAGTGTCAAAAATAACCGAAATTCTTCAATACCTGTACCGTTATTTATAAAAGTTTTCGGTCCCTGATTAGGGTTTCGAATCCTGGGAAGGATTATTGATTTTTCTAAAAGTCAATGATGCAATTTTAGTTTTCGTCAAAATCGACTCCTTTGAACGTTTTTTTGATATTCCTCATAGTTTCGGATATAGCCATCCACGCCCAGTTGAAAAATTCACCATGCACCCTGTATCGTGGTCATTATGAAGTGATAAATTCTAAGACCTGGATAATACTGCATTATTTTACAAGACTTTAATAAAATTGCTCATCATTTTCAATACCTATTTCACAGATTATTAACTTTCAATGAATACCTAGTTACCTTCTAAAATGCGTCCTTTCCTTCCTCAAAACATTATTCAAATCGGCAATAAGAAATTATGAATTACGAAACAAATATTCTCCCAAGGAACAAACCTCTTCACAAAAACAAATAACGATAATAAACGTTAAGCTTTGAAGTTAAGGTCTAAATTACGGTAACAACAGTTGAAGATGGGATGTAATTGAAAAAATGAGAACATAATAATGCGAGAAATGAAATTGTGAAAATGTACAAAGAGTTCTTATTTAAATATACAAATTGTTCGCAGGCTGTGCTACTTCACAACGTTTTTGTTTATTGTACTCGAAACAATAGGTAGGATGTAGGAATATTTCAGGAATTTAAAATTTACTGGGTGTAAGAATAACAACTTCAGGAAAGGAAAATAGAAAAAAAATAGGTACTAGGTTTGCTTGCAAAACACATTTTGAAGAACTGAGGACGGTGATACCACCTCTACAATCCTGTTCTCCTAGTACTTTCTGTTCAGGTATCACATTGTGTGCTCATTTTCTATCATTTTACACAATTGTTTGTACCTGTTTTTCTGTCTCTAAAGATATTATGAAATGACAACATCAATATTATTTATGCGACAAATCATCCGAACTTGCTTGGTAAATCATAACTGAAACGGTTTACAAATTTATGGCAGGGAACGACTGAATTTTCATATTCACACTCAGGGTGTGGCTACTTCAAAATAATAAGTGACTCGGACACATTAAAAAATAAAACACCATAAAATTACATTCGCGTACTCCAATGACGGCCATTGAATTCAACCCCCTTACATTTTCCGCGCAATTTCTCCATCTTGCACACTTCAAATACAAGATGTTACAAAAGATGTAAGTACCAGATACACAATAGAACAATTCTCATACAAAACTATACAAGTTGTATGACGAATCACCGATTGTGAGAGCCCTTCATTCATGGGATCCACTCGTTTCATACATCGGTGGCCATATTGATCGAGGATCTATAGATCGGTGTGAAATAATGGTTAATTTATGTCAACCCGTGACGAATTGGCTATCATTGTGTCTGTGGGCTGTTACATTAGTTGATTGAGGGTTAACGTGTTACAGTTAATCGATGGTAGTCGTTTATTATGTCGATAAATGTTATTGTAGTGTCTAATGCAATGACAGTAATGGAATGGCTGGGCGATATTGCAAGAGATTTGGGAATTTAAAAATACCAACCACTTTAGTAGTTTTCATAATCCTGCCCGGGTCGCGGGACTGTCTCATCATTTAACTGAAACCCTGGCACCTAAAGGGCCATTGAACGATCACCGTGGATTTTAGTCAGTACAATACTGATGGCCTCTCCCGCCCCACCCTGGGCAGGACTCATTTGATGATTTTACCACGATAATAAAACAACAGTATCGTAATAATTTATAATCAACTCAAGGTAATAACATTTTCATAGTAACAGTTATTGTTGCTTATCTGTATTCAGCTATTCAATTTTTTTAAAGGTTATGACGCGATACCTCTACTCATTAAAGGAGTTAATCATTTTTAGATTTTTCTTTTTCTTGACAAAGGCCTCACTCCACTCTTTACACCATTCACGACCAATCATAAATATATAAATAAGTTATTGTTATGTTATAAGGTCATAAATGCTTTGTTGATGACTTACGTCATACAGTTAAATGTTCTACTAGAATTATGAATCACAGACGATCGTAAGTGCATGTTTAAAAAATCATCATCTGTCTGTCTTTTCCCACTATATTGCGGTAGGCTTCCAGTCGAACCAGATGCAGCTGAATATGATATTACACGGAGCGACTGCCTGACGGACCTCCACAACCCAGTAACTGGGTTATACGATACCCCACGGTGAGATTGGCTTACACACTTTAGAGCTTCCGACTAAATGTATAGTAATTACTGTCATAGATTTACAAATGGCAGCCGGGACCAACGGCTTTACGTGCTTTCCGAGGCACGGACGACACTCGCTATGACAGATGGTCACCCATCCACAGAACAACCTCAGCAAGCGCGGTTTGACCCAGAAGATCGGCCTAATTATTTAGCCACGAACTTCTCAATGAAAAAAGTATTCGCACTATAGTATGATTCAATCGAATAGGTATCATACACATACGTACATTAGGGTGTCCCGAAATATATTTTTTTAGATTTTTATAACGCAAGACGTCTCAAAAGTTGCGTAATTTATTGTAGATTACTGGAAAAATAATTAAAAAAATATAAAATTTTATCTTTAGGGCTCTACCGGTCTGCAAAGTTACGAAAAATTGACATTTTTATTGTGATATTTAGTTGTCCCTAATTTTGGCTATTGAACTACATAATATTTTAAAAATCATTTTTTTATATTAATTAGGTGTCATACATACACAAAAATCCTATTTGCACCCTTAGAAACGTAAGGTTTTATAGTATTTGACATCCAAACACCCTTCAGTTTCTACATAGCGCCATGATTTCTGCACTTGACCTGCGAATATTTTCTTCGTATCTAATTACGGTTGTTATTGTGTTTAATCGTTCTTAAATAATAAGTTCAAGGCGGATGAAACTGCTTGTGATTTATTGAGGCCTACAAAGAAGTTGACGAACGACAGCTACCAAATATAAGGAATTTCATTAAAATACGGTTATTTTTTAAGAATTACCTAAAGTTAAATTAAAATAGAAAGGATCCATCCAATTTAGGTGTGTTTTCGATTATTTCTGAATAGATCAATACTATCTGGATTAAATAGTTGATTCCTATCGCAACCTACACCTTTACTTAAATGCTAATAAGCCATCACAAAATTTACAACTGCTTGTCAACTAAATTGTTCGGTTTCGTTCCTTTTCAAACTAAAGAAGTCTTATAAGGACGAATCCAAACATATTCTTCACTTTTGAAGAATATATATGTTGTACTCTCGAATTTTACATGAAAATCTGAGCTCTGTTGTGAATTCTATCACTACAAGAAATGCTTTTCAGAAAACCTTATTGCCAGCACGCTTTATGATGACAGAGATCACATTCAGGAGCTGGTTTTTCGAAGAATACTTAAAGCTCGAGGATCTAAAAGTAGCTGTAAACACAGGATATTTAAAATCATTAATAAAAAATAGAGATTACATTGAAACGAGTGTGTGGCACAACTTTTAGGTGACAGCAACACTTGTTTTTAAACGTATTTGAAACGAGGACCATCAAATCATGGTAAAAGTAAGGGCTTGTAAATAATTGACTTTTTCTGTCACACACAAGCTGTAGGCAGATGTGTTAAACCATAACATAGGCCACATAAAGTCTAACTGACAAAACTTTTAGAGATAGTCACTTTGAACGGATTTGAATGGATGTGCGAAATTTTGACACTAAAATCAGTTTGAATTTCACGTTTTGATTATTATTAGAAGTTTAATTTCTTTTTTCTAATGCTTTGTTTTACTGATATAAATAATAAAATACCCTTTTTAACTGATTTTTATATTCTGTTAACCATATGGTTTACGTCTGTAAAAATTAAAATTTACAAAACTTCAAGCTCCGGTAGAGCCCTAAAGATAATACTTAATTATAGTTTTTTTAGTATATTCGTAATCTATATAAAATTACGCAAATTTTGATACCTCTTGCGATTGTGTAGCTTGAAAAAAAATTTTTTTCATACATCGACGGGACACCCTAACGTACATACTATCATATCAATGAGCAGGTGGGCCAACAAAATTGATTAAGTGCTCAATGTAGCGTGAAATTAGTGCGGTGTTGTATTCCAGTAGAAAATCCATCTTTTTTGGCAATGGAGCTGGTAATGTTATAATTTAAATTAAAGTAATGATGGGTATTGGAAGGTAATATTTGATGGTGTAATTCATGTTGGCATCAGCTGTTTGATGAATAATAATTATAATAATATAATAATATTCCACAACTATCACACAACGCCATCTAGTCCCAAGCTAAGCAGAGCTTGTGTTATGGGTACTAGACAACTGATAAACATACTTATATATTTCTAAATACATACATATTATAGATAAAATTACACCCAGACACAGAACAAATGATCGTGCTCATCACACAAACATTTGTCCTGGGTGGGAATCGAACCCACGACCTCCGGCATAGCAGTCAGGGTCACTAACCGCTGGACCAACAGGCCAGTCAGAATGGAAAGGGAGTGGAATGGGAAGATGATCAGCTGCCTTTTTTTAACGTGGTAAAATCATAAAACGAGTCCTCACACCCCGGGCAGGGCGGGAGGGACTGTCAGACTCGTACTGACTAAAATCCACGGTGTCCTTCAATATCCCTTTATATTTCGGGGTCACAGTGATGGAATAAGCCCCGCAACCATGATCAGCTGCCTAAGAACAGTTTTCTTAGGTGTTCCAGGCGTCCATAGGCTAGGTGTATGCTTCGTTCGCGTGGTTGTCGAAACTTAACAATGTCAGTTGTTTTTTTTAACAAGCCTAAGTTACTCCCTTTACATCAGCTACCTATCAATAGATGTCCCGTCATAATCGGCTCAGCCATTTCAGAGATTACTCATTACAAACAGAAAGACAGACACACAAAAATTATAAATAATATATTTTGGTGTATGTACCGTATAACAAAAACGATACATATTCGTATGCATGTAGTGAAAAACGGTTATTTCAATATTACAAACACACATTCCAATTTTATATATATAGTTATGTACAGAAAAAGTTAGAAAAAGGCCATCATCAAATTATGACCTGACCACGCATTTACTATTCAATGAACATCATTATTGCTTGACGTCATTAAAATATCAATAAAGCTAGTAACTTGTACTACATCCCTGTTATGCCCTTATCTTTAAACAATGTAATATCAACATTTGTCATTGCCGTGGCGAATCGAATCAAAATGTTTCGCAAACAGATTTCAATTGTCGAACCGGTTGTAAGCTATTGTCATGGATATAACAAAAAGGGTGACAGTCTGAACAAAATAATTGGTTTACCAACAATGTTTAATTGAAGTTAATTATTCCCTTCTTTTAATTTTTGGTGCTTTTACAAACATAACAATGTAAAACATACACAAACACCTTCTTTAGGAACCAATAATGCGTTAGGCCGGCATTTTTCTTGTTTTTCACAATAATGTTAATGTTACAATGATAGAAAAATTGACCCCGTCCCCCTCGCATAAGTAGTACCTCAGCGAGTTGACAGAATAGTTTTTGTTCCTTAGATCGTGCATGCGGAGTCTGGTATTATATCGTCGTTGCATCCAGGGCAGGGCGGGAGGGACTGCCAGACTTGTACTGACTATAAAATCCACGATGTCCTTCATTAGCCCTTTACGTTCCAGGGTTACGGTAATGAAATAAGTCCCGCTGCCGTGTGTTTTAAATTACCTACTTAATTATTTTAAAGAATCAAAAGCTCTACTGGCCGACTTTACCACTTTAATTTGGTTTGTAACGCAATTCAATCGAGAATCGCGTCACGAACAAGGAGCCCAACTAAGTTATTTAAAAAAAAAGGTTGCACTCCAGGAGTGCCGGTAGAAGTGAAAACTTTTTTGTTACTATGTTTTATTTTTAATTTGAATGACGTCTTACTCATTTTCGATCAGGGTCACGTGACCCTGACGCGAGTTTTGGTCACGTGACCCTGACGCGAGTTTTAAATTTTTTACCCATTACAGAAAAAGTGTACAACGCCGCTAAAGAAGTTTTCACTTCAAAAAAAACCCTGAAAAGTAAGTAAAAAATAATTAATGTCTTATTTTTTATTACATCATGATTAAACGGCACAGTAAACTAGACTTTATTGAAGCAATGCAACTGCAGTAGTCACCCTACAAGCCAATTTAAACATTCACTGCTTAGCAAATGAGTTCAATTTCATTTGACAGAATAAATAGAGGGGCTCTTTGAAATCAGGAACTAATTATCAAAGCATACGGTTGTCAACGTGATGCGATTTATTGGACTACTAGAGTGGAGCGTTTCGAATGACATGCAAATATGTTTCGCATGTCATTTGTTCCCGAATCACTCGTTATTGTTAGTTACGTGTGACAATAAGGGTCGATTTCGTATAGCAGTCTTGTAAGCTGCTTGAATTTTTTTTTTGACTAAGCCCCTTCGTGCTCAAGGCGACATATTAAGTATCCGATACCTTACGATTTTGTTATCCAGGCGACTATCGCAATACACATCCATAGAGGGTCGTATACAGCCATGCGTCAATGAATACCAAAGTCGTAAGGTATCGGAGACTTGCGTCGCCTTGTGTAAAAAGGGGCTTATTAAACCATGCCATTTTTGAACGTAAAAATAATGTAAATTACAAATTAGCGAACCTAGCGCCACTAGCACATTGGCTTCCTAAAGTCATCACGCATCAAGCCTGATTTAAAGACGTTGTAATACCCCTCCTGGGGGATATTACAACTTCTTAAAACCAGGATTTTTCCGGTGTTCCGGGAGTAAGCCTGGTTTTAAGACGATGTAATACCCCCCCAGGTATATAAAAGTAAATCAGGCTAGCTCAGTGTAAGTGTACTGGAAAATCCGAGAAAATTTAGAGTAGGTAACACATTAACATTTTTATAGTTAGGTACCTATTAATTATTCATTGTAAACTATGAAAGCCTCAAGCAAGGTTAAAAACTAAAACTTTGATCAACTTGAAGCCTTATCTAAAGTCTTGCTTAAGCCGCGTCTGGCAAGAAATAAATCATGTTTAATCATGACTTTCAAGATTACTTTATCATGACTACGTTGTACACAAAATTCGTTAACTTTTTGTTAAAAATACAATCTTTTTACTAAGTTTTTCTTAATGTCTTTTTCATTTTTCTTCTTTAACAGAATTTTAAGTACGGAAACGTTTCTTGAGTAAAGATAATAAGTTATTCAGCCTAAGTGTTTTTTCTTAAATTTTGATGTGGTAACCTTTTGCCGTAGTTAAATTATTCACACATTAAATGAAAATTACGCTAATTATACCAAGTTTAATGATACTAACGTAATACTATCAACAAATAATCAATTTCCCACCCTAACTGCTGACCAAAAATCCCAAATACAAATAAATCAAAATGACAATAGGAAACGCACTTGATGACAGTCCAATCGTAAACGGGAACCGGCTGATGAAAAACAAATTCCGAATTTGAAGTTCGAAATTCAAATAGATACCAATGAAAAGATGCCGCGTGGCGAACTATACTGCAACCAACTTCTATTTAGCAATTTGTTAATAAAAGAACACTCAATTTTGAACGCTATGTACTCTCAATAAAAGTCCGTCATGAGATTTACAACAATACATTATTTTGGTAATGCATTGTGAGTGTCAGGAAAAACAAAATTATTTTTACATTTGTAAACAGTGAACAGAATCAAATTGAGTGTTATTGGGTTGTGTTACGGTCTGTATTAGATAAAACTATCAATTCGAAACGGCAAAAGGGGTCGAGAGTTCTAATATGGCTGCCACGCGGCAACGCGTCCCTCCGTTGATAACAAATGCTTTTGGCAAATAATTACGTTATTTGATTTTAGATGGATGATGGTCGTTGGGCAAATATTAAGAATCCCTACGTGGGAGATATTTTATTAAGCGTGTTGCGTTGCGTTTTAAGGGTCATGAAATAGCTTGTGTTGGAAATTATTTGAATAAGGGCAGAGAGATTTAAAAGAATAAGTGCCAGTTCTATAATCAGTTAGCAATAAGTTATATTTCAATTTTTTTTTTTAAATTAATGTGCGTAATGACTGCGCCAACTTCGTGCCAACGAGACATTTCGTTAAAAAATAAATACTTAAAAGTACAAACACCAGCACATCAATCTACCTCAATCTGTCATAATTTCTTTAATAGACTTTCAATCTTATCACAATAGCGGAAGATAAATTTTCGGCTGGTAAAATTTGTCAAATTCGGTTAGGTTGACCTACAGGCGTCTGTACATTTAAAGTTCTATACTAACCTTTACATGTTTTAGGTAGTTCACATGCCCCTCTCTGTCACATCGTACGATAATCAAGACTGTATTTTTAGCCAAAGATACTAAAATCATTAATAAATCGAACAGGCATTAGGTATCTAAAGTTATTTTCATCCAGAAATATTGAAGCACCTCAATCACGTCAAAAGGGATCTTTCCATTAACTAAACAACCAATAACTTGTCAAAGTAATTTATCAAGATACCTTATAATTGAATAACTCAATTCATAATACCTCCGACCAATTCAATATTCTAATAAATGGCACAGCAAAGCGCTCAATGAGTAAAGCTGGTGATTTAAATAAGGACCACAGAGTATAAAAGATCAGAAGGAGAGAAATATTTTTTTAAATTATTAAGTAACTGTGGGCCAAAATAACACAATACCGGTGCCCTGAGATAGTGAAGCGAGGCCCGAATTGGAAGGAGGAGGCACAGTGTCGTGAAGAATGAAATGAGTGGAGGGAGGCCTTTGCCCAGGAGTGGGCCAGAGCAGGCTAGGGAGAAGTTGTTTTTGAGTTGAAACTATTAACACAGGTGGTCTATATTGAAACACTTAAATTTTTTTTCGTAATATTATTCAGTTGAACCCGGGTCGTGACTTATTTGCCTATCTCAAGTAGCGTAGGTAGTAAGTTTAGTAAAGTACTAAATCGAATGCATCGTATGTCATCGACTTGTTTTGCTACTTGTTGTCACCGTAGACTTGAAAAGGAATAAAAACGGCAGTAGATAACGAGTCGAAACACAAGTCGTAGACATCCGTAGCGCCCTCATCGATTCTCATGATTTTATAGACAGACTGTATGTCTCATATTTCAAAAACATAGTTCATAATGTCTTCAGTGTCATTACCCTTATGTATTTTTTCCCTGTTATATCGCACACCTTCTGGAGTATTTTTTTTACTGAAACGTTAGAGTGGACTGGAAAGTTTTCGATACACAACCGAGACCCAGATTTCACGGAATTAAGTAGATATTGTGCAGGCTCACTGCATACAAATTATTGGAATATTCATTGCTGTGACGTAAGAATGGTTAATGGTTTCACTGTACTTATGTATTTTTGCTGATTCTTATTATATAGGTACCGTATTGTATAGGTAGTAAGTATACGTAGCGTATACGTACCGTGTAGGTACCGCTTACGTACCGTATACGTACCGTATTAAATAGGTACGAGCACTCAAAAAGAATGCAAAATTAACTTTGTCTGTTTGTTTGTTTCTCTGTTACCTTTTCAAGACTGCCTGTCGGTTTTGAAAGACACAATTGTGGTATTAGCTGTTAATTTTAAAAAAATCGTAGTAAAATCATCAAATGAGTCCGAACCCAGGGAAGGACGGGAGGGACTGTTACTTGTACTGGATAATATTCGCGTTGTTCTTCTAATAGCACAGTACGTTCAAGGGTCACAGATTCCATTCCAAAATCAGCGGGTTCGAATCCTGCTTTTCTAAAATCCAATGATGTGTTTTATTTTCGTTAAAATCGGCCTTTCAACTTTTTTTGATATTCTTCATAGTTTCAGATACAGCTTGGCACCCAGTATATCGTCACTAAGTAGGTTAGGTACCTATTTAGCAACCCCAAGCAATGTAACTTACCTATTGTAACCAGAATGACCAACCAAATTTCTCAAAAACTTTTCTCACTGACTACTAAGCAATTGGCGAGCGAACACAACCCTATAGTTCACTTGTACCCAAAGACAACACAACTTTGATTATTTCTGTTCGCCGAGTAATTTGTACGTCAAACTAGTTGCCAGCCAGTGTTGTCAGCGTTCCTGGTGTTGCCAGTTGCGAACTACAAATGACTTCGCTTGATTAATTTATTTTGTATCGGAAAGTCTACCGCTGAGCAGAACTAAATAAATTCTTGGGTATTGTTAAGGTGCTCTTTGTTCTGTGGTATTTATGAATTTGTGTCGATAACAGAATATATTTTATTTGTCGTTTATAGTCGAGGATAATATAAATATATTGGATTTGTCTGAAAAATAAATCATCAAAAAACATTTTTCCCGTATTTTTTCCTTTGATTTTTTTTTATATTAAACCAACATCGACGAGAATGTAACGCTTCTCAAAATCACAAAACATTACATGGTTGGTATAATTTTACAAGCGTTGTTACGTCACAAGCCCCCATTTCCGAATTTCGAAAATTGAAAATAATAATTTATTAAAAAAATACTTTTGCATTATTTTTCAATACTCTGAATGGCGGACTAAACATATTTTATATTTATTTATGCAGTAAGTTACCCGCCATTTAACTCATACGCATCAAATACCAATCATGTTCTAGTTAGAAAATCAAAACCATCTAATTTAAAATTCCAGTAAGACATTCTAATTTAACAGTCAAGATAATTACCTATACGTAAATGAAATGATAAATTAATTTTTGCAAGTAGGTTAATTTTAACACTTTTGCACGTCGTCTTTTTACAAACTAGATGAAGCCGGTGTTTCGTAGGTCGCGGGACTTATCTCATTACCGTGACCGCGGAACATTAAGGGCTATTAAAGGACACCGATGATTTCAGTCAGTACGACTCTGACAGTCCCTCCCGCCCTGCCCGGGATGGGAGGACTCATTTGATGATTTAAAAAAAAAGAAAAAAAAGCCGGTGTTTCGTACCTGACACTGAGAAGAAACAGCCGGAACAAACTCAGAGGCCACTGTTTCTTTTAAAGTCCAGATATTAAATTGGTAGTCATACGAGGGACATGTAAGTTAATGTCTGAGATGATCTTTTGAAGAAAAAACCACACAGATTTGAGTGGGCCTGTCCAGTCAGTGCAAGCATTTGTGGGTTATCGTGTAGCTCGACTCATAATTCAAGGAGCTCAACGTAACGACGAACAATAATACCAAAGAAGGTATACATAAATATTTAGTTATACCATCATCATAATATAGGAAAAGAAGTCAATAATGTAAAGGGTAATTGAAGGACTTCGGTGGATTTTAGTCAGTCTGAAAGTCCTTCCGCAGATTTTACTAATAAAAAATAAAAGAAAAAGAATCAAAATATCAGACACGGCGATCATAACAAAGAACGTATTTTTTCATGAGAAGAAGTTCTAAAATTAAGTTCACTATGAAATTTCATTGAAATGGAATACCAAAACTATAACTGTTCCAAAGCATTTTCAACTGAAACAAGTATTCTAGGAAACTGAAAACTGTGCCAAGATCGATTTATTTCATTTCTCTTGTTTTCAGTTCTCAACTTGAATTGTATTTTCATTTCCATAGTTTTGCCAAGTTTATTTTCATGTAACTTGTCGACTTGATCTTATACTAGATATTTAGTATGTATTAGAATCAGAAAATTAAAAAGTTTTAAATAAAACTCGGTAACAGGTTTGAAGTAGGTTATTTTACCCTTTTTTGTGAATTGTTTGAAAATTCGGTTACATTTTTTTGGAAAAGTTTTTTTTAACCTTATTACAATAGTGGAAAGTTAATGTTTGATTGGTTAAATTTGACACATTCGGGGTAGGTTGACCTGCAGCTAGCTTCTGTGAACTTTTGGTACATTTGTGTATATAAAAATTATCATTTCTGCAAGAAAACATCCGCCATCCAGACACATACGAAAATTTAAATCATAATAATTATAATACCGTACTAAAATTAATTAAAAATACACTCACAACTAAAATTCTCTACAAAATTCCAGTCACCAGGCCGAACTATGGGAGCTAGCATTGTTAGAGGTCCACACATTAATGTGTCCCCTACATTCTTTGGAGCTCTTCAAATTCTCTGCTCTTAATGAAATCATTATATTGTTGTCCCCTTATATTACAATCTCCTGTAATTATATTGGTAATAAATATTTATTCTTAAAGTTTGGTATGTATAATTTTGAGCAGATAATTACTTTTATTTATTCTCGGGATATTGGCTCTGTTACTTGTCTATTACAGTTTATAAACTAAGTTGTATTTCGAAGTCCAAGTATTTATTTCAATTTGACCATTACAGACACTTTTGTAGGTATTTTACCAATTTTAATTTTATTTTTCAGCCGAAATTGTTGTCAAATACATATTTTCTCACATGTGCACTACCACAATTTAGTACCTAATCCGTAACACCGGATTTTGTTTCTTTTTTAAGGTTCTTGTTTCTTTTTCAAAAACCGCTTTTTTGATTTAAATAAAATTGAAAATATAACAAAAATATTTATTCAAATCGGTTGGCAAGCGAAGTATGTGCGAACAAACGCAAAAGTGTTAACATCCTAATTTTGCAATTAGGATGTTAACACTTTTGCGTTTGTTCGCCTCCTCCTTTTTGGAGTCGGTAAAAAAGTAAACTGTTTAACAATGACAGTTCATGAGATACAGACTGGGACAGACGGATGGACAACGGAGTCTTAGGAATGGGTTCCCACATTACTTTTTGGGTACGGAACCCTAAAAATGCAGCACGGCTTCCGACCGGCGCGCAGCACGGCAACTAATCTCCTTGACTTTATGGCGAGTGTGGTACCCGCCGTCGATGCTGGGGTACAGGTAGATGTGGCATATTTTGATTTTAAAAAGGCGTTTGATACCGTCGATAATGATGTACTGTTAATGAAGTTGGCAAAAATTGGCTGTACTCCGATACTCTTACAGTTCTTTGCCAGCTACTTGGAGGATCGGCAACAGTACGTCGACTACAACGGGTTCGAATCTGAGCCATACTACACCAGGTCAGGCGTGAGCCAGGGCAGCAATTTGGGTCCTCTCGAATTTATTTTAATGATAAATGACTTACCAGAGGTAGTCAAACATAGTTTATGTTTACTGTTTGCAGATGACCTCAAATTGCTGCTCGAGGTCAGGAATGGGTCGGACTGTGAGAAACTGCAGGGAGACATAGATAGAGTGGTAGAATGGAGTAAAAAGAATAAACTGTTTTTCAACACAGCGAAATGCTCAGTGATGACATTTACGCGCGCGAAAAATACCCTAGTCTACGATTATAAAGTAGAGGAGGCGTCGATGCAGCGAGTGTCTCAGGTACGAGACTTAGGAGTACTGCTTACCCCGGATCTTACTTTCCGGGATCACATAGTTAAGATTTGCAAGAAGGCGTACAGAACCTGGGGTTCGTCTTGAGACAGTCGCAAGGATTTACGAACCTTACCACGCTTAAGGTGCTCTATGACGCGTTGGTGAGAAGCCATTTGGAACACAGTGCGGTGATCTGGGCTCCTCATGAAGCGAAATACAATGTCATGCTGGAGCGAGTTCAGAATAAATTTACAAGACACTTGTATTTCAAACTTTATGGAGTTTACCCATTTTACCCTCTAATGTATCCTACACTGTAGGATGTGCTGGGTATGGTGGGGTACAATGAGCTCAGAGTGCGCAGAGAATTTACACTGGCGGCGTATGTGCTTAAGCTCCTGCGTGGAGTTGCACATAACCCGGGAGTGCTGCGACACCTGAAGCTGTGCGTGCCGGACCGGTACGTGTGGAGGCGGCGGCGACCGCCACTGCTGGCCGTGCCTGTTGCAAAAACCAACCTGCTGTCAAAAACACCTCTTACCCGTACAATACGTGTACTGAATGAAGTGCATGAGAGGACAGACATATTTTCGTGCAACTTGAGTGAATTCGCAAGAGTTTTGTTGAATTTTGTTTCTTACATTTAATATTTACTTTTTTTTTTGTTTTTTGTTTGTGTACTGTCTGTTTTTTTTATGTTTACAAATTATTTTTAAAGTTTAGTGTTTTAATAATAGTAGTAGTCGTAAGTTATGTTTAATTAAAGTATATTGTGAGTGTTTGCCACTATTGCATTGGGTACTCTGCCTGTAAAGATAGTGTGTAAGTTTAATAAATAAATAAATAAATAAATAAAATATAATTCCTGCCGGTACTTTATTTTACGAGTCATCATCATCAGCCTTTTAATGTTCCCACTGTTGGGACACAGGCCTCCTCTCTGTGAGAGGGAGTGGGCCATAATCTACCACGCGGGCTCATTGCGGGTTGGTAGATGTCACATGTCTTCAAATTTTTAGTTCCGGTTTCCTCATTATTTTCCTTCACCGTTTTGAGAGCAGTGGTGATGAAATACATTACACAAAGTAATGCGCCAGGCTGGGTTCGAACCCACGACGTAAGTCGAGGCCGATATATACCACTGGGCCACCACTGCTCTTTACGAGTAAAGAAAATAATAATCAGTTGTACTGATATTCTATTAAACATTACTACAAAATATAGCCTAGGAAAGCATCTGGTTTCAGCAACAATGTTATCCCACTATCGTTTATCGTAGCATATTAGCCGGCTTATGTTCGCTACGGAACACGAGCCTCAACGCGTAGGCGTCTACGAGCGTAGCAAGCTGCTACGAGTGCTACGAAACAAATGAAGCTTTATTTTATACAAACTCGAGTTTTATACTGTAGTTAGTTGAATTGACTATTTATATTTAGATGTTATACTTTTCTTTGGTATTTTAAGAAAGTGCGAAAATGAAGAGTGTGTGGTGTGATTGTGATGAAGGAAGCTTGATAAGTCTAAATGTACTTTAAGGCTCAGACATAAAGTGCCCTTCAAAAGTGAGTTGAAGATCATTCACGTCAGATGTAATGTGCTTAGAGGGCTTTGGGGTATACAGAGTTTGAAGTATAGATTCATGGGAAAGTTTTAATATGAAATCATTAATTGCCGTAACTCAACAGCTTGAAGTTCTGATCTGATATAGTTTTACCCAATCACTGGGTTGTGGAGGATGGGTACATTTCCAACAAAGTTGATAAATGGGCAGGTAGATTATGATGAGAATTTTTGTGATGTCTTTTTAATCGAAATTACCTACTACTGTTCACTTACAACAACACAATTATCAAGCTATAGATGTTGGTCTTAAATTAGGTAGTTAGAAAGAGCTGTCGTATTATTTTCTTGCAAGTTTATAAAAGTACTAAAGGCTTAGAGTACTCCACTGAATTTAACAGAAAATGTTTTCGCTTTATTAATAAAGATACTATATATTTTTTTAGTGCACTAAAGAGCGATATTTCTTGTTTTCATACAGAAAAACTGCAAAATTAATTAAAACTTGTAAATATTTTACAGCTTTTTGCGACATTGCCAACTTTCAGAATAAGCAGCCTTAAATTACTTGCAATTTACAAATGTAGAAAAATATCTATTTCATTCATTTTCTAATTGTGTCATGACTCTAAGTATTGGCAGAATGTAGTAAATAAAAAATAAAATTCTCAGTTTCGTACAATTTTATTATACACTAACAAATTGTAAACTTTTATCAAAATATACTTTCCATTTATACCAAATCGCAATTCATAAATTATTATTTACATTATTAACAATATACAAATATTTTACAAGCACTCCTTAGTCCTTACTTAATTTGAACTTAGATATAACTTACTACCAATAAGTTACGAAATATGTTTTATTACTATCACAATATGAAGTCGTTAAATACTGAAAATGTTTAACTAATTAATGCAAAACAATTTTACGAAACTATTTATTTCAGTATCAAATTAAATGGAACAACTGCAGCGAATGATAAAACTAATTAGTTATCAAATTAATTGAATTTCGATTTTATCTTTGATTTTACGATGTAATTAAGATAAAACTACTCATAGGTATTAAAACTGTGCAATTTCAAATTAAATATCGATAGAAAACGTTTCTACAAAATGCTGCAAGGATCTAATGAAAAAAAGTATTAAATCCTTCACAACCTCAAATTGGCACTTTAGAATTTTCACACACATTTCAAAATGCTTTTAAAACTTCTAAGCATTCTCAATCAAGTTAACAGTCATAAAAACTTTCTACAAAAGGCTTTCAATCAATCAACCTTGGATTCAATCCTAAAACCCCCATTATAAAATAGACAACTCAAACCAAAATGTTCACAACTCCGTCACTCAAGAATACTGCGAAAGGTTTTGAGCCTCATAACTATTATCGTGGTCACTGACTACATCTATCTGCTCTTGATCACAAGGTTCCTGGTCTTTCGAAGAACAGGTACTCTTCGCACAGCAGCATTTCTTCGCACGAGGATCAGAGGACATCGGAGATTCCTCCTTCTTCAGTTTCACGCGGCGGTTTTGGAACCAGATCTTCACTTGTTTTTCAGACAGCTTCAGTCGGGACGCGATCTCTATTCTCCTCAATCTTGAGAGGTACATGTTCATTGAAAACTCCCTTTCTAACTCCAGTAGTTGAGTTCCTGTGAAGGCTGTTCTGATTCTCTTGCTGGAGTCTTCTTTTAGTGGCATACGTTTCAAGTCTTTTGAGTAGCCTGGAAGGAGTTCCTCTGGGTGACCGAGAGGTGGGCTAGGAGTTCCATTTCTACTTTCACTGGATAGTGACGGAGATCGTTGTCCTTGACTCTTCGATGGTGACGTGGCAACTTTGTAAGGGTGGTGCAGATACGGAGAAACAGACTTCTTTCGTCTATGCACAAAATTAACAGGTTCCTGCTCTTCAGTCTTCAAGTATCCTTCAAATGGCTTAGGTTCGGTCTGAGTTTCGTAAAAATCAGGACGAGGCAGCTGATGCAGTAGAGGATACCGAAAATTCAGCTGCTCCAAGAACGGCCTGAACAAATCTGGGGCCCGTTGCTGATGTAGACCGATATTCAGCAGATTGTTCAAGTTCCCAGGATAAGGGTACGGGATGTATTTCGAACGCGGATCTAAATGATGACCGATCAACGCGTAAGGATGTATAGGTTCACTAGACAGTTCATTTTTCTTACAATCTTTCGTATCACTTATTAGAGCGTCAACTAAGAACGACCGAGACATTTTGATGTGTGTAGCTTTCGCTTCCAACTCCGGAACACTACTGAATATGGGGTGCGTCGCTCCTAAAAGTAACAATTACAAAAACTACCCCCACTTAGTGCACCCCATTGTAAATACACACAATGGACCTCGAAGCGTTTTGGCAATTATTTGGCCCGGCCCACCCCTTTGTCGGTGAGACGTCAACCCCAGTGTTAGGGAAAAAAAGTTTGAATAGAGCATTTTAGTAGCTATGAATAATTTTGTATGGCACGAAACATCCCTAATATCTGTCTCATTAAATCCAATTTGGTTACTGTTTTGAATGCATGTGTGGATGTGTACGTTGATTTTTTTGTTGCTAAATTATTCAGGTTTTGTAAAAGGAGATATGAAAGTGTTGTTATTATTTATTACTTCTTAACGTCTTTAGGGGATTTGAACATGTTTTTTGTAAAGAAATAGATGTTTTGAATAAAAAAATAGGGCCTACATATTTTTTTTTTAGAGTTGGATTAAATATGTCATTTATATTTAAGCCGAATACATTTTTCTTTCATTTTAAGATTCATATTTTTTTTAAAATATAGTACAGACGCCATCACATCAACCTATCCGAATCTGTCAAATTTTATCAATCGAATATTAACCTCCACTTTTGTGATAAGATTGAAAATCTATCAAAGAAATTTGACAGATTGAGGTAGGTTGATATGCTGGCGCCTGTACAAAGTCAAAGGTTCAATGCTATCAGATGTTTTGTGCTCAAGTAAAATCTATCTATCTAAAATAAAAAATACGTTAACTGTAAAAATATATCTGTTATAAAATTAAAAAGTATGGGTAACTCCCTGCCTAAACCATGAAATCATTTTACATTTTTGTTTCAAATGTTTTCTAAAACAAATCTCGGTTTCACAAACAGCCAACGATCAAAACCACTCGCTCGCACTACACCGCACCATATTAATTAAATATGAATACTCCATAATTGAATCCTTATGGTGCACGCGTGATCCTTGCAAAAGAAACCCTACCAATTGGGGAGGGGATATAGAAGCCCCGCCCTTCGTTCCCTGGCCAAACTAGTTTATGAAATATTAAAAGCACCCTAATATTCGACAGCATTATAATTGTGAAGCAATTCGTGTTATTATCATGTCAGTATTAATTTGTAAAGTAACATTTTCTTTTGTGTGCGTAAGTGGTTTCATATGGGAGATTTTGGATTTGAGTAAATATGACAAGTTTGTGTTTCTCAACGGTGATTTGTTTTGTATCTGTTTCATCTATTCATTCATGGCATTCAATCTACTCCACTTTGAACCTTATTGACTTCCTTGATATTTTCGGTCTCCGAAATTTGGAAATTAGTTTTTGACAATTACGTAATTACGATTTCAACACAGCTTTAAAGTGCAAAAAAAACTAGTGAGTATGTATTGTCATCCATACACAAACTCGTCTATCATAAACCAAATGGTTTTGCCATTGCTTTCCAAGGAGTTTAGCATAACAAATTGTTTGAAACATAGCTATATCTACGAGTAAACTTTCGGCATCACGATCGTCGTCTTTAACTTTCACCCCGTCAAAATAGAATTGCTAAGACTTCGCAATTCAATTTGCAAATAAATCAAAGAGTTCAAAGGACCAAAATTAAACAAAAGCCGACGGCTGCTTCCTGGCGCATGGCCTTTTGAGAAATAACAAAATCAAGTGAGATGAGAATCATCTCGAGTAAAGGGATGCGTCCGGGCCCAAGGCTGTAGAGGAAAAAAGTAGCAAAAGTACACAAACTACAAATCAGTTGCTATCATCAGCAAATATTTTTTGCAACACATTTTTGTTCTTTTGTTACAAAAATCTGACGGCACTGAATTCGATCACGAAATCGCGTCAGCCAAACAATAGGACGAAAATAACAATGTTTGGGCAAACATCACTTGGTTACTGTTCGTATCTGATCCTCCTAAAATTCGCAAAGAAGTTTCGTACCTTTTGAGGGTGAAAATAAAGGTGAATTTTGTGTGGAATATCGAGGGTCTACCTCCCCCACAAATCAGATAGATATAAAGGGTTATTATCGAATAAAACCGAGGGTATCGTCCTAATTGTGTGTACGTCAAAGTACACCAGGTGGCGTATGACACGGTAATGATAATTCTTATAGTTATACAATAGAAAATATGGCAAATTAGGTAACTGTTTTCAAATAAAAGAGGTTTTGTAACGGGATGTTTTGACGTGATTTTCTTTTGATAGTTGAAATTGATTTTAATTCGTATTATTTCTACATCAATTATTTTGTTCATTTTCGGGATAAGTAATAATAATAAAGTTTGAAAGATTGCGTTTGCAAACTTAATGATATATTGCAAAACTCAAGTTCGACTTTCGAATTGTTATTTCTATTCTATTCTTTTACAGTTTATGAACCCTTTCTATCTAACTATACTAAGGGTTAACTAAGCTAGAACATTAAGTAAAGTAGATTTATTCTAAAAACATCAGAGTTGTACGCAAAGTACTTACGTAGTTAGGGACCGCGGTGCATATATCCCTTAAGCTGTGACGTCATGCTCGAAGCTTCATCAGGGCTTTGTGCACTGAACTTAGCTTTGAGGTCACACTGCGTCAAACCTTTCCATGTGTGAAAATGTTTTGGAACGACTGAATTTTGGTAGCAAAACTATTACTTTATCCGAAGACTAAAGATTTCAAACAATTTGTTTGTGTAACCTTTATTAGGACTAATTCCACTAAAGAAGCTAAATACGATCAATACATTTGAACCGCGTTTAAGACTCGTTCAAAATTTTGTGATAACTTCATTGATTAAATTCATCCTCCATGTTAGTCTTCACTAATTATAGCCAAAGAAAAACTCGAGATCTGCATCTTAATTCAAAATTTACTACGGTCCGTCTAATTTATGTCAAATTGAAGCTCCAAATTACAAAGAAGAACCATTTCTAATTACCGAACAACGGATACAAAATCTTCATTCATCTTCAAATTCAAAAAGGCACTTCATTTAAAACGCAATCACAAACGGAAATGAATTTGGAAAAGACATTTAATGACCACCTGCGTATTGTCCGTTAAAATCCAAGATGGCTTCGTTCTTGGAACATTGCTTTTAAATTGTCTAACAATGCTGTCGCCTGTTCGTCTGAGTTTGTCACTACGGGGTACACTTGTCCACTTCATTCATAAATTCACTGATTCTAACGTTCATTCATGTTTTTAGCTACGGTTATGAATGGAGTATCGTTTCTATTGTAATTCTTGTTCTATTGTGCTTGCCGATAAGTTTCGCGGGACAGGTATCGATTGGCTACCATTTTTTTTATACCCTCCATCTCAAACAATGTAACTTCTATTTCTTTTCCACAAGATACAAATTCGTGCAAAATGTTGATTTTGGCTGGTAAATTGTTATCTTGGTAAATATTTGAGTTTTGTAACAGTGTAGTGTTGATCTCATTTTTCGCGACTATTGTACTATTTTTAAGTTCATTAATGTCACAATGCGTTTTTGTACGAATGTATGTGACAAAAGTTTTTTTGTTTGGCGAATGTGTGGTGGATTTTAGAGAGTATAAAGGCGTGGGCAGTTTTGTGTTACTACTGGGCCTTTCGTATAAGTATCACTTTCCTTTAGCGGTCCAGAAGTGCTGACTCAGTTTTTACGCACTGGTATCTTTTCACGTCTTTCCTTTTCATAGTTTGTGTGATGTGTGGCCAGTTGATATTAACACACATTAGGTTTCTTTTATTCACTTCAAGACCAGGATATTTTTCCTTACCTTTCTGCTTGATTGATCTTCTACATTTTTGTTTTATAGGATGGAATAATAAGAGTGAAATTCCCGCGAATTGTGAGACATTTATAAACGCTTCCTTACTTTGAGAGGGAGTGGGCTGCAATGCACTCACGGCCCAATAATGATTGGAAAATTCTATAAAATTTTTATGATATTGTTTCCAGCGAATGTCGGAGTCTCACACTTATTAATGATCAAAGAAGCAAAGTTCCATCGTGACAAGCTATAGCCTTGACGACTTACTTTTCTGCTATATTTTCTGATCTACCTACCTACCTGAGATAGTGTAGCGTCTAAGGCTGAGCTATGATTGCCTATGTTGATTGATTGAACACTATATTATGAATTGACAATATTGCCCCAGCTTAACTCGAAAATTATACCGACATCACCTCAGTGCGAAACACTTAATGTAATGTTGCGGTTCGAGCTTGAGTATTAGGAAATCCGAAAATGTTTCAACCGCTTATTAAGATTTGTAAGAGTAGGACAAAAATGATAGAGCAAGCCTATCTACACTGCAGGAGCCTCGTACGTTTTAAAACCAGGCTTGTTCCAGTGAGTGAACGAGGTGGCGCTAGACGACTTGTAATAGCTCTGTCACTTTCACTCACCGGAACAAGAATGGACGTTGTAATACGGCCGCAGGACGGTGCTAAAGCCTGATTTTACATCATGCTTGCAAAGCATGGAGTAAAGCATATTGTCTTTACTTAAATAATAGCGCACTAGCTTGTAGGATTTCGCGACGTATCTTAAATACTTGTAATGCTTAACTTGCCACTTAAGATGAACTATTTAGAGTAGAGATAAGCGATCCTCACACAATACCATTCCACCGCGTGTTCGGGCGGAGGCGTCAAATCAAATGAAAATGTGCCACGCGGAGAAGCGGAAGACTCCGCTAGTGCGCGCGGTTATGTGTCATATGGAATCGCTTACTGTGTTTTGTTAAAAAACACAAATACTTCTTGAACATCCTGAAACCCCAGTTCTCCAGCAACACGTACACGATATAATAAACATGTGACGTTCAGGATTGATGAGCGGAGCGCGGCGCCGGCAGATAAGACGGTGATCCATCCCGCCGTCCAACTTGTGCCGTCTTGTTTACACTCTAACTACGAGTACTAGCTGTTGGGGAGTTAGTTCATGTGCTACTGACGGGTTGATGCATTAACGTTGATCATGAATTTAATTAATTAATGGATGCTTTATGAGTATTTAAGTGTAATTCACAAATAGGGCGGGCGCGGGTCGTACTGAATACGGCCTACCCGCCGAAAACCCGCGCTCGCGTCGTGTGTGAAGGCGACAAACAGCGTGTGTAACGCGAGAAACACGACACGCGCCCGCATCCGCTCTCTGTGTGAATTGCGTTTTAATGAAGGAACCTGTAAATAAATTCGAACGGCCGCAAAGGCCGAACTTTCTGGTTACGCCGCGCTTGCCTAGGTTGGCCTGTGGATGGTGAACCGTCTATCATAGCGAGATTTCTCCGTGTCTCGGAAATCACGTGAAGCCGTTGAGTAAAAGTTAGACGGGCAATTGTTCCATGTACTGATGATATTCAGTAGCATCGAGTGCGACTGTGAGTAGATCGCAAGACAGTTGGGAAAATGCAGGCAGATGATGTTAATGACATAAGTAGGTAGGCATAAAGAGTCATTTACATAGCTCTCTGGAAGTTAAAGATTGCAATGCGCACGCCATAGCGTTCGTAGAACTGACAACCGACGTGGTAGAAAGTTCTTGTCGTAAGACGCAGTGTAGGCCTGTCTCTTACTGGGTCGTACTGACGACATCGTGAGTGTCGCGGGCAACCAAAGCATTACTATTGCCCAACGTAGTTTTTTTTTTTTTTTTTTTTTTAAAATCGTGGTAAAATCATCAAATGAGTCCTCCGACCCCGGGCAGGGCGGGATTGTCAGACTTGTACTGACTAAAATCCACGGTGTCCTTCAGTAGCCCTTTATGTACCGGGGTCACGGTGAGGAAATAATCCCGCAACCCCGGCAGGCTTTTTCACTTATTACGGCCCTCTGAGAGGGGGGCCCCGTCATTATGCTGACGCTCTTTGAGGCGCGCGTGGGACACAACGCGCCGTCGGCCCGGGCATGGTCCTTGGTCGGGCAGCGAGTTGCCCTTTACTCGCTGCCCGCATGCCCGCGCCTACGGTGGCCGGAATCATCAAGCGACGTCCGTCGCCGTGGGCGCCTACCACTGCGGCTGGGGCGGAGGGAGGACGCTGTCCTCTCTCGCTCGCGGCCTGCCTCCTCCTTGACGAGCATTACTGCCTCGCAGAAGGAGCTGACCGCTAACCACTCCGTCTCGCCCCGCAGCATGGCCGCAAAATGCCGGGCGCGAGAGGTCTCCGCCTATCGCAGCCGTGAGGACACGTCGGTGCTCCGCCCAAGCTGGGCAGTTTTGCACCGTATGCTCCACCGTGTAAACCGGGCGATCTTCGCAGTGGTGACACCCAGGCGTCTCCTCCTTTCGCATCAGCCACAGGTACCTCCCGAAACTTCCGTGTCCGGTGAGGACCTGCGTCAAGCGGTAGGTCAGGACGCCATGACTTCTCTCCAGCCACTCCTCAAAGAGGGGTCTTACCGCCGCAATACGTGCACGGCCGTCGGTCGCGACAGTCGTTCCTTCCATACTGCCCTGAGATCACGCCGGAGGTCTTCGCGCCGCGCCTCGACTTCGCGAGGCAGCGGGGTCACGCCCCGGCGCTGCGCCTCCACGCGCCACTCATAGACGCGCTGGAGGGCAGTCGCCTCCAGATCCCAGGGCAGCAATCCGGCAAGGAGGTTGGCCGATTCGCCGGCGATCGTGCGGTATCCCCGGATCATCCGGATAGCCATGACCCTCTGGCATGCGACCAACTTCAGTGGTCGCGTCCGGATGCTCAGGGCCCACACAGGGGCCCCGTAGAGGGCCATGGACCGCACGATACCGGCGTACAACCTCCGGCAGGAGGTGTTTGGCCCGCCGATATTGGGCAGGAGTCGCCTGAGGGCGCCTGCTGCCCGGTTCAGCCTCGGGGCCAAACTCAGGAAATGCTCCCTGAAGTTCCATCGGCTGTCGAGGACGAGTCCCAGGTACTTCATCGTCCTCCCGACGGTGTGCTTTCGCTACCAGAACTTAGTTTTTTTTTCACTTATTGCGTTGGTTTTATGGCACAATTTTAGATCTAACAAACCTGCGTTCTTCGTTAACATAAAAGATATCAAAGATTTTAAAACGTTGTCAGCAAACAAAAAGACGTTCGTTTCAAGACGTTCTGGACAAGCTGTATGTGGCAGATTATTGTTGATGAAGCCAGATTATGACTAAGTACTACGCACTCGACCTTTCTGAAAAATCTCACTAATAAGGTCAGTCGAGGTCTTCGTATGGCGTCGTCCTAGCATTCCCACTCACATCTGCCTTATTTTATTTATTTATTTAATGGGTATTCTAGGAACTTTTCTAGAATCAATTGAATCTCGTACGTGTTTGAAATAGACACGAATGTGAACGAACCTAAAATTGTATACCAACTAAAGAGAATTATTGTATGGAGCCTGTTTCTCTACAAAATCTCTTATTTTTAGTCCTTATTTCCAACTATTGATGAATTCATGTTCTTATTTATTTCAATATTTTAAAAGTACGTAAGCTTGTTTTTAAGTAAAACTGCTATTTTTATTATTTATTTATGCATGTTACGTATGTAAGCTTAACAATCAATGAATATAAAATCGTTTTGTATACCACTCAAAAGAAATAAAACTTATTTGGTCTAATTTTTTTTTCTTCTTGGCAAGTAATCTAACACTGATGTACCTAGTAATAGTACCGCCTACCATAAATGTTCGACGATTGACCTTTTTTATCTGAATTTATCTGAAATACCTTCTGGAAGCATGACTAATCAATTGAATAAATAAAAAAATTACCAATACCAATGACGCTATATTTTTGACAAAATAAAGAACACACAGAATGAAAAGACACGCCCTATATAGTTATTTTTTCTACCTATGGCTAGTATGGCTACACGATCAGTTACTACAACATTACTATCAACTTGATCAAAACAATCCCTATTACTACCGTTCCATTAAATTCGATTAAAACATTTGACTTAACATAGCTTTTAACGGAAAAAAGAGAGGGGTGCAATTTAAAAAAAAGCAAAAGTCACTCCTATGGCAGCTATGGTAAATTTTGAGATCAAAGCGAAACATTAATGGACACGATTCATTGGGTTATGGTAGAAAGGGTAGGTAGTGTTCTTTTTATTTTTAATTCAGTTTGTGTTCCTTTTTTAAAAAGTCATTTTATCATTTCATTTTATGAAAAAAAAGAAAGTTTGATTTGTGTGTATGTTAAATATAGCTTATTTTCCCAGAGACATTCAAATACAATTAGGTCCACATTCGCGTAAACATAAATATCCATGGTAACAACTTTGATCTTTGTCAATTTAAAATTCAAACGATTTAAAACTGCTCAAGAAAACGCGTCGTCGATTTCCACTTTGTCGACTGTACCTATAGGCTGGTTACAAAACGTTAAATGAAAAACAAAACACATTTTATTAACATTAAAGCAATTTAACCTAACCCAATAAAATGGCAAGTAGAGCAGCAGTCAATAAAAATATAATACAATAACAAAGAACGTTTTAAAGTTGATAAAAGCAACGGAAAGCTTTTACGTTGCACCGGGCATTATTACAGGGCACGCGTATTTTATTATAAGCAGTAAGTAGCGTGTATACAAGGACCAATTCATTTATGTTGGTCCTTTAAACCATTAATTTGTTGCGCTTAAAAAGTAACATAAACGGTGGCGTGAGGTTTGTGATACCCTGAGAATATAAAATACGAAAATGCATGATACTTTGACTAAACACGTGATTTTTTTTGAAGCTATCGCAAATTACAGCTCTTAAAATGCAGAAACTGAAAATTTCTTAAACTTTGATGGTGCGATGGGATGTGTGACACCCCATGAGATCAATAAGGCTGAGTGGATATGATTGTAGTGTAAATAATATATTGTTAATAGAAGATAAAATCAAGAAAATTCGTATGAAAGAAGGACAAACTATGCTGGATCCAAATTATGAGTGATATTTATTATTGTATCCATAGATTTATGAATCGAATTATTTTTTGCTTGCAAAGTTTAAAGTAAACTTCATTAAAACTGAAGTTATTTTGATTACAACAATATTTTAACGTAAAATAATTAGAAAACAATTGTGTATCTTTCAGCTTTCACCATTATTCTAATTCAAAGTCACAAAACTTTAAATTGCTTTCCTATAATTTATTAATTTAAGTTTTAGGTTATTCTAAGAAATTATGTGAAAGAAATTTAATTTAATGCTGATTCTTGAAATTTAATAAAATATTTAGATTTCGTGGAAATAAAAAGTCGTGATAAGACGTCAAATAAATTTACTTTTTTTAAATCTGGCATGGCAGTTCACTCGAAAACATTTACAGTGCTTTTTTAAACGGTTTGTGTTTTTTGTGCACATAATTATGATGCCAGTTATTACTATTAACGGCTAAGCGGCTTCGCCTGCTTTGCAACTGAAAATTAATTGACTAGAACCGCAACCGTAATTTGTACTATTATATTTATGATAATATAAAACTTTCAAGTTTACTAAATTTCCCTGATGTCATCCTTTGATGATTCTTAACTATAAAAGTCATAATATTTTACAAGTTCGGTAACCAAAAATCTAAATAGAACGTTGCAATCAAACTTCCAAAGGACCCTTTTTTGTTTACGTGGTATTTTCATCGAATGAGTCCTAACCCGGGGCAGGGCGGGAGGGACGAACTAAAATCCACGATGTCCTTCAACAGCCCTTTCACACTTTGGGGTCACGGTAATTCGTTAGTCCCGCGACCCTGGCAGGCTCTATAGAGGGAGCCGGCATACATAATGCTGACACTCCTTGAGGCGCGTGTGGAACACAACGCGCCATCAACCCGGGCATGTTCTATGGTCGGACAGCGAGTTGCCCATTACCTACTCGCCGCCCGCATGCCCGCGTAGTCCTTCCAGTCAGATTTCATCACGGTGTTCTTATAATAGCCCTGTAGTACATTCATAGCCACGGTAATTCTTCATTCCAGCGACTGTCTAAGGGACCCTTACCAATTACTTAAGCACAATAATATTTTGCTTTCGATTAAAGCCAAGTTTCCTAGTGGGGTACATTTCTCACGACCCTCGATACAAGTACATAATTAATTGCAGCACAATGTACGAACAAAGATTTCTTCCTAAGTGGCTGGTGAAGCTGACAAATCGCTGAGTATTGAGTTTGACGGTGGTGCAAGTGATAAGAGGACTTACTTCTTATGTCATAAGGACGGATATTCATTAAAATCAATCAGTGTTGAGTTTTTTTGTTGTTAACCTATTCTGTCTAAATCTTGAAAAAAGGCCTCCTCAATTTTTTACAATTCTCTCGATCTTGTACTTCTTCACGTCAATTCACGAGAAAACCAATGAATTTTGACTTCAAAAATTCGGACAGCGAGGGAGTGGAACTCTCTGCCTGCGTCTGTGTTTCCGAACGCATACATACAACCCTAATGCCTTCTAAGTTAGAGTGAACATGCCTTTTCCGGGTAGACTCGCTCCATCGTCAACCTTGTCTTAATCACTCCTGACCTAGACTAAGGTCAAGAGCAAACCCATTACGCATAAAAAAATACCTAATGAAATATTTTCATTGTATCATGTAGTTGTTTTCTAGCTGGTCAATTTTCAGTCTACAAAAATAGGTATATATAAATATAATATAATAGTTAATTGTGAAACTTTTCAAATCAATATTTTACCATTGATACATGGTGTTGTCACAAGAAATTCTTTTGTCGAAATTCCAATCCTTCCCTTACCTCAATAAACTTTATATTTTATACCTTCGACCAAACACCAACAATTGAAAGCTCGCCACAAAATGCAATCACAATTGCTATTCGCTATTGTACAAGACTTTTTACCAATAAATACATGAAACGCTTTTATGCTTTGTACAGCGCCGACTTTTTTTGTTGAAGCGCTATACGCTCCAAGCCCTTTGTGCCCTTTCTTTGATCGAGTGGTTTTTTGTTTACTTCTTGGTCGCGGCTACTTAAGGTGACAAAGTTTTGGTAAAAGGTTGAATGAACGAATTGAACAATGAAACAATTATGAAGTTAGTAATTGTAATTGAGAAGGCAATGTTGATTGGAAATCAAAAGGTTTTTAAGTGTAATTGATTTGGACGGAGCAATAGAAAACCTTTTGTGTTTTTTACAATATATAGTTCAGACATATTTTTAAGGAAACGAAAAATTCAGCTGTGGGCAGGGTTTGAACCTGCGACTTCTGGATAGGTACTCCAGACGCCTTAACCAATAAGGCCATCGCAACCACTACTCCATATCATAATTATACAACCATATCTTTGAGAAGACGCGACGCAGGCGTTATGTAAAAATAAAAAAAATAAAACTTTATTGTTTAGAGATTTTTAACTCTCGTTTTATACTGATAGTTCGGTCAATTTAGACATTCGAAGTTACATAAAGTCCCAGCAAGCTGAATTTCTGTGAAGTTGTTCAAAACATAATTATAAACAATGTCTAAAAGTTCCCCATCATTCCCCTGTAAGGAAAAAAAATATTCAAGGTCAAACGTAAAAAAAATGAGTTTTTCGCGATATTCAGCAAAACGGTAAGTTTTATCATACAAGTACCTCAGACAAAAATTGTAGATCATAAAATTATCTATAATGTATTAATACTTTTTTTCTTACGAGCCACCGTTTCAGAGATATAACGATTCAAAAAGTTATAAAAGTTGTTATCGTCAAATGCATCTAATGAGGTAGTGTACTTAGCGCGTTTTTTAACGTGGTTTCCCCAGTAGGCCTACTCCACGGGTAGATAATTTTATGATCTACAATTTTTGTCTGAGGTACTTGTATGATAAAACTTACCGTTTTGCTGAAAATCGCGAAAAACTCATTTTTTTTACCTTTGACCTTGAATATTTTTTTTTCCTTACAGGGGAATGATGGGGAACTTCTAGACATTGTTTATAATTATGTTTTGAACAACTTCACAAAAATTCAGCTTGCTGGGACTTTATGTAATTTCATTCACATTTTTTTGTCTAAATTGACCGGACTATGACACGGTTTTTGAAGATGTTGAGACGGTTGCGAGAAATACTTGATTTAATTTTATTTAGCTTTTTTATCGTAGTATAATCATCAAATGAGTCTTCCTAAGTTCCTACTTAGGGCAGGGCGGGAGGGACTGTCAGACTTGTACTGACTAAAATCCACAATGATCCTTCAATAGCCCTTTATGTTCCAGATTCAGGTTTACATGAAGAGACAGTCGTGACCCCAATCTTGTTCAGCTTAGAAAAGAATGCAGAGCAGTGGTTATTCGGCGACAATGGGGACGGCAACTCAAAGCTAATCGTAGATGGCGCTGCGATAGTTGGTCCCCACGTCTACCTTGTACAAAAAAACAAAAAAGATTATTTGCTATAAAAATTGAGTATAAATACAAAACAAATATGGAAAATTATTCGTCCATGCAAGTACTATATGCTAAAAGAAGAATTAAGACGCCGCGGCGCATCTACAAGAGGAAAAAAGTGATTTAATTGAGTGGTTATACATTTGATTTTACCGTAATAAATCCACAATTACTTGTAGTTGAGGTTTCAATTTTTGAGTTTAGGTATGTTTTACCTGTCCTCTCCTTTATTAAGAATATAATGCTGGTTTTGACTTTCTATTTTGATAAAATACATATCATAATGTTTTAAGTCAGTAATTTTAACCTTTTTTTCTATTTAGATTCGAGAAATATCACAATATATTTAATTTCTTAACACCACAATTATTACAAATTTCGTTCCAGGTGATAATTCTTCGATTTTCGAGCGATGCAATACTGGTACATAACCTCCAAAAGAAAAGTAGATATTATTTTGAAAAGTGTATTCCATCATTTTTATAGCTTATTACACAACATCTAGTCATTTTACATCAATAAATGGTTTTTTTTCTGAAAATTCCTTTGATTTTACAGTTCTTTGGGGACCAAAGTGTCATTTTCACTTTGACACTTGCCTTCCCCATTGTCAACGTTCAGCAGTCGCTAATACATTATCAACTTTATACCTCATCACATAAAGTTGGAAATCCAGACATAAAGACTGCTGAGCGATAGCGAACGAAACAAATGAAAACGATTTAATCTTTGATAGATTTTCAACTTTGTATGAAATGTATTAATGACTGCTAAACGTTAACGATTGTCGTTTGCCGTTTAGGGGTTGCCTATACATACGTTCAAACTTCGGATTATTTATCAGACTACCCATAAATTGAAACTCACAGTCAGTATATACTCATAAATTGATATTTATGATTAAACTTCCAAAGTCCTTAGCAATAAATAAACATACAGGGATGGGTTCAATATTCATATTAGTATGTAGGTACAATCACTAACAGTTATAATTATACACATTTGTGAAATGTGATTGATTTTCTCGTATTGGATTATTTGTAAATACAGTGCGTTATTTTTTAAAGTAATATATAAAAAAAATGTGGACGTCAGATCGCTCCATGTAAAATAATAACTGACATTTTATCAGGAAAACAGCGATGCTAAAAAATCAGACTATTTATGGTATCGTATTGGTATTACCCAGTTATATTCCTCTCTGGGCGTAGATGAAAGTACTTTCAGACTCTTATTTATCTAAAAGTAACATGTCATTCGGATGCCTTTTGTGTTCCAGGGCTATGGTATCTCGCTTAAAAAATCCCGCGACCCTACACGATGCGACGCTTACACAGCATTGGACGACTTTTGGCTGAATTTTCCTTTTGACAAATAAGAAAGCTTTTTTCTTTTCTTTCGGGAATTTTAATCGTAAAACTTCAACAGAAAATAAATGCAATTATCCTTAATTGTCTTCTACTTCAATATTTGTCTCCAAAATCCAATATTTCTTTAAGTCTGCATACAGTAGACATCCCAAGTTCACAGTTAATTAATACTTTTGCCGATTATACTTGCAAACGAAGTCCTAGGTATTCCCTAGATGAAGATACAGAATGTATTTTTATGATTTATCGTGCAAGTTAAGGTATTAGATCTTTGCTAACATATGCTTGGGGAATTATATGATCTATTACTTTGGTCCTTTCGGGATTATATTTTTAGTTTCTTTAATAAACGTGTCTTCGACTATTCTAAAGGTAGGTATTGAACTTTCATAGACGTCCTAGCTATATTTTCTTTTTAGAAAATGTAACCTCTCTCATTATCGGAAAGCACGTAAAGCCGCTGGTCCCGGCTGTCATTTGTAGATCTTTGACAGTTACTGTTAGCCACCCAGTCTTACCATGGGGTATCGTATTAGGTACCCAGTTACTGGGTTGTGAAGGCCCGATAGGCAGTCAATCCCTGTAAAATGCTGATATCCAGCTGCATCTTGTTCGACTGGAAGCCTACCCCAATATAGTTGGGAAAAGGCTAGACAGATGATGGTAGATGATGTAACCCTCTCTCATTATTAGTATTTCACCTGTATTGTGGATGAGTTAAGAAATAGTTTTTAATATTAAAATAATAAATAGCCCCAGAACAACTACCTGAAGGTCATAAAAATATTTATTTGATGCGGGAATCGATCTCGCGGCAGGTTTTACAGCAGACAATCACTGAGCTAACTGTTTTTGTTGTTTCTTGCAAACGACACATGAGTAGTACTTTATATTATCTCTTTTTTTTCTACTTACAATTAATTATCCTCAGCTGCGAGCTAGAATACCGTGAAAACTTTCAATTTAATGAAAACTAAATTAATTCTCTGTTGGAAACACTGTATAAATGTCGCATTAGCTACGAGTGTCATTAGCACTAGGGTGTCCACACGTGTTTGCAAATAAATACAAACGAAAGGGTGACAATGCTGTGTTGTAAAATATCAATTAGTCCCGCTTTGACTTAGGGATTGTCCTGGCTGTTGAGTGGTGTTGATAGGTGCCTGTTTGCTTTGTAGTTTAGAATTACTTTCGTCCCTTGATAAGGTTCATTAAGATTGTACCTACAGATTGATTGGAGATCAAAGGGATAGTGTGACAGAAATGATAATGGTATTTTGTAACCATTCCACGTGTTTTGCCGTTCTGTATTTTGTCGGGCTTTGTATGTAATAATGTTTTGAAGAGAGTAATGTTGTATTGTGTGTGTATAGCATGCCTCATTACAACAATAGAACATTACACAAAAATGTTGGTTTTGAAACCAGCTAAATTTCAGAGAGGTCTGTATTAAGGATAGACTAATGAGTTATAAACTTTTTGTTTATAATTAGCGTTACAGATAGCTGCCTACTTTACTTAATTTTATAAATGCAAAAATAACACTTTCAATTAGTTCGTGTGCTTTTTTGTTATCCTCAAAGATCACGTAACTGATCACTATGAAAATAATGTTGTCAGACTTAGTATTTCGATTTTGACATTTTCATTTTATCTGCAAGATAATAAGATGAAGGAGTACTAACAAAACATGCTTTAATTAATGTTAGCTGTCAATTTCAAATAACATACTACAAATTCAACACCAAAACTGCACGTCAACATTATTATTACTTCAAAGCCGAAAACGTATGGTAATGAAATGCCATATCAAATCACCACCATACACTAGGGGCACAAGCAGAGGACGTAGGGATATAATGAAATAGCTGATGTTTCACGCCAAAACACGATTAGATTCGCACACTCGTCCCTGTTATTGCTTTGTCATTGTTTGGGGATAAGGGGACCAGTTTTATTAGTTTTGGGAATGTCCGTATAAAAGTTTGGTGTGTGGTCACCGTAGTGAAGTAAGTGAAGCTGCTAGGTTTTTTATTTAGTCTTTTTGTAGTAGCACTTCCATGTTTTCTTTTTGTGAGAGTGTTCGAGTTTATTTTGTGGTATTAGGTTTTCCGTTTCTTGTCGTTTTCTTTTAAAGATACTTACTACTTCTGTCTGTTTATTTTCGATCATTATTATTTTAAAACAACTTGATAATTCAAAGAAAAATTGTGACACAAAAAATAAATTAATAAATTATTTATAAAAAAATATAAATTATTTTGATATAAATTATTTTGTGTATCAAAATAATTTATAAATCACTAGGCAACATGACATATTAACACATTTAAAAAAGAACAGAAAAACATTGTCTTGCACTAATGCATGTCTTGCATCTACAGTACTTCCACAGTTTTTATGTCTTGTGACTGGGAACTGTAGCATCGTAACTATTTTCAAACTATTTTTTTTAATTTTGTCTTTTGACAATTCAAAAGTGCCTGTAACTGGCTTACTTGAAATGAAATAAACTTTTTGATTTTGAATGATTTTGGAAAAGTGTTAAAAATGGTAATAACCATTTGTGTCACTGAGTCACCTTATTTTCATTTACAGGCTTAAAAAAAAGAAGGTTCTCGTTCCCTGCTCATCGGAAGTTTTTTTTTTCTTCCCCATTAAGAGGCCTTCAACAAAAATCAGTAACCAAGAATATCAATCAGTCTTTTTCGCTAACTCTTATCGCTCGTCTTAAGTCAAACTCATCCATTTTGGTTGTCGACATTGATCTTCGACTTGCGATCACCTTGAGTGATTACCTCCTTAGCTTATTTTCCTTAACTTTTATTCCATAGAATAATGTAGGAACATAAGTTTTATGTATTGGATAGAATATCGATACATATTTAGTATAATTATAGTCACCTATAATTTTGAGTTTGTACGCCCACCACCGCAGCTTCGGCTTGCTGGCCGGCAAGCCGGCCAGCCTCAGCCGCGGCGGTGTGCGTTAGAACCACCTGCTCCTCAGCTTGCGGGCCGCCTCGCCCCTCCGCGCCTACGCGATTATAAATTACACTCTAGGGGTAGGGCAGACAAGACTACGTGAAGTCGGTTTTGCAGCGATTCATTTCTGTCACTAACTTTTGTAGCACACCATATTGATTTTATAAAACAATTTTTTAATTTTTTATTATGACTAATATTAAATTATTTCTATTCTGAAATTCTGTGATCTTCGACGTATACTAAGTCAAATTATTCCAAGTAATCTGCGCTCTAAATAAACGTTATGCTTAATGAAAATATGCAAAATTATAACTCTGACAAAGGTAATTATGCCCAATAAAATTCTGCCATCTTAAAAGTATCCCAATTTAAATTCGGACATAAAAACATTAGGCCAAAAAACAATTATACTAAACATTTTTTATACCATAACAATGTTCGTTTAAAAAAGTTTCTGCCAAATGAGTTCTGCCAAATAAGTTTCGGAGCAACAAGTTTCTGCCAGATAGAGGGCACCCGAAAAAGATAGCTTAAACTTTTTCAACAAAAAAATCGGGGAACATAATAACAAAAAAAAAGATTCCGAAGAATCTCCTCCTTTTTTTTTGAAGTCGGTTAAAATCTAAAAATAATATATAATGGGTAAATAGCTATTAGAAATACATTGTAAATCTTTGTGTGTCCATCTTACAACTTTTGTCCAGATATTTAAAAAAAAATCAAGTCCAAAGTCCATACAAAATTAATTTATTCGTGAAAAAAGCCAAGATTGTATTTACAAAAACTGTATCCGAAAATCAGAATAGAATACATTAACTGATCATTGACAGGTTTGTATTCGGAATTCGGATACAAATAAGTGAAGGGTTAACTGGACAGTCCCTTCCGGTCCTTTGGACCGATTGTGTTGGTTTAAAAGTTATTGAATGGCGGATGACGGAAGCATTGAAAGGGTTGACTTCAAGTTGTGGTTATATTTGTGAAAAGGAGTTTTGGAATATCGATGGCACGGTAACAGTTGTGAATAGTATTTTTTTTTAGTTTGGTTGGGTTATATTAAATCATGTTTATCAATGAAATGTGTTAAAATTTGTTCTTTTTCAGGTTTAAGAATAATTTTGCAATACATTATTTGGTTTTATAGATCTCTTGACTAAGCCCGACTGTTACACAAAAATAATTCACGGTATGCCTAGTGTTGTTTCAGACTATAACTTATCTCTGAACAAAGTTTTATCAAGATCTGTTCAGTAATTTAGGCGTGATGGAGTAACAAACATCTATCCATTTAATTTTTAACTTTTTAAGGGCTGATTTTACAATAGTCAGATCTTTTATCTGAGGAAATAAAAAAGCTTATCTATATAAAATATGTCTAACCACTATTTTTATTCCTCAAATAAAATATATCTGACTATCCCTCACTTAAAATAACTTATTCAAAAAATTAAGATCTAAAAACTGTGACCAAGGCAATAACACCCACAATTTAATCAAAATTACAACATAAAATCTATTCAACCATAACCTCAAAAAACATTTTAGATATCTAAGTAATCAAATATCCCTTGTATCAATATTAAAACAAAGGTTGGGAAGAAGCAATAGCCTGTTAAATTCCTCTATTAATTTTAAATATGGCGGCAAATTGAACTGCGACGCACTTCCGGACTTATTCGTCAACTCGCCCGCAATTATCTCGCCCGCTCGGGCGAGTTGGCACCTTCCGATTTTATCTTTTTTTGTTGTCGTCAACTCGCCACTGAGCGAAAATCTGAAAAATTTACAGTCGTCTACAAAAGTGTTTCTAAATTTAACATTTAATTTAATTGAACCTGTTTCACATGTTTAAGACACTAAACGACTGTAGAGTTAACTGAGGACCAGTAGATTGTTTTCATTATTAAGTAACATGTTAACGTTTGTTAGAAAAAAAAATCTTTTACAACAAACCCTGATCTGTGATTTTGTAGTTCCTAAGACTGTGATTGCTTGTATTAGTAAGTAACATGTTAGCGTTTGTTATAAAAAAAAAATCATTTACAACATACCCTGATCTGTGATTTTATAGTTCGCAACACTATGATTGTTTTCATTAGTAAGTAACATGTTAACGTTTGTTATAAAAATCATTTACAACAAACCCTGATCTGTGATTTTATAGTTCCTAAGACTGTGATTTTTTATAGTAGTATTAAATAATAATTAACCAAATGTATTTTGATATTGTTGATTTTACTTAGTTATATTTGTTTAGTTTAGTCATGTTACTTTTTAGATTATTTATAAAAAAGAAACTAGAAAAAAAACGTGATATTGTTGATAATCTTCAAAATGTAGGTAACATATAAGCAGTTTTTTTGTTTGGCATGTGTTGTAAATTATAAATACATAATATACCTATTAAAAAACGACATTCCTTTTATTTCAAATCGTACAACGCCTTACACTTATAAAATAGGTTTCTTCATTGAATTTATTAGAACACTTTTATAGATGACTGTACCATTTTTCGTTCAGTGGCGAGTTGACGACAACAAAAAAAGATAAAATCAGAAGGTGCCAACTCGCCCGAGCGGGCGAGTTAATTGCGGGCGTGTTGACGAATAAGTCGGTCGAGCGACGCTGGCGCCGCGTGCCGGACACATTTGACGTCACTTCCTGTATTTTATAACAGGAAGTTATAATGCCGTTAGTATTAAATGGTGCTTTTCAATGATAGTGCGAATAAATTGGATTTTGGGAGGGTTTGAATGTAATCTAAACGATTTGATAGATAGGTAATGCATGTTTTATTTTTTTAACCGACTCCAAAAAAAGGAGGAGGTTATCAATTCGACTGTATTTTTTTTTTTTTTTTTTTTTTTTTTATGTTTGTTACCTCATAACTTGCGACTGGTGAACCGATTTTCATAATTCTTTTTTCAATCGAAAGCTGGTGCTTCCCGTGTGGTCCCATTGTCACCATTTTAGGATCTGATGATTGGATCTTGGAGAAATCGAGGGCAACCCTCAAATTTTATTAGCTGACACATAGTTTTTCGCAAATCTTATGAAGTAATTCAAGTACTTGCGTATAGAAATCATCATCTCATAGCTGAGCTGATGATGGAAGGTACAACTCCTCAAGTAAGAAAATTATGTTCGTGTTCGCATATCTCCGGAACTACAAGTCCGATTTAAGTAATTCTTTTTTTGTCATACTAGGTATCGTTCAACTTAGGGAATACTGGAAATTTCATCAAAATCGGTTCAGTAGTTTTTGAGATAGAATGAATGCAAGAGATGTTAACGATGTTATTACCGGTGCTACGGATTACGAAATTCTAGTGCACATATAAGAAAATTATGTATTTGACAAGAATGTTGGTTGAATATTTAAACTAAAAAGAGTAAAATAAAAACTTTTTCTAAAAAAATGTGACCGCCTTCAAAAACAACCACAAAAAAGGGTAAAATAACCTACAAAACTTTTCTTTCGGAAGTCGGTGGCAAAAAAGACAATGAAATTAATAAAAAAAGACACCGACTTCCGAAAGAAAAGTTTTGTAGGTTATTTTACCCTTTTTTGTGGTTGTTTTTGAAGGCGGTCACATTTTTTTAGAAAAAGTTTTTATTAACGCCTGTAATTCTCGAAGGTTCTAGTAGAGTTGTCGCTATAGTACAGTCTTAGTTATTTTGAACTTTCGTTGTAATATTGATTTACTTTTTTATCACAGACGAGTTAGTAGAGATGACAGGGGTCTTAATTTATGAATAGCTGTATAATTATTTTACACAAAAATTAGATTTATCGAAATTTTTTATTGACACAAAAATTAGATTTATCGAAATTTATATTATGACACAAAAATGGCTTTTTCAGACCCTCTTCTCAAGTTACAGCGAATGGCGAATCAACCAGCAATTTATCCACACTCCGGGCTGCTACTATGTCCTAATTCTGATGTCCTTCAAAAGCCCCTTACGTTCCAGGGTCACGGTTATTTCACCCAATTAACATAGGGTCGGTTCATCATGTCTTCTTCTTTCATACTTCTCTATTATCCGTCATTCTATCTAAAATATCCCATTCTATCCTAGTCTTATCAAACTTTAAATAATTTTAGTTGAAACACAGTAATAAAATATGTACTTGTGTTATGGAAAAGTTCGAAAGAAAACTGCATCAAAATATTGTGTTGTTTGAAACGTTGAACGCGTAAAGAAACATGAAATGCTTTACATTTCAAGCGAGGTACTTTTAGAATACAAACATGGAATTCAATTGAGTCCAAGTACTTTGTTTATCAACTTTTGCAACAGTTTACTTTTCAAACGTGCATTTGAACTACAAAACGTCGGTACACTTACACAAGTTACACGTGTATCAAAAGACATAATATACCATCTATTACTGCCATGAAGCCATTCATAAATCTAGCTACAATTTTTTCCAAACTACAAATCGATCTTCATTCATAAAGAGAGTATATGAAATACTATTACAATTTTTGCTCCTTAGATACGGTCACTTGACAAAACTCCATTCCATTCATTCGGTCCTTGTAAGTGCGATAATACATTAGCCCATTCATTTGTATTATGAATGTGTTCTGTGAGACTTTGTGCGGCGTTATTCGGGTGTAAAATGTCACCGTGTTTAGGTAGCGGTATCTTTGTGAGTCGTGTGCGCGGGCCTTTGTGTAAGATGTGTGAAGATTGTGGGGGTATGAAGGTGGCGGGTAGCCGAGAGGTAGCGGGAGAGAGTTAAAGAGTTTTGGTACTTTTTGAAAGAAATTGAATATGGAAAATACAAACGTAAACCGCTGACTAGAATCATGGAACATTGCATAAGTGGAATTTTAAAAAAGTGGTTTTAAATGAGGATATTTGAAACAAGAGATTAAAGCTAGTATGAATGTGTTAGGTATGCGGTACAAGCATAAAAGAAGCGACTGGGCTAATTATGAAAAAAATATGATGATGATGTTGATGATAGAAATAGACCAATAGGTAGTTAGTCACCAGTTAAAAAAAATGTTGATATGTTTTGTTTTAATATTTGAGATTGGTGTGTTCTTGACTTAAGTCTAGGTCTGAAGAGAAAGAGAGTTAAGAGACTAATACGTCGATGATGGAGCGAGCGTACGGAGAACCATGTTCAAATTCACTCTAACTTATAGATGTAGAAAATAAACTACTAACGCCTCAGCTATAATATCCCAAATAAGACTCTCGACACAAATATTTCAGTTATTCGTAAAATATCTATGAGATCAAAGGTAAAACGGCACAGACAGGTTCAACAGCCTTTTAGGAAAATTGATCCAGGTACTGAACGAAATAGTTATTGAAGCGCTCATTATTATTAGGAGTGAATGACACCTGAATTTTAAGAGTTAAATTCTTTACGACTCCACCAATGAGACTCCACTAAACTTTACGCTCAATATAAAATGAATAACTCAATAATTTTAAAGCTCAATATCATTTTCGTTCGAAAATAATTATTCTAAAAGTTATTTTTATTTTCCATTAAAACAGACTATTAAAATAAACTTCAAAAACATTTTATCTGTTACACCGTTCCTTTCTTTATAAAGAAAAAAAGGTTGCACTCCAGGAGTGCCGGTAGAAGTGAAAACTTTTTTGTTACTATGTTTTATTTTTAATTTGAATGACGTCTTACTCATTTTCGATCAGGGTCACGTGACCCTGACGCGAGTTTTAAATTTTTTACCCATTACAGAAAAAGTGTACAACGCCGCTAAAGAAGTTTTCACTTCAAAAATTAATAAAAGCTGCCCAAACTCTTTATCAGTTTGTAAAAATTATAAATTCAATTTAAACTTTTGGCTTCGTGGGCTGAGGTGTTCGGTTGTTGGTAAAGGCCTCAGGACTTCGGTACCGCCCACTTTAATTGATTGCATAACTGCCGCCTATAATTCCCATTCATTCGGTCCTTCATTCATTCGCCGTTCATTCAAGCAATCATTTGACATCGTCGACAAATCGGCTGCAAAGATACCATTGTTGTTGTCAACCAAGTTTACATTGCGTGTTACATTTTGGTTTTTATCGATTTTAGTTCTTATGACTTTGGTCTTCGATTGAAAATCGATCTATTTCCCAAAATCCTTGTTGAAAAACGCATCGGTTTTTGGATAAGTCACCATGGACATAAAGGTCAGATTCCCTTGCGTTATTTAAAGAATTGACACCAAGTTATCGTATTATAGTTATAATGTATTATAGAAAGGAATTTCACGCATGCCTCTGCCATTTTTCTTCAGTAAAGTCAGACCTATTGTCGCCATTATAAAATTCTGAGTGCTACTTGTGATTCTTATGAATAGAATAAAAATTAGTTATGGTGAACGATTATCTATGAATTTAGTAAAGTTTTATTTGGGCATTTAGCGTTTGATTTGATGTGTATGACCTTTTTGGGCAGCTGTTTGGTAAAAGGTGGTATTCTGACAACTGCCGTTAAAGATACGATGACACGGGACAAGCAAAAAGGTTACTTTACGGTCCAATGAACGTTTTAGAAGATAAATGGTGCTTACAGGAAATGAACAAAGTCAAATACTGATAACAGGGATGATTTTATAAAACTTTATTCCGAATATGATTTTCATTTTGCGTTCAAAGTTTTACAAAAAAAAAATGTTTAATTTCATTTTATAATCAAATGAAGTTTTTCAATTTGAATTTTCACATCATTTCCAACTTTAGCTTATAGTATTATTTGCTATCTTATGCTCGCGGGTTCGCCCGCGTGGTGGACAGTAATTGTCCTGTGGAATTGAAACTGAATTGAGGTTTAAAGACTGTCTGTGTTGTGTTTATCCAGATCCGTTCAGTAACACTTACATTACAGATCATGAAACATTCTCACAAACTTTTGCACTTCAAATAGTTTTAGTAGTAAAATACTTAGGTTGTAAAGGTGAACGCAGACCTAGCCGCACCGCAGTCTCCGCAGTTCCCGCATTACGAATTCTTTGTATAAAGTTCTATGAAACCTCGCACACTCACCCGCATCGCAGTAGCCGCAGAACCGGTAAGAAAATGATGACTGCGGGGACTGCGGAGACTGCGGCGCGGCTAGGTCTGCGTTCACCTTAAGTCATCTAGCGATAGATTGGTTTCAAATGCTTCTACCTTATTTAGAATTACATTGCGAATTTGGATGAAAATACTATTTTGAAACCAAACCACTCATACTCAAGTTTTTTCAAGCTACTCGTATAAAGGCAGTAAGTACCTACTGATAACTGTAAGAGGGACTTTCATAAGAATTTTCATATTATTTTCCTCACTTAAATACCTAAGTTTTGCGAATAAATTTATATAACTTTATCTTCGTAATATTATATACCGTGTAATATTCATACGTATGGAAGTTTTTCTTCTGGAACAGTTTCTCAAGTTTCTTGTGTTTTTATATGACGGAGGAAATGGTGAAGTTTAATACGAGGGTGATGTAGTCGCGAAAGTTCTAGAAGTTTTTGAAATAGAGTTAGTTCTTTATTGTTCTTTTAGTTAAATACTCATATAATATTCGTCTTAGCTTAGCTATTGATATTGCATAAGTTTTAATGTATTAAAAAAAAGGAATGTAGAAATCAAGCCAAGTATATTTATTTAGGTATATTATTCTCATCATCACCTATATTTTTTCTGAACATGAAAATCGTGTCGAAATGAACAAAAAAAATAAGCTATGGTCGTAACTATAAACAGAAAAAGACGACCAAACGAAGACTAAAGCAACCAGTGACCATGTTGCCAATAACATTATTAATTTTATACCTATTTCAATATCACCAAAAATTCATACCATAACCATAGCATTCAATCTCATTCATCTTTCGATAAAGCAACAATAATTCACAATTTATCAACAATAAATAGCGTAATATGTCCACAATGAGACCCTTACAAAAATCTGAGCCGGCTCGTGCAAAAACATCTGTCGCTGTCATTTGACGGGTCATTAAATATCTTCCACGCTTCCACTTATTATCCATTTTTATATCATTTCTATAATAAATTTTATGCCAAATAAAACTTTGAGCCACGCCTCCTTCTAATAAATTATACGAAAGAGACAAATCTGGAGTTGTATAGACATTTTTTGCCCTATTATACAAGCCGGGAAAAAATCTCCCGTTTGCGTAAAATTTGTCGATAATGCTTTGAAGGGCTTTTAGTGATAAAATTGTGGTGAATGTATGTTTTTTTATTAATGTTTCTGTGGTTAGGGTGGGCATAGTTTTAATGGCTTGTACTCTTGATGTAAGTGCAGTGGTCTGTGACATTGAGTGTTTGGCCACTCAAAATAATTGATAGCTTCGTTGTTTTTGTTATTTTCTGAATTAAAAGGATACGTTGTAATTTTGGAAAGTTGATCTGAGTGTTATTCAGAGTCTATTTTTTGGGTTAATTCATTTTGTAACATTAGGGTTAGCTTTCGTAGTGTTGGGGAGAGTTTCGATTTAAAAAAAAAACTCTTGTAGATCCCACAAAATACCTCTTTTCACTCTGTATTTTTAAGTTTTCCCATTCCATCAACAGCCTATGATGTTCCCACCGCTGGAACACAGGCCTCCTCCCTGTGAAAGGGATTGGGCCATTATCCACCACGCGGGCCCAGTGCGGATTGGTAGATGTCACAAATGTCTTTGAATTTTTGATTCTAGGACATGCCGGTTTCGTCACGATGTTTTTCTTCACCGTTTTGGGAGCAGTGGTGATGGTACCTACACAAAGTAATGCGCATGGCGGGGTTCGAACTTATGACATACAAATCGTAAGTCGGGAGTGATACCACTGGGCCATCACTGCTCTCCCTTCTCTCTCTTTTCCCAATAATATTGATGCCTGACAAACCAATTGTGTTGTTTTTACAGCTTCTCTTCCAAACACCACGGTTATAATTTAATATCAAACGTATAATACGTACAATTACCAGTCATCCATCTCGGAGGCCATCCTTCCCTCCGGCGAGGCCTAACGAGGGCCTTGTGCAGGCCACGTGGCCATTCTCTGGCCTGGATTACATCTAATTACTACGTCAGTGTGTTTACTTGTTTACAATAAGATAATATTATTATTTAAGTGTAAACAGATATAGATATTGGATTTTAGAAAGCAGTGTTTGGTGTTGACAGTAATTATTTTAGCTTGGGTCTTATTTAATAATAGGCATTTTTAATAATGCTGGTAGTTCGTTATTATTATTTTCGTCAGTTTTTAATATGCCACTACATACACAGTTTTAAAATGAGAATGGAATGATCGTAGCGCCATATTGGGCATAAATATAATTTGTGTGGAATATTTTTAGTTATATGGAAAAAAATACTGTCCGTTAGCTTCGCTAAAATTCGAGAAAGGCTGGACTGGCTATATTTAGTTTTGGATTATTTTTTGAAGTCCAGGAAGGGTTTGAAAGGCGAAGATTAAATATTATCTCTAGACTAAAAATATATTTTAGAGGGCCTTTGTATTGATAAGTGTGCATGAAGTCATAATACGGTGCAAGATTCAGTCCATTATTAATTGAAAGGCATTGTATACGGATGTAATGTTTATAAAAATTATTGTAGAGCGACATGAAGAAAAAGATTGTGGAAATATAAATGAGCCAGATTAAAAAGCATAAATTTATAATAAGTAGATGAAACGACAAAACCTCTTGAAAATTCCTCTCTTTAGCCGTCAAAGGGCGATCTGACAACTTTTATAATTCAAGTAACTCTTTCTAACAATTACCACTTGAATATAATACGCTTTTACAATACAAATAATGATTTTAATGAAACAAACTTATGTACCCAATTATAATAGCGAACCTTGTACAAACCACAATGACATACAATTATTTGTATTCATACACCCTTTGTATAAGCTTTTTATACTACTCAAGTATTGCGCATATGTTTTGAATGAAATTCTTGTATTTTGGCTATTTTATAAATGGCTACAGTAATATAGCTCTTATTGTTATCAAGTTCTGATACTATTTCGCTTGCAATATTCTCTGGATTTAAACCTTTTTTGAAAATCGAAAAGTGCAAACTCTGCCGCATTTTTATGACTTGGCATAAGCAACTTTACATCTACGAAAATAGAGCTCATTAATGTAAAATTATAACCAGTTTTAACATTTTGCTATCCTATTTAATCAAAATGATTCCAAATAAATCATTGTCAACCCAAAAGCGGTAAATGATCACCAAAATATGTTCATTAAAATATGTCATAACAAGGTGTAATAAAAAAAAACCAACCTAAGCAGGGTCGACGAAGCCCCGCGAAGCGGGGCTTCTATTTTTGTGTACAAGGTTTAAAGGAACCTAACCAAACCGAACTTCGGGGTGTCCCTGAAATCTTGCTAAAGCGAGTTTTAGATTTGGTGCACATTCAGTATAGATTTGGTGATCATTTACTACGAGTATATTAGGTGTTCGAATACAATTTGAAGTGTAGTAGCTAAGGGTATCAAAGCATTATATGGTAGTCATTATATTTAATCCCATTAATAAAAAGGTAAAAAAAGTTCTGAGTCAAGAAGGTGCCGAGTCTGAGATTTTAACAAAATAATAATAATATAATTACGCTCCAAGAGAGGCGTATTGAATTCCGAAGCGATACTAGGATTCTGGGGGTGAACCTGCGTAACGCAGCGACGAGGTTCTAGTGTTAATTCCCGAAAGAAACGAGGGAATAAAGTTAAAAATCCTTAGTGTAGCGAGGGATTCAAGTTAGCCCAAGGCAACGCATCTTTACTCCCGAAGAGCATACTCTGATTTTCACACTTAACGCGAGGAAACAAATTCTATTTTTGAAATTTGATGTGGTTCGACAACCTTCGAACGAGAAGTGGGCACCACAGCAAGCTATCAGCTGTAAAGCTGTTGCAGTCACCGGCCGCCATTACTGGTACAACCACAGAAATATTATAATTATATCTATGGGTACCTACAACTCTTTAGTGCACACGATGTTCTAAATTCAATTTTTCCACTAGAGGATAAAAACGGCGTTTACGATCAGATATCGAAGAGAAAAAATAGTCTTTCCGAAATGGGGGGATGAAAAAAAACTTAAATCTATATACAGGGTGTAATTTTGTAATGTCACCTGGAGGGAAAGTACTCTTAATACCGCAGATAGAAAATTTTACTCAAAGGAAATATTCCTTTACTTTTGAATAGAAAGCAAACTGCATTCAAAGATTTTCGAAAATTCTCTTCTCCCACACCCGGCTAAAATCTGAAAAAATTATACCCTGTACTTTTATTGCATCGATCGTTAGGGTCAATTCATCATCAGCCTATTAATGTTCCCACTGCTGGGACACAGGCCTCCTCTCTGTGAGAGGGGTGGGCCATTATCCACCACGCGGGCCCAGTGCAGATTGGTGGATGTCACATGTCTTCGAATTTTTGGTTCTAGGACATGCCGGTTTCCTCACGATGTTTTCCTTCACCGTTTTGAGAGCAGTGGTGATGAAATAAATTACACAAAGTAATGCGCCTGCCGGGATTCGAACCCACGACCTACAACTCGTAAGTCGGGGCCGATACCACTGGGCCACCACAATAGGGTCAATTATTAGGATGAAATCTCTCTAACAAACATGATAAATTAAATGAAAGGAAAACCAGGTAATCTTTAATTAATTTAATTGTTTAGGTAATATAATAATATTCCACAACTATCACACAACGCCATCTAGTCCCAAGCTAAGCAGAGCTTGTGTTATTGGGTACTAGACAACTGATAAACATACTTATATATTTCTAAATACATACATATTATAGATAAATTACACCCAGACACAGAAATGATCGTGCTCATCACACAAACATTTGTCCTGGGTGGGAATCGAACCCACGACCTCCGGCAAAGCAGTCAGGGTCACTAACTACTAGACCAACAGGCCAGTCAAAAGGTACTCACAAAAAATGATAAACTAATTAACATGGACCTAAAAAAAAGGCGGACGGAACTTCACTAAGAAACAAGTGAAGCACCAAAATGGCGGATGCGTATGTGTGCGTCTGTATAGGGATGCCAGATGAAGGAAAAAATTACCCATTTTTAAACAATATTTAATTAAGATCTCCCTTGAACTTAAGTTTAATTACATTTTTTTTGTTACGGATATCTTTTTTTTAAATAAAGGTAAAATAATTAAAACACATTGGATATTAAAATATTTACAACTCGTTTAATGTTAATAAAGTTTTACAAACCCTTTTGTTGATTCAAATTTTTGTAGACTTGTCTTTTGCTATCGACACATCTAGAAATCCTTTCTATTTACTTAAGTGGTGAAAACGAATGTTTAAGTATTTTTCGGCCATAAATATTTAATTAAAGCTATTTTATGTTCCATTCCTACACGTCTACATTCCTATTCCATGTCTACACTCCCTTATTATTTTTATACAATCGTTTTTCCATGCATCATTTGCCGAGGGAAATCTGTAAAAATACAGAAGAATACAATAACGATAAATAGTAACTTAAAATATAAATCTCCCAATTTTAAAATAATTTGAACCTTGAAATAGTTGCAACACTGATTGATTTCGAGATGTTTATAAAATTTATTGACGTAAAATCGAGAAATAAGCTTCAAATTGACATGCTTAACTATGAGAAGTGGTCCCCTGGCTTTTTTAATTGAACTACTATGGTTTAGACAACTTTTTGCAATACATGACGGCATACTTTGATTTTTATTAGACAAAATAACACCGTATGAAACCGCGAGTGTCGTTCGAAGCGTAATGGCCGACGGCTGACTTACTATGGTGTGAATGTGTGTGTGCTGGCTTGTGTGGACAAGCGCACTGATTTACTATGGGTGCTTCAATTGTTTCTTAGTGAAGTTCCGTCCGCCTTTTTTTTTAGGTCCATGCTAATTAATTAGTCGCTCGAAATGGGCTTGAAATGGCATTTAATTTATCATGTTTGTTAGAGAGATCAAATTTCATGCTTACAATTGATTCTAACGATCGATTTTTTAACTCTAGAACGCGGAACGGGCTCGATTATTACTATCCAAACCAAATGTTTTAGGCTATGTTCACACTATTTATTAGTATGGTTTATGTCAAGTTTGCACTAAATCGGTAGCGGTTCTTCATTTAGCACATTTGTTGTAACAAATGATGTAGTAAGTAATATTTTGCGGGGTCAGCTAGTAATATTATCATAAATTTGAAAGTTTGGGATGCTAGATGCCTCTTTCTCGCAAGATGTCTGTAGCTCTCTCTCTAAAATTCTCCTGAACAGTATCCTTAGCACGAATTTTCAGTATTTGAGACGTAAAGTAAACTGTAAACCGAAAGTTTTTTTGTATCTCTTGCGGATTCAAATATTCCACTTTTGTCCAATTCAAAATAAATATCCTGTATACCTATAGCATAAATTCAAAACAATCTAAAAAAAACGCAAAAGAAAAATAACTTCTCCATTAGTGGCGCCATCTCGTAAAAAATTGAATTTTCTTCACCGGTTGAAAGAAAATGTCAATAGATGGCGCTGTTCTAAATTTTACAGGTTTTATGAACTGCATAGCGTAAAATAAATCAAAAGTTCATTGATTCATGACAAAGCGTTTGCGGGAGTAAAATTTTAAAATGTTTGAACGTGTACGAGGTGAAATGATTATTTTTCTGCATAACACTATGAGGAAAAGGTGTGAATTACTTGCTGTTTCCTGCGTCTTTCCTCACTGCAACTCAAAATTTATCCGACTAGAATAGAAAAATGGGTATTAAAACTATCCTATTTGTTAATCCATGTTATAAACTACCTGCATACCGAATTTTATCCAAATCCGTTCAGTAGTTTTTGCGTAAAAGATAACAAACATTAGTGTAAGTCAAATTTTTGGTTATAGGACACGCTAGTGTCCTCACGATGTTTTCCTTTTCCGTTTTGAGAGCAGGGCCCAAAGTCTGCAAATTTAGTAATGACTCAATTGAATATCAATTGGATCTCAGTAGCAGTTTTAACTACATTTGGTATTCTGCTACTAATTTAAGACCAATGGTTTTCCAGTGACATTCCATTGAACTGCTATAAGAATATTTGCTAAACTACATTTAATGATGAATGAACATGAGTTGTCATTACGATACTCAGGGATTAAAATGTGGATAAGTATATATAAGTAAGGATGCAATCCCACCCTATGCAGTCATTGCTGCATGTGCATATGCATGACTGCATAGGGTGGGATTGCATCCTGCAACAAGCCTGGATTTTTGTCGCGGAATTAAAACTAAATATTTTTCATAACATTTTAATGTCATGGATTTCCGCAAAGTAACGCCTGATTCCATAATTTATTTTTGATACTCAGGGACCTATTGCGGCTAGCCCGTACCTCGGTTGCGACAGTCGTTCTCTCCATACTGCCATGGGATCGCGCCGTAGCTCTTCCCGCTGCGCCTCGACTTCTTGAGGCAAACGCACCCTGTGTGGATAGGGCCTAAGAATAGAAACCAAATTAAAATTAATTGAAAAATTACTGGACAGATGATACGTTACGAATTGCAACTGATAATAATTGATTATATCAACAATTTTAATTAGTTAAGCTTCGTTATCCAATTAGAGACAACATTATAATCATCAAAAAACTCCTATAAATTCTGTGACTGTTGGTACTGTGTCCATAGTTTCAAGTATCGTCAAATATACGGTTGTATATTCAACAATCTACTTTAAACGCCTTTTTGTCAAGACAAAAAATGTATTCTTTAATCAGTATTTTGATTTTGAGCTATTTGATCATAAGTAGCAACGCTATCCCGATCTCGACCAACAGACCGCAATTTGACAATGTCAACGACAACAATACGGTGAGTTTTAAATATGATAACGTCCAGTTAGCTTTGTATTTTTATAATATCATTGGTTGTGAAAGGGGGACCTTATCGTGTAGGAAAAAGAGTTAGATTTTGAGTAGCTCTATTGACCTGACCCTTACATTTTAGAACAGGCAGCTGAGAATTGAAGAACGAAACAAAAATCACCGTCGTTCAGGGTGCTTTTACATGGCGCAAGTAACCCGCGCAAGTGCCTCAACATTCTCAAGCTACATGCGCCGTGTACAAGCACCCTGCAGGTAGCTTGATAAACCGCGAACCTTTACTTGCACGAATGCGCGGGTTCCACGCGCCGTGTTCAAGCGCCCTTAATTCCTATACCTAAAACAAATGAATCGAGAGCTTCATCAGCTTTACTTTTGTTTTTGCATCATCTTTGGCAAACGATTTAGCATCTGCCCCAGGCTTGATGTATTTCATCATCCCTTCTATAATTACAAAATTTTCCGATGTAAATATCCATTGGGTGTAATGTTCTCTACCTCGTAACTTCGGCACATTTATAATGTAACTAGCAAACCCGGCGCGGCGGCCGATTTTTGGGGTTAAGGGGAATGCTCCAACCAGCCCGCGACATCATACGTTTTTCGCAATTTGCAGGCCAGTGACATGTTGTAACTTTATCAAAATATGCATCTTGTTAAAATCTCCGAAATCTAACTTAAATGCAGCTTTTCTATGTGAGAGCTGATGGAGCGAATGTTTTGATAATTTTTTATTTAAAAGTATATTTATTATTACCGCAATTCATATTTTGATAAAGTTACAACATGTCGCTGGCCTGCAAATTGCAAAAAACGGAAGAAAATTTGAATTTCGCGGGCAACATCGACGCAATTACCTTAACCTCTGTGATTCTTGATGCTATAATACTTAACATCATTTCGTTATTTTCCAGGAGCATACTTCAAGCGTCATTTGTGACGTACGTCAGGTAATCTATCCATTATTTAGCGTTACAAGGGTTGAGTGTAAGGCCGTGTTCCCATTATACAAGATATTTGTATAATAGTTGCAAATTGTATGCAACTTGAACAAACTTGTATTGAAGGAACTGATGAAAAGAAAACAAAACAGACGTAGGTATTTAATATGCGATTTTTGTGGTCCGAAAAAAATGTTTGAAACATTTTGAAACCTTCATAGGTACCTGGAAAATGAAATATACACCGTGACTTTTTAGTCGTCTTACAAAAAGGGTCCACTTAATGTATCCGACCCAAAATCTAGGCAAGTTTTTTTTTATCGTTAATAATAATTTTTATTTTTAATAAATAGTTACATTAGAAATATGAAAGTACCTGTTAAAATGTTTACGTATCAAGCTGTAGAGTATACATACCTACCCAGCGCAATAGTCGGGCAGATCATTGCATGTCCATTTTCTATGAGTCAAGGGTGTTTCTAACGATTTGTTCCCTTTACGTCGAGTCCCGTTACGTCGAGTCTGGAAGTCTATTGTTCTCCAAAGAATTGATATTTTACGCTTTCTATTACCTTTATGTCGAGTTTGGTGAACAAGTACAGTCACAGCCCTTTCACAGGCAGCCCAGTTTTGCAGAACCGTCTTTTTACTGGATCCTGCAAAAACGGACGCTGTGTTCACACGGTAGTTCAGTTTTACAGGATCAGGACAAAACCGAACTGCACAAATCGACGGGATCAGCATTTTGCAGGATCCTGCATGCGGTTTGCTCGTGTGAACACTAGCATATAATCTCTTGTGCGATCAAACGGGATCCTGCAGAAAACGGGATCCTGCAAAAAACTGGACAGCCGTGTGAAAGGGCTGTCAGGGATGTTTAAAACCCAATGGCATAAAAACATTTTTTTTTACAAGTACAGGTGAAGATTACCTAAAAAGGAAGCTCAACGGAGCCCCGCTTCGCGGGTCTCATATTTCTGCGTGCATGGTTTAAAGTAACCTAACACGAAGGGGATGGCGGGGTCTTTCAGACCCCTCCATACCCTTCGAACCTAACCTGTCCGTATCGGGGTGCCCACAAGTCCCAAGCTCGCTTCGCTCGCTCTTGGATCCCAAGGTTATACAGGTTCTAACTAAGAGAGGATGATACGAAATTCAACCCCTAAAAGTTTGTATTGCGTACTGCGGTTGATAGTTAGGAGTCTTGAATTTTTAGGACCTAGTTGTTACCTAAGACGCAATATTGCGGGTTGATAGAATTTTTGTTGAATATTGATTTCGTTTTTCCAACAGTATCCCATATAGAGGGTGGCCGGGACTAGAAATTCACAAAGGCAAAGTTCGGAAATCACGCGGCGAAGTCGCGGGCGTAGTGCTAGTTCTTAATAATATTTATCCTTAAAACTAATCTATCCTTGTCGGGGTACCATTTTTGTGTAAAAAATGATTCTAAATTATGTGCATGTATACATTTCATTGCACGTGACTGTACTTCAAAAATATGATAAATTAAACTCGACGTATCGGTAATAAAAGCGTGGCTTATAAACTCGACATAAAGGGAATAGAAGCGGGATAGAAAGCCAAGCTCGACATAGGGGTAATAGAAGCGAGACAAGGTTTTCGATTCGACATAACGGGACTCGTATAAAGGGAACAAATCTTTCTAACTACGCCTTGCGTCATTATAACGAATTTAATTATATTAAAAAATTTCAAATCTCTTAAATACCATTTTCTTTTATTTTAAACGTGTTCTAGTTATTGGATACATGAACTGGGCTGCTTTTGTAAGACGACTAAAAAGTCACGGTGTATAAGAGTGTAATAAATAATAGATAAGCCAGAAGTAAAGCGAAAAAAGAATAATGTAAAAAATTATATAAAATCTCTTTGCTTAAGGGGGATGCTCCAACCAGCCCGCGAAATTCAATTTTTTTATGTTTTTTGCAATTTGCAGGCCAGTGACATGTTGTAACTTTATAAAAATATGAGTTGCGGTAATAACAAGTATAATCTTAAATATCAAAATATCAAAAAATTCGCTCCATCAGCTCTCACATAGTAAATGTGCATCATGTTAAAATCTCCGAAATCTAACTACGATGCACCTTAACAAACAATTACTATTATAGGCTTCAAATCCGAGATTTCGTGATTTGAAGCCTATAATAGTAATTGTTACCATGGTGTACTTGATTACGAGCTCTGATCAATATTTTTTTCGTAATCTCAAAAAAAAAGCGGGCAATGTTGCCCGGTTTTACGGTATTAATTATATCATTATATAAAAATCAACGACAAATTGCAAAAGTAAACTCAAAGCAACTTTAGTAAAAATAATTTTAAAATAAGCATCAAAAATGTATCAAAAGATAAATAGATCGAAATCGTAATAATAAACTTCTTCCAAACATTACGCATCTGACCGTACTGAATGTGGTTTCTCCGACCACCGCAGGGCGCCCTAAACAAAAACATGACAAAAAGGTCTCTGCGAACTATGGCAGAGGGACACTGGCAGGGCAGGAGTGGGTTTTAGTGGGTTCGAGTCCCACACTACCTCGACTGTCTCATGGTCTCCGTGAGACGGTAAAAAAAAAAAAACCCACGATCTAAAGCTCGTAAGTCGGGACCGACACCACTGGGCCACCACTGCACAAGTTGTACACCACTGCTCATTTAATTAAGAAGTATGAAGTAAGTTTTCCGCGTGCAAGCACTTTCGGAACATTTCGGGAAGCTCTCCAGATCCCTACTATTTTTTTAAACAGGTTAAAATTCATAAACAGGCCTTAATTACCTTTGGGGTAAGGACCTGTATGCACTTTTCAGAATGGCAGAAATGTTTTGATAGAAATATTATTGTTTGTTACAGGAAATACCACAACACGATGTTCTAGATGCCCTTAATCATAATGCGACGTTCCCCGACTACAGTAACTTGTACAACTGTACAAGCGAATGCACACTAATAACACTTTACTCTATGGTGGAACTCACAGACCCTAACCTAGTCCTCAAAACGTGCATCAGTACTGAAAATACGAGTAGCATGTGCGAGGAAATTAAATTTGATCAGTTTAATAACCGAGACAAATTATTATTCCTCACACAAGTTATTCCTGATAACACGTACTACCTCATACACTGCACACAAAACACAGAAGACGGTACCAGCGAATGTCTCAAGGAGGAGGACAATGAGACATTCCATAAATCTGATGTGCGGACCGCAACATATGTATGTGAGGAAGAGAGAGAAATAACAAAAAGTCCTTTTAACTCACGGCGAACCGCACATTTCAGAATAAGTGGATTTCGGGTGGCAAGAGGTCAGAAAAAGAAAATAAACTCTGAAAAATGGATGAGACAATTTAAAAAGACCTGTAGAAGTATTAACTGTCAATACGTCTATAGGGATCGTCTCAAGACGACCACCACCACAACCACAACAACAACCACCACTACCACCACCACCACCACCACAACAACAACAACCACCACCACAACAACAACAACAACCACCACCACCACAACAACAACAACCACCACCACCACAACAACAACAACCACCACAACACCAACAACAACAACAACAACAACCACAACACCAACAACAACCACCACAACACCAACAACAACCACCACAACACCAACAACAACCACCACAACATCAAAAAGAAAGACGAAAAAAACAAAACGCAGCAGGACGACCACGACATATTATTTCGAAAATTATGGCTGGGGACGAAAATAAGCCCTAAATAAAATTACGAAAACGGACGACGCCGCCGTATGAGTTTGATGCCTTTGTTTTTTCGACAAAAAAATATTTGTCTAGGAATTTTCCGGGTTATTGTTTTCTTCAAATGCACGTTGCGTTAATTTTATTTTAATTGTCATTATTTTTAATAAATGCTTATCTCATATTATTATTGTGTTATTTTACTTTTCCGAGTCATTATACAACATGTTTCGTAATTAACGCACACCCTCAGACACCCCAATTGCAATATTATGTTATAATCATAATACATAATTATATTGAATTTACGGTCTATCTTAGTTTGTTTTGGCTGTACAGGGGTAATGTTACTAGAATTTCCGTAGTTTTAATTATTTTTGATAAAAAAATAATGATATTAAAAATGATAGAAATCAATTCAGTAAACGATTCTGAACGAACTAATTTCAGGATGTGCGTTAATTATGTTACATATTGTATAAGAGTGTGTGTGAGACAATTTTGACATTGTTCTTCGGTGTTAATTCATAAATCAAACTCTATCTTTTATATTTTGACTAGCGACCCGGCCCGGCTTCGCACGGGTGCAATGCTGATATTAAATACACTACAGAAAAACTGTGAACGTTGTATATAAAAACATGCGGCCCGCTCCGGCTTCGCACGGGTATAAATTATATAGCCTATGTGATTAAAATCGATCCAGTAGTTTTGATTTATTCATTAATGCCCGTGGCCCGCACGCGTTAAATTTGGAGTGAAACAATCCCCCTTTCCCTATACCATGAAGATTTCCTGCTATCTTTGGAATATCTAAATTCATACACTACATTTTTACTTTTTACATTTTTAACTATTTATTTTATTTTTATGTATTACAGAATCACTACATAGTATAAAACAAAGTCGCTCTTGCCGGACCGGACTGCCGCCGGCCGGTATCGCCGCAAACGCTACGTCCCGCAATTTTTAAATCTGTAATATCTTCGAAAATATTCACTTATAAAATCATACGGTGTAAAGGGCCATATACAGCCTGTTGAGGCAGTTTGAGGCCTGTTGGTCTAGCGGTTAGTGACCCTGACTGCTATGCCGGGGGTCGTGGGTTCGATTCCCACCCAGGACAAATGTTTGTGTGATGAGCACGATCATTTGTTCTGTCTCTGGGTGTAATTTATCTATAATATGTATGTATTTAGAAATATATAAGTATGTATATCAGTTGTCTAGTACCCATAACACAAGCTCTGCTTAGCTTGGGACTAGATGGCGTTGTGTGATAGTTGTGGAATATTTATTTATTTATTTATTTATTTATATAGATCTATATTAAATGAACAATGTATTCAAGGTATTTAATTGGTTAAGGATTAATGCTGTATTGGTGAAAATCGCTTCGAAAATTAGCCATTATTTGTCGTCAAAAGTAAATGACAAAAAAAAGTTATTGTGGGTTATCCATAAGAGATAGACATAAACCATCGCGGACTTTTCTGTAGACCTTTTCAATGTGTACAATACTTAGTACATTATTTTGATAAAACTCGTAGGGTTCAGCCTGCGTTTGCAATGTAAGCGGAAAAAATGTAATTATTTACGACATCACATTAGAAACCTCAAAAATAACAGTACTTCTCCACTATTTAATGGATGTTATTATACATATAAACCTTCCTCTTGAATCACTCAATCTATTAAAAAAACCGCATCAAAATCCGTTGCGTAATTTTAAAGATTTAAGCGTACAAAGGTACATAGGAACATAGGGACAGAGAAAGCGACTTTGTTTTATACTATGTAGTGATATTACAGTTCACAATAATGACAAAACATTCTATCAATTACAGAAGAAAAGAAGGAGAAAAAGAATCACAGAACGTACGAATTTTTCATCCTTCTAGGCTCAGATCAAAGAAATAGGCAGATAGAGTGCTCAGAACAGGCGAGTGGGTCCACCAAAGTTAATACGAAATCAAAATCGAATACAAAGTCGCGACAGTACCATCAAAATAATGTAGCACTGATGCGATTTATGATGTTTTATTATAGTGAAAGCGCAGCCCTTGAAGTGTTTAGAAATTGAAATTCGAATTGCAGTTCGTATTAAAGATGTTATTTGATATTGAACTTAATTTTCTAAGCAATAAGGGTGTACGTTTAATTTAGCAGTTACAATTAATTGTTTATTATAAAACGACCATTTTGACGTGGTGTGACGAATGCAACCAGTTGGTATGTTTGAATTAAACATTTAATTTGTTTTCTTTATTCTGTTTCGAATTTATTAAGTGCCAATGTTCTGTGACAATGGTCCTGATTCGATTTGCTGACGTCATTGAAGTAATGAACGAATGGAGTGTTAGGGCAGAACGAACATATTGCGTTGATGTTGATGAGTATTGCATGAATTTGTGGGACTTCATGCTTCCGTATTATTTAGCATAATTCTGTCGTTTTGAAATACTTAATTTAAGTTGATATTGTTACTGGTCTTTTGTTTTTTTTTTTTAACACAACTCGGGGGCGCGGGGATTTGTTATTCAGGCCCTGGAAAGCTAAATTGAAGGACACTGTGGGTTTTAGTCAGTACAAATCTTATAACAGGTATGGGAGGATATTATGAAGTCATTTAATGATTTTACCATGTACAAAAAAAACATTACCAGGCCTCCTCTCTGTGAGAAGGAGTGGACTTGTAAACCACCACGTATGCCAGTGCAGGTTATTAAGTAGATGACACACGTGAATAGTTACTGTTTCTGCACGATATTTTTCTTAACCTACGTAGTTGGGATCGCTGTCCGATCGTGGACCATCCCTGGATCGACGGCGCGTTGTGTTCCACGCGCGCATCAAAGAGCATCAGCATAATAAAGGGGCCCCCCTAGAGGGCCAAAGCCTGCCGGTGTCGCGGGTCATATCTCATTACCGTGACCCCGGAACATAAAAGGCTCTTGAAGGACGCCATGGATTTTAGTCAGTACGAGTCTGACAGTCCCTTCCGCCTTGCCCAGGGTGGGTGGGTAAGGCGGAAGGGACTGTCTTGATGGACTCACTTGATGATTTTACCACGCTAAAAATACCAAAACACAGTAACTACATAAAAATACTCAGAGATGCTAAAATGGGGTAAATACAAACAATAGTAAAGTAAAACTACCCAAAATAAAAGGAAGAAATGTTTTGGAAGCAGTAAACAATGATGTTACTACAGATTGTGTTGAGCATTGAGCGTGGATCTCAATCCACGCTTGATTAGTACTGGCGCGGACAACGTAAATTGTACCCGCCTGTCAAGATTACGACGAACTAGGATTATAGGTTCTGTTGATATGGTATTTTTGCTACTTATTTGTTTATTTTCTTTACTTAGAGAAAATAGTGAGAAATTCAGTTTTTTTTTTTTTGTTTTCAGTCAATTAAGTAGGTAAAACACATTAATTAAGATATTTGCCGTAGACATCTTTTTTTAATATTTAAGAAATAAGACTCTTATACAAACAGATTAAGATACGTAATATGACCAAATACAGGCGAAGATAACAAGTACAGGTAGAAATTATGCTGCTTATAAACTAATTAACCTCTAGGGCCAAAGCGCCCATAGTTTCCAAATCGTGACTACTCCAACTCGCAAGCAGTGGAGTACCCAGTGGTAACGGCCCCGAGTTACAAGTTGTAGGTCGTATTTTTGAACACAGCCAGGCCTAATACTTTGCGTAATTTATTTTATTTGTTCACCACTTGCTCTCAAAGCAGTGAAGGGAAATATCGAGACATCGACTTAGGAAACCGACATGTCCTAAAACCAAGAGTTTGAATACAAATTTGGTGACACATCAACCCACACTTGGTGAATTACAGACAACCGCCTCTTACATAGGGATGTGTCTGACCTAGCATAGGGAACATTGTATAACGTGTAACGTTAAATGCGCAAAACCTCTCGTGGGGTAACTCAGCCTATGTTAAGACTTTTGGAAATTCGCAAAAAAAAACATGGCTCTTCATGCAAAATGAGAAATGATCGGACCCATCAGTATGAAAAATCTTTTTTTTTGTGAATTTCCAAAAGTCTTAGATTTTTTGTTTGTTCAGTAGCATGGGCTGAGTTGCCCCACGAGAGGTTTTGCGCATTTAACGTTACACGTTGTAGGTATACATGCTTTGCCAAAATATCAATTTGCAAGAACATCAACTAAGAGCGACTTTCACCAAAAGTTAAACATGTTTACAATTTTATTTAAGCGCAATTTCCTATTGAATTTTGTGCTTAAATAAAATTTTAAACATGTTTAACTTTTGGTGAAAGTCGGCCTAAATCTACCTCCTCCAAATCTTCAAGTTTCACGACAAACTAAAGCGTTATTTGTACCAATTTTAGTGGCTGCCCATTAGATGCTACGATGTTCGGCGCTCTGCCGGCTTCCCAGAATTTATCACCAAACCCTATTGTCTTGTCTACTTGATTAACTAGTTGATTAACTTTACAAGTGCTGCCATATATTTTTAGGGAGAAAAAAGAACAATGAAATTAGGAAGAAATGACCTCCACACGAACACAAACGGTGAAAAGAAATATCGTCAGGAAAACTGGCATGTTTAAGACCCTTCGTACATTAGGCGACGTAAGTCTCCGATACTTTACGACTTTGATATCTAGGTGATATCGCAATACTGATCCATAGAGGTTCGTATACAGGCACACGTCAATGGATACCAAAGTCGTAATAAGGTATTGGAGAGTTGCGTCACCTAGGTGTACGAGCTTAGTACCAAAAAATCTAAGATATAGGCATCCGTGGTGGTTTGTGCCTACTCACAGGCTTGTATCGCAGCAGTGGGAACATTCATCATCATCATCATCATCATCATCATCAGCCTGTAAAGTTCCCACAGTGGGAGCATTGCAAGCTGATTATGCCACAGTCAGATTTGGGTAGTCTTTTTTTTTTCTTTTTTTTTTTGGGACAAACCCACTATTCCCAACCACTGCAAAAAAAAAAGCTCCTGAAAGCCAGAATCAACAGTGGCAACCACTAGAAAAGCGCCGAGACAATTAAGCTCGACGTGTCCCGGAGAATGAATTTACCTGTCTTGGATCCTGCAACGAAATTAATCAAAATCTCAAAGCATAGGGTATGAAGTGAAGTTTGATATGTAATTATACTATAAGAACACCATATCGGCATATAATATCAGGATAAAAGGTAAACCTTTGCATTAATTCGGGTAATAGAATATCTGTGTAATTACCAAACACGGCAAACACGGAAAAAACGGAGTAGCAGTAGTAGTTTTTATGTGAAAGAGAAAATATCCACGCACCCTTAGTTCCTCACAGTTATTTTATTTGTTATAGATCGCTGTAGAATAAAGCCGAGGTAAATGTATTCAATTGCCCATCAAAATTGAATAAGCGAAGTCCACCATAAATCGCCACAGGTTAACCTTTTACAAAGAATGAACCATCATGATCTTTATCGATGGATCGCGTGTTTTCAGTCAATAAAACATCAGAAGATGTACTTTATACTCATCCACACTTGATACAGGTAAAATAAATTGATGTCTTATTGTTTATAAAGGAGAAGATATCTTTTTAATACGATATTATGTGCACGCAATGCACTTATGTTTTTTTTGTTATTTTTTTGCCATACTTCTGAATCTGAATAGGTACTCAAAAATTATGTCACAGGAATGTAACACAGAGTTATAAAGTATCCCATGGTTTAGTTCATGTTATAAATTATCTGGGTACCTAAATCCACAACCACAATGTTTTATATTAATTTAGTAAAAATAGAATGAAACACTTTTTCCTAGCTGATACCAGCAGTTTCACTCTAAGATAAAAACTGTCCTATATGTTAATCCAGATTATAAACTATCTAAGTACCACATCCAAAGCCGTTTAGTCATTTTCGTAAAAGATTAACAAACATCCATACAAACAAACTTTCACGTTTATATTTGTCGGATTAATGTAGCGATTAGCAATAATTAATATAATAGGTAATATTAGATTAGTAATTATAGTAAATATTATTTAATATTTTATTAGTTCTGTGTTTAGTAAATTCTATAACATTCATTCTTCACACTAAAACTTTTAATTGTAATAATAATTTACATTTTCAAGTATAAAAATGGCTTGAAAGTAATTTTATTTATCCACAAAAACAACTATAAGATATTCACCAATTTATCTTACATCCATATACAAAGTAGAGTACATTATTTATCACAAAAACGAAAAAAATAAAACTACAAGATGTCCTTTCTTTGACTCGTGTCGCCCACCTGGCTTCGCCCGTGGCCATTTATAAAACTAAATTAACCTTACAGTACCACGCCCCTTAGGAGCTAATGTAAGAACACGTGCATTTGAAATATTTCATGTACTAATAACAGTTTGAAGGTGATTTATGATTTATCTGTAGGTTATTGTGATTTTACAATAATATGCTGTGCTATAATTAGTATGTAGTAGTATAGCTATAGAGTTGATCATTTCCCACCCTTAAGAGCAAACAAGTCAACATGTTTTCCATAGAAACTTCGTTGGGGTTTTACTCCATTAATTGACAAAGTACATCCAAAATTAAACATGGTATCGTTTTGTCTCATTATTAATTTTGTCTGTACGGAAGCAGAATTGTAAAATATGAAGCTATCAAAAAGTTACGAGCTTCTAAGGATTCGTTTTTTTGCTAATTTTAACACAACTTTAGGTGTGAATTGGAAGCTAAAGAAGCATCAAATTTCCAAAAGACACAGAAAATTTATCGAAGAATTTAATACATTTTATTTGAAATTAATTAGTGCAGTGGTTTTTTCATAAAACCCCAACAGCCAAAGGCCTTTTCGTATTTTTTTACGCGCGCCTTTTACTCTGAATGATCGTGCATCTCACTGAATAAGTTTTCCCCTGTTTTCTCCACGGGGGGATGACGCTCGCGCACACTTGAACAATATGGCTCAATTTCCGGTGAAATATCATGGTTTTTGACCATGCCTGCCAGTGAGTTCGAGCTCGCGACTAGCGCCGCCTTAATATAAAAAGTTATCGTGTCGGGAAGCTTGTAAAAAAAAACAACGGTCTTATTTATTAAAACATAGGTGAATGCGTAAATCATTCTATTTTATTTGTTTTTATAAAAATCTGTTAAAAAGTACAACACGTACAAAACTTAAAATTTATTATACTTATCAAACATTTTAAAACACCTTTGTTCCCAATGTTTGGAAACACTCACTAACATAAACATAGAGTTTATTTAAAAAAACATATTTGTACTCTATTTCTAACAATCATCAGGTCCATTGGAGTGTACTTAGTAAAAGTGCATAAGGCCATAGACTTATATAATGGACTGGGCCTGTTCGACCCGATGATGTCAGTCAGGGTCTTCGCAGGGCTTCGGTTGGAATCAGAGAATAAAATGACAGCGACCCTGCTCCAACGGTGTTTATTCGCAGAAAGAGGATGATGCCATATACATTGGTCCTTATATACTACTCGGTGGCGTATTTTACTACCAACATCACAAATTGCACAGCACCATCTATCGAGTCATCGTGTACTAAAATTCAAGAAACAGTGTTCCTTATACAATCCTCCTTTTATAACAGACGTACACAATCAAGGTTAAACATACTCCCCCCATTAAGGGCAAACTTAAATTGACCTTAATAAAATTTACATTCCCTGAAAGAACAAACATTACCTATTTTGTACTAAATAGATAAACTAGTGTGAAGTTGACAATATTATTAGAGATGTAAGCAAACAACCTTAATACCAATAAAAAATAACACATTTTGCCTACATATTTTAAATTTCACTTTCCAAGTATTGAATTAGTTCTAACACAAATCAAATAGGTACGCTATTCAGTAACAAACATGGTAAGTAGCAAATATAGTTTAGACACAGGCCTAATAATATAATTTTTAGTTTCAATAATATACATATTATATTGCCATGTCATTAAAAAGCTTAAATTCTAATTTAGTAGTGCTTGATTTGTTACCTACCCCGTATACCGCAATATTATTCAACTCGACTAAACTACTACGGTAAGTAAACCATTGTTTTAATATTTTATATCGTTATTTACTAATCCTATTTTATTTCAGAAATATTTTTTGCATTTGTATTTTGATCTACAATCACAGGAGCAATAATCTTTTTCAATAATTCTTTTCCGATAATTATTTTATTTTACGAGTAGTTACAGGTTTTTGCAGCCGAGACTACTTGACCGAGTACTGGAAGGTATCCAATCTTTTGTTTCAGGTATGTACGTGTTTTTTTTTTTTACCTATCGTTACTTGCCCTTCACCCTTTTTACTAATTATACTCTCCTTTATTTTATCCCTGTCCTTTTTAATAACCGTATGATAAGCTAAGTATCCTACGTGTTTAGTTTTTATATCCGCTTCGGCTACTGGCTTCATGTCTCCTAGTAGCAAATTAGCTTTAAACAGCTCTTTGCGTTTTATTTCCCCATCTGTCAGTTTCCGTTGACTAGATGCTTTTTGATTTAATTCTTGTTCTGGAAATCGTTTTAACAAGTCCTCTTCTTTTTGCACTTGACAATGTAATGCCAGTACACCTTCGGTTTGAGTCACCGATGAGTCTACAACTCCAGATAAAATCCAACCTAAAGCTGTAGACTGAGCAATAAGAGAACCTGTAGGACTTCGCATGAACCCTTCGTTTATTATCTGACTGTACATGTCAGCTCCTAATAAAAGATCAACTTTATTAGGTTGGTGATAATTCGGATCAGCAAGTTCAATCCCTCCAAGTTCTGACCATTCCAATACATCTACCTTCCTCCTTGGAAGAAGAGTAGAGATAGAGGACAGAACATGAGCCTTAAAGGTAAATGTGCAATATGGATTGACTCTAGATCGAATTTTCATATAAACTACTGATTTCGACAGTAATTCTTGATCTCCCCCTAGACCAGAAATCTTACCCCTTAATGAAATCTTTTTTAATTTCAGATCCTGAACCGTACTTTCTGTAACAAAGTTTGTTTGTGATCCCTGGTCCAGTACCGCTCTTAAAACGTGATGATCACCGAATTTCGACTCGGCCTTGACTAGCGCCGTCGCTAGCAAGACCTGCTTACAATTTTTACCTGTCGAAAAACAGCTAACTACCGACGTTTGATTTTCAGTTTTATCAGAACCTCCTCCTGTAGAAGGCTCCGGCTCTTCCTGCGAAACGCTCCTGCCCGATCCCCGTTTTGAAATGACATCAATGGTCTCAGGCGTATCTGAGCTTTTTGGGTGTAATAGTGTGTGGTGACGACGATGGCAAATCTTACATTTTATATTTATTCGACAAAACTTAGCCGAGTGATTATTCCCTAAGCAATTGAAACATAAATTATTTTTCATGACGAAATCGCGACGTTTTTCAGTGTATTCAAGAGCAAATTTCTTACAGGTATACAATCTATGTGAATCGGAACAAAACGGACACATAACTTCTGCTATTATACGTGCAATGCTTTCAATGTTGAACTATTGTTCGTTCTGTTTGCTGAATGTTTATTATCAATAAATTCTAGGGCCCTGTATCTATTTGTTAAAAAATCTTTGAATTGCTGGTAAGTTGGCAAGTGATCGGAACTGTTGTTATTACTGTATTCAAACTCCCATTGCTTTCTCGTTTCTAAGTCCAATTTTAATGTTAGAATATGAATAATCATTATATCCCAATTTGCCACATCTATTCCGAGGTTTGCCAACCCACTTAAGCAGTCGCTGGTAGTGTCAACTAATTCCTTTAGGTGAAACGCTGATTCTGCAATAATGTTTTTCTGACTAAGAAGTCGCCTGATTATATTATGAGACAAATACCGTTTATTGTTATACCTACTTTTTAATAACGACCAACATCTTTCGTAGTTGTCGTCTGCAATCGGTATTTGCCTTATTAATTGCTCGGCTTCACCAGTCAGGTAACTTTTTAGATAATGAATTTTTTGGACATTACTCAATTTTGAATTATTATGAAGTAATGAAATATACAAATCTCGAAAACAAATCCATTCTTCATATTTTCCAGAGAATTTTGAAATGACTATTTTTGGCAATTGTACGGTCTGAGACTTTGTTTCATCTTGTGTCGTCTCAGCGCATACGTGTTTGTCTTTAGATTTTTCACCAACTAATAGCGAAATAGATTTTAATTCTGTTTTAAATTCCAAATAACAATCTTCAGCTTCATTATACATGTCGTTTTGTGTATAATCGTGATCACTTAACTTAGAACCAAATTTTTCTATTAACGTTCTGTGGGTCTCAGCAAACACATTCCATAGTTTTTCTAATGCTTCTAACCTCACATGAACGTAAACATCCGTAATTCTATCCTTAGGAGCCTTTTTAAAATTTCGTCTAGCTTTTACAATATTATTCAAAATTGTCATATTGAAGTGCTAGTTTGGATTCCATAGTGAAAAAATTAAAAACAAATAGGTGCAAGAAAAAAGTAAGTACTTAAACTAAAAAGTCTAGAACCTTTTTTCTTCGATGAAAACTTCAAGTTGTTTTTTTAAATTATCCCGTGTCACTTTTCTATGACAGCTTTTGTCACGAATTTTAAATGTTTACACACGCATGTTTCTATTATTTTTTGTTTCACTCACTCACGAATGCACCAACTTCACGTCACTCCACCTGATCACCCGTGATTCTTCAGGTGTCTTCCGGCTCCCATATCCTGACAGCCAGCGGCTGTCTCGAAGTCCAAGGCAGGATTCACCACCAAACCCGGCTCCTGATTATTGCACCAGCTCCTCACGAGCTGGTCTGCTTGCTCGGAAGACTCCGCCCCTGCTCAGTCACGCAATAATGCACCACCACTAGGGTGCTCCGCTCCTAGTTAATCCGACTCCGAAGGACCATGTTCGACCCGATGATGTCAGTCAGGGTCTTCGCAGGGCTTCGGTTGGAATCAGAGAATAAAATGACAGCGACCCTGCTCCAACGGTGTTTATTCGCAGAAAGAGGATGATGCCATATACATTGGTCCTTATATACTACTCGGTGGCGTATTTTACTACCAACATCACAAATTGCACAGCACCATCTATCGAGTCATCGTGTACTAAAATTCAAGAAACAGTGTTCCTTATACAATCCTCCTTTTATAACAGACGTACACAATCAAGGTTAAACAGGGCCTTTGTTAGCTAAAGATCTAATGAAGTCATGCTCTAGAAAGAGAAAAAATATACCGACTATTTCTTCCCTTTACATTGACAAAAACAATAGATATAGAGATAGGACCTATAATAATTGATTTTTAGGCAAATAGTGCTCAGTCCAAGCTCTATGTCTAATCGTCTATGTTAATTAATTATGTTTGTATTATGAAATTAGAAGCTATCCTCTCAACACTTGTAGCAATGCTTTCAACACTTCTTGCAATGCTGGTCAATGATTCCACTTTTTTTTCTGCAAAAGACGTCATATCGTCCATTCGTGCTGATATGTCTTCAAGAATGGCTCTAATCGCCTTCAATTCACGAATATCTGCAGTATAAAATAAATATATCGTTTTAGAAGAAGAAGATAAACGTAGGTTGCAATGTTGATGCGGTAGTTCAGCGGTTCAACCACAAATTACACGCATCAGAAAGTTTGCGGTCTCTTTGAAAAATCGAGATCTTTTTCGTTACGGTCGATTATATTATTATTATAATGATTTCATTTTTAGATGCTTCATTTAAAATAGAAAATAAAACAATTCAATAGATAGCACTACCTACATAAAAAAAAATCAAGTTATGCTATGACTATGTTCACAAATCATCTTGTGTATCAGAATCATCATGTGTGTGTGTGAAGATGCGGTCAGAAGCCATCGTTAATTTATTTTCATAATCACTGATCTAAATACGGTGAAAGTAGTACTTGAAACTTAAATTTTGATGATGCTATGGTGATCTAGCAATTAAATCTATGAAAAACTAATAAAAAAGTTACACCAATGTTACTTTTAGTAAAATCAAAATATATTATTTTACATGGGCCTCAATGCTTTGGTTGGTCGTTTCCTTGGAGAAGAACCGGCAAAAAACTCCATGGTAAAAGATATTTATAATAACAATTTTTTTTCTAAATGACTGATAAGACACTGATTTTTAACAGGTTTTTAACAAGCCGCGCAGCGGCCCAAGAGTGCAAAGATTTTGATCAGTAAGATTAGAGGAGTAGTTTATGAAAGTGTAAGTAAAGTAAAAGTTTTAAAACTTACGCGATTTTAGACAGCGGTGACGGATACGACGGAGAATTCGTCTGGGTCTTTGGTTTCTAGGCCTGACTGGAAACAAAGATAATAATGAAATAAGTAATTATAAAACAAGTTGACCTTATTTTAGACATCGACTGTCGAATTTTGAGAGAAAACGCATTTGGTCGTTTGGACCCGCGGGCCCCGCCAGAGCGGGGTCAAACGACCGAAGACCTATTATTTTGATTCTAACGAATTTATAGTACATCCTGTTTGGAATGCATAATTAAGTTTAGAATTATCATCAGCAGCCTATACCTATGGTTCCCACTGTTGGGACACAGACCTCCTCTCAGTGCGGGCTGTTGGAGTGGATATCACATGTCTTCGAATTTTTGGTTCCTCACGATGTTTTCCTTTACCGTTTTCAGAGCAGTGGTGATGAAATAAATTGCACAAAGAAATGCGCCTGGCGGTGTTCGAACTTACGCCCTACAACTCGTAATTCGGGACCTATACCACTGGGCGACCACTGCAATTCTAAGACACATCATTCTGAATGATAGTAATTAAACATTCTGATGGATTAGTACCTGTTTCCTGCAATTCCAATGGTCTGGCGGCTTCATCAGCTGGCTGCTCAAAACTTTCCTCAATTCCTGCATCTTTATTCTCTTGCTCTATCAAAATTGGAGGTGTTCCTTCTGCCAACCGATGGAACAGCTTCAACCTTCACCGTGCTGAGATCTGGGGCAGTTGAGGATTGTCCAGATGGCCTATTCTTCTCTGCCTCATGTCTTAGAAGAAGGGCAGCTACCCTTCCCTCTAGTGGAGTCAAAACTGGTATACTTTTAGTTCTATCTCTTCCAGCATCTTCTCCTAAAAGGATGATCACTCTCTCTTCAAAAGGGGTCAACTTTGGTGCCCTGATGGGTCTACCTCTGGTGGCCATGCCTGCTTTGTTTATTTCGGCTTGTTTGGACCGCACACGGCATTTGTAGTCGTTCCAAAACTGAAATGAATTAAAATTGGATTTAGTTATATTTAAATGTAAAAAGTAAAAAAAAAACTATATAGGGTGATTATTTCAACTGGGCTTGGATGAATGTTTCCGAAAATGTAAAGAACATCTAAAAACGTTGAAAGGAGTCTAAGGAGAAAACTAAAACTGCCTCATAGGATTTTAGAAAAATCATTCATCCTGGCCAGGAATAGAACCCGCTGATTTTGTTATTTTGATGTATTTTAAAATTGAGAGAAAGAAAATTGTGTTAATTGGCATTAAAACTCACAAACTTACGTTTATTATGGTTCTAAGATTATAAAATATTGGGACAATATCGCCATGTGCTGTGGGACCCAATTTCTTTTAATTTTATGGAAACCTTATAGTAAAAGTTATAAGTATCATAAAAACTCACCTTAGACCATTCTTTAGGTGTCCTAAACACCCCTTCAGCATTCAATATTTCTGCACATTCCTCCCACAATCGAGAGGCTACTACTTGTCCCTCTTTGGACCTCAGCTTCCCTTTGGCAAACACCTTGTGTTTCTCCATGAATGTTATAAGAAGATCTAACTGACTCAACGAGGTTGATTTTCTTCTACTAAATTCCATCACACACACAAAGAAAGATAAAAAGGTTTAAATAAAATAAAATAAAATAATTCGAATTCCGAACGTGAAAAGTATTGAAAGTCCTTCACAATGGTTGACACAAGACTAAAATAATTTTAATCCCTAAACAAACATTTGAAAACCGAGAAATGGTAACATACCTAATTATAAAATAATTTATTGCTTTAGCTAATTCAAGTGGTTCTTTTGGGTCGTTCCCAACAGGTCCATCAGTCTATTGTTCTCAAAAATTGAACGTTCATACATTTGTTCTCAACGGGTCCACGACATTTAAAAATACACACATACATTCAACAACAGAAGTTTGGTTATAAGCTTAAAAACTGAAATAATGTTAATAACCAGCAAAAGTACTAGGCTGGCATAACTTCAAGGTGTTTTTTATTTTAAATTATAAGTATTTAATCATTGTTAACTGTGTAACTAGGAGTGACTACGTACCGCACTCTGATTGGTCAATGTAATTTTTATATGTTTTTGAATATGCCCCACAATATGATTTTGTAAATAATTACTATAAAAGTGACTGTTTCTAAAATAAAACAGAACAGTCTGTGGACTAACACCGATCGTTTCATTTCTAACACAACGCAACCTGGTGCACCGCACAAGCTTTTCAGTAAAGCTTCCTAGTTCCTAGCTTGAACTCATGTAAGCCTAGTAATTTTTTAAAGTGTCACATAATGGAAACTGGTTTAATTATTAAGAGGTCATTCTCATTTCATTAGTTTTTATCACAAACATTTAAACCAGTCGAAAAGACAACTTTGAACATTTTTCTTTCCCTTTCATGAAATCGTTCTAACTGACTGTACTTTTTATAAATCTCGAGGACCCACTCATGTAGGTAAATTCGAAACAATATTATAATTTGTCATGGAGCCGTTGGGAAACAGAGAACAAAAGAATCGTGGACCTTTGGGAACGACCCGGTCTCTTAAGTGTGAACTTTTGACTGAGCACAACACATACCTACTGATGGTCTAAAAAATTAAGGCGCCAATACCACTTTGACCCAAGAACTACGTGGTTATATTTTTTTCAAAGTGTATTAAGACACTGTGAACCTAAACGTATTAGTATTAGAAGTGAATTTTAAGTGTCAATTTAAAAACACAGTCATTATGATTTTACATGATCATTTTATCTTGAAAAATTCTTTCATCAAGTCACAAATCCCTGTAGGGTTTGCAGCAACACGTTCTGACTAGCCGCCGTGGGCTGTCCAAGATTAAGTCCTTTAGTGGTTTGTTAGTAGTAGCGTTAGCATAAAAAGCTTAGCATAAAATGTTTATAGGCCTTCGTTTAGGGGCAGCACAGGCTAGGTTTTAACTATTTAGATCTAAATATAAAGTAGATCATATAGTCCATTTATACAGAAGAAAAATGAAATCGTACAAGTCTATTGTGTGATTCTATATGCGAATGCAACCTATAGTGGATACACACGATGTGTTAATTTAGTCACAATGTGATGTGCCTAGAGAGTCTCACCGAAACAGCATTCTGTTGGGCAAGTATACATTAGATGTTCATTTTTAAAATACTATTTAAGGCCGGAGTGAGTGCTCCAAAGCCACGAGGATTTTGATTCTGAGAATTCTCGGCAGGTTATCAGCCAGGCTTCTACATCTACCACGGATGTTTTGAGGAACGGACAAAGATAGAGAGAAATAATAGGTATTGCTATAAAAGAAAATAACATTTATTTTTCCTTACTGTAATCAACCTTAAATAACAAAACTAACATCTAAAACAAGTATTTAATGGGGAAGGCAAGTGTCAAAGTGAAAATGACAGTTTGGTCCCCAAAGAACTGTAAAATCAAAGGATTTTTCAGAAAAAAAAACCATTTATTGATGTAAAATGACTAGATGTTGTTTAATAAGCTGTAAAAATGATGGAATACACTTTTCAAAATAATATCTACTTTTCTTTTGGAGGTTATGTACCAGTATTGCATCGCTCGAAAATCGAAGAATTATCACCTGGAACGAGTTTTGTAATAGTTGTGGTGTTAAGAAATTAAATATATTGTGATATTTCTCGAATCTAAATAGAAAAAAAGGTTAAAATTACTGACTTAAAACATTATGATATTTTATCAAAATAGAAAGTCAAAACCAGCATTATATTCTTGATAAAGGAGAGGACAGGTAAAACATACCTAAACTCAAAAATTGAAACCTCAACTACAAGTAATTGTGTATTTATTACGGTAAAATCAAATGTATAACCACTCAATTAAATCACTTTTTTCCTCTTGTAGATGCGCCGCGGCGTCTTAATTCTTCTTTTAGTATATAGTACTTGCATGGACGAATAATTTTCCATATTTGTTTTGTATTTATACTCAATTTTTATAACAAATAATCTTGTTTGTTTTTTTGTACAAGGTAGACGTGGGGACCAACTATCGCAGCGCCATCTACGATTAGCTTTGAGTTGCCATCCCCATTACTTCAACACAAAATTACAAAAGCAGAACAATATTAAAATAGTTTTATTTAAAAGAAAGTGGACAGCTTTATCTCATACATTTAACAATTGATAAAATTAAAGTGGTCTGCTGCACATAGTATAGGTACAGACGCCAGCAGTTCAACCTACCCGAACCTGTCAGATTTTACCATTAACCTTTTACTATTGCGATAAGGTTAAAATTCCATTAAAGAAATCTGACAGGTGGTAGCTTGATGCGCTGGCTGTACATAGCATTGACAATTTAAAAAAAAAAAACTACATTAGAATAATATGTTTTTATTAAATGTTACGCCGGATGTGTTGCTGTATATGCCTGCACAACTCTTCGAGTGCCTCTTTTATACCAGCTAGTATCACATTCCTCTGTTCTTCGAGGATCAAACGACGCTCATCGAGTCTGAACAGCCTGTCCCGCACGGAGCTATCAGCCCGAAGAAACCGCCGAGGTCCTCTGCGCCGCCACCGTCGCCGTCGTCGTGTAGCTGTAAAATGACAGAACAAATGCTTATAATTTGAACCACATTCTCGGTAAATCTAAATACCTTTGTGATATACACATACACCTTTACATTGCACTAATGTAAAAAATACCAACTGTTGTTTTTAACTTGAACTGTTGAAAAACTTTAATTTAACAAAAGTGCTTACATAAAAAGTTTGTAATCTTTTTGTCACGGTAGATCATATTATTATGATTTCATCTTTTTTTTAGATTCATTATTTAAAAATATTAGATTGGATTTAGAATATAAAACAATAAAACAGTTCAATTTTACACCAAATATTATCAGCTCAGTGATCACAATCTTTTGTTGATGTGTGCTAAATAAATGCTTTAACAAACTTTAAAATACTTACGAGTCAGCCGGTTTTGTGCTGTTGAGGCATTTTTGGGCGGTGTGGCTGAAGCCTGCTGGCTTGGCTGTTGTTGTGACTGTGTTTCTGTTGGAAAAGATGTATAAATAATAAAATATTATGTATAAAAACAAAAAATCTTAGAAAAACAAATCACCGACTTCATTTAAAAGTTCATGACAACAAAATAAGCTTTGAAAAATGTTTAAAAAAATATGTGGATTATTAAGATTATGTGATGATGGTTTTAATAATTATTTACAATAACAAAATGTAGTAAATAATGCTGTGTTTTATAAAACTATTGTTAATATTTGGACTACATACCATTCATTGAACAAAAATCTCCTTCTTGGTTGGACGGCTCATGGGCAGAGGCAGCTGTTTCCTCTTGAGAGGGCTAGAAAGCAAAAATATTTTTTTATATACAACGTGGAACGTTAAATGCGCAAAACCTCTAGTGGGGTAACTCAGCTTAGGTTACTGCACAATGTTTGTTCTAAGACTTTAATCGTAATCTTTACATACAAATAATAACTTAATTATTTTAATGTACTTTGAATAGATACAAAATAATACATACTTGCTGAACAAAAGGATGTGTTGCCGCTGAAGTGTGCGGGCCAGGAAATTCATCTGCCATTATGGAAACTGTTTTACGTTCGAAACCAGAGAGCAAAAGAGCAGTGGATGATCCACCTCCTATGGCAGATGCAGACCGACTTATAACTTTCGTTTACAAACTTCAAAAACACGTAATATGAGGAACGATGTTCCCACCCAATGGTCCTTTTTAGGGTTCCGTAGCCAAATGGCAAAAAACGGAACCCTTATGGAATCGTCATGTCTGTGTGTGTGTCTGTCCGTCCGTATGTCACAGCCTTTTTTCTTCGAAATTATAAGAGCTATCCTGTTGAAACTTGGTAGGTAGATGTATTAAGTGAACCGCATTAGGATTTTCACACAAAAATAAAAATAACATAATTTTGGGGTCGCCTGTCTTATACGTGTGGGGTATCTATGCATAGGTCTTGAAAAAATGTTAATGAGGTTACTAGGATATTTTTTTTCTAAACTGAACTGTTTGCGCGAGAGACACTTCCAAAGTGATAAAATTTGTAACTGTAACCCCCCCTGTAACTTCTAAATTAAGAGAATTATAAAACTAAAAAAAAATATATGATGTATTTTAGCAAACTTCAATTGAAAATTGGTTTGAACAAGATCAAGTAATTAGTTTCTTTTAATACGTCATAAACCGTAATCCGCAATATACTTTTCAAAGTTACAACCAACTACAAGAACGTTTATTTATTATGTCACTTGCTGCTACGGAACCCTTCATGGGCGAGTCCGACTCGCACTTGGCCGGTTTTTTTGTTTACTTTTGAGCCCACTTGGCAACTTCGTCGTAGAATGCTTCAACTGTTTCCAAAATGTTCCAAGGGCACTTGATCACGGGAAGTGAATGATTTATAGTTTATTTATCTTAATTTTTTGTTTAGAGTCACAACTAAACCTAAAAACTTTGCACTTCAGTTGCTTCAGTCAACACTTGATAATTAATACGGCTATCTTTAGGACGGTCGCGGCAGACGAAGTTTTTTTGGTCTCAATATTTTTTTGTGAATTTGCATTATGAAAAACTCAAGTAGCGAAAGTTGTTTATAAATTAGTAGTCATCTATCTTAATAGTTTTTACAATCAAAATTAAAAATCTCAATCAAAATATTTTATTTAGTTGGCACGGTTCGGGTTGGTCGTTTCCATGGAGAAGAACCGGCAAGAAATTCCATAGTTAACTCTTTAAAAATATTTGCTTTTGCAATGTTATTCCTACAACCGGCAAAGATAAGCTTTATTTCGGCTACGAATTTACGGTTTCTTAGAACAATGATCGTCGTTTTAAATACTGAATTAAAAGCGATACTCTCCCGAACATTGACTATGGTGCCCGACCGACAACTTCGGTCGTGCGTCATTCGGTCCCGAACAATCGGTAGTGTAATTTCAGAGTAGACACCGGGTGGGCAGAAGCTATGGGCAGAAGGGACTGCCAGACACTAACCAAAAACTCCACCCTATACTTTCAGTTGCTCTTTACGTTTCAGGACCACGCTTACCTTTACAGATGGTCTTGGCAGGCATTTGGCCCCATAGAAATAAAACTTTGAACCTATATACCTCCGCCAGTTTGGCGACAGCTCCTTAAACAATACAATATAGTCATGCGCCTAACTTACTGTGCTTATCTAATCCTAACTTTTCTGCTGACGCTACACACGGAAGTGCGACGGGCGGCAGATTGCTGCGGGCGCCAACTTAACGCAATAATGTAACGCAATTTAACACTTTGCTCACACACTATAATAGAGAAGTTTGTTCAAATTTTCATAAAGTCACTTTAATAATATTATAGAATGTGGGTATAGTTTATACCGTGAGCAGTTTTGAATCTATATACTTATGGTTCATTTAAACGTAACCTGATTTTAATGACAGGAGCAGTTAACGAGATAGAGAATGTGAGTTAAACGATATTATTTTACAATGTCGATAAGGTAAAATCGGTCGCAGCAGTGGTTTTAACTTGCAATCCTTAAGCAAATGTTTTCACTTCAAGCGATTTACGACCTTATTGACAACGATGCAAACGGATTTTAATGAAGAAGGAACCCTTATGAGAATGTGAGAAAAACAAACTAAATTTTTAATGTCCGATAAGGTCCGAAAATCGCGTGCACCACTTTTTTTAACTTGCTATCCGTAAGCAAGTATTTTCCGACCTTCAAGCGAGTTTCGATCTTATTGACAATGACGCAAACACCGTACTTTAATGAAGAGCAATGTTAACGAATAAGAATGTGAGAATAACAAACTAAATTTTTTGTCGATAAGGTCGAAAATCGCTGGTACCACTTTTTTAATCTAATTCGATAGTCTCATGATGAAATGAAAAGGTGCTAGAAATTGTAGCTGTCGTCACCGAATAATAGCCAGATCTAGTTGCTGAGTTGGCATCACTGGTGCAGATTTGAAAATGTGACAAATCTATCGTATCGATAGGCAGGATGGTGTATGGTGTATATGGATGAACTGCCGATTTAAAACAATTGCAAGCGTCAAATCTATCGTATCGATAGGCAGGATGGTGTATGCCTACTATTAATAAGTATTTCAACAATTATGCAATGTTCAACTCAAGCACTTTCATTTCATTCGATTCGATACTCCCCCGAACATTGGCTATGTTGCCCGACCAACCAGCTAAACCAAACTATTTTCGTAGTACGACAACAAACAATGCGAACTTCGGTCGTGCATCAGTCGGTCCCAAACAATCGGTAGCGTAATTTCAGAATAGACACCCGATGGGGCGGAAGAGAGGCCAGATTCTGACTAAAAACTCCACCCTGTCTTTCGGTTGCACTTTACGTTGATGGTCTCGGTAGGCATTTGGCCCCATAGAAAGAAAACTTTGGACCTATATACCTTCGCCAGTTTGGCAACAGCTCCTGAACAATACAATAGTCATGCGCTTATCTTATTGTGCTATCTAATCCTAACTTTTTTGCTGACGCTACACACACACGGAAGTGCGACGGGCGGCAGATTGCTGCGGGCGCCAACTTAACGCAATAATGTAACGCAATTTAACACTTTGTTCACACACTATAATAGAGAAGTTTGTTCAAATTTTCATAAAGTCACTTTAATATTATAGACCGTGGGTATAGTTTATACCTTGAGCAGTTTTGAATCTATAGACTTTATTGTTCATTTTTGAACGTTAGTAACCACATCGCAGCGAGATAGCGATGTGGTTACGATATTATCGATAAGTCAGCGATAAAAATCGGTCGAGCTGTGGTCAATGATGTGTATAGTGTCACTTTCATCTTTTTGTAGTTGCGTTGTGGTTGCATTTTTTTAACAGTAGAGATGCATATTGTTTTAAAAGCATTTTTATACAGTGAGAAAAAAATAGTATTCAGGAAATATTCATGAAAATAAAAAAGTACAGATAAGTTCTGACCTAGCATGATAAATGATATCAATTCAGCAAATTGGTTTTCTCAAACTCTTTTACACGTCAAAGACACTAGATGAGGCCGAATTATTACCATACGATTGCATTAAACATAGTACGGTTGGCAACCCAACCACACAGTTAAATTTCCTGATATTGTATGGTAATTTCCTGCAATACTAAGACATCGCCTAACCATCTCCCATGGAACTAGAATATTGTATAGGTCGGATGTAGACATACGCTGATGAATCTAATACTGCGATGACCCAGTTTCTATGAAGATGCAGGCCTTATACCTACATAAATGAAATACATAGCCGCAACGTAGGTATTGGAATTTCAATAGAAACTGTAGCATATTTATTGAAAGATTCGTCAAAATAAAAGCCTGTTTTTACCAAAAACAAGAATCACGGTACAGGACATTCCCCCACCCCTCTCAGAGGGCTAAAGCCTGCCGGGGTCGCGGAATTTATTACCTTATCGTGACCCCGGAACATAAAGGGAAGGATTGAAGGACAATGTGGATTTTAGTCAGTACAAGTCTGACAGTCACTCCCGCCCTGCCCGGGACTCATTTGATGATTTTACATTAAAATAAAAAACAATACAGGACATTCCTAGTGTAGCGCAACGTTTTAGAAAAAAGGTCTAACAACTACGTCATACCTCCTATTTATTTTTATTTACAATGGTGGATGAGGTTAAGTGAAACATCTTGATGTAATTGTATTTAACTTGCAAAAACCAAAACGCCAAACGCCACTATCGATATAACACCCCTTTTTTGTATCGGGGTTAAAACAATAGTCAAGTAGTAATTTATGACCTCACACTTGACTAATTTTACTTAGGCGCACGGTGTTTTTGCTACATCCAGCAACGCGACCTTGAGCTGCTGTACAGCCGTGATCAATCGTGAATATAGCGCTTTAGTGAAATTCTGGGTAAAGTAGCTTTTCTAGAATCGTGTCGTGTCGATTAACGATTATGAGAAATGGGGGCAGCCAAAGGTGCCATACTTGTAGCGCAGATCTGGAACCGCTCTGCTCCATCTATATTATGTATAGCACATAAATTCCCATCGATACCGAAAGTAAAAGAATGCGTATACATTTTGGAAAACATCATATTTTTTTTCAAAGTATGTCTATGCATTAGGTGCATAGGTACTGCATAGAAAGCCAAATTAAAGCGCATTACAAAAACAACGGAAAAACAAAACTCTTAAAACTTCAGAGCAGAGACAAATCATAAAGTTTAACGTTCCTCATAATACAGCCCCATTAATTTACGAACGTTTATATCAAAATAACAATTCCGTTGACACATTAAAAAGTCCTTTAAAACCCGCTATTAACTTCCGTCATAAAAGAAGTGTTTAAAAAGTTCGAATTACCTTTTCATACATAAATATGATTACTGAATTGTATGAACTCAATTGGTCTATAAAATGGCTATATGAAGCTATTATTTGGCTATATAAGGCTATAATTTGTTCGCAATTCGGTTGTAATATAAGGTTACAAGCAGGGTGATAAAATGTCGCACCCTTTGTCGCGTTCGCTCGGTATAACTCGTTTAAGCAGTTTTAGGCGCTTCGTATGTAGTCAATTTCGAATTTTGGGTTAATGGAATGTGGGTTATTTAATAAAATGGTTGCGGTTCAGAATTGATAAATTCTCTTCAGATTTGTCTGCGGTTCCTAATAAATACTATTGTCAGTTTTGCATATAAATATGTAGGTATTGTAGGTGCCTTCAAAAGTAGACCTAAAATAAAACTAATACGGCTTTATTACAAAACGTGGTCTAACTTAGACCAAACTTTAAATAAAAAAAGAAATATTGAATTTCGAACTTTATTTCTACTGTCGTTAAGTTATTAATACAAATAGGGTTTTTTGGAAAATTGTGTTGACGTTGCTATTCAATTTTATTTTATTATACATTATTTTTATCAATAGTGTACTAGAATAAAAAAAATAAGAAAACAGAAAGTATTGTTTAGTCAAAACAATCCAACGCTCGCCTTGCTTTGTTCACGAAAATTACGAAGTAAAGAAAACAGGCAAATAGGTGTAGGTAAATTGCTATAATTGTCATAAATAAAAGTGTTTTCTGCAGATTATTCGGAAAAAACATCTCACTTCGTAGCATCACTCACAAAACGCGAAGTGACGAAACTAAATCAGTCGAGTTACACAAATCATTCCTCAACAGTTTCATGTTACAAATATTACGCCGACATTTTTAAATTACAATGCTCAGCGTCCAATTACATTGTATTATAATAAACTGTATTGTACAGCAATCGTCACTTCATACCGATTATGAGATGGCAGATAAAGTGATTTTTATCGTTTTTATTGTTGAAGGTGAGAAGGTATTTATTAAAAGTTGTCGAGTTATAGTAATGGGGATGTAATAATATGGTGTTTTGTAATGTCGTTTAAAAGGTTATTTTGTTCATTCCTAAACGTTATGAAGAGTTATTTATTTTATGAGTGGGTTGTAGACTGCTGAGCGAAAGTTCTTCAATTCGATTCCCGGTTCAGGTGTTATTGGATTTTTTCATCTTTAGCAGTCACGGAGTATTTATCAAAAATTAAATAGGCATTTTTATAAAACCTTGTTATAATAGAGCAGTGGTTAATATAAGTAGTGCAAATTGCCAAAAGTTCTCAATCGTTTTAAACCACAGCATATTATTATGATTTCCTAGTGGCAACTGGCCCACTATTGTGACCACATTCATAAAAGTGTCAGTGCATGAATAAACTCGGTTTTATTTGCTGCCAACTAGCAAATTACATACACGCAAAGACATTAAACTATATAAATCTCTTTGCATACACGCCTGTTTTCACTCTTAGTGAACTCTTAGAAAGACATAATATTTGTAAAAAGTAACAAAATAAAGTTAGTTTCTTTTGTATCTACTGGAAAGCAATATTTTTTATTACGACATTGTTTTTTTTTTTAACTATTTGCTACCGGTGTTTCATGTGGAATATTATTACACAAAAAACCGGCCAAGTGCGTGTCGGGCCACGCACAGTGTAGGGTTCCGTAGTTGCCCACCAGAATACTTATGCGAACTAACTAAACTGATTCGCTGAATTTAATTTAAAAAAAAGAATTTTCGAAATCGGTCCAGGAGTCTTTGAGAAATCGGGGAAAATATATAAGAAAAAAGATTACAACGAATTTAGAACCTCCTCCTTTTTTTAATTTAGTAAAAAATAGTTGACGATAAAAACCTACCTATCCCCAGAAAACATACATATAAAAGCTGTAAAAATAAAGTTGACAAACTTACATTTGCAGTTGTCTCCGATACATTTTGTTTAAGAAAATATGATATCAAGTACATTTTATAAGTTGGTCGACTATTACTCTTAAAGTTATAAAGCCTACTTAGTCATGATAATTTTCTTTTAAACTTCGTTATATGTACTACTATTGTGAATTTTTTCACACCCCCAAACATAACCGTTTAGCTGGTAGAGGGGGGGGACACTCGAATCGAGCAAAATTTAGCACTTTAAAGCTTAATATTTCACAAACGAATTTTTTTATCAAAAAATTGTTAATGGAAACTATCATTATTTTTTAAAGGCCTATTTAATGATACCCCACACTAAGGGGTACGCGAGAAAAAAAAAATCCTCACTTTACGTGTAAGTACTGGAGGTACACTAAAAAAAAAAATTTTACGAGATTTTATTTTACCACTTTTTCGGCACAACAAATCCGTATATTTACACCAAATTACAGCTCTCTAGTAGGTACTGTGCGTCTCTGAGCTAGACTGCGGACAGACGGACGGACGGACATGGCGAAACTATAAGGGTTCCTTGTTGACTACGGAACCCTAAAAAGTGACATTCTGATACAGGTGAAACTGTTTTATATGGGGCGATGTCTTTTTTGTCTCCAAAAAAGGAAATAGTGCTCTAGTCTAGGCTAACTGCACTTAGCTCGTATATTTCCATTAGCACCTTTTCACATTGTAACCAACCACTACCATGAATATAAACTGCACAGAGCAAAGATATTTGTTTTTTGGCTGCTTACCAAGCTCATTCTCTGTTAATACGAGTATATTGCATGATCTTTTAAATTGTAGGTATTAGAGTTAGCGGGCATTGCGGCTGTATAGATTTGAGGAATATCCTTATTTTATACCAAAAAGCCATAAATTCTCCTTTTAGTTGTTACAGATAGCTTGGAACAAGGACGCATTGCAGTACAGCCAAATTATAAATACCACAGCGACGGATGTCGCGGGACTATTTCCGGCCACCGTAGGCGCGGGCATGCGGGCGGCGAGTAAAGGGCAACTCACTGTCCGGCCATGGACCATGCCCGGGTCGACGGCGCGTTGTGTTCCAAAAGGAGCGTCAGCATAATGACCCCGTATAAAGGGCCACATATGTTAAATCGAAAAACGCCTCTAATTATATGAACAAAGAACTATTTTTTTCCATCAAATTGCCATCAAAGCTCCCATATACATTACGTCACAAAAACATGAAAAGTCATGCCAGGGATACTGTCGGTATTACGACTTACGACCTCTTTGATGTCAGAACAGAAGTAGTCGAATATTCAGTACCTAGCTACCATACGTTCCCATATGCAAAGACCTACCAATCGAAACGGCATCTATAATTTAGAAACAAATCGAATCTGCAAGCAAACTGGACCACTACACAATTCTCGGCGGACGGACCAGAGGTTCAGAGGCTGGGGAATGTTTGCATGTCGTCTTTGTACACGTTTGTAAATAGGAATACGTAGGCTTGGACATGTTCGACAAGATTGGAGGCTGGATTGTGCTTGGGTTTGGTTATTGAGAGGTATGGATGGATGTATGTTTCGTAGTTGGATTTTCTGTACTTACTTGAATATTGTAGTTATAGGATGGCCATCTTAATCATGGATTTGATTAAGATGATTGATGATGAGAGGCGGTCTATGATTGTTTTGCACAGCTGGTGCAGTCTGAAAGTAAAAATATAGCTTATGTGATTTGTTAATGATGTAGTTTTTTGCAGGTAAAAGAATTTTGAATTTACTCGTAAACATTATAATATTAAAATACTTCTTTCTTCTCTATCGATTACATTACAGTTTAGGAATATATATATATAGATATAATAACTGTTATTACATTATATTATTAACTGCAATATGGATTGTTGTTCCGTAAACATATTCGTGTAAAAGATTTGACTCATGAATTATTTTTCTCTGCTTCTCAGCTCCTATAATAATATGTTGAAGCGTGAAGTTGAATAGTCTAAAACCTTCTTCATAAATATGGCTATTATTCACAAAAATATTGTTTCAAATCCAACTAGCAATTCCAAAGATAAGCGCGATCAAATAAACTATTAAGCTAAAGAAAACAGTTTAAAAAACATTCAGATAAAAAAAAAGTTTTTTTTATTGCTTCTTTAACAAAATAAATATCATTTTTATCTTGACACATCAAGAAAGCTTTCAACAAAGGCATCCGTTTCGCCGACTCACGCGCATCTGTCTACCCCTTCCATAGAAGGCGGGGCTTGCATGACAACCGTTAGCCCCGCCTTCTAATCTGCATAATATAGTAATGGTGACTTTTAAATGGCTGGGCTGATCAAAAACATTGCTATATTTTAGTTATTATGAAACTGGACTAAGTTACACAGTTACATAATTTTAATGCTACGTCTGTGTATATTTTTTTCTCTATCAATAATTACACTTTAAATACAGAATCAATGTGCACTATTATTGTTTATTGTTTTTGTATAGTTCGCTTTACTTTCTAGTAGTTATGACTGTATGAGATTGATGTATTTCTGAAAAAAACTGTTTTCTTATTCTGCTCGGGATTAGATGTTTACTACTCTAGGTCTATTTGAATTGTCTATGAAAAATAATAACTTGTAACAAAACACACTTTTTTGCAACTTGTTCTCCTCTTAACCAGATTTTTCCTGTATCGTGGATGCTTTAACAAGAACGCACTTTTCCTTTAATAGTTATTTATGCAACTGTTGTATAATCAGGGGTATTAAAACACGAATGTGGGTTTATCACACGAGGCGTAGCCGAGTGTTGTTCTTTTTTTGTAATTAATAATATCACGCGTTTGGATGATATAATGATCATAATAATCATTGAGTCTTTTAATGTTGGCAATAAGCTATTGCTATTGTTATAGGTTCTTTTATAGAAGATTAATAGCATGATAGTAGATAAAACATTTAAATTCACGTTTACACAAACAGCCGTATGGAAAAACTACCAGTAGGCCATACAATTTATTGTTCCTTTGTAAGAATCAAATCTACAATATCCAGCTTTATAGCCAATTACTCAACCAATGCGTGAACAATGCCGAATTAATAAGTTGAATGTTTAATTAATGAGTTGAATATTTATCAACGGTCTTCACTTCCCAAGATTAAAACGTCGAGCCCAAAGTAGTCTAGAATAACAAAAACTTGAAACACTTGCATCTCCGTTTTCTTTATGCCCGGAGACTGTGTCCGGAATAATAATGCGGAATTAAGTCAGGCGCGGGATTATGCCCGCTGCAAGATTGAGCTCGACGCGGGAATTAACCCGTCGATCGTCGGGATGAAAATGGATTTGTTTTACGTTCTGTAATCTAGCGTCCTGCGTTTGGAATATGCAGTAGTCTGTTTACCTTTATTAGAGATCTCTCTTCTAGTCTTGTTAAGGCGGAATGAGAAATAGTATTATGGCAATGCTGTTAGGTAACTTTTAGGTCTATGACTGTTGGCCTTTTAGAGAGACGTAAGAGTCACCCAACGAGCAATGGAAAGAGCTATGCTCGGAGTTTATTGGCCTCCCACTAGGTGGACCGACGACATCGTGAGGGTTGCGGGCAGCCGATGGATGCAAGTGCCGAATTGTCGTTCGGCGTGGCGGTCTAAGGAGGAGGCCTATGTTCAGCAGTGGACGTCTTCCAGCTGTTGATGATGATGAACTTGTAGACGTAAATTAAAAGGGTCGGGTTTGATCTTAATGACCCAAAGGTTCACCTTACATTTGGGCATGATTTTAAGTTTAAACTCGTGTTAGTAAAAAAGTATTAGGTGTCGTTTTCAATGCATAATAAGATCATTTCTAAAATCTCGGACATTATTCTTATTTTAAATAAACTTGCCCGATACTATTTCCTCTCTCACCACTTGAAAATCTTGTCGGAGGCTTTCTTCCTCCTCAAATAAGCCCTTACAGCGACGGCTATCTTTCAACACCCATTGTCCAGCAACATTTTCCCAGAAGTGGGCCAGTATAAGTAAAGTAATAGCTATAATACGAAAATCAGTAATCTTATTTATATTAATCTATATATATATAAAAGCAAAAGGTCACTCACTCATAGGACACGAAATCTCGGAAACTACTAGTGCTATAATAGGGGTTTAAAATTTTGCATAGGAGTTCTTTTTAGGACGTAGGTACTCGCTAAGAACGGATTTTGCGATATTACGCCCCTAAAGGGTTGTTTTTGTTGACAGTTTGTATGAAACTTTTTTGCTACAAGTACTAGGAACAGAACCCGCGACAGCAGCGGAGCAATACAATTGCTCAGCCACTGCATCGACCGTGCTGTCAAAAGTTGAAACAAGTGTAAGTGATGTCGTTACTTTACTTTTATTACATACCTATAAAATTATTATATAATTTTTTGGAAACATAAATGACAAGTCCTTTACTGTCACAATCCAACCAAAGTTCAACGGGCACTCGTATGAAACCAAAATCTCTTCAGAAAATCTCCAACATTTCCACAGCAAAGCAAGAAAATAATAATAATATTATGATATCTGATGAAATTGCCTGCGTCGCGAGTTCTGAGTAAATTTCCCAACGGTACAACGGAGAGTAGTGCTGTCCACCGCTTGTGCGGGGTCACCGAAGACAGATTTCATCTTATAAGTAATAGGTATGTTGTCTTTGCTTGAGGAGTAAGAAGATTTGGGAATTGAAGTTGTATTTGAGTGTGGCTGGGATGTGTAGAAGTCAACGTAGCAATACAGTTTTTTGAGTGCAAACCCACCTCTCAAACCCACTCCGTCTCGCCCCGCAGCATGGCCGCGATTAATGCCGGGCGCGAGAGGTCTCCGCCAACCAATACACCTTTGACGTTCTAATATCGCTGATTCCCAGCTCGATTTCAATCATAGTCTTGAATTTATTATTTATATGGATAGTCCTTCCTAAAATGATATCGGGACACCGAAAAAGGGAATAAATAAATTAAAAACCGAGTACCATTTCATCAAAACAAATCCCAGCGCAGAAACACATTACTGTTACGTTTGACCGTGACCGGCGACCTCATCTGCGAGCGCAAATAATGAAAATAAAATGACAATACGGTTTAATAAAAATCCCAGTGATACGTTATACGCGGTACGCGGTACGCATCCAACACAATGACGGGTTGATCACGTTGTCTGTGGCACGGGATAAGTTACGGGAGTTTAGAAGTTTTGAATTCAGCATTGGATTGTAGAAACGTTGGGTGACTGTTGTCACGTTATGCCGAAAGACGTTCGTAGGGCTGTCTAAACAAGTAACCGACACACAGGAATGCAAAAGACCATTGTCGATGAATTTTAGTTTTTTGATCGTGTAAGAAAGAAAGAAAAAACGTTTATTTGTGAGCCCGTACACACAACAACAAGCAAATAAAGAATTAATAATAATAATAAAAAAAGAACATGATTGTTATCAAAGGAATATATACCTATCGTAAATTAAAAACAACAACGATAAAAAAATCAAAGATAACAATTATATTGTGTGTCCCACGGCTACATCAAATAGGTCCAGTTCAGCAAATTGTCGAGCAGCTAGTTCTCGACGCTGGTTTTCAACTGGACCTGTAAGAATATTTGACAGTTCGTTCCGCTTCACCCAGGGCTGGAGAACTCACTGTCATAGCGAATGGTGAGGTATGAGGAGGAGGAGGTAGTTTATGTTGGCTATAAGTGGGAGTGGGAGTGAAGTCACGCACGACCAACTAAGCAGCTAATAAGATTTAATATTCCCGTTGACTCCCTCTTTTAAATCCCACATAAAAGTGCATGCAGTAGTAAAATTCAAAAGTGGGATCCAACGGGAATAAACCGCTATAATACAGCTAGCTAATTATTAGATCTCTTGAGGATACATAAAAAAAAATAAACTTAAGCGCGGCTTAACCCGGAGATCGGCCGGATTGTGCGGCTGTAATTATTTAGCCACGAGCTCTTATAGCAAGCACGAGATTTTAAAGTTACTTAATTACAAAATAAAAATCACCTTTAGTTTTTGCAACTACGCATTTCATTCATCAAACCGCTTCTTTTTTTGACTTGTACCACACCCTAACCGTAATTTGAATAATTCCTCGTCACGGGCTACGAATAATTGCTTCTCTCTCCGTACCTGCTGTAATTGCGATTTATAACCTATTGTACATCATACTAAAATAAACTTTGCTCTCCTTTAATAAAGTTAAAACTCCTTTGCTCTTCGCATACTTTAATTATTTTGATCATCAAAATCTTGCAATTATTGGTATTTTTTTTATTTATTTCAGAAGAATAGAATAATTTGTTTTTATAATTGCTTCAGAAAATGATTTAGTGGTATAATAATTCATTTTATAAAGAATTAAAAGCTTAAATTATTAATAATTACGGCTATTAGCGTTATTATTGCAATTGTGTAAATCGTTTTTTTGATTGATGCTTGGCAAAAAGTCTTTAAATAAAAAAGTCTGAATGTCTGAACAAGAAAAACTTTTTTGATTTTACAAATAGAGAGAGAGAGAGTATTATTGAAGAAGATTTTAGTTGACTATTCATTACGGTTTCATGTGAATTGGCTGAAACATGATGATTATTGTTGAAGCTGTCAAAATCATGGTATCAACGAGATTTATCCCTGGCGAAGCCGGGATGGTGTAGTAGATTTTATTAAACCTACTAAATTATAAATCATGGTACAATTAAATTCATTGAAATGTTTAGGTAAGTTTAATTGGAAAAACACCCACGTCCTAACAGCTTGATATTCTGAAAGCGTTCTTATTGGCACTTGGCAGTCGGTAGTCGTAGCTAGCGGAATTGCATCTATTTTTTAATAGCTTCCTTTTAAATACCTCTCGAAGAAGACGTATAAAATTAATGACGTCACTATCCTTTTTAAATTAATTGTTTTAGTTTTACCTTTGTGTTAATAAAATATTTTAATCATCGGCATCTGCATTCGAAGAGTAAATCGAATACTTCAGTTGTACTAAATATTGTTTTTTTTTTATGCGGTTCGAAGGATCAATGCTCATTCCAAGTGGAATATATTAGACTATTATTGAATAATTATTTGTTTATTGTTTTCTTACATTTCGCCCAAGTCGCCCTAAATTATAAAAGTATAGTACCTAACGAAATTATAGGATTTTTTGAAGGCTCTAATTAGGCTTTTAAACGATAGTTAAAATATTGAATAAGTCATGTTTGACATGACATTTAAAAACAACAATAAATAAAAGTTAAAAGCTTATACTACCTTTAAAAAATCCGAACATGAAAGTCTATAAAGCTTCAGAAAGCTCACTAATATAATTTGAACACGACACACTACTCGTATTTTCTGTAACTCCCCAGCCATATTAATTGGTTTACTCCATTCCTACATCAAACAAATCTAACTCGATTTGCCTCTGACAATACCCGGCGCAACTTTTGTCAAACTTGCGGCGAACACAAACGAATACTTCGGAACTCGAGTCACTCGAGTAAACGAATCGATCATGTCATTGATTATCAGATTAACCTTCTCAATAAAGCGGAAAATGTCAGTGAAGAAGCACGTTTTGTTGGTTCGAAAGTTTGCGACAAAAAAAAACGCATTGATGTGCTGAGTTGCTGACTGTTGGCGTAATATGAAGTATGCTTGAACTTTGTTAAAAAAATAGTAGGGTTAAGGTCCATTTACACGCTGTAAGAAATTACATTTGAGTTACATGCAAGCTTGATTACATTGGGGAGTTTAATGGACATGCAACTCACATGCAAACAACACTTAAAACATGATCTTTAGACTCTAAATAGTAAATAATGTAAATGGGAGACTCGCTGTCCAATCACGGACCATGCCCACCCGTCGACGGCATGTTGTGTTCCACGCGCACCTCAAAGAGTGTTAGCTGTATGACCCCCCCCCCCCTCCAGTTAGGTGCCAAAAGCCTGCCGAGGTCACAAGACTAACGTATACTGTGACCCTGGAACGTACAGGGCTATTGAAAGACACCGTAGATTACTCAGTACAAGTCTGATAGTCCCTCCTGCCCTGCCCTGAGTGGGAGGACTTATTTTATGATTTTACCACGATTTAAAAAAAAATGTAATTTGAAGTTAGTATTGTTTTTGGTGTCTAATTGGCTTATAGAGCTTCAAATGGCTTTGTGAAGTCAAATGTCACTAGAGACTTATTTCACTTAGTGGGATTGATGCTCTAAGTGTACTCTAAATTAATTGTTTAGAGAACTACAATATCACTTTAGTAAAGTTCACTTTATTTCATTAGCCACTTAGCTAGATACGAGTTGGGCTAATGTTTCATATAGGTAGATAGATTAGAATTGTAAGGCTATTAATGGGAATCTCCTAAACACTGGTTGCGCTGCAACTTAGGAGACAAGCACTACACCCACAGATTTGTTTGTTTAAACCTATATATTCCTAAAAGATTTAGTGGGTACCCTCCATATTCTACAAATAGGTAGGTACCTTCTTATTTATATATTATTATTAAACTCAGACGACACTGAAAATCAACTTTAAACTATAAATTCTGACCGTATTCTGTTATCAGGATGGATAACAGATACGGTCATAGTTGGAATGATAATTCGTTTTTTCTAGTTATTGCAATGATATTATAAAGAAAGATACGCCATGTTCATACTGAATGGCGTTCAGAATTGTTGCGTTGATATTATAGTAATTTAAAACTACGACAGCGATAGATAATGCGGAACGTATTAAGATAGAAAGAGATAGGGATAGTAAAGAGCAACAATTTGTCTTAGTTTGTCCTCAACAATTTGTGCGTGCTAGTGCGATATCTACCTCTTTTTATTTATAATATCATTGAGTTATTGTTACAAATTGACAAATAGGTAAATAATTTTGCCTCTATCTTTCAGAATAACCCCTTATAGATTGTAGGAAAAAAAAATACAATTTGTTTCGGAGATATCCTTCCATACATACTGACAAACTTCTATCTCTTTACAATGTTTGTATAGATAGTTAAGTACATAGTTTATGAGCTTAAAATAAATTGTTCACTTTAATTGAAAATTAATCGGGTTTTCAGGCCTAAAATAAAGTGTTTAACTATAGAATTTGCTTCTAGGAATTTCAATTAACTAATAATTATGTAGTCAAAATTCGACCAAAACAAATTATCTACCTATCTAATTTACGGGATAAATACATTTTGACATGGTCATAATAGGATTACGAGTACACTAGTATTTATTTTCAGTTCGAAAACCGACTTTAAACAAAAACAAAAAAAATATTGTATGTGTTTTGGTGTGAAACGTATGGAATTGTGTTTATTAGAAGATTTTTATGTTTTCTTTTTGTATACTCCTAAATTTTTTTAAATTAATTTCATAATTAAAAGAATTACCTAAGCTTTCTGATCTTCCATTAAAACTTAAACTGTGCGGAACGGACTCCTCCACCCAATATTATAAAAAAAAAAACAAAAGATTTGCAATTTTTTTCCTGAACTGAACCAATTCATAAAAGTATCGGCTGCCATTCGATCAATACGTACACAAGTCTCCGACAGTGTAAACATATCCAATATAACATCCACAGACAATAAAGCAAAGAGAAAATCTTTGATGGCCATATCATAGCAATGTTTGTTGAGACAACAAATCCCTTTCTAAAGGAAATTGGAGAAAAATGCCGACTAAACGAAACGACCAGGTTTTCGCGATATTTTTTGAGATAGCTTTCTAGCTACAAGTTATGAGAACAGTGATGAATGGATGTCATTGGTGAACGTTTGGTTTTGAAGAGAAAACAATTTTGTTTTATGTATTGTGTGCCTCGGAAAGCACGTAAAGTCGTGGGCTATCATTTGTAGATCTTCGGCAGTCGTTGCTGTCAGCCAGAAGCTCTGAAGTCTGACAACTAATACTGGTTTAACATTTTTATAATCCTTTATTTTGATACCCCACTTGATAGAATGCCCTTTGCATGCGAGTTCGACTCGCACTTGGCCAATTTTATGTCCCCAGTGACGTGTTTCAGCGCGGCCGGCATTATTAAATAATTGTAGACGAAAAAAGAGTCATACACGCCCATTCATCCAAGAAAAAAAAGCCAGTGTATTTTCAACGGAACTCACACTCAGGGCGAGCATGCCATGACTCAACCTATGCAATTTTGAACGATTTGCAAGTTGAAGTGGCAATGGGTAGGTCACATAGCTCTTAAAACTGGTAGCCAATGGGGAATAAAAGCTCTCGAGTGGCGACCACGGATCGGAAGACGCAGCGGAGCGTCCCACTAGGTGGACTGACGACATCGTGAGAGTCGCGGGTAGCCGATGGATGCAAGTGACGAATTGTCATTCGACGAGGCGGTGTGGAGGAGGCGTATAGCAGTAGACGTCTTCCGGCTGATAATGATGATGATTTCACATTTCATTATGTAGGAACTGCGTACTACGCAAATTCAGCTCAAAATCAAACTTTTCCTACTGAAATATAGTACACTGTAACTAATCCTGAAGTAAATTACGTCTTACGACATGTTTTTAAGACCTAAAGAGAACATTATCTCAGTTCCAAATTGTATCTATGTATTTTAGTTCCCAGTGATTACGACCAGACGAGGACGGCAGTCGTCAATGTTTATGTAACGGCTTAATACGTTTCAAGTCTAGTGGGGCTCTATAGTTATTTCAGCAGAAATAAACTTGGGGAAATTCTGCACATTAAAGTTCTAGTACCTATATTTTTTTTTTTGGAGTGCTATGACAGGAAACCTCCACGTGGGCCCCTGGACTGGAGTTCCCTCTCGGATACGTCCGGGGGGAAGACCAGTTTTTCGGGCCGGTGCACCCTGGGATGCGGGTAAAAGCTCTTCCTTAGGCATTGTGTGCCTAAGTGGTCTCTTTGCCCGTATGCGAATAGCCTGTCGTGTGGATGCTCCAACGCGTGTCCCTCTGATCAGCAGAGGGCACAGCGGCGGAGCGGGCTTGCGGACGGTGAGTGATGGTTAGCTCGCCGTCCTACCAAGGACCAAGCCCGGGTCGGTGGCGCGTCGTGTTTCGCGCCAAATGCCTGCTGGGGTCGCGGGTTTTTTCTTAACCCAGGTTACCGTGGCCCCGGAACGTAAAGGGCATAGCAAGGAACACGGGTGGATTTTAGTCAGTAAGAGTCTGACAGTCCCTTCCGCCCCACCCAGGGCGGAAGGAATAAGCGTGGATCGGAAGTGCGGCAACGTGCAAAACAGGTTTTAATTAAGGCTATGTGGTACATTGTTATTGCGTTTGTCTATTTATTTATTTATTCTGGTTTTATTTCCTTGAATTGTTTTTGATGCACTAAATCTTATTAATTTATTTTCCTTACGTAAAATGTTTTTCACTAGGTACACATTTATTCTATTATACTTACACACTTTTTGATTACACACTGACTCGGTAACTATATTTAATCTACGTATTTGTTTTTCGAGCGTATGGCACTCGTGGGCTGCAGCTGAAAATCAGCGTCAGGCGGCAATTTTTGTGTTGCCACTGGCATATGCTGAGCTGAGGCCCTTTGGCATTAATTTGTTAAGTTTTTATTTAATCTATTTTTACTATGTACTCTGTCTTTATAACATTATTTGTATTGTTTAGTTTTAAGTTTGTGCCAATAAACACAATTTTCTTTCTTTCTTTCTTTCAACTAAAAAAAAAAGTACCTATTTTTGTAGTTTCTATCGTCACTCTTGAGGATCAATAAAAAAATGATAGAACGAAAATCATGAAAGTGAAATGAAGGTGGAAAAAAAGCCCTCATAGTTGAAAAGATGAGACTTGAGTTAATGTTCCATCGGTAAAAGACAGGTTTGGGTAGGTTGATCTGCTGGCATCTGTACCTTTGTGCCTTATTGCTCCAATATGTTTAGCCGTTCTGACGTGACTGACTAATAAACATCCATCCACCCATCCATCCGTAGGATGCAAATACTCGAAAAAAAAGGTAATGCTAACCTATATTTTGATTCAATCTGCTTATTTCTTATGATGTAGTAGACAAAATGGAAGTTCTATTGAAATCAAAAGTAGCAAAAGTTCAGCCTTAAAAATAAAGTTACAATGACATTCGACGCTGATAAGCGAGAACTGGACAAAAGTCAAACCCTTTCATGAAAAGTTCACAAACTACACCACTTATCAACTTCGTCACACAAAGTTCACTCCGTACCAAACATTTGACAGCCAACGCCAATAGACATTTGCCACAAGTCAAAAGTGCCATTTGGTCCGTCAAGATAAGGAAGTTGGCCAACAAACTGTAACTAAGTTTGCGAACAAGTTGATTGTTTTAGTTGCAAGAAGACCCTGCACGTTTATATCGATCTGTTGTTGCCTCTAACGCTGTTTAGTATCGGTTACTGTACGAATGGAGATAGAATTTCTATTGTTTGAAGTAAAGTTACTTCTAAGGATTGTTTGTTAAATGCAAGGCCGAAATGTAAGCTTAAATACTCTGGTCTCAGGTCAAGAAATAGGCAGATAGAACGCTCCGAACAGTGACGACACGAGTGTGTCCACCAAAGCAAATACAAAATCAAATCGAATTACATTCCATATCTATTGTTTTTTTTGTTAGTGGGAACATCTTTTACAGTGTTTAAAGACACGAGACGGCATATTTTGGCAAACAACAACAACGACGCGTAGCTTGGTACGATGCGTAGCTTAGTACTGTCGCGAGTTGATATTCGTTTTTTTTTTTTTTTGTAATTTGCTTTGGTGGACACACTCGTGTGTTCTGAGCGCTCTATCTGCCTATTTCTTTGATCTGAGAGTCTGAGACTCTGGTATTATTTTGGTTTTCAGTAAGCAACTCGATGTCGTAAATCTATTTAATCGACAGAAATATTAAGTCTATTCTTTTTTCCCTTTACACTGCATATTATAGAGAAAATAAACGTTTGCCATTAGTGGAGCATAACATTAATTCAGTACTTAGGTACTGAATTTATGTTATGCTAATTAAGTAATCTATAAATCATTTGAGCTATAATCCTCAGCAACAAAAATCGTTATATCTATCGAGAACTTTCTCTCAAAACAAATATAAATTAAAATGCGGCCTATCAAACGCTGGCAGGTAAGCAGAAAAAAAAGCACTAGACAAGAAAAAAATTGGTTTCAAATCGCGAAATGAACGACGCCAGTCTGTCTGTGCCGACCATTCATTCATTCATTCTACGTTCATTCATCGAAATGGTGTTCGATTTTTGAATGAGTTCCATTGTGTGTTGCCTTTTAAAACTCTTGTTTGTGGTAAAAATGCGCACAGATAATTTATTACTCCGATTGTCTATTTTCTTTTGAATATTTTAGTGAATGAAATGCCTTTTGACTTGATTTTGCGTGTGAAGTGCTATTGTTAATGTAGTGGCTATTGGATATGGTGTTTCAAATTCACATTACTTGGGGCTTGCAATGTTAGTTGGGTTCAAGTGGCTTGAAATTTTGCAATAGGACCACACACTCGTAGCCATTATTTATCTATCAATAAATAGGGCTTACTGACAGGCACCAAAAAACATAAAAAAAAACGTGACACGATTTTCTGATCCTAAAGCTTGACAGTATATGACTATCAGAAGAAGACTTGTCATGCACTGATCCATACCGCGCCGCTTTCTGGCTTGATGTTAACCGAAGAAGAGGTTGTTGCCAACTTGACGGCAAACTGGACCGGTGCAAGTGCATGGCTGGCATAGTACTTTCGTGGTAATAAGCCTAGATCACGTATGTAAAGATATTCGAAATGAACAAAAATTATGGCAGTTGTTTGGTTGTTATTCCGGGTGACCGAGTAATGAATTATTTAGTTACAGTAGTTTGGTTGATAAAAAACACCGAACTAATGATACTCTTTACTGATTGTTCCTCGGTAGTGTGAAATCAAATATTTTTATTTTCCAGAGAAGAAGCCGGTGTCCTCCTAGCTGTGTTAACTTTGTTTACTGGTACACCTATAAGGATGTTACTTTACTTTTCTTGTATTTCACAAAAATTAAACCATCCATTTCCTAAATATTGTGAACCGAACTACTGCCACTAAAGTTTGTCATTAGTTACCTACTACAGTTTAAAATACAATAAATTGCACATTATGTCATAATACAACTTCTACCTAAGGATTTCGATAGGAATATAATACCATCAATACCATTTTTACCCGACTGCGCGACGCAAAGGAGGGTAATGTTTTTATCAGTCTATGTATGTATGTATGTATGTTTGTTTCTATGTGGCGTTCTAGAGACCAAATGCGTAGGCCGATTTTGATAATTTTTACGTTAATCGATTCGTCTTAACCTTGCGAGTGTCACTAAAGACATGACAGTAATCAAAATACACCACAGCGACAACCAGACGCTATATTGTCAAAATTAAAAAAAAAATGTCGACGAACTATGTCATGTGGGGTATCGTTGAATAGGTATTTTAAAATAATCTTTAGGTTCCCTTTATCATTTTTCATTTTAAATAATAGTTTAGGATATATAACGATTTAAAGTTGTTTAGCAAAACAATAATTCTCTGAATAGTAAGTAACTAAAAAGTATGAAATAAAAAAAATATTTAACGAAAAACAAAAAACCCGACTGCGTTAAAAAGAACTAAAAAGAAAGAAACAAGCCCAGTAGTTAAAGAATTCACTCATTCACACTCACAGTCGGGGCCCGTTGGGAAGATTTGTTTGTTATAATTTGAATGGGCCCCGACTGTGAGTGTGAATGAGTGAATTCTTTAACTACTGCGCTTGTTTCTTTCTTTTTAGTTCTTTTTAACGCAGTCGGGTTTTTTATTTTTCGTTAATTTTTTTTTTTTATTGTCTTGACTGCTCAATTATTGCCACTAAATAATGCATAGAGGTTAGTGTCAGTGAATAGGCACATACAATGGAATGACTTTTCTCTGGCCACGTGCAAGCCCCGCCCCCATCATCACCAGTGTCTGCATGTGACGTCACCCTCAGCTCATGTACTGATCGACTCGTGTTTCTAATGGTTTTTCATTCACACTACGTGATTATGACGTCATATATCAAAGAGTGTCAATCGCAGTGGAGTGCAAGTGGTGTGAAGTTTTGGTTTTTTGGTGTAGTCATTTTTGTTATTGATTTGTTGTGAGACTAGTAGGTTTTATTTTTGTTTTATGGTAGATATAGATGAAATTCATATTTTGAAATTTAAAAAAATCTATAGGTACCGAATATTTGCTTATCTACGGGTTTTCCGAAACTTTTGAAACCCCGAATCCATTTTTTGTACCCGACAATTTTTTTCTAAGCCTTTTAAAATCATCAAATAAGTCCTTCCGCCCAGGCCAGGGTGGAAGGGACTGTCGGACTTGTACTGATTAAAATCCACGGTGACCCTTCAATATCCCTTTACGTTCAGGGGCCACGGTTACCTGATAAGAAAGTCCTCGCAGGCTTTGGCCTATTCTAAGGGGGGCCCGTCAGTTTCATCATGGTCCTTGACAGACCAATCTCTCCACCCGTATGCCCGCGACTGTGATAACCGTGCCGTCAATTTTCAAAGGATCAAACACTGGTTTAATGATTTTTTAATCCGAATATTCTCCGCGCGACCTACAACCGTGCCTCCCGTTAATCCTGCTAAATTCATGAAAACGGAACCTGAAATACTCCTCCCCCCTCCCGTCCTGTCCTCACAACCCCGTGCGTTTTGTTGATCTAATAAAATGTTATCCGATTTGTGGAATTGTATTGTTATTCTAATCTTTTCAATTGTTCGATACTATTTATTTGATTTGATTTTGTTTCCTCAGTGCCTTTGACATAAAAACTAGTAGTCCAGTCATTAAAGCCCAAACCCGAAAATAATTAGTAACTTGCTGAAATTTTAGGGGGTTCTTAAGGAAGGTAAAATAACATACTGGGTGATTTTGCAGCGTTCTGGGGTGTACGGAAAGGGTTGAAAAGGGGTGAAAAGTGTTTTTTGCTAATAACATTACCAAAAAAATTAGTAACACGCTGCAAATTTGGAATAAGGTTGTTCTTACGGTTTTGTAACGTGTGTTAAATTTGCAGCGTTTTGCAACATACGGAACATTGTTTTTTTTTTAAAACAGTGCAATTAGTTAAAAACAGGGGTAAGAAAATTAGTAACACGCTGCAAATTTGGAATTAGGTCGTTCTTACCGTTTTGTAACGTGTATCAAATTTGCAGCGTTTTGCAACATACGGAACATTGTCTATTATTAAAAAAGCAATGAAATTATTTAATCACACGGCTGATAAAAAATATAACTCGCTGTAAATTTGTAATTAACTTGTTTTTACCGTTTCGTAACGTATATCGCACTGTTTTTTTAATAATAAACAATGTTCAATTTGTTGTAAAAGGCTGCAAATTTGATATACCTACCTTACGAAACGGTAAAAACAACTTAATTACAAATTTACAGCAAGTTACAATGTTTTTTTAATAATTGCACTGTTTTGAAAAAAAAATAATGTTCCGTATGTTGCAAAACGCTGCAAATTTAATACACGTTACAAAACCGTAAGAACACCCTTATTCCAAATTTGCAGCGTGTTACTATTTTTTTTGGCAATGTTATTAGCAAAAAACACTTTTCACCCCTTTTTAACCCTTTCCGTACACCCCAGAACGCTGCAAAATCACCCGGTATGTTATTTTACCTTCCTTAAGAAACCCTTAAAATTTCAGCAAGTTACTAATTATTTTCGGGTTTAGGCTTTAATGACTGGACTATAGAGGTTGAATCTGGACAAAGAAAAGATTACCAATGTACTGAGTTCCACGTTCCACCCTCAAGGGTTGAATGTGGAAACGTTTAAGGGTCGAACGCGGAAGAGGGTAGAAAATCTTAGGGGTTGAACGCGGAACAAACCCTCGGAGAGCACGCAAAGCCGTTGGTCTAGGTTGTCATTTCTTTGACAGTTGTTAATAGCAGTCAGAAGCTCGAAAGACTGACAACTAGTCTTACCATGGGGTATCGTATTACCCAGTTACTGTGTTGTGGACGTCCGGTATCCGTCGCTCCATGTAAAATACTGACATTCAACTGTATCAGATTTGACTGGAAGCCGACCCCAATATAGTTGGGAAAATTCAAAAGCCACATTATATCCCGGTATAACTTTCCTGTCAGCTAATTATTAAATACAACACAGGCAATGCCGCTGTCAAAAGCTAGTACACTAATAATTAATATTAATTACAACCCTGAAACTATTTGTCTTCAATAACTTTCAGTAGTCAAAACAAAGACCATCCGATCTTCATTATTGTGGCAGCTAACAAACTAAACAACTAACTGAAAGTATAGATTACAGAGAGTTCTAACAATACTCCATTACTTCACGCCAACGGGGAGTTTAAAATAACCATTATTCTTGTCTATGGCCAACAGTCCGTATCTTTAATTAATTAATTTATAACCTAACTATCTACATCTATACAATATACAGGGTGAAATTTTGTAATGCCACCTGGAGGGAATGTACGAACCGGCTAAAGTCTGAAAAAATTATACCCTGTACTTTTATTGCATCGATCGTTAGGGTCAATTATAAGGATGAAATCTCTCTAACTAACATGATTAAATTAAATGAAAGGAAAACCAGGAAATCTGAAGTTACATTACAATACCTATATTGAATGTTATGCAGTGTTTATGGCTGATCGAAAAACTGAAACCCTGGAACGTAAAGGGCGAGTCCCTTTACGTTCCAGAGTTTCAGTTTGTCCTGAAGGATCATCGTGGATTTTAGTGAGTTAAAGTCTGAAAGTCCCTTTCGTCTTGTCCTGGAAGGGGAGGACTCATTTCATGATTTAACAACGACTAAAAAAAAAGCCATGGGCTATAAATATGTCGAATAGAGAGTTATTTGAAACATAATCGTCGGGTAATTTTTTTCACGAAAACATGAACGAACCAACAGGAAAATAGCTAGTCAAATAAAAAGATCACAGTATTCATATTTCTGTTCACCAGTCCGTGTCGTGCCAAAAGGGACTCGGACGATATTACTTTAGATAATACTTTTTGTGTTATTGTTCTCGTATTGTGGAGATTTTAATGAAAAATATGGGCTTTCGAGGTTTTGTTGTGTGATATTTTCTCACCTTTTTTGTTGGAGTAATATGGGATTATATTGTGTTGTGTGATGAGAAAATGTATCGTTATTTTATGGAAATGTGAAAGTTACTATATCGTCAATAACTTCTTCACAAAAAAACTTGAGAGGTGTCAAGGGACACCAGGATGGAACGAACTTAACAAATATAATCGTCGCAACACCATACTGTTCAATGCGAAATAGAAAGACGAAATGAAAATATCTGGCTTGCTTTCTATTATAGAGAGAGAGAGAGACAGAGAAACATGTGCACGCCGCAATACGACAAGAGTCACGAGGAACGGGGGTTGAGTGAGGAGTACGGGGCGCGGGGTGCAGGCGAACGATTATTTTTTTCCGTCCAGCCCCCTTTTACAACGCAGGAACTTCGTTCCAAAAATCTTTATAAAATACCATACATATTCAACGACAGTCTCAGATTTTGAAGTGGAAACATACTTTTCCTACTCTGGAAGAGTGACTCTTCTTTTCTGGTTAATTTCTTTGCAGAATCTAAGACAGGTAAGTTAATTAAATTCATTTTCCAGGACACGTCGAGTTTTCACTGTTTCGGCGCTTTTCTAGTGGTTGCCTCTGTTGATTCTGGCCCTCAGGAGGATTTGCTGTGGTTTGGGAATAGTGTAGGGGGTTTTTCCCAAAAAAAGTTTCAGTGTTACCCCGTAACATTTCAGCACGAAGGCTGTATCGCTATCCGCCGCGATCCTTATCTGAACTTGCCGCCGACCTTGACATTCGCTGCTCTATACCTACTGTGATAAGGGTGCTCCTGGACCTACGCTTCATGATATACCCGACCGGAATAACAAGAAGGGGTTTTTTGTATCAAATATAAAGTCTTACTTTTTCAGTGAGCGTGTTTTTGTTTTCCTTGCACGAAAAAGCTTTTTTCAAAAATAACGAAACCGACTTGTAAAACAAACACAAAAAAGTATACCTAAATTATAACTTTTTTTGGAAGTTGATTACCAAACATGTCGGAGAAGAGAAGGTTAAGGCTGCCGTCTTCTTTTGCACAAAATTAAATCGGGTTCGGCCAGTCGATCGTACGTCAAATTTCGGGCTCCCTTCCCGCAATCCCCCGCATACATCCTGCCCACTGAATTATTATAAAACAATTTTGATGCGGTATGAACATTGCTCTACTAAGGATTATTTAAAAAGGAGTTATAGAATTTTTGCTTAATAAGGACTATAAGGAGTTTTAATATGACTTGGTTTCAGGGTTGGAAAAAAAACAGTTTTTTTTTAATTTATAAAACAAACAGTAACAGTTCAAAACATTTTAAATAAGTGTTTTTTTTTTTAGTTTCTGGTTATTTTTTAAAATTAATTCCACCTTGTTTGTTGATGTCTAAACGTATATATCAATTATGTTTCATTTCTAGACTACATCTTTTCAAATTCACCCTTTGTAATGATTTTTTTACGAAAAATGATCAATGGAATAAAAACATGTGATGTTTTTTTTGCACACACACATTGTTTTAATCATGCAACCCTGGTTGGTTTGTAATAATACGAGTATCACACAAGTGTTTTAATACTATTTAAATATTCTCATAGGTTCAATTCTGTTAGGTTTAATTTGTTAAACACAATCGTGCTTAACTAATTAAACCGAAAAAAAGGTCAGTGCAGCAGTCATGTTGGCAAAGGAAGAGGCGGGACGCGTGAGAGAGAGGACAGCGTAAACCTTACATACCAGCCGCAGTGGTAAACCCAGAACATAAAAGGCTATTAAAGAACGCCGTGAATTTAAGTCAGTACAAGTCTGACAGTATCTCCCGTTTGGCCTGGGGAGGACTCATTTGATGATTTTATCATGAAAAAAAAGTCATGGGCCATGGCCGGGTCGACAGCGCGTTGTGTTCTACGAGCGCCTCAAATAGCGTCAGCATGATGACGGGGCCCCCTCTAGAGGGCTAAAGCCTGCTGGCGTCGCGGTACTCATTACCGTGACCCCGGAACATAAAAGGCTATTTGAAGGACACCGTGGATTTTAGTCAGTACAAATCTGACAGTCCCATCCAAGGACTGCACTCCTTGTCATAGGCACAGTCCATTACCACCGGGAGACAGAGAAACCAACGGTTTTGTTACTTGCTGGATTTTAATGAAGGAGCAATGTTAGCGAACGTGAATGTGACAAAAAACAAAGTAAATTTTAAATGTCAATAAGGCCGAAAATCGCTTGAAGCTGTTTTTTAACTTGCTATCGTTAAGCAATTTAAAAAACAGGTTGAAACGATTTTCAACCTTATTGACATTTATACAAAAACCGGAATTTAATGAAGGAGCAATGTTAGCGATCGTGAAAGTGAGAAAAAACAAACTAAATTTTAAATGTCAATAAGGTCGGAATTCGCTCCAACTTGTTTAGTTACTTCTCCATATCTTTTAACAATAATCGGTTCACAACTGAAAATTCTGTAGGAAATTTGACAATTAATTCCTCTTTTTCTACCCCTATAGGCCGAGTTTAATTTTGATATTTAAATTGGACCAACTTTCAGATAAACTCTGTCCAACAAAAAAAAAAGATTTTTTGATATTGGACCACTTTAGAGAAAGTAAAGAATGGTCATAAATAAATAAATATATATATATATACATGTCGAATTGAGAACCTCCTCCTTTTTTTCCGTCGGTTAAAAAATATATTTTAACATAATAAAGTAGAGCAACCTGAGATGCGTAACTGCGCGTCATCACCGTTAGAGCGAGAGAAGGTGCGAGCGAGAGGGACCAACAAAAATTCGTCGTGGACCTCACGTCCAATCGCTCCGGCCGTCCACCGGCCACTATGGAATTTCTCTTGCAATTCTCGTTTATAAACACTTTTTGAGAGGTTATTTGAGATATTTTTTATTGTTAAAAAAAAAGCGCTTTAGGTACAATTTTTTTTTTTAATTTGCATTATTGATCTGTTGACATCAAGATAATGTAATATTACATACCTACGATGCATAGTTCCTATGAAAAAAAACCATTTATTAAGAGATGAAATCCGAGAATTTTGATGATGTTCTGCCATCTTAATTTAGAAAATGAAAGATAAATATAAAAAACTAATTAGCGCAGTTTGAAGACGAGGATATTGCGGTCATTATGCGCTGATCAGATTTTTAAATTAATTCTTCATTGTCTTAGATTGAGTGCACCAACGTAACTCGAAATGACGTTGGGCAGGAAAGAACTGTTTTGAACGCTTGATTTACCTAATATAATCTACTTAAATCAACTTTAAAAAAATAACTAGTTGTTACTTATATTATGGTTACTTATGTGCAATAATAATATTTCAAGCTATTGCACTATTTTGTTCAAAAATCACAAACAAAGTTACGCAAATAATTCGGCGCGCGTGAATTTTAGAAGACCTGCCCCTTAAGGAACAAAGTCCGAAAGAAATGTTACTTTATACTTTGTCAGTAAGTAAATCTTTTTTCAAAACTAAAAAATGTTTATATTATTTTGAGTGAATCACTTAGAAAATATTTAAATATTTAAACTAAATACAAGGGAATAAACAACTTATCCCAAGTGATCTCTTTTGAAAAGAAGACCACAACTATTTCAGTACAATTACAGGTCCAAAAGCATTGCAAACAGTACACTGGCATGCAAATTAATTAGAGTGCGGAACACTTTGGCTGCCTTGCACTGTGGAGTACAATCGCGGTCGCCAGAGAGTGTCCAATTATGATTGTCCGCAAGTGTAGTGCACAATGGTTTGATTTGGAAGGACGACTACATTTATGTGATTAAAGTTCATTTTTATTAGTTTTAGTTTATTAGAAGGGAATTATTATCTACCTATTTTTTTTTCTCAATATAATACAAACTTATAAATTAAGCCCCACAGAACCGTTGTAATATTATATTATTAATGCAAAAATTGGGAGAATGGATGGATATTTCCTCTTTCATAGAAAAACTACTAGGTATACCAACAAACCAAACAATACACAATATACAAACTAATATATCAAATAAATATTTTTCTATTCTATTCTACTAAACGGAACTGGATGAAAGGTACACAGATAGTTTATACATAGACTAGCTCATAGAATACATTTACTGCGGTAGATATATAGAACACACTTTATTGTACTTTATTATCTCAAATACTATGGACGGAATCACTTTCTTCATCATAGGTAAACTTAAAGCGTCAAAAGTCATGACTTTTGACGTTTTTATGACGTAAAGTAAATTGGACGTTGACGTTAATTTCACGAATAAAATTAGTTCCTCGTTCGCAGTAAATATTTCACCCTACGTGTAAAAAGTCTTATTGTCGGATTTAAGAACATTATAATTATTAAAACTTTAAGATCTATAATTCGCTAAAAATATAACTAGCATATTATCTTCAAAAGTTTACAACAAAACAGTCTCTTTTCACAGAATTTCATGATAACCGCTGCTATAAAGTACAGTCTGATTCAATAACCTTGCTAGATTAATATGATCAGCAGCACTAAAGCGTGCGCCGTAAATGTAGCACAAACACAATTTTCAACCCGACTGGCCCCGCTTCATGGGAAATCTTATTATTTTATACATAGCCCGCAATAACCCGTTTTTAAATTTATTTTCTTTTAGTTTTTAAATAAAACTTGCTATCATAATGGAATAGTAATATGGTATGTTAAAAATGAACATTGTTTTGAAGTAGTACGGTTTTTGAAACGACATGACGAAGATTGTTGACTGTTTGGTCAACTCGACCCATTCAAATGGGTCTGTGAGATCACACAATCCAATATCTCATTTTAATTAAATAGATTGCACCCACTATCCTGTTTCGTTCAATATTTATGGAAAAAACTAGCTGTTGCCAGCGACTTCACCCGCTACAACTTCAAACCACGGGAATATAAAATCGTGATAATAACTATTAATTATGTGTTAATCCAGGTTATATAAGCTATCTGCGTAAAATTTTAACGAAATCCGTTCAGTGGTTTTTGCGTGAAAGAGTAACAAACATACCTACATACACATACACATACATACATCCACACAAACTTTCGCATTTATAATGTTAGATTAGTAGGACACGATACCTATTTTGAATTGGAATTTGGCGCTTGACTGAATCCACTGGTAAAACAGCTGCTTATACATTTCTTTTTACGTTTTGAGTACTTATTTTTTTATTTATAAATTTTATGCACAAAGTTGTACAGCGGCGGTTTTAATAATAGAGTATTTGTCCAGATATTTATTATTTAAACTTTATGCACAAAAAACATTGTACAAAGGCGGACTTAATGCCTTGGGCATTATCTCCCAGTCTACCTACGTTAGGGTGATGCAGAAACAAAGACAAAGTAGGTGCAACATACAAGACAATTACTTAATAATTAATATAGATTAGTATATATAAACAACACATAAATACATACAATACACATACACAGTTTAGAGAAATAAAGGAAACTAACAACCACTTAATTTAGAGATGAATCTGCCAGTTTCTCAGTAACATACTCACGAGTTTTCAACTTGAAAGTGAACCGACTGGATACCGTCCTAATATTCCGGGGAAGCGCATTCCATAGGAAAACTGTTGAGATATCCAATATAGTCGTAAATATACAAAATAAATTACGTGGTTCAAAGCCCCGTAGTTTCAGAAAGGAGCTGGTCTAGTTCACCAAAAATCTAAGATCTGGATTAGAAAATAAAAAAAAACGAGAAAAAGAAATGTTAAAGAACTTTTTTTATTCCCACATACTAGCTTTAGAAGATTCCCCTGTATTGATTGGTTTACAGTACATTTATACACTCTTTTTATTTATCATCATTGTTTATACACACACAAAGAACTAAAGCCAAAGGTCATTGCTCTCACCACTAAGCCTAAGCGAGACAGAATAGACTACACCTAATTATTAAAATTGTCTAGACTTGTTTATTTTCTATGAAATATTACTTTTTAACAAGTACCTAAAGATATTTATTATAGTTTGTTTACTTTTACTCAACTAATAGTCCGAAGAACTCGTTTAATTCTGTTCATGCCTAAAATAAAATTAGTTAATTTAGAAAAAAATCAAGTAATTTTATTCATTTGGAAGACTACGTATATTATATACCCTTTGGAACATCTAGTGCAGTTTTTGCCATTAGTAGCAAATTAATCCTTTCATTTTGTCTTCTCACAGAACCGCAAACATTTTTCACTCATCAAAGATCTTTTTATTGGGGTATTTTGACCCCAGTTTGTATGATCTTTCCGCACAATAAACGGTCTGCTTTTACTGGTAATCTTAGCCTCATTATGTAGCTATACAGATAGTTCATCATCATCATCATCATCAGCCTATAATGTTCCCACTGCTGGGACACAGGACTCCTGAGAGGGAGTGGGCCATAATCCACAGAGTTATTTTGTTTTTTTTTTTTAAAGCGATGGTATAGCTTTTAACGCGGGCTGTGGCAGCCGGCTCGGCGGGCGACCGAATCAAGAAATTCCGTAACGAAAATAAACCTAATACCCCGCATTGTGGTTGCGCGACTTATCTCATTACCGTGACCCCGGTACATAGGTAAAGGGCTGTTGAAGGACAGCGTGGATTTTAGTCAGTGCAAGTCTGACAGTCCCTTCCGCCCTGCCCGGGGTGGGAGGACTAATTTGATGATTTTATCAAGTAAAAAAAAAACACACCCCGCATTGTCTAACGTAGTTTCAGTTTGGCAGACTTCGGCACGGTGTTGATTGAAAGTGGCTGTCAATAGCCTAAAAAATAAGAAAAAAAAACCGGCCAAGTGCGTGTCGGGCCACGCACAGTGTAGGGTTCCGTAGTTGCCCATCAAAATACTTCTGCGAAGTAACTAAACTGATTCGCTGAATTTAATTTTAAAAAGAAGAATTTTCAAAATCGGTCCAGGAGTCTTTGAGAAATCAGGGAAAATACATAAGAAAAAAGATTACGACGAATTTAGAACCTCCTCCTTTTTTTGAAGTTAGTTAAATAGTTGACGAAAAAAACCTACCTATCCCCAAAAAAACATACCGTAAAAACATGCCTATTAAAGCTGTAAAAATAAAGTTGACAAACTTACATTTGCAGTTGATTTATTATTTCTCCGATACATTTTGTTTAAGAAAACATATTACCCAAGTACATTTTATAAGTTGGTCGACTATTACTCGTAAAGTTGTAAAGCCTACTTAGTCATGATAATTTTCTTTTAAACTTCGTTATATATACTACTATTGTGAATTTTTTCACACCCCCAAACATAACCGTTTAGCTGATAGAGGGGGGGGACACTCGAATCGAGCAAAATTTAGCACTTTAAAGCTTAATATTTCACAAACAAATTTTTTTATCAAAAAATTGTTAATGGAAACTATCATTATTTTTTAAAGGCCTATTTAATGGTACCCCACGCTAAGGGGTACGCGAGAAAAAAAAAAACCTCACTTTACGCGTAAGTACTGGAGGTACCCTAAAAAAAAATATTTTACGAGATTTTATTTTACCACTTTTTTGGCACAACAAATCCGTATATTCACACCAAATTACAGCTCTCTAGTACTGTGCGTCTCTGAGCTAAACTGCGGACAGACGGAGGGACGGACGGACGGACGGACGGACGGACGGACGGACATGGCGAAACTATAAGGGTTCCTTGTTACGGAACCCTAAAAAATGCATAAGATAATAAAAAATGATATGCAATAGCTATACCACGACAGTCAACGAGTGCCACACGCATTTTACCTACATACATTTCAAAAGAAAATTGCTTTCCCTTTTATGAAAAAAAGACATAGCTATAAAAAAGAGATATCAAATAACATCACTCCCGTCCTTTTGATCAAACGTACAATTTTCAGTAGCGAATATTCACGAGTATGTTTGACACCCGACTATTTGGTTTCCACGTGCCTTTTGTTTTGAACTCACCCTGTATATAGACGAAAACCAAACTTCGTATATGTAAATACATCCAGTATAAGCTGACCTGCTATTTTTAAAAGTTTAAGTGCAATGAGAGGTCAGTTTATAGAATTCGAATGGTATTTTTTTTGTGTGTATTTTTGCAAATTCCACTGACCTGAAAATTGAGACTCAGTTTTTTACGTAGATCTAATATTTCGGTGTTGTTTGAACCAGTTTTAAAAAGAAGCTCAGTAAACTAGAATATATTTTCAAAATCATCAAATGAGTCCTCCCGCCCAGGGTTGAGCTGAAAGGACTGTCAGGAGACTCAGAACGCAGAAATAAAAGGCTTACTGGCCATGTAAAATTGGTGAATGCCAAGCTTCATAGCTTGACTCGCCGCAAGGTTGGCTGCCTATCGGTCTTCTACAGATTGTACTTCGGAGAATGTGCCCAAAAACTCCACGAATTCATCCCACCAGCCCCGCCCGGCAAAATATTATCATCCTTACCTAACCATCAGTTCGCACTTAACGTTTCCAGACGTCTTTTATAATATGAACAGCGAAGGAGTGGAACTCTCTGCCTGCGTCTGTGTTTCCGAACGCATACAACCCGAATCTCTTCAAAGTTAGAGTGAACATGGGTCCTGGGTAAGCTCGGTATATCGTCGACCTTGTCTTACTCACCACTGACGCAGACTAAGGTCTAGAGTAAACCTAACGTACATAAAAAACTCGTTTAGTTATGGCTGAGTCCAAGGCGTTCCTTCAGCAATAGCTCTTTACGTTACCAGGATCATGTTATCTGTTCAGACAGTCCTCAAACTCAAACTAGGAAAGGAAGGAAGTCCTGGAACCCTGGGCAGGGCGGGGGACTGTCAGACTTGTACTGACTAAAATCCACGGTGTCCTTCAATAGCCTTTATGTTTGAAAATGTCAGCATAAATTCAAATATCGTTCTTCATTTTCACTTTTTCTGATCATGAAGTCATGAAGCGGTCGCCTACTTACCTTTGTGTAAAAATCCCTCCACATATACATCGACATGCTACAAAAATCAAAGAGAACACAAAACAAAAAAAGGATTAACCTCCAACCAAAAGGATTGATCTGGTCACAAAGAAAAAACATTGCGAATATCAAATAGATCTTTGATCTCGTACAACAAAGGTCGCAAAACTGTGCCACAGGGCATATAACCTTTAAAAAATGGCAATAGGGATGAACAAATATCCGCTGGATTGTACTCCGTATCCGCTCGCGATTTATGATCCTATCAATTCATATTTATTTGTTGTTCTCACACTTGGACCCTGTTTGATTAAGGATGGCGCTTAAAACAGCGGGGTGGTTAGCGGATTGTAGGAGCGGAATTTTGAATGGCGTTAGCGAGATGATCAAAGGAGATTTGACGCGTAATTTTTTTCTTTTGTTACTTATATCACGATATTATTGAACGAAGATACAAACATAATTTTAAAGCTTCTTTTAAAATTAATGACACTTCACGCTGCCGTACCATATAATTTTTAGTGACTTTTGTCGTCATGACCTGACTCCTAAGTTTTCAAGTATTGATTTAAAGAAGGAAATAGTAAGCCAACATGCCTATAGTGACAAGACAAATAACAAACGCGATTGTACTGCAACTTTCAACAGGATTGTTAAGCTTTTTCTTGGATTTGTGTGTTTAAAATTTTATCTACACTGGTCTTCAATAAAGTCGGCCCACGCACTTATAATTGTTGATTGTTACACAATTAAACTGTTTAACACGTAGATTTTTAATTTTGAGTGCGTGATAATCGCCCCCACTACCTGCCAACACATCAACCCGCGGGTTTCCTAGCCCCACACTACTCACATGTATTTTAAACTGAACATTTCAATACCGCTCCCCATTTCATTTATAATATCCCTTGAATTATTACAAGTATTTTATAATGCGATAATACAGAAATATTGCTGTGTAAACAATGTAATATAAAGTACATTCTAGTTATAATGTAGTGATGATAATACACGGCTTATAAAGGCCAGTTTAGGAGTAAATAAATCTTGCAACGTTAAGCTGGGTTATAACTTTAAAATTTTAGAAATTGTAATAATTGGGGTTGTTTATCTGTGGGTTTTAGGGATAAATCGAAGCAAGTTCTAATTCATTGAAGCATTTTTATTATGTGAAATATTGTAAATTTCTTGAATTGAAGTCTATAATTATAACATTTGATGGTACGGTTCGATTCCTGCATGGAATAAATATCAATTCTTTTGAGTGACGGTAAACCTGTGCGAATTGAAGAGCATTTCGATATTCTGGACTGTCTTTATGGAGGCCATACTTGATGGCACGCATAACCGATACATGCACTGACAACTGTACAGGTTTAACACATAATATGCTATGGCTTGCCTGTCGGTTATGCATGCAAGGTTAAAACCATTATGAAAATCCTAAACCGTGGTAGGTACCACAAAAAGTTTTAAATCTGTGTTTTAAATCGTCTGTTGAACACTTGTCTAAAAAAATTTCAGATTATGACTTTGAAATAAGGTGCGTTTTGCAGTCATATTTTTTTTAGACACGTGTTCAAAAGATGTTGAAGTTTTTGTAGGAAGGCTGAAACTATCTGGCCTCCATTAAACACGCTACAGACATTTGATCAACTAGATCCAACAAACCTGCACAGATTCTCACCTCGGTAGATTGAGCGTGGCGAAACTGTGTGAACAGAAAACCGCTCTGATATTCCGGACTGTCTCTACGCATGCCACAGACATGCGATCGACTTGATCAGCCCGACAAGACCGTAGCATCTATGGCTTACAAGAACTAATATCAAAAACAATAAAAAAAACGACTGATCCCTAGGCTAGAAGCCAGGCACAACACAAAGTTGTCCAGTTAAGCAGAACTCCTCCACTAGATCAACCAACGAGAAGCAATCCAAAAAAAATCAGCCATGCCCATAATCCCGGCATTATCCATTAAGTTTATCTTAAATCAATGCGTCACTGTTACTCGTAGGTAACAAAGTAATATGGCGACGTGGAAATTTAAATTAATGGTCCAGAAACTTAGCAGCTGCCCTGATTTGGATTAATGGTGACTGCGTTGTTTTTGCTACAGAACTTGAGATTGTTTAAGATGCTTTTAAAGTCAACGTAATGTATTAGATACGAGATATTAGTGATTTAGCCACAAAAGGCAGTGGTCTTTGAAATTAACCAATTTGTTCTTGATCATGGTGTTAGTTAAGAACCGAAAATTCTCGTTAAGAAGATGTTCTCATGTTGCAGAAGTCAATAGGTACATCATCATTATAATCTGATGATTATTAATTATTACAGTTAATTCTTCAGCATTAATAACATGATTGTTATTAATGCTGAAGAATTAACTGTTTACTATTCGCTGTTAAAATGAGTATGAATGGAAAGGATGAGGCGAAGGCCAAAGATTATATGGATGGATTGTGTTAGAAAGTGTATGAAGGAAATAGAAGTAATTGTTAATTTGATACCATGACATTTGATAGGAGAGAATGGAAGAACTAAAACTGGCTGCACCAACCCTCACTGGAATGGGACAAACGCTAAGAATATATGATGATGCCAACAGTCAATAACCAAGGTTGGTACGAGTATAATATCGTTTCACATAGAAAAATATATACGCAACAAAAGGGGCCGAGCTTGAAAACTCAAATCGGATTGTGAGCTAATTTAATGCAAACATAAAAAGAAGCTACAGGAAAAAATAGATAGATACATACAGAGTAAGAAGATGTAAATTGTGTCGAGCTTGAACATTTTATAAAAAAACTGATAGCTACAAATGTTTATCTCTAAGCAAGAAGCACTAATCCATCGGTAACAAAAGCAAATATCAAACTTGTCTTACCGAAATAAGATTAATTAGTGGTATCTACCTAGGTCTTGAATATATATTACGTTTTGCTTAGGTATTTCACCACAGTTTCATCCCGTAACGAACATCAGATCGAATATTCTCGAGGCTTTGGCTACCTTGAACTCATGCCAGCTTAGTACTTTTGGTTAGCTTCTTATTGTCTGGTGACCTATGGGTTTTTATTCCCATTTGTCCCCAGTGGTGACAAAGTCAATGGGGACAAATGGGAATAGACCCTATTAATAGGGCCTTAATGTCTGCCAGAGTCGGAATGTTCAAGAGGGCAATTAAAGGAACATGAGGAGGAGAGATGTGCTTGAATAACCAATCAGATGTCCACATCCCCTCTCCGCTTACTCGTAGCTTCAGTGGACATTTGATTGGTTATTCAAACACATCTCTTCTCGTCTCCGCTTTGGTGGAGTCCGGGCTTTAGTCAGCACTTCGAGATCGTCAGTCCTTTCCACTCTACGTAGAGTGGGAGAAGTCATTTGATGATTTACCACACATATTTCCCCAAAAATAGGAAAACATACGAGAAAGAACCTTGAGCAACCCTAGCGTAGCACGAAGTTCCTATAGTACCTCAGCGTTCAATTTAGCTATTTTATAACGACAGATTTGGGGGGGTATATAGCCTTAAAACCAGGCTTATTCCGGCAAAGTGACAGAGCTATACAAGTCGTCCAGCGCTATCTCGTTCACTAATTGGAATAAGCCTGGTTTTAAGGCTTTGTTATATCCTCCCCCCCTGAGGAACTTTGTACGACAATTTCACTGTGCTCCTAGTGTTTTTTTCAAGATTATCCGTCTCGCTTATAAAACATTTAGCCACCCAACGCAGAATGTAATTCTGTTCCAAATCTTTGTGTCATGGTAAACAGTTTCTTCTAGCTGCTATATTAGGATCGTCAGTCCACACAATGGGTTGTTTTCCTGCAGTCGTCTGTCCACTATTGGGCAAATCCTCCTTTATTTTTTCTACTTTTCACATTGTTGTCTTATCGCCAAATACTGTGATCCTACTACAATAAAAAACAAGCAATTACAGACGCGAACTCCAAAACCCGACCATCTGATCACAATCAAAACACATAAAGAATCTTTTTTTTTTAACAACACATCATGTTTTACAAATCACCGCCGCCTTTGTTGCTTAATAAAGCGAACATGTAAAGGATTGCGTATTTTTTTGTAACCCATGATACATATCTTTGGCAGAAGAGGAAAAAAAGAAAAAAAAATGTTTTGCTAACGCCGCCGAAAGGATCTTTTTAATGTTGACGAAATGTTATTTACATTTGGTTGAGTGGTTCTAAATTTTTGATGATGTAATGATAAGGCTTATTGGCTGGTATAAAGATTATATTTGTGTGGCAACTGCAAACTCGGATGTTACTGCTATTTTTTTATTTGTTTATTTTAGGTCTCTTTTTAACATTACTGTTTGTTATTATTCATAGATAAGTTTTCCAAAGATTAGGCATTTAGCTAGAACTATGGCAAACTTACCTATAAACCTGTGTACGGAAATGTATTACAGACAGACAAACCGATACTAGGGACAGAAAATTTTGAATAGATGTTTGAAATGTAAATGGACAAAATAAATATTTGTGAAGAAAAATCAGTTGATATCTAAATAGGTAAAAGTAAGACTTAGATTCTGAAACATAGCAAAAAAACACAAAAAATGCACATCATCTACAGATAGCTCAGTACCTAAATCAGACATAGCTACCTAAAACAATTATAATCCAGGATCTACACTGAATACAAATCGAAATCGTAAACCACTCCAATACACACTAGGTAATAAAATATTAAGGCCAATTTCACACGGACTGGCAATAAGTCTAGCCGGCTAATTCACTTCAGCCCATCCACACGTTACTTCAACCAATTAACTAAATGGCTACAAGAAGCTCTTAACGACTTGGCTAAGGCTAAAAGAGGTCTCAAGTCTAATTAGAAATGTTAGGGACATGAGTTTATGAGCCTTGTTTCAAAATAAGATATAAGTGTTAATTAAAATATGATTTTTGAGTTGTAATTCTCGGTATTAAACCAAATCTGGTCCTGATTTTTGTAGTAGTTATAAATAAAATATGACCAAAGAGTAACTTTTTGAGCATCGGTTGATAATTATCTAAGTCATCGAAAATTTCGCTTGTTTGGATAGAATATCATGAGTCAATGAAAAAAAGCAATGAGAAAAAGTAAGAAAAGTAACAAGTACAAAAATTATCTAATTGGATACTTTTATCTAAAAAAAAATGCGATTCCAACAAGAGTAATCGTATTCTAACCATTTTTATATCAAAAAGCCAGCTGCATTTAAAAGATGACGGACTTTAGGAAAAACCTAAGATCCAACTTCAACAAACTGCAAAAAAGCTGTGCAGAAACTGACTTATGGTACTTTTCGTTCTCAAAAAAAGTACTGTAACAACAATAACATTTTACAGTCATTTTTCCTCCACATGTATTTCGAATTACATTACTCAAACAGACTTCAACTTTAATTGATTGTAAAATTCAAAATGAACGCGAGTATTTCTACAAAATTGGTAACCAGCACCTGAACTGTGAACATCGAACTCTCGTGAACTATCTACCAACTCGCAGTCCATGGCACAAACTTTCACTGCCAACAGGAATTTTCTGGAATTGCATTTCCTACTCAACTGTTTGACAATAATTAGTATACGGAATTCTGATTGGTATCTTACTACGATACTCGAAATTGTGGAACTTTGTGAGAATGTGGTCATGCTGTTCGTTACTCTTTTACGCAAAAATTTCTGAACAGATTTAGACAAAACATAGAACAAAACTGATCATAATATTCTGGATTAACACATTTTTTTTTGGCCTGGTAAAATCATCAAATGAGTCCTCCCACCCCGGGCAGGGCGGGACGGACTGTCCTTTATGGTCCGGGGTTTATGTCCCGCGACCCCGGCAGGTTTTGGCCCTCTAGAGGGAGGCCCCATCATGCTAACGTTCTCTGAGGCGCGCGTGGAACACAACGCGCCGTCGACCCGGGCATGGTCCATGGTCGGACAGCGAGTTGCCCTTTACTCGCTGTCCGCCGCATGCTAGCTGGATTAACACATAAGATATTTTTATAACGGATGCTTGCACCATATGAGTCAGAGCAGTTACAATCACGTCTGCTGAACATAGGGTTCCGAGTTTAATTCTAAGCGGATTTGGCCCTCTAGAGGGAGGCCCCATCATGCTAACGTTCTCTGAGGCGCGCGTGGAACACAACGCGCCGTCGACCCGGGCATGGTCCATGGTCGGACAGCGAGTTGCCCTTTACTCGCTGTCCGCCGCATGCTAGCTGGATTAACACATAAGATATTTTTATAACGGAAGCTTGATCATTATGAGTCAGAGTAGTTACAATACCACCTGCTGAACATACGGTCCCGGGTTTAATTCTCAGCTCGGGCAATGTGTTATCGAGTTTTCTATTAGGGATTCCACAGCAGAAGCCACGAGGTGACAAGTGAAAATGAGGGTATACTATTAGGTAGCTAGGAGTAAGTTCTAACTACATTTCACTACTACTCGCAGCTGACTTTTTCTTTCCTCAAAAACATCTTAATAACAATCATGCCCACAAATAACAATCGTTGTGTTACATAGTTAGCACAGTACCAAATACTCTGATTGGAAAATAACTAGTCTTGCAAACTTAGTTCCCTAACTATCGTAACTTGATTGACCTTTACGTGATTACTCGATTAGGGTTAACATGTAACGTCAAACGTTCCAACATGACGTATTAGATTTACGTTAATTAATTTTCGATTATCACGTTGACGATAGTGCTAACAAAAGGTAGTAAGTACAATCGACCAAGCGGAATTATGACCCACCATAAGCTTATTTTCCCAGAGACATTCAAATACAATTAGGTCCACATTCGCGTAAACATACATATCCATGGTAACAACTTTGATCTTTGTCAATTTGACAGATTCAAACGATTTATTGGCAAAATATCATGATTCCGCTTTGTCGACTGTACAATCACTAAAGTCATATCAGAATGCTTGCATCTCGAACCACACTTAGCCGTCTTCTGTCAAAATATGGTCAACAAGACACTACTTATTTCTCAACCAGCCAGCATCATGTTAAAAAAAAAAAAAAATTTGAAATTCCATTTCCAAAATGTTCGAATTGACAGCTGTTTTTTTTTGTTGATTGCCAGGATTATAACCTCATTACACGGCTTTTCGATTTTTTGTGTTGTACTTCCTAGCACGACCATGAACATATTCATTATAACTTTTGATGGTAATAAATTCCAAACTCAAACTCAAACTCAAACTCAAATTCTTTATTGCATTCATGTGTAGTACATAGGTCTTACAGTAATGTATAAGTATCAACATGAAACCCGGTTAGGGCACGGCAACATAATATAATTTACTCAAAAATGCATGTAATGTGGTCATTATTTTGACAACCTTGTTTGAGCAAAGTCGCCTTTGCCGGAGTGTTTCAAGGAGCGGCCAGTAATGTTTTTGCTGGCCGCTCTACAGGTCGGTAATACATTGCCGGCCGCTATTTTGACGTTTCAACGTTTTAAAAAGACAAATGCAAAAAGATTTTATTTAAAACACAGCTGTTTGTATATAAAGAGGTAGGCACAAAAAGATTGTATTCCATATTAAAAAAAAAATACAAAGAAGTAACAAAAGCGCGGTTCAGCGAAATTTTAATTTTAATTTAGTGACTTTTTTTTTGCTTTAAGTAAGTGAAGAAAATATACCTAACAGTCAAACACCGCATTAAAATTATCGCAAACTATTAGTAAGTAATATGAAACCCGGAAACCCGGTGTTGAATTTTAGTAACTGTACTTTTTATATTGTTATTTTAATTAATTTTCTAGTTAATACCTATATGTATTTTATTTAAATCACTTGCTGGTTTTATTTAGGTTAGGTACTTGCATTTTTGAGTAAAGCACTATACAAGCCTTGGCCCATTATGACTCTTCGCTGGTCACGCTATGATTGCCTCGAGCTAGCCTAGCTACGCTCTAGGCCTTCCAGCTTGGCCATCATGCAGCCCTTGCTGTCCTCACTGTAAACGCCTCGGCCTCCGGCCTCGGCCTTTATCTCAGCTCGTCCATCAAGTGGTGCATGCTGACCGCGCTGTGTCGGCCTGGAGCTGCGCTAGGCTGCGCTGTCGGCCATCATCAGCGCGTCCAGCAAAGTAGCCATTATAGGCCGCGGCAGTAATGTACTATTACTCAAAAATGCATGTAATGTGGTCATTATTTTGACAACCTTGTTTGAGCAAAGTCGCCTTTGCCGGAGTGTTTCAAGGAGCGGCCAGTAATGTTTTTGCTGGCCGCTCTACAGGTCGGTAATACATTGCCGGCCGCTATTTTGACGTTTCAACGTTTTAAAAAACAAATGCAAAAAGATTTTATTTAAAACACAGCTGTTTGTATATAAAGAGGTAGGCACAAAAAGATTGTATTCCATATTAAAAAAAAAATACAAAGAAGTAACAAAAGCGCGGTTCAGCGAAATTTTAATTTTAATTTAGTGACTTTTTTTTTGCTTTAAGTAAGTGAAGAAAATATACCTAACAGTCAAACACCGCATTAAAATTATCGCAAACTATTAGTAAGTAATATGAAACCCGGAAACCCGGTGTTGAATTTTAGTAACTGTACTTTTCATATTGTTATTTTAATTAATTTTCTAGTTAATACCTATATGTATTTTATTTAAATCACTTGCTGGTTTTATTTAGGTTAGGTACTTGCATTTTTGAGTAAAGCACTATACAAGCCTTGGCCCATTATGACTCTTCGCTGGTCACGCTATGATTGCCTCGAGCTAGCCTAGCTACGCTCTAGGCCTTCCAGCTTGGCCATCATGCAGCCCTTGCTGTCCTCACTGTAAAGGCCTCGGCCTCCGGCCTCGGCCTTTATCTCAGCTCGTCCATCAAGTGCTGCATGCTGACCGCGCTGTGTCGGCCTGGAGCTGCGCTAGGCTGCGCTGTCGGCCATCATCAGCGCGACCCGCAAAGTAGCCATTATAGGCCGCGGCAGTAATGTACTAATCAATTACATTGACAATGCAAGGAGCAATTAACAATTCTCAATTATGTAATAATTATACTCGTATTATACAGGTATTATGTGTAGGTACTATTACTACTATTTTACTATACCTACTTAGTATGTAATTATTTTACTTATATCACTATGTTTTTCAATAATTTGTTGACGTCTATTATATATTGTATTTTATTTGTTTGTATTTATTTTCAAGAAAGTTATTCTGTTTAATATTGTACGTATTTTATTATTTTATATATTCTGTTAGTTTATTACTTTATTTATTTATTATTATGTGTAATTGTGCATGTCATGTATGTGTGCTTTCTTGTGTAAGTAGGTATTATTTTTGTAGTTATACAGGAGTTAGTACCTAATTATATATCTTAATTTTTTATTTATTTACTAATGTTTATTCTAAGTATTCTGCGACCGAATAAAAGCATTTTAGTATTAAGTACTCTTTTAATTTTCTGTTAAATAATAATTTGGGTTCTTCTCTAATTTGTTCCGGTAATTTGTTAAAACATTTTACCGCCATGTAGTACGGGCTATGGTGAAGCATTTTGATCCGAGAGTGGCAGATATAATCTATTTTTATGACGTTGTTTAAGTATGGTGTCTTTTATCTTGAAAAAGTTGCTATTTTTAAATACAAATATGCAAAGGTCATATATATATAAAGAAGGTAAGGTTAAGAGTTTTAATTTAACAAAATATGGTCTACAGCTCTCGGTATTGTCAATATGAGCCAGTATGAACACATTTTTTTTCCTCTGATCTTAATATACCAAATTAGCAATTTTGTACAAATTACAATAAGCAGGTGTGCTAGGAAGATTGCTTAGCACGACCACCCTAAAATTCCAGTTGGCATTGAAAATGAAGTACTGGACCAAAAATATTTTGTACTCATTTATACTCCGATTTAATTACCGTTATATTGTCGATTAATTGCAAGAAAAAATAAAATTGCAAAAATGTGTCAACAAACCTGCATTTGATTGTTAAACTTGTCAAGATGGCGTAAATAGATTATGCGCAGTTTTTTTAATTTTATTTTCCTACAATTAACGAAATATACCGGTAATTAAATCGGTAGTACCTAAATGAGTACAAAATATTAGGCATGGTCTCGTGTCTTCAATTTCAATGCCAACTGGAATTTTAGCGTGGTCGTGCTGGGAAGCAATCTTCCTAGCACGACCTGACTTATACTACGGTAATTTAGAGGTACAAAATTGCTAATTAGTGGTATATAATAGTACATTAATCAGAGGAATTTATTACCATCAAAATGTTATAATGAATATGTTCATGGTCGTGCTAGGAAGTACAACACGATTTTTTCTAACATTTCACCTTTTTTCTCTATTTCTATCAAAATTATTCGTTACGGCGTAAAAGCTGTCATTCCAACACGCTTATTACGCAATGATTGACGTGTCCCTCTATTATCTGTCACGCTAAACACGTCATTATCGGATGATTGTCACCCGCACGCGCTCAACAATGGGACGCGGGTTCGAATCCCGCTTTGGGTATTTTTACCCGTTTTTAGGGAATCTCGAAATAATCCGCTTTGTTGTGCTTTTTGGTTGTTATGGGATTATTGGATAAGTATAATTTGATAGATTTCTGAACGATATTGTTCTTTTGTTAGGAAAATTGTTCCCTCTTCTTACGAATAGTTCGCTTTGTGTTGGATTAACGGAAAAATATAAATGAATGAACGAAAAAGTTTTTGACGCAAAACTTATTGAGGTCAGCATGATAACAGTGTGTAGCGCCCATAGATATATTGTTTTTAACATTTCTGTGGTAGCGTCTTTTGGTAGCTGATAAATAATAAATACTTTCTATACAATCTTTTTTTTTTGAGAAAGTTCTAGAGAAAGAGGTTAGAAATCACCAAAGAAGCCTTGGGTGGAACATATGGAAATATCACATATTACTGCTCAAGAAATTGTTAAACTTTTTACCCAAGTAAAACAAAATAGTGTCTCAGAAACGTACTACTAGATAGCTTATAGAATGATAATATGAATTGTCTACCATAAGAATAAAATATCTATAGCAATCTGATCTAGAACGCTTATATCAATGACAGAGTTTAGTAAAAGTGTTCTTGTACATCTCTTAAGAATGAGTTAAGAAAACACTACTACTAATAGAGTTCAGATCAAATTGACTTAAGAGACGTTTCTAGTGTCTCTCTAAACCGTTTAGACCGTACGTATCTAGTGGTACTAATAGATTTTATAGATAGAGTTAAGACCTTTAAAGGAATCATTGCTCGTCACGTTTTAAAACCAAATGATTAAGACTAACAACTTTGGTATTTTACCGTGACGCATAATGGCGTGATTACAAGAGTTATTTTACTTAATAATATTTGCATCATGGCGTAACAAATTTATTACACAATTTTATTAATTTGTGTTTAAGTAAATAACAAATCAATATGCGATTGAAATTCTATCGTTGAATATTATGCTCTTGTAAAAAAGAGCGCCCGCTGTTGTAAGATTTAACATTTTTTTTTGGATATGAATATTATTTGATATAAGCAATTCGATTTACATTTTAATGCCTAAAATACTCATTTTATAATATAGTTATTTGAAACATTTCATCAAATGTCTAACAGACATAAGTGATAAAAGGGTATACGTAACAAAAATATTTGAAGCAAAAAAGACCTGCAACATTTCAATAGCGTCCAGATAAAATTTTTCTAGAAAACATTTCTGTAGAACAAACAGTCTAGTTTTTTTTTGTAGTATGGCAGAATAATTTTATTACTACATACTAAACTATCTATGAGAGAATAACTTTAAGAGTGGTTTAAAACTTATGTAGTGACTGTCAACTGTATTAACTTGATCACAGTATTTCTATTCTTCAGTGAATAGGTAATTTCATGTGTTGTGAACGTAAGACCATGTTGCAGTACAAACCAATATAATTATTACAAAGGGTACCCGAGTAAAAAGTATTTCAATTTATTAAGTATAAACACGTGAGAAATGCTAATTATAATTGTACCATAAATACCCTTTCATTTGATAAATCATATTTCAAACAGCCAGTCCGCCATCTTGATTTAAGTCGCCTGACTATATTTTCGTATTCCTGACAGCAAATATGCCGTTTTGATACGCATACATGGGGGTTTTTCTAACCAGTCCGCATTCATAAGGATTTAAGTCAACAATTTTTTTCGATATTGACAGCAAATTTCATTTTCAAACATGGGGCAAACAGCCAGTTTTGAATTTAGACGTGACATTTTTTTCTATTGATCTGACAGCAAACCCTATTTGATACCCATTACAATGGGTGCATTTTACTAATTCTTATAACAGTCACGTGACAATTTTTTTCGTATCCCTGAAAACCCTTTCATATACCCATTCGTTAAAGCAGTGGCAAAAAAGCTGTCCGCCATCAATTTAATCATTGACTACTTTATTACGTATTTGACAGTGTCCTCATTTGATCCCATATCACGGGGGGCATTAAATAGCCTGTATATTGGATTTAAGTTATTGTACCTTGACAGCCTTTTTATTTTTGATACCCTAAATAATCAACAATTTTCTACGTTTCTTTATGAAGTTACTAGAAGTTTCGATTTTCTTATACATTTTTACCCTTTTTAAAACTGCGGATTTCGACGAAAATCACCAGCTTTTAATTGTTTCATTTTGGTCCATTTAAGATGTATCCAATTTAAATTGGAGTAAAAAGCACTTATAAGCCACTTTCTCTGGAGATGTTTGAAAAACTGACTAAAACGAGATTTTCATCATTTATTAGACAAACTTTTTATATCTTCCCTATTGTACTAGACTGAAGTATTTGAGATTGGAGTACGTTAGCTAAATATAGAATGTAGTCTGAGAAAAAGTTTTTGTCTTAAATTTATGGCTTTTGATTCCAAAGATATGGAAATTAGTGTCTTAGGCTCTTTTGGTAGAGCATTTTATCTGAAAGTAATTATAACTACAAGGGGGACTACTTAAAATATGTCTATGAACAAATGGAAAATAATTTTCTTTTCACATTTCATTTCATTTTGAAAAGCAAGTCAGAAATTCCACAAGGGGCACTACTAATTGCTAAAAACACTTCAGAATCGAAAACTGAGAGGAATTTCCAGCAAATGGAACTATTTAAAGAGTATAATTGTAGCAACTCAACACGTGCCTGTGATTAAGATGATATCAATGACATGACATGTGTTTTGCACTTAATCCTATCAAAACAAACACTACTAGTCTAACTATAACTAGATAGCATTTCTAATTGCTTCATAAATACTGTATCATGGCAATTAGTTTCATTTCATCGACGACTTCTAACAGACAAGTAAACAGATTAAGAGAATTCTCAAGTGTCAAGTGTCCACATGAAGATGAATATGTTTGGTTCATCTCACTTTAAGAACACAATCTGGCTAACTGCTATAAGTGTGACCACAGTGATAGCCCTCTCCGATGTTAACACAGACTGCATTGAAAGAAACAACGGAATTATCTCAAACGACTTCCTACTCGGAACTTGGTATAAAATATACAACTTCATTCACCTTGGATTATACCCTACATGCTCATGCCCTAATGTGACATTCATCAAACCAACAGAAGAAGAATTAAGAGGGTATAGAGAGAAGTATGGCAAGGAAGACCTGCCTCATGTAATAGGTGATAATGCCGTAGTAGAAGACAGAAGCTTCGTCAAAGGTCTAGTTCTTGGAGGAGCAGAAGCAAAGACGTATATCATAGATCCCGAATCTATGATGAGGAGTAACATTGAAGGTTTTGAAGTGTATGTGTTTAAACGGATTAACGATAAGTATATGCTATTCTGGCAGTGTGGTTGGAGAGGTGCCGTGCAGTGGTTGCTGACGAAGGATTCGAAGGTTTCAGAAGAAGAATTGAGGCAGATTATTAGTGAGAGACCTGAGATTGTGAATAAGAGTGGTGTGAGATATTGTGACAGAACGTGTTATAGATGATAAATCTATGTTTATGTAAAAGACTTAATATCCGATCAAACTGAAGCAAATAGCCGTTTGTACAGGAGGGTATAACCAGTGCATTCATAAGGATCACAACCCATTGGTTGCAGATGTTAAGAGCGCGTTTAGCATGGGACAGCTAGACTGGTGCCATAATTTGAGATATTTTTTGAGTTGATATAAAGTCGAACGCCGTTAATCAATGTGTATTGATACTAAGACAGTCTAATAAGTAGACAGTCACGTACCTAACTTCGCGCGAATTAATATAATTCTTGTAAAGCAGGAAAAAAGCTGTTTTAACTCAAAAATATTGATCTATTTATAAGTAATCAACACTTTTACACGTCTTTTCATAAAACTAGGAGGGGCCTGTTTCGTACCTGACTACTCTGAAGAAACATCCGAAACAAACTCAGAGGTCACAGTCTCTTTTAAAGTCCAGACATCATAAATGTAGAACAATAATTATACGAGGACCATGCAGGCAATGTCTGAAATGGTCTTTTGAAGAACCACACAAATTTGAGTGGACCTGTCCAGTCAATGCAAGCATTTGTACAGTTATCGTGGAGCTCAACTTATAACACAAGGAGCTCAGCGACACGACGAACAATACCAAAGAAAGGACTTGTTTAGGCCGCTTATTACTCAAACTGTCAGACAATCATTTAATCGAATAAATAAATAAAAAACAACAGCTGGCCCACATGGGTCCTCGTATTCACAAATGCTAAATAAAATAAATAATTACATGTAAAATAAAATAATGTCAGTTTGTATAAAAATATAAAATAATCATACATGTCAGTTTGTATATAAAGGAAAAAAGAAGAAAGAAAGGGAAAAAATATAATACAAAAATGTCAGATTGTATAAAAAAATCGTAAATGTCAAACGAGATTTTCACATTTATTACATTTTTATTTTTGTCGCTATTGTACTCGGACGTGGTAGTTTTGCGATTTGATGTTCGTTGAAATATTGTAGTTGAGAATTTGTTTACATTTATGGCAGGTTTTTCCAAAGATATGGAAATTATTTTCTTATCATTTTTAGTCAGAGAATATTGACAGTAATAAGGCTACAAGGGGGACTACTAATATGAAATGAAATGAAATGATGAAATAATGTTTCTTTTCATCATTTCATTTCATTTTGAATATTGACAGAAATAAGGCCACAAGGGGCACTACTAATATGCTAAAAACACTCAGGGTATCGAAAACTGAGAGGCGATTTCCAGCAAATGAATTTTGAGTAATTGGTAACTCACCGTCAAGCATCTGAACGGCGTATTATTCTATGCACGCCCGTTAGAACTATCAGCAAACTGAAAAGGCCTATAAGGCTAAACTCATGTTGGGGTCGTGGGACTGTCTTAAAAGTACATTGGGACCATGGACTGCAAAGGGCAACTAGAAGTCTGTCAAGTGTGACAGTTCCTTTCACTCCACTTAGTTTCAGAAGACACTAGTCTACTTATTCTTTATACATGGTGCATGGAGTTTGTTGTAGAAACGTACACTTTGGCATTTAAACGAATTACTAATTTTATTACCGTGAGCCTACTCGCATAAAGGGCTACTTTTAAGCACAGTCCTGGATTTAAATTGTATTTATGCTATGAATGTCGCTATGGGAGGACTTTTGTGTAAAGATTAATATTCGCTTTTTAACAAAAATCAAGGCATTTTCATACACGTATTGAGATGCAACATAATCCAATTTGTATAAGCACCGCTCCTTCCATTTAAATACACCTTTCTCCCTAATCCCACCAAATTGCCAGGTTATGACACAGTTTTGCGTAACCCTACGTCGAGAAGGTTCGTCGTGAGACATGTAATATTCAACTGGCTGTGCATCCATTATTCAGTCGGCGTCACGGGCCTAAAGGCGAAACGTTGGCGTGAAAACGAACAAATTATTAACGAGACTTGCAAAATATGATTCTCGCAGAACGTGTGATAGCGCTGTTATACGTCGGTAGGAGAGGGCATGTCGTTTTCTTTAGAGATTTTGGCAGTGAATTCTTAAAATTTTGCTCCAATTTTGTGAGTTTTTATGTCTTTAACAGTTATTCCATTTTTTGAGGCCACCACAAGTGCTATTACTAAGCAAACAGTTATTTTTTTGTTGACCTATTATGAACTGTAAGCCTAGTAATCACGTTTGTGGTAGTTTCCGACTTTATGAATGTTAAAGACATTAAAACTCAGATACCTATACAAAAATGGAGCCGAATTACTCCTGTGTCTAGCATGGGTTTAGAAGTGTGGTTTTGAGGATCAGGAATTTCGTTAAGAGGTCGATATTTGTGCCAGGCGAAATTTGATGCCTATGTAGGCAGGCCTATGTTCAGCAGTGGACGTCTTCCGGCTGATGATGATGATGATGAAATTTGCTGCAGAAAAAACACTGCATTAACTTACATTATCTTTTGAAATCTGACGTCATATTGTGGAGTAAAAATTGATCAACATCTGCTATAAAAGTTTTACTACAATACTCTCCTTTACAGCTGGGTCACAGATACACTTAAGACGAAATTGAACTCTTCCCACACAATTCTTGTCTAAGTATATCTTAAACGACTTACATAAAGCGCCAGGCAGAAAATTCATCATCATTATATTATAGTATCCACCAGATGTTTCAATTCAACTTGACCTAGATCTTTAAATACATTAGACCTACAAAAGAAAGGTCAGTTATCTCAATTGGTTTCCATCATTGCTTTCCATTAGGTTTTTACTGCGTGAAATACCTACATAGTATTCAGTGGCATTCTCAGTGACAAAAGCTTAGTGATCCATTATATCTTCGTCTTCGTTCTCCGTCACTTTAACTTTCATCAACTATCGTTAGTCACCATGGCTTGGCACTTACGTGAAGGTTGTGACCTAAGTGGACTTTAAGTAATCTTGGTAGTGATCATTGAGTGCTTGCAAGTAATGTCTGCTTGCTTGTACAAATGCAAGACTACGCTGCAATGTCACGGTAATTGTGAGCATCGTTTAGTTTATGATCGAAGTTATGAAATCGCAAACTGCCAAGAAACGGGAATTGCATGCTTATATTTTGACACATCATATTTGTTAAAAAAATATCAAAACAATTATCTGCACAAATATCAACATTTTTGACGAGTTCACTCAATTATTATTACCCTTTTTAACTTTGTTTAGGTAATCTAAATGAAAAAAGGACACAACTCAATGTGGTCAGTGACGCAAAACAATCAACGTTTGCCGAGTATCGCTATTTTTATTTAATTTTGTAGAAGTGTTATAATATTCGATTATCCATCCATCTTACAAAAACGACAAAATTGACTGCTGAGTATTCAAACTATTAATAAATGGATCATCTATAACAAGTAACGTTACAATATCTTACACCATTTTCCTTATGCGTAACCTCAGGCCTTTCCTGAATAATCTTCTGCATTTCTGCTTCTGGAGCGTGCCGGTCTCTCGTCAGTAACCACTTCACATGACCCCTCAAACAGCACTGCCACCACAACATGTACTTATCACTAATACGTCTAAACACATACACTTCGTAACCCTCCTCGTTACTCCTCATCGCAGATTTGGGGTCTATGATATACGTCTTTGTCTCTGCTCCTCCAAGAACTAGACCTTTGAAATACCCTCGATCAGCTACTACAGCATCATCGCCTATTTCATGAGGAAGGTCTATTGATCTGAATTTCTCTCTATACCCTCTCAATTCTTCTTCTGTTGGTCTGGTGAATGTTACATTGGGGCATGAGCAAGTAGGGTATGGTCCAACGTGTATGAAGTTGTATATTTTGTACCAAGTTCCAAGTAGGAAGTCGTTTGAGATAGTTCCGTTGTTTTTGCAATGCAGTTTGTGTTTACATCGGATAGGCCGATCACTGTGGTCACAATTAAAGCAGTGAGGCAGATTGTGTTCTGGAAGTGAGATGAGTAGAAGAGATTCATTTTTAATATTTTCGTTAGCTGCAACTCCACGTACTTTAAAATTCTCTTTCTTTTCTTCGCTATCCTCACTAGTTCAAATCAGATCAATTTTTGGTTTTCCGGGATATCGACGCGTTTCATTGTCTTGACGTTTTTCTGGTGAGTGCTGATTCTGACTTTCAAAAGTGATTTCTTAGTGACTTGTACTATTAAAAATACCTTTTTATGTAAAACTTTGTAGTCTGTTACAAGTTGTCAAATAAATTCTACCAGTCCATCACACGGTATTTATTGAACAGTAAGAAGCGTAATCTAGTTGACACTAGTAAGTGCTGCAAATATTTGTTTTGATAAAATAAAGTGCAAAGGGTATGTCACCCATATCTTTATAATTGCTAGCACTTGTTTATCTGGTGGTTCTTATCTCAAGAAGTGCTTGTCCGGTTAAAATGTCATTTGCCTTCTCGGTAGATTATTGAATCGAGGGCTGATTTAACAAGGTGTTTTTTGTTTCTTCTTTTTCTGGATGGGGTGAAAGGACAGCCAGACTTACTGACCGAAAATCCACTCTGTTATTTCAATTGCTCTTTACGTTCCTGGGTCACAGTTACTGTTACAAATGGTCCGGCGAGTGCTTGTCTGGAAGTAAATGAGGTGAAAGTTCTATAGGATAAAAGCGTGAATATAAAACTAAATATTTATCATGATTGATATTTATTTTCAGTTTCGAATATTTCACCAGTGTTGCAAGTGTGATCCATGACAACGAATAAATTAATGAACTACTTTAGATAATACTCGTAAATGTAACTTTATACAAATCCGTCCAGTACATTTTGTGTGAAATAGTTACAAAATGCCATCGTCACAACATCTGCATCCCTCTTTAACATTATGAAGATGTTTATAATAGGTACGATTAATACGGATGATAATAATGATGGTGAGAAACGTCAAAAAAATAATCTAACATGGTTGGATTAGGCCAGGAAACGGAATGAATACATTTTGAATGACCCCAACCGTACGAGGACTCCTTAAATGATGGGTGCTCCCATGAGAGAGGTTCTCAGGATGTGTAGGTACCCATGTAAATGAGAACGTGAAATATTTAGCTAACTGCCTGAAACGCGGTGAAGGAGGCCCCTAAAGGTTCGTTCATGACACTGAAAACTTAACTTCTTCCATTTATTTTGGCATATTTTACAGGAAAAATGAAAATTAAATTATTGGGGATGATTTTCGGTTTGTTTGTCACAATTTTTTTAGATATTAATGAACAAAGACATAAAAATGAGATACGGGGAAAAACGGCATTTTTTTGCTAGAAAATCCTGTCTTGGAGCGGCTGTAACAGTCAGACTTAAATGAAAAACACGATGATGTTCAGTTACTCTTGACCCAGAACAACTACTTGCAGATCATGCAACTATTTTGTTCAGTGCGGGGATCGAACCCGCGACATTTTGTTTTTTTAACGTGGTAAATTCATCAAATCCCAGGCAGGGCAGGAGGGACTGTCAGACTCGTACTGATTAAAATCCACGGTGTCCTTCAATAGCCGCCTCCTCCTTCGCGAGCATTACTGCTTCACAGAAGGAGGCAACCACTTCCCACTCCGTCTCGCCCCGCAGCATGGCCGCGACCAATGCCCGGCGCGAGAGGTCTCCACCTGTCGCCGCCGTGAGGACACGTCGGTGCTCTACCCAAACCTGCGACACATAGTGCAGCAGTCGATTGCTCAGGCACACAGCAGAAAATTTGAAATACTCGTCCTCGTCATCATTGAGACAGTATATTTAAATTGTAAATTACATACATATTTTCAAAACAACCTTTCCTAACTAAAACAACTCACCTAATTATGAGTTAACAGCATCCTTTCAATGCTGAACTCATTTACATCTACATACCCGTGTAAATGAGCTTTCGGTGTAAACCAGCTTCCGCGTGAGACGGTTCATTAGTGCGCGGATTGTTTTAAATTATTCGCAAACAAACATCATTACGTTTCCTGCTACATCGCGAGGTGGGGCTACGAAAACTTTGCATAGAACAAAAAATGAAATCCCCGAAGGTTTATGTAGAGGTGTACTGTACACTTTTTTTTAGCGTAGCTGAATTCATCAAATGGTCCTTCTTCTGTTCCGTGGTCAGACTTGTACTGACTAAAATCCACGGTGTCCTTTATTAGCCCTTTACTTTCCAGGTCCACAGTAATGGAATAAGTCCCGAGACCGTGTACTGTACACTAGCGAGCAAAAGTATAGAATCACTAACTTTTGATTGATCCGGGATAGCTCCTGAACTAATGATGTGGTTTGAATGAATTGGGTATCAATTTAAAGTTAACAGCTCCACCTTTAAAATGGTATATTTTTTATTATTCTTAACTAGTTATGAGTACTCAAAATCGCGCGGAACCGGAGTAAGTGATTAAATACTTTTGCTTGCGTTTGTACGTAATAATCACCCACATTTTGTCAGTTGGTCATGTTCAAGGTCCCTGATCAGGCATGAATGAACCCATGGCGTTTCTATGTGTGGCTGCTACTGAGTATTTCATACTGGATAAACACAACACTCCTCTTGGAAACCGAAGATCTTCAGAAGCTTCTTAAATAATACTGAAAACAGCTGAAAGTGGCGACTTCCTAACATGAAAGTAGCTGTTTTCAGTATCGTCATAGCGAGTTATGAAGTAATATAAATGTGTCTATCTACTCTGGGTATCTGTTTTGGGTGAAACAAAGATTAATTAACATACATCCATCCTTGCAAACTATTTTTAGATTTTGATGGAAGCGTGCCTTAAAATTAGGTAGCTCCGCTGGTTTCCTACCCCCACACTATCCCCTAGCGAGAGACAAACGATGTTTACCCTCTATCTCGACTAAAACAAACCAACACGCCCACCGAACATGTTTTTTGCACCTTTCCTACCGTTATATTTTATCTATCGGATATTTTCCTGGATTGCGATCAGCTAGAGGCAATGTTTACTCTCTATTCGACAAATATAGACAATTCCCTAAAGAAATACGTGCTTTCATTTATTTGTTATGGCTGGTCATGCGAATTAGTTGGAACCTCAACTCAAAAGGTATAAGGAATATTACCTGGAATGGCGGAGACGACATTTTAGAAATGAGGAGAATCGTTTGGTTTACTGTGTGTATGTGAAATGTTATCTATGTAGTATTGATATTTTCTATGTTTATCTGGGAATTTTCCACGTCTCCATAAGAAATAATTAGAAAGTATAAATAAACGTGTAAGTCTTGCGGTCCTTGCAAGGGCACTGCAGGCTATCTGAGTCTATAAACTATAAAAGGTGACTATAACTGACATACTATGATCTATCAACACACAGCCCAAGCCGCTGGACGGATCGGGTTGAAATTTGCCATGCAAAGAGATGCTATGACGTAAGCATCCGCTAAGAAAGGATTTTGATCAATTCTACCCACAAGGTGGTAAAATAGGGGATGAACGTTTGTATGAAACTTTTTCAAAAAACACATCGTTAAGTTTCGACATCCACGCGAACGAAGTTGAGGGCACAGCTAGTATATTTACATAGCTCTAGTTTCCAACTCATGTTCAACTTGGAATTTGAGTTGCGTTAGTTACAACTGAATATTTTTTAATCGTTTTTTTTGTGTTATGCATACTGTCCCACTGCTGGGCAAAGGCCTACCCAAAGTTTTACATTAGAGTTCTTCCAAATCGTGGGCCACGTCAGTCACATGAACGTTGCTACACAGTACATGTCTGAAGATGGACGGGGAGTCGTCAAGGTCGACGGAATAGTCACTGCATTAATAAAACCGCCATGTTCAATCAAATGGAGCTTCAATAAAAATTTTGCAGGAAATGGAAGTAGGAGCATCATCATCATCAGCCGGAAGTCGTCCACTGCTGAACATAAGCCTCCTCCTTACACCGCCACGCCGAACAACAATTCGCCACTTGCATCCATCGGTTGCCCGCGACCCTCACGATGTCGTCGGTCCACCTAGTGGGAGGCCTGCCTACGCTGCGTCTTCCAGTCCGTGGTCGCCACTTGAGAACTTTTATTCCCCATTGGTTATCAATTCGACGAGCGATGTGGCCTGCCCATTGCCACTTCAACTTGCAATTTATTTTTTTAATAGGAGCAGTGGTCACAACCGAACAGAACGAATGACACATCATTTTCAGATTTCAATAGTCGCCGTACAATTTCTAGCGCGTGATTCCAATTAGCCGCATGCTGATTGTGGCAGGTGGAGCCGCAAGCGATCGGAATCTAATCATCAGTGATCACTAAGGGTCAGTTTACAGTAGCGAAGATTCGAATGTGCTTCGACTCTGAAACGTCAATCTGAAACTTTACATAGCAAATTCACACTTAACCTCAGAAATTAAAGTATATAGAGTTATTCTTACAAGTCGGTCTACAGGGGAGAATCTGGGGGGTATTACAACGTCTTAAAACCTGCCCCTGCAGTCTCGACATTAGACAGCGACAAAAATCAGTCACTAAGTCGTATCGTTGTCAAATTCCTGGCGCTAGACGTCTTGTATAGCTCTGTCACTTTCAGTCGCCGGAACAAGCCTGGTTTTAAGACGTTGAAATACTTTCATAAAAAAATATTTTTTTGTGTTAAAGATTTTAGAATACTATACATATTACTTTTGCCATTAAATATTTTTTTATATGCCGTCTAAGTAAAAAAAATCAGGTATTTAACGGAATTCGTGGGTTTATGAGCATGACAAACTATGATTGGATTTTTGCAACTTCGCTATATTTGTGAAGAATTTGACCCTTAGATTTGCTTCGACTCACTAATGACGGCGCTAGTGTGAATTGTCCCTAAACGTTACCATGTTACCTAAATAGATGTTAGATACATAGATTACACTACTCATAATATTATGACTAGTGTAATCTGTTTAGTGATATAAGTATGTCATATGATCGTGTGACTTGCATATTTTGATATGTCGCATTAATAGTTTCTAAGTGCGATAAGTGATGGAAATAGAATGATGATGATGATGATAGATTGTGGAAAAAGATATGTTATAGTTTTGGTTACATATTTATGGATTGTTAAGTGGGTGAGTGAGAAAAGTATACCTCATACTTGTGTTTCTATCTTGCTTTAAAAGGCAAGGAATAATATACATACAGGGTGACCGGTTGATTGAAGTCCAAAAGAAAAAAATAGGTTCCTCATGCCGTGGGGTATTCGAATCATCTCAAGTATGTTCCGCGATCGTTTTGATAGGCCTGTTGGTCTAGTGGTTAGTGATCCTGACTGCTATGCCGGAGGTCGTGGGTTCGATTCCCACCCAGGACAAATGTTTGTGTGATGAGCACGATCATTTGTTCTGTTTCTGGGTGTAATTTATCTTTATTATGTATGTATTTAGAAATATATAAGTAGGTATGTTTATCAGTTGTCTAGTACCTACCTATGACACAAGGTCTGGTCAAGGGACTAGATGGCGTTGTGTGATAGTTGTGGAATATTATTATTATTTTAAAGTTTTCGAGTTATTAATGTTTCACTCCTCTAACGCAAAGGACGTTTGAAGAAACCGGGAGATTTTTAGACGTAATGTGAGTTTGACAGTTACCCACTCCACGCAGTATAGGAGATTTCCTTTTCACTTGATAATTTAGGTTTCTTTTTTATAGATATGTGTAATGGGTTTGCTCTTGACCTTAGTCGAGTTCAGGAGTGACTAATACAAGGTCGAGAATGGAGCGAGCTTACCCAGAAGAAGCCTGTTCAATCTAACTTTGAAGAGAAAGATTGGGGTTGCATGTGTTAAAAAACACAGATGTAGGCAGACAGTTGAGTTATATTTTTGCTAATTAAAGCTAACTTTGTGAACACTAAAACCAATAGCAATTCCATGACAAATTAGCTATCCAAACAATACATTATCAACATACAAAACAACATCATAATACTCCCATTCCACTACCAGATTGTACAGCCACACAAGTTGATCTGTTCTCCCGTCACGTCCGAACCAACACAATTAAATAATATCGGAGCTCAGTTTGCTCCAGTTCGAGAGTTGAGCAACTCCTGGACCTGATAGAAAGGTTATTATTATTGTATTATTTACTTGTATTGTTGTGCTGGATTTTTGGGAGAGCAAGGAAAGGTTTCGGAATTGCAAAAATATGAGTTTTTGCTGGGTGATATTTAACGTACAAAGCGTTATTTTGAAATCGTTGTACCATCACCATTTTGTTCACCTTAGAGGTTTTCGGGACTGTCTTATCAGCTGTGACCCTGGAACGTTAAGGGCTTTTGAAGGACACTGTAGATTTTAGTCAGTACGTATCTGACAGTCACTCTCGTTTCGTCTTGGGTGGGAGAACTCATTTGATGGTTATACCACGATAAAAAAAGTTACAACATAATTATGCACCTGTTTTCCCGATAGTGTTATTCAGAAGTGTACTACTTCTTCACAAGACATATATAATAGACGAACTCCTTGCATTAAAAGTCTTCAAAACCTCCGCGTCTCGAGGTGTCGTTTAATTACCACCCAATATTGATGAATAGAAGATTTACACCCTCATCTTCAAACACTGAAGTTAAGACACATAACATTGAAGTATTTTTCATCTATCAAAATTTTCTAGTGTATCCAACATCGCCATGCTTAGAACGATAGACTGATAATATCTTTCTTCAATCTGTCATATGTCGATACTCCCGTTCATGAAACTTGTTTCTACGGTGGTCATGTTACGTTTGCTGGGTGTCATAGGTTTTGAGTAGTCAAAACGATAATTATCTTAACCATTCAGGCAAAGCAGTTAATTGTTATTACTCACTTTGCTGTGGCTGTGGGAAAGAGACGGAGCTATACAAGTCGTCTAGCACCATCTCTTTCCCACCGCCTAAACTGGATCGTGTTAAGAGCTCGTGGAAGGCCTCTGTTTCTTTGATTGTTCTCACCTTATTTTAACTGAAATTTCTTTCCTCTCTATCATCTCATCTGCCTGCCTTTTTCCCTACTATATTGGGGTCGGCTTCCAGTCAAACCAGATTCAGCTGGATATCAGTATTTTACATGGAGCGACTGCCTGTCGGACCTCCACAACCCAGTAACTGGGTAATACGATACCCCTTGGTAAGACTGGTTGTCAGACTTTGAGCTTCTGACTAACAGTAACGACTGTCAAAGATCTACAAATGACAGCCGGGACCAACGGCTTTACGTGCTTTCCGAGGCACGGAGGAAACTCGCTATGATAGATGGTCACCCATCCACAAACCAACCTCGGCAAGCGCGGCTTAACCCGGAAGATCGGCTTGTGCGGCTGTGATTATTTAGCCACGAGCTCCTCAAAGCCTGGGAAAATTTCTTTCCTCTCTATACTGTAATAAAATGCTAGGCGAGGTTATCAGGTCAGCCACTCGACCGGTCATTGACATTTTGCTTATATCGAGCACCGCTATATGGGTCAATGAATATTGTCGCAACACTGTTGTCTGTCGATACTGTTTTGTTGTGTTTTTTGTCATGCTGTAGTCTGTTGTTTGGAAGTTTGGAGATGAGGATGCATTGATTGGAGTTGCTTTTTGTAGTTTAATACAGTGAAAAGGTTTTGATAAAGTTAATTGGTAAAGTTAACTTCTTCTTCGTCGTGTCGATGATTCCTTAAGTTTAAATAAGCTTCGACGCAAACTCTGCCACATTTACGGCGTTGGTGGTGGCCTCCGACAGGTCCCGTAGAGTGCAGGTGGAATTACTCACAGCACAAGTGAGGAGGTCGGCCATCTTCTGTGCTGAGGCTCAAAGTTAGTTGAATCCCATAATCACAATCAGTCTATAATATAGGAGCCTATATAGGAGACTGAAGTATCCCACTGCTGGGATAGTTCAGTCTCCTCTCTCTAAGAAGGAGAGTTGGCTGTAATATACAACCTTCAGGGCCAATGAGATTTAGTAGCTATGATACATTATGAATAAATGACTTAATTTTTTATGGCTAAAGACATAGACAAAGTTTCCTCTTGAATTTTCTTTTGCCACTTGGAGAGCAATGGTGAAGATATAAATTCAAAGTTATGCGCTGGACTGGGTTTGAACCCCCGATCGTACCACTTGTAATTCGAGGTCGTTACCACTGGGCGCCATAGTTGTTTCTGAAGCCATCTTATATTAACTATATTCCGGGTGCAGCAAAGAGCCAATAGCTTTTTTTTAGCATGGTAAAATCATCAAATGAGTCCTCCCACCCTGGGCAGGGCGAGAGGCCCGATCAGACTCGTACTGACTAAAATCCACGGTGTCCTTCAATAGCCATTTATGTTCCGAGGTCACGGTAATGAGATAGTCCAGCGACCCAGCAGGCTTTGGGCCTCTAGAGAGAACCCCCGTCATTATGCTGACGCAAAGAGCCAAAAGCTAGATCGCTTGTAATTTTAATGCCTCTTACTTCCTCTAAACAATTTAACTACAATATCTTTCGGCAGTACAAAAAAGAACAATACTTAATTCAATAATGTAGAAATCATCTTTACAGAATGAAACCCCACGTTTTTTAAATTTTCCCTCATCTTATTTCACATTTCATCAACATAAAAAAATAATCCAAAGCAAAATTCTTTAACAGCATCGACATTTCCAATTTACATCTCTTAAACTCCATAATACACCAAACCTTTGCATGTTAAGTCTCGAAAAACATCTTTCCGTCAATCAACCTTTTGAAGTAAAAGTATCGACAGTACTGGAGGCTGGGGTCGTCGGCGTGGGCCCTTACTTCAGACATGAAAGAAACTCCCTTGACAACACATCAATCAAGGAGATCGATGTCGAAGTAAAAGGTTTCGCGATGCAATGAGATGTACGGGTCCTGAAAGCTGTCTTGTGAAGTTTTTTCTTTTCATTAAGAAGAAGAAATTATCTATTTTCAGAGACGTTCTAACTTCAGAAGTATAAATGAGAAAGAAAAGTTTGTTACTTGTACGTCTAATTTCACTTAACCGATAATCCTGAAAAAAGGGCCACTTTAGCAAAATTACAATATACATCGCAATGCATTTTGTATTTTTTGCTAAAGCTGCCTCGTGGTACGAATTTTATCACAAATCATTTTTATCTAAATTCTATTAGCAATATTGCCAGTGGCTGGATAAGCATCACGGCGTCTTGACCTACCGCATGACGCAGGTCCTCACCGGACACGGAAGTTTCGGGAGGTGCCTGTGTCTGATGCGAAAGGACGTCTGGGTGTCACCACTGCGAAGATCGCCCGGAAGACACAGTCGAGCATACGGTGCGAGACTGCCTCGCTTGGGCAGAGCACCGACGTGTCCTCACTGCGGCGTTAGGCGGACACCTCTCGCGCGGTACGGAAAAACGTCAACTTGTCAGTAGTATTCTATAACACTAAAAGAAAGGGGTTGAAACTCAAAAAAATCCTGTAATATACCAGAATCAAAAATGTACTTACTTATAGCACTCTTATTCACCACTCATGTGACATCAAAGGTGGGTATCACGTAGTTCTTAGTCAGCAAAAGTAATATTCATAAAAATGTCTCCTTGGCCGAGAATCCAAGATTTTGGGGCAAACATTAAATATTTGTGTTCAAGACAGCACAGCCGTTCGTCTCTGAATTTCGTATTCTGAAACGCCTGAAAAATTTGCATTTCAAAACTCACACAGGGGTTGCTCGGGAACTGGATAAAAGTTTAATATCCTACGAGTTTAGTTTGTGACAAAATGCCGGGTAAGTACTGTGTACTGAATTGTTCAGACTTCAGAATATTGTGACTTTGCGTACTTATTGAGAATTTAATTTTTAGTTACGTAACGGTAACTTTTTTGTTAAGATTTATTTTCATCTCGTGCCAAAGCAGTCGTGCGAATACATTTGTGTCGCAAGTGTTTATTACGTGACTCAGTAAGGTATCCATAAAAGTGATTGGCATCATCTATACTAATAATGCTAAACAAAATTGATGATGGCAGTGGCAGCGCAGTGATAACGGGTCCAACTTACAAGTTGTTGTTCAAACCCATACACGCGCTAAAGTAGTTTGTGTAGGTGAGAAAGAGACAGAGCTACAACAAGTCGTCTAGCGCCATCTCGTTCCCACAGCCTAGACTGGATCGCGTTATGAGTTCATGGTAGGCCACCAGAACTGCGAAGGAGGAAACTGACATATGGCCGGGAGTAACCATGGAGTTTCTTGCCGGTTTTTCTCCATGGAATCGACCAACCCGAACCGAGTACCTGTTGTCGACGTTTTAGGCCATTATAGGCCCATGAAGGCACTTCATGGGCCTATGTGAAATAAAAATATTTGATTTTGGCCGGTTTCCTCCTTCGCCTAGAATCAAAAATTCGAAGATATGTGACAACTTCAGAGGAGGTATATGTCCCAGCAGTGGGAACATTATTGGCTAGTTATGATGATACGGTCATAACTACCAAACCGCACTGGGCCCGCGTGGTGGATTATGGCCCACTCCCTCTCACAGAGAGGAGGCATGTGTCCCAGTAGTGGGAACATTATAGGCTGATGATGTTGATGGTCATAATTACCTGAAATGTTTTGACTGTTGAACAAATGAGTGATAATTATGTTAATTTGCATCTCACTTCCAGCTTTTTTTTTTTTAGCGTGGTAAAATCATCAAATGAGTCCTCCGGCCCCGGGCAGAGCAGGAGGGACTGTCAGACTTTTACTGACTAAAATCCACGGTGTCCTTCATAGCCTGTTTCGTTCCGGGGTTACGGTAAGGAAATAATCCCGCGACCCCGGCAGGCTTTGGCCCTCTGAGAGGGGGGGGCCCGTCATTATGCTGACGCTCTTTGAGGAGCGCGTGGTACACAACGCGCCGTCGACCCGGGCATGGCCCTTCGTCGGGCAGCGAGTTGCCCTTTACTCGCTGCCCGCATGCCCGCGCCTACGGTGGCCGGAAATCGTCTGCTGACGTCTGACGCCGCGGGTGCCTACGTTATTCGACTGTTCGCATAGATTAGAACACAATACTACACCAAGATCCATAAAATTGTTTTTTTACGTCACAAGATACGAACCCAAAGGCAATAACGATTCATGAAAGAACTCGGTAAATTGAAGAGAAAGAGATAGTGTTACGTTTTATTAGGGTCTACGATTATGGTGGACGTCGTCGTGGGGTCGTTGTTGGCCTAGATAATCGTTTACGAGGAATAGAGTCTTTGAAATTGAGGGCAAGGTTTCAGCAGACTCATGTTTTAAAAAGAAATAATGTGACTGTGAAAAGGTTTCTCTGATATTTTTGTATCCTGTATCCTGCTTAAGTGTTTACAGTTTATTAAGATAATACATAATTGGTTTTTATAATATAATGCCTGTGGATACTTTTTGCTTGCTACATCGTTCTCACATAAACCAACTTGAAATGAATGATGTAACAAAAGTGAATGATGTAATTGCAATAGTTTTGAGATTGAAAAAAAAAATATTTAACGAAAAACAAAAAACCCGACTGCGTTAAAAAAACTAAAAAGAAAGAAACAAGTCCAGTAGTTAAGAATTCACTCATTCACACTCACAGTCGGGGCCCATTCAAATTTTACCAATCAAATCTTCCCAACGGGCCCCGACTGTGAGTGTGAATGAGTGAATTCTTAACTACTGGACTTGTTTCTTTCTTTTTAGTTTTTTTAACGCAGTCGGGTTTTTTGTTTTTCGTTAAATATTTTTTTTTATTTCATACTTTTTAGTTATTATTCAGAGAATTATTGTTTTGCTAAACAACTTTAAATCGTTATAGATCCTAAACTATTATTTAAAATGAAAAATGATAAAGGGAACCTAAAGATGATTTTAAAATACCTATTCAACGATACCCCACATGACATAGTTCATCGACATTTTTTTTTTTTCATTTTGACAATATGGCGTCTGGTTGTTGCTGTGGTGAATTCTGATTACTGTCATGTCTTTAGTGACACTCGCAAGGTTAAGACGAATCGATTGACGTAAAAATTATCAAAATCGGCCTACGCATTTGGTCTCTAGAACGCCACATAGAAACAAACATACATACATACATACATACATACATAGACTGATGAACACATTACCCTCCTTTGCGTCGCGCAGTCAGGTAAAAAGAGTGTCCATGAAGTTTCTTGCCCGTTCTTCTCGAGATCTACGCTTTGGAATGGGCCACCTACGGTACTTTCACAGTTATTAAGTCTTGTGACTGGTACGGGTGTAGCACCATAATTATTTTAAACTATAGTTTTAATTTTTTTCTGACAATTTAAAATTGCCTGTAATGGCGTCAATAATGGCGTCCAAATAGACAAAGTCGAAGTCAAAAGTTAGTTAACTAATTATGCTGAGTAAATAATCTGTATTTACGTGTACACATGAGGTCACTAATAGTGCTGAGTGCATTGTAATGGAATAAAATAATTATAACTAGGATTATCAGCGATAAAGTAAGACAAGTCATTCTAAGGGAGCTATACACTTGGTCGGGTCGGTATTTTCGGTTTGGTAGTGTTGATGACAAGAAGATAACCTGTGTGCTTAGTGCGAGTTTTTTTACGTTGACGCGATAGTAACGTTTAACCGCGTTTAGCGGTCTAATTGGTTGAGAGTTCTCACGACCTTGCAGCGGGCCAATAGGAGCGCCAAACGCGGTTAAACGTTACTATCGCGTCAACGTAAAAAAACTCGCACTAAGCACACTGACTCCAAGCAATTACGAGTACCTACGACGCATTTGTTTGCGTGTTTTGTTTTTTATTCGGCTCATACCGAACGGCAAACTCTGTTCGAAACATGGTGGTACATGTACATGCACATAGTGATCATTGAAATATTTCAGCGGCATTGGCGTACAGGAGGCATACAAACAGTGTCAGCATGATGACGGGGCCCTCTAAAGGCCCAAAGCCTGCCGGGGTCGCAGGACTTATCAAATGACTGTGACCGGAACTTAAAGGGCTATTGAAGGACACCGTGAATTTACTCTTTGCCATGGGTGGGAGGACTCGTTTGATGATTTTACCACGATAAAAAAAGGCAGGCTAGACGACAAAGTTAAAAGCACATATTACGCTTTGAGAAGAAATAGGGTATAATATTATGTAAAGAAAGTAATCAGATATCACTAAGGTATTAAAATTACAACTAACTTTGTATATCACGTGCCCCGAGCTCCTTTGAAAGATTTATCTGCCACCTGAATCCCATACAGACATTTAAATTAATGTTCGGGGAGTCCTCCAAAAGTGACACATTAGATAGAGCTAAATTTTTTATTATGTGTCTCTCAGTTTGCTATGTAACTGTCTTAATCGAAGTCTTTAGATTAATACACACATTAAAAAGGTTTTCGATCAATTTGAAAAATATAAATCTTTTTGTTACAGTAGATATTGCTAAGATTTTTCTAGTTTATTGATCCTTTATTTATATACTATTTAAAGTATAGATGTAGAATTTAAAGCAATAAAACAGTTCTAATGTTTTTCAATTTATAAAAAAATATTGTAGCCTATGCTAGTGATCAGAAACGATTTTTGATGTATATAGATTTGTGTTCATAGAAGTTGTAGGTATTATTTTTTCGTTCATATTTTAGAATTGATCGATTCACGATGTAGTGAAATATTTTTTAAGAATTAGATCTTCATGACCGACAAGAAACGGATATTCAGCGATGTCTCTGTGATCAACAGGGTAAAAACCGGTAGCGATCACCGAATCGTAAGAGGCTCGCTGAGTATCAATGTTAAACTTGAAAGGTCCAGCCTGATGAAGTCTACGCTCCGACCTACTCGGCCCCATATTCAAAACCCCGAAAGCTTTCAACTCGAGCTCTCTAATCGCTTTGCTTGCCTTGAGAACTTAGTGTCAGTGGACGAGATCAACGACGGGCTAGTGGAAACTGTCCGCACGGTAGGATCTAAATTTTTTAGACCCTGTCGTAAAGATAGACCCCAGAAATTGACCGAGCAAACCTTAAACCTCATGGCTGAACGACGTTTGCTACAGCTGCAGTCTTCCGATGACGCGAAGTCATATAGGCAACTCAATAGACGGATATCTAAGTCCTTGCGACATGATCTGCGTCTCTTTAATACGAATCGTGTTAAAGAGACCATACAGCGAAACCAAGGCTCTAAAGTGTTCGCAAAGGACAAGTCTATTGGGCAAAGCCAGATGACAAAGCTGAAACGGGAGGATGGCAGCATAGCGTCGACCAAAGCAGAGGTTTTAGGCGAGATCGAGAGGTTCTATGGACAGTTATACACTTCGGTCGCAAAGCCCGTTGACCGCTTGGTAGGAGATCCAAGAGCCAAGCTGTCCCGATATTATACCGAAGATATCCCGGACATCAGTCTGTACGAGATTAGGATGGCCCTGAAGCAGCTTAAGAACAACAAGGCGCCGGGCGAGGACGGATTCACTTCAGAGCTTCTGAGAGCGGGTGGAACACCGGTACTTAAAGTCCTCCAGAAGCTCTTTAATGCCGTCCTCTTCGAGGGCAAAACGCCTGAAGCATGGAGTAGAGGTGAGGTGGTGCTGTTCTTCAAAAAAGGTGATAACAGCCTTTTGAAGAACTACAGACCCATCACACTTCTAAGTCATGTTTATAAGCTTTTTTCAAGGGTTATCACGAACCGTCTCGAACACAGACTTGATGACTTCCAGCCTCCCGAACAAGCCGGTTTCCGAAGAGGCTATAGTACCATAGACCACATCCATACGCTGCGACAAGTTATACAGAAGACCGAAGAGTATAACTTGCCATTATGCTTAGCGTTTGTGGACTATGAGAAAGCCTTCGATTCGGTGGAAACATGGGCGGTACTTGAGTCACTCCAGCGATGCCGTATTGACTATCGATACATCGAGGTGTTGAAGTGCTTGTATAATAACGCCACCATGTCGGTCCGAGTACAGGAGCAGAGCACGAAGGCGATTCCATTGAGAAGAGGCGTACGACAAGGGGACGTTATCTCCCCGAAATTGTTTACTGCCGCAATGGAAGACGCCTTCAAGCTCCTGGAATGGCAAGGACTTGGCATCAACATCAACGGCGAATACATCACTCACCTTCGGTTTGCTGACGACATCGTAGTCATGGCAAAGTCGATGGAGGAACTCAGCATGATGCTCGATGGCCTCGACCGAGTTTCACAACGGGTGGGCTTGAAAATGAACAGGGACAAGACGAAAATTATGTCAAATGCCAATGTTGTGCCCACCCCAGTCTCTGTTGGAAACTCGGTACTCGAAGTTGTTGACTCATATATCTACTTAGGACAAGTAGTCCAGTTAGGTAGGTCCAACTTCGAGAAAGAGGTCAACCGCCGAATCCAACTCGGTTGGGCAGCGTTCGGGAAACTACGCAATGTCTTTTCGTCCGACATACCTCAGTGCCTCAAGACGAAAGTCTTCAACCAATGTGTGTTACCAGTGATGAGTTACGGCACCGAAACGTGGTCTTTCACTATCGGCCTCATCTCAAAGCTCAAAGTCGCTCAGCGAGCTATGGAGAGGGCTATGCTCGGTGTTTCTCTACGTGATCGAATCCGAAATGAGGAGATCCGTAGACGAACTAAAGTAACCGATATAGTCCACCGGATTAGCAAGCTGAAGTGGCAATGGGCAGGCCATATTGCTCGCAGAGCAGATGGCCGATGGGGTCGAAAAGTACTAGAGTGGAGACCACGGACTAGCAAGCGCAGCGTAGGACGTCCACCAGCAAGGTGGACAGACGACCTTATAAAGGTCGCCGGAAGACGCTGGATGCAGGTCGCATTCAACAGGTATATGTGGAGATCGAAAGGGGAGGCCTATGTCCAGCAGTGGACGTCCTACGGCTGAGATGATGATGATGAGAGTTGATTTGGTTAGTAAGTGCAAGTGTTTGGTGAAAAAAAAAAGTTATTATCTACATTATACTAATAAATCAATCGACTTGGGATCGAACACGGCAAAGTAAAGGCTAGGTTCACAAAAATAAAATTGTCTCGCGATATCGTATAGCCTGGTTCAAGCTTTACCACGTGTAGTTACACGAGTGTCTCTTAAACATGTAGCTTTAAGTGTTACTCGTATATCGAGCACACTAATGAAAGAAATTGCTTTAAGCATGCCACGAGTCAGAGCAACGTGACTTGTGAAGCGATGTGAAGGAAACAAGTGATACACGCGCATCTCCTTTTGAGCTGATTAAGTACTTCACTACACAAGGCGACGTTATGATGACTTTCGACTTTGGTATCCAAATCCATAGAGGTTCGTACACTGGCACGCGTCAATGGATATCAAAGTCGTAAGGAATCGGAGACTTGTATCGCCTAGTTTAGTGAATAGCGACTTCGAGGATAGTGACGGTTGTAGCTCCACTCCTAACAAATCCTCAAAAACACGCGCCAATACCTTACAGGCAATAAAGGTAGCTTTGATTTTGACAGTCTGTGCTGCATTTATAAAAAGCCGCCCAAGTGCTAGTCGGAATCGCGTACAAAGGGCTCCGTGCCTGAAACAGCATCAAAAATAATGTCTGTTGTATGGGAGCCCCTTGACAATTATTTATTTTATTTAGTTTTAATTGTTATAGTGGCAACTCATCACGGAATTTAATTATAGATATGAGCGTAATATTTAAAGCAACATTATTTTATCATAAAGTAACACATTTCAAAATGTGAATCAATGAAATAAACAAATTGCAAGCATGTCTCGATATAAATATCTTTTTCTAAACATTCTAAGTATGATTGTGTCGATAAAAATACTCCAATACTATTGGTTAATATAATAGGACAAACACTTCCATCACTTACTTTTACATTGTCAAACCCATATCACGCTGTAAAAGAATCATAACGCAATATTCTTCGAACAAGGGAAGAAAATAATTTGACAGTTCCAAGTCCCCACTGGATTCTTTGTGTTAATACTCGCAAGTCATCCCAAACGACTTCCATTCCATTGTAGCTCCTGAATAAGTCATGACCTCGATCTTCTATGAAACTAGAATAGGTGTGTTTTATTCAATGATTTGTAATTATTGTTGTTTGAAATGATAATCAATGAGTATTTTGGTTTTATAAATGATGAATAAATATTCACTGTAAAAATAACCTCTGCGTCGTAAAAGTAACGAGAGTAACCTCTAATGTAGTTAACAAGAGTTACTTTTTGTTCAAAATTTTTCTTCAAGATGTCACTGCACTAACACCTGATTTTTTTGAAGAATCGCGTCAAAAGGTTATAAATACGGGTCTATATTTAAACATTTTTTTTTTTAAGTTCACCAACATAGTACCCACGCCAGCTGCCCACACGGGCGTTTTTCCATTAGACGGTCTACATTACAGATTTCGTTCTATGACGATTCTTAAATAGTCACACGCTGACTGAAAGTCCTTCGCATATGACCTTTTATTTCTGTAAACCATCAACAATAAGTCAGTATAAATAACTTGTATCAAGAATGTTCCTAAGAAACCTAAAAAAAATGTTCTACAAAACTCCGTCTCACAAACTTGTAGAATAAAGTTCTAGGAGCGCAAAATGTTGCTATGATTTTTTAAATAGGCGTCGGAAAACTTGACTAAAGTATAACAATTTCTTATAAACCGTGTCGGTAAGTTCCCAAAGGCCTATATATACATGAAAAGAAGTTTATTTTCTTCGTTTGTCGTGCGATAAGAAAATGTTCAGACAAGTACCTACCACCATAATAATTTAGTCGCGATGAAAGAAATTCTTTGTGAAAAACCCACGAAGTGAGAATCATCACTATGTTTCAGAGGTAATGTTCCATTGCTTAGTAACAATACAACATAAATGCAAAACAACTGTAAGTCTTCTTTATGTTTTTCTGTGCAAAAATCTTTTTATACTTTACGACCAGGTGGCCTTCCATGACGTCTTAAGAGGAAACAGCACGGCCGTTTTTCCATACAAACGTAGTCCCCTGTTTTCTCCCTGGATAATGCCAGTAGAGCAATAATATTTTTACAAAAAATCTATGACCACTATTGGCATGTCTCTATGTTTTCCTTTTTCCCATAAATTAATTATGAAAAGAGATATGAACATTCAAAATCCTAAAAAAATGGCCCGATTTTCCGCTACGTTCAAATAATCATTAAACAAATTTGACGAGATTATATAAAAAAAGGAAAACATAGGAACACGGCCAATGCCTTTCTTTATTTTTTAAAGGAAAAAGTAGTGAAATCGGTTAAGTTTTGGAGGAGTAATCAGGGGACTACGAATCGTTGATTTTGTGCCATTTTTAAGGTATTTTCGGTCCAAGCTGCAGTTGTCTCCTTCGCGCTCTGTAACTCTGTTGTGGGCACTGTGCGACAGCAATAGATTTTACAAATACCTATTTTTCAATTCTCCAGCCCTTGCTGTTTCCTCTTAAGAGGATCGTCTACCGAGGGCAGTTGCACTGTAGGACCAAGATGGCGCTTTAAGACTTGTATAGCTCTGTCCCTTTTCCACAGTGGAACTACACTCGTTATTTTTGCCACCAGGTTTTTACGAGATCTGTGGTCTCGTGCCACATCAAAGTAACCCTCACTGTGTAGGTATGCATGCAGGTCATAATTCTTTCCAGAACTACCTGAAGTTGTGATAGTATTTAAATACGCATAATATAAAACAGGCACACAGTAAGCAAGTTGCAATGGCCTGAAAACGTGAAGTTGAAGGCCCAAGACTGATGGTGCAGTAAAAGTGTAATCCTGGAGTGTGGAGTAGTTTTCGTACTCGCATAGTGTGGGTTGGGTTAGACTTACGTCATCTAAGTTGGTAACCTCTTCCAATTCTTTTATATTGTAAAAATGACTGGAACCGAGTGAATACAGATGTGGAAGACCGACAAAATGTTGTGGCATAACTTGGATGAGGTCTATGTGCAGTTTTTGACTGCGATACATTGATATCCTTTTACCAATTAGAAGGATTTACAAAAGCATGTTTTTTTTTAAAGCATAGTTGAATTATATTATTTCAGAGTCGAATCGTAACCGTATCGTGTACCACAAATATTCTCAAACTCCTTAAGTACCCTACAGTCTTAAAGTCGAGATAGAACTACGTCATAGCGTTCCATCACAACACACTGAGAAGATACTTAGACTCCGTTAACAACCTCAATCGATACGACTAGCGTCGAACGAAGAGCAAAACAGTAAGAGTCAATAAATAAGTTACGAGCTACGCTTTGGTGACAGCCGCCATCATGAATAGGCGCGTCCACATAGAGCGAACAGCCTCGCGAGGTATTTGACGCGCGAAGCAGCTCGGTTACTGTGGACGTGGCTCGGCCGCGGCAAGCGCATCCAATGCTGGGGCCGAGCCATCTAGTGTCGGCTTATAGGCGCATTCACACAGATCGAACAACCTCGTGAGGCAGTTTCCTCACGCAGCAAATGCCTCACGATGCTGCTTGCTCTGTGTGGATGCGCTTATAAACAAAGATACATACAAGAACTCAAAAAATCATAGCACTCCTTGCTTTTGGGGAGTCGTGTAAAAACAAGAAAAAAAGATGCACTGTGGCATGTTTTTTTATCTTTTCAATTGACGCACACGACAACTCGCATCGCACGAAGTCGTGCACGAGGCCTTACTTGAAAATCATTTTAGAGTTTATATGTTAAAACTGTGTAATGAGCCGAGTGTTGTGAGGTTCATAAATCATGATATCAGCCCGCAGAATTAATTAGTGAAGGATCGCTAGAGAATAATGATTTGGTTTGACGAACGAGAGTTGATTGCAGTAATATAACGTTGAGTCAAGGGAATTTCTTAGTAGGGTTAATTTCGTGATTCATAATACTTTGTTTAATATTGTTATAATTTAACTAATTTACCTACTGCATAAGCTTGGCAAAGTATTGTACGACGTTGTATGAGTATTTGTAAGTTATTCAAAATTATCAAATTCAGAGGCAGAAACAGACTACAATATATTTGTGGGGATGTGGGATCAGAGTCATACAGCTTTTACAAAACACTTCATCAATTTATTTTCAAGAACAAAACTAGAATAGGTCTTCGTCTTTTTAAGTCAAAACTGCCATCTTCATATTCATTCTTCACTCTAGTCTGACAGTCCCTCCCGCCCTGCCCGGGAGGGGAGGACTCATTTGATGATTTTACCACAATAAAAAAAAGCTCTCTCCTCATAATATATCCATCCATTTCGTACACCTTTACGTTCCGTTTCCCACATATTTATTAATTCAATCATGTATTTACACGTCATGTTCATTATCTGTGTACCAAATACCTAAATCCGTTTCGTAGTTTTTTCATGCGAAAGAGTAGCAAATATCTATTCATCCATCCATCTTCACAAACTTTCGCATTCATAATATAAGTAAGATTTGTACAGTACCTACGTTTCTGAATAGTCAAAGAAAATCCGTATTAAATTACTTGACTCTTACGCATCGCTATAGAATAAGTTTTACATAGAGTTACTTATTACCTCTGTACCCTTAGCACGAATTTTCAGTATTTGAGACGTAAAAACTGGAACTTTGACAATTTCAAATTGACAATTTTCAAGGAAAAAATTTGTTGTTTTTTCGCAGACCAGAGTCGCTGTTCCATTTATTCACACAAAAACGCTGTAAATACGGAAAAGACGCTGTAAAGTAAAAGAGTGAAAATTCTTGCTAAGGGTACTGAACATGGGTGCAAAAACAGCAGTGCTTACTTGCGTAGTTTATATTAACTACAATAATGTAATGTGGTTAAGCGATAAAACCTAAAAATGCTGGAAAACTACTTGTTACAGCAGACAGTAATATGCAGTAGCTTGTAACTATAGCAAGAGCAGATAAGAGGTTTTACGTAAACTAGAGTATGTAAAAGATGTTAAATTAAAATTATAATAATGCTGACTAAAGTGAGAATGAGAGGCCATAATGCCGCTGGATGGCTGGAAGAGAGAGCAGGGGCCGTATTACATCTTAAAACCAGGCTTATTCCAGTGAGTGAACGAGATGGTGCTAGACGACTTGTATAGCTGTCACTTACACTCGCCGGAATAAGTCTGGTTTTAAGACGTTGTAATACCCCCCCAGGAAAGTATTGTAGTGACAAAACTAAGGGATGAAGGAATCCTGCCCGGGTGACGGAACTATACTATAAGATCACTGCTGGGAAACGCAATGGGCAACTTAGCGAAGTTGCTGACGACGCCGACGTGATGCGACACAAAGATAAAGATAAAAGATATTAATATTTATTTTGTATTATATTATTTTGTAATAATTCAACAGATTTCAACTACAAGTTTAGTGAAAATCATCCTTAGCATTACGTTGAGGATCAGTCAGTGGTGGTATCGGCCCAGACTTACAAGTTGCAGGTAGTGGGTTCGAACTCAGCCTGGCGCATTACTATGTGTAATTTATTTCATCACCACTGCTCTTAAAACGGTGAAGAAAAACATCGTGAGGAAACTGGCATGTCCTAGAACCAAACGTTCAAAGAAACCCACCAACCCGCACTGGGATTGCGTGCTGGATTATAGCCCACTTCCTCTCACAAAAAGGAGGCCTGTGTCCCAGCATTGAGAACATTTATAGGCTGAAAGTTCATGTCACAAAAAGATATAGTGCTTTTGTGTCTTGGATGTGTCTACGCACATTTAAACTCAAAAACACGAGCAGGTTTATCCGTAAAGTCGATACATTTTTTTTTAATTTCTTGCGGGAACCAGACCCCTGACTCGTAGCAACTAATTGTTCTACACTTATCGAGACCTATCTTTTATTTGTTTTTTTAAAAAGATAACCATTCTTTATATTCTGAAACTATGCAGCGCTGTTATAATATCTACCGCGTACCTACGTTTAAGCACATCTTAATTTCAGAGCTCCAACATACTTGCCAAGCGAGCTACGGTAAAATTACATTCCTAAGGCTCTACCGGTGTTGCCTACGTGCAAGTATTTTATATCCCTTTCTGAACCCGGCAAGCCAAGAACTTGACGATAATATTGATATTTACTACGCTTTTCGTTGTAAAATGTTCGGAGATTTTACAAAGAAATTTTAGAAAAGTTTGAATAGACTTTTGTTGTTTCTCACTTTATGGTTAGTACTGTTGCAAAAGGTGTGGTGAAAGTTGTGTTCAGCTGAATCGTTGTGATGAAAGATTTAAAAAATCGTGAAAGATAGAGAGAGGTAGGTGGTGATCTCTCTCTCTTTAGTAATAATAGTAACGACTGTCAAAGATCTACAAATAACAGCCGGGACCAATGGCTTTACGTGCTTTCCGAGGCACGGAGGAAACTCGCTATGACAGAAATGGTCGCCCATCCACAGACCAACCTCGACAAGCGCGGCTTAGGCAGGAATTATTTAGCCACGAGCTCCTCTCGATTTTAATAAAGAAAATAAAAATATATTATGTAGAATTCGTTTTTTATCGAGAGGAGACCAGAATTAGAACCACCAGAGTATTCAATTTCATTTCATTTCCTTTACAGAACTTGTTGGTGTACTTTTATTTATAAATAATTTCATTTTGTATCCCCTATTAATCACCCACGCTAGTCCTATAAAAGGCCAAAGGTATTTTTATTTACCTTAAGAGCTTTCATTGTGTGACCTTTACAATGAAACATTATAAAATGCGAGTACAAAGGCACGAGGAAAAAATCCTCCTTGTAAAATTAATTTCTCTAAAAACGGTCTTCACCGAAAATTTACATTATTTGAAAGATTATTGCGTTTTTAGTTCGAGAAAAATTAAATATTGGTATGCCCACCTTTTCAATATGGACGGCTCGATTAGCGCAGTGGCTGAGCAATGAATGTTGTACAGCGTGTCGCGGTTCAAATCCTGGGTAAACGCAAATCTTAAAAAAAAAATACAGAAGAAGAAGAAAGAAAAATCATAATATTGAAAAAAATAGAGAAATATTTGTGATCATAATTCTAATGCTCCGTAGGCGGGATAGTTCCCAGAATCATATTTTTGTCTACTTATACTAATTAATGTATTCTGATAACTATACACTTTGAAATGTACACATACAATACTTTCACAGGTCTTTACTTCTGTGACAATAATGAATATTTTATGAACATTTATTCTTCTTAACTCCGATTCAAAATGCGACTGTGGCGCGGCCAGGAAGTACCACACACTGTAAAATTATTTTTGTAGACTTTATTTTTGGAACGAAGTTCCATATCGCGCGTTGTGAAAGGGGGCTAGACGGAAAAAATTCTTACGAAAAGTTGTCACGACACTTTTTGGAACGAAGTTCCTTATCGCGCGTTGCGAAAGGGTGCTAGAGAGTGGAGTGGGTCGCGACGATTATTTTTGTTGAGTGTATACAGTAATTTCGTTCCATCCGGGTGTCCCTTGACACCTCTCAAGTTTTTGTGTTGTTCAAGTACCTATTTGTAACTGACCAACTTGAAATTAATGAGTAGAAAATATATTTAATGCCCAAAAACTTATTCTTAAGTTACAAAACACCAATTAATTAGCAACAAAACACACCAACATCACAGTGTTTCTTCCAGAATTAATAAAGAAAATACAATCTTCCCTTGACCACTTGCGACTCGTATTGCAACATATTTCTTATTCCGCCACAATATTGTCTCGCCACGTCGCTTGGAAAAAGTCGCTTAACTAAGTTATTAAAAGTTGTCGCTCTTAAGAATTTCTCTTAATTAAAATTATGGCGGTGGGTGACTCTAGTCAAGTTCTAATAATGATGTGGTGGAAGTTATAAGAAGTGAGTGGAGTTTTTGGGTCTTGAAATGGACTTTAACTTTGATTTCAAGAACTTTAGTCAGTAATTTATTATTACATTCGACGTTTATTAAACATAACAACATTTTCTCTTACTGTATAGATTACCAACTCGCTGCCCGACCAAGGACCATGCCCGGTTCGACGGCGCGTTGTGTCCCACGAGCGCCTCAAAGAGCGTCAGCATAATGACGGGGCCCCCCTCTCAGAGGGCCAAAGCCTGCCGGGGTCGCGGGATTATTTCCTTACCGTGACCCCGGAACGTAACAGGCTATTGAAGGACACCGTGGATTTTAGTCAGTAGAAGTCTGACAGTCCCGCCCTGCCCGGGGCCGGAGGACTCATTTGATGATTTTACCACGCCCAAAAAAAAAAAAACGGTATAGATTACAATTTTAAGTTTAAATGAAGCAATACTTTGTGAAATAAGGCCTTATAGACAGATAGCAGACGACAAGAGACGACAATCGTTATCGATCAGCAGTCACTAATACATTTTCAACTTTATACCCCAAGGCGTAGAGTTGAAAATCTATTGGAGTTTACAGATCGTTTCCGGTTGTTTCGTTCGTTACCGCTCAGCAGTCTTAAATAGATTTTCAACTTCATGCGCTAGTGTATAAAGTTGAAAATGTATTAGTGATTGCAGAGCGATAACGATTATCGTCAGCTGTCGTCTGCTGTTTGTCTATAGGGCAAGATCTTTTTTTAAGTAGTAAAATCAAAATGAGTCCCTGAGTTACCCGGACTGTCAGTCGTACTGAATAAAACGCACCTTCCTTCCGTTCCTTCAATAGCTGTTTACGTGCCTGGGCCACTGTTACCTGTTAAGACAGTTCTGTGACCCCGGCAGGCGTATCACGGCGAGTTTCCAGGATAAAATCAAGAAAAAAAAAACTTCAATGATCGCTTCTTCCTGTAACTTATGCCAATATTTATGCAAAAATATAAGAGCCCACGATTCAGGTAGCTTTCAACTTTGTCATTCGGGAAACTTTGGTCTAATTAATTTTGATCTTGCTTGATTGCTTTGATTACGACATTGACTATATCATCTCATTAGCTGATTGCGTTTGAACAGGTTTCAAGTATGTAGTGCCATTTGCAGTTTCAACCCAGATTAGTTACTTTATTTATTAAAGAGGTACACGTAACTGTTAACTGTGTTTTATATGAAAATAAAGTGAAAGTAGACTCTGTGTCCCAGCAGTGGGAACATTATAGGCTGCTGATGATGATGATAAGGTAAAAGTTAGTAAATGATGCCCTTTGAAAGTCTCTCTTTTCTTTTTTGTACATAATTATTACGAGTTAATTTTTGTTTATAGTTTCGATTATATAATTATGTAAAATATATTAAATTTAGCACACATAAATCGAGTTCAAAGTCATAACCTACATCTTGTAAGTCAGGGCCCATAGGTACCACTGGACCACCATGGCTCTATATTGAATTCTGTAGGTTTTTGTAAATCTAAAATATACCAAATCAAAGGTGCAATTCACATTCAAAAAACAAAATCATAGCATTTATTTTAGCAGGCACTTTTGAATTGTACACAAATAAAAATAATTTAAACACTAAAAAGTTATGGTGCTACAGTCCATTATCAATACTATTCAATGACTGAATACCCCACATCATCTAATCATTAAATTAAGTCCATTAAATTGTATGTTCAGCCACAAAGGAAACTAAGAATAAATCAAAGCCATGCACTAAAACTGTTCGCGTACATCGCGTGACTACATCATTACCATGTTACAATGTTCAGCGATTGTAAAGCTTACTTTGTTGACCCGTACTAAAGCAACACCCTGTATGTGTATAGTGTATGGTAATGTAACACTGAAAGGTGTTGTTTTATGTCCATTAAACAACACCTTTCAGGAGCAAGTAGCAGGAAATAGCCGCGTTTATTGGCTGGTTTACTTCTCTATGTGTTTAATTGTAATTTTATTTAAAGGTATTGGCATTTTGACGTCCATTTCTTATGGCTACAGGGGGGGTATTACTACGTCTTAAAACCAGGGTTGTTCCGGCGAGTGAAAGTGACAGATACAAGTCGTCTAGCGCCATCTCGTCCACTCGCCGGAATAAGCCTGGTTTTAAGACGTTGTAATACCCCCCCCCTGAACGCAATAAAATACGATTTTAAATACTAAAAGTTTTTTAGAATCGTTTTCATTATTTTCGTTACCTACAATTTTATTTTACTTCATTTTTTTATAATAAAAACTTAGCTTTGGATTGACGTGGAGCGAGGTGAAGCATGAAGCTCAAGACAGATCGCGATGGAAGACATAATACATATCTGCAGACGCCATCTTCCCCATCCAGGGGACATAGGACTTTGCGTTATTTTCAATAAAAACTTTGCCCCACACTAGCTTGGGTTTGACGTGGAGCGAGGTGAAGCGTGAAGCCCAAAAGAGATCGCGATAGAATACATCTGTGGTCGCCATCTGCCCCTAGCTCTGCCTCTAGGTTCATAGGACTATAAGTAAAGTCCCATTACACACTAGGAATTCCCTGTATCGTGACGGCGCGCGGCGTTTAAAGACATTTATATTGACATACACAAACAACTATCTGTAAGCCATACAAGTAACTCCGTGGGCGAACCAAATCCTTGGTACACAGCGTAGCAATCAATTTTTAAACTGAACTGCCCCAAATTGTACCATCAAGAGAACTTATAAACTTTATGTTGGGAACATGCGACCCCTACTAACCTAAAAATCAGATTACCCACTAGAGCTAGTGCCCTAAACGATTCCACCGTGCATCAAAGGGCAGCAAATAAAAGTAAATAAGCAACGTCCGGGAAGCGAACCCGCGCTCGCACCGGTGCATTACCGCGATGGAGGTAATTGCATTTTGACATGACGCGAGCAAAAGCGCTTGGTGTTCGGCCATGAAAACTGTGTCAATGTTTTTGGAAAGACTTAGAATATGTATCTAGATGTAGATTCATAATTATTACGAGTATCTAATACAAAGTGAGCAATTTAGAATTCCTAACCTGAAACTACTCTTTTCTACCCATTATTATTATTGTTACAATGAAAGTAACAAATAATTTAACACCCACAGAAAATTTATTGAACATCAGGCTGCTTTAATGTCTGATTAGAACGGGTTTCAATATTACTGGCTATTGTAATGAATAGCAGATTTTATAAACTGAAGTGTCAACAATCACAATTAGATCAATTAATATTCAATATTTGGTTGACCGAGCTCCGCTCGGTTTTTAAAATGTCTATATCTTGGGAACCGAGCTTTTCTCGAACCTGGGACCTTGATAAATCGATTCCTTGAGCCGAAAAACCCCTAATCTGTAACTTTCATGAAAATCCTTGGAGCCGTTTCCGAGATCCTGATTATATATAAATATACAAGAATTGCTCGTTTAAAGATATTAGATATATGTAATAACTACTCGTATTATTCAAAACGTCTTTGAACAAAAAATTCTGTGATAGTAATTCATATTATTAAACGTATTTTGCTACAGAAATCGGACGTTTGTGGGCACTATTACTCTATCCTTAGAGACCACAGTGGCCCACACAGTGGCGATGGTGGACGCCCACGGCGTCAAACGTCGGCAGACGATCTCCGGCCACCGTAGGCGCGGGCATACGGGCGGCGAATAATGGGCGACTCGATGTCTGATCATGGACATGCCCGGGTCGACGGCGCGTTGTTCCAAGCGCGCCTCAAAGAGCGTCAGCATGATGACAGCGCCCCTCTCTAGAGGGCCAAAGCGTGCCGGGGTCGCGGGACTTATCTCATTACCGTGACCCCGGAACATAAAGGTCTATTGAGCGACACCATGGATTTTAGTCAGTACGAGTCTGACATTCCCTCCCGCCCTGCCCTGGGTGAGAAGACTCATTTGATGATATTTTAATACCACGCTAAAAAAAAACCTTAGAGGACAAGTGAAGAAAAATTAAACAGTGACTGTCATTTTGGCACTACTTAAGCAATTCATACTACGAAAATGGGCTAACCCGCTATTTTCCAAGCCCCATCCTAATTGCGAACCCCGTGCACCTTTATCGTCCCCGATAAGTACACGAGTGTCGCTCGGAGTAGTTTTATTGCTTTCCCTCTCATCACCGCAGATTCAGTACTAAATACTTGTATTTGTTTGTTGAGGGTAGTTGGAAATGATACTGTTATAGCGGGTTTGTGGTCCCACGGCGGGCGCCAATTTGGCAGATACAGGGCTGGCTCACTCCGCTGTGTAAGTATGAAACTGCAAGCACACGCGGACGCACCGTGGACGGGTTTCACAATCGGCTACCACCCACAGCCTGATTCGCACGCGCTCTGTACATATTTTTGGTAAAATGTACTTTATTCTCTCGAGCACAGATACGTACGTAGTAGGTACTACTATATTCTGTGGTAGATTTTATTGGCGCCCGACGTGGGACTTTCAAATTACTATTTTGCGTTTTTTTTAAGGGTTTATTTCAAGTTACTTTTTGCTTAATGTTAAATTATGCTTGGGATAATTAGTTGTGTGTTTATCGTAAAGTAACTAACATAAAAATATTTTATTTTTTGAGCAAAATATTGTTATTGTAATATTTTAATTGGTAGGTATTTAAGATGCACGTCAACTTGCATCATTATAAGCTTTTTTTCCGGTTTTTTCTGAGAATTCTGACTTCATAAAAATAAAATAAATTTCTACAAACCTAGAATTAGAAAACAAAAATAATTATGAATGCAATAAATATCATAAGACAAGTGTAAATTCAACATTACCTAAATCCTAGTAAGAAAACTCTCAGAACATTCAATAATATCGAACCGTCATCTTTGAATCCAATTAATTGGAATCGACAGCTTGCAGTCTACGAATTTCGTAAAACTTCGTAGCAGTTAGTTCGTAGCGCTACGAGCGCTACGTCTCCGTTGAGTCGTAGCTCAGTGGTTTTGAATAATGTTATTTTCTATTGAAGACTCACTGGGTGGTGGAAAATGGCCCGCTCAGTCTCACGGAAAGTAGGCACGTGTTACAGTAGTAAAAATATTTGTCATAATTATAATTTTATGCTTTGTGTGTATGTATGAGTTAGATGCATTTAGCGTTCCATGAAGTGGTATAATTAAGACATTTATTTTTTGCAGACTTTGGCCAACTCTTCGCCTGAAAAAAAGCAAGATTAAAGAATGCAATAATTGTGAATGTAAAATTCCTTAAAGAAGAATAGTGAATTTATCAATGAGTGAAAATCTTTCTATTTAAAAAAATCAGATTTGGTACTAGGTAACTATCAAATCTGAATTTAGTTTTTAATCGGCCTTTATTTGATTTTAGATTTCTTCTTTACTCAAATCTTCAAACATAGCGAATGTACGTTGTTGGTTGATGTTTCTTTGTAGTAATAAATAATATGACCTCAGCTTGCTAAGAGGTTAGGATTTGGCACAGATGACATCTCCGCTTGCCAAACTAAGATGGCATAATGTTATATAATATATATTAACATGTAATATAGTTCATATTTGAATTCCGCTGCTCAGTCTGGAATAAAGTATGTATTAAAAATAATGAATGAATATTTTGGCTAACACAGACTTTTGAATTTTTTCGTTCAGAAGTGACAACACAAAGAGAGATGGCGACTGTCCTCATTATTTTTTTGAAGATGAACTAAATAAACTAAAATGTTTTATGTACCTACGTGTTCATGACAAACTTTTCAACAATATTTTGTTTGCTTTATTTTGAGGTAGACCTATTTTTGGATGGATAACATTTTATAGCAGTCAATTGCTAGGTTTTTTTTCAAATTCATGGATCATGGATAGCCATAACAAGCTTGAAAGACTGAAAAACAGATTACTCAGTAAATTAGAGAAAAAATGGCTGAGACAGACTGGTTGCGGAAGGCAGATGACAGGGTTATGGCCTGGGAGAGACCTATTGGACTGCTGGACTGCAATATGCTGAGTTAAATAAAGTTGGGTTTTGAAGGCTAGATTCTGAAAAAATCTGTCAATAAATCTTTGCAAGTGCGACTATTTTTAACAGAGTAACAAGACTTGATCTTTTATTAATTAACCTATTATATAAGTTATACAACTATGATCTTATCAATAACATTGGAATACGTGGTGAGACGTCCCACCCACTTCGTCTCGAGAGATCGGCACACTAAAATACTTGACATTTACGTATACAAACAAATAAATTGGGGAGATATTTGTGTACTTACTATACTTTGATGTATAACATTGGTCTACAACGAATATTAGAATAAATGATGTGGAAATATCATTGCTCGAAAGGTTAAGTTGAGATATAATAATAGTATATGCACATTTAAAACAGAATACAATAGTTTTTTTTTTTTTTTTTTGAATTTATACACACAGTCACAACGTAATGGGCCTACCACAAGCACAAGCTTCACCTAAATTCTGCCTGCGCAAGCTTCTCGCATGGAAAAACAATACAGTCGGCAACACTGAATACCCAACCATACACCCAAGCAAGTATGCGCAGGCCGGGCTTGCGCAGTCAAAACTATGGTGAAGCTTGTGCGTGTGGTAGGCCCATTAAAAAATACAAATAAGTAAATGAAAGATTTAGCCTCGTAGTGTGGTGTTGCGATAGCCTATTTGGTAAGTTATACAGAAGACGTGGGTTCGATTTTTACTCCAGAGCTGAATTTTTCTTTCCTTTCCACTTACTTTTATTGTGTGTAAATAACTGAAAAACTAAAGACTGATTATTTGGAAAATGAATATGCTTTTGATGAATTTACACAAGGACATGAGCACTTCCACGTATTCAACGCGAATGTACTTACACGGATGAATACTCCTTTTCATTCCATTTCTATATTCTTCTGCCATAATATTTTCTACTTACAACATTTTGTTTTTAGAATTTCTGGACTGAATTATGAAAGTGAACCTTAAGTTGAGGTACTTCTTTTTCTTTATTTAGAGACTACTGTATTATTTAGAAAGGCCAAGAAACCTCATCTTTTGCGAAATCAAAATTCGGAATCTTTTCAGAAATCGAAACTACGTCTTGCAATAAACAGTATTTTCTGTACATTAGGGCATTTATAAATTATGCTGTACTAAACCACAATGTACCAAATATCTCCAACAAAGACGCCGTTAAAAGAAAATTTAATAACTTTCACGCATCACCAAGTTCCGGCGTTCTCAAGCTACTTAAAAATATTTTCTATAACAAGTTTAATGAATAAATTAAACAACTCCCTAAGTGCGTGCGAAGTTTTAAAAAGTCGCAATCTCACTACGAGCGGGACTTTATATTTTTCCGATACGACGATATTTTTCATCGTCATATCGTAAATATTTACGCGCGATGAACTTCATCGTTACTTTTATTTTATTAGGGAGTCTTTATTTTCGTATTCAACTCGATATTATGAAAAATTGCAGACATATAAACTGTTTGTGGCCCTGTAAGATAAATTCGTTCGGTTATGGGTCTTCTTTTTGTATGATCACTTCTCGCCGGATACGTCCGTGACCTTAAATACTATGTATTTGGATGTATGTATATACTTTCTCCTTGTTTGCATCTTTATTTGCTTACGAAGCAGGTTTTGCCCGCGACTTCATCTGCGTGGAATTTATAATCAAAAGGATAAAGTAAAAGGTACCAAAACGATCGGACTAAAATATTTTGATGCGGTAAAATGAAGCCCATAATTTAAATAAGGCTTATAAGCAATACATCAATACGTCATCAATACGTTAATAATTGCATTCTAGCCAACATAAAACCATTACATCTAATAAAGCATAATCGTAGTCTGTTTTAAGACACTCATACTCGTAATACAAAAACGATTGCATGTTAGCCAAAATGTCAACTATAGTCGTCCATGTTGTAATTCAATTCGTCTCAACAATGTAACCTGTCAAAGAAATACGAGTCTAAATTTAGACGCTGAAACTTCTAACCTAATCAAACTCCTAATAAGTTATTCCATTAAATTCTTGGAACATAGCAATCAACCCGTCAACAAAGAAACACAATAACCTCCAGAACAGAAAGTTCACGGGATTAACATTACAAAGCGCAGCATGTTTACAGATTGACAGCGAGCCAGGACAACAGACGCTTGGTGTGATTCGAGCTAAAGCGAGCTAAATGAGCTGGGGTCGCAGCGAAACAGCTTCATTAGCGGAACGCTAGCGTTTACAGCGAGTTATCCTAGGGATTAGCACAAGTTTGCTGTATTTTTATTGGAAGTACGGCGTTTACTGTATGAAATAATATGAAAAAGCGCATCTAGTGTAATAAAATAAGGAACTAGTAATATCCATTTTTACGATTACATTCCTAACGCTACAAAAAAAAAAGTCGTTGAAATGTCTTGATAGGTCCTGAAAAGCCTTAACAAGAGATCCGTGTTTTACCGCATTTTAAAGTATGAACGTCGTTTATTGTATTGAATAATGATAAAGCGCCTCTAGTGTACGACGTTCAAAACGTGAAAACTCGTGCGAGAGCTTGAGTTAGATAGTATTTACACGCATGCTGAGGCCTTATCACGAGTTTTCACGTTTCAAGCGAGCCGTACAAAGAGGCAATGTCATAAATCTCTTGGGCACATTAACAGCTGATAGCATTGAAGATTTTTTCGATGCTTTGTAATAATTTAGTTTATCTACTCTCATAACGTAAACTTCGAAATACAAAACTCAAAACGAGTTTATAATGACATACTTTATACCATAGAGTATCGTAATGAAATTAAAAAATTAAATTATAACACTGTTTGTCTAACAAAACAATGTTATAATTTAATTTTTTTTCATTATGATACAGATTACTGATCATAGATACATTTTTTTACTGTTTTATCTGTGGCTGCGCGCGCTTTCTAAGGGAATGTTAGGATTTTGACGTTTGTGTTTCGGTGGATGACATGGTGGATGATTATTAGTGTTTATTAATTTTTATCTTTTATTTGTTAAGTTCGTGTTCAATGAGAGTAGATAAAGTAGTGTATGAAACTGTACATAACTAGGTATTATACCACTCGTGTGATACTATTATAAAACTCGCTTCGCTCGTTTTATAAACTCACACTCGTGTATAATACCCCTCATTATGTACCAGTTACATTAACTACTATTTTATATTTCAATCGTTAATTTTATTTTAAGTTTCAACGACTACTTAGTCCACCTTCCGGTCGTTTGCTATCACATTTATACTGTTCGGGAACTTGTCACGATGCAACGGTCGTGCAATCAACTGTATAACAGGGATTAAAATCTGTTGTGATTAACTGAGCTAATTAGTTGTGATTTCATTAATTAATGGACGAGATTAATTTGGTTTCATAACATAGTCAGACTTGAAACAAAATATTGGTTCAATTTTTCATTGAAATTGTTGTGACAGCTGCTACAGTGCTGAAAATTTGCTGCATGCATTTTATAAAGTTTTGTTCGGGAATAATATAAAAAATAAGAGAAAACTAATGTTTCCATTGATGCTACGCTATGTAGCTGTGCGAGTAAGATGTGCTGTGAAGGTGCGAAGCTGCGCTATATACGAAGATTCGTAACTATATGCTACGAAGATGCGTAGCTGCGCTACGAAGATGTGTAGCTGCGCTACGAAGATGTGTAGCTGCGCTTTGAAGATGTGTAGCTGCGCTTCGAAGATGTGTAGCTGCGCTACGGAGATGCGTAGCTGCGCTACGAAGATGCACAACTCGAGCTATACGAGTATCGATAGTAGGGAAGACTATCCATAGCACGCAGCCATATCACACAAATCCTTCCATATACAAAACACATCTTAGTTAAATCCGTTTCCACCAGGTGCTAGGCTATGTAAACCAATGAATATGAGTGGTGGATATCAAACGCATCCGCAGTAACGTAGCATAGCGCATCTCTGGTGGAAAGCAGCCTCATCCCTGTGTGGGAACGTGCTGGCACTAGATGACTTGTATCAGTCTGTCCCTTTTCTATACCTACTGGAATTACTCTCGCGTCAAGACGACATGATGTCCTCCCCTCAGGCGTCCAGTAAGTGACGATATTTGCAATACTTACCACTAAAACATAAAAAAAATTAAAACAAGAAGCGAACCGTTACGACAAACGTAACTAATAACTCTAACTCTTGCTAAAGTACCTGAAGTTTAAACAATCAGGAAGGCAATCTAATTTCCACCTTTTCATCCGTTTTCTTCAGTCAAGTTTAAAACTCTAAGTACTAGGTAAACATGAATAAAATAGAGGTACTAAGGAAGCATGAAACGAAAGGTTGCGTGCCTAGTCGCCGGAACAGAGAACAACAGATTACGCTAAATTTAAGGCCTCGACAAGCCGTTTGTTATTTGGCAAGAAAAACGTGCCTGTAATGTCTTTTTGAGGTAATTTATAGATGATTGTTCTCTAAGGCTTGACTTTAAAAAGAATAATCTTTTTATTCAACGGTATCTTTTTTTTTTGTCTGTGTTAGTCTTCAGTGAGGCGAATTTTGTGTCACTTTTTTAGCGGTCAATTAAAAGGTCAATTAAAAGGTCAACATTTTATGAATAAAATTAACTTTGGGAGATAAAATATAATAAATAAACATTTTATTCTTTTATTTAATTACAACCATTTATCTGTAACAAAAACAAAAAAGTATTCATTTACTTTGTTAGTAATACTGGCTGTTTTTTGTGCCTTTGCCATAAAAAAAAGAAGCTTATGCGCGCGCATCGCTTATTTAATTTTGAGAAAAACTAAAAATTATTCCACGCATGTTTAGATTTATTCGTCTAAGAAAGTCTCAGTTTTATTAATTTCCTCACAAATGTGTTATAAAACGTCGTATGACATAGGTACGGTTTGATAATTACAGCCTCTGCTTTCATATAGCCCTCACCTGCGGCTCGGGCTTCAATATCATCTCAGCTGTAATTTACAACTTACCGCACTTATATCATTATGTACTATTATAAATACTTCCGTAATTGAATTGGATATAAACGACACCTACCTAACTCTTCAGTTTCAAGTAAAATTTCCTACAATTAATTACACCACTTTCCTCTACCGAAGTTGATGATGATTGAAAACGAATGCGAGAACCGTGACGTCATCGATCAGTTGTCTCCCATTAGTAACCCAATAAAGTTAGTGTCAACCAAATGTCATCTTTATTTTGTAAGTTATAAGGTTGAAAAATGGTCAACTGCGATGTTTCTCGAGTGTATGTACGTTGGGTGCATGGAACATGATGTTAGAGCTATATATTACAGCATTATAACATCTGGCCTATAATCCTCACAGAGTAAGGCAGAGGTTGACATAAGGGGGCTTCAGAAAACTCACCCCCTTTGTTAGTGATATCACTACCAAAAGGACCAGTTTTGTCTGAAGTTGACTGTACCTACACCCAGATTTCATCATCATCATCATCATCATCAACAGCCGGAGGACGTCCACTGCTGAACATAGGCCTCCCCCTTAGACCGCCACGCCGAACGACAATTCGCCACTTGCATCCATCGGCCACCGGCCACCCAGATTTCACCAGTTCTTATTACACATATTTAGGTCCGGTATAATTAGTGGTTGCGCTTATTTTCATTAACATAAAGGGAAATCTACTGCGATTGTTATACTGAAACAAGAATTCAAGCAAATAGGTACATAAAAGTCTAAATTACATTCAAATCAAGCACTCAATTATACTAGGCAGTAATTGCACGAACCGGATAACAGGTTTTTCATACCGTTCCGGCAGCACGCGAAAATTTAATAAAGTCAACGATAATTTTAGTAATTGAGTGTAAATTGCTCTAGTACATGTTTTCACGTATTTGTGACGGAAAGTAAACCGGGTCTTTGACGTTATTTTATGGGTATAAAATTAGTAAATATTTTAAGTACGCTGTAGGTAAAATATGAAAATATTGTGCTAAGGCCTCGAATATAGCCGAAATCTGTAAGCAAAGAAATGATAAATATAATTCAGAAAGTTAAAGATCCAAAATTGTCTATTAGAAGGGTAAATAAAAATCATTGTGAATTTACAATGAAGTATTGATAATACAGACAGCAAAATTCAGTTGAATTTATTTCGTATTTTTGTAAGCAGACGTTTTGAATTTGCAAATGTTCTCATTCAAATCTTGATATTAAATGAACTAACGTTGTTAGTCACACTAGCATATTACTTTGAAATAATGTATTCATTTTTTTTCCTTTAACAACGCCAAGGCCTACCCTCTATCGAATATTGTTTTTTTTAGTAAACACTAAAACACAACTCTGTTACAATTATTTTTTAAGGCCGCTGTCAAATATTGAAAATACAAAAAAACCTTTTTTAAGACACTCAAGCAGTTGTGCATCAAATGCCATTAACTACATTTAACGAACGCCTTATCTCAAGTCGGTATGAAGACCAGCAGCGTCTTCTAAAGCCTAAAAACTAATATTTTTATCAATTCTTCTTGCCAGTGTAGTGAAACAGTCGTCAATATAACCATAAAGTCAGCACAATGTAGATAGCTTAAACGCTTATGCTATCTAACCTAGACCTTGCCTTATCATCACCCTTTGAATGCATCATTAAGGGCAACGCCTCACTGACTGAGGACACTGTGTCGTCTTCAAGGTAGGGTCACCAGATTACGGGGATTTTTCATTTAAAATGGGTTTACTTTTAGCTTCAATATGAGCCTGAAGTCTGAAGATGAGGCCTGCGATGGAGCAAGCTCACCCAGAAAGGTTTCATTAAAAAAAACGCACTGCTCTAGGAATTTCTTCCTGTATGATGAGTTTACTTAGGATCCCTCATCCCTCTTTGAGGAGTGGCTGGATAGGCGTCACGGCGTCCTGACCTACCGCATGATGCAGGTCCTCACCGGACACGGAGGTTTCGGGAGGTACCTGTGTCTGATGAGGAAGGAGGAAATGCCTGGGTGTCACCACTGCGAATATCGGCCGGAGTACGCGGTGGAGCATACGGTGCAGGACTGCCCCGCTTGGGCAGAGCACCGTCGTGTCCTCATGGCGGCGATAGGCGGAGACCTTTCGCGCCCAGCATTGGTCGCGGCCATGCTGCGGGGCGAGACGGAGTGGGAAGCGGTCGCCTCCTTCTACGAAGCAGTCATGCTCGTGAAGGAGTAGTTGGACCACGTGAGAGAATGGATAGCGTCCTCCTTCCACAACAGCCGCAGTGGTAGACGCCTACGGCGACAGACGTCGGCAGACGATCTCTGGCCACCGTAGGCGCTTGCATGCGGGCGGCGAGTAATGGGCGACTTACTATCCGACCATGGACCATGCCCGGGTGCGTGGTGCGATGGTGCGTTTATAAACATAAAAAACTCATATAAAAACAAGACAAACCCAGACCTGGAACATTGCGCAGCAGTCGATCGTTCAGCCACTAAACACACGAAGCTCCCTTCCCAAAACCAAAAATATAGCCAGCAGGTCGAAAATTTCTGCAAATAGGTATGTAAGATGTGGTAGGTAAGATAAATAAATAAAATAAATAAATTAATAAATAAATATTCGAACCCCACGACACTAGTTAAATAGTCTGTGGTAGTAGTCGATCGCTCAGCCACTAGACACACGAAGCTCCCTTCCCAAAACAAAAAATATAGCCAGCAGGTCGAAAATTTCTGCAAATAGGTATGTAAGATGTGATAGGTAAGATCCAAGAGACCATAAATGCCAAATTGATTTTCAAATTCTAAGTTTTTGCAAGCGAAGCTAGTATTTTGTCTCAAAGTCAGACTAATCCCAAGATTTGGTAACCCTAGTCGTCAAGGACAGATATACCGTTTGTCACAAGCCCCACGTCCGGATTTAGGTTACAAGGTCACCGAGTAGATAATTTTGGGGATCGCAGCGGGCTAAGATTAGGGCTTGTTTATTAGGCACTTTATTTTGATTATGGTCGTACTGCCTGTGTTGAATATGCGACGCGATTAGCTTATTAGTCGAAGTACATTATGCCTAAAAATTTACGTTGCAGAAAAATACATCAAAATTCTGGCATGATCAATCATCACCATTTCTGTTATACTTCTCGGTTCGTTGTGTCGGGACTCAATTTGTTTTTGCCAGTGTTTATCTATAATCCCACTTTCGCGATTTGGCTTGGGTGATTTGGTGAATCTGGGTAGCTAACCAGATCTCACGCCAGCGGCCATCAAGTTAGGTACTGTATTGTTATAAGGCAATACCAAGTGAAGTGAGGTTAGTTCACTAACTTGAGGTGTATCGCTATGCCCCCGGAATCATAGACTTTTGTTATACTACAAACTTTCGTGTGACGCACTCGTTCTAGTGGTGAGTGGTTATTTAATTATGAATACATACTCGTAATAATAATAAACAATATACTTTTTTAATCATATTTAAAAATGTAAAACGTATGTAAAATGATGAATAAACAAAAGTAACAAAAAATAGAGAACATTATACTCGTAATATCACAACACCCAATTCGCATTAGAACGTCGAGAGGAAAATTAATTAAATCCATTGTCATTTCACATACAGAGGTGATCGTTTCCTAGTGCTGTAAAATTGATACAAAGTGAAATCACTACGAATCTAAAACCGAATATTTTAAAACGAAATGCCAAAATGTCGTTGAAAAGCTTAACAAGTTTCATATTCGTTTCTGTTTTAGCTTATCTTTCGTAGAAACACGGCGAATGGAAGCCCGCAACCTGTCTGTGCCAACGAAACCTAATTTGTAGTGACTTTAATGGTTGGCTGGTTGGGTCTTTGATATTTCCGTGTTGACAGCTTATAAAGCTATCAAAGGCTATAATAGACCTGTCATGGATGAGTATCGTGGATGTTAGAGCATTTAAGCCAGGAGCACTGGATACGTTTTCGTTCGAATTGTGCTAGTGCGAGCACCTGTGTGTTGCCAGTGATGACATATGGCTCTGAAACGTGGTCTTTGACTGCTGGCCTTTTGGAGAGACTAAGGCCTAGTTCAGACACGGCGGGAACCGCGCGATTTCAGAATCGCATGGAAATCGCGTGAGTCTTATTTGTATGAGTTATTAAGTAATCGTTCAGACATAACCGCGCGATTCCCGCGCGGGAATCGCGCGGTTCCCGCCGTGTCTGAACAGAGGCTAAGAGTCACTCAACAAGCTATGCTCGGAGTTTCTTTACGGGATAAAATCCGGAACATGGATATTCGGCGAAGAACCAGAGTCACCGACATAGCTCATTAAAATTTGCAAGTTGAAGTGGCAAAGGGCACGCTCGTAGAACTGAAAACCGATGGGTAAGAAACGTTCACGAGTGGTGACCACGAAGCAGAAGACGCAGCGTAGGCAGGCCTCCCACTAGGTGGACCGACGACATCGTGAGGGTCGCGGGATACCGATGGATGCAAGTGGCGTATTGTCGTTCAGCGTGGCGGTCTAAGGGGAAGGCCTATGTGTCTGAGCTTTCAAGTACATTATTATAGGGCCTGCTATGCATGGCATCAGTCCAAGCACGTTTCTGGCAATATCTACGTGGATGAATGTGTTTGTTGGCTGTCACTATCTTAGATTATTCGGGTTTGATCGTTAGTAAATTATAATCCGCCTTACCACAAAAAAATAAATGTCTGTTGAACGCTTGTCTAAAAAAAAGTGTAACTTCATAACGACCCTTATATCAACGTGAAATGTCGTTTTGACGTTGACAGTTTTTTTTAGTTATGCGTTCAACAGTTGCTTATCTTTCTTGAGGTAAGACGGAATATTTTTGACATAAAAACTTAGAAATTAGGCATGAAATTATGCATTCTGGTTGATTTTATTGCGTTATACATGAACAGCCTAAGCTTAACTTAAGATAGTTAAACTTTAAAAATCACAAAGTTCTTTTACAAATACAAGACAATGCTCTGTCAAAAAATGAAAGAAAAAAGTCTCTTTGCAATAGCCTGGTATTGTTCGCCGATAGATGGCGCGCATTCGGTTTCAAAGTGACGGATGGCATCGTAACAAGATACACGCTTTGTTCAGTCTATACCCACCCTTATCGCTAACGGGGAGACGGGATAGGTACTGTGAAACTTTTCTATTGATTTTTTTTTGGTTCTCCTTTGTCAATTATTATTATTGTAGATGTTTTTTTAGACTAAGTTACTGAATTAAATTACAACTTAGGCAAGATGACTGAACAAATAAAATAAGTCCGTAGTTTGAAATTAAGTGTTCAATTCTTTTTATAACATGATTGGGCAAAAGTTAAACTGTGATACCTTACCTAAAGTGCTGTTCAACGCGGGCATACGGCTGGCGAGTGAAGAGCAACTCGATGTCCGACCATGGACCATGACCGGGTCGACAGCGCGTTGTGTTCCACGCGCGCCTCAAAGAACTTAAGATGATGACAGGGCCCCCCTTTAGAGGGACAAAGCCTGCCGGGGTCTTATCTCATTACCGTGACCCGAAACATAAAGGGCTGTTGAAAGACACCGTGGATTTTAGTCAGTACACGTCTGACAGTAAGGGGTGGGAGGACTCATTTGATGATTTCACCACGTTAAAAAAAGAAAAATGTTCTGTTCAACATGTTAATACGTCACTTCTTTGTAGAAATTTTACAGTGTTCTATAATTTTGCCTCACATTTCTCATAAACATAACCATGTTATAATGGCTACAGGACAAGAGCCTCTTCATATACAGACCACAAATGAGGGACGGCATTTTTAATGAAGGTCAATGATCTCAAAAATTCCATCTATAAAATACGCGTTAACATTTTCATGGTTTCAAATATAACAAAACTGAACGAAACCTCTGCCAAAAATAAAATAATCGAGGTATCCTGAGTGGAAGGTATTAATATCCTTTACTGAAATAGGGTTCTAATAGTAGAGCGGGTTCATATTATCCTCTCAATGGCCAGTCAATGCTTCCTTCCAACCGTTATTTTTCCTCCAGGCGAGTACTCGAAGCCAGTGCTCTCCAGAGCAACGACGATATAATACTAGACTCGTAATAACAGGCGACCGATGTCTGTCAACACATTAGGCAAAAAAGTCTGATATTCGTCTCATTTCGACCAATCCTGTGAGCCGTAAACATACGTTGAGACAGAACAAACCTTGAGTTAGCCAATCACAACGCAGTACCCCGTCCCCCTCGCTTACGTAGTACCTCAGCAACTTAGCAGAATATTTTGTGTTCTTTAGATCGTGCATGCGGAGTCTAGTATTATATCGTCGTTGCTCCAGAGCTAAGTCGAGCGTGAAATGAACAAAACCCCCGCTACCGCCAATCTGCCGCAAATTGCACTCAGAATTACTTTCTACCGCTTTTGATACGCCCACACTTGACTTTGTCAATTGAGAACATTTCGCTACTAATGTGCTTCATTTTCTTCGCAATCTTGCTATTTGGTAAGATTCCACGAAAATAGTACCGGCACATTATTTTGTTCGCGCACTTCAGCAGTAGGTGCGCGTACTAAGCTGGTCTCACATTCAGCCTCTGTTTCCACATTCGTGACTTTTGTACGCGCACATAGCAGCACATTTCGTACGCGAACTTGTTCACTGAACTAAATTTTGCGATGTGCGTTCAGAAATAACCAATCCAGTGCTCATGTATGTACGCACAAAAATATCCAGGTGTGCGCAAATAATTTTAATGTTCGCTCTCAATTTGCTCGTGTTCGCTTGAGTGAGTAGACCATTGCGAAGTTTAATTCATCATCAACCTATAATGTTCCCACTGCTGGGGCACAGGCCTCCTCTCTGTGAGAGGGAGTGGGCTATAATCCACCACACGTTGGTAGATGCCAGCCACATGTCTTCGAATTTTTGGTTCTAGGACATGTCTGTTTCCTCAAGATGTTTTCCTTTACCGTTTTGAGAGCAGTGGTGACGAAATAAATTACACAAAGTAAGCCTGGCAGGGTTCGAACATCGGGACCGATTCCACTAGACCACCACTGCTTTGTTTGTCTTGAAATTTTGTATGACATGCCATTTGACGTACAGACGCACACACTTTGGGAAATTTCCCATCTTAAATATCTGATCCGTACATTTAACAATCCTCCGTCTTCAGGCCATTGCGCCGCGATTTATTTGAGCGATTCATTTCCGGAGCCTTAAATCACTTCTCGTAAAGTACTTTACGATTACAATTTTCAAGATTGCTGCGGAGGCCGTCGGCATTTCAGTTAGAAGTATCTTTAGCTTTATTTTTGTGCAGATGGAAAGTTGTAAGTAATGGGTTTCAGAGAATTTCTTTACCACTTAGCTCTGGATGATTGTTTTCGTATGCCTTAACTTTTCCTTAAAAAATACTTTTCCACGCACTAAGAATCTTAACTGGTTACAAATATTTAAACTTACATTAAAGTATTTATTTTGTTCCACACTGGAATCGAATCCACAAGAAAACCCAAAAGAAAAACCGCGGCGTCAAAAACGGTAATAAGATTTTTGTTTTGTTTGAACAAATGCTAGGCAGATAACAATAATTTGCTACCATCAAATCCATGAAAACTTGTGTCTGTTTGATTTAAATAATTGCTCCATAACTTGGGGTCTCACGTCACATATGAAATCTGTTTCACACACAATATCTGCCTTCTAAGGAATATAAAGGTGACGTGCCGTGATACTTGCTGCAAAATCACAAACTACCCTCTCTAGCAACATCCTTTATGAACTAATAAACAAACAGGAACTTCCATCTATTTCCAGCGTACACGTGTTTCCTTTAATCCACACCATTTCTAATTTTATCGCAAACAGGAATAGGATACAGAAAAACAACGAGTAAATTCAATAGAATGTCAAAAGACTTTCACGTCGCTGAGAAAAAAAGAAAATATTTAATGAACTACTGTATACGGAAAAACATTCCTACTTTCATAATAAATGATAATATAGGCACAACAAAAAGTTTACAATTATTATTTTTATTGAACTCGATAGTAATTACCCGTAATAAAAATCTAAAAAGATGAAAAAAACATCTTTATCTTTTCTTTACTTAAAATAAAATCGTAGAGCTGTCATTCCTGTACATTGAATATTTTTTTCTTTCTGTATTTTAATCGAGATAATTAAGGGATCGATTCTGATGCCAGATTAACTTTTTTTTTTTTTTCTTGCATTTATTTATCTTGACACCTTCGAAAATCGAAAAAACCAACAACACTCCACACGTTTAGTACTCTCACCTGCTCGGGAATCATATATCTGACAGTTTACGAGAATCGAATAGTCTTCGTCGTTAATGTTGTGTTAAGTGTGCCTAAACTTGTAACTCGCGTCCCCGTCTTATACACTGTTCCCCTTTGCTTAAAATTTTGGGGTCTGTATGTAACTTCTAACATGTTTTTTTGCCCATGGACTTGATATTATCAAACATACACTACGGAATTGAGAAAACTAGAACATTTTTTTAACTCCGAAAAAAAGTCTTAATACGAGTATGTGTAGAAATTGGGTTACCTATCTCACGTTAGCTCCAGAGAGACTTTTCTGGAAAAAGCTCACGAATTTTGTGAAAATTCAACATCTGTGACACATTTCGTTTCACGCCGCCGATTTTAACGCTCCTACATTTTAATTCACGCTTCGAATATCGTGTCCTTGACATCACCTGTCTGTGAATGTTAGACATTATCTTACGCATAAATTACAGTCGGTTTTAGAGTCTTGGCGGTTGTGTGGGCATAATATTATTCTCAAGTATCCAGCAGATTTTTGTCCCACTTTTTTGGGCAACGATCTCCACTTCTTCTGTGCACTTATCTCGGGCCAATATCAGATAACCGCATTTAAGGTGGTTTTTAGTAACGATTTTCTCTCTCTCTTAAAATGTACAATTATCATCACAAAAATATTTAGAAAGTTGCCATACCTATTTTGTATGATTATCTAAATCACTCGAAATAGGAAAAAAGTAGCTTATCTTACAAACTTTGTTGACGACCACCGTGCCATCTGTGTAGCAAGCAGTGCGGGGTCCGGGACGGCCGGGGAGGGGCGGGTATGGTCATTGTGGGACCGCCAGTGCGCGATCGTTCTTGACTTTTGTGACGCGGCGACGACAACATCAAAATCATTGTAAACCATATTAGCCAATACAACTTGGAACTAGCACAACCGCAGCTTTATTTAAAAAATAACCGACAACGCTGACGACCCACCACCAAACTGCAAACACACTTTTTAATGTAGTATTAATTTAAAAAAACCAAACGACTGTAACAAAATTGACATTTAATTCCTTTTTTTTTCTCAAGAACACAACACTTTCACCCAGTAAAACGATTCTGGGTAACAATGCAAAGCCATGCATGCGATATCGCGAGTATAAGCTAGTCTTACACATAGCTATGAATACTATCATCAAAGCAAATAACTAATACAGTATATGGCTTTATACCTGCGATCCTCACATTGTTGTGTAGGGCTAAGAATTTCATGGAAGCAATGGAATTTTGTTCGATAGTAGCTTGTCGCCTGTTGCATGTATCTTGGGTTTAATATGGGTTAATTTTTTACTGGAGAGGCGTCAACAAAATAGAAAACAGATATTTATTTTTATCATTATCAAAATCAAATAATTAATCCACAGAAGACATCCCCTAGACTCAGTAAAGCAGGGAAAAAACGTGGGAAAAAGACATATAAGCTGACGTGACGCCAATAGTTTCTAGTAATGTAATTTTAAACTTGAACGTGGTTTGAGAATAAAAAAAATAATTGAGAGAAGACATACTACGGAGACAGCACACAAACTTATATGTATAATATGCACTGACGTGTGACGCACAAAACATTGCCTTGTACGCGGAATCTGGCTGAGGTTATAAGTGCATAAATCTCATAAATTATAAATGGAGTTATGTGAAATCCACGGTGATGTGTAGTGTATGTCGTTAGCGTCACTAAAACGCGACTAAAACGCGACAAAAATCCAAACTTGGTTACACGTGACGACTCTCAATCGATTGCGAGCCCAGGTTGGCCGCTGTAAAAATAATTTGGTCAAATGGGGAATATTAAACTCATCCCAAACACAATGCCAGTGAGGAGCCTCTATACAGAACAATTATATATGTCCCACCTGCTTTCCTGCCCATCCTGCCCAACCACCTGCACCTCCATAGATTTAAACCAGGCAAATGACAGAGCTGGTGGCCTACCATGAACTCTTAACGCGATCCAGTTTGGGCTGTGCGAAAGAGATGACGCTAGACGACTTGTATAGCTCTGTCTCTTTCCCACAGTCTAAACTGGATAGCGTTCGCTGTGCGAGTAGCTACGTATTTGTCGGATGCAATTTGAGTTCATCGACACACACAGAAGAAGAACATACGTTTAAATTTTATATGGTTTTATCATATTTAGTAGCAGGTATCTATAATATTAGTGGGCATAAATATGGCTGTTACTATTCTAAATGTCTATGCATAATTTCTACCCGAGTTTCACACAAAAGTCTTTTTGCTTACCCACCAAGTATGGTTTCAAACAATTTTCTCGTCTGGTAAGACACTGGTGTAGGTAGGGGTATCAAGTGCCATCCATCATGCCACAAGAAGCTTGCAAGGCCGACAAAATTAAAGGGTCTCGCGAAGCTCAAGTGATTTTAGAACACAAAGGACTTTTTTTTAAACGAAGAAATATTCCGCAGTCTCGGGTTACTAGCTAGTACGAATATATTTTCGTTTTTCGTTGTAATATTTGATTTTTTCGTGCGTGAATTCTGTTGTCTAGAAATGTTAGCTCTCACCTCTCACAGGTATCGTTAGAGATGACAAAGATTTTCCCCGTACTCTTTATTTAGAGTTTTCGTCCAAAAATAGAGAGGTTTTGTTATTTCTCACGATATATTTTTGCTTATTTTGCACGGCTATCTATAATAAATTCTAATAGAACTCCACTCTTCTAATAATAAATGAGAAAATACTTCTTTAGTATGACATTTATGACGGTAGACGACGCAAAGGGAGTAAGTGTGAAGAGGGTGGAACTTTTTGTTTTTTCTCTTTATTACCTTGGGATGAAAACGATACGAACGAACGGGATATTATTTTACGTAAACATCACAAGCATGGGCTTTTTTTTGGGACGAACCCATCACACTAATTCCCAAACCGCTGCAAATCCTGAAAGCCAAAATCAACAGTGGCAACAACCACAAAAGCGCCGAGACAATGAAGCTTGATGTGTCCCGGTGAATGAATTTACCTGTCTTGGATCCTTTTTTTTAGCGCGGTATACTCATCGAATGACTCCTCCCACCCCGGGCAGGGCGGGAGGGACTGTTAGTCTTGTACTGACTAAAATCCACGATGTCCTTCAATAGCCCTTTATGTTCCGAAGTCACAGTAATGAGATAAGTCCCACAACCCCGGCAGGCTCTTTGAGGCTCGCGTGGAACCGTGGAACACAGCGCGCCGTCGACCCGGGAATGATCCATGGTCGGACACCGAGTCACCCTTTACTCGCTGTCCGCATGCCCGCGCCTACGGTGCATGGCTGGAGATCGTCTGCCGACGTCCGACGCCGCGGGCGCCTACCACTGCGGTTGGGGCGGAGGGAGGACGCTGTCCTCTCTCTCTCGCGGCCCGCCTCCTCCTTCACGAGTATTACTGCTTCGCAAAAGGAGGCGACCGCTTCCCACTCCGTCTCGCCCCTCAGCATGGCCGCAACCAATGCTGGGCGCGAGAGGTCTCCGCTATCTTGGATCCCTCAGAAAAGAATAGTAGAGGAGTAGGAAAAATATGTTTTCACTTAAGCATGGGCTTGCGGATAGTAAGTAATGGGTAGCTTGGCGTCTGATTAAGGACCATACCAGAGTCGACGGCACTCGTGTATCATACACAGACTGACTATAGGACCTATGTCGTCGAGGGCGCGGGACTGTCTTAAAAGGACACCGAGGCCCTGAAACTTAAATGAAATAACAGGGTGAATTTTTAGTCAGCAAGAGTATTATTCGGTGATCAAATATGAGTCCTCCCTCCCAAGTTGAGACCGAGTGGACTGTCAGACTCGTACTGACTAAAATCCATGATGTGTTTTCAATCGCCCCTTACGTCCCAATGTCACGGTTACGTGTGAAGACAGTCTTGCAACGTCGGCAGACTTAAATTCAACCCTCTATGGGAGCCACGGCAGACGTCTAACAATCCGTTCAACTCCAAAGAGGGTGAGAGGAATAATTAGAAATAAACTACCAACAAACGTGACTTAAATAGAAAGATTACCTAATATTACAAGAACAAAAACAGCCACTTCAAGAAAGACAAGAAACAATTTAACATAGAAACGTTTTTCTTAAAAAAAACGAAGAAAAATTCTCCACGATTCCCGGGAGAATCCGGGGCGCTTAGCTAACAATCGAGAGCACAGCTCAGGCGTTAAACAGTGCTTAATTACCTGGAAAGGACACTTTTTATCCTTATTTCAATATCTCTCTTTTTTATGCCGCTAAGAACCTTTGACGAGCATGAATGGAAATGTCTCCTTTGAAAATACCGCTGAGCTTTGAATATTTGTTTCATCTTTGGTTTTGATCAAGGCTTAAGTTACAAGTACCAGTATTTGCATAATTTTGGGTATGTAAAGTATTGAAAGAATTTGGCAAAACGCTCGCCTTTGAAAAAGAGGAAATTTAAAGTTAGTAACGATTCAATAAGATTCTGATATTTCACTGTCATGATAAATTAGCTGTTGCCAGCGGCTTCATCCGCTATAACTCGAAAATTATCCCAGAGGAACACAAAATCGGGATAAAAGCTATCCTATGTATTAATCCAGTTTATAAACTATCTGTGTACCAATTTAAATTTAATTTTAGCCTAATCCATTCAGTGATTTTTGCGTGAAATGGTAACAAACATACCTACATACACACACATACATACATCTTCCAGGATTTAACTATTTTTTTCATTTCATAGCGACACTATAAAATTCAGCTATAACGCGGGTGCGTTTACAAAAATCTAAACGAAATACACAAACGCCTACATTCGGAACAACCTATTTGTAGATCATACAAATATTTGTGCGTTATCTGAGAGGGAATGGAACTCGCGACACGCAATCCAGCAGTCAATAGCTCAACCATTGTGCTAACCAATCATGCCATCCATAACAAATTGTAATGATTATAGTAGTTTATGTAACTGGTACATAATGAGGGGTATTATACACGAGTGTGAGTTTATAAAACGAGCGAAGCGAGTTTTATAATAGTATCACACGAGTGTTATAATACCTAGTTATGTACAGTTTCATACACTACTTTATCTACTCTCATTGAACACGAACATATCAAATAAAAGATAAAAATTATTAAACACTAATAATCATCCACCATGTCATCCACCGAAACACAAACGTCAAAATCCCAACATTCCCTTAGAAAGCGCGCGCAGCCACAGATAAAAAAGTAAAAAAATGTATCTATGATCAGTAATCTGTATCATAATGAAAAAAAATTAAATTATAACATTGTTTTGTTAGACAAACAGTGTTATAATTTAATTTTTTAATTTCATTACGATACTCTATGGTATAAAGTATGTCATTATAAACTCGTTTTGAGTTTTGTAATTCGAAGTTTACGATATGAGAGTAGATAAAATTCTTTAATGCATTCCCTTAAAAGGGTTAATGAAATGATTTGAAGAGACCAGAAAAATCCTACTGCTCTCAAACATCAGAACCCTATATTTCAGTGGAAATAAGTCGGATTTGATTTACGCTTCTCGAGTGACGGCCGGGTCATCCTGTCCTCAGGGGTATTGGCCTATATTCCACTTGACGTGCTCATAGATTACAGACTGTACTAAAAATGGAATCAATATTAGATTCTTCTTTTAACTTTGCGCCACTCGATATAAATCCTTTGTTCGGGTGTTTACAAACATAATTATACAAAGTGTAACGTTGATGGCGCAAAACCTCTCGTGGGGTAACTCAGCCCATGTTACTGAACAAAGTTTGATCCAAAACTTTTGGAAAAAAAATAAAAATAAAAAATTTTCATACAAAATGAGAAATTGACCGAGCACATCAATATGAAAAATCTTTTTTTTTTTTGCAAAAGACAAAAAGTTTACACGTCGTTAATAAAATACTTGTAGGTCATACAAATATACAAATGAAATAGGATTATAATGATGAAGATGGATTATTTAAATAGTCCTCAAAATGTATTGCACGTGACTCAATCCCTTGTTTGAAATATTATCTTACTGTAAAGTTTTGGCACTCAGATAATACTTAGGTAGAATGTGACCTGTAAAACTCTAGAGTGTAGTATAAAATTGCCAACTGAAACAAAGTACTGAGTACGTTAGCAATACCGTAATTATTTTATCTTAGTAAAATTATCAGATAAGTCCTCCCACTCTATATAGGCAGAGCGGGCTGAAGGTACTGTCAGACTCGTACTGACTAAAATCCACGGTGTCCTTCAATAACACTTTAACCTAGAACAGGTTCACGGTAATTCGGAAGTCTCGCTACCGAAAAAAACCTAAATTGAGTAATAGACCCAAATCATGTATCTCGTTACTCCAATTTAGAACCTAAATGCAATGATGATGCAACTGATTATATAGGCAAATCGTCATGAAATCACTATACAGTAGTTCCACAGAATAAATCGACTACAGAAGGCTCAGTCTATAGATTGGATGAAAATAAGCACACACAATTGTAGATAATTATTGTGCGCACTCCGATCTCAACTAAATGAATATCGCGGGTTCGCTGACACACAGCAGCTATAATGTAAAGATGTATAATATAGCACGATACATCTCATTGCATCTTAGAAATAGAAAGCTTTTCAAACCTCCAAGTCATATTTTGCGACAGTAACTCCGGAGAAATAAATAAAAGTGGTTTACATCACGCCATTATTAATTGAAACATAATCATTAAAAATCAATATCAAAGAAATGGGGCCTACTTTTTTTTGGTTGGGAAAACCAAAGCCCACCAGCCCTTCTCGCGCCAGCCAGTGTGGGTGGCGCGGAAAGGGCTGTCAGACTCTCACTGACCTTATGTTTGCTTACCTGGTCTTGCTCTTTGACCACACTACGAGATACCTAGTACTCACCGTCCTATCACCGCTATTGTCCGACGAGGAATATAGGAAGTCTTCTCCCTCTAACGTCCCACCTCATCCCATTTGGAGCCTGCTTGCTTACCTATTTTCGCTCATTGTACAAAGTGCATCTTCTGTAAACAGTTATGTACTCCGTAGTACATTTATCGACGTCAGCACGTCGTGTTCGTCTATGATGGAAGCGTCCAATTTCATGAACAATTGATTGCCGCTACCTCCAGCGTCCGATTCAGAGTATCCTCGATGCAATTCGATTGATTAGCCGTCATACACGTTGGGATTGGATGGACTTTCATTGGTGGTTTGGTCGTAATGAGGTCGGTTCGAATTTCAAGAAAAATGATAGTCAAGAAACTTTTTTATAAAAAAATGGGTTTTGCTCTTACCCTCAAACTAAAATCGGGAGCAAAAATATCTCTAAAAAAAGTTCTTCATTTTGTTTTTATTGTTCTTCGATGAGTCCTAAAACCTGCGACCAGGATTTGAACCTGCGATTAGTATCATCATCATCAGCTTATAATGTTCCCACTGCTGGGACACAGGCCTCCTCTCTCTGAGAGGGAGTGGGCCATAATCCACCACGCGGGCCCTGTGCGGGTTAGTAGATGGCGCATGTTTTCGAATTCCAGGACATACCGGTTTCCTCACGATGTTTTCCTTCATCGTTTTGAGAGCAGTGGTGATTAAATAAATTACACAAAGTAATTGCGCCTAGCGGGGTTCAAACGCACGACCTACAACTCGTAAGTCGGGACCGATACCACTGGGCCACCACTGCACTCCTCATAATATTATAGTATATCCTTTTACTATCCGAACCTTGAGGTTCTGCTTACAAGCGTAGATATTTTCAGTCAGAGATATCCATTGCAGAATAATCAAACTACAACCAGCAACACGTTTACAACAGTCAAATCAATTTATTGTAAAAACTAAGTGTTTCTCTACTAAACGCACAAAGTATTCACAACATTAATATCAAGAAGAAATTCAAAAGAAATAACTACGTACCTCTCACAATAAAAAGAATACAAGCTAGGATCATTCTTCATTACGAAGATTCCCGAGACAGGGCTCAAGACGGAAAACATCCATTAATTGTTAAGTGCCGTCGCCAACGAGCTCTTCTGGAACAATCGAGAACTTTCCAGCGATAAAATCCAAGGGTTAGTTCGTGAAAAGAAGATCTAACTTGTTTTTATGAAATGTTTTCGAGTTTTCAAAGGAATTTTTCAACAACAACCTCGAGTCTTGAGTGTTGATGACAATGGACTCGCTTCTATATTACATTGAATTCGGGAATAAATAAGGTTGTGATGTGGTTGTATTTTAGGCATTCTTCTGTCTATTTATTTTTACAGGCTTTTATTTATTTTCACCTGGCTCGTTATCTGTGATCAAAGTTTTTGAATTGAGTTGAAATAATGCACGTAAATATAAATGTAGAATCAATCCCATACCTTCCTATTCTTTTTAAATTTAAAAATCGACGTTCAAAAGTGCCTCAGATGGCCTAATTGGAATAAATGATTTGACTTTGAATATATCGAGTGACAATGCAATATTAATTTACGCAATTTTCTGATAACATGGAGCCGATCTACTTATGGAGCTGGAATGTACCCATAGGAATTCTGTAATGAAACGCCGCAAACCCATCGAGTACTTTGTCTATCGTAAGTATTATTGTATTAACCAATAAAAGTTTGTTTAAATGGCTAATTTGTTTGAAACGTGCGGCGAAACCCAGAAACCGTGGCAAAAGCAAGTAAAAAACTATAGTGTGCATAGTTTTTTTTTTTGAAGTGAAAACTTCTTTAGCGGCGTTGTACACTTTTTCTGTAATGGGTAAAAAATTTAAAACTCGCGTCAGGGTCACGTGACCCTGATCGAAAATGAGTAAGACGTCATTCAATTAAAAATGAGTAACAAAAAAGTTTTCACTTAACCGGCACTCCTGGAGTGCAACTTTTTTGTTTTTTTTTTAGCGTGGTAAAATCATCAAATGAGTCCTCCAACCCCGGGCAGGGCGGGAGGGACTGTCAGACTTCTACTGACTAAAATCCACGGTGTCCTTCATAGCCTGTTATGTTCGGGGTTACGGTAAGGAATAATCCCGCGACCCCGCAGGCTTTGGCCCTCTGAGAGGGGGGCCCCGTCATTATGCTGACGCTCTTTGAGGCGCGCGTGGGACACAACGCGCCGTCGACCCGGGCATGGTCCTTGGTCGGGCAGCGAGTTGCCCTTTACTCGCTGCCCGCATGCCCGCGCCTACGGTGGCCGGAGATCATCGAGCGACGTCCGTCGCCGTGGGCGCCTACCACTGCGGCTGGGGCGGAGGGAGGACGCTGTCCTCTCTCGCTCGCGGCCTGCCTCCTCCTTTACGAGCATTCCTCCTTTACGAGCATATAGTGTGCATAGTTGTAAAAACCGAGCAAAGCATCACCAGAACAATAATAAATACAAATATCATAATATCCTATTTCAAACCAACCCCGCTCTAAAGCGATTTATGATGATAGAGTAAAGACCGCCAAAGAGATGTAATAGAGCCTTTAAAATGAGTGGAACTAGGTTTAGAACGATAAAATCTAGCCGCTGCACAATTACGTCTAATGGCTGCTCAGCGCTTGCTTAATGCACTGAGTGCAGGCGGGGCGGCACTATAAAGATGCTATAAAGCTTCATGTAGCTAGTGTATATAGCTTTTGCTGTACGTTATTCTTTTCTAGTCGTCTTCTTGTTGTGTTTTTCTGTTAGGTAGCTTAGATTCGCATGGTTCAATTTAACATTTGAGACAGTTAAGTTTTACGGGTAAACTATTTCTTCATACGATCATCATCATCAGCTTATAATGTTCCCACAGCTGGGACACAAGCCTCCTCTCTGTGAGCGGGGCCATAATCCACCATGCGGGCCCAAGGGGTGTTGGTAGAAGTCTCAGATCTTCGAATTTTTAGTTCTAGGACATGCCGCGCCGGTTTCCTTACGATGATGTTTTCCTTCACCGTTTTGAGAGCAATGGTGATGAAATAAATTACATAATAATTACACACAGTTACCGTCTTCACCAAACGAAGGGAGAGCGCCGATATTTGACGATAACCTCTTGACCTAATTCGTTTATCGCCTGGGGTAGCTTGTAACAATAAGGAAAAGTAACTGTTTCTTTCTTTAGGTACCTATAACGGCAGATACTAATAATACTTATATATGTATATTAGCGATTTTTGATAAGAAAATAGAGTAAAAGTTGTTGAAAAAGAAATTTATTTATTTTCACGTGACAGGTCTTACGAGTATTACAAGATTCCCCTACTTAAAATATTGACTGCATTTATTGTATGAAATATGAAACAAACGCCTCTAGTGTGTGAACGTGGAACTTTCTATCAAATACTTTACTTCTTTCACGTTGATGTCTCTTAGGGCCTCTATTAAGAAAAGAGGACAATTCTTCAACCTTCGACACCGTTTCCTCTGATTATCACAAATTATCATGAAAACCATATCAAAGCTTTCAGTGTTACTAAGAAAGTTATCATTATAGAGTTGAATTTGACTGAGATAGCTCGGTTGGTAAGACCATCCGGAGTACTGAATCAAAAGGTTGCAAATTCAAATCCTGCTCAATCAAATTCCTTCCACGAAAAATATTCACAACACGACCGTGTTACATAATATTTCTAATGGCATGTGGGCAGCGAATAATGGGCTACTCGCTGTCTGACCATGGATCATGCCCGAATTGACGGCGCGTGGAACACCACGCGCGCCTCAAAGAGCGTCAGCATAATGATGGGGCCTTTAGAAAGCCAGAGCCTACCGGAGTTGCGGGACACACGTATACCGCAACTCCGGTACACTATGGGCTACCGAAAGACACCGTGGATTTTAGTCAGTATAAGTCTGACAATTCCTCCCGCCCTGCCCTGTGTGGGAGGACTTATTTGATGATTTTGCCATTATAAAAAAAAAATGCGAATTAATGTAATTATTAGATAAACATTCACAGATATATCAAAGCGTCTCAGAAGAGAGTCGAGTTAAAAGGAAACAAACACAGCCCATCTTAACCCTCCTTAATCTTTAGAAAGTTACTGAGACGAGTCCTCTTTATTTGTGCAGATTGCTTCACCAGTGCCGACAGATCGAGTGAACTCCACTTAAGCCCCACATTTCGTGGTTACACTATCATAATTTGAATTCAATAATTACAGCAATTTTTTTAGCGTGGTAAAATCATCAAATGAGTCGTCTCGTACTTACTAAATCCACGGTCCTTCAATAGCCCTTTACGTTCCGGGGTCACGGTAATTTGTTAGTCACCCGATCCCGGCAGGCTTTGGCCCTCTATAGAAGGGCTCCGTTATAATGCTGATACTCTTTGAGGCGTGCGTGGAACACAACGCGCCATCGCTCGACCCGGGCATGGTCCATGGTCGGACAGCGAGTCGCCCATTACATCATGGAAAAAGATGACAGGTTTTGTGCTGAATGTAATTTTTCATTCGCTCATTATCTCATGAATCGACCATAGCTTAGCATACTAACTTTACAAAGCACAGGTGTACTTATCGTACAGTAGCATCCCCCTCTCCACTCTTATAGATTCGCATTCCTATCCGAAACTTTCCTCACACGATTTCCTTTGATCCTCCTACATCACAAATGCTTTTCAGTTCATCAATGTTGGATCTAATTAATGGTACAGAGTGGAATGAACCTAAATTGTTACGAGTATTTCTTCATCAAAACATTGTTGGCCCATTTCCCATTGCTTTTCTCTACTTATAAATTCATAATGAATGTAAGGGCTTAGACAGACTGTGATGGTTTAAATTTTACTAGATGCTTTTGAATCAGTGCCTTACTTCGAACAGCCTACATTCCTATTCAAACCATAGAAGCATGTTATTACATGTATTTAAATTTTTTTTGTGTTTAGTTTTGAAGTCGGTTCCTTTTTTGTTCAAACAGTATTTTATTTTACCCTTTTTAATTAAGATATTCAACAAAAATCTTCATAATATATCGGCGTTTATGAAAATCTACAATCCTTTTTAGCATCAAAAACGGATGTATGCGGGCAACGCAATGGCTCATATACACAGACCCTTACATCTAGGACATACTGGGCGCTCGGCAGGCGTTGAGCGCGCGTTGGTCGCTTACACACTCCGTGCTTAGCACGGCATTCAGCGCGCGCTATAAAGAAATCAGTATCAAAATGCTCGATCTCCATTTTCGAAAAGTGCGTCCTCTTTACAAAAAAACGCGCGTTGAAATTTACAACAAAATGGCCTCTCATGTATTTCAAAGCGCGCAGTTGACGCCCGAGCAACAGGCGTTCTGACGAAAATATGTAAACGCGCGTTTGAAGCCCGCTTGACGAGCAGCGCGCGCTTACATGTGTACACTTCTAGCATACGGAGTTATCAAAACGCGCGTTAGCAAAGGGCGCGTTTCGAAACGCCCAATGTGTATGTACCCGCTTTAACACATGGCACGCTAATATCAATGTCGATAAGTACCTACGATCGTTAGACAAAGTTAGTAAAGTTCAGTTTTAATAACAATATATAGGCGGAGCATGACAAGTCTTCAATGAATAGTTAATGGGGCAACTTTAATAGTCGATTTAAGTTTTTCTAGGTCAGTGAGAAGACAGTGTTGTGTATGATCTAACTTCTACCTGAGAGGTTTTATCGCTAAATGGTAGACATCATCAGTCATAAAAAAGAATTACCAAAATCGGACTTGCAGTTCCGAAGATATGCGAACTCAAACATAAAAACATACATACTTACATACACTTTTGAAAGGTACATTTGTTCAGACGCTGATATAGACTAAGCTATACGTAAACTGGGTAGTTCTGAAAATATTACATACAAACGGGTCGAATTAAAAGAGAATTTTGAAACTCGGTCGACAATTTACCTACTATTGGTGGAAAATCGGTGGAGAATATTTTCGTCTAGTCCATCCTATGTAACTGATAAAGACCTTTTTTTATCGTGCTAAAATCATCAAATGAGTCCTCCCACCCAGGGCAAAGCGTGAGGGACTGTCAGACTAGTTCAGACTAAAAGCCACGATGTTCTTCATTCCGGGGTGTATAGCCCTTTACGTTTCGGGGTGACAGTAATTCGTAAGTCCAGCGACCAACTGGACAAAAATGCCTGCCTCAATCTTATCCAAAAGATCTTATCCTAAGTCAAACTTAAAAGCCACCTCCTTTTTCAAGTCAGTTGCAAAATTAGTAAGCTATGAACTTATAACTTTACAAACACGAACATGGTAAACACAAGCTCAGCTCCTCCTTATTTGCTGCACTTAAGCTCACTCGGCAGTTATTGGAGCGTTCCAACTACCTCAAACGGGGTTTAAACCCGTGTTCAGCACCATTTGGAGCTCACAGCTAGATTAGATCCGTTAGTGGAACATGTATTGCTGTGTTTATCTCGTAAACTGTCTGATGTCGCCTTAATGGTGTTTAAGTTGGGTGTTTGTCGTCCAAATGTAATCTTTAAAGTACGTAATCTTAAGGCTGTCTTCACACCAAAGCCCGACGGAACGAAGTTTGTGCCGGGTTAAATCAACGCAAATGAAGCCACGGGAAAATTAGACTCTCAATAACAATCCTTCCTTTCCGTTGGTTCTACTATCCTCAGGCAGAAATCTACAATCCTTCCAATCTTTCTTTGGTGGTAAATTCATCAAGGGAGTCCTCCCTGATTTGCCTGGTTGGCCTGATTGTTACGTGCGGGAACAATACCTAATGATAATAAACGATTTAATGAGAACTTACAATCAAAATCAAATATTAACTAATCAAAATACCGGTATCTTGATTAATTGAACTCATACATTGGTTTGATACAATAACAAGCCAGGTAACCCCAATTAGAGGGTGAAAACCTCAGAGATCAATCAAGCGAATTCATTACACTGATTGGTGTAAAGATAGCTGATTGGAGTAGATTCTGAATATCCTTGTTCTATCACATGTGATGTCTAATGAATAGAAATACACCTCAATAAACTTTGAAATGCTTGATATTAGTGACCGACCGAAGTTTCGGTTTCGGTTTCGGTTTCGGCCAGTTTCGGCCAAAAAATCTAGTTTCGGCCTTAGTTTCGGTTTCGGCCAGAATATAGCCGAAACTTTCGGCCCCGCCGAAACTCGAGTGTTCGTGCATTTTCGTGCGTCGTTCGGTGTCCTGTTTTACCGGCGGCCGCAGGTCAGTACGAGTTCGACAGGTACCTCCCGCTCTGACCTGGGTGGGAGGACTCATTTGATGATTTTACCACGATAAAAAAAAGCTGTACCACTTCCAAACATTAGACCAACAAAACATTTTAAGGTGAATTCATATACAAAAGTTCAGACGTCTATTGTAATGAATGTTAGGTAGGTACTAATTGGGAATTCCTTCACGATTACAAATGCCTTAGAAATTGAAGCAACCAATTAATTAAATCGTCTACTCGTACTTCTGTCTACTAAATACCTAGGTACTGTATACTTGAGCAGTATAGGGGAACAGTCATGTACAAGACGGGGACGCAAATAACGACGAATAACACAATACTCACGTAGCGCAAGCGCTACCAGCACGCGTAGCATGCCGATTCTATCTCTATTCTACCAAGAAAAGATAAAGTTATTCATCCTTATTTCTACAAAAATCTAGGGTTTTTTTGCACAAATATGACACCATTCGTACACTATTGAAGAAAAGAACGTTTATTTTTCATATTTTTTACATTACTATGCTTAAAACGATAAAAAAATTCTACGTTCTGTCATTTTGTCTATTCTTCCGGCGACAAAACCCCTTTCTACGGCGCCATGCTACGCCTGCTGGACGCCATTTGTTAATGGCCGCTTGCAAATGACGTCGCTGATGGCGCTTGCGCTACGTTAGTGTTGTGTTAAGTTTATGTGTTTTCCCATCAAGCCCCGCGACCCCGTCTTATACACTGTTCCCTTACGTGTAGTAGTGTAAAGGTTATATATATATATATATAATATTATACATATATTGTAGTATTTACGCCAGTAAAAAATATATTAATTTTGTTTTCCAAAAAAGCCACAATCACAACAATATATCCAATACAATTAATAAACATTCAAGTCACTATGTTCAACACACTTTCAAGAAACGGATACCTGAAAAATTCAGTCCAGCAATAAAGCATTGCCGTGAGTCCCATAATTTCCCCCAACAATTTAATATCACACTGCCCTACATTTTGAACCGACGATGCGCCGAGCAATAATTTGCCGTCGCCATTATACGTTGCTGCAACAGCCCCAAGAGGGCAGCCAAGTGGAATGAACCGGTAAATATTAGAGGAGAGAGGTTCCTCCATGCCTCTGTTCTCAGTACATTCTTGGAAAATCAGTTTCGGTCGGACACTACTTGATATTAAATGTCTTTTCCTGGCTAATCGAATGTTGCAGTGTGAATGGTATGTAATTTGCAGTGGATTAGCTTAGGACTGTTCTCATTGGAGACATTATAGATAATTAGATAGGTTGCGGGACTGTCTAAGCTCGTAAAGAGCAATTGGAAGGCCAGTGAAAGTCTGATAGTCACATTTTTTTAAACGTTACCCCGCACTTTTTTTTAATGTCACAGCATGTGCTGAGATGGGGGTCCTTTTGGCCTCATAAAGGACCAAAATTATAGTGTAGTCCGCGTTCAACCCCGAATAGTTTCTACCCTCTTCCGAATTCGTTTCCACATTCAACCCCTTACTTACCTGTTTTTTTGATTTTCTTACTTTTTTTGTTTTGCTTAGTTTTATGTTGTTATTCTATCCTGTGTGAGTCTAATAAAAACCTTTTCTTGTTTTCTTTCACTAAGAATTTCTCCTGTGTTGTGGGTGCATTTCATCATCATCATCATCATATCAGCCGTACGACGTCCAGTCGTCCACTGCTGAACATAGGCCTCCCCTTTAGACTTCCAGTAGGAAATAGTATGGTTGCGTTTACAAACATTTAAACTCACATTCACAAACACCCAGAACTGGAACAACTACTTATACAAATATTTGTTCTGTGCGGGAATCGAAACTGCGACACAGCAGTTGATCGATCAGCTACTGTGCCAACCGTGTCGTTAGACCAGTCGGTAGATTTACCCCGGACAGGACGACTCATTTAATGATTTTACCACAGCATCATCTGCCTTGCCTTCTCCCAACTATATTGGGGTCGGCTTCCAGTCGAACCAGATGCAGTTTTAGATGGAGCAGCAGACTATCGGACTTCCACAACCTAATAACATGATAAGACTGGTGGTCAGACTTATGAGCTTCTGACTAATAGCAATGACTGTCAAAGATCTACAAATGACAGCCGTTACCAACGGCTTTACGAGGCACAGAAGAAACTCGCTATGACAGATGGTCACCCATCGACAGACCAACCTCGGCAAGCGCGGATTAACCCGGAAGGTCGGCCAATGCGGCTGTTATTATTCAGCCACGAGCTCTTTTATGATTATACCACAGCAAAAAAACAAAAACCAATTATCTCAGAATAATACAAATACCCATTACTAAGACTGATTATATCAGTACATACGAAAAAGACACATAAAGAATTTATTGTCCGGGCACATAAAACGATGTGCTATAAAAAGAAATTGTTCGCGCATAAGTGTGCGGGACGATCTGCGACGATCGCTAATGTGCGCTCGTTGTGGCAATGAGGTGTCGTTAGTGTGCGCCTTCGGTTATGGTTGTAGACTGATGTATGAGTGTGTGGGTGGCATTATGATGAGTTGTTGAGGTGTAACGTAGGTGATGATTTATGGTGATAGTTATTTAGCCAGTTTTTAGTTTTGCACATGACGTGTCATAGCTGAGGTCGTGCAAAAACCCTGAATTCATGAAGAAATAGTAAGTACATCAGTCATGGTTTAGCCGTGCAAAGGTAACAAAAATAATACTTAGTTTCGCAATAATAATATATGAGTTACGATTAGGATTATGATCTACAACGAAAACATTTTTAATCCTTCTACTATTATAAAGGCGAAAGTTTGTAAGTATGGATGTATGGATGTTTGTTACTCTTTCACGCTAAAACCACTGAACGGATTTGGCTAAAATTTGGTACACAGATAGTTTATAACCTGGATTAACACATAGGATAGCTTTTATCCCGATTTTATGTTCCCGTGGGATAATTTTCGAGTTGTATCTGGTGAAGCCGCTGGCAACAGCTAGTAATATCATATTTTCAGCAGTTTTTGACAATAATCATCGGGCGGAAACTATGGTCCAAAAATGGTAAAAAAACTTTAATTTTGATTTTGAAAAAGGTTTGGCACTAAATTTTCACTGTATGTTTAAATCAAAATAAAAAAAAAAAAACTAGTTATTTCAGTATTACAAACAGACACTCCAATTTTATTTATATATAGATGTATATAGCATTTATGCCAGTAAAAAAACATATTTTTGTGTTACAAAAAATCCATAGTAATTACAACAAAAAATATTATCCAATACAAATAAACATTCAGTCACTACGTTTAACACACTTTCAAGAAGCGGATACCTGAAAAATTCAGTCCTGCAATAAAGCATTGCCGTGAGTCCCATAATTTCCCCCAACAATTTAATATCACACTGCCCTACATTTTGAACCGACGCCGATGCGCCGAGCAATAATTTGCCGTCGCCATTATACGTTGCTGCAACAGCCCCAAGAGGGCAGCCAAGTGGAATGAACCGGTAAATATTAGAGGAGAGAGGTTCCTTCATGCCTCTGTTCTCAGTACATTCTTGGAAAATAGCTGGCTAATCGAATGTTGCAGTGTGCATGGTATGTAATTTGCAGTGGATTAGCTTAGGACTGTTCCCAATGGACACGTTATAGATAATTCGATAGGTTGCGGGACTGTCTAAGCTACCGAGACCCTGGAACGTAAAAATTTGAGAAGTTTTTTTTAGACGTTGCCCCACACTTTTTTTTAATGTCAGAGCATTTGCATGAGACGGGGTGTAACGACTGTCAAAGATCTAGTACTGACAGCCGTTACCAACGGCTTGCTAATGCTAATGCCAACTCGCTATGACAGTGGTCACCCATCGACAGACCAACCTTGGCAAGTGCGGATTAACCCGGAAGATCAGCCTGTGCGGCTGTTATTATTTAGCCACGAGCTCCTCTATGATTATAACACAGCAAAAAAATAAAAAACCAATTATCTCAGAATAATACAAATACCCATTACTAAGACTGATTATATCACTACATACGAAAAAGACACATAAAGAATTTATCGTCCGGGCACATAAAACGATGTGCTATAAAAAGAAATTGTTCGCGCATAAGCGTGCGGGACGATCTGCGACGATCGCTAATGTGCGCTCGTTGTGGCAATGAGGTGTCGTTAGTGTGCGCCTTCGCTTATGGTTGTAGACTGATGTATGAGTGTGTGGGTGGCATTATGATGAGTTGTTGAGGTGTAACGTAGGTGATGATTTATGGTGATATTTAGGCAGTTTTTAGTTTTGCACTTGACGTGTCATACCTGAGGTCGTGCAAAAACCCTGAATGCATGAAGAAATAGTAAGTATATACATCGGTCATGGTTTAGTCGTGCAAAGGCAACAAAAAAATACTTAGTTTCGCAATAGTATAAGTTACGATTGGGATTATGATCTACAAGAAAAATATAATAATTATGAATATTTTCATCAGTTTTTGACAACAATCATCGGGTGAAACAATAATTATAACAAGAGACTCAAGCCGAGTTTGATAAAAAAAACTTTAATTTTGATTTTGAAAAAGGTTTGGCACTAAATTTCGAAGACACTGGGATAATAATCTTAATCAAAACATGAAAGATTTATAATATTTAGGGTGACTTTTACCAACGGTTAAACATGTTTAAAATTTTATTTAAGCACAAAATTGTATTGTTTTTGTCCTTAAATAAAATTACAAACCATGTTTAACCGTTGGTAAAAGTCGCCCTTAGTATTTATCCACGTGCATCATTCATAGAATCTTCTTTAAAATACTTTAAATGTAACTATTTATATTAAAAGCGTTTTCTAGAACATTGCATTATTTCTCGGCTCACTGGTCTATAAATACACGATCTTATACAAACACACCGTTATCTTGGCAATTACTTTTGTTTGTACAGCATTTGCCCTTTCAACGAATTGTTGGAAAATTTTCTTATTTCTTTGTGAACAAAGGAATGAAACAATACGGATCACACTGTCAGCTTCTAGAAAAGGGCAAAGGGCGGGTCATTATGAAAGTAATAAACTTCTGACTTGCTAAGGTTACTAGACGCATAATTTATCTAACATAAAATTATCATACATTTTCCCTGAAAGTTAATGCAAAATGCTAGATCCCATTCTTCAATTGAAGGGGTTTGACCGATCATTGCCCTTTGGATTCGATACACATAGCAGTCAAGCTTACATCTTGGATACGTTATGTTAAAAAGTACATCACACTGCCTGTAATCTCACTTCAATACAAAATCCTTTTAAGAAATAGTACAATCGACAAAATTGTATCATTACCCATTTTGACAATAAGTCGTTTGAATGCGTCAAAATAATAAAGGAAAAAATGGTAACCATGTTATGTATGTTTACCCGAGTGTGAACCCAATTGTATTTGAATGACTGTAAGAAAATAAGGTGGTCGGTCATAATTCAAATTTGTCGACTGTACATTCTGAGGGGAGAAAGTTTCTCGCGACCATAACACCCTCGTCTGCGGCTTGACTGTGTTTTTTTTATTCCGCCTCGTATGTAATAAACAAAATGTCCTCGGATATCAAACCGCTTTTCTTGCATGTGTGCATATACATGTATCCTTTCTTGCATGTGATAATAATAATTATGCATGAGAACGGAATGGTGGGACTGTAACCTGCATCCAGGTATGGATTTTTGTCGCGGAACTAATTTATTTCAAATTATTGTAACTCGTAAGTGCGGGTCGACCAATAGGCCACCTCTGCTATAGCTCAAAATGTCTGATTAAGTATACATTATATCTTTCATGTTTTCATACCTAATGCTTGTTCAAAAATCAACATTGAATGTTGAACTTCAGACGGAGTACTAGAACTTTCTTTTCAGGAACATCTGGCAAAGCTGGTGACCTAAATAAGAACTTAAAGTAATCAACGAAAGGAGCTCAGAACTTTCGAGAAAAAAAATAAGAAAATGAAATATTTAAATTCTCTTAATTTTTTCATTTTCAACCCCTCGTAGGTCCAAAAATGAAGTGCCTCTCAAATAATTTAATTGAATAGAATTCCGTATAATGACCGAACGAAAACATCAAGAGGCGTATTTCAGTAATTGGCTGAAACTCAAATAATATTTTGTGAACATTTTTTGGGATTGAAATTCGGCCTCTCATTATATTTTGTGAAACGGTTTGTATAACATGTACGTACATACATTTTCGACCACCAGTAATTGGGCTGACAAAATGACGTAATGTTAGCAAAAAAAATGTCTGCCACTCAAAGGGCAGCCGAAGAAACAGGGCAGATTTTAATGTCAATAATTTGGTGGATTATTTTTTTTTTATTCCTCTTTCATTATTTTATTACTCGTTTCTAATTCTTCTCAGTGACTTTATTTTGGTGAAAATTCACTTTTTATTTAAAACTGCAAGCTCAAATACTGGAAAATAATTATTGTACCTACCCAAAAAATTATTGTATGTCTGCGTCAATTTAATTAAAGAAGATAGAAAATATTGAGGTGTGTTTTCAAATCAATATTTTCTTATGATAAATGATAAATGATATTTATTCAGTAAATTGGTTTCGGCAAACTCTTTTACACGTCAAAAGACACTATTTTAAACTAGATGAGGCCGTCTTCAATTCTTTCTTCTTAATCAATATTATTATTTTATTTATTTATTTGTAAAAAAAACTTACTGGTTTTTCAAATGCACTAAAGGAATCCTTTCTAATTGCTTATCTAAAGCAGCTTAGTGAAAGCAAGATCTTGACATAATTATTTCACAATCAGACTGATAAGTGTACTAATCTTAATAATTATTGTAAATTGTCGTCATTAAGATTTTGACTTTATCACATAGATAGCATTATCTTTACCCACGTAAAGATCAATAAAATAATAATAATTGCATGAATGGGCAATTTTATTATGTGTAGGCATGATAATTATTAATGGTCTAAGAATCTGTCTGGTATCGCAGATTCGTCACTAAGGCGCGGATTAAAACATAACATAACAGCATACTTTTAATTCGAAGAGAGTTGGGTAGAGGGGTATCATACTATATCCTTATTAAAGTCTATTGCCATCAATCTGGCATAAATCCAGATTTCGTGGCTTCTGGGAAACTGAAGATGGGAATCCTACTAATATTATAAATGCGAAAGTTTTTGAGGATGTATGCTTGTGGTACACAGATAGTTTATAACCTGGATTAACAATTAGGATAGTTTTTAAGTTGTAGCGGGTGAAACCGCTGGCAACAGCTAGTCCTCAATAATTTTAGCTTTTTTTAACCGACTTCAATTAAAACGAAGTTTTCAATTTGACCCCTATGTTTGTATGCGCGTTTGTCCGCAATTATTTTTCGTTTGACTAAACCTATTTTGATGCAGTTTTCAGAAAAGTGTTCGTTACCAATAATGGATATCCCGTGACGTTGCTTGCATGTATCTGTAATGACTAATGTAACTTAGATGGGGATTTTCAGACTAACGTCGAATAATAATTTTCACAATTGTCTTCGGACAACAATATGAATCCGGAATACTAAAAACAACGTAATAGAACTGTTTACGAGTACCTACGTGTTTGTTAAAAATAGATAATAATAATAGAATTTATGTCAATTCATTCTGCGGCTTCAAAGATTATAAAATTAACAATAAAACAACACGAACTTCAATCCCGAATTAGTGGTATACTACATGGTTCGACGTTCATTTTATTTTCTAAGCGATGCCATGCCTGCAAGCGTCGCGGGAATCATCGAATTACCGTGACCCTGGAACATCATCATTATCATCATCATCAGCCGGAAGACTTCAAACATTAGGCCCCCCCTTAGATCACCACGCCGAACGACAATTCACCACTTGCATCCATTGGTTGCCCTCGACCCTCACGATGTCGTCCGTCCACCTAGTGGGAGGTTTCCCTACGCTGCGTCTTCCGGTCCGTGGCCGCCACTCGAGAACTTTTCTTCCCCATCGGTTGTCATTTCTACGAGCGATGTGGCCTGCCCATTGCCACTTCAACTTACCAATTTTATGAGCTATGTCGGTGACTGATTCTTCGCCGAATATCCATGTTCCGGATTTTATTCCGCAAAGAAACTCCGAGCATAGCTCTTTCAATATTGCTCGTGAGTGACTCAGTCTCTCTAAAAGGCCAGCACTCAAAGACCACGTTTCAGAGCCATATGTCATCACTGGCAACACACACTGGTTAAACACCCTTGCCTTGAGATACTGTGGGATTCTCGATGAGAAGATATCACGTAGCTTCCCAAACGCTGCCCAACCGAGTTAAATTCTTTGGGCGACCTGTTGACCCTCTTGAAGGAGACGGTGGATTTTAGTCAGTATGAGTCTGACAGTCCCTTCCAGCCTGCCCTTCGTGGGACGACTCATTGTTTTTGACGATTTCAACACGTAAAAAGAAAAGTGATGCCATCCAACTGATGGGATAGCTCCAGTAGTCAACAGTCTTTCCAAGATCTCATATCTTACACAATCTCGAACCAGCCCTCGGTATACGTTCAGGTCGTTTCACTACTCTTTCTGGACCGGCCTCGGCTGCCATGTTGCAATGAAAACGTGTTAGGGCTCGTGTATACGATGCCGCTGCCGCGCCGACAACGCTCCGCTCCACCGCGACTCTATGCTGTGTACACCGTCGTCTCCGCGCCGTCACCGCTCCGACACCGCGACACCACCGCGTGCCGCCAAAATCAAACACTGATGAATGGCGGCGCGGTGGCATCGTGTACACGAGCCCTTAGTTGTTTTTCTTCTATTGTCAAGTGTAATTCTAAAGATAAGCAAGTTTTTTCCCACTTCTGGTATATCTCTCCGGATTATCATAATAATCTTTTGTTTAAACGTATAATCTTATCAATTTTGATAAATACCTAATTACTGATAGTGCATAGTAAGTTGAAATCGAGGTCGATGTCGTCTTTGTCTACTTAATCTAGTTCTAAACATTTGTTTATGACCATGAAGATATAAATAATTATAAATACCAGCATTATTTTGTTCTTCCGATTGATAAGAAAGATCAAAATCAATTTGAAGGTTAATGACGTAATATAAACCAGAATGGGATTTTAAAATTGTGGAAGGTATCGAGTTGATCTTCCCACTGTCTTCTACCGCAAAAGAAATTTCTAGAGAGTTCCTGTCAGACCTTCTAGAAATTCTTTCGAAAAGCCGAATTTGAAAAAAAAGAAAATAAAACTACTTGGGATCTGCATTACGAAAATAACTTTATATTCAAAAATAACAAACATTTTTTTTTTTTAATTTTGAAAACACTACTACACATCAGCTCAGCATCAGCTCTGAAAAACCAATATTTTAAGATGACCGTTGAATGTGCGGAAAGATCATACAAAATGAGACCACAATAAACTGAATTTATGTAGTTTGATAATATAGCCATGTGTAGTGTGTACTGGTATCAAGAGATAAAGAAATGCATTATATCTCTGTTAATCATCTTTTAATTAGAAACATAATATATACAAAAATAGTTAAAAAATGTTTCATTGATTGGAATTGAAGATAAATTTTTGTTAAACACATAGTTTTGGAACAGAGGGGAAGTTTTTTTAAGTGTATCATTGTTTTAAGATAATTATTGTTTCTTTTTTTAATGAAATCGTAAAGCCCATAACCCGGCCAGAAATACCGAGAATGAATGAATGTAAAAGGTTTCTCCATACCTATTTCACTTTACTAGGCACCTCAGGAGACATCTAAGCCGTCTGTATAGGCTATAACATTGCTTCACGAAAATAACAAATAAATAAAAAAAAACATACGAGCAGTCATGAGGAAGAAAAACTATTTTCTTTTGTCACGGGTATCAACTGTAGGCATTTCTTAATACTTTTTTTTTAGGTGGTACAATCATCAAATGAGTCCTCCCGCCCTGGGTGGGGCAGAAGGGACTGTCAGACTCTTACTGACTAAAATTCACGCGTGTTCCTTCCTATGCCCTTTACATTCCGAGGCCACGGTATCATGGGCTAAGAAAAAACCCGCGACCCCAGCAGGCATTTGGAGTTAAACACGACGCGCCACCGACCCAGGCTTGGTCCTTGGTTGGACGGCGAGCTACCCATCACTCACCGTCCACAAGCCCGCTCCGCCGCTGTGCCCTCTGCTAATCAGAGGGACACGCGTTGGAGCGTCCACACGACAAGCTATTCGCATACGGGCAAAGAGACCCCTTAGGCACACAGTGCCTAAGGAAGAGTTTTTGCCCGCATCCCGGGTGCACTGGCCCGAAAAACTGGTCTTCCCTCCGGACGTATCCGAGAGGGAACTCCAGTCCACGGGCGCACGTGGAGGTTTCTTGCCATAGCACCCCATTTCTTAAAACTTGGTAAAAATAATAAGTAAAATATGCTTTTTTTTCAACTTCAACAGTATTCAAAAAACGTAGCCGACCCGAAGCATATCAGTTCATTATGTACACTTATTTACGTTAGCCGAAAAAAAATACCGACCCCAACAAATGTGTCGCTCCTTAATAACACTTTTAGTAGTATCATCATGCGGACTTTGATTAGGTTCATGATAAAATTAGACAATATTATGATAAGGGGTTAAGTACAAACTTAACGTTGCATATTAGTCCTATCACATATTATTATATCGGCACAAGGATCACGAACAGTTCCAAAATTACAATGTCATTAACATCTGGCGTGATAATGACTAAGCACAAATCTAATCCTCATAAAATGTTCAGTCTATACCTACTTATATACAAAAAAATAATTGTTGGGATGTCTGTGCATGAAGTTTATTGTTAAGACTTAATGTTTTTTTTAGTTAATGAGATTATTTTGTTGTGTGCATCACCCCTTAGGGTGATCCCCTTAGGGTGTTTTTTTATTGTATCCTTTTTCTACCAGTCTACCTTAGTAGACTGGTAGAAAAAGGATACAATAAAAAAATGTAACCGACTTCAAAAACAATCACAAATATGATTAAAATAACCTTCAAAATAGCTTTTCTTTTGAAAGTCGGTGACTCTTTTTTTTATATCGTGGTCTTTTTTGGCACCGAATTCCGTAAGAAAAGTTATTTTGTAGGTTATTTTACCCCCTTTTGCGGTTGTTTTTGAAGGCAGTTACATTTTGTATATTGTATTTTTCTATGTTCTTTTGGTAGTTGACGTAAGGAGTGGCCGTCTATTGGGGAGGCCTATGTTCAGCGTCTTCCAGCAGCTGATGATGATGATTAATAGGACATCGTAAAACTTGCAAACTAGGTAAGTGCAGTTCTTGCGGGTTCTTGCTTGTAAAGTAATCGACGCAACGCTCAGGTCAATAGTAATTAAGTCAATGGTGAGGAATGTTTCAGAAAATAAAATGAATTCAGAAATGCTTATAATATCTAAATATTTGACGGATTGGACCACTGAAAACCAAGCTGGACGACTTTTGCGAAGGTATGAAATAGCTTAACATTAAAATAAAGAAAACATAGGCATATCTCAATGGAGAACCAATACGCCTCGGACAAGCGATTCATCAATAGGTTGTACTTGAAATGATTTTACATCGCAGACTCACTCATAATGAAATAGCAGAAAGGGATAGCAGAAGCTTAAAAAAAAAACATTTTCTCTATGGCATTAAAACACAATGAACGTTATCAAACTGCAGCTAAGTTTCTACTTTCCACCTAAAATAGGTAAACGAGAAGGAGGAATGTTTTCACAACAAACCGACCGATCAGACATAGAACTAAAACAAAACGAGCACACATGAGTGAGCAAAGCCGCGGCCGTAACTAGTATTAAAATAAATGCCTAAGCTGTTACACACGACGTTGTAGACGCAAGGAATTAATAGTTATTTTATCAGCAATTTATTAAAAACATAGATAAATATGTTAATAAATACGATACTCTGCACATTGCTGAATGCGCACACGCAGGAGTTTGGCGTGGTGTGAACCGATAATCCAAAATGGCGGACACACAGAAAGACCGGAAAAATGTGGACTCTGAAGACCGTGAAGTAGAACTTGACACTATACTCGTAGAAGAAATTGGACAGTTTGGAAGATACCAGCTACGGACTTTCTTATTGTCGGTACTTTTGGTGCTTTTCGTCGCATGGAGTGCAGTTGAATATATGTTCACCACCGCTAGAATAAGTCACAGGTAATTTAAATTATTGTACCATTAACTGCATTTTGTAGCGCATAACTGGCCTCTTGAAATAGTGCTTTCACTTTTGGGCAAGACTTTTCTCCATAGGTTTCTTCTTTTACTCATAATTTCTTTTTCTCGGGTGGTACTTTGCTACTCAATTCCTTGTCTCATATTTTTTATTGTACGATACCTCGTTTCATTTCACTTTTAAGAATTGTTTAGTTTAAGTCCATTTTCTTTGTTTTCTTTTTGTGATACCTACTGTGTGCATTTGTGGCGTGTGCCAATAAACGTTTTTTTTTTCTTTCTTTCTGTTTATTTTCTTTTTGGTGGCCATTACCACGAACCTTGGAGTATCGGAACTTTCTATAAATGTAAGTGTTCTATTACAGATGTCTGATCCCGGAATGTGAAACTGAACAAACAAGTTTCTCACCATACTGGTTGGAGAATGCAGTGCCGCCAGGTGAACAATGTGAACGTTTCGCAAACATCAACGCGACGTCTCGAATTGTGCCCAGCGACCATTGTCCTGCATCATATTTTGACCATAACACCCGCGTGCCTTGTGATGACTTCGTATACCTGAATACAGACACCGTTGTGTATGATGTAAGTGGGAATAATTATAACAAGTTGTAGGTAATCTTTTAATCGATCGATTTATCCATCTCCAGTCACTATCTTTTACAAGGTCTTCTTCGGCGTTTTTTGGCTATGCCAGGGCTCTAAAGTGGCTTGTATAAAGGTCATACGCCAATCCTGAAAATAAGCCTAGAACCACTTCAGCTTTAGTGGCTTTTGGTTGGTACACTGGCTGACTGATCGGACTGCTGTGTGGATCATGGGTTCGATCCCCGTACGTAACAAATATTTCTAAGTGATCTACAACTCACAAGTAGTTGTTTGGGCGCTAGGCGTTTGTGTATGTGAGTTTATAATTTTATGTTTGCAAACGCACCCACGACACAGGAGAATTTACCATATTTCCTCCCTTAGCTGTCAAAAAACAGCCTCGTCATTGATTCGGGGTCTGGAATGCAGTAAAGTGTTGTGAATTATGGTCAAAAAACGACTAATAACAAACGGCGCCTATTCTAGTGACGTCATCAAAAGGTCTTTGATTAGCAGTGGGAAGACTACATGCAAAACTTAATTTGATACTCAGTAAGGAAATTCTTGATGCATATTTTTGTCTTCATGTAGTATGGGCTGGCGTGTGAAGAATGGAAGCGGTCCCTGATCGGCACGGTGCGCACGTTTGGCACGTTGACGGCTCTGCCCATCACCGGTTTCGTGTCAGATCGCTGGGGACGACGCGTCGCGCTCGTGATCAACGCTTTCAACACAGCTTGGCTTGGTGTCACACGCTACTGGGCTGACACCTACATCGGCTTCATGATGTCCGAGTTTGTTGAGGCCACATTCGGATCTGGAGGATTTTCCTGCGTTTATATTTTGAGTGAGTAATTTAAAACTGGAAGTATCTGTATGCGAACTCAAGGCTTCAGCTCTTTGTTCCGAAAGGACTGGATTTCATAATAAATAAGAAAAGTAATCAGGGAATGTTTTTGATAAAGAAATCGTGTAGGTTTATTAAATTACAAAGTTGAAACCTGACAAACCTGGTCAAACCTGGTCATCCTTAATAATTATGATAGAAAGAAAGCATGTGTCCTAACAGAAAAAAACAGTATGGGCTTATGATGTTACGCTATTACCAATTTAGAAAATAGTAGGACATTGTGCAAAATAATAATAATCACATGTAAATTATTATTAATCATAATTCGCGTGCATAAATTCTTTTGATATCAAATAAATAAGTGATAGATTGCACCATAAACTTTAAAGCAGGCGATAACGCTTACATTGTTTTGTTTAGGTAAAAAATCGCGTGTCTGGTATCTTTTCATTTAATTGTCGTTTAACATGCGTCAATATTTGTTTTATCAGCTTTGAATGGAATTAATTAAATTTAAAGGATTTGCGGCACTTTCATGAATCAACATACAATGCATTTACAGTATTTTTGTACTTAAATTAATGTGCATGGCTGAATAATGATTGATTATATTTACTGTTTAATTACAGTATCGAGTGTTTGTTGCACCTGTGTTTGTGCACACACACTTTGCACTTTAATTCTAATGACGAGAGCTAACTAATGTGATTGCTTTTCTTGACCAAAAATGGTTGGGTGACAATTCCCAAAAATGTATAAATATTCTTACAGTAATGGAGCTGGTCGGTCCCAAGTTCCGCGTCGCAGCCGGAGCAGCGATGAATACTTGCTTCGCGCTAGGACAGGTGACATGTGGCCTGATCGCCTGGGGAGTGCCCAACTGGAGGAACCTCACTCTAGCACTCTACATCCCTCAGTTCCTCACCGTCTTTTATTACTGGCTCATCAGCGAATCCGTAAGATGGTACATAAGCAAAGGACGCTTCGAAGACGCGGACGATTTACTCAGAAAAGTCGCAAAAGTTAATAAGAAACATTTATCGGAGAAATCTCTGCAACAAATGCGGAGGACAGCTCAAGAAAAAATGAGGAGGAGTGCAGAGGAGGCTGAGAAGCGAGGTGGCGAAGCTTGGTTGATCGTGCAAGTGTTCCAACACAAAAAAATATTGATCCGTGTTCTCATTTCTCCCATATGGTGGATCACAACCACTTTCATCTACTACGGACTGTCGCTCAATGCTGTCAACATGTCTGGCAATAGATACTTAAACTATGTCGCCGTGGCAGCTATTGAGATCCCGGGATTTTGGATTTCTTATTTCCTGATGGATAGGATTGGTAGAAAGCCAGTATTGACTGGAGCTTTTTGGATATGTGCAGCATGTCAGATTGCTTACATATTCATACCTTCAGGTAAGTGTTATCAACTTATCAATAGCAACATGTGTTAATTATTGTATTTTTTCATATCATACCGTCTGAATTACTGACTGTTCAATAAGTCTACCCTTTGCACTCGCTACTGCAGAACATGAAGTTCTTGATTAACTAAAATTCTGAGCCGTACAAAGTAATGTTGAGTTTTAACCTGCTGTAAATTCGTAGGGATCGAATGGAGTGACGTAACTATGGACAATGACTTAAAAGAACTGTAGAAAATATGTGGGTGTACTATTACTGTTTTACAGTTATTATTTTTCTACAGACATGTACGCGTTATCATTGGTGGTCTACCTAATTGCAAAGATGGCAATAGCTGCAGTAATGACGGCAGTATATGTGTACACTGCAGAGTTGTACCCCACTAAACATCGACACAGCTTGTTCGCTTACTCATCGATGATGGGAAGAATTGGCTCCATGGTTGCGCCTCTCACTCCAGCCTTTGTAAGTTCCTTTTGAATATTATTCATAGTTCTTCTTACCGTTTTCAATTATGATGGTCTATAATCATTACTGAAGAAATGTTATTGGATAAATATATTATGTGTGTACATAGACACAGGCGCACTCTCTGCCATCACTATCATAGTTTGATGAGACTGTTCAACATACGTTGAAAGAGGTCAGGTGTAGAAATAATGGGTATAACGTGTTTGTACTTTACTAAGGCTATTGACTAGAGTAACTTATATTTTGTTTAGTCCAGATTATTTGACGTTTGACTAAAGTTTACGAAATCATATTTTGTTAAATGTTTCTAAGAATTTGGTCTGAAAAATATACATTAGAAATTTGTATAAAGAAACATGATCAACTTAAATATTGAGGGGTCCCACAGGGGCTTATGTTCGGTCTTCTGTTTATTATAGGTATTGAATCGATATTTTTAATCCACTCTGAACACTCAAAGTGTTTTCCAGTAGACTATAAAAACTTTATTATTTCTTGTATGATTAACTCGTTTTTTACATTATTTGTAAAAACAATGCACTCGAAAATTATAAAATCTGAATATTCATGGTCACGTTTTTGCATTACAAAATATTAATTTAAAAAGGTTCTAAAGGCGTAAAACAAAGAACAATAACCCTGTTTTATTTTTTTCATTCATCTTTTTTTTTCTGTTACAGGGTGCAGAATGGTTTGAAGAACTACCATTCGTTTTATTTGCCTCCTTCGCTTTGCTCTCCGGTATCCTAATCTTCTTTACACCAGAAACTCTCGGTCACACCCTACCAGACACATTGGAGCAGGCAGAGGATATCGGATTCACAGACAAGTCAAAAAAACCTGACTTCTAGTTTTATGTATTGAAAATCTCGTATTATTATGTTTAATTTTTAAGAATAAAGTAAAATTTTTCGATCGTGTATTTTATTGAAACATATGCTTTGTTAATTTTAGGATTTTATATTTTTTAATGATGGTTAACTCTTTCATGGAGTGGAATACTTATAGTTAGTCGGTAGACGTTCTTTCTCAAATATTTTATAGCGGCTCCACATTAGTGCCGTGAATTCACGCCGCAAATTGTCGCCAAGAATTCTCGACACAATACCGACACTGATCGGGGAACTGGCGCGAACGCGCGTGAACCCCGCGAAAACCATTCACATTTTCGTCAGCGCCTGTTCACGGGGGTTCACGACACTAATGTGGAGCCTCAATTATGAAAGAATATAGAGGTTATGGGGTTTGAATACATCGTGTTAAATGTGGTGTTAAACCTACATTGAAATCAGTGAAGACTATCGTGTGAAGAAACCTGATCCTTATGTGGTTAGGCGTTAAATCTGAAATAGCAAAATGCTGGAGAGATTAAAGCTCATACCTTTTCTGTAGGAGAGACAAAATTATTAAAGACTGGTATTATACAAAAATAATTTATAAGTTTGAATATATTTAGAACATATTTATTTTCATTTTGTACAAAATGATCGTTGTAATCGACGATATTCTAAGGAGTTTCTTGCCCGTTCTTCTCCATACAGATCTACTACTTGGAACGGGCATCTACGGTACTTTCACAGTTTTTATGTCTTGTGACTGGGACTGTAGCATCATATTTTATTATAACTTTTTAGTGTGTATTTACATTTTTATTTGTCTATGATAATTCAAAAGTGCCTGTAACTGGCCTACTTGAAATAAATGCTTTGATTTTAATTTTGAAGTAAATTATAAATCAAAGGAATGAATATGAAGGTGCTGCACATCACCGATCACGCTGAGCTCTAATCAGCTTAGCGTAGTATTTTGTTACTAATAGAATTGGAGACCATTTAAGACTGGTTTCTTTATCACAGACATGCTGCCTTCTATAATAATTTGTTAAAATGTTGACTGGCCTGTTGGTCTAATGGTTAATGACCCTGACTGCTATGCCGGGGGTCATGGGTTCGATTCCCACCCAGGAAGAATGATTGTGTGATGAGCATGATCATTATTTTGTTCTGTGTCTGGGTGTAAATTTATCTATAAACTTTATGTATTTAGAAATATATAAATATTTTTATCAGTTATCTAGTACAAATAACTCAAGCTCTGCTTAGTTTGGGACTAGATGGCGTTGTGTGATAGTTATGGAATATTAGTATTATTATTTCACGTTAGCGTGAATTTTTAACGTGCGCATAATAATTATGCGGACGACGTTAAAGGGTGGCTCGTCGTCTGATTATGAACCATGCCTGGGCCTAGGCTGCGTCAATTTCCACGCGCACCTTAAAGATCTGTCTCCAATTTGACCGACCCCCTAGAGGACCGCGTCCTCGGTTGCCAAGGTCATGGAACTTTTAGAACAGGTAAACCGTGATCGTGGAACAAATATTGCAATTGAAGGAACACGATGGATATCAATCGGTACGAGTCTGATGCCCCTACCGCTCCACCGGGGTAAGAGGACTCATTTGAAGATTTGATCACCAAAAAAATATTGTGAAATGGTACAGAAGCCAGCACAACAACCTTTTCTAAAAAAATAAAATCTTTTATGGATTTTCATTTTTACCAGTATGAATGGAAGGTTAATTTTCGGTTGGTAAAATTCAACAGATTAATAGATTGACTTGCTGGCAACTGTACCTAGAACTTAATTATTTACGATTTGTTTATGACCTCTAAAACTTTGAATTAATTTTAAGAATATGTATTTCTTCTCAGGATCTTGATAAACTAGCAAATTATTTAGGTGTGAGCGCTTAAACGTCAAAAGGTTTTATGAATCTCATTAATTTAGTTAATCAGTTTAGATTGCAGACGGTTATTATAATAACGAGTTTTGTAAACTCTATACGTATAATTACTATTATTAAGTATGTGTTTACTTTGTATGGCTTTAATTAAAATTATCCTTTTGCAGAAAATATTTTTTTTTTGAGTCAAATTATTATTATTTTATTTGAAAATAAGTAATAATTAATTAACATTATTACTATACAGTCACTGACATATTTTGTCTTTGTAAAATAATCTTATTACATTCTACGTTAACTACATAATATATATTATGTCATGTAAACATTGTGAAAATATATTAATTATTGACTAACATGTTAATTGTCATCTTTTTTTTGCCTTCAGTATAACAATGAAATGTGTTAAAGAAATCCTCATTTATACAATCCGAAAGGGGTATATTATGTTGATATGCCAATTAAAAATAATAGAATAAATATATAAAAGTAGGTAAACTTAACACATACAAAATGCATCATAAATGCATTAGTATGTTTGATGTCGATTGTTTTCTAAAAAGGAACCATTTCCACCATCTGTATTATTTGTGCTGGCATGGCATCTTAGTTCTTTTTTTTACTCGTTTAATTATCTACAAACGATTACCGCCATTAAAAGCGTCAGCCAATCTAACAGAATTATTAAAAAACCAAATGGTATTTAAAAAAAAAAACAAAAAAAAGTTTCATATATTTCCTTAATCATCCTAAAGTTATAACAGTACGAGATTTTGCATAATTATACGTTCTACACTATACTAAAAATACGTTATAATTATGTCTGCTCGGTCATTTTGTCATCTCATCTTTGAGGCCAATCTCCTCTGCCTGCTCGAAGGTATCAGGTAAGGTGTGACCGAGAGTCTCTGGTGTAAGGAAGATCAGAAGACCAGATAGCAGCGCGAAGGAGCCGAATAACACGAATGGTAGCTCTTCAAACCACTGCGAACCCTGCAAAAGAATAATAATGTATACTGGAAGACTAAAATAAAAATCGTGTTGTTGCTCATGCTATATAATTATAGCATTTTTTTGGTTCTGCTTAGTATTTACAAAAAACAAAATTGGGCCGAACTTTGAACCCTGTGGCACTCCTGCTATGATAAATTCTAACTTCCATTTTTCAGTTGTCTAAATTGAAAACTTAATACTAAAAAGAAAGAGTTTTTATGAAGGTTGTTTCCAACATAACTCAAACTCTTATCATTAATTTTTATGTTAAAAAATGCTTTGTTCAAACTAATCAAAAGCTTTGCTAGGCAAAAAATAATTACAAACGCAGGTGTGAGCGGTGCAAGCATGGAGCCAATTCTACCGATCATGGATGAGAAAGCAAACAAGCTGTGCCGATGTTTTGTCGGGTACAGTTCCGCAGTGTACACATATAGTGCTACTCCCACCGCAGCTATCGCCATCTTTGCAATGAGGTAGACTGTCAGTGATACTGCATACAAATCTGCAGAAAAAAGAAAATGTTTATTATAAGATTACATTGAATGTGGTATTAAATGGTGTGTGATGTTTCGATATTTACCCTGAGATATAAAAATGTAAGCAATCTGGCATGCCGCACATAACCAAAAAGATCCTGTTAATACTGGCTTTCTGCCAATTTTGTCCATCAGAAAATATGCAATCCAATAGCCAGGGATTTCGACTGCTGCAACGGCCATGTAGTTTACATATCTATTGCCAGACATGTTTACTGCATTGAGAGACAGGCCGTAGTAGATGAAGGTAGTTGTGATCCACCATACAGGAGAAACGAGAACACGAAGCAATATTTTCTTGTGCCGGAACACTTGCACTAGCAACCAAGGTTCACCACCTCTCTTTTCTGCCTCCAATGCACTAATCCTCAATTTTTCTTGCGCTGTTCGCCGCAGTGCTTCAAGGGATTTTTCAGATAGATGTTTTCCGTTAACCCTTGCAACTTTTCTGAGTAAAGCTTCAGATTCATCGAAACGTCCCTTACTCATGTACCATCTTATGGATTCGCTTATGAGCCAGAAGTAGAAGATGGTGAGGAACTGGGGTATGTAGAGGGTAAGGGTCAGCTTTCTCCAGTTAGGCACTCCCCACGCGATCAGCCCCATCAAAACTTGACCTACCGCGAAGGTAGTGTTCATCACGGCACCTGCGGCTACTCGAAATTTTGGGCCAACTAGCTCCATTACTGAAAATGTTTTATAATTCAATGATTAGCATGTAAGCTAAATGGAATAAACCTTGAATTTTGCATGTTTGTAAAGTAATCCAATTGTTAATATTGCTACTATTATGTATATTGAATACTATTATCCCTTGAATACTATTATGTATATAGAAATAAATTCATCTATTATATAATATTTATAGGGGTATGATAAGACCATAGGTACGTTGCATTCAATGTTTAAAAACAAAATAATGTTATCATAATCTCTCGTCGTAAATAAAGCTTATTGACTAATTTATCACGAGATAATTATTATGATTAAGTGGCGTTATAATATTTATAACCAGTAAGGTTAATTTACTTTATGTTGTGACTCAACTTAGTTATTCAAAATACACAAATATTATGAATTGTTGACATTGAATGACAAAAATATTATATAAATTATTATTTTATTTTAAATAAAATATCATTTAGTAATAATTCAAATATTAAACATAATTATATCTATGACGTCTTGACCAATTTTGGTCCTGATGACTGGAGATGATTTAAGTATCTAATCCAATCAATACCTACCACAAACAATTACACCTCACAAAGTCAGTCACCTCTGTAGTCACACATACTGATGACGTAAGATGGACTATAATAATAATAAATATCTCACCTAATATATACGCGCAAGTAAAACCTCCAGATCCGAATGTGGCCTCAACAAACTCGGACATCATGAAGCCGATGTAGGTGTCAGCCCAGTAGCGCGTGACACCAAGCCAAGCCGTGTTGAACGCATTGAGAACAAGAGCGACGCGGCGTCCCCAGCGGTCTGAGATGAAACCGGTGATCGGCAGCGCCGTTAGCGAGCCGAAAGTACGCACCGTGCCAATCAGCGATCGCTTCCATTCTTGACACGCCAGCCCTAACTAAAAGGAGTCAAAATTAGTAATCTTACATTAGATAAAATATTACTGTAAGAATAGAAGAAGTCCAAAGAAACTGTTTTGTTTAATGGATTAATTTTATGCATTGAATTTATGGATTTTGTCAAAGTGATAATTATTAGCTATAGCTAGTAAGGGTGACTCGTGAAAATTTATGATGAAAAAGAAGACATGTTGTGCCAATCCAAAGTTAATGAAGATAGGAGTGAATTATGTAGAATAAGAAAGAGAAAATGATGTGGAATAATAATTATTATTCTAATAGACTATTTAACTTACATCGTAGACAACGGAATGTGTATTCTGGTACACGAAGTCATCGCAGGGAACGCGGGTGTTACGGTCAAAGAAAAATGCGGGGCAGGTATTACTATCAACCACCCTCATCGTCGCATTCACGGCGAATCGTTCACATTGATCACCTTGTGGCACTGCATTCACTAACCAATATGGAGAGAAACTCGTTGGTTCACTTTCACACTCCGGTATCAGACATCTGAAATACATAGACAACAAAATTTAAAGAAATTTTTATATTTAAAATTATACTTAATAGCTTCACATGTCACTGGCCTGCAAATTGCAAAAAACGTAAAAAAAAATCGAATTTCGCGGGCTGGTTGGAGCATCCCCTTTACTGTTGGAGTGACCAAAACATATATAATATATGCAAAGATAAGCAGTTAGAGAGAAATCGACATTTTTTTTTGTAAATTGGGTCAAACGCATTATTCCCAAACCACTGCAACTCCTGAAAGCCAGAATCAACACGAGACAATGACGCTCGATGTATCCCGGAGAATGAATTTACCTGTCTTGGATCCTGCAACGAAATTAATCAGAAAATAATAGGGGAGGAGTAGGAAAAAACGCGTAGCTTCCACTTCTAGGAATGAGAAAAGAGTTGGAAAGAGGAATCGGTAGTGTAAAGAGTGCAACATTTCAGCTGAGACATCGACTGCTGCCCAGGGGTTCGATTCCCGCACTGAACAAAATATATTAGTATGATCTACAAATGATTGTTTCGAGACTGGGTGTTAGTGTATGTGACTTTCTGTGTTTGTAAAGGCACCAACGGCACAGAAAGAAATTCCTAGAGTGGATCAAACTGTTATTTACCTGGTACTTATTCTAGCTGTGGTGAACATGTATTCAACAGCACTCCAAGCGACGAAGATCACATAAAGTACGGCCAATAAGAAAGTCCACAATTGGTATTTCCCCAACTGGCCGATTTCTTCTACAAGGATTGTATCCAGATCTACTTTGCGGTCGGATTCTGACGAAACTTTGGAGTTTTTATTATCATTGTTCCTTTTTTTTGTGCCTCCGCCATCTTTGATTACGTCTGTGACGCGACCACCTGCGATCACTTTTGCGCAAATCTCTACCAATTTGCAGAATACTGCATGTGTAAACTTTTATCTTGGTTATAAAAAATAAACTAGTGATAAAAATATGATCTCTTAATTCCTAAGAATAAAAAAATGTTGATATTTTTATGGGGATTATTGTTTCGCATCAGCTGATCTTTTGCTCCTTAGACGTGTTCCCTTTCACAATTTCAGGGGACAGCCTGATGTAGAAATCATTACCAATGTTATAAATACGAAAGTTTATGAGTACAGGCATAAAAAGAAACAGATACAACAATCATAGTTAATCCTTGCTCTTTCACAAAATATGAAGGTATTTACGTTGAGGAATTTAACTAATGTAAAGGTATTTTGTGAAAAAGCCGGGTACAAATGTCAATATTCTTAATAGAATTCAGAAAAAGACTCACCGTGCCTTTTTCAGCAGCTACAATCAATGGGGTTACGAAACTATTTTATATTATGAACAGGAAACTATTTTTTCTTTTAAATTAACGTTTTAAAATCGAGAATAGCCAAAACATGACCTCTGTTCATTCTAAATATGGAAATAAAAAAATGACATAAGTTTTTATTTTCTCTTCTAATAATCTTAAAACTATATTTTAATACGAGATTGAAATCCATGAATTTTGTTTAGGTATATCGGTCACTTTTTCGTTTTGTCTGAAAACCCAATCTCCTCTGCCTGTTCGAAGGTGTCTGGTAGGACTTGATCGAGAGTCTCCGGTGTTAAAAAGATTAGAATACCGGATAAAAGCGCAAAGGAACCAAATAACACGAACGGTAGCTCTTCAAACCATTGTGAACCCTGCAACAGATTTTTTAAATACGTTAACATTTTAAAACCCTTTTCAAATCTTCGGTAACATTATGCTGCATTTTTTATCTTTTATTTTCGCTTTATGAAGTTTAGCAAAGTTACAAAATGTGATTATTTACATAATTAATTAAGCATTACAGGACCGAGGATTAGTATTACTCCCTGTAGCACTCCTGGAAGAATTCACCTGAGATTCCATTTTTCGTTATTTAAAACACAAACATTTATTAAACAAGGGATTTCATTTTGCAAAACATGCTTCTAATTTAATTTATACTTGGTTAACTATTTCATGGCACTAAGTAGCATGTTTGAGTAAGTTGAAAGCCACGTAAAAGTCTAAAACTTACAAAGGCGGGTGTGAGTGGCGCAAGCATGGAACCAATTCTTCCCATCATGGACGAGAAAGCGAATAAACTGTGCCGATATTTTGTGGGGTACAGCTCCGCAGTATACACGTACACTGATACCACTACCGAAGCGATAGCCATCTTTGCAATCAAGTAGACTGTCAGTGATACTGCGTACAAATCTGCACAAAAAAAAAAAAATTAATATAATTATTCGAACTTAAAATATAACGCTATTTGATTAAGTTGCGATACTTACCCTGAGAGATGAAAATGTAAGCGATCTGACATGCCGCACATAACCAAAAAGATCCAGCCAATACTGGCTTCCTTCCAATCCTATCCATTAGAAAATATGCAATCCAATAGCCAGGAATTTCAATCGCTGCCACAGCTACATAATTCAGGTATCTATTACCGGACATGTTAACTGCGTTAAGCGATAGTCCGTAGTAAACTAACGTCGTTGTAATCCACCATACAGGAGAAATGAGAACACGAAGCAATATTTTCTTGTGTCGAAACACTTGCACTATCAACCAAGGCTCACCACCTCTCTTTTCTGCTTCCAGTGCACTAATCCTTAATTTTTCTTGCGCTGTTCGCCGCAGTGCTTCAAGGGACTTGTCAGATACATGTTTCCCGTTAATCTTTGCAACTTTTCTGAGCAAAGCTTCGGATTCATCGAAACGACCCTTACTCATGTACCATCTTATGGATTCGCTTATAAGCCAGTAGTAAAAGATGGTGAGAAACTGAGGGATGTAAAGGGTAAGTGTCAGCTTTCTCCAGTTAGGTACACCCCACGCTATTAGTCCCATCGTCACTTGTCCCAGTGCAAAGGTTGTGTTTAACACGGCTCCTGCGGCTACTCGATACTTTGGCCCAACCAGTTCCATTACTGAAAAATATATTATAATCATTAGATGGCAATGTTAGCATCTACTACGTGGAATGAGCCCATTTGGTGAAATGTCATAATTATGTGTGTATAAATCTGTCATTGGCTAGGTTTTTGAATAAAATTAATAATTACGAATTGCTGAGGAGATGCTCAGTTTGAAAAGTTAATTCATCAAATAAACATAATTATTATAATGCCTTTGTCACGTGTTATGATAAGACTTTTACTAGATATGAACCACGCAATTTTCAAAATAAAATGATGTTATCGTAATCTCAAGCCATAAAGTTTATGGACCAATCTATCACGAGATATGGCTTATTTACATTCATTTGACATAATCTTTCATACGCTTCTTCAGGAGAATACTACTGGATTTTTTATTTATGTAGTATTACTGTGTATTCTTCAACTATTCGCTTAAAAATTTACCTTCTTAATTTTTCTTGTGACTGTGTGTTACGAGCACGGTCAACAAGTGATGAATATAAAAATCAGAAATGCCCCTAGTTACTTAGAACGCTTATTCATGTGTTGATTAAAGACTAGAAATAGTTACATAAACAATGATGTAGTGAGAAACACTGAAACACATTACTCACTCAATATGTAAACGCAAGAAAACCCTCCAGATCCGAATGTGGCCTCAACAAACTCTGATATCATGAAGCCGATGTAGGTGTCAGCCCAGTAGCGTGTGACACCGAGCCAGGCCGTGTTGAAGGCATTAAGCACGAGAGCGACGCGTCGTCCCCAGCGATCTGATACGAAGCCGGTGATGGGTAGCGCCGTCAACGTGCCAAACGTTCGAACCGTGCCAATCAGCGATCGCTTCCATTCCTCACATGCCAACCCGTACTAAATGATAACAAAAATGATGAATCAAGAGTACCAAAAACTGAAGAATTATAAGGTACTAATACAATTGTAGTAAGAACAAAACGCTAAAAATTGTGACTATGTCAAAGGTGATAAATAATTTTATGTATAAGTTATTTATGGAATTACGAAATAGAAGACTTACCTAGTACACTAATCTCAAATAAGTTAGTAAGCGATAAAAAATGATGATTCAATCAATAAAGTGAAATCAATTAAGCCTTGACTTACATCATAAACCAACAGAGTGTGTATTCTGGTACACGAAGTCATCGCAGGGCACGCGGGTGTTACGGTCAAAGAATGATGCGGGACAGGTGTTGCTGTCAACCACCCTAGTCGTCGCATTCACGCTGGCAAAACGTTCACATTGTTCACCTTGCGGTACTGCATTTATCAACCAGTACGGAGAGAAACTCGTTGGTTCACCTTCGCATTCCGGGATCAAGCATCTGTAATAAAATACCCAATTGTGTTTTTTTACGTTCAATTATTTGCTCGTTGTACGTAAAAATGTTATAGTGATACTTGATGACAAAAAAATTGCAAATCTAAACATAAACGAACAGATGAAAAATATGAGCAAAGCAGTACAATTGAGTGAGTAGAGAAATAAAAGGACAACACATAAAGAGTAGACTGAAAAGGTTTAAACACTTGCTCAAGCTAGTGTACAAAACCCAAAAACTAGAAACTAAGGAAATGGAAGGAAGGAAGACAATGTAAAGAATAAAACAATATACCGACCTGGTATTTATTCTAGCTGTCGTGAACATGTACTCCACAGCACTCCATGCGACGAATATTACCAAAAACAAGGACAGTAAGAATATACGGAGCTGATACTTCCCAAACTGTCCAATTTCCTCTCGAAGAATTGTGTCTAGATCTAGTTTACGATAAGATTCTGGAGAAACTTGTGCGTTCATGTCATCGTTCGAATTCTTCTGCGATTCTTCTGCCATTTTGGGTTATCTTGGTTCACACCACACCCGACCACCTGCCATGCACGAATATAATTATCTGAATGTTTTATCTTTATTATAATTTTATGCGTATTAAAACACAAAACAAAAATGTTACTGATTGCTTTCTTGCATTGAAGATAATGTATGAGAATCTATCGGGGTCTTTATCAATGTAATGCAACCATATTTTAGTAAGCAATTATATTGTTAGAATATTTGTCTGTTTCACTTTTAATTTGTGCGAAATTGTTAAATCGATTTAGTTACGACTGAATTAAAACTTAATGTTTGTTTAATTTCAATCACTTCAATAATAAAATGTCAATATCTAATCTAGCCCAATTCGGTAAAAAAATATAATTATAAAATAACTATTTGTTAAAAATTAGGTACTGAATTGATCATGTTTAAATTACAACTATACTATAAAAATAGATATATAACTTAAAAAAAGTAGGGAAACGGTGACATATCCGTGTGATAAAATGGCCTTCAACTATAAAACTCGTGTTTCGAATAAAGAAGCATAAAACTAGAAGCACATGAAAGCGAGCTCCAAAGCTACGCAATAATAAAGGTACGTAGAATCACGTAACAGTGATGTCTTCATAAATCATACAGAAAATCTTGGACCAGACTGTGAGACGAATTTCAATTCATAACATCACGTTTCATGTCGACGTAAAAAAGTAGAAATAAAATATTTACGATTTGTATAAGGTTAAAGTTTTTGAAACTGGTGTTAACGAGTTCTGAAGGGCATAGATAAAGATATCTTCATCTTTATCTGTAATTATTTTATCTATACGTCTATTCTGATCATTTTTAGGGTTCCGTAGAGAAAACAGTGAACTCTTATAGTATCAACATGTCCGGTCCGTCTGTCTGTTTTTCAAGCTTAGCTCAGATACGGTAATTGAAAGCTGTAATTTAACATTACTATGGTAAATTAAACTTATTTAATATTTTTTCTGGGTACCTCCTGTACACATAAAGTACCACTAACATAACTATTTAATTGATAAATTACAGTTTGATATATCAGATAAACTTTGTCCAATTACGAAGGTCAAACATTATGAGTAGAAGTCTACAATAATAATAATAATCGTCACGTATTTACTTCACAGTTCATAGAAATTGTACCTAAAGAAACTTGCTATCGCTACTCTATCACGCTATTTCCCTTGTTTATAAAGGTATTAATTACTGCAATATCGTTCTTTACCCAATTATGAACAGTGATTGACACGAAAGGGTGGTTATTTTCGTTTATTTCCGCTAAACTCTTGCGTCATTGTAGTCACGGAATTTTTTGTTGAGTAAACTTTTACGTACTTTAGTTACTGGGGTTTACGAATTACCGTGTCCCCGGAACGTAAAGGGCTATTAAAGGACACCGTAGATTTTAGTCAGTACGGGTCTGACTGTCCCTCCCTCTTTGCCCTGGGTGTGAAGACTCATTTGATGATTTTACTATTTAAAAATTATTTGAGTTGGGGCTCTAGTCGTTTCACAGTGCGAGCGATTCAGACCGCGGTGTAACTCGCCCAAGTTCTGTTTCTGAATGAGGCTAGTCACACACCAGTGTTGAGAGAACGAATGGCTGAAGGTATCTTTTGGAATGTCTCGATTCGGAACACTGGATGAAACAAGCAGGCATCATAGGGTCATACTCAGAAAAAGTGTACATATTAAATTTGTAACTAAACTGATAGGTAACGTTACTGAGAATCTCCGTCACGAAACTGATGTCATAAGGTATAGTACACATGGATTGGGCGAATAAAACACGTGAGTATATTTGGCTAATCAGTCTTATTTAGATTAACGAGATTAATTATTTAGAGACGAGAAGAGAGAAAATACTTCTTACATCGGTAGTTAAATAATCAAATTAAATATTCTAATTATATAACATTAAGTAGACATTTCAAAAACAAAACGAGTTTTCTATACTTACTAAGAGTATTTATCAATCACAGTCATAATATTTTTCCTAACCCAAATTTTCCGAATTAAAGAACTTATTTTAATGAAACTTACGTAAGTAAGCTAAATAGACACATAATAATCAGATCTAAAAACTTAATTAGAAACAATATGTAGGCTAAATTAGAGTGAATTTATAATAATATCTTCATAAAATAAAATCTCAATATAAAAATCACAAATATTAATAATGTGGAAGAAACATATTCTTGAGTTTATGGGACGCAATTAGACCGATTTCAACTTCCAGTGAAAACCCTCCTTACAACTACGACATATGACATAAACCGTGCGGTTATACAAAGTGTAACACCAAACGCAAAACCTAATAGTGGGGTAACGCAGCCCATGTTACTGAACAATTTGTGTTCTAAGTTCCATCTGTATGAAAAATCTTTTTTTTTTGCGAATTTCCAAAAGTCTTAGGCCAAAAAATATTAAGTAATATGTGCTGAGTTACTCCACGAGAGGTTTTGCGCATTTGGTGTTACACGTTGTATAGGTAGATGAAAAACAAAACGCACTCACCACGACAACGCAAGTCAGTCGAATTGCACCATTACAACACATAATAATCAGATCTAAACACTTAGAAACAATATGAAGGCTAAATTAGAGCGACTTAATTTAGAAGCTACATTAGATGGACCACTCGTAACTAATATTTATAATATTATCTTCTTATAATAAAATCTCAATACCTATAAAAAAAAATCACGAATATTAATAATGTGGAAGGAACATATTCTTGAGTATAAGGGAGCTTGCTGATACACAATGCTACGCAATTCGACCGATTTCAACTTCAATTGAAAAATCATCCTTACCACTACGACATAAGAAATACAACGTGCGGTACACGGGTATATAAAAACAAAACTCGCTCGCCACAACGACGTAGTTCTGTCGAATTGCGTCATTATAGTCGTAGTAGCAAAGACGATTTTCATTTTTAGTTAGTAGAATTGCAAATCAGAATCAGACTTGCAAATTAAGCTCCTTAAATGTACTTTATTGGTTCAATATCTTTGTTTAAAAAATAAATAGATCTAGAAAGTATTTGAATTGAGCAGTCGAAATAGTGGAAATAAACGAAAATGAATATTAAATTCAATTATGTATTTAAAAAATGTCTAAATTTGAGTCATCGTCACTTGAATCATTGCTATTATTTTTAAACAAAGATATGTCATGGTTAGGATCAATCGTATGCATGGACGAAAGTCCGGGTGAAGTAAAATGAAAGTATCGTTGATTGTCTGGATGCAATCGGATATCCGACAAAATAGTTACTTTATTTTTGGGTTCCATTGTACTCGTAATATCCGGTGATACTAAGTTACTTTCTTCAGTAACAAAGGGACTATCATCACTCTCAGCATAGATTACTTCTTTGTCACTTTCCAGATCAGAAGAGTCGTAATCAAATCGTATACACTTCTTAATTCTTTTTGGTGGCTTATTCTCTTTTTCATTTTTATGTTTATCGGACGTCGATTTTAGTTTTTGAAGACTGGTCTTTCCTAGAAATACCGGTGTTTTAATTTTAGTGTCACTGTGACCGTCAACATTGTCCAATTTCTTTTCTTGTATTTTAAGGCTTTTTTTTCTATCATTCTCTTCTTTCCTCCTATCAGAAATCTTTGGCGTTGCATTACTTATTTTTTCTTCAACATTAGCAAGGGTATTTTTTTGAGCTTTCTTAAACAGATCATGCAATTTAACTTCAAAACATGAACATTTACCCCTATCGTCGCCACAAAAACAGCCAACATGTCGATATTTTAATACTCCAGGCTCATCGGTGGTAATAATTTGGTGCACAGCCATAGTTCCCACTAAAGGGTACAAATTAGGTAACAGACATGTTTTCTTTATAACATTTACATCTGTATGCGACACAAAATACAGATTAACGTTTGTCTCTTTTTTGAGCAGTTTAAAAGCCTCGATGGCATTAGGAACGTCTTTACCGTATCCTACGTGCATATCTAGCGTTCTCTTGAGTACTCCACCTATTCCGTCTGCTGCATTTTTACCATGGGCAGCCTCAAAATAAGACCATGTAGCATATTTAAACCCCAATTGTTTAGTAAATTTATCAAAAAGTGCGAAGTTTGTCTTTTGCCGGTATTGTGTAGTTGGGCCATCAGAATGCATATGTAAAGTGTCTATCTCAGGGTGTTGATATTTTACTGAATGTAGAACTGGCAAAAGATGAGCCCAAATGGTGAAAGGGCTATGCTCGGTATTTGGAGATATTGAACAAAATCCTGCTGGATTTTCATTTTTAAGGTATGCTACACCAGTATGTAAAGTTATTTGATCACGTGAGGATGAAAAATGCATACCCTGTATCTCTTCATTATACTTACATTGGTAATTTTCTGAAAAATCAACTATAATAACAGCTTCATTTTCTTTAATATTGTCAACACATTGCCGAAAAGCTTTTTGTTGGTGTATCATATTGTAGTAATGTCTTTTAAATAATTTAGCCTCTTCTTGAAACTTTTGCACTAAAGTTTTCAAATTATCAGTCACCACTTCTCTTATAGTTTTTTTAGTAAATGCCTCAATCTCCACGCCTTCTTCATTTTTCTTTCTGTAAGGAACCGTTTTCACGCACCACTGTAGCCAAGACACAGTTTTTTCATTAGATGAATCCTTAACTTCAATCTTCTTAGTCACACATAATTGGCAATTTCCGTACATGCATTCTTTATTTTTTATATCACAAGAAATATCTCTCAGAAGTTCTTCAATTTTGTTTGATTTTAAAAGTCCAAGTTTGTAAAGCTTTGTTAATTTATAAGACATATTTGCATGGCGTATGCAGGCGCAAGTTTCTCTGTTATGAAGTTTTGGGGGCAACACGTAAAAGGGACGGTGTCTAACTAACGTGGAATAAGATGCTTTGCCTCCTTCTTTTTTATAGATAGTATATAAATTTAATATAGAGTCAGTTAAAAAACGTATTTGCATTTTGGTTTTTTCTTTAGTTTTGCATTCTTTCTTGCCCGCTGTAGCACGACTTATATCGTCTCGCATATAAAAATTGTGAATCTGTTGAATAAGTAGCTTCCTTTTTGTCGAAAAAGACATTTTAGTGCGAATTCTCCCTTTTATTCCGATAGTTAGTCCCATTTTCGTAGCCTTACGATACTTCTTAGTTATAGAATTATTAAGAATTTTTTTAATAACTGCTTTTTCCTTTTGTGTAGACTCTTTGTATACTGAACTGAGAGATTCGGATAAAATTTCAAATTCAGTAGGTGTCGATGGCTGCTCTTCTATAGTTATTTGTTGTCTTATCTGATTTTTGCTAATAATCTTTTCTTGCTTTAGACGGTAAATTTGCTTTCTCATGGTTTCCTGTTTTTTTAACGACATATTTAATGCATCTTGGCAACGTTTTAATTCTTTTCGAAGTTTGACTGTCTTAAGTCTCCACCTCTTTATACTAAGCTCGTTTGAAATTGTTACTCTATTAGCTGCAGTAGGGTCACTAACAGTTTTATTTTTCTTCTTTTTATAGTAGCGATCAGAGTATTCTCTCCACTTCTGTCTTGTTTTTTCTTGTTGGCTTTGGTTCTGCTCCTTAATTTTTAATTTATTTAATTTAACTCTCTCTAAATGTTTTTTTCGCATTTCTTCATACTTAACCGGGTTTTGTTTAAGACGCTCTCTGTATCTTTTTTGTCTTTCAGCATTTGACACAGGAGCCATGGTGTTTTACTGAAACGAATATAAATGTTTTTATAACTTGTTTTACAAATTATGCTTTAGTTTTATTTATTTATAAATTTAAGTGTATTCTTGTACGTAGGTATAGTTACTGGCACGTAAGTTGGCATTTTCGTAGTGGAGGAAGGCGCATGCAAAAACAATTTTGCAAAAAAACACGGTTATAGTATAGGTACCACACAAATTCTCTCACTAAATAGCTTTTTTCATTGCTACAAGACGTTATTATGGAAATAACATTTCCTAAACATAGTCAAAATAGGCCAGACCAATCGGAAAATATATCGCATTCAGATAAAAAATATTTTTTCAAATCCTAACTTCTCGGGCACGCCGCAATTGCGGCGGTAAGACCCCTCTTTGAGGAGTGGCTGGAGAGAAGTCATGGCGTCCTGACCTACCGCTTGACGCAGGTCCTCACCGGACACGGAAGTTTCGGGAGGTACCTGTGTCTGATGCGAAAGGAGGAGACGCCTGGGTGTCACCACTACGAAGATCGCCCGGAGGACACGGTGGAGCATACGGTGCAAGACTGCCCAGCTTGGGCGGAGCACCGACGTGTCCTCACGGCTGCGATAGGCGGAGACCTCTCGCGCCCGGCATTGGTTGCGGCCATGCTGCGGGGCGAGACGGAGTGGGAAGCGGTCAGCTCCTTCTGCGAGGCAGTAATGCTCGTAAAGGAGGAGGCAGGCCGCGAGCGAGAGAGGACAGCGTCCTCCCTCCGCCCCAGCCGCAGTGGTAGGCGCCCACGGCGACGGACGTCGCTCGATGATCTCCGGCCACCGTAAGCGCGGGCATGCGGGCAGCGAGTAAAGGGCAACTCGCTGCCCGACCAAGGACCATGCCCGGGTCGACGGCGCGTTGTGTCCCACGCGCGCCTCAAAGAGCGTCAGCATAATGACGGGGCCCCCCTCTCAGAGGGCCAAAGCCTGCCGGGGTCGCGGGATTATTCCCTTACCGTAACCCCGGAACTTAACAGGCTATGAAGGACACCGTGAATTTTAGTCAGTAGAAGTCTGACAGTCCCTCCCGCCCTGCCCGGGGTTGGAGGACTCATTTGATGATTCTACCACGCTAAAAAAAAAAAAAAATCCTAACTTCTCCTAAAGTATGTTTGTTACGCCTAAACTACTGAATCGGTCATCCTGAAATTTCGCATATACGTTGTCAGTTGTACAAAACCGGACATAGGGTACTTTCATTCCAAAAGAAAGTACTGATGGCCTACCATGACGTCTTAAAGCGTGAGTAGTTAGGTTGTGGGAAAGAGACAGAGCTATACAAGTTGTCTAGCGCCATCTCGTTCCCTGAGCGGAATCACTCACGCTTCATGAGACGTCATGGTTGTTCCTGAGGCAAACACAAATAACCTTCTTATGAGAATAGGTGGCTCCACATGTCTTTCGAATCATGATTTACTTATTACATTACACTAATTATATAAAAACTTAAGTAATGTGTTCAGCGTTTTTTAACCCAAAGTGATTGCAAAATTCTTAAACAAAGCGAGCAAAGCCGTAGCAATAGGCTAGTCGGTTCATAAATGACGGAGTTATGAGGGTTATGATGTAATAAACAAAAAAAATCTTCTTTTTTATGTAGGTTAATTTGAATGTGCGCGAACTTCCCTCACTTCAAAATCTTTATCCAAATTACGTGACGGTAATACACCGTTAAATTTTGGTCGTCAACTACGGTCATTGAACCCACTCAGCTGTTCTTAACTTAAAGAAATGAATTCCGTATGTAACGCGAAAATTAATTTCAGTTTTAGAAAAAAACTGTACTTTATTTTTTAATTTTATCTTTACAAATCGATAGTGTCATGTACCGAATCGATCCTCCAAGGGATTAAAACGACCAAAATTTAACGGTGTATAAGTAAGTACTTTTCGTCTTTCTGAACTAAGCTTAACAATTTCTCAGTTTCGTAACGTAACGCAAAATAACGAAAATGAGAATAAAATCTGAGAAATTATAACCTCTAAATATATTTTAACGTAAACCACGTGTATACTATGCCATCACTGAACGTATTCGTTAAGATAATACATAAAAATAGAAAAGAAAATAGTAAGTGAACAAAAAATTCATAAACTTACCACAATAATAGACGTTGATCACCCTGAGATATTTTTATGTAAATATTCACTTACTAGATCTCGACTACACGACTACCGAGAAAACGTTATGGCTGCCGTGACAGTGACATTGACGTAAGTTATAGTGTTGCCAGAGTAGGAAAAAGTATTTATACTAAAGTAAAGAATTTATTCCAATATTTCATTGCGTGTTACTAACCCTGAGTAACGAAATTTCATAATTTTGGGACAAAATTAGTTAATTAAAAATAAATTATTCTCTAGATGATTGATGAATATCTTGGTCCTATTTAGTTACTTGATTCAACAAGAATAATTTAGTCACAGTTTACATCAAGTAAAGCCATGAATATTCGTAACAATTCATCTCTAAAAATGTGTACTCGTCATTGGGACATTAAAAAAATGTATGATGAAATTTATAACTATATTTTGACACTCAAAAAATTTACTCTTTTAATGAAAATTAAAGTTAAAATAGCAAATTAATCTTATCTTTATTGTACTAACATAAAAATTAGAGGGAAAAAAAGAAAAATATGTCATAGATTGGATATTTACTATAATATTAAGTAGCGGGACAAGAAAAGTTACAAAATGTACACTTTTTCTGAGTATGACCCCATAATGAACACCCTATTTAGGTGGACTCAGTAAAACGCAGAGCTGAGAAGCTCATTGGCGACGTAAAATTAGTCGTTGCCAAGATTCAAAGCTTGGCTCATTGCCGCAAGGTTGGCGTTACTGTACTTCGGTGAATGTGCATAAAAACTCCACGACCTTATCCCACTTCCCGCTTCACCATACGAAGTTAGAGAAAACAGCAATAGTTCGGCTTGGGAAGCCCGGAAACAGCCTGCTGTGGCTCCTCAGATATCCCCCTCCGGAAGATTACGCTGAGCCTGCAGCAGGTCCCCAACTGCCACGGCCTACCTGGAAGTATAACATGGTCCGGTGGGGGTACTGTGATGAGGAAATGTGCGACTGCGAAGCCCCAGCACAAACGATGGCCCACCTCCTCACTTGTGCTTTGAGTAATTCCACCTGCACTCTAAGGGACCTGTCCGAGGGCACCACCAACGCCGTAAATGTGGCAGAGTTTTGGTCGAAGCTCATTTAAACTTAAGGAATAGAAAGAAAACAGGGTTAAGCTGCATCGTACACTTTGTCTGTATAACCTCTAACCTAAGATGGGAGTTAAGAGCAAACCCATCTCATAGCAGAAGCATATAGAAAGGTAAGTTTATTTTTTGCTATAACATTTTTAGACATAATGGCTATATAAAACTTAGTTCTAAGGATGCATTACTCTGAACCCCACTATCACAATCGTAGGTCACTCGGAAGTTTCATTATTCAATAGAAAACTTTTCAGACTGGATTAAAAACTGTACTCATTCAAAAAATCAACTCTAACCCGACTTACTATGATTGAATATTGAATAGAGGTCTAAAACTCAGTATTATTCCGTAGAGTGCGCAGTATTCGGACCGATTTTAAATTAGCTCTGTGCCTTGGAATCCTCGGGATGTTTGACTAATAACAAAGGGACACACACGTGGGCGTTATAAGGTAAAACTTCTAGCAAAGTCGATATATTTTTTGTGGGAATATACGAACGATAGCTTTTGAACGGGCCAGTGAATCTTTGAACCGTACTACGCTACCAACTCTGGGTCATGACTTTGACTTGGTCATAGACTTCGAATTTGACTTCTACTTCAACTGCATGTCCTAACATTATTCGCTCGAATCCGTACGCATTTTTTTCGCTTTGTTTTTTGTTTCACTTTCCTTTACACATTTACACTGCATTTCACGAAATCACTCACGATACAGTTACCCTTAGTACGAGTTTTCACTCTTTTACTTTACAGCGTCTTAACAGTGTTTACAGCGTTTCTTGTGTGAAAAAAAAGGAACAGCGCCTCTGGTGTGCAAAGAAGGAACTATTTTTTTTCGTTGAAAAATGACAATTTAAAATTGTCAAAGTTCCAGTTCTGAAAACTCGCGCTAATGGTAGGTACAGAAGATGAAAAAAACTAATACTGAAAAATTGGTGACCCATGACAATTTCAGTTTAGGTAAATCTATGTTTTGATTTTAACTTTTCATTTTTACGTTATTAATTTTGTGAAAAAACTTTGCAACGTGTGTCAACGTGTAAAACTTTATTCAGCTGTATTAAAAGTCCACACTCGGTGGAGCATGCCAATGTTTTGCACTATTTCGTAATGAAGCTGCAGGCGTAAAAGTTTAGTTCAAATAACCGTATGACTTTTGTTTTACCCAGAATATGATTCTACCTAGCTTTTCCATAACTTTATTGAGGTTTCTTATTGAGGTAAGGGAGGGAGCAGTGGTGGCCCTGTGGTATCCCGACTTTCCGAGTCCGAGAGATCCGAGTTGTAGGTCGTGGGTTCGAACCCCGCCAGGCGCATTACTTTGTGTAATTTATTTCATCACCTTTGCTCTCAAAACGGTGAAGGAAAACATCGTGAGGAAACCGTCATGTCCTAGAACCAAAAATTAGAAGACATGTGACATCCACCAATAGGTACGCACTGGGCCCGCGTGGTGGATTATGGCCCACGGGCTCACAGAGAGGAGGCATGTGAACCGGCAGTGGGAACAATAAAGGCTGATGATGATGATTGAGGTTGAGTTCCAGTCCAACTGAAATTACAAGTACAGAACAGTGAGATTGACAATGAGACTTCACAGTCGCATTCTGCGTCGTCTATGTAAGTACGTCGTACCCCCTTCAACTTAACACATACTTACTTTACATATTTTTCTTTTCCTTTACTGTTGTTTTCTGATTAATTTCGTTGCAGGATCCAAGACAAGTAAATTCATTCTCCGGGACACATCGAGCTTCATTGTCTCGGCGCTTTTCTGGTGGTTGCCACTGTTGATTCCGGCTCTCAGGAGTTACAGTGGTTTGGGAATAGGGTGGTGGGTTTGTCCCAAAAAAAATAATAATTACTTAACTCGGAATGGGAATTAAGCAAAGCTTTCTTAAATATTACAGAGTCATTTGGAGAACCAGATATAGACCTGTTGGCAACAAAAGACATGTTGTCCTTGTAGCGACCAACCTGACTTCGGCTATCCAGGTGAAACATGGTGGTTTCCGGCCTACTGGAAGCTAATCATCTTCAATGGATAGCTGTCAGTTGGAGTTTATCGAATTTTTCTTTTTCACTGGGGTCGCTTATTACGTGCTGTCTTAAAAAGTGGCAGCACCAACAGCATCCTTAGTATGATCGCTAGTCGGCTGGACTGCAGTTACATCAGTCACTGCTGCTCCATTTGACATGGGATGGCACAGCAGTGATTGTAGTGTTTATATCCTTTTATTATGTCTTGTTGTGAGTGTTTTATGTTTTACTAACACTAGTATATTAGAACATTGTTACTAACAAAATGGACACCATGGTCTTAAATCAGTAAATAAATTAAATTAAACATTTGTATAGGGTGACTGGTAATTAGTGTACGATACTTAAACACGTGATTGTGCTCATGGTAACCAACAACTTTTACTATGGGAACAAACCTGAAAACGCAGAAAAAAAAATCAGCTGTTCAGTACATTTATGTTTGTTGAATGTACTGAACAGCTGATATTTTTTTCACGATTTCGGCTTTGCTCCCATGATAAAAGTTGTTTGTTATCATTAGCACAATCACGTGTTTAAGTATCGTACACTAATTAACAGTCACCCTATATAGTCGTAATTTTGCCAGGAGCATTATTTTTTGGCATATTAACCTGCATGGTCCTCGTAATTACCTGTTCTAATTTTATGATGACTGGACTTTAAAAGAGACTGTGACCTCTGAGTTTGTTTCGGATGTTTCTTCTCAGAGTAGTCAGGTACGAAACACCGGCCTCTCTTAGTTTTATGAAAACACGTGTAGAAGTGCTGATATAACCTACTTGTAAAATAAACACCGTTTCATTTCATTTCAGCCCCTCCAAAATATGATCCCGTATGTTCAACAATTCCAAAAACGTAATTACATATCGGAACTCACGACGTGGCGTAACCGCAACGGCCCGCAACGGTCCGCACCGATTCGCACCGGTTCGCAGCAACCACGCATAATTCAAGGCCAGGGGTCAGGTAGACCCTACAGAACAATTAATTTGCATATTTTTCTTTCAACCAAATTAATTTAGAATTTAGGAGGGTTAATTAAGGGATTAAAGCCTAACTTACTTTGTTTTTCGTTTGGGTAACGGGATGTTTTAATGATTGACATATTTTGAAGGTTTTCCTACAGATTCGAGTTTCAGTAATTTTCTGAAGTTTCTTCAAATAAATTAAAAGTCGAAGAAGAATCAGCATCATGGGGTAAAAAAGAGTAACAAGTACGTAGGTAGGTCATAGAGACTTGGGGGTGTATTACAACGTCTTAAAACCAGGCTTGTTCCGGCGAGTGAAAAAAGAGTGGAGGAGTAAGAAAGATAATTATGTTTTGATGACGAAAAGGTAAAAAAAAATGAATACTAAAGTTCTCACTATTTTCTTAGTTCCACTGTTAATGACAGTCTACATCGAGGTCCGAAGGTCACTCCATGTAAAATACTGATATTCAGCTGTATCCGGTTTTTCTGGAAGCTGACCCCAATATAGTTGGGAAAAGGCTAGGCAGATGATGATGATTGTTAATGACAGTAGTCAGTCCCCATTTTCTCTAAATATTCTCAATTTCATAGTAGGTATAATTTGAAAGAACACCGCCCCTTACTCTACACAGTCATTAAAATAATCTTGATATATTACTGTTGAAATTTATTTACCTAGCTGAACATCCCAAAAAGAGGGTTCACGTTTTCTGAGCAAATATGAATTTATCTTTTGCATTAATTTGTCATACTTATTATTTTGTATAAACATTAGGAATAAACTCTAAAAGGGTTTAATAAAAAGATGGTCGGAAGTCGTAAAAATTCATCCTCGGAAGGGTTAAAAAGTTAAAACATCCATCAACTTTCGCGGCGTTGTTTTTCTGGTGGTTGTAGAAGAAAAGTAAAAAAAAATGAGAACTCCTCTTCTCTTACTTTTGGTCAAGAAAACCGAAAAACTATGTTTTATTTCTGAGAAAAGAATGTAAGTGTAAAACTCCTGCACAATTTGCCGATGAAAACTCACATGAGAGTAAAAAAATGGCCAAACTGGCCAATGGCCTGACCAACAATGTTTTATGAAAACAGTGAAAATAGAACTATCTTTTACATAAATGTCCTTATCACAAAAGAACAGTAAATTCTATAGATACCAAGTCTCAGGGGTGATATAAAATATTTGTATGAAGTTGGGAGTGAATGGCGATTCAAGGCAATGGCCCCCTGGGATGTACGTGTTGACTGCTATAATGTAGAAAAATCTGGAAGGTTCGGGGTCTAAGAACTTCATATAGGACGATTTTTAAAATCAAGGAATTTTGGACGCTGCTTGTAAATCTTTAGAGTACGAAATTAAAAATACATAATAATACCCTTGTGGTCTCTAAAGAGTGGGCCAAAGACGATAGAGCTTAATATATGAGCACAATATCGCCAGATAGATTCAGAATTTAAAAAAATCCAGAGAAATCTGAGAGCAGAAATCTTAGAACCGGGCTTAGTGGCTTAAATTTAGGAGAAGCTGATGATGATGATGATTATGAATTTATAACAAATGTAACTAAAAATAAAGATACAAATAAATAATTCTTAGGAAACAGTAACTACTACTTATGAAAAAATAATTATATTCATGACAGCAAATTATACTCTGGCAAACTACAATACCAATTCCCCTTTCAATTCTGTGAAAAAAGATATTCAAATTCTAGACCGGTCCCAGAAATATTTTTAGCCTAAAAACGTAAGAACATTAATAGAACTACCTTACGACATGAATACGAAAAACTTATGATAAAGACATGAGAAGAATTGACCCGAGTACCTTACTTATTATACTCCAGCGACAGAAGGGATTCCGATAAGTCCCTTCAAATCCAAAGTCCAAACACTAGCAAATCTTAACAATTTGTTCCTCAATACTTTTCAAATCACGTAGGGAACACCAATTTTTCCAGTTATTGTAGCAGGTCAGCCAGTGTAAATAGTGAATCAGAAAGGGCCGGTCACGTATGTGACCCCTTTCCTATAATGTACCTGGATTACAGTGTATGAGAAACAGTGGGACAACTTCGAACAAATATTTTTGAATTTTGGATACCAAAATAGGGGTCAGCGGACTTATTCTCATTATTTATTAACAAAGCAACAATGATTTGTCCTAACCTGGAAAAACTACTAGTTAACTTAAATTTTGTTCCAGGTCTGACTCTAGGCCCGTATTACACAGAACGTCACTCAATACTCAAGTATTACTTATAGTAGATTCAAGGCATTTGATTGGTTGAAATCTAGATTTAAATAGAGATCAGTTCTTGAGTTTCGGTCTGTAATACGAGCCTTAATGTATAATATCTGAATTTACGGCCATGCATATATTTGCTACTTTTTGGTGTTTGGTTTTAATTCGCATACTGGAACTATTTTCAGCACAATTGTTTACACAAAGTGCGTGTTGCTTCGTACAAATCCCCTTAATTTCTGCAGCATAATTGCGCTTATATAAAACCCGGTTCTTATAGTTTGACCTAAGTGTTTGTAAACGCACTCACGCTTCAGGATTATTTTTTTTGTTAAGAGGTAATCTATACTATTAAAATGTACGTACCGTGTTTTATGAAGCTGTTCAAAAATTCACGAATTAGTTTGTCATCTTTTTTAACACTTTTTAAAGTTATACAGCTCGAACACTAATATTTTAATCTCGATTCATAGCCACACACATAAATAATCACAACATAATTTTAAGTAAAATTGTATTGAACGATTTTATTGAAAATATTATCTGAAAGTAGTTTTCTTTTTCATGACAGTCAGTTATAAGATAAGATTTGTAATCTGTGAACGAATATGTTGTTGTAGTGGTCATTGATAACAATTCTTCTCCTTCCTTCCCTGATATTCGTTTATGATGATACAAATATGAGTAGATTCTTGTTTTTTTTTTTTTTTGGAAATCAGTAAGAAAATCTTTTCCATTATTGTGCGAAAGGGACTGTCAGACTCGTACTGATAAAAAATATGATATTCCTTCCCCTTAGGTTCCAGGGTCATGGTTATGAGTACCTGTTAAGACAGTCCCCGCCACCCAGCGCATACGCCTTTTAGTAAAATATTTTATTTGGCTGTTTGTCTACAATTATTATTTATGGAGATTTAAATGAAATAAGTTTGACTTGCCATAGTTATAGCATTTAACTAGGTGTTAAAACACTGGTGTGATGCTACAAAAATACAATTATACTTTCACATAACGTAATTAGTAACCCATACTATAATATGGCAGTTTTATGAACAGCTAAGACACACATATACGCATGAGACGCAATGATGAGTATGTTTAGAAAAACAACAATTTAAAATGTTGAATTACTGTTTAATTTTTGCTCTGTGACTATTACCTACCTGTGAAAACCTATACATTTTGATCTTTTAACTTTGAAGGTTAGAAAGCCAAATTGAATTTCCCTAGCTTTAGAGCGTAATTGAGTTAAAGCAGAATGAAACGTAAAGTTAACTTCATTAAAGGTTATTTTGCAACAGAATGGGCTATTACAAAGATAAAACTTATTGTGCATATACCTATAGTTATTAGATAATGATTATGTAACATTTAGTTTATCTAATACAACATGTAACATTTTAAAATACACAAACCCGAAAAAAAAGAAAAATAACTACTGGATTCCGTTTATTGGAAAATAAGCCAAGACACACCTGCCAAACACACCGGATTTAAACAACATAATTATATATATTCTTATACATAATCTACAGCCGGCTAATGAACCGGTAGTTCTGTAGCCCAGAATAAAAAAGCAAGGAAAACTGGAAGACGCGGTATTTCTACAGTACTTTTATCATCAGCCTATAATGTTTCCACTGCTGGGGCACAGACCTCATCTCATAATCCAGCACGCGGGCCCAGTGCGGGTTGGTAGATGTCACTCGTCTCTTTGAGCAGTGGTGGCCCAGTGAGAAGTGGTGGCCCAGTGGTATCGGCCCAGACTTACGAATTGTTATAGGTCGTGTGTTCGAACCCCGCCAGGTGCATTACTTTTTGCAATTTACTTCATCACTACTGCTCTCAAAACGGTGAACGAAAAAATTCGTGAGTAAACCGGCATGTCCTTGACTAGAACCAAAAATTCGAAGACATGTGACATCCACCAATCCGCCTTGGGCCCGCGTGGTGGATTATGGTCCACCTCCGCTCACAGAGAGGAGACCCCCCTCCCCCCTTACAGACCAAAGCCTGCCGGGGACGCGGGATTGTCTCATCAAGTAACCGTGATCCTGAAACGTAAAGGGCTATTGCACTATCACAGTGGATTTTAGACAGTACAAGTCTAACAGTAAGAGCAGGAGGAATCATTTGATGATATTACCATAAAAAAGGTAAGTATGACAGTTTATTTCAAATCCTGTCATGAGGCAATCGAGAAAATTAATACTCATAAAATGTTATTACAATTTATTTATAACTCACATAAATATTACAAGACACGTGTAAAATAATGAAACGCCCACAGGATATACGTGGGTCTAATTCCACGGACCATGTTAACGAGAGTTTATTTACGACATTAAAATAAATAACATTGTATACAGGTAAAAATAGTTTCTACTAGGAAAACCGGTCCATGAAAGAAAATGTTCCTGAAAAGGTATTATGTTTTAAATAGAGCGAGCTGCCGTCATAATTGGTTCCACTTATTAAATAGAACAAGGTATAATAAATTATGCTTTAATAAAAGAAAATCGTTACTAACATAGGTTTGAACTATTTGAATATTTTCTCAGTATTAGCCGCTGCTGGGTACATATTTGAATATCGAAGATTAAAATATCTACGCTTAAAATATCGATGTTCAGAATATCGAAAATTAAAATATCGATTGTAACGAAATATCGAAAACTGTTACATCTACGCTTAAAACGTCGAAGATCAAAATGTCGACTGATTAAAATGTCGAATGATTCAAAATATCGAAAGACGTTATGTCGAAATTCAAAATATCAACGTTTAATATATCGCAGTTCATAATATCTAATTTCATAATATCTACGTTAAAAATACCTACTAGTTGAAATATTGAAAAAAAAAATTGTCTGTAGGTATGAGTGTATTCATAAATGTAGGTAGATGTGAAATTGTCACCACCTACCAAGGTAAGTCGACGGAGCCCCGCTTCGCGGGGCTCCTACTTCTGTTTGCAAGGTTTAAAGTAACCTAACAAGGCCACCCTCTTCTAACTTAACCTGTCCAAGTCGGGGTGCCCCAAGTCCCGAGCTCGCTTCGCTCGCTCTTGCGTCGTTAGTCAAATAACTGATTACTACCCTACAAGGTAGCTGGACGGACTTCGGATGCAAGAGCGAGCGAAGCGAGCTCGGAACTTGGGGCACCCCGACTCGGACAGGTTAGGTTCGAAGAGGATGGCGGGGTCTTTCAGACCCCGCCATCCTCTTCATGTTAGGTTACTTTGAACCTTGCAAACAGAAATAGGAGCCCCGCGAAGCGGGGCTCCGTCGACTTACCTTGATAGGTTCGATATTTCGGACATTCGATAACCTGCACTTCGATATTTAGATCTTTCGATGTAACTTTTGTAGATATATAGATTTTAGATATATTGGACGTAGATCATTTAATCATTCGATATTTCAAACTTTCGATATTTTAATTTTCGATTTTATGGTCATTCGATATTTTCATTTTCGATATTTTGAACATCGATATTTTAAGCGTAGATATTTTAATCTTCGATATTCAAATAATTATGTACCCGCCGCTGCTATGAACTTATTACTTAAAATTTGCAAGTTAAAGTGGCAGTGGGCAGGCCGCATACATACAAAAAATACGTGTGGCCCTCAGGGACTCGTCGGTAAAGCTATTGCATAGCTGTTGAATTTTTTATCAACTTATAGTCGGCTAATATTTTTTGAATTTATTAACATTACATAATATAATTATTATATTATGCGCTAATATTTTTTTTTTAGGCTATGGTCAGCCAGACAACCACGTCAATTAAGTGAAACGTCAAAAAAAACAAACACAGTACCGAAGTCTGCCGAACTGAAATGACGTTAGACGATGCAGGGTGTTACGTTTATATTCGTTACGGAATTTCTTGATTCTGTCGCCGCGCTTAGAGCCCGCGATAAAAAGATATGCAATAGCTTAACATACATAGAAACAAACACACTTAATACAAAGAATGCCAGGGGGTATGCCAAGTAAAACGGGATTACAGAAACAAAAACGAAACCATCTTGGTATCTGAAAACAGAATTCAATCAAGTTCAAGTAACATTTTATTACACAGGCGCTATAAAGTTGAGATAATAAAATACATGCTTTAAGACTAGGCTTAGTGAAATAAAATCCTGACACACACACATAAGGTTAAGACTGGATTTGATTCAGACAGTAGGCTTACACGTAATAATATGAGGTAAGTATACGATGTACGGAATACTTACCAAAAATACAGAGAACTAGGGACAAGGACGGCACGGTAGGTGCAGTGGCTGAGCGGATCGCGGGTTCGATTCCCGCACGGTTCAAATATTTGTATGATCTGCAAGAAGTTGTTCTGAGTCTAGACGTACGGTATCGAATGACTCAGGAGAAATTCATAGTGTCCCGGCATCGTTATAAAAAGCAAAAGAGTGAGAAATTTTATACCGATGGGGCTTTTTTTTTTTTTGTTTAGCGTGGTAAAATCATCAAATGAGTCCTCCAACCCCAGGCCCGGGCATGGTCCTTGGTCGGGCAGCGAGTTGCCCTTTACTCGCTGCCCGCATGCCCGCGCCTACGGTGGCCGGAGATCATCGAGCGACGTCCGTCGCCGTGGGCGCCTACCACTGCGGCTGGGGCGGAGGGAGGACGCTGTCCTCTCTCGCTCGCGGCCCGCCTCCTCCTTTACGAGCATTACTGCCTCGCAGAAGGAGCTGTCTGCTTCCCACTCCGTCTCGCCCCGCAGCATGGCCGCAACCAATGCCGGGCGCGAGAGGTCTCCGCCTATCGCAGCCGTGAGGACACGTCGGTGCTCCGCCCAAGCTGGGCAGTCTTGCACCGTATGTTCCACTGTGTCCTCCGGGCGATCTTCGCAGTGGTGACACCCAGGCGTCTCCTCCTTTACCGATGGGGCTTATAAAAAAATAAATAAATTTCATATGATAATATGCAATATTGATCATCAGCCGGAGAACGTCCACTGCTGAATATAGGCCTCCCCCTTAGACCGCCACGCCGAACGACAATTTGTTACTTGCGTCCATCGGCTGCCCGCGACCCTCACGATGTCGTCGATCCACCTATATTGATATAACTGCAACATTGATATAACTGGTGAAATATGGCTGCCATCATCATCATCATCATCAGCCAAAAGACGTCCACTGCTGAACAATTTGCCACTCGCATCCATCGGTTGCCTACCACTCTCACGACGTCGTCGGTCCACCTATGTAGTGGGAGGCCACTCGAGATCTCATTATGATGTTATGTGACTGTACTATAACGAAAACCTTTTCTGAAATATTTAATATTTAGATAAAATCATCAAATGAGTCCCAGGGTGGGTCGGACTTATAATGATTTAAATCCACGTTGATCAATAGCCCTTTACGTTCTAGGATCACGGTTACCTAATGAGACAATCCCGCGATCCCAGCAGGCGTCTTTACCAGCTATACTTACTCGTAATTTCAGGCGCCATAACGTGTGTAATGAACTATTTTTATGTCAAAGTAATCAAATCCTAGTCGTAACCGGCAAGTTAAATAATAACTCAAGTTTAACAAGATTACACTGCCATCGTTGTGTACTTAGCCTACTTCCAAACTTGAGGACCCAACATATTTGTCCCAAGTTTCGTCAACACAAACTCGTAAGTTAACGTCTTCGGAGACTTCTCGTATATTACATATTTTTCTTTAACATGACTTGTTTGATCCGGAAATTCGGGATCTTTCCTGTCAATAAGCAAACTTGGCCTAAAGATCACTCGAAATTTTCCCGTGTTCCGTATTTGTTTCCTTTCCAGAAATGGATCTTGGGTTGAAATGTGGGTTCGATTTTATAAAAAAAAAAATTTACTGCTCTTGTCGACCATGTAAAGCTGCAGTTACATTTGTTCGCAAGAATCGTCAATATTTTTGGTTCGTGCGGTCATCGACGCCTACCCGAATTGGTCTCATACGTCGCGTAGGAGAAGCTGAAAAAATGCAGCAGTGACCGAGGCAAGAATGCACAGAGCTGGAAAGCGTGACGCAAAAAACTCTCCTCTCGGTAATCTCACTTCTTCAAACTCTTCCATTTGACTACCCTCAGAAATGCAAAACTCGACCTCTTTAACAAAGAAGTTGGTCAACATTTTTCACCGATACTTTTTAGTCGTTTCGCTCGCGCTATGAAATAAAGTTCCACTGCGCGAAGTTATTTTCTAATTTTCAGTAAATTCTTACTTTTATTTACTTCACCTGCTAGTTGAGAATTTGAGATAATTCGAGACGGAAATATTCTCTAAGATAAGTTTCTAGTGGTTCAAACTTTAGAGACAGTTATTTAGGTTTCATCGTAATTATAGACATTCTAGTTTATCTCATTTGAGATGGGTTCTGAAGTTTCAACTTTAATTAATAATGAATAATATTTCCTTTGGGAAATTGGGACGTTAATCTAATTTGCGAATTTATTTCGTGTTTGGAATTTAGTTTTGCGTCTGAAGGTCTAAGTGACCTTATACATGAGCAAGAGAGTCGTGGCGATTCCAATATGCTTTCGCATCAGGTAATTTCCAAAGACGATCGGTTATCTTATCCCGCCTGTTAATCGTAGAGACTCGTAGCAGAATCGCTGCGTATCCAAAATGAGGCGTAATTGTGTTGTTAAAAAAGTTCAATTTAGGAGCGTTAACTCTTACAAAACAAATGTAACATCCATCATTAACATTCTTTTTTTCTTTTCTTCTTTGGCTTCATTAACATGGGTGGAGAAAGATGACACTGCCAAAAATGTGTTTGAGATTATTTTATCGCCCGGTTCTTTTGATAGTGAAAACGGCCCCTAAGAAGGCTAAAATTCGTAAAATGGAATCTTATAGATATTCTATTGCAATTAGACCCTTTTAGACCTATTGTCCTGTCTCACACGCAGTATTTTTTGTTGCTTACTGACTGGATCGAAAAACAATGTCGTGACGCACAGATTGATTGACAGACAGCTAAGTGAATTCCAGTGTACTGTGTTCCAATTTCGTGCGATTCACTAAAACGTGTGTTATACGACAGAAATATGTTACATACAAATATAGTTCTGATTTTATATAATAATTGCTCCCTTTTAACTGATGCTTACAATTATTGGTAGATATTACTACGGATGATATTGTATTGTAAGTATTAAACGCGCCGTTGACACGCGCGTCGACGGTGAATTGAAAAAACGCGGTGTGTGCAGGCCCTTAAGGGCCTTCGCGCCTTTTAAGCCGTAAAAACGTTTAAAGCATACTCCTGATTAACGGCTGGGTGTAAAGATTGAAAAAAAATATATGTTGAATGTATATTCATGTACAACAATGTGAGTAAATTTTATTTTCTTATGACAAATAGTTGGCTTCTTTTATTTAAAATGTTTTTGAATAGATCAATCGGTGTTAAAATTTACTACAATGTGAGTAGCGCTCATGTAAATCAGTCAATATTTTACAAAGAATATGTTGAAAATTGAGATTTCCACATATAAAAACCGGGCGAAGGCGGGTTTTTGCAGCTGTTTCTGCCTAGCTGCATAGTCTATGATATCATTTTGAGGTATCGCGGTATGCTCGGGACATATTAATATGTGCGGTGAAGATATGAAAATGTGCGTTTAGCTCCGTCTGGATGTTCAAGGTCATTGAGGGTACTATGCGCCTTAAAAGTAACAAAATGTTACTTTTTTTATCGTGATAAAATCATCAAATAACTCCTCCCACACAGGGCAGGGCTCAAGTGCTGTCAGACTCGTACAGACTAAAATCCACGGTGTCCTTCAACAGTCCTTTTAGTTCCAGGGTCACGGTAATTCGGTAAGTCCAGCGACCAACAATATATTACTTAGATCAAGATTTTACTAACCTTAAAATAAAACAGTTTGTACCCACAAGTAAGTTATCCAATCCATATTCTAAAAGCCAGTTCTATAAACTTTCCACACTCCAAACGCATGTTGATCTAAATTCTGTACCAAGACCGCTTTCACCCAAATTGAATATTTTTGTTTCCACCCCTACAGGGGTGTTACAGAAATAGATAACGGCTCAAACACGCATAAACCCAGAGATTATTGTTAGCACACACGAAATGCGACTTTCTTAGGCTTTTCGCTTCGGGTTATTTTTTGTGGACTTTGTCATCGTGTCTAGAAGTCGTTAATAAAAATGTTTATTAACAGTTAATACACGTTTTATTAACGTTTTATTTACGTCTACCAAACACTATTAAAGGCAAACTTTTCTGATTTAGTAGCTGATAAATAGCACGATAATTCCGGGTTAAGCCGCGCTTTCCGAGGTTGGTCTGTGGATGGGTGACCATCTGTCGTAGCGAGTTTTCTTCGTGCCTTGGAAAGCACGTAAAGCCGTTGGTCCCGGCTGCCATTTGTAGATCTTTGACAGTCGTTACTGTTAGTCAGAAGCTCTAAAATCTGACAACCAGTCTTACCATGGAGTGTCGTATTATCCAGTTACTGGGTTGTGGAGGTCCGATAGGCAGTCGCTTCACGTAAAATACTGATATTCAGCTGCATCTGGTTCGACTGGAAGCCGACCCCAATATAGTTGGGAAAAGGCTAGGTCGATAATAAATAGCACGATAATTTGTAGTCTTTTGTTTTCATATTGAGCGCTTTTGTTTTCTTTTGTGAATTAAGCAATTTAGTACAAGGATTTGTTTTGTCCACGTTGAGTAGGAAAAATCTCAGTGTTGTTTTAATATCTTAATACGATTGCTAATCTCCCCGGATTCATTGTTCAAGGGATTATATTACTCTTTCTTAAAGAGCCTTTCTTTTTACTCGTCTGAGTTACTTACTTAGATATCCCCGCTTTGGTAAAAATATTGAAGATATTTTTCTTGCTTCCGTAAGCATTTATTTAAAGACTTGCTTCTCTTCGTGACTTCGGTCGTTCGTGTCAGGGCGCTCCCTCACTGCGAGCATTCACTTGTAATGTAACGTTACAAATTCGAACATTCGAAGACTAGAGCATCAAATTGTGCACTTTTATGTAAAGCTGAGTATCCATTAGGTTCGCGAACCTCTTGCGCTCCGCGCTCCCGTAACCTATCTGATGGAGACGGTATGCGCATCTCCCTCTTGCGCGTCCTCGAACAGATTGCGCTCCCCTTTGTGTTCACCCAATTTACCGCCACCGCGCGGAGCGCTGAGCGCGGAGCGCGCACCGTTCGCGCTCCAAGTTCGTAAACGTATCCACTATGCGGAGCTGTTGCAAGAGCGCGGAGCCTAAGAGGTTTGCGAACATAGTGGATACCCAGCTTTACAATACTGCCGTCCTTTAACAAGAATGCCGTTAAGTGACATTTTGGCATTTTTGACTTTCTGATGTCATTTTCATCAGAAAAAAAAAGCTCTATCAATCTGTCTAATTACGGTTTCAATAGCTTTTATAGTTTTCGAGATATGAAAAGAAGAAATGCCGTTAAATGCACAAATTATATAGTAAACCTACGCTAAAACGTAGTTATGTGACATTGCAAAGCTAAAACGCAGCTAAGGCTCCATAACTACAGGTTTCAACAATCAATTTGTGATTTGTTACCTAGCTAAATTGCCGTTATTTAAGATTCCTATTCATAAATGCCGCTAAAAGCCCTTTGCTGCATTTAAAGCATTGTATAGTACACTTAGAATTCATAATAGCGGCAGTTATTTAAAAATCTAGCAAAATATTTGAATTATTGTAAAATACTAAATTGCCGCTATCCAACATAACTAATCTAAAATGCCGCTAAGTATACTTGCATCGTTGCACAAGAGGGGTTTTGGAGTTGATCTTTTAAGAGGTCCAGGCTCCTTCCTACTTGTGCTGATGGTGATCACCGGGGTTTTAGTGAGGTAATAATTCCACACTTCCCGGTCTTATCCCCAAAAACCAGGCGCCTTTTGAAAATTTCCCCCCAAAACAAAAAAAAGTGTTCTTGCGAGAGTAAGTTTGGGTGTTTCTGCTCCCATGGCAGCGGAGCGGGGACCGGGGTCCGGTGCGGGATTGACGCGCGGCACTCTGAACTCCGTTCCCGCCTCGTTGGAAGACGGAGAAACAGGTCGCCATCAAAAAGCACGGGCGCCCTGCTTAATCTCGGCCCATAGTGCTGCTCGAATAGGTGGCTAAGCTCTTTGAAAGAGTGATTGCGGATAGCCTTGTCGGTTTCTAATGCATGAGAGCCAGTTTGATTTCAGGAGCGCTCGACTGTGGACGCCATCATACGCGTAAGAACCCTCACGACGGGAACAGTATCCCTGAGCAGAGTCTTCTTGGCGGTGTCACTAAACATCACCAACGCCTTCAACACCTTGCCATGGAGTTACACCAGGTCCGTCAGCTACTCCAGTCATCGAGTGAGTGGAACCGGCGAGAAATATCGCGTGGTGTCCCACAGAGATCGGCCTTGGGCCGCTCTTGTGGAACATGGGGTACGACTGGGTGCTGCAAGTGACCTCAGCGTGTGCTACGTTGACCAGGCGCTTGTCCTAGCGCCGGGATAATCACATCAGGTGACAGACGACCTGGCAATGCAGGATCCAGTAGTTGGGGCTTGAGCTGGCGCTGCACAAGACAGAGAACGTGTGCTTTTATGGCCGTCTGAACGTGCCACTTTACGGTGTCTTGGTGGTGCTTTACGGAGTCCCAAATATGGTAGAAAGGGTTGACATCGGCGTTGAATTGACGATGAAGTACCTAGGACTCGTCCTCGACAGCCGATGGAACTTCAAGGAGCATTTCGTTTAGCTCCAAAACGGAATCAGGCTGAGGCCGCCTCCACGTGACTCCTGCCCAATCTCGGTGAGCCAAATGCCTCCTGCCGTAGACTGTACGTCGGTATCGTGCGGTTCATGGCCCTCCACGGGGCTCCTGTCGACCGGCACGGCTGGTCTGAGGGTCATTGCCATCCGGACGATCTGGGGATACCGCACGATTGCCGGTGAATCCGTCAACCTCATGAAATGAAATGGGAAGCAGTTGCCTTCTGCGAAGCAGTCATGCTAGCGAAGAAAGAGTCGGGACGCGTCAGGGAGAGAACCGTCTTCACTTTATGAACTAACCAAGGCGGAGACGCCCATGGCAACTGACGTCGTGACTGATTTCCGTCCACCGCAGACGCGTAAGATAATTAATGGGTATCTCGCAAACGGCGAGTGTCTCATGGACCAATGCCCGGGTCGATGGCGCGTCGTTTCACGGGCGCTTCAAAGAGCTATCATCAATCTGACGGGGTCCTTAGAGGGCCAAGGGCCAAGGCTACCTGTCGCAGAACTCTCCCTCCAGGTAACCGCGACCTTGGAACGAAAATTGCTATTGAAAAATCACCGTGGATTTCAGTCAGTACAAGTCTGACAGTCCCTTGCGTCCCGTTTGACTTCAATTTTGTTGATTCTCTATCAATTTATGAAACGTAATCCAAATCTAAAATGCCGTTATCATGAAATGTTTTGTATTTAGCGACACTTAAGTTATTTAATAAACAAAAAATATCTACGGCAAAAAATAGATTAAATAATTATTGAAATTTACTGGTCTTGATTGCCGTTAAGGTGTCTTAGCGGCAATATAGCATGGTACGAGCCTACTTGTTTAACCTAACCTAGCTAACCTACATTGACATTAAGCGTATTTAGCGGCTTTTAAAGTTAGTATTATTATAACTTTTTAAGTGTGGTAAATAACTAAATTATTAGTTCAAAACCATTAGCAAAAATGCCGTTAAGATATGCATTACGGTATTATAGTTATGATTTTAGGGCTAGATTTTTAATTATTTTTTTTTTAAATTAGTTAATTTACGGAAACGTTTTTGGCTGTCAGCTGCACTGTCTAAAAGAGCCTTTTAAAATATATTTTTTGGTATTTAAAAGTTTCGAATACGACTCCTGGTTAGGAAGTAGCATCAATTTAATTTTTTTCTTTCGTTTTTCCCCCGTATCTCAAAAAGTGATTTTTGTACTTAACGGCACTCTAGTTAAAGGACGGCAGAATACAGGTGAATGCTCGTGGTGAGGGAGCGCCTTTATATAGATAAAAAGTACTCTTCATTTGTAGAAAGAACATCACATATTTTTTGACAGCACGGATGGCGCAGTGGTTGAGTGATCGACTGCTGTACAGCGTGTCGAGGGTTCAATCTCCGTATGGAACAAATATTTATATGACCTGCAGGTAGTTTTGCTTCTATGTTTGTAAACGCACCCAAGATACAGGAAAAACTCCTAGTGTGGGGCAACGTTTCAAAATAATATGTGTGTATAACCATTTATGTAGTTTTCTCATAAAATATACATAGAACATGTTTTAAGCAATAAACTCATAAAATGCTACTTATTTTCCCACTCTCTCCATAGTCTATTATTATTCTCATCTCCATATACTACTACAAAACGAAGACAAATTAGGTAAAACCCGTCGCTTAAGTCTTAAATTGGTTTTCACCTTTAGTAAGATAAATTGTAACAAAAAGAAATTGTGTGAATAATACATTATTATTGTTAAAAATAAGTAAAATAATACAATTGCAATTAAAACAAGGTTTCCATACTGTAGTCAAGTCGTCAAAAATATAAATTTTCGGATCCCTACATAAGTTATGGTGGCCATCGTTAACTGTACAGTTTTACACATACCTACGCGTTAGGACTTGCCTGTCGGTTATGCTTGCAAGGTTAAAACCATTATGCGAACCCTAACGTGTATTGCCTCCATTTCTTAAGAGTATATAGGTAATTATGAATATACAGAACAACATTTATAACACAATATTGCAAAATGAAGACCAAAAACTCGTTAGAAAATTCGGTGGCGAATTTAATTTTAAAGAAAAGAAGTACTAGAAACTTAATTCCATATATGTATATATATTTATTCGTCATGCAATAAAACGAGAAATCCAATTCTATTTTTAACTAGAATGCACCTCTGTCGCATCTGATTACAAGAATTCACCATCTCCCTATATTGCCCGGACGACACCGTGCAATCGGACTGGGAAACCCGGACTATATTAAAGTTTCCTGGAATATCTTACCTGTGCAATTCTAGGAAGAGCTATTTCTGATCTTGTGCAAATTGAAGTGATATTGTGTTGAAGGAATTGAATTATCAGGTTCTTAGAAAGCTGTAGGCGTTGAGATGTTAAGAAACAGAATCCAATAAATTGTTTGTGTTTATGTAAACAAAGCTTGCTATTCTCTGTTAAAATTCTTATCTTTATTTCACAATTAGAGTAACAGGGCTTACATAATAGCGCTGTAATACAAAGAGCACTAATAGCAAATAACATCGATGGCAGCAAAGTAGAAACGGACATCTACAAAATCGCAACTTTACAAGAGAGCAGTTTTTTTTTTGTTTTTTTCTGCGTTTTACACGTACAAACAATGAAACTATCATACATTATTCTAGGTCTGGCTTTTTAGCTAGAAATATTTTTTTATAATTGTTTTTGTTGTGTGATAGATGACCAGAAATGTGCCCATCTATCACACAATGCGCAACTTTACCAAGGCAGAGCTTGTGTTATGGGTACTAGACAACTGATAAACTTATAGTATTTTGAATTAGTACATATTATAGAAAAATTACACCCAGATGATCGTGCTCATCACACAAACATTTGTCCTGGGTGGGAATCGAACCCACGACCTCCGGCATAGCAGTCAGGGTCACTAACCACTAGACCAACAGGCCAGTAGTTTAAAAGAGTGATTATTTTGACATTATTATGGACCGATTAACCTAAAATTTTCTATGAAGCTTTAAAATAGCCTTCTTTATGACTTGTGCAACAGGTTTTATCGCTACAACATTGTTTTACTGAAATACTGTAGACGTCTTTATGTATGTTTTCTGTTAGCCAAGTCTGTTGTCCCCTGCGCCGCTGCACCCAGGGTGGAAGGAATCATTTTGATGATGATCTAACAAAAAAATCAATAAAAACAAGTAATAGTAAGAAGAAAAGCAGATCGGTAGGTATCTGTTGTTTCAATCTCATGGGGAAAAGGCATGGAAAGGTGATGGGATGCAAACATTTTTTACATTGCGCTTATTATATTTTTTTACATTGCTTTTATTACATTGCGTTAGTAACAGTCAGTCTATTTTAATTCTCAAAAAATGTGAAAGTGTATCGATGGATGGACGTTTGTTACTTTTCAAAAACCTCTGAATGGATTTAGATGAAAAATTTGAGCAACAGAGAATAAAATCTGTCTCGGTATTACGTTAACGTGGGATAATTTTGAATAATAGGATAAAAAGAAAGGCAAAAAGTTATTCTAATCCAAAAATAAAACAACGTCAATCGTTACATAATGTATTTCCAACGCCTTCATTGAACCCGATAATTGCTAGAACCGTTTTAATAAAACATTGTTCGCTCACTTCGCCCACGTTATAAAACAGCGATAATTTATCGCTTGCGCTCTTCGCTACAATTGTCGAAGGTAAATCTTCTTCAGTTATATTACAATTATTGTATATTCAAGTCGATGAATAAGCTTTACATTCATTCAGAAATAAGTCAAGAGTAAACAAGGTTAAACAAATATTTTTCCTCATAATTTCGAATGTCTTTTATTGTTATTGGGCCTAGAGTCTCAAGTATTTTGTATAAAGGAGAGCTACCTTTTTGTCTGCAATTAGAGCGAAACGATTATGAATCTTAGATTCTATCAGTCTCACTATAAAATTAAACATTTATTGAACACTTGTCTAAAAAAATAACTGCACAACAAAGCTTATGATTATGAACGTCAAATGCCGTTTTGTAGTTCCAGTTTTTTTTTAAATAAGGTTCAACAGATGTTAATCTTTTTATAGTAAGGTTGTAGGTATTAGTTCAGGGGTAGAGACAATTATTATTACTTTTTAGGGTGGATGAAGTCCATCTTCTAACAGTTCACTCCTGTCAATGGCACCGCAGTGCCTTGTCAACATTTGCATTAAAAAAATCTGGTCGACCGTCTTAGACTCCATTCACTTTTTTTTAATCATGTAGTCGGCATGCAGTGGGTAGTTCACCATCTAATCAGGGACTATGTCCATGTCGACAGCGCATCGTGCTCCAGTCGTACCTCAACAAGTTGTCTGCAAACTGACGGCCAAGGCCAAGCGCCTGCCGGGGTCGCGAGTCTATCTAAACAGGTAACCCTGACCTTGGAACGTAAAGAGTAATTGATGGAAAACGGTGGTTAGTCAGTACAATCTGACAATCTCCTCCGCTTCTCCTAGAGTAGAGACTCATTAGACTATTTGAATCTGAATCATTTTATATTATTTAGGATTCTTAAGAAAAACTGCAGATTAAAAAAAACACATTTATTTACTGTTACTGTCATCACAATAAATACACGCAATACAATCTTTACAGTTTCCTATATAATCATATAATATAATAATACCTATAGGTCATGCTTCCAGCGATTTTATAATAATAATCATATTTAGGAGACATCTACATAGTCTTTAATTAATTGTATTCCACTTCGCACACTAGTGTAAATATGGCTATAATTTATAATATAATTTAGGATATAAAGTGGACATTGATATGGGGATCTAATTTCTAGGATATAATATTTGTGGTCGTCAAATATCGCGTTTTCATGTCCAAGACGAAGTAAAACATACAATAGGCAATCGATAAAAATATTAACTTCCATTTTGTTCTGCAGTACAAATATTATAGATTTATACATTTGTTTTGTTCCATTCACTCTGATCTACAAAATACATGAACAATGAAGTAGTTTTTGAAAGAATAAGGAAATAAATTATACATTGTTCAAAGTACAACGTTTATAGTATGAAAAAAAAGTATAAACTGGCGGACATTGAAAACGCGACACTAAAAGCTTATTCTTTTAGGCACTAATCATAATACAATATCTAAGTTCACTAATGGCTAGGAGAATATTCTCAAAATTAAGTGTTTTTTTTTACAAAAATAATACAGAGAAGAAAGCAACAACGAATTCATAGTTATGTTTTGATTTTAATATTAATGTTCCCAAAACCCAATGTTTTTAGGTTATACCAAAACATGAAAATAAATATGAATGAAAACGGCGTCGAGGTCGAAAGGGAAGGTCGAAGCTCAAGGTCAAGGACACAATAATTTATTGAGACATTTCGCGGCAATATCACCTTCATAAATGTTAGAGTGGATCTTTAATATTCAGCATTATGATTTAGTATTTGACTGACAATCTGAGAAATATAATAATTCAAGGTCAAGGTGAATTTTGAGAGCTTTTGACTAAAAAAAATGAAATTTGATTTGATTTATTACTTCTTAAAAAAGGAACGAGTTTGTTTTTTTACGTTGTAATAAAAGATCAAGAGAAATTCTGGGAAAATATTTCTCAGAATTTATTTCAGCATTGGAATTACTACAGTCACAATATTTTGTACCAAACATAAAAAGTACTCAGTTTTGAATAGTAAAGAGCCATTTTACGATAATCCTAAGAAATATTGAAATGTTTTCAACTCAGTTCTATTTTTTATTCAAATCCAGATCATCATAGCGTAGCAGTTTATATGAGAACACTATTTAATAAATAATATAAATATTTTCATGTACAATAAGATAACTTTTAAGACTAAATAGGTATATTCAAAAAGGATCTATTCAATAGATATATCCAAGATTATAAGGAGGTGAATAAAATTTTACATTGTTTTCTATACAAAAATAACTACAAATTCATCTATGTTCCCAAATCCAGTACTATCAATTCCTAATACTTATAATACTAGGGAAAGTCTTATTTCACAGTTTAACTGCACATCTGAAAATCCTGTAATCGTTACTTTTTCATAATCTGGTTTAGCAGTTAAGCTATGAATAAGGTTTTTAAATTTTAAATACGTGTTTTTGCTGTGTGTCGCTCGACCAATTATACATTTTGTGGTCGACTGAATTAGTACCTACTTATTTTCTAAAAAAATTCAATTCTATGCCGCATTGCCTATTTTTTACAATTTAATGTTTAGATTTTCATTAAATATCCAAAGCACCGTCAGAAAATGATGTTCCTGAATAAATTTTGTTCAGCAAAAATATTATAAAACAAGATTTTTTCAAAAACATTGTAAAAAGCATTATTTTGTTTCAAAATTGGTCTATGAGAAGGACGTCTTTACAGTTTAGGACGAATTTTGCAGTTACAGGGTTTTATATTAGGTTAGCTATCCACTACGGTGTTTTTATACTGACGTCGCGTCGCGTCACTATCATTAAACTTAGAAGGCAAATATTTACCATGTTTATACTCGTAGAAAAAAAAGGAAAATAAAAAAAAATAAGTTTTAAGTTTAGTGTAAATAAAAAACACTAGATTTTACAAAGCATTATAAATTTATTATAAATCTGACTGACATAAATAAAAATATTGCGAAAATGTATAACAGTCTTGTAAATTACAGCACTTGATTTAAAAAATTAAATCAAGTACTGTAATTTTCTAGAGCTCCGACCCGAGTTTAGCCATTCTTAAGTTATAATCGAAAAATTCATGATCTTACAATCGAATTACAACATAATTCGCGTAACCATCGACAAACGATGAGGGAAGGTCATTTTATCTTTATCTACCCTCTTTATTTCAACCCTCGGGAATTACAAACGACAGTTATTATTATAGCGAGAAAAAGGTCGGCACGTGTAGAAAATCGGGATTTACGTTGACTTTTTACATAATCCTAATCCGCATTTCTGTACAGAACTTCTTTTTTCATGGCAACGTGAGATGGACGTAATTTGGTTGTAACTTTTTCAAACGTGTGTCACTAATTTGTAAAAGAAAAAAAAATTCATATCACTTAGAGTGCTTTTACGAGTATCTCTTTTTTCAGAGAACGTTCGCTGCATAAGTAAGGAGATGAGATTGCGGTTAAACGAATTTGAACTGTATTTTAGCAAGTTATTACGTCTACGTTTCTTTGTGGCTTACTGTGCTGTGAGAAAAACGTGTAAATTTTAATAACCTTGGGTGGCTTTACATTAAAGGCTAATCTGGAAATCTGTACACGCAGTTTTTTTTGGTATTTATGACTGAGATTGTTTCCTAGGTTGGAAAACCAGACAGTTTCTTTTTAATTTACAAAATGCTTGTCAAAATCAACGTTATCGATGAGATGCTTAAAATTTTACAAAAATATATTTCGATAGAAAAATTATTTTTTGTGGAATTTTCATGGGTTCATGTGTTACACTTTAGTGGACAGCATACCTTACCTAACAATCTCATTTATTTTATGGCATTTTAATTTTTCAGTTTTTATAATAATTATATTATATTAAAGTAATTTCATCATGAAAACTTACGAGAATTTCCAATAAAACATAACAGTTTTATTGGAATATCTACATTGTCTCAAAAAACATTCGAATATCTTAGAAGTTAATAAATATTAAGAGAAATAGCTTCTTTGTACGTTATTTGCCATCGAGATCAAAACAAAATTATTCATAATTAGTTTCATAAAGTACCTCCAACATTTTTCGACAAATTGTTATAGTCTAGCTAAACAATAAATTTGTTATAATTTTAGACTGTTTGTATTTAGTACTTAAAATGTCTGAGCCAATAATTCTAGTACCAGAGGGAAATTAAATTATTTTATAAAAAGTGCAGGCTTTATTTCAAATCAGCACAAACAAAAAATTTGCTTTGAGGATTTAGATCCAAATCAATAGCACAAACCTAGTTCAGATGCACTTCTTTAAAAAAATAACCTTATATTTTTATTAAAGTCAATGTTTGTAGTCATACGACTACGGACATTGACTTTAATACGCTACGCTTGATTGCAGTCGAATCCAAAATATTATTTTGGAAAAATATACTTTGATTAAGTATCTGTGACTTTTATCAGTTCATTTTAGGTTTACATCAGTTTAATACTATTAGAATGAAACTTCACACAAAACAATTTTTTCTCCACCCTGGTTATTTATGAATGCTTGTAAATCATTATTTAAAGAAAACCTCTTCGAAGCCGAACGAAAAATATGCAGCATTTACAGTACATTTGAATGATTTCCAATTTTACCTAAAAGCACATTGATACGAATATTTTTATATACCACATGTTTTATATTTTCCCATCTATAAAAATATGATTTCACATAAAATCTCTATTAAAGCCTGTTCCATGCAGTTTTCATGATCACTTTGTGTCGAAACTCGAGAATTTATGAAATTGTTTTTCCATTCTTTGACCGACTATTGTTTTACGTTTTACACGGGCTGGAAATAAAGTAATGTTATATTTTGAAAGTTATCAAAAAATGTGTGTATTTTGTCCTCAACTGTACTTCAACCGACTTCAATAAGAGTAGGAAATATTGTAAATGTTTTGTTTAATTTAGGATATTTTTCATAAAATCTCAAGTTCCGTCACATGTATCACATACGATAATCAGACATTTATTTAAATTTAAAATATCAATATTAGGTGCACACAAAATATTTTATTTATAATACAAATCTACAATTTAATCGTGTCTATCGGTATACTTTGATATCACCCGAGGAACGGTAGAATGGGATGGCTAAATATAAATGAGACAGCAATAATTGTGACGTCAAACAATTCATTTGAAAGGACTAATATTCAACTGCACTTGATTAGACTGGAAACCGACCCCAACATTGTTGGAAAAGGCTATGCTGATTATGAACTACAGATTTTAATTACCAGCAATAGGTTCTATAGAATTTTCAAGGATTAACAGGTATAGCAATTTCTGTGTATGGATTTAATCCGCCCTTTTTAGTACTGTCTCTACAGTTTTATAATTCCTCCTAAGTTCCAATACCACGAAAGCCAAAAATAAGAACTTTACAGGAGAGGAAAAACTGTATATATCTTTACAAAATTTTTAAAATTAGCGTAATTTTATTCTAAATTAATACAGTTTCTATTGGACGTTGCTTGTTCCTGATTTGTTGTATTAACGGGTTATCCAATCCCAATAATAAAAAAAACCTCAAAACTGCATAAAATTACCAACGATATTTTACGAAAATAATGCCGCATTGTAAAATCTGATTGATAACATTAAATAACATACACTAAATTTTTTGTTTTCTCATACGCTAATAAACAAGGAAAAACATTACATGGACACTCAATTGTATGTGAGAGAAATTTCTAGTTATTTTTTTCCGCTTATTTACAAGCCGTGTCAGCCACAACCGATCCACTTTATCCCACTCATTCGTTCCCGGATTGCACTTAATATTAACACTACATAGGATATGTTATGTATACTACAATACGTCAGCTGATATCATAATTTTATTATACCTACAATATACTGATTACAATTCCCAATATTTACAATACAATATAAAAAGCACTAGTATCTAATAAATATTCGTTGTATCTTAACGATAAAGAAATAGCACATATACCTCAGACAACGGAATGATATGAAATTATAACTACTATCACATATACTATGTTTCATATTTTATGCATTTATTTTAGATATACTATGTAAGAAGTACAGATATAGACAGTTTGAGCACGGAGTCGAAAAGCAGTGACAGTCAAGCAACGGTGAACTGGCGAGCGTAAATATCGAACTACATCCGAGTATATCTATTCTTTAATAGTTTTGTTTCCAAAAATTGTCAAATATTTGGGAAATAATACCTTAAAACCAATTTATAAGGTTCCGTTTGCGCTGTAACGTCAACAAAACTGACCATTTCGAGAGAATCAACTATTACATCAACGTGTATAAAGTTGACATTTTGTTCAAGTGAAAGTAACATCGATTCTAAATACTGAAAAATGAATTCAAGTTTTATCTTGAAAGGCAAAAATAGTGAATGTAAAAGTTTCATCTTAAAGGTCATCCTTAAGCCTGGTTTCCAAAATGTCAGTCGAAAGAATCTTTTGGGCTTTAACTTAGATTGTAGGTTCAGTAGTTTTAAAAGTCTTTCTAATGTGCCAACACTTTAGAAACAGATAAGACTTTATCTTTCAAAGAAAACTTATCTTTTTCTTAGCTTCAAAAAAATATTATCTTTGTTAGGTTTGTTTCTGAAGAAATAACATTATCTAGATTTCATGTTTTTTTTTAAATAAAAGAAATTATTTATATTTGTCCTCTTTTATAATTACTTAAATTCATAGAAAATAGTGTTCATTTCTTCAATTTTTTATAATTTGTATTAAAAATCTTAGTTCGACATTTAGCTCTCCAGCCTCAAAATTGTCCATAGCAATTCAGAAGTAATATACCTTATCAGTTGCTTCGAAATGTACATGCTTTTTGCCGTGCGGGGGCAGCACGACGAACAACCATCAGGCAGGGCTTCCCTTCCTAGGATTCTTCATTGTCACCACATCGCAGCTTCTTACTTCACTATTCTTACCATTAGCACTTTTCTCATAGTATTCTCTACTAGCACTTTTACTAATATGTACACTTTTAGCGTCAACATTGATTGGACTCACATCATCATCTTTATCACTTGGTTCATTGATTTGTGGGATTGTGTTTCTTTTGGGGCCGTCTGCTTCCTTGTCGGCCTGAGTGAGTACCTCCTGGACGTGGATGGTGAGCTCGGGCCGCACCACCTGCGTGAAGGGCAGCAGCGCTCCCGCCACGTCCATGGTGTTGTTGATGTTCCTGTGCCATAACTCTAGCACGACGCTGCGCCGTTGCTACTTGTATCTAGGTGGACCTAGCCAGCCGCAGCCGAATACCTGGACAAAAACATTGATAAAAAGTTTCGTTAAAATTGGTAACAAGCGTTTTTAGTAAAAGTAATCAGATTGGTAACAGACAACCTAACTGGTAACAAATAATCAAACTTGTATAAAATAAATGGCGGATGTGGCTCCAAATACAGATGCTGATGGATTCTTCTGAAATAGTGTGGAGCTGTCTGTATCATATTAAGCGTTCACAATGTTTTCGCGTACTAGTTAGTAAAACAACCGCTTCGGCCGTCTATGGAACCAGAGTTTTGGAACTGGTTCCATACGAGGTTTTTCTTTTCCTTGTATGGAACTGATTCCCATTAAGGACTGTAGGATTACGCCGTTTCACTTTCACTTCCCTCCGTGCAACGGCACAGTGTAGTGGTGATTTGTTTCGCTGCCGATAATTATTACTTTTTACGTGTTTCGTCGTCGATTACCGGCTCGTGAATTGATCCCAGCTGTGTGCTTTTGTGCTTAGTGGTGGTTTTGTGAGTTTTTAAGGGTTTTTTACGCGTATTTGATTGGTAAATATAGTTAAAATTAGTTTATCAGCATTCGGTGAGTACTTTTTATTTTTTGGTTCTGGGGGTACCGTGAAAAAATTTCTTTTCGAATTTTTTCTTCGTTTCTACGTTCTTATTTCAATTTATTTGTTGTTTTTAATTCAATATTATGTTGTCCAGTAATGATGAACCACCTGATACCGGTGGTGTAGACTCATCGCGTCGAATAACAAAGCCACACAGGTCACCGACCTCCGCTTATTCAAAACGTTTGTTTGTCGATATGTCTCCCTCTTATTTAACACCTGAGGATAACCCAAAGAGACAACATTTAACCGATTCTTTTGAAAAATCGTCGCCGGTAACAACTAATGTCATTAATTCGAACGAGGAGTATTACGACTTAGTAAATCAGGCGTCTGCATATTTGTCGAAAATAAACGACATTGTGAACGATCAAGGATCTCGTATTAATATAGCCAATAAAACCGCGATTATGGACATGACACAGCGTATTACGTCTATTGTCTCTTTGTTAGCCATACGGTCATCTTCCAATGAAACAAAGTTAGTCAATATTGAGCGCGAACTGGATAAAGTCAAATCAAATAATAATGTCAGTATTGTCAAAAACGATTCAAACAAAATTTCTTATGCTGATTCCCTGAAACTTCGTCTGCCGAAGGTCGCTCCGGTAATGGAGTCTAGACCACCGCTTCCGTGCGTGATAGCGTACCCCGCCAATGAAAAGTCAGCTGATTTCGCGACTTCGTCAGCTACCAAGGAAGCTCTTAAAAAAGTTATTAAGCCAAGTGATGACGGTTTTCAAATTGTAGGCATGAAAAAAATCGCGAAATCGGGCGTTGTGTTACGTGTCGCTAACGACACTCAAATAAATAAGCTGCAATCGGTAGAAGGTATTAGATCCGCCGGGTTAAGACTCGAAAAACCGAAAGGACGAAGGCCACGTATATTAGTCAAAGACGTTCCATCCTCAATGGAAGACAACACTTTTTTGCTTGCTTTGTACCGTCAAAATATAAAAGACGAACTGTCAATCAAAGAGGAAGACTTTATTAAGTCGACAAAAATTATACGTCGTCGTAAACTAGATAACGGTCGGAAGTGGGTAGGAATTGAGATCGACGCCGCCATACGACAGCATTTAGTTAATACCAAACAGAAGCTTTTTATTGACTTCGCAACTTGTCGGTTTTTTGATGATGTCGATGTAGTACGTTGTCTGCATTGTCAGCAGTTCGGTCACGTAAAAAAATACTGCGTCAATAAATCGCCTACCTGTGCTAATTGTTCTGAAGCACATGAAACAAAAGAATGCCCGCATAAGGATAACTCTGATTTTACACCAGTATGTGTGGCGTGTAAACGTTTTAAAAAACCGTTTGACCATCGGTGCGGTTCTCAGCAGTGTACCACCTATAAAGTTAGGCTCGAACAGTTAATACTCAACACTAACTACTAATATAATGGATGGTTTAAAAATAGGTCAATTAAATCTCCATAACGACAGAGTGGCGACTTCTGAATTGGACAAATTAATTATCGATTATAACTTAGACATTGTACTGATTCAAGAACAATACCAAAACACGAGCTTACGTCACAAGGTAGTTCAGTTGGATAACAAGGCACGAGCTGGAATTTACGTGTCGCGTTCTTGTAACTTTACAGTAACGTCTTTGCGTAACCTCATGACGCCTCACTGTGCAGTTGCGGAAGTCTCATCCGCTACTTTTAAAGTTTACATTGTGAGCTGTTATTTTCAATATTCAGACCCTGTTGCTCCTCACATACACAACCTCCGTCACGTCTTGCGGTCACTCGCGGGCTGCAAAGTTATCGTAGGCGCAGACGTTAATGCGTCTTCGTCCTTGTGGTATGGCAAAGTCCGGTCCACGGACTACGAACGGCGCTGCGCTGTAGAAGACTTCATTGCTGAAATGAATCTAACAATTCACAACACCCCCGATGCACCACCTACTTTTTGCAGCCCAATGGGCGAATCTTGTATCGACGTCACACTTTCTAGTGCCGACGTACAGCTGGATAGGTGGCGTGTCCTACCAGACGCGTCTTGTAGTGATCATCGTCTGATCGTGTACGAGTTTGTTCCGGTTTTTATTCAGGGTTCCTCACATGTCATTGGTAACTTTAGGTACAAAAGTAAAGGCGCTAATTGGGAATTCTTTAGATCACTTTTTGCGTGTCATGCCAAAGAGTTCACTCGCGATGGGCTGTCAGCTGAAGAAAGTGCTGAAATTATGTCAGACACCTTCACGTACTGTGCTGACATTGCCATTGGTCGCGGATCTATGACCAATATACGTAGATGTGACTGGTGGTGTGACTACCTAACCGAACAGCGTAAAACTTATCGACGGGCGCGTAAACATCTTAACAAGCTTAAAAAACGTCAAGTCACCGGAGACTTGCTAACAACTGCTTTAAATACATTTAGAGTTGCCAAGTCCCGTTACAGAGCATCGGTTGAAAAAGCTAAGGGTAATCTGTTGCGTAAAGTAGTTGATAAATTGGAAAAAGAAGGTCCGTGGTCTCCTTTATATCATGAGTTTAAAGCCAATCGATCAGTCAACCTCGCGTTTGTTCAGAACATTAAAGTAAATAATATACACACGACTGGTATTGAAGAAACAACTGAGGTTCTGTTAAATACTCTTATCCCGGATGATTCATCTGTTAATGACAATGACTACCACAAACAAATAAGAGCGTGGGCTGCAGTCGCACCTGAATCACCAGCGTCAGACCTTCCATCAACTGACGAATTCCTTAATGTTGTCAGGAGACTGCCCCTTAACAAGTCATCAGGTGAAGATAAAATTTCGAATCGTATGATAAAGGAAGCGTGTAAATCGGCGGGTGACGCGATATTAATTGTTTACAACCGGTGTATTTTCGAAGGCGTTTTTCCTCGTATATGGAGACACGGCTTTATACGTATAATACCTAAAAGCGGCGACAAACCACCTGATGACCCTAAGTCTTACCGGCCCATAACATTATTACCCTCTCTGGGTAAGCTCCTTGAGCGGCTTATTGTTCCGCGATTGTTACCGGACGGACCCAAATTCCATAAAAACCAATTTGGTTTTACTGTCGGGAAATCTACCGTAGACGCGGCACTCTCTATTAGAAAAATAGTTAATACCTCCGAACACAAGTACGTACTTGGAATCTTTTTGGATATTTCTGGGGCTTTTGATAACGCGTGGTGGCCAATGCTTCTGCTTAAAATAAAAGGCCGTGGTTGCTATAATAATATATATAATCTCCTTTGCTCATACTTTTCAAATGGTTCTGCAAAACTTAAACTCGGACATAATTCCGTATCGAAACCTCTCACCATGGGCTGTCCTCAGGGTTCGGTTATCGGTCCCCATTTATGGAATCTAGGCTTTGATGATTTCCTCGCGATTCCACTTCCTAGTGGCTGTTCTTTAACTGGTTACGCGGATGACGGTCTCCTACTCATTCAGTCGAGTACTCGTGCTGGACTCGAGAATTTGGCTAACACATGCCTACGATTAATATCTCAGTGGGGCGATCGAAACCGTCTGACTTTTGCACCACATAAAACCTATCAGCTCCTTTTAAAAGGTGACCTTAAATCGTGGCCTAGTATTAAATTCAACAATGTTCCCGTTAAAAAGAAGCAATCAGTGTGCTATCTCGGTTTAGTCTTAGAGAGAAATTTTACATTCATAGATCATATAAAAACGGTTGGGGAAAAAGCTAAAAATAACTTTTACGCCTTAACGAGAATATCAAAATCTACTTGGGGTTTGTCGTTTTTAACCTTAAAAACTATTTACGGGGCCACTTACTTGGGCTGTATGTGCTACGGAGCACCTGTTTGGGCCGATAGGGCCACCATAGGGGCGGCACGGCGTAAATTGCTTCAGAGTCAGCGCTTGGCTTTGTTATTCTTAAGTAAAGCATACAGGACCGTCAGTACTGAAGCTTTACCGGTACTTGCTGGTGTTCTTCCAGTCGACCTTGAAGTGCAGCGACGTGCTGCAATGTACTATTCCGCACGGGAGACCACTGATGCTGATTTTTTACCGCAACGTGAACGTGCTAAAATATCAAGGTTATTCAAACCACAAAGTGACGTTTGGGAGGAACTTTTATCCGAATGGCAAAGTAGGTGGGATAATTCCATCAAGGGGCGGCACCTCCACCAATTCTTTCCATCCGTTCGCGAGCGGTTGGCTAGGACGTGGCTGGAGGTGGATCACTGTGTTGCCCAATTTCTCACGGGACATGGTAACTTTAAAAGTAAATTATTTTCCTTCAAGCTTGTTCCCTCGCCTTTCTGTCAATGTTCAACACCAGATTGTGAATATGAACAATCAGCACATCATATTCTATGGGAGTGTATTCTTTGGCAGAACGAACGCAATATTATGTTGGATACTGTACAGGCTACATCTGGAGTCGTTTACTATACGGACCTTGTGGAAACTCGAACAAACTTCCGTGCGTTCAAGCGTTTCTGCCATACCTATTATTGGAATCAAATATAACAGTTCACAATTTAGGACCCATTAATATTAGTCATTTTACCCGTGGTGCTAGGCAACTGGGCTTCTCCCAGTTGTAATGTCCCTTTGAGCCTATTGGCCTTGTTTGGTTCTGTCTCCTGCTTGCATGGAGGGAAGTGGGAACATATATTTTTTCCTACTCCTCCACTATTCTTTTCTGATTAATTTCGTTGCAGGATCCAAGACAGGTAAATTCATTCTCCGGGACACGTCGAGCTTAATTGTCTCGGCGCTTTTCTGGTGGTTGCCACTGTTGATTCTGGCTTTCAGGAGTTGCAGTGGTTGGGAATAGTGTGGTGGGTTTGTCCCAATTAAAAAAAAGGATTACGCCGTGGGGTACCTATAGGACATCCACTTTCGCCACTTATGTTTCAGCACCATTGTAAGAACTGAACCGATTGCCTTCATTTAGATGCCGAATGGCGTATAAAAAGTTTTCTTTAACCCAGAAATAGAACATAGTACCTGGTACACGTACTAAACGAGGTAGTTAATATTTTTATTTGAAGAACCCTCCTTTATTTCGCATAAAAAAGCCGATCCCTTAAAAGGTATCAAGTATTTAGTAGGTTAATAAACGCTGATCGTAAACCACAAATTGTGTGGTTTACGATAGGTCTTTACTTAGCATAGTCTCAAAACTTTATGTGAGATATTTGCATAGGCTATGTTCCTACCCAATCTTCTCGAACCCTTTTTACGTGTAATAACTACCAAGAATTTTGATACACAAAGTATTCATAAAAGTTATTCAAAACCTTTTATACGCGTTCTTGATAATGTGAGTAAAACTTAAGTTTTAGACTAAAGAGCCCATAACCTTAAATTCGAAATAAGTTAAGTGTTTCTTAATATTTATGTACTTATTATGTTTAGAAATTTAGTTGATGAATAAATTCTATACTAAGGAGTTTATTCAAAAACGAAGGTCGGTGTTGAGAGGATAAATAGTATCAAAGTGCTTTTAAGATCGCTTTATATAACTATATTATCAGAACATTTTTATAGTATGTATTTCAAAATAGGCATGAATGTAAAAATACTTTGTTTGTTTTATTAAGCCCACAAAATTTTAAATTACTTAAACTGATTCAAATCACCTTACTTTAACCCCCATTATTGTTTTGACAGGACACAACTACTTACAAAACAGTTAATCTGTATAATTTTAATATGATATTATTTATTCAAGTAAATAATATGTTTATTTATTCGTGAACATACACACATAAGTTCCTAAATAAATTATTTAGAATACAGTGCGCCATTGGCTACCCCCACCTTTTTATGTTAAGTTTGTTACATTCCATCCAAAGGTTGTCTGGAAGATATTGCTATTAGCAATAAGACCGCCATTTGATTGTAACCATAGAATTAGTAATATTTATAATAGTTGTGTAACAATTTAGGTGCACAATAAAGTATATTCTATCTATCTATCCAATCTAGATAAGGGTCATAGTATACCTGAGCCATTACCTGACAAACAGCAAGAGCCAGTAGTAACAGGAGGAACAGTGCCATCAGACCCCACACCACAGCCAGCTGAGTTAATGAGAACACGTACAATGTCCTGTGGCACCACTGGTTGGGCTCGAAGAGGGTCGGCGCGTAGTCTGGCCACATGATGCCCAGGGTCCAGTAGTTGCCGACGGCAAACCTGTACATATAAATAACAATCAGTCAAATATTAGTGATATTAATGGGAAAAAATAGCGGTTACCAACGGCTTCACCGACTACAACTCGAAAATTATGCTAAGGGAACATAACATTAGTGGACGCCCACGGCGACGGACGTCGCAAGACGATCTCCGGCCACCATAGGCGTGGGCGCTCTTTGAGGCGCGTCGTGTTCCACGCGCGCCTCAAAGAGTGTCAGCATAATGACGGGGCCCCTCTCAGATGGCCAAAGCCTGCCGGGGTCGCGTGACTTCTTCCATCACCGTGACCCCGGAACATAAAGGGCTATTGAAGGACACCGTGGATTTTAGTCAGTACAAGTCTGACAGTCTCTCCCGCCCTGCCGGGAGGGAGGGACATTTGATGATTGTACCACGTTAAAAAAAAGGGAAGATAACATGTCGGACGTGGCAAGACGATCTCCGGCCTGCGACTATCAATCGGACCTCCACAATACAGTAAGTTTCAGACTTTAGAGTTTCTGATTAACAATAATAATAACAATATTCCACAACTATCCCACAACGCCATCTTGTGTCATGGGTACTAGACAACTGATAAACATACTTATATTTCTAAATACACACATTATTATAGATAAATTACACCCAGATACAGAACAAAATGATCATGCTCATCACACAAAAATTTTGTCCTGACGCCCGGCATAGCAGTCAGGGTAATCACTAGATTCACAGGCCAGTCAACAAACAGTAACGACCATCAAAGATCTACAAATGACAAAGCTACGTAACTTCAGTTATGATATTGAAATGAACTTTGACAAAGAGTCGTCATTAATCAAACGTAAGATTAAATAAATGAATATTGAACAACGTTGAATAAAGTGATTGTTAAGAAAATTGAATTCACAGTATTCATGAAAATCTGACTAAATTGATTGGAATCAAATCTTTTCAAACGTCAATTTGAATTTGTGTTCTATCTGAATAATTTTAGATTGATGAATCTTATTTTTCAATTTTGGGAGCCTCTGCATCAAATATCTGCGCAGCCTTTTCCCAACTATATTGGGCACGGGTTCTAGTCGAACCAGATGCAGCTGGATATCAGTATTTTACATGGAGCGACTGCCTACCGGACTCCACAACCCAGTAACTGGGCAATACGATACCCCATGGTAAGACTATTAACAGTAATGACTGTCAAAGATCTACAAACGACAGCCGGGACCAACGGCTTCATGTGCTTTCCGAGACACGGAGTGTACTCGCTATGACAGATGGTCACCCATCCACAGACCAACCTCGGCAAGCGCGGCTTAACCCGTTAGATCGGCCTGTGCGGCTGTAAATATTTAGCCACGAGCTCTTCTACATCAAACATCAAACTGTAACATTAAAAACCAAGCACAACCAAGCATGAGTAATTGATCATTATCTGCCCAGCCTTTTCCTAATTATATTGGGTTCGACTTCCAGTCGAACCAGATGCAGCTAGATATCAGTATTTTACACGGAGCGACTACCTAGAAAGGCAGTACCTCCATGTAAAGCATGCATGTCCTTCCCTTCGGACATGGGTCGAGAATGTGTCAATGGGGATGGCAACTGGGGAACTAATGGCGCTAGTTTAGTACAGCTTGTTCCAAGCATCGTCATTGCGACTCATCCAAAGAATAAAGTCTGATGTGACCTTAGGCCAAAAATCACTTTAATAGCTTATTGAGATAAGCAATTAAAACTCTACAAATGTGTGTTTTTAGAATTTTGATATTTTATTTAGTTCCGGAAATATAGAATCGAATAACGTCTCATCTGAAATTCGTTCCGCAGAACAACGTACGAAGTGTATAAGTGACGGTACGCCGGCATCTGGGGGCACGTTTCTTCGTCACATCGGCCACTGTTTGTTGGAGAGAGAATATTTTCGTTGCATGATCTTATATTTTTATAGATTGTATAGTCTAAGTCACACATCACGTTTATATACTTTTAGTCTAAGTAAACAGTTGTAGACTATCGATGTTTACATAGAACGGTTTTCGACGGAAATGTTCAGAAACTCATTTTTTTCGATGGTATGATTATTTTTATAAATATTCACTGGCACGAATGAACTTTTAAGACGCTGTTATACGAATTTAAATAATCTTCTAAGCGTTTCATTTTAAAATAGAACGTTTTTGTACGGAATCAGTGATATGATTTATGGGTTCCATGTTAAGATGGGACGTTGTTCCTGGTAGAATGAAATCAGTTAGGACGTTGTTCGTTTAAAATGTTTGCTAAATATTAAAAAAAAATGTATTTATGAGTGGGTAAATTAATTCCTACGTGCAAAGTCTTGCACTTCACATAAATGATATTTCTTATTTTATTTCATATGTCAATTTAGAAGGAAATATCAATGAGTCCTTTTGGTGGCCTTTGCATCCTGGTCTAAAAGAAATAAGCCAATAATTAGCAGAAATATTAAATTAAGAACTTCTACGTGAAGATCATAATACCAAATAAATCATCTGTGATAGCTAAAAACAGGTTGTCACGTCAACTCAGACAGAAGAATATATTTACAGTAATCAACCTAGTACATTTTCTTTGGAATGCCTTCTAGTCTCGAAATTTTAACATTGATACAACACGAGGACTTAGAATTTTCTCATCGTAATATTGAGTATCTACCCCAGTTATTAAAACTATCAGAGCCTACTCCTACCACTGTTCATTCGATCTTCGATAACTCATGTAGACAATTTCTCTGCGATTCCTTTTTCGTCATTACGCGCCACAAACTCCCTTGCTATTGCTACTTTCCTTCTCCAAAACATTCAGTGCCAGTACGCATTCGAACTAATCGTGTGTAGATCGGTATGCAAAGCATGCATAAAGTTGCCTGCTTGCCATTTTGATTGGCCTCTCCTTCAATTCCATGGTAATACCTATCAGCATTTCTATTTTAAACATTGCATAATACAAACCCATTTTTTACGCTTATGAACCAAAAGAAAACGGTCAACGTCAGGGCACCCCAAGGATTTAAGACAGCAATAGGCATCTCTGTTGACTTGACATAGACCACCCTGCATCAAAGTCCCCGCCTCCGCCAACACTGCCGAACCCTGACACTACATACCTTCAATTATTTCGCAAGACTGAATCAAGTCAACGGAGCCTCACTTGGCGGGACTACTATCTGGGGTCGGCCTGCATTATTTATAGGAACCTAACTAAATGGTTTGGTACGGTGTGGTTCTGTTTTCGGTCCTCACCCTTGAAGTCGGTTCTTTTCGTTCAAAAAAGCACAAAGGTCAACATTATTATACTTAAAACATCTTAAACTCTTGTCAGACATATGTTTTGAAAAGCAACTAGGTGTTCGAAGCATGCACTGAAGTTTCGTCATGAAAATAATGGAGAGTTTAATTTTATTTTAATGTGCGATGTGAAATCTCGTTTCTCCTTTCTGACTAAACAAGGGCACGCAGCCAAGTTCACTAAAATGATCTATGCCTGAATTAGGTATTCCTATAAATTTCAAGCAGAGGAAGGTTTAATAAAGAGGCGTAACGGTTATGTTAAGCTACATATTTGAGATTTTTTAAATATAATAAACTTTTGAAATAATAATATCAGTTTTATTGACTCTAAGGAAATGTAATTATTTAACACATCAAAAATTATACTTAATATTTCAAGGTAGGTAGTCAGATAGGACTCATAGGACTTGAGGCGTTTCCGTAAAACAACGTCTAATATTCACTACGGACCCACTTTTTTCTTCGTTCTTTCGCTATAAAACGTCTTATGTTGATATGGAACTCACTATATCGTGTATTAAAAGGATTATAAATATACATAACCTGTCATTTAACTGGTCTAGGGTGATATAATAACATACCAAAAAATCAAAATGTCAAGTATCGTAGTTTTAGAGTTACACAGAGATACACAAGTCAACAACTTCTACAAGCTCTACTGAAAACCATCAATCTTGCAAATCGGACTTTATTCTTCGGATGAGTCGATTGGTTCAAATCAGTTCAAATCTAAAAGGTACTTCACTTGGAAAGGTACTACGTCATTGGTCGGATTAGGTCTAAGCTATGGTGGCGCTATCTACAATTAGCTTTGACTTGCCCTCCCCATTAAATAAAAACGCACAAAAATATAACCGGTACCTACGTGCTACAATGTGACAAGTGGCTCACAGATGTTTTTGTTGGCGTTTCATTTATCTGTCAAAGCTCCGAAGTAAAGGCGGACAAGTCGCTCGTCTTGGCGATATCGCCAAGACGAGCCAAGTCAAGCGCAAGGGCACTACCTTCCTTTTCTCAAGGTGTTTTGTCGTATTTTTGAACCCGCTTAATGATATTACGGTTTAATACTCAAGTCCTGTCAGACAATTTTGTGATTACTTTTCTAACATCACAGCTGTTTTCGAACACATAACCGTTTCGTTTGTATTTAACCCTTAATTCGATATTGGGAAGTATACTGGACATGGACTTTGAAAAAATCTGATGTATTTATTTTAAACAATATTAAAGACTTTTTGCATCAGATAGGTTGGTTATATCCTGTATTATTACCCTGAAAATAACTGTCAATGGACACCTGCACCCGGTCAGGCAGAAGTCTTCGCAATGTCAGGCAGGACAAACGAGGTTTACCCGCTCTTGATAATTTTAGAATTACTCGATTTTTTTGTTCTAAAAAAGGCAATGACTTTTTATTTATACATTTCAGATGGTATGTACAAACGTATACACACACTGCAAGCATTATATTTATCATAGATTTTACAGTATTCTTTGTAAAACTTGCATGTCCAGTATACTTCCCATTGCCAGGTTTGCAGTAACTTAGTATGGCTTAGTTATGTTCAGTATACTGGACATTGCCAATGATATGGACTTTTTGTTTCAATATGATATTACGTAATTACGTCCATGTAATGTGTGTTACTCTGAATTTCCTGATAACTCAAATTAATTTAGTTTAAAAGTATTCAAAAAAACTCAACAGGGCTCAGAATAAGTGGCAAATAAGCGCACGAGCACAAGGGATGGCACTCCTGAAGACAGTCTTATGGCTACATAAATTCTAAAAACTGGTCTTTTCTGCAACAAATGGCTGCATAACTACCATACCAACTGCAGCAATACTTAAAATACTTCAATTAATATCTGTTGGCCAATTCTCTTATCAGGAAGCAAAATAAGCTGCTATCATACTTATGCATCTAGACCAATTGGGCTAAACCTACGCCTGTATACTGGATCAGCCGATACAGATTCCACCACTTATTGGTTGCGTGTTGTATACGGATCCTAAAAAGATAAATTTTCAGTAAAAAATTACGATATAAAACAAAAGGGGGCAGAAATTGAACCAATAAATAATGAACTTAGTATGCACCTACACGAGACTCTCAAAAACCAATATTATTTAGAGTTTACGTACATTCTCTTGCCATCAACAGCATCTTTCACATATCTACTGTTAGGCCCTTATATCTCGACCTCCCAGTGCGAATGAGTTGCCCTTGCAACAGCCTCAACAGCTGTCAGGGCAATGTGAATGCAATACTATGGTATGCGATGTCTATTTGAGGGCACAGCCACATCAAAGCTCTAAAAAGCAACGAAACTAACAGAAATCTTCTCCTAAACCCTGTCCTCGACGGACCACCTTCCACTGGATCGAAGGGCACAATGAATCTTAGATAATCGACTCTAGATATAAACTTGCTAAGATACCTATATTCCGGAATTGTGTAAAGCCCAAATTCGCTTCTCCCCTTAATACTGTCAAGTTTCTTACATGAATATGCTAGCGATGAACAGGACTAAAAGACAGATGCATGTTTTCCTGAAATGCAAAGCCTTTTTGCCATTCCTTTTTTTTAACACTCCTATCGAATAAAAACCGTTGAAAAGAGGGATCATTCTTCAAAGTTGAGCCTTCACGACACTTCTTTACTTTAGAGCGGATTAAGCATGACTTTGCAAGCCAAAACGCATCGAAAATTATACATGAGACAGCATATTTGCATAAAAAAGAGTTTGTATAAAAGTAAAAAAACATATCCTTAATTCGACAATGGGAACTATACTGGACATCAATATTTTTTTATACTTTTCAGAGAACCTGGCAATGTCCAGTATACTGGACATGCATTTCCTGAAAATCTAGATATACTAGATTTTTTTCATTATTTTTACTGGTTTTAGGAATATCTAAGGATGACAAAAATAATAAAAAAAATCAAAATTTCGCTTATTTTTGCTCTTGCCGAATTAAGGGTTAATTAAATCTGCTATAAAAGTTTAAGGCTCGGGTAGGAATTTGTTTATTTTAACGTCGACCAGTTAAGACCTTATGGAAAGGTTGGGTTATGATAATGATCTCATTATGAATATTCGTAACCGTTAAGAAAATACCCATCATTATTTTGTTTTATTAAAATTATATGATTTGGTTAGCTCATTATTATTTATCAAATTATCATATAAAATTATATTAGCTATTTCTTGCAGCTTCACTCGCAGGTAGCTCGTATCCGACTTCTACGAAATCTTCTTTTTAGGTAAATTAGAGTTGGTTTTAACTACATCATCAGCCTGTATTCGTTCACTGCTGGACATAGGCCTCTTCCAATGTTCGCCACTGAGCCCAGTCTTGAGTTTTCCTCATCCAGTCTCTGCCGGCTGCCTTTCACAGGCTGTCCCTCGCTCCAAAAAAAATGTAGAGACAATTTAAACTACATTCATGGCCAAATAAATGGGAACACCCAAAACTATTAAACTATTTTGCAACCTTTTTTCGTTCACAGTAGGTAACAGGACAAGACAAACAAAACCAATCTGACAAAATAAATTGCAGTTGGGAAATTTTCACATTGTGAACATACTTCTGAACTCTGCGATTTCAAACAAACCTACATAACTACACTTTAGTGCAAAAAACCGACCCACACTGCTTATTTAAAATGAAGTAGGTATGAAAATTGCAATATTCCACAATATTTCTTCTAAATCTATGATTATTGCGGTTTATGTTACTTTTTAAGACAGTTTATGTTAGTTCCTAGCTAATGTTTTAAGCAAGTTTTATTAAAAATCTCCGAGAAAACGTAATTATAATCTTGACTCTGTAATAATTTTACTCTACAAAAAAAAACTTCACAATCGATGTCAATTTCAAAGCCCAAATTTTTTTTATGTGAAAACTGTAATTGTTTCTTTTTATTTTGTTAGCGAATAAAATTTTCATCCTTTTGATGGTATCTAGTAAAATAGATTTAAATTGAGACTTTTAGATTAATTAGAGAAAACAGATTTTAAATTTCTAGTGACTGACTTTTAGTGGAATTGAATTGCTGAATTGAAGGGACTGCCAAACTCTGACTGAAAAACCCTAATTTAATTTTTATTTACTATAATCCCATTAATTTAGTGTTTAGCCAGAGGTAGGTAAATATTCGTGCAAATAAGTGTACATCAGTACGATATAAAACAAACTATTCCAACTGCTATTAAACTACTTTAGTATTAAATAAACTGGGTAGACCGCAAGTTTGCTGCCTCCACGAACATGAAACTCAATATAATTTTGTTTCAACCATATTTTCCGAAGTTACCGTGTACTGTTTTATTTTAGTTGTTTCACTGATGGTTTCCAATTTACTTGGTAATTTGTTACCGTTGGTTTAAAGTTGAGATTCAGTGTTGTAGTTACTTAGGTGATCGATTGTAGGTACAGACAGAAATACAATTGTATTTGTGAAGTTAGTTCTGGAAAGTGTATTGATGAATGATAATAGTTACTTCGATTCTCATTATGGCTACTTGCCTAATCAAAACCCATGCAGGCCAAAGTGTTTAAATGGTAGTGATTTCATAGATACATTTAGTTTTTGAAATCACTTTATCGTAATTATGTTAATATCTCTAATATTGAACTGAATTCCATTAATGCGGCTGGTCGATAATATCGTTTGGATTCGGAGACTCAAATAAAAAAAAATGTCGGTTGTGGTAATTGCCATCGACGACTAAAAACATTTCGCAACTCAGTTGTAACAATAATAATTAATGTTCCATAAATATTCCGTAATAAGAAACAATGACGAAAATCAAGTCAAAATAATAATAAAAGTAGTATTGTTGTACAATAATAATAATCTCCTCAACTTTTTATCAGGCGACAATCACAGTGCAAATCCATAGAGGTACTTATACACAACACAAAAGAATACAACAAAGACTTTGTTTTATAAGTACTTTGTTTTTTAATTAGGCCATCAAGATGCACTTTTGAACGTCAATTATTAAAATAAAAGGAAATGGGATGAGATTGATGCTACACCCTATAGTTGCCAAACTCGTAAGGTATTGGAAACTTGCGACGCCTTTTGTAAAAAGGGAATCAAAAGCAACTTTTATGTAGTCTAGTCAATAACGTTATCACTTACCAAGCCATCAGGAATAAGGTGAGTAGATACGCGAGGATCCTCTCAGGGACGCTGGCTGAGGAGTTGGAGTGCCTGCCCATCAGCTGGTTGCACAGCAGCCAGCCGAGCCCGGCGCCGCCTGCTGCTCCACCCACTATCAGGTATACCGGAATACGGGTCTCCGCGGGACAGTCGCGCACATAGTGGACACCTGGAGAAGACGCAAAGTTAAAGTCTCACAGCTAAATAAAATAAAGGGTGACTGGCAATTAGTATACGATACTTAAACACGTGATTGTGCTCATAATAGTATGTAATATAATATAATAATAATATAATAATTTTATTCAAAAAACATGAGGAAAATAAAAACACAATTTTTATTAAATCTATGTACAAATCAGAAACGATCTATGCATGAACTAGGTATTCCTGTGTTTCAGGCGAAGGTAGGTAACAATAATTTATTAAATAATCACATAATAAGCATAATAATCTATAGAGTATACAATATAAGATGTTTAAAAGTATGGTGCTTAGCTTAGCTAACTAATTACAAATGATAACAAACAATTTTTACTATGGGAGCAAAGCCGAATTCGTCAAAAAACTACCAGCTGTTCAGTACATTATATGCAATCATAAATGTACGGAACAGCTGATTTTTTTCGCGATATCAGTTTTGTTGCCATAGTAAAACTTGTTGGTTATCATGAGCACAATCAAGTGTTTAAGTATCGTACACTAATTACCAGTCATCCTATATACTCTACAGGGTAAAGACTGGAGTCAAATGTCTTCAGAACATTTCATTTTTCTGCAATGAGTTCCTGTTGGTGTCCGGTGCCAATAATTTTGTACTGGATTCTGTCGTTACGCAGAAGTTCAAGTTCTTTCCAGGCGAGCTGAAGTGAGCTCGACTATGAAAATCGCTTTAGTGTTTTACATGGATAGAATAATAATTTCACATAAGTAACAGCTTTTGGAGGTCCATGTTTCCTATCATGCATACCACACGCACAAGCTGCACCACAGATTTGGCTGCACTAATTTCTCGTTTCTACACAGTTTTATCGGCCGCACGAACGGTGTTCCATGAACAAACCTGCTCGCAGGTAAAACTGTGGTGAATCTTGTGCGTGTGGTAGGCCCATAAGAAGAAACAATAAATTCAAAGTAAAATATAAGACTATCCCTGTGACTTTTAATTTTAAAAATCAAGAAGTTCTAAGAAAACAGATAAAATATCCCACTTATTCTCTATCTCATCTATTTATAACTCTTTGATAAATCTCTTTATTTATAAGGAAAGGTTCTCAAAGTCCCATTTTAGATTGCTGGCACTAGGAAGATTTGAATACGAGTATCTACAAAACGATAACAACGTCACAATTATTTTTAATTCCTTTTCAGAATTCTTGCGAGTGAGCTTATGCCCGTAGCTTCGAAAGTTATTTTTTAGTTTTATTTCAGCCTAAAACCGTACTCACGAACGGATCTCTGAAGGTACCAAAATTCGTCTAAATTGGTTCAGAAGTTTACTTTGGCACTTATAATAATCCGATAGCATCCAGAGAATCCTTGGAAGATGCTCCCATCTACCGAGGATTATTATGCGAAGTAGAACTAGGTCAAAGTTCACTAGCTGTATGCAACAGGCAGCAAGCAACCGATAATGTGTCGTCGACCTAATTCCGTTGCCGGTCCGCACGAAACCGGATTAAACCAGTACGCACCGGATTTGTAGATCAAAGCGTTGATTAAACCGTGCCTGACTGTACAAATATTAGTTCAAGTGCCGATCGAATGCTGTTCAACATCGAATGATCGTTTTTCACTCGACTTTATTATCGAATCGAACGCAAAAATGGGCCGGAATCATCATAATTTAGGTGAAGGTTTGACCTAAAAAGTCGAGTTTATCTTTTGATGTGACTATTTGTTGCCGCTTTGTGAAGTTAGCGCCGATTTATGATGTTGATGATTTAATTTCGTGTAAGTCAAGGATTACTCTATCAAAGGATCAATACCTATTTTTGGGAAAAGAACTGTACATTTGAATATAGGTACATCCAACATTACAGACAAAGTGTCTTCCAATCTGAACCGTTATCGTTTCTAAAAACAAAAGGAGGGTTTATTTTCTACTTAACGCTGAACTTTTATCAAAGTTGTGGGCGAACTCAATATACGTAGAAATTAACATCTACCCACAAAGAAGAAAATTGCCTGATACTGAGTTTACAGGAAATCATGCCTTCCAAAGTTATTCTGCGAAGTTATGCTTTTCTTATCCACGCTACACAAAGGGTTATTCAATTTAATTACCCTGTCACGTACCATACCTATCGGTCCCGTGTTATAAGCAATTCTGTTCCGAAGTTATTGGAGCGGGTACAACGAAGTGAAACAGCTCAATCAGCTGAGTAGTAATTAATTTGAATATTCATGAGCGAATTCACGGGAACGAACTTGTGTGTGGATCTGATGGGGTATTGTGGATGACAGGCAAGGCGGAAACTTCTTAGTGAAGTGAAAAACTTCATTAAGCACAGAGACAAAAATGCCTGTACAGTAATCTGTCTATTTAAAAAAATAAGTTAGAATTATAGTAATTCGTATTAAAATAATATTGCAGCATTAAACAAAGTCTATATAATTATTTTTCACGATGACAAAAACACCTGAGATCTTATTCAATTTGCCGGCCAACTTACAGATTGACGTCATTTCTCTTACCGCTCAAACTAAATCAAACTTGTCCAAACTTTCTAACTTCACTCAAATACTACGGAGTTCCTTGACGAGCGTCCATTAAAACCTACTTTTAATCAATAAACTTATTTATAAACTTTTCCTTTAATTTTTTTCGTCCGCCATTTTGTTGCGTCTGTCAGCCCTTAATTTCATTACGTTGGCTTCTCGTGGACTTATCAGATTTATGTCAAGTTTGGTTTAAACGTTATCTCGGTGACTGTACACGAGTCGCGAGCTACTAGCTTCCCTAATGACTTTTACTTGGACAGACGGGAGCAAAAGTGTTTTCTTTTCAGGTTTTTAGGCACGAGTTGTTTTGTAATTTTCGTCGGTTTTTAAATATGAAAGGGTCTATTTTTATACCCTTTTAAATTATTTTAATGACTACATTTTTTTTAAGAGGTCGGTTATTCATAGACCAGTAGGTTTATGGTTTATGTTTTAGCTTAGTCACTTCATCTCACACACGGCCTTGCAGTAAAAAAGCTATATTATTATAATGATTTTATGACACGATGAATGACAGAAACAGACATTAAATCAAACATAAAACAATCTAATAATACTTTTTATCTTAGTTATGTTATAACTTAGATAAAAAGTATTATAATTTTATTTCTTTTTATATCTAGTTTTAGTTACCTGTGTACATATTATTTTAAAATTAAAAGTAAACAATATCTTTAAACTATTTAAAAAAAATGTTATTGTAATCTAAACTATAAATAAAAACTAACCAATAAACTAAACATGGAAAAAAAAGAAAAGAAAAACATTCGAAAGGCGTCAAAATAACACTTCAATACAATCATTTAATAAATAGCCCTAATTGAATGAAGGTACGAAATATTGTTAGAAAATTGGAATACTCTACTCACGTGTGTGCCCGCTTTTTTTCCCGCGGTAGGACCCTAAGATTACGACCCAGAGCACACGGACCGATAAAATTGCACACTTAAATGGAGGTCAGACTTTTTCAATCTAGCATCAATTTCTTATCAACAAACTCATGAAAACGTCTGGGTATTCCATATTAAGACCGGGATCTATAAAATATGTAAGTGCAAAGGTCGGCCATTTTAGAAGCCTTTTGGATATTTTGGCCTTCCTTCACAATTATTAAATCGACTTTCAAGATTCGATTTCGATTTTTCGATCGACTTCAGAATTTATCATTTCAGTTCCTTACATTTTTTGGTGTATGCCAAACTTTTGTTTCGATAGAAATAAATAATATATCGAGAAATAGTACCATATACATTTCGTTATATGAGATGATAGCTTTCACAGAAAGACAACGGAAAACTCTTTCAGCAGTTTTAAGTTAGAACTTACGATAGTAAGTAACTAAACTATGATCCACGATGAGGTAGTGAGAGGTAGGTAGGTAATCTAATACTACACACGCATTTTGCCAGTAATTTTAAGTCTCATAATCGATTAACCAGGCTCAAATCTAGACTCCAAAGCTGCTTCTGAAAATTTTCTAACACAGAACCCCAATTAGACTTTGCCCAAAATCAAAACTAGCACCTTAGCTCAGCACTCGTGATTTATACCACTAACAATCCAACAATATAGCCCGGAATAAATCAGAAAAAAAAGACTTAATACTATAACTCACCCATGATCATCATAATAATAGGCAGAGTCCCCAGACAGATCAGGAACACAGTCATAAGTACTGAAACAAAAGGCTTCGTTTACTACAACAACACAGTATCGCTTATTGAATCGTTTTGTTCGTGTATTAAAGTTAAATATGTGTTGTGTGTCTAACGGTGCGTACAGACTAACTATAACATGTTATATAACATTGTAACATTTTGCATAGAGTTGTAGTGTTATATAACACATGTTATATAACATGTTACATGGTCTGTATCTGCACGTTAACGTATTGACATGCGTCAGTTTGTTTTATAATGCGTTTTTGGGTGTTTTTGTTTTTTTTTTTGTATTTTGATCAGTACGACTATCATAACACTAGCTATTTCCCGTGGTTTCGCTCCCGCTGCTCGGTTCTTTTTGGTCATCGAGCGATTTTAAAATCGTCTATGGCCTGCCTTGATAAATGCACATTCAACAAAAGTATTTTTTTTTTATTCGTGAGATAAGTGCGTTTAAACAAACAAACTCTTCAGCCTTATAATATGAGTGTAGATTAGAATTTAAGACGAGATTTTGTTCACTAAATACTATTTAATTTCGAGTAACTACTAATATTTCGACATTGTAATTTGTAAAAGCCGCGATAATCGAAGTTACTGCGGCAGATGTTTTTAAATAAACAGAATAAACGGAAAATATTCCTAAACCTTATCACAATATTTCTGTACTTTACTTACGCTACACTTGAAGTATTTACTGCGTTAGATGTATATGGGGTAACTGGCAATTAGTATACGATACTTAAACACGTGATTGTGCTCATGATAACAAACAATTTTTATTATGGGAGCAAAGCCGAAATCGTGAAAAAATAATCAGCTGTTCAGTGCATTTATGTTTGCCTAATGTACTGAATAGCTGATATCTTTTTGCTCCCATAGTAAAAATTGTTTCTTATCATAAGCACAATCACGTGTTTTTGTATCGTACACTAATTACCAGTCGCCCTATATGGGAAATATAACGTCAAAGATCCCGTATAAACACAAAATCATCAAAAGTCATTCTAGATCCTCCGTTTTAATTACAGTGTTTTTATTCCATATGATAAAAAAAAATTATACATACTTGTCCTATTCATAATCTTAGCTGCCCTGCACACAAAGTCCACAGTCCCCGAGGCCTCCATATTGGCGTCCTTCAGCTGGTAGGCCACGGAGCCGTAGGTCGTGAGGCCCATGCCGAGTCCCAGGCCTGTGCGGTCGCTGTACTTGGCCTGCTCACCGCACAGACGGCGCTGTTCGTCGCCTGAGACCTGGGGAAATGAGAGTTTATTTTATTTTTTTATTCCACGACTATCACACAACGCCATCTAGTCCCAAGCTAAGCAGAGCTTGTGTTATGGGTACTAAACAACTGATAAACATACTTATACATTTCTAAATACATATATATTATAGATATATTACACCAAGACACAGAACAAATGATCGTGCTCATCACACAAACATTTGTCCTGGGTAGGAATCGAACCCACGACCTCCGGCATAGCAGTCAGGGTCACTTACCACTAGACCAACAGGCCAGTCAAAAACCGGGCCGGACCGGACCGGCCGGTTGAAAAATACATGGGTAACTTATAATAATAAGTATATTATATGAGGTTTTCAGCAATGCTTCTAGAATGTTCAGCCCATGATGTGGAAGTCCACGTTGTGATAACGTCCAAAGTAAAAAATATATCAGCATAGTTTTTTGAATGTCTTTGCTGTGTTGATTTTTAAACGAAGTAAAGCGTTTGATAACAAATATTATTCTTATTTTTTAAATTCTGAATTTAAATTACTACTGGAAGCCGTATAGGTGTTTAATGTAATAGGTAATCATGTTTCTGAATTAGTAGATTTTTTTCGATAAGTACGCATTTCATGAAAGCAAACCTTTGAAAATTTTGTGAGTATGGCAATTTACCTCGAAGTAGTTGAATATTTCAGGTTACCTTTCTCAAATAAAATATTGATGTATTTGAACAGCGAGATTTAGAAAACTTACTGACTCGTACATTCATCATTTTAAGAACATAAAATATTCACAAAATACCTTATAGTATGTTTCGAGGTAATAAAAATCGTAAATACAATTTTCTATATTACGCCTCCATTACTTGCGTGTTTACCGTATCCAATACCGCTAAAAGGATTTGATCGATTACCCAGTTACTATATCCGAAAATAAATCTTTTTCTTTGCTCTTACCCAAACTCTTTGTGTAGTAGGCCAATATTCGCCGTGAATTCTCGTAGCAGACGTAGACCCTCTCTCTCTCCACATTTGCTACGCGGCTACGCCGTAGCACGGCGTAGCACAGAGATTGCCAGAATTTTGCCAGAAAGTGATCTTTGATGAGTGTATTAGATACTTGTTTTCAGTTGTCACATTGGATGCCGAACAACAAACACCGTTCGGCAAATATCCTCCTAGTACTATATTATTCTTTTGCTTACTAGATTTTTAACCGTCATCATCAACATCATATTATTATCAGCCCGGGATCACCCACTGCTGTGTATAGGCCTCCCCCTTTTTATGCCATATTTCTCTGTTCTGAGCGTCTCATATCCATCCATGATTTTAACCGTATTTTTTTTTAATATTGTATTCGATAAAGATTTATTTTAAAGGAACTAAAAATTTAGCTGCGAGCAGGGTTCGAACCTGCGTCTTCTGGATAGGTACTCCAGACGCCATAGTCTCTGCGAAGACGCGATGCAGGCATTATTGCGAATAAAAAATATAATTGTATTCGATTTTTCGATCTACCTTTGCCATTTTGCCGAGTATTGCGGAAAAGAATGCTTATGATGTAAGCCATAGTAAAATATGTTTAGCAACCCTGAATATGTTAATTGAAAAGCTTGCGCTTAAAAACAAATTTAAATTAATAAAAGTTAAGTGTAAGTTGAACACTTAATTTCAATCAAGATTAACATTCAAATATCAATCTTAATTAGTAGCCCAGTAAGTAGATAATCGCTGTTGCATGTTCGCAGCAGTGTTAAGCGCATGCAAGGTTTATTAAATTGCATGTATATTTTGTTGGAAACACTTCAAATTAAATATCACACGATTTATAGGTCATTCAACTTAATGTTTTTTTTTGTGTTTTTCTATAAAAGTTCGCTAGCCTGTTTATGTTAATGAACTAATTAAAATCATTTTATTGTCGTTATGCATTTCACACGTTATAATTAATGAGTAAACTCTTATTTATTACTTTTAATTGGTTTTAAAATTGGTGAACAATTCAGATTTTACAAGTGCGTCTATTATCATAATTATGAACGTTTTTGTTGTTGTTTTTCTTTTATGTGAGATGGGTTTGCTCTTAATCTTTGACTAGGTCAGGAATGACTATGATAAGGTCGACGATGGAGCGAGCTTACCCAAAAGAAGCCTGTTCACTCTAACTTTGAAGAGATTAGGGTTGTATGCCTTCGGAAACACAGATGCAGGTAGAGAGTTTCACTTCATCGCTGTCCGCATTATAAAAGATGTTTGGAAACGCTTAGTGTGAAGAAGTTATAAGCAGTACTTTTTTCCAAATGGCTGGTACTCTAAGTCCGTCCCTGTATACCTGACAACGTATACCTATTCAAAATTTCGACCGACACAATCGGTTCAGTCATTTAGGAGCGAAAACGTGACGAATGAACAAACTATCTTTTGTTAATAATACTTAGTAGTATTCTATTTTAAAATGTTTCACCACTCTAGTAATTTGTTCCTGTATCGTGGATGCGTTCATAAACATTTAAACCCACATACACAATCATAGCTAGACCCCAAATCCGGCCCTGTAGGCCATTTATTTTATGCGATAATTAAACCAGCTAAAGCGATGCAGCAGCCAAGCGTTCGGCCACTGCATCTCTAATAAAAATCCGTTATCATGCTGGATTTTTAACTGCATCTCATAAATTATAATTATTCAAATCACAATATCAAGCACACATTTCAATATAACTGAGGTTTACGCTGTTACCATAAACGGAGATTTTAATAGCTTTTCTGTTCCCCTTTTGCTCGTTGAACGCACTATTATAGTGAAGTCGTGGGAATATTTCAGTATTTCATAAATTCACTTTTATTCCCATCTCATAGTATATAGTAGTAATAAAACTGTTTATATTTATTATCAGTTTAGTTTTATGAATGCTGTGATTTTGAGGGCATGGTTTGCATAGTGGTAGTACGATTGACTGCTGTGCTATTTGCCGGGGGTACGATTCCCGCACGGAACAAATATTTGTGTATAAAAAATAATAAAACCAACCAGATACAGAACTATGGTTGTTTTTTTTTTAATTTCCCGTTTTTAAATTTTAGAAAACGCACCCATGATACCTACAGGAAAAGCAACAAATATGCCCTGTACAGACGTCAGCACAATCAACCTACAGAAAACTATCAATACAAGTAATTGCAGTGGAATATTTAAACCTTCTGCGTTCGCGATAAAGTTAACTAGTATGTAGAGTATCTTATACATACCTATATTAAAATCTATTAAAATTTGATAGCTTCGGGTAGATGCTTGCTTCTTTACATAAAGGTAAAAAAATAACGACAGTTGATAATTACCTGGCTTACAGAGCTGGAGGCTCGCCGTGACCCGGTGTCGGAGGGCGCCCCGGCCTGCCTGCCGGCCACTGAAGCCCTGTAGGGGGACACGCTTCGTCCACGGGTACCTGGTGAGATTATGAAATTAGTGGATTGATTATTTAATCAGGCACCTCCGAACATTTAGAGAGAAGAGTGAAATAAAAGTAGCTACAAGAACTGAAGACGTCATGTGTAGCGAAATCTAAACATGATAATGCAAAAGTTAAATGTTTGTAATAAAAAAAAGAGAAGAGATTCTAGTTAACTTATTGTGATTTTTTTTTTGTTGATAAAATGTCGTACTGAACAAAAGCGTTGCGTGTGTGTAAAATTATTGTATTGTATTACACCATTTATTTTTCCGAACACAAAATGCGCGCATACGACGTGGAGTTGCGGATACCACCATACACCATTCATTATGTTCAAATAAGTTTGTGTGTATATTTAGTAAATAATATCCTATCAAAATTCAACGAGTTTGATCTGTGAATATTAGAGAGACTTGAAATATCGTTATTTGAATGTAAATTTTGAAGAACATTATAATCTTGTTATGCAAATAGACACACCCCATCGTGCTGCTCGACGAGGTGGGCAAGCTCTTTGAGAGAGTCATTGCAGACCGCCTCGCCGGGCACCTGAATCGAGTGGGTCCGAACCTGTCGGAGAGCCAGTTCGGCTTCCGCAGGGGGCGCTCGACGGTGGACGCAATTATGCGCTTGAGAGCCCTCACGACGGGGGATGCAGTGGCCCGGGGCAGGGTCGTCTTGGCGGTGTCTTTGGACATCACCAATGCCTTCAACACCCTGCCCTGGAGTTGCATCAGGGAGGCACTCCGGTATCACCGGGTGCCGACCTACCTCCGCCGAATAGTCGAGGACTACCTGACGGACAGAGCCGTCATCTACCCCGGTCACCGGGGAGAGTGGAACCGGCGAGAGATGTCGTGCGGTGTTCCACAGGGTTCGGTCCTGGGACCGCCCTTGTGGAACATCGGATACGACTGGGTGCTGCGCAGCGACCTCCCTGACGGCGTCAGCGTAATTTGTTACGCTGACGACACGCTCGTCCTTGCACAGGGAGAGTCGCACCAGGCGGCGGCCGACGCGGCGACGGAAGCGGTCGCGACAGTTGTCGGGAGGATCCGGCGGTTGGGACTCGAGGTGGCGCTGCACAAGACGGAGGCCATGTGTTTTCATGGCCGCCGTAACGCGCCACCGTCGAGCTACAGCATTACGGTGGAAGGAGTTCCAATCGGCGTACAGGGGACGATGAAGTACCTGGGACTCGTCCTCGACAGCCGGTGGAACTTCAGGGAGCATTTCCTGAGTTTGGCCCCAAGGCTGAACCGTGCAGCGGCCGCCCTCAGGCGACTGCTGCCCAATCTCAGCGGGCCAAACGCTTCCTGCCGTAGGCTGTACGCTGGTGTTGTGCGGTCCATGGCCCTCTACGGGGCCCCTGTGTGGGCCCTGAGCATCCGGACGCGACCACAGAAGCTGGTCGCATGCCAGAGGGTCATGGCTATCCGAATGATCCGGGGATACCGCACGATTGCCGGCGAATCGGCCAACCTGCTTGCCGGATTGCTGCCTTGGGATCTGGAGGCGACTGCCCTCCAGCGCGTCTATGAGTGGCGCGTGGAGGCGCAGCGCCGGGGCGTGAGCCCGCTGCCTCGCGAAGTCGAGGCGCGGCGCGAAGACCTCCGGCGCGATCTCAGGGCAGTATGGAAGGAACGACTGTCGCGACCGACGGCCGGGCACGCCGCAATTGCGGCGGTAAGACCCCTCTTTGAGGAGTGGTTGGAGAGAAGTCATGGCGTCCTTACCTTCCGCCTGACGCAGGTCCTCACGGGGCACGGGTGCTTCGGGAGGTACCTGTGTCTAATGCGGAAGGAGGATACGTCTGGGTGTCATCACTGCGAAGATCGCCCGGAGGACACGGTGGAGCATACGGTGCAGGACTGCCCAGCTTGGGCGGCGCACCGACGTGTCCTCACGGCTGCGATAGGCGGAGACCTCTCGCGCCCGGCATTGGTTTCGGCCATGCTGCGGGGCGAGACGGAGTGGGAAGCGGTCGCCTCCTTCTGCGAAGCAGTAATGCTCGCGAAGGAGGAGGCGCGCCGCGAGCGAGAGAGGACAGAGTTCTCCCTCCGCCCCAACCGCGGTGTAGGACGCCCACGGCGACGGACGTCGCGCGACGATCTCCGGCCACCGTAGGCGCGGGCATGCGGGCAGCGAGTAAAGGGCAACTCGCTGCCCGACCAAGGACCATGCCCGGGTCGACGGCGCGTTGTGTCCCACGCGCGCCTCAAAGAGCGTCAGCATAATGACGGGGCCCCCCTCTCAGAGAGGGCCAAAGCCTGCCGGGGTCGCGGGATTATTCCCTAACCGTAACCCCGGAACGTAACAGGCTATGAAGGACACCGTGGATTTTAGTCAGTAGAAGTCTGACAGTCCCTCCCGCCCTGCCCGGGGTTGGAGGACTCATTTGATGATTTTACCACGCTAAAAAAAAAAAAAAAAAAAAAAAAATGCAAATAGACACACGCTAGGAGCGGGTATTAACTTCCAGACCTAAGCTCACAAAATAAGCACTCAATTCAAGTCACGATCAACTGTCAAAATAGAGAGATTATTCCGAGGAATCCGTCAAGCCACTTAATTTAAATACGACTAGGATTTCGGGTGTAATAATATTCTAACAGGGCTGGCCCCAATTTCTACTTTCATTTTGTGTCGTAAATATTTTGTAACGAGTGTTTCTGCCAAGGTGCGATCAATAAAGGCACTCACCCGCGGTCTGACTGTCTTCGCTTGCTCGACGCTCCCGTGAAACCAATGGCTCTTGAAATGTCAGCGTCAAAGATCCCCTTGGGCTGACCCTGTTCGGTTCCCCCACCCCTTCCCCCGTCACTAAACTGCCCCGAGCACTTCTCTCTGATGGCGCAATACTTCCTCGTGGGCTCCTCTGTGAATCAGGAATCAAAGAACCCCTGGGACTTCTGTTAATTTCTGGCATTTCTTTCTTCATAGGAACTTCCGTACTGCCTCTTGGACTGGTGCGCGGACTCGGACCCAAGTCTTTTTGACTCCGTGCTGGGTCTATTTGAATACTGGCTACAGAATGACGTGGACTTCGACCAACGTCTGGCACCAAGGAGTTTCGTGGTTGATTCCATGACGTACCTTCCGGAACCAAACTTCGTCGTGGGCTCCTGGCGGTAACGTCTGGTGTAATACTGTTTCTTGGACTTCTGTTGAAGTCTTGGGGATTCAAGCTTAGTCTTGATCCGTAGTTTAGTTCCACTGCTAAATTGTTTCTGGATGGTCCTAAAGTGTTTCTGCTAGGTATAGCTGCATCTGGTGTTATGGAGTTCCTGGCTGATCTCGGTTCGGGGACCAGAGAGTGTCGCGGACTGCGGTGGTAGCCATCAAGTGCTGCATCTGGAGCGAGGCTGGCTCGTGGACTTCTCTGTGGAGGAGGAGTTGGTTCCATCTCTTCATCAGTTTCTGTGGCTGCTAATGAGGCTCTTCTAGACGGTGTTGCTGATGCTCTGGGGGACCTCGCTTGTGGTGAGGTGGCAGCACTTCTGGAAGCTCGCCGTCGCCGCGACGATGACGTTCTATGAAGCATTTTGATGTCTTTTCACATTCAACTAGCCCACTACTCCGCCTCCGGTGACTGGTCCATCATTTTATCTGGAATAAAGAGAACCTGTAGTTAGTGACGAAGCTTCACGATCGTGTTTAAGGATTAGCATTTTTTTCTGTTTTACGAAATTTGTAGCAAAAATTCATAATCCGATTTTAAAACCGCAATTTCATCTTCTTTGTTTACAGTCTGGGCCATGAATCTTGAGTCGGTTTAAATAAAATGAGCCAAGACGTATAATCTCTTATAATTTATCATGGCGTTTGCTTCGTATGACATTTCGTACTGTGTGATATTTATTTCTACTTCTAACATTTCATCTTTCTGTAGGTGTTAGGCAATTATTATGATTCATTACGGAATTAAGCCTGTTGCCTCTTCGTGTTACACGAAAAGTACATCAAGTAATTAAGTCTTTTGCGTAGTAAGACCTGTGTTGTGTAATAATGGATGACTGATATTCCGAAGGAGTAGTTACCAGATTTATGAAGATTTCTTTCAAGGGAATCTTAATAACTAAGATGGATGCTTGGCAAATCACAAAGTATCCAGCCTTATTATACAGTGGGTTGTTACTGAGTTTACTGCCTATCATCATGGGCAAAAACCCTGAGTTTATAAGTTGGTAGGTACCTGTATTGTGAAGCTAAAACAGAAATTCTGGTTACACCATATTTTCCATGTGTGGATGCAGTCATGACTGACTGAAGACACATTTGTGAAGGACCAGCTTATGTCCGCGGCGTAGCCCTTAAAAAGTTCGCCCATGAGAAAGTCATAGCGGGATAAAAATATCTTAAGTGTTATTCAAAGTTAAAAACTATTTGTGTACTAACATAATGGTAGCCATACACCATACTGCCTATTTGTCAATTCGGCATAAAACTGCCAATTTGCTCAAATAGAATTGAACGTGTATGGGGGTGGAATGCCAATTTGATGGCATGACATGCCAATTTTGATAGGTCATCAAATCGTTTTTGACACAACGTCAAATCGGCAGCAGTGATGCCATCTTAGCAACTTCATAGATAGTTAGCCAATTTTATAAAAGTGCTAGAAAAAAAAAAAAGCTAAAAAGTGTAACTTGTGGCTAAACTTTTTAGCTACTTTTCTACAGGGACGGTTAGGCCACGTTCACACGGCGATTATTTTCCCGTATACCGTACACGAGATTTTATCGAATAGAGTTGACCAGTTTTAGGACAACTTTGCACGGTACACGGTAAAATATTATATTTCTCAAACACGGGATTTTCCCGTATGAACGCCGTTTAAACTATTTTTTTAAGTTTTCATTTGTGAACTGTTATTACTGCTCTATTCGGGGTGTGGGTGGTGGTTTTTCAAACGGCCCTGGAGTGGCAGTCAAGCTGGTAGACTGTCGCTGGAAAGTACCAGGAAACGCCGATTTGCGTACGCCAAGGGAATGTGGACCTTGGCTATGGGCGCCCATCACCAAGCTTCTGTCTAACGTCCTCGTCGTACACCCCGGTAATACTGTGACTCAATAACGGGTTCCACATACTCACATCTTCCCCGGAGTCACTGTAGCCGATAGACAGAAGCGAAGGCGAACCACCGGCGCCTCTAAACCGGTCCCCCAGCCACCCCACACTGCAGCTCAGCTGTGGCTATACAGCTGCGGGCCTGTCATCACAAAAAACGGCTGATGGCAGGTAGGGGAACTTAGCCACCCGCGTGTTTGTGCCGTGCGTGGAGACCCGTATGGGGGGATGAAGGGGTCCTGGATGGTTGAGCTGTTCAGTGGACCGGAGTCAGTGTCCGCTGACAGCAACACGCCTCTTTGGCCTGGATTTCACCCGAAACGGGAGGCCATATGCTAGCCACATATGGTCAATCGGCTGCGACATGCCCGTAAGAGGGATGTCTGGCGAGGTTCCTGAATCTGTTCGAGGCGAGACGGCTCACCCGCGGGGCCCGGTGCGACCTCGTGTGGTTACACCCTTCCACACGGGGGCTAATCGTACCCGGGTCCTTCGGACTGATGTCCGTCCTCGTCTTGTTGAGGAGGGAACCTATATTCTCAGGGTAGTTCTGGCGTCTGTGCATACAGCGTCCCCTTTTGCGGGCTCCAAGGAGGGTGGAACGCCGCTGAGAATGAATAAGAACTCACCTATACCTATGGGAAAAAAAAAGGTATATAGGAACTATCAGGCTGCATCCAAGGAAGCGCCGAAATCAAACGCGCCGCAAGGCGCGGAGGCAAAGTCGCCTGCTGCATCTAATGCGCTGCTTTTGCCTCCTCAGGCTGCACAAGCGCCTGAACCATCAACATCAGCACCGACACGAGTGGAACCTACCGGATCCACAGGTGGCGGTGCCTCCACCACGATCGACCTCTCGGCCCTCGGAGACGCGATGCCCAGGATCGTCTCACAGACGCAAATCCTGTGGAGCGCGTCCCTGGAAACCAAGCCGAGGAAGATCGCTGCCCCTCAGTCCGATGCGAGAGGACCGCCTAAGACGCGTCGCGCAAAGGCGCGCGCTGAGAAACGGCGCGTCCGCCGGCAGGCCGGCGCGGGGTGTAACCTGAGGACAACCGCTGGCAGCAGTGATACGGATAAGCGCGGCCCGCAAAGGACTGCTGCTGGTTCTATCGATGCTGATCCAGCCAAGCCGGTTAAGCGCGGGCCTACAAAGCACGCTGCAGGACCGGCTGGCACGATGCAGGTAGCCCAGGACCACCATGCCGGCCAGCTGGCGAAAGGCGCCAAACGGCCTCGCGGTAAGCGGGCGGGGAAAAGGTGGCGCTCCACGGGAGCCTCTGGTGCGGCCGACGGCCAAACCAAGCCCGCTAAGCGGGCTCGCCCTAACGACACTATGTCGCCCCGGGACGGAGGCAAGCGTGTGAAGCTAGCCGCCACACCCCGACAAATCCCGCCGACAGGACGCAACCAACATCGTGGAGGGGTTAGTTACGCGGACGCGATAGGGTCCAACGACCTAGCCGTGGCCGTGACAACGGAACCCTTCCACGAGCTCACCGAGGAGCACTCGACTGCCATCCAGGCTGCCATTGATCTGGCGCTAGATGAGGCGATTTTCGCCCCGTCAACATCGACGGATGTCGACCGAGCTCCCTCCTTCCGCGGCAAGCTCTTTCTGATTGATGGCGTACTCAAACTCTGGTGCGAGGACGACTTCACCTTAGAATGGGTTCGCCATACCATCATAGAACTACCCTCGCCTATCGATGGGACCAAACTGGCGGTTCGCCGCCAATCAGAGATCCCGCGTAGAATCAGAGCAGGGATGTTCCTACCCAACTTCACGGACGGGACCGTGGATAGGCTGCGCATCAGGCTTCGACGGCAAAACCCGTGGTATAGCGTCGACTCCTGGAGCCTCTATCACGCCGAGAAGCAGGACAACAAGGACGGTGTCTACATTGTCCTTGGAATCCCACAATCGGAGACCGACCGGATTATCCAGAGGGACCGCCGCGTCTGTTACAAGACGGGGTCGGTATACCTGATGCTTCAGCAGGAAGTAAAGGCAAGCGGACCCAAGGGCGAGCAGGCCGAACCCCCTGCCCCTCAGACCACAGAACCTAATGCCAAGGGCGAGCAAGCAACAGTCCCCGTAAAGGCGGAGCAGGCTGCTGGAGGCTTAGATCCGGCCCTATCAACACCTTCTCCCACGGTGAGCCAAAACAACCCCGCATCTCTGCAGGAGTCTGGAGATAACTCACCTCCCAGTCCCATTGCCGGTTTCGATGCCTCGGCAAAGACCACCAGGCTGGACTGGTTCAGTGGGGAAGGTGTGGACGATGAGGAGAAACTGCTCGGGAACAGTAGTGATGGCCCAAGCAGCTCCCCTCCTCGAGACCACTAAAATCGTCCAAATCAACCTCCAGCACAGCCTTACTGCTACGACCAACTTGCGTAAGGCGCTGGAGGGACCAACCAAGACCATAGCCCTAATCCAGGAGCCCTGGATTAGGAATGGCAGAATCTGTGGTCTATCCAACATCGGGGGTAAGCTCCTCCTGAACACTACCGTAAGTAAACCAAGGACTTGTATATTTACACCAGATAATGTACCCGTAGTTCTATTAACCGAGTTCTGTTCCAGGGACCTGACTGCCATCAGGCTCCTGAGCAACCCATCCCTCAGCTTACCCGAGGTGGTACTTGCGTCTGCCTATCTGCCAGGCGACGAGGAGGTACCCACACCGGAGCTCACAGCACTGGTGGACCATTGCGAGAGGGAAGGACTGGAGCTTGTAATATCAGCCGACTCCAACGCGCACCATATCATCTGGGGCAGCGAAAAGTCGAACGCACGAGGTGAGGAACTTCTGAACTATCTCTTCACCACTAACTTAAGAATTATGAACCGGGGCTCTGAACCGACCTTTGTTACTAGGCGAGCCCAAACTATCATTGATCTCACTCTTGCAACAGAGAACATCTCGCGGCACATCTTGAACTGGCATGTTTCGAAAGACTCATCTTGCTCTGACCACAGGTGGATCATATACACTTTAACATCATGGTAAATCCCGCGGAGCCGCGACGGAATCCCCGGAAGATGGACCGCGTTAGGTACCTTGCCGAAACGGCGGAAAATCTGAAGGGACTTCCAATTCCTAGCTATGACAACGCCGCGGCGATTGACACCCACAACTACCAACTCACCAAGACTCTAGTGGACTGCTTTGAAAAAACATGCCCACTTGTGACACCAAGAAGGGCCCCCGCAGGTAAGACCAGCTGGTGGAGCCCAGAACTGGAAAAACAACGTCGCAAGGTAAGAAAGCTGTTCAATAGAGCTAAAAACACCCGACAGGATAACGATTGGGATAAATTTAAAGAAGCCCAACATCAATACAAGAAGCGTATCCGTCTCAGGAAAAGCGAATGCTGGAAACGCTTCTGTTCGAACATAGAATCCAACAGCCATGCCACCAGAATGAAAAACATTCTGATCAGCGAACCTGAGCGCTGTATCGGTTCTTTAAAGAAACCGGATGGCACGTATACCAAGTCGGACGCAGAAACTTGCGAACTGCTTCTCCAAACTCACTTTCCAGGTTGTGTTATTAACTCTTCAGGGAGCTGGGAAGCTGAGATCAGCAATTCAGCATCCAATACCGACTGGAACCAAGCCCAGAGAATTGTCACACATGATAAGGTGAAATGGGCTATCAACAGCTTTCTCCCATACAAATCAAGAGGCCTGGACGGTCTCTTTCCAGGACTACTGAAATGGAGCGATGACCGTTTGGTGGTGCATCTCGTGAACCTGTTCAGAGCATGCATTGCTTACGGTTACACTCCCCTCAAATGGAGAGAAGTTAAAGTCGTATTTATTCCCAAGCCCGGCAAAAGTGATTACACGCAGCCGAAGTCCTTCAGGCCAATCAGCCTCACATCCTTCTTACTTAAAACCCTCGAAAGGCTCTGTGAAAGGGACATTCGAACACATGCTCTGTCGTGTAACCCACTCAACGCTAACCAACATGCCTACAGCATGGGCAAATCAACAGAGTCCGCCCTACATAGCGTCGTATCACGCATTGAGAACGGACTATCATCTAAACAATCAACCTTAGGCATCTTTATAGACGTTGAAGGCGCCTTTGACAAAACCACCTTTAACAGCATTAGCCAAGCCCTATCTAGGCATGGGGTCGAACCCACGACTGCCGGGTGGATAGACAATATGCTAAGACAAAGGGCTATTCAATTTACCGTAAATACCACGACCCGAGGTGTGGTAGCAAGAGGCTGTCCACAAGGAGGAGTTCTCTCTCCCCTCCTATGGAACGTCGTGGTCAATGAGCTGATCTGCAGACTCATCAACCATGGGTACTATACGGTAGGCTATGCGGACGATCTAGCCATTCTCATAACGGGACCTTTTGAGAATGTACTATGCAACCTGGCAAAACAGACTCTAAAGATCGTCGAACAATGGTGCCTGGAGCACGAACTATCAGTGAACCCGTCAAAAACGGAACTTATTATGTTCACTCACAAACGCAATCTTGGCAGTTTACGATTACCTAAACTGTTTGGCACCGAGCTGTCCCTAACAAATGAGGTCAAATATCTGGGCATTATCATTGACAGTAAACTGTTATGGAACAAACACTTGGACCACAAGATTAACAAAGCTAGCATAACATTTTGGCAATGCAGAAGACTCCTGGGGAAATCCTGGGGCCTCTCGCCGAAAACAACACTATGGCTATATAAGAGCGTAATTAGGCCAATAATCACCTACGGAGCGGTAGTTTGGTGGCCCAGAACTGAACTCATAACAACCCGTAAAAAACTGCAGACATTCCAAAGGTTGGCCTGCTCAGCCACCACAGGATGCATGCGAACAACACCTACTAATGCCCTAGAGATAATGCTGGGTCTGCCGCCACTGGATCTCTTTATTCAACAGGAGGCCAGTATGGCGGCAATCAGGCTGAAACACTCCGGCATGTGGAAAAACCAAAGGGGCAATCACACCCTAATATGGGAAAGGGCGCTAAACGATGTACCTTACATTGAAGCGCCCTGTGACAGAATCCCCAAAACTCATGTGTTCGATAAACTCTATCGAATTCAACTATCAGAGACCGAGCGAGATAATCAGGAGTTAACGAAGTCTGAATTTACACGGACGGCTCGAAAACCAAAACCGGCACAGGTGCTGGTGTATTCTCAATGGATCTCAACATCAAAGTATCACTACCGCTAGGGGAACATAGCTCCATATTCCAATGTGAATGTGTAGCAATCACCCAAGCTGCCACCGCAGTCATGGAAAGAAACATCTCTAACTACGGGATTAGAATTCTATCCGACAGTATGGCTGTACTAACGGCGCTGAACGGCAACATTATGTCATCCAGCCTAATTTATGAATGTCATTTAGCATTGCAAAAAATTTCGAACCACAATAGGGTCATCTTGCAATGGATAAAAGGACATAGTGGATCATTGGGTAACGATGCGGCAGACGAACTTGCAAGGAGAGGCTCAGATGTGGGCGTGGCCGGCCCCACACCCTTTTTGCCTATCCCATCCGGTCAACTCAGGACCTGGGTACGTCTGCAAACTCAACAAAAACATAATGCCAGATGGGCATCTACAACCGACTGTAGACAGTCTAGGGAGGCGGTACCTGCACTAACACCGCGACTGACCACCAGACTTCTCAGTCTTCAACGAACAGACTTACGAGTTGTGGTGGAATGCACGTGATCCTGGAATGCGAGAGTGTTGCTAACCAACGGGCACAAAACCTTGGCATCCCAAGGTCGCTCCAAGAAGCCTGTGAACGTCCCAGGAGACTTCTGAGCTTCTGGAAGGAGCTGGGTTGGCTCATATAGTCAACCGTCCCACCTCACGCATAACGGACCACTTACGAGTCCAAATGCGGAAAAGGGAGCCCCTAACAATAACAATAATAACAATAACCGACCTAAACCAGCCGTTCCGGCCTGGCAGAGCAGGATCGAGCGACGTATCGACGGGGCCAGGGTACTCATTGGCAAACTATATTGCTTCAGGGAGGGAAATACACGACCACGTGTGATGCGCTTTGTGAGACGGGCATTCTCGGGGACTGGAATAAGTCCTCAAGAATACGTCGCCCGTGTCACAGAGCGCATCGACTTCCTGAAGCAAAAAGTTTGTGCATGGGCAAGCCGTATTCGGCGGTACAAGCGGCGGGTTGATCGATACTCACAGAATCACATGTTCCAGCGTGATGAGAGGTGGGTATACAGAGCTTGGGAGCGGCCTGAACAAAATATGGCTGACTTGTGCCGCCCGGATGATAACGCTACGAGTACATTCTGGCGCAACATCTGGTCGGTACCTGTCAGTCATACTGAGGGTGATTGGATGCGTGATGTCGAGCGGGTGTGTGAGACTATTCCAGAAATGGAACCTATATCCATTACGCCATTAGATGTAGCAAGAGCAGTCCGTCCGTTACCGAACTGGAAATCCCCGGGACCGGACGGACTGCACAACTTTTGGCTAAAATGGCTGAATAGTTCACACACTTGTTTGGCATCTCAATTCCAGTCATCCTTAGAGTCTGGGTCGCTACCACAGTTTCTGACAACTGGGGTTACCCACCTTCTCTATAAAACCGGTAGTACTGCGGAACCCAAGAATTATAGACCGATCACATGTTTGTCGACGGTCTATAAACTTCTTACATCCATTTTGAGAGCAAAAATTAGTAAACACATCGATAATAATTCCATTATGTCTGCCTCTCAAAATGGATGTAGGAACGGGTCCCGTGGTACGAAGGAGTTACTCCTCATTGACATGGCCATTAGCCAACAGGTTCGTCGATCTCGCAGGGATTTGTCCACATGCTGGATAGACTACAGGAAGGCCTACGACTCGGTGCCACATACATGGCTCATGAGGGTACTGGAGTTGTACAAGATAGATGCAACTCTACGCACCTTCCTTGAGTCGTGTATGGGGCAATGGAGAACGGTCCTCCGCTATCCGGGATGTCGACAGATCCAGGCGGTTGATGAGCCTGTATGGATCAAGCGGGGAATATTCCAGGGCGACAGTTTGAGTCCACTTTGGTTCTGCCTGGCCCTGAATCCTCTAAGCACATTGCTTGAGGATTCAGGTCTAGGCTATCGGTTGAGGAGAGGTGGTCAGGTCATATCTCACCTTCTTTACATGGATGATCTGAAACTCTTTGCCCCCAACAACTTGCAACTGATGAAGCTACTGAAGGTAACAGAAACTTTCAGTAGCGGCATCAGGATGGAATTTGGTGTGGACAAATGTGCAGTCATGCATGTAAAGCGAGGGGAGATTATGGAATCTGAAGGGATTCAGCTTTCAGATTCCATACACCTTAGATCACTCTCCTCATCCGAAACCTACAAGTATTTGGGTATGTCGGAGGCGTTAGGCATTGATATACCGGACGTGAAACAATCGTTGAAGGAACGCTTCTTTGGACGCCTGAAAAAGGTTTTAAATAGCCTTCTTTCAGGCGGAAACAAGGTGCGCGCCTTCAACGGTTGGGTCATGCCAGTGTTAATGTACTCTTTCGGCATACTCAAATGGACTCAAACTGAACTCGACGCCTTGGATAGACGAGTTCGTACGCTGTTGACCGCAAACCGGATGCATCACCCACGATCATCAGTGATGAGGCTGTACATCCCGCGGAAGTGTGGGGGTCGAGGCTTTTTAAATGCTAAGTCCCTCCACAACCGCGAGGTGTGCAGTCTCAGAGAATATTTTCTAAAAATGGAAGTGGGTATGCACCGAGATGTGGTCACGGTGGACAAGGGACTCACCCCGCTGTCCATGGCTAAAGAGAACTGGCACAAACCTGTGGTACTCAGTACTGAAGACCGCATGGAAGTATGGCAAAGCAAGGAGCTACACGGACGCTTCTACCGGGCTCTTCATGGGCCCGACGTAGATTTTCTAGCGTCCGTGTCCTGGCTACGGTTCGGTGACCTCTTCGGGGAAACTGAAGGTTTTGTCTGTGCGATTATGGACGAAGTTATCTTGACGAACAACTACCGGAGACATATTATAAAGGATGGGACGATTGACGTGTGTCGGGCATGCCATCGTCCAGGTGAATCCATCCGACATATTATCTCTGGTTGTTCTCGTCTTGCTAACGGCGAGTACTTGCACAGGCACAACCTCGTAGCCAGAATCATCCACCAGCAACTTGCGTTGAAATACAAACTTGTGGAATCTGAAGTACCGTATTACAGGTATGTGCCCGACCCAGTTCTCGAGAAAGACCATGTCACGTTGTACTGGGATCTGCCTATCATTACTGACAGGACTATTGTCGCCAATAAGCCTGACATAGTAGTGATAGACAGATCAGCGCGCCGCGCAATGATAATCGATGTTACCATCCCGCATGACGAGAACCTCGTGAAGGCAGAGAAAGATAAACAAATCAAGTATCTCGATCTGGCACGCGAGGTTGTCGACATGTGGAATGTGAGCTCGGCTATCATTGTGCCGATCGTCGTGACTGCCAATGGCCTGATGGCAAAGAGCCTCGACGAACACCTTTCGAGGCTCTCCTTAGGGGGTTGGATCAAGGGCCAGATTCAGAAGGCAGTACTTCTTGATACGGCTCGTATTGTGAGGAGGTTCCTGTCTCTGGAACCCTAACCACCGGTAGCTTGGACCCTGCTCCCACACCGGCGGACTACTATTTTTATATTTTTAAATGTTTTTTTATTGTTTTGTATTTTTTAAAGAAATATTTAAAAATGTAATAGTATGTAAGAAAAATGAATAAACGGAACAATAACAATAACAATACTGCTCTATTCGATAAAACCTTGTATACAGTATACGGGAAAATAATCGCCATGTGAACGTGGCCATACCAGGAAAACTGAGGCTTTTCGCACACACATGGATCGCATGTACACTCGAAAAAAAAGAGTTATTCATTTTATTTTAAACCAAAATACGATTGAAAACTTGAGAGGTGTCAAGGGACCACGAAAGCAAGTTAAAAAAAGGTTCATGCTATTTTCGACCTTATTGACATTTATGCAAACACCTGATTTTAATGAAGGAGCAATGTTAACGAATGAGAATGTGAGAAAAACAAACAAAATTTTAAATGTCGATAAGGTCGAAAATCGCTTGCACCACTTTTTTTAACTTGCAATCCTTAAGCAAATGTTTTCCAACCTTCAAGCGATTTTCGACCTTATTGACAACGATGCAAACACCGGATTTTAATGAAGAAGCAATGTTAACGAATGAGAATGTGAGAAAAACAAACTAAATTTTTAATGTCGATAAGGTCGAAAATCGCTTGCACCACTTTTTTTAACTTGCAATCCATAAGCAAATGTTTTCCTACCTTCAAGCGATTTTCGACCTTATTGACAATGATGCAAACACCGGATTTTAATGAAGGAGCAATGTTAACGAATAAGAATGTGAGAAAAACGAACTAAATTTTTAATGTCGATAAGGTCGAAAATCGCTTGCACCACTTTTTTTAATCTAATTCGATAGTCTCATGATGAAATGAAAAGGTGCTAGAAATTGTAGCTGTCGTCACCGAATAATAGCCAGATCTAGTTGCTGAGTTGGCATCACTGGTGCAGATTTGAAGTTGTGACAAATCTATCGTATCGATAGGCAGGATGGTGTATGGTGTATATGGACGAACTGCCGATTTGAAACAATTGCAAGCGTCAAATAAAAAACAATTGCAAATATCGATAGGCAGGATGGTGTATGCCTACTATAAGTTATCTGAAAGGGTAGTAGTAACAAACATCAATCCTCGCTAATTTTATAATTCCTAAATAGTACAATAATTTATAGTAGTAGTTAGTCAAATAAAGTAGGTACTTTATAACCCAATTTTCCAAAAGCCTCACTCATCTCCATCAACCGTAACAGTTCCATTACACAATCGGATTGCCCGGACTAACCCTGTCACTAACTTTCTGAAACTACCAACAATTCAGCCGGTCACTTTAATACCAACTAAATGTTTCATTATTACTTCGCTATGACGTAAGAGTTATGTAACCTCCCCCATTCTGGGCAATAAAGGGCAAGTCCTGGGCAATTTGGGGGCTGTCAGAGTATTATCTTGGCCACATAAGCCTGCCAATTGGAGATTTGATGGAGTATTGTTGTGGGCAATTTTGTGTGTTAGGTATTTAATAGGTTTGAGTACCTAAGGTAGGGTTTTGTGAGGTTGAGATATTGAGTCTACACATACATATAGTTATCTTAAAGGAATTGTATATTTATGGAAAGTTTTTATATATTTTGGATGTGGTTTTTCCTAAATATAGTTATTAACATTATTATTTAAAGTCAATACCTGACTCATTTTCTGTATTTAATCTTAATAATTAAAAAACCGTTATAAAGAAAGAAAAAATAAACGATGATTTTAAAACATGATTGTAAAAAAATAGAAAATTATAATTATACATATAAAGTCGTATACTTGTAAGTCTGATACGGATTTTTTAAACAGCATCAGATTTTGATGTGATTTTCACCATCAGCAAGATTATATTTTACGGAAGGTTTTTCTGTACAAAACAATTCAAATTGGTTTCAAAGGAGAACGTCATATCGTGGTCAAATTGACAATAAGAGAAGTTTCTTTTTTTTTCATTTTAAAACTTAAATACACTCTTATGGCGCACAATGTCATTGATGCATTAAATTATAAAACTTGATGACAATGTTAGTTTCACTTTGCGCCACCAATTTCTGCTCACACAGTTACAGTCACACAACTACTCAACAAACCCAAATAACCAATGCAGATTCCCTCACTGACACAGTAGCAACAACATCAAGTCATTCACTCTATAAATAGTTAATGTATTCACCGCAGCACTCGCCAAATAGGGAGATTGTAAACCCAGAAAGGTTTCACTGCAGAATATTTCAACTGCATGTTCTGTTCGCTGATTTTCCACTAAAACTTAGTTAAAGCGGAGCTCTGACGCTGGACAGTTGATTTTAATTGTATTATTTTGTGGTTTGTTTGACTGAAAGAGAAAATAGTTTAGTTTTGGTTTAATGTATGTAAACTAGGTTTCCGTGTGGTGACGGTCGTGTTTTGTTTTTGGATTTTCGGGGGTTCTAGCATGAATTCTACATTATTTGGCCTTATCTATCTATCTAATCTTATATCTTTAATCTTTAAACAAGCATAATCAGGATCTCGGAAACGGCTCCAGGAAATTTCATGGAAGTTACAGATTAGATTTTTTTCGGCTCAAAGATCGATTTATCTAGGTCCCAGGTTCGAGTAAAGCTCGGCTTTTAAAACCGAGCAAAACTCGGTCAACCAGATATTAAATTTATACAATTAACGTTAATTGTATGGAAAATGGAAAAACGCCTCTAGTGTAAGAACGAGGAACTAATTTTTCCATCAGATTAACGTCAAACTTCTCTAGGTCACAAAAACGTGAAAAATCGTGCCAGGGCCTCATATTCTATGGACCGGCGCACACCAACGGAGAACATTTGTCTGTGTCAAACTATAATAGATATTGTTCTCATTGAAATTATATTCAAAGTCAACTAACACACACAATGGTTGTTGTCGCTTGGGTGCTCTTTAGTAATTAATAATTGTAGTATCCAATCTATTGTTCAGATTGTCATTGATAACCAGCTAATATAGGATAGTTTTGAATATTGGTGCAAAGCGCGACTGCTGAGCTTAAGGGCACGGGTTAGATTCCCTGGTTGAGCATCAACAAATATTTTCTATACGGAATTACTCAGTGGCAGCCACGGATTCCGGATTTTCACTCAGTTGAGTTGAGCATCAAGGTTATTGGGTATTTTCTATACGGAATTACTTAGTTGGATTTTTACCTAGTTGAGGCTCGCTCATCAATCAATCAGCCTTGGGAGGCATATATGTTTAGGAGTGGACTGCAATGAGGCTGAGGGTGAGTTGAGACTCGCCTGGTATTACATGGGAAATAAACGAGCGCCGTCTGCTGAGATTTGATGCAGACTGGCGAAATGTGGATGTGCTACTTTTTTTTAAGCGTGGTAAAAGCATCAAATATGTCTTCCCCGGGCACGGCATCAGGAACTGTCAGACTTATACTGACTAAAATCCACGGTAACCTTAAATAGCTCTTTACGTTCCGGGGATTGCAGTATTCGGTAGTCTCGCAACCATGTGAATGTGCTACTTAGCTATTCCCCTGACGGGATAATAGGTGTGCTAACGCAGTAAGCTTCACTTGAATGTTTCGACGTATTTGGTGCGCTCGGTGGAGTAGATAAATCTAGCTGAATGACTGATTACTGTGGCTTTAGTCACTCTCAAATGATTAAGATTAGGCTATGTCCGCAGTAACGGTTATTATGCTTAGCACATAGGGCTTTGCGCCTCCCATTGACAACATTGGGGTTCCATATTACGAATTGCCAATTTTTTGACAACTAGATATTTTGATAAACAGTTTTGGCTTGTTTCAGTTTGTCCTTGTTTGTCATTAGCAGAAAGATTGTTACAGAAAGCAGGATTGGGTCCCAGTAGTGGGACCATTATAGGCTGATTGTGATTATAGTTTTCTGACAGATGAAATTAGGTATACGGAATGAATAATACGAAAAAGAGACACGAAAGAAGACGAAAAATAAAATAGCTAAAGGTCTAAATCGTTTTCCTATTATAACTAATTGTATCGTAATAATCCTGTTATTGGTTCCGAGAACTATGTAACTCTAGCAAAAACAGTTCTGTTCTAAGAAATGTTGTCATAAATACCTTGAGAAAAGACGTTGAGGACTTGTACCAATAAATAGAGTGAAAATAGTTCGTAGAAATAGGAATGTTGACGGAATTAATATAATTAAATTGCAAATCTTATTAGTGTGCCCCGGACTAGGAATTTCTTCCTATATCTTAGGTGCGTTTACAAATATAGAATCACATACACTTACACAAACACCCAGACCCGGTAAAATACATGTCGTGGTAAAATACAAATAATTATTTTTTGATAATTTAAATATTAAATTAGTTTAAATATTATGGAAAGTAGATTTTTTGCTAAAAAAATTATTTAGGTTACCTACATAATATTTTCTTTTCGGGTGCATTTGCAGGATGGGAGTACTCATTTGATAATTTTACCGTGATTAAACAACAAAAAAACAGGTTTACCCCGCTCCACTTGGAGCGGGAGTAACTTACCGTAGCTGTTCCTGATTACTCTTAGTGGTAACTTATTTTAAAAATTCCGTAACCACAGCCCATTCCCACATCCTCCCTCGATGCTCACTTCAATTACTAAGGAGAGAGCTTCTTCCCGATTTTTCACGCTATACGGCAAATTGAAACGGCTCTCTGAAATATTGACCGTTTTTAGCTCGAGCCTAAACGCTTCACTTAGATTTATTAACAATTTGTCAGTCTTCTTCCATCTAAAAAGCTTTATTGTGCTTTAATTTAAGAAATAGCTGAACTCGGGAACGATTTTGTTCAAATTACTTGACTTACATAAGTTGTTGTTAGGACTTTTTTTCAGCCTGAAATATTAGCCTTTTACATGGTAGACGCTTTTGTCAAGTAATGTAGGATGAAAATAGGTTCTATTTCGTTTCGGAAAAGATACGCATTTACGACGGATTAGGGTCTATAATCGTTTTTTGTTATAATTGAAACATTATTTCTGCTTAAGACGATATAACGACATTTGAAAGAAGTAATGGCCCTAATAAGCTATTAGGGAATAATGTGATTATCTATATTTAATCCTATCTACTCGTTGGTCAATCGGTAGCAAGAGTGATTGCTGAGTATGACGTTCTGAATCTGGATTGGTGTCTGGTTGATGGGAATTTGCTAGTCTAGAGAGTGTAAGAACATGTCATGATCATGACAGTTTGGACCAGATTAACATAATTATGTACTATTAAATATTTATTGTCATAGTAATGGGACAGTGTGGGTTAAAAAATAAACGGAGAAAGAACTTTTGAAAATTCGCCCACTAAAGAGCATTTAAGATTTTTCTTATACCTAAAGATAAGACGTACGCGTAAAACAAAAATATTAAACGCGTAAAGTTGGTAGATTTTGTACTAAAATACTGTTGTATTCACAAGAGACTTATTTTCAAGCCATTACAAACTGTCAATCACGAACTTAATGACAACAAAAACTTGGAACATCTCAGACTAATATCTGTTCGAACTTTGAACGTGCGCTGACAAAGACAAACTGAGGTAACTAACTATTTTCTTTGAACACTCGTGTGGCAAAGGCGAAAAACTTTCAGCCTCCACTTGAAAGTTAAAATGGCGGCCGTACATCCGTCTGACACGATTACGCGGGAAACATGCCGGAAATTGCGAAACCGTGCTCAGATGTAAGAACGCACTTTGGTGATATTTAATATACTTTGTATATTTATACAATTGGTACATTGCGCATTGTCTTTGATAACTACAACAAAGTATATAATTCAACTTTTCCTTCAAATTAAAGCTAAACTGGAACTTTAATTTCAAGGAAAAAATCAGTTCCTTCTTCGCACACCAGAGGCGCTGTTCCATTTTTCAATGGAAAAAACGCTGTAAAAACAGCAGGCGTAGCATGGCGCCGTAGAAAGGGTTGTCGACGGAAGAATAGACAAAATGACAGAACGTAGAAATATTTTTAGCGTAATGTAAAATATATGGAAAATAAACGTTCTTTTCTTCAATAGTGCGAATGGTGTCATATTTGTGCAAAAAAAACAATCGCTTTGTATAGAAATAACGATGAAATAACTTTGACTTTTCTTGGTCAAATAGAGATAGAATTGCCATGCTACGCGTGCTGGAAAGACACTGTTAAGTAAAATAGTGAAAACTCGTGATAAGGGCTCAGTGATTATGAAATTTTCACAAAGTAGTGCGCCTGTCTGTGTACAAGTCGCTGAGCCAATACTTCTCTTGAGCCATTATTTAGGTAAATCTGGAATTCCTGAAGCGTGAAACTGTGAACTTCGGTCTTTTAGCCAAAGTACCCATTAAAGCATTTTTCAGAATGTTGGCTAAAGCCATTAGTGAATGAAATGGGGCACATTAAGTATCTCGTAGGCACAGATGAACTTACGAACGAGATTGTTTTATTTTAGCAAGACATTACTTTTTGCAGGAAATCTTTCAGTGTCGTCGTAGATATTTTCAGTGGTTTTCAGAATAATCAAACGTAAAGAACAAGGTTTAAAAATGTATGGACACCGTCCCCACCCTTGTAGCACCTTAAAACCTATGTCAATCGAAGGATCATGACCGTCTTATCATTTTATTGTTCTACGGCGAAACTGAAATGTGCATCCGAAAAAAGTTATATTGACATGAAGGAACCGGAATCAGTCACATTACTATGTTCCCGATCACGACGGTTTTCTCTTTAATTATTACCGTGGAATGGTTTTGTTCGTTCGTGGATAATTGAGAAACTCGCGACTAAAATAATTACAGCCGCACAGGCTGATCATTCGGGTTAAGCCGCGCTTACCGAGGTCGGTCTGTGGATGGGTAACAATCTGTCATTGTAGTTTCCTCCATGCCTCGGAAAGCACGTAAACCTGTTGGTTTCGGCCATCATTGTAGATATTTGACAGTCTTTACAGTCAGAAGCTATAGAATCTGACCACCAGTCTTACCATGGGGTACATTTTTTTTTTGATTCGCCTGCGATCATGCGGTATCCTCGGATCATTCGGATTGCCATGACCCTCTGGCATGCGACCAGCTTTGCCGGCCTCGTCCGAATGCTCAGGGCCCACACGGGGGCCCCGTTTGGCCCGCCGATATTGGGCAGGAGCCGCCTGAGGGCGGCTGATGCCCGGTTCAGCTTTGGGGCTAAACGCAAGAAATGCTCCCCAAAGTTCCATCGGCTGTCGAGGACGAGTCCCAGGTACTTCATCGTACTCCCGACGCCGATGCGAACCCCCCCCCACCGTTATGTGGGACTCTGTCAGTGGCGCATTCAGATGGCCATGAAAACACATGGCCTCTGTCTTGTGCAGCGCCACTTCGAGTCCCAACTGCCGCATGCTTTCGACGACTGTCGCAACCGCTCGCGTCGCCAAGTCAGCCGCCGCCTGGTGCGACACTCCCTCTGCCAGGACGAGCGTGTCGTCAGTGTAGCATATTACGCTGACGTCTAGAGGGCGGTCACCGCGCAGCACCCAGTCGAAACCGATGTCCCACAGGTGCGAGGCCCGATAGTCCCCGAGGCCAGGACCCAGGCTTGACCTGGCAGGCCGCCGGGTCCTGGGGCGGTATTCTTGGCCTTGAGCAGTTGTACCGCCACTCTCATCTACGTTACTTCACACTAACGATATTCATTAGAATTCTTCATTGAACTTTTTTCTGCTCCGTGAGTTGTTTCCGTGCGGAAGTAACCATTTAGTTCCAAAGAGTTGTTTGAAAACTCCAAACAAAATCATCCACCACCTTCCTAGCCTTTTCTCAACTATATTGGGGTCGGCTTACAGTTGAACCAGATGCAGCTGAATATCAGATGCATCTGGCGTATCATTTTACATAGAGGGACTGCCTATCAAACATCCACAATACAGTAACTGGGTAATACGATACCCCATGGTAAGACTGGTGGTCAGATTCTAGAGCTTCTGACAGTAAAGACTGTCAAATATCTACAATGATGGCCGGAACCAACGGCTTTACGTGCTTTCCGAGACACGGAGGAAACTACTATGACAGATTGTTACCCATCCACAGACCGACCTCGGTAAGCGCGGCTTAACCCGAATGATCAGCTTGTGCGGCTGTAATTATTTAGTCGCAAGCTTCTCAATTAGCCACGAACGAGCAAAAACATTCCACGGTAATAATTAAAGAGAAAACCGTCGTGATCGGGAACATAGTAATGTGACTGATTCCGGTTCCTTCATGTCGATATAACTTTTTTCGGATGCACATTTCAGTTTTGCCGTAGAACAATAAAATGATAAGACGGTTATGATCCTTCGATTGACATAGGTTTTAAGGTGCTACAAGGGTGGGGACGTTTTGGGCATTGTTCTTTTATCTTATTTTTTTTTCAATATCAATCCTTAAACGTCATCTGCATGACGTTTATTAAATCAATAATGATGTAAAGGATGTATAATAACGTAATAAAAATCAATCCAATTTTCATGTCTTTTTCCTTCTATACTTCCGGTGAATTCATTTTACTTTACTCCGTTACATTTTACATCAATGATAAAGCTTTTATTAACATTACGATTGACGTTTGATGGTATTCGGCATTTTACTGTCGAGTTCCGTGTCGAATGCGCGCCATATTGAATTCCTGACGTCATGGTGTCGTTCAGAGTAATACGAATCAACGTCACGTCACATGCCCGAAGCGTGACAGTCCAAAAATGAGAAATGCTTTCCCTTTTGTTACGTTTTATGTTTCATTCCTGTTTATTACCGAACTTTTATACATGTTTTGTGAAAGGAGTCCTGGCATCTGATTGAAAATAGAAGTTTTTCTGCCTCGAAAATCACGGTAAAGTGATATTTTTTCATTATTTTTGATATTCGTCAAAGTCAGTGAGCTTGTAAGCCATACCATATTATTCAGTACTAACTTGTTATAAGACACCTGTACTGTATTCAGGTGCCTAGTTAGACTGGAAGTCGACTTCGACAAAGTTGAAAAAAAAATTGGTCAGATGATGGTGCAACTCTAGATAAATAAATTAAATAACTTTTGTATGAGGTGAAGGAAAAGGAGAAAAGGTAACGGCCAATTCAGACAGTTTTTTGCAAAATTAAGAAAATGGTAACAACTTGACCCTAATGGTATAGTTCAAGAAAGAATATCAATTTTACTTTTTCTAAGAATTACTCTACTCTTGATTCTCAGGAAAAGTACATCGTTAAAACAAAATACACTTAAGAGAGGAGTAAATTGAATCCAAATTCCCGAAACTGATTCTAAATTCCAATAAATGTCCTCGTTCTACCCGACTGCGCGATGCAAAGGAGTGTATTTATCACTATTTCAATGGGTTTTTGTTCTTTTTCGCGTGGTCTGCCAATAAATTATCATAAGTTAGACTAGCTGTTTCTAGCTGTTCCACTCCAATTTATCGTGGCCTATTGCAATATACCTAATTACATGATCCTTCCTCTATTTAAAAATTATCTTAAACAAAAGGATTTTTTCGATTCGAACCAGTATTATCTAGGCTCAACCAAAATTGAAAAAAAAAGTTGGATCTCAGGCGCCATAGTATTGTTGTCGGTGTCCGATTTTTTCAATTCTCAGTTTAAAACCAAGTATTCCCCGATCGGGTCACGAATGAATAATTAAATACCTACTTTCTCGTAACCTTTCCCCGTTTTCAAAAAATGCGATTTTACTCGCTTCGTTTGTCGCTAAAGTATAAATAAAATCTAATATTCTTAAAGCGGGCTAGCAACCGTTTTACTTTTTTACGTCTTTTACTCTGGCTCGTCGTCATCAATTGTTTTTTTGTCCGCCGAGAAAATTGTACTTTATTTTATTTCCACGGGTTTTTCTTTATAATGCGAAAATAGGTTATTATGTGTGTCTTTTTGTTTCTGAAGAGAAAATACGATTTATCTAATAACGAAAACTATTTTTCTTTGATCTGTATGTTGGTGGGTTTTTCATGGAATTAGGAATCAGACCTTTAAAGAAAATTGTTTTAATGATCTTGTTTCGGTTTTTATATTCGGTGCTTTGGATTATCTGAAAAATGTTAGATCTAGCAACCTACTATTACCACGTGGTAGAATAAGTATTATACTACATCTCACAAAAGGACCAGTCAAGACGTTGAAACCAGAGTTTTTAATTGATATTTTTGATGACAGCTGAATCTTAGCCAATTTTAAATACGTATAAAAACGTTAGCCGGAACCAACGGATTAACGTACTTCCAAGACATGGAGAAACCTATGACATGAATCGGCTCGATTAATGTTGTGTCAAAAAATTAAAGATGTGAATTTCAAAATAATATTTGGTAATTCATAGCATAAAACAAATTATAATAAGATGTAATTAGATATAAAAATATGCAAAAAAAATACATGAATTTAATTAACGTACTCAAAAGTTTAGGTATTTTAAGTTAACATTCAAATTAAAACCCAACAAAGATGAACTATTATTTATCTTACTTTACTTTATCATTAAATAGGAAAACAATGATACCATCAATTCTAAAATTGTTTTCCTATTTAATGATAATTATATAGTTCATCTTTGTTGAGTTTATGGGCCGAGGCTTTAAGGGAAACTTTACAATGTCTTTGCGGTATGACCAGTACTTATGATCACCCATCCACAGACTGACCAAGGCCAGCGCGACTTATCCTAAAAGTTCGCCAAGTATTGTAATTACTTTTAATTATCCACAAACTCTTAAATAATCTCATATTTCTTAAATTGTAATAATTCGAAATTAAACAAAGTTAAAATCTTTTGAAACCCAAAAATTAATATAACTTCTACCTCAAATCTTCATTTCCATGTCAAATTAATGATTAAATATTACACAATCTTAAATCTGTTATTCAACTTTGTCGGACAATTTCAATTCGGCGAAGTACATAATTCAATTAAAATCATGAGTACAATTTGACAAATATTTCATTTGAAAACTCGAAATCTTTAGGTAACGAACAGCAGTCCATTAAAACTTTTATTCCTTATGTGTTAAAGTTGATATTTCAATGATTCTGCGAAAATAACTTTTCTTTGTGTCAGTGATTATGGATTTCGTACTTATTTATAGCTATTTTTATGAGAATTCAAAAACAGATCTATGCACAGTTATTGTGTAAGATAGATTTTCTGTTGTTTTATTTTAATTACCTAATAATTAAGTCTCCCACACATTATTAAAACGTGACAAAAAACAAGACACTCGGTAATAATACCCCGTGTTGAGGATAGTTGTATTTCAAATCAATATCTAGAATTAAATATTCAATAATTAATAACCTCATAATAACTTAGACGAGAATCTAATTAAATGAATTATTAATACTCATGCTTGAATAGTAGGTACATGATTACCTAAAGCACAAATCACACATAATTTATGCTTTCAAAGGATACCAAGGCAATTAAAAACAGTTGTAAAATATACCTTATGACAATAGACTGATCAATATCTGAAGCCACTAATGATGCTTCAAAATTATTTTATAACTTTTTTTATGACGATTACAAAAAAATAAGGCTTTTAACACTTCTTCCGGAGGAACGAAATCTACGTAAACACTTGACTTACTTCGTATTTATCTGCGACATAAACTGGATAATGATAAAGCGCCTCTGTTGTTTCGACTGTTTCTTCTTAGAGCAGTCAGCAGGCGTAGCATGGCGTCGTAGAAAGGGATTTTATCGACGGAAGAATAGACAAAATGACAGAACGTAGAAATATTTTTATCGTTTTATGCATGGTAATGTAAAAAATATGAAAAATAAGCGTTCTTTTGTTCAATAGTGTACGAATGGTGTCATATTTGTGCAAAAAAACGGATTCGATTTCGATTTTTGTAGAAATAACGATAAATTACTTTGTCTTTTCTTGGTAGAATAGAGATAGAATCGCCATGCTACGCGTGCAGGTACGAAACACCGGAATCTCTTCTAAGAAATCCAAGATACATTACTGGTGCCTACTGTGAGGCTAATAACTTATGTAAAAACGCAATCAGCCGAAATCCTATGGGGCCAAAATATCATCAGTACAATATTCACCTCTAGTATTGATCATCGAGAGTTATAACCTAATCCTGATTTTCTTTCATCATCATCTGCCTAACCTTTTCCTAACTATATAGGGGTCGGCTTCCAGTCGTACCAGATGCAGCAGGATATCAGTATTTTACATAGAGCGACTGCCCGTCGGACCTCTGTAACTGGGCAATACGATACCCCATGTTAAGACTGGTTGCCAGACTATAATAATGAGCTTCTGACTAACAGTAACGACTGTCAAAGATCTACAAATGATAGCCGGGACCAACGGCTCTACATGCTTCCCGAGGCATGGAAGAAACTCGCTATGACAGATGGTCACCCATCCACAGACCAACCTCGCCAAGCGTGACTTAACCCGGATGATCGGCCTGTGCGGCTGTTACTATTTAGCCACGAGCTCCTCATCCTGTTTTACTTTCTTCATGTCATAAATAATCCAATTCCATCACCATCATCTATCATAACAATTTTAATAATAATTGGTCTCAGATACTCGATATTTTACTCAAATTTAAATGTTTCACCTTTAACCCTTAAACATCTGTTCAACATGCCTCTGATACCAGAGACGCGACCGCATAAATTTCCCGTTTTAATAATAAACAATATAAATTATTTTCCTTTAGAAGAGAGAGCGATTCTGATCAAATAGCCCGAAGATTGGCGAAAATTGACGATATAGACTGTGTTGATCGGAGTTGATAATTGTTGTGCAAGTATCTTCCAAAATTAGAATAAAGAAACGCGCTGCCATCTTATTTTTAACCGACAAAAAATGAGATTTTTTAAATTGGACTGTCCTTTTCTATAACTTTTTAATAAAGGAAGACGTTAATTATGTTTATAGGCTCATGCAAGACATACATTGACTATCAAAAAACAAATTTAAAATAAACGTAAATCTATACAAAATAGCACTGTCAACGTCTCTCATACGGCAAATGATCTAGAATAGCTTTGTACAGACGCAAACAGGTCAATCTACCCGAATGTGTCAAACTTTATCGATCGAAAATCTATTAGAGGAATTTGACAGATTATGGTAGGTAGACGTGCTGGCGTCTGTACTGTATTTATAATTTCGTCCCGTTTTACTCATGTCTTCTGCAAATGTATAAAACTACCGATGTCGTGTCGTGTACCTTTATCGACTAATGTTAAAGCGCCCATTCTATAAGGTACTTACATAAAACGGTCAAGAATGAATGAAATGAACATAAAAAGGGTTATCACGATCAAGAGGTAGGTATCTAATCTAACGAAGAATGAACCTGGACAATGAACAAGGCTCAAGTGGGCAAATTAGGACACAAAGGAGACGGACAAGAAAGTGAAGAAATTACTTACAGCTAGGAAAGAAAAGAAAACATGATTGTACTAGAATGAATAGGCAATAATAGTAAGTAGAGTAAACGTTTATTTGCATAGATTGTAGGTACACTACATAAGATGTTACAATTCAAAACATGATCTAAAGTGTAAAGATAATATGAAAATCACATCAAATCAAATATTTAATTTTGTAAAACATAGGTAGATTACAGATAATAATTATGTCAAAAGTATGTGCAGTAATGTTTTGTCAAGAAATTGCGCACAAAATCAAATGGAGACAAACGAATATAATTACATACCTAAAGGAAGTTGATTATCCAAAAAAAATCGGTTTTCCGAACGCCCATATCCCTCAATTAGTTCGGATAATCGACGCTCTACTGTATTGTAACGCCAGATGTCGCCAGCGATGCCAGCCAAAGCCTGGCAAGCCTGCCAGCACCAGCCAGCCAGCCAGCCAGTCCAGCTCGCCACGTCACTGCCCTACCACGTGAGCCATCCCCGCCAAATTCTGAGCGGAGCGGGTGAAATAGCCGCCAGCCGGCGAGCTATATAAAAGCGAGGAGCAGTGATTTTGGTGTGTCTGTTTATAACGATAATTGTAAGGGAAAGCTCGGCCCAAATAAAAAGCGTAAATTAAGTATTTTCTATTTATTTTCATCTTTGTCGTTTCAACTCAGAAGTGGGATAAAAAAACCTACGTTAAAACGACGCTCTGCTACACATTAATCTCGACGGTCGTCTTATCTGGAGGACGAAGATTCTGCTTTGGTAAGCCAGACTTCTGAAAATAAAAACGAAGAAAGGCGATGCAAACCACCCGCAAAGAAAATATTGAAGTCTCCTTGCACAAGAAGTTGAAAAATCATCAACAATGATCTGGATCACGAAGTGTCTACCCTCACGTCGGAAAGAACACCATGCCGCATCGTTTATTCCGTTAATGATCGAGTTTCAAGAAGCATTCTTCTCGCTACCAGCAACGCTTCTCTGTGGAAATGAAAGCTACCCCAAAGTCGTCAATAGCGGATTCAAGGACATCGCAGGCAGTAGGGATTCGTCATACTTCGCGCCGAGAGCTGCCAGGAATCATGCTTAAACAACCAGGTCAGTCATGCCATGCCAATATTTGCAAAATGCCATTAGCCAAATGTGTTTTATATTTGAGTGCCTCGTGTGTCGATAAATAATCATAAAATGCCATTGGTGACCTTGACAAAACTAGGGTAAGCCTGATAAGCAAATCTGATTGTAATCAATTTATTAGTTTACTAGCTGTTGCCCGCGACATTGCACGCGCATATCCCGTTTTATTCCCGTTACCGTATAGCCTATAGCCTCCCTCGATAAATGAGCTATCTAACACTGAAAGAATTTTTCAAATCGGACCAGTAGGTCCTGAGATTAGTGCGTTCAAACAAACAAACTCTTCAGCTTTATAATGTACCTACTATAGTAAAAAGTAATATGGTATATAGTATAGATATAATATAAGTATAGATTATCTCGGTATAAAACTGCTTTGCTAGCTATACTAGGGAGCTGGGAAGTTGGAATATACAGATTTAGTCCAAATGCGCATTAAGTACACGTAGGCCTTAGGAATAGATAAGCATTGGCACAGGAGATTGTTAGAGTCAAAATTAATGAGCCATTGAGCCAGCAAGTATTATAAAAAGAACCCGAATTGATGTATGCCTCTCCTATTGTTTAGTTATGAGAAAGAACGGAGATAGTTGCCTATGTGCCGATAACAGAGCCTTAAATGCATTAATTGTCCGCGATAGATAACCATTTTAATATAATATCGATAAGCAAACTAAATTATCTGGTAAGAAGTACCTACTTCACCAGTCTGAATGTAGTCCAAGGGTACCCATAAACTCAGCATCCATCCTAAAGATACATTTAGCGCTCCCTCAGTTTTTATGCGCTGAATTAACAAGTTCGTAGATAAGTTTAGTAATTTCAAAGTAAATTATCAAATAAAAGTAACTCCAATAATGTCGTCAAATGGTCGGGGTCAAACGCAGAATTTTTATTTAATTATGTACATGTGGGTAAATGTTAATGTTTACAAAACAGGATTTCTTATTTAGCTGTGTTATTTAGTGATGAATTATTATGTTCATGGCATTGAACCGGGTGAATTTAAGTTTGCAGCTGTGTCTCAATTTCCCGTTCTGAGTAACATACACAAAGTGCGTCAGATCATTGGACTATGTAGCTACTTTAGGAAGTTCATCCATAATTTTGCAATAATGGCTAGTCCACTAACGGAACTATAAAAAAAAAAAATGAGATGTGGGTATGGTATAAAATCTTAGTTTTGCCAATAGAAATTCACACGGATGCATGCAAGTTACCCATAGCAAGTATTCTTTTACTAATACGGATAGGCGGTAGTTTGAGCTCTGTCTTGTATTTTAGTTGCGTTACAAGTCGAAAAAAAGTGTTTTTCACAGCGTTATTACGAAGTTTTAGAATCTGTGTTGTGTAAAAATGTCCGTGTAATTACGGATTGTAGTGCAGTTCGCGATACAATGACTAACGTGATCTTATTGCACGCATTGCCTACTGGTGACATTCAATTCGAGACTTTAAAATTGCCGTTGACTATTTTATAGACCAGGTAAGCGCTTAGAGCATATCAACGCCTTGAGCAGGAATCCGATAGATGCCGTTAATGTGTTCCTTTTAAAAGTAAACTGTTGGTTTCGAAGAGTGCAACGTATATTGATCTATTGTAAAGTGGGTGCACAGATAGTGATACTGTAAATAATTATGGGCTGTCTCGTAAAACGCTTTACGATAACCGATCAGTTGTGCCAAATTTCGCGCGTAGAAAATATTTCAAATGCATCAAAACGATGGCCATTACATATAGGAAATATGTGACGTCGTGTTTACATTGTGCGTACGATAAAAGAGAACACGGTTGAAAAGAAGGCAAATTACATCGAATCCCTAAACCTATTAAACCAATGAAAATGGTAGAAATCGATAATTTGAGCCCTTTTGAGCAAAATTAAAAAGGGGTGCCAATAAGTGTTAGTTTTGACAAACTCTTTCTCTAAATTCGTTGTTTCTGAGCCTACACGTATTGTCAATTCTGTAAAGACAATTACCGCCTTATTACAAAATAAAAGCGCGTAAAAAAAAGGGTTTAACTAAAAACCCAGGATTGAATCTCGTAAAACGGTTTGCACAAACGTTATTACATGTCGTGGTTTTGTGATAAACCATGGTCTAACACAGTGAACGAAGGTCTAACAGTAGTAGCTGTCAAATGTGTGTGAAAGTTTCTGATAGTAACTTTTTCATTGTGTTGTTGTTTTTATGTTAATTTCAGCCAAAATGTATTTAAAAATTGTAGATTTAATTGTTTAGACAATGGTTCAAAAAAAACGGCACTAGGTCAGGTCAAGGTTTAATCTATGTTTTGTATACGGAGAAATTTAAACCGCGGTTCCGCAGATAAGCCTGAACTTGGTAGTCCAGGTTTAAACTAAGGTTTATTCAGTTTTTGTGATTATTAGAGTTTAAACGCATTTCTAGTTTACTTAGTTTCCCAGATCACGTAGTTTCTGTCCATGGTAAGGCCTTTACCAGTAGATACTTTAAGAAGTTCGCAACAGAAAAACAGTTAAAGATAAAGATATTTTATTTGTTCAAAACATGCGTTTACACACAAATTAAGCATGCAAGTTCTTATAATTTAGTTTGTCCGTACATGTTTTACCTGGTGAGGTTCACAAATTTTGCTTTTTTTTACAATTTACTAGATAAATTACAGGTTTGTCTATTGTTGAGTGTAGTTAAATACATGTTAACAGCTATTGCGTGGCCTAGGTGTAATGGGCAGGTAGAACGCTCTAATTGCACAATTCTCGATGCGTTGAGAGCCACGGAACCTAGCGAGGCCTCTCTTATTTGGGACAATAGTTTACCAAAGTCATATGGAGTATTAATAATACTGTTAATGATTTAGCAGGCTATAATTTATACGAGTTAATGTTTGCTCGTGTAGGTAGATCTGAATGTGATGTTTCCATCCCTGGTTAGTTTATGAGACAGAGCGATCTAGACGCAATAGGGCTATATTATAATCGAATTTGAACAGCTAGCAAGAAAATGAAACGTAACTGCGATAAAAGGCGTAAAAATAGTACAATTTACAAAAAAAGCGATTAGGTACAGTTAGTAAGTACGTACTTTGTTGCCAGGCTCAAACTTCTTGCTGCAATAAGGTTAATTCCAGTCCGTGGTTAATTCTAAGTTAGATGATCTATATTCTGGCCCATGTGTTATTGCCTAAGGATTTAGGTGATATATAATAGCTGTAATATATAAATGTCTTAGAGGATACAAGAAGTTCACAGGCCCAATATGCGCTGATTTATTACGACCATATCGTAGCATTGCTTTTATACCCGATAGCGCCAGTAGTGTGAATCAACAGTAGGAAAACGAAGATCTCGTAGATCTAGACAGCTAAATTATAGTCCATGTTATCGATATGCCATTTGCTCTGAGCTGACTTGTAATCACTGTTTTGTTGTTCCCATTGCGGGAGCAATTGTTCCAGGATGGCCGATTGTAACGCCAGATGTCGCCAGCGATGCCAGCCAAAGCCTGGCAAGCCTGCCAGCACCAGCCAGCCAGCCAGCCAGTCCAGCTCGCCACGTCACTGCCCTACCACGTGAGCCATCCCCGCCAAATTCTGAGCGGAGCGGGTGAAATAGCCGCCAGCCGGCGAGCTATATAAAAGCGAGGAGCAGTGATTTTGGTGTGTCTGTTTATAACGATAATTGTAAGGGAAAGCTCGGCCCAAATAAAAAGCGTAAATTAAGTATTTTCTATTTATTTTCATCTTTGTCGTTTCAGTATATAAAATGAAGTTCATTATTTTGAACACGAAAGAGCTATGTAAAGATATGAGATGACCATAAAGGAAAAGTAACCGATTAATAGGCTAAAAATTAAAATCAATATTGCACTTTTCAAATTCACCGTTAATCCATAAAACCTATATCAAATAATTTATTCATCCTTTACTTTTAATAGAAACTAAAAGTGAATAACGAAATATCTCCCTCGACGGTCGAAAAAGATATTAGATGAAGATGGAAGAGGCTACAAACAGACAAAACTGTCCGTTCCGTGATGTCCTGAGGGACGTCAAGAATAAAGGGGATGTCTGCTCCTTTCCTCTGAGACATTAATACTGGCTACTAAAGAGTTTTATTTCATTATTTCTATTTTCTAGGACCCTAGCATGAATTCTACGTGTTTGGGCAGCTTACTTGGAGTATTACGACGTAAATTGTAAATTAGAAATGAAAAAGCGCCTCTACTGTTAAAACAAGGAACTAATTATTATTACATCTTTTAAATTAACGTCACAGAATACTTAATAGTATTACGTACAGAAGTGCCACTTCCCGAAAACAACCACATATTAAATCTAGACTCGAGAGAATAAAGTACATTTTTACAAAAATTTACATGCGTCAATACGTCTTGTTCACTTTAGTGGTGAACTAGTTGCATCATTTCGCAGTACAGCATGCATACGTTTTGAGAGACTTTTAAGACTCTATCACTGAGTTACTTGTCTCACCAAATAATCTCCTTTTACCTTACTAGGTTTACCGCAGTGGTAGGAGCCCGCGGCGTCGAACGTCAGCAGACGATCTCCGGCCACCGTAGGCGCGGGCATGCGGGCAGCGAGTAAAGGGCAACTCGCTGCCCAACCATGGACCATTCCCGGGTCGACGGCGGCGGCGCGTTGTGTCCCACGCGCGCCTCAAAGAGCGTCAACATACTGACGGGGGCCCTCTCAGAGGGCCAAAACCTGCCGGGGTTGCGGGATTATTTCCTTAACGTGACCCCGGAACATAAAGGGCTATCGAAGGACACCGTGAATTTTATTCAGTAAAAGTCTGACAGTCCCTCCCACCCTGCCCGGGGTGGGAGGACTCATTTGACGATTTTACCAAGTTAAAAAAAACCTTATTTGGTTTCGCAATAACAATGGTTCAAAACGCTATCGAAATGCAATTATCACTAATGGAATTCATTTGCGGAATCTGATATCTTCTCGAGAAACGGCAGATGAGGAAGTTAATTACAGTCCATAACTGATAGTGCAATTATACTCGAATATAACTATTATAGAGAGTGATTATTTGAAATAGGGCAATATGGAGGAATCCGAAGCCTTTAGATATAACGGAAAACTTTGGTAGGAAACACTTATAAGTCCGTATTTATGTATACTTGATGGCCAATCAAGTGGTTAGTTTCTGGTTAAAGTTCAATTATTTTCAACTATAGTCGAGAAGAGGCTATATGCAAATGATTTTAAATTAGATGAAACTGAATTATTATCATTTTATTGTAGGTACTATTCATTAGGGTAAAGCAGGAAAACATGAATTTCAAACATTTTAACACATTTTGAAGAAGATTTCGCTACAAACCCCCCCCCCCCCCTCATATTTTTCCAAGTGGCTTTTTTGATCTGCCTTCAATTATTAACTATTTCTTGTGGAGTTTATAAATCTGCATTTCTGAACAACAATTTTACATAAGACAGTCCCTTAACCCTGCGTCCAAATTAAACTGTTTTGATCTGACCTTTACTCTAAAGTACACACAGATATAAACATTTAACTAATGCATACAAACAAACAGGCAATATTATCCCAAGCCATAATAATTAGTATTCCATATCTTATCTAAGACAAACGTCGTCCCTCCCACATTTGAAAGTTTTCGCATAATTAGCCGAGACTAATAACAATAACAATGCATATTATTATAATTATAATTACTTACGAAATCATACATTCTAACTAAAATTACTCAAAGCTGCTTGTTGGAGAAACATGTTCATAAAATAGAAAATACTTTATAATACGCCAAAAGTCTCCTAAAAAAGTTTTTTTTTATTTCCCTTATGGATTCAAATATCACCCTGTTGGCCAATTTAAAATAAAACCTTAACTAAATAGAAAGGTGTTCGTCAGTCAGACAGTCATCCATCAACCTATAATGTTTCCACTGCTGGGATACAGGCCTCCTCTCTTTGAGAGGGAGTGGGCCTAATCCACCATTGGATTAGGCCCACTCCCTCTCAAAGGATTGGTGGACATCACGTGTCTTTCGATTTCCTTACGATGTTTTCCTTCACCGTTTTAAGAGCAGTGGTGATGAAATAAATTACACAAAGTAATGCGCCTGGTCAGGTTACCTACCCACGACCTCGTAAGTCGGGACCGATACTACTGGTCCACCACTGCTCCTGTCTCATACATAACGTAAATACCTACCAATATCTGGCCTGTTGGTCTAGTGGTTAGTGACCCTGACTGCTATGCCGGAGGTCGTGGGTTCGATTCCCACCCAGGACAAATGTTTGTGTGATGAGCACGATCATTTGTTCTGTGTCTGGGTGTAATTTATCTATAATATGTATGTATTTAGAAATATTTAAGTATGTTTATCAGTTGTCTAGCACCCATAACACAAGCTCTGCTTAGCTTGGGACTAGATGGCGTTGTGTGATAGTCGTGGAATATTATTATTATTATTATAATATAATACAAACAAAATTATCCTTTAATTAACAGAAAATGAAATTACCGTAAGCTTCCCTCAATGAATTTCCAACATTGTTCGCACCCGAATAATTTCTAAAGTAAACAAAAACATAATCTGAATACAATTTCCAGTGTTGTACTAGAAATAAACCCGTCTGTATGTTTTATCAAATAACAAGTTGATACGGAACCAAAACCCGCAGGTACAATCGAGCACTGATATGTAGGATTGTAGGTACTACTGATGTGTAACAACAAATAAATTTTTATGAAAAGTAACTACGTCTTCCCTGGTTACGACCCTTTGGCTCGGCTGCTTTTGACCACATCGTGTTACTATATAGCCTATAGCCTTCATCAATAACTTCTCACATATACCGCTATAATTGAGGTCTGGCAGAATCATCGTCTCCAGATCCTGACTCGCTTCGCTCAGTAATAAAAGCCTTGGTCATCGCGCTCAGCAGTCGAGGCTAGTTCACCGTGTTCCCGCTGCTCCAAGAAATAGAAGAATTTCAGGGTCCAGGTCGAGAGAAGGCTGTACCACGAGTCAGCTAGACTGCTGCTGCCTTCGTGTCTGTGAGTACTTGCTTCCTGTGGATTACTCTTATTCATTTCTTGGTGAGAAACACGGCATACACTACATCCCCGCACCCCGCCTTTTTTATCCAACCGCATTACCAGATGGTGTTATGATGAATATTGTTTTGTTTGAAAACAACACAAAACTACAAACTTTCTACTTTTTTCATATTGCTGTAATATCCATAATTATTGCAACGTTTGCGCCAATAAATTGGCAACCTTCATTGCATGCGTTGTTCATGTTGTAGATAAACATAAACCTGAGACACTCCAACGTCACCATAACTATAATTATCTTGTTATGTCGCATCCTCCGAAGAATTTCATTTTCATTCACATGTTATCTTTAGTGAGAAACACACTATTACAGTTTGTTGTGTCGCAACGCAACTAACTCCTATTTCAACGTTGCCATCCTTATTTTACGAAAGAATCACTTTGGAATAAACGAATAGAATACAGATAGGTAACTATATTGTATTTGTGTTATGCTCGTGACTGTACATAAGTATAAGCAGCTTATTCAAACAGATTGAAAAATGGAAAAATATAAAATACAGACGTTTGAAATATTTGTTTCTACATCAGATATTTACTTTCAATGTTTTACAATAGATGTTTATGACAAAGGACTTTGTTATACAGTCGGACAATGGTGTACAGGAGTTGTGGGTGTCGTGAAAAGAAACAAAAGTATTCTGAAAGAGAAAACAACAAAATAGAAGTGTATGAAAAGGTAGGATACCTAGCTATATAACGATTTCATATAGAGTTTGAATTAAATTGTTCAATGTTTTTCACAGTTTTACTTATCTAAATAAATGCTTGTAAAAACTTTGTCTTTTGAACAATTTCTTTGAGTTAATATTTTTGAAGTTTATCTTTAAAATACTAAAACAATATCAAATATTAAGTTACAAATAGACTAGTATTTAATAAAATACTTTAGCTTTAAGTGAGAGTAATGGAGGGATAATTCGTAAGTGAATGACTTTTGTGCCTTCTAAAGTAGATAAGATGACATCTGAAATACTTCAGTTACTTACGCTTTTACGTAAATGTATGACATTATTTTTGATAAACAACATTAACTTCGTTTTAGTACTAGAAGCTTTTTTTAATGCTTTTTTCTCAATCTAGCTTACAGGCAAAACTGAGTCCTAAAGCTGGCTTTCCACGGTGCAATTTTGAGTTGGTTTACCAAGAATTTATTAATCAAAACCTTCTATAGTAATTCAACAACCATTGTACACTCCATTTGCCAATGCACCGAACAAGTCCACTTTACACAAACCGCGATACGTGACGTCACATCCGCAGACGTAAATTTCCGAACAATACCAACTTAGCTACTACTTGTTGCTATTGTATAGAGAAGTAACTGCACTAGCTTTCAAGAATAAACAATCAGGATTGTGTTTTGTTTCTGAACTTGTGAATTCAGTCTTGTAGCTCGTTACAAGTTTGTGAAAGAAGGAGCATTGTTATTTGGGGATTTGTACTGCAAGTAATTTTTTGCAATGCCTAGGGCTCCAGTTTCTCACAAATATTAAAAAAGTCTGTGTTAGAGGGAGGCAAAAAATAAGACAACTTCGACAAATTCCCGACCGCGCGGATAAACGGTCTCGTTTGTGGATCAACTAAAAACGCGTCGCATGACTATTAATCTTGCGGTACAGTGTTCCAAAATTCATAATAAATGCCTCACATTGTGAAAAGGGTCATATTAAGAACATTTCGTTTAAAAATCTAATAAAAAGCACTAATAGACATAAGACCAGACAGATAAAATGGCATGAAGAAAACTTTCCTCCAGCAAACTATTCATTAATTGTAAAGAACACGAGAACGCTTTCCAAAAACAAAGCAAAAACTTGTGGAACGTTTCAGAACGAACCTTTTTGTTATGGACGGCCGTATTTGTGAGAATAAATGGTTAATTTGTAAATAGAAATGTGGGAAAGTAGTGGTGGTTAGTTTTTGTAGATTTGATTCGTAACAGAATTTGTCTTTATGACCTCCTAAAGATAACTTACGATAAAAATACTAAGGGCGATTTTTACCAACGGTTAAACATGTATAAATTTTATTTAAACAGAAAAATCAATAGAATTTTGTGCTTAAATAAAATTTTAAACATGTTTAACCGTTGGTAAAAGTCACCCTAAATGGTTGAATTTACCGGCTTTTTGTTATTTAGCGGTAGGCTTGTGTGTGACCAATATCTCGCCTGAGGGTAAGCATGATGTGGTCGACGGTCAATCACACTTGCCTAGAAGTAACCTATTCACTCATAAAGACCCTAACTTGGTTCTGCATACAATAAAAGTATTGCCAAAACGCTTTCTACGTCAGGGTGGCTTGATTCTGAATCGGCAATCTTCTTTTCACGCTCTCAAAAACTATCGTGAACCGTCTGTTTGACGACGTCTGTCTCACTTCGGAGTTCGTCATGCCTATCTAGGCGTGACGAACGCGAAGTGAGGCGTCTTTGTTTGTAATGTTTGGAATTGTTTGAAGCCAGTCACATTGACTATCGCATCGCTTTTCTATGTGACTGGATTCAAACAATTCCATGCATTACAAATAAAAACGCTTCGTCTTAAAAGAAACGTTTCAGATTGCAAGTGGGATTCTTCTATCCAGAAGACGCGGGTTCGAATCCCAATTGCAATCTGAAATTTTTCTTTCTTAAAAATCATCTTTACGATACACGTCGCACGCGTTTAAAATAATTAATAACGCTTCGCCTGTCTGTTTGACAATAGCTTAAGTCCTAAAACCACAGCATAGACAATAGAGATGTTACTTGGTTTATGAGCTCAACTGATATAATAATATAAACAATTTCTCATCCTAGTGAATTTAATAAAAGCTTGTTTTGAATTTAATACGAAACATACGATATAAAGATAACAATCATAATATTATTTTAGTGCCAATCGAGAATTCCAACAATAAAAAAATATATGCCAGACTTTCACAATAAAAACCGTATCTACAATATTGTACTCCAACATGAAACGAAAAACAAAAAGCAATTGGAAGTGCAATTAAAACAGTCCACTCAAATGATTTTTATAGGCAACCATTTTAATTTTTACAGCGCAAAAACAAAATGGCGGATCGTCAACCGTGATGCAAGATTTAATTTGCTTTCATACATTACGTTCCGTGATGAACATTTTGAAAGAGAAATTGTAGAGATACTCAGAATTTAACATTGTGCGAAATTCTTTATCACTTTAGTCTCATTTATGAATTATTTAATTATAAGTTTTTAAACGAAAATAGAAGTACCTGCCTTTTATGAGCATAAATTACGTTTAAAAGTATTATAGACCCTTAAACGAGTATGAAAAATAGTTCAGATTTAATTAGATAGTCCCAAGATTGTTAGCACAGAATAGTTTGAAATGTCTATTAAGAAAATGGTACCCTCGACCATTTTGATACATTACTGGTAAAGTTTTCGTGATTCATGCAAGAAAACCTTACCAAGAAATGGAAGTCTTTCAGGTTAATGAAAATGGCAAAAATAATAAGCTTCACTTGTTGTTTCTGTCTTCAAAAAATCCTAAACTATGAATTTCTTCCCTCTTTGGTGTCAAAATCACATAAACGGACACTCAGACCCGTAAAAATAATCTGTAGGTAAGTCATACAAATATATTTTGGTCCATGTGAGAGTCGATTATGCTCGCCTTTATGGAATGGAAATTAAGTTATAAATAGTTGATGTATGATTCTGTATTTTATTTAGTAATCATCATCATCATCATCCGTAAAACATTTCCACTGCTGGGCCACAGGCCTCCTCTCTGTGAGAGGAAGCGGCCATAATCCACCGCGCTGTCCAGTGCAGTTTGGTAGACGTCACCATGTCTTCGAATTTTTGGTTCTGAGACAAGTCCGTTTCCTCACGTTATTGTCCTTTACCGATTTGTTAGTAGTCATGATAAAACAAATAACCAGGTTTGAACCCTCGTAAGTCGGGGTTTCCAGAAATACGAGAACTTTTCTTCCCCATCGGTTGTCAGTTCTACGAGCGATGTGGCCTGCCCATTGCCACCACTTCAACTTCAACTCGCAAATTTTATGAGCTATGTCGGTAACTCTGGGTCTTCGCCGAATATCCATGTTCTGTTCCGGATTTTATCCCGCAAAGAAACTCCGAGCATAGCTGTATCTATTGATCGTTGAGTGACCCTTAGTCTCTTTAAAAGGCCAACAGTCAAAGACCACGTTTCAGAGCCATATGTCATCACTGGCAACACACACTGGTTAAACACCCTGTCACAGTATAGGTACCTGTAATCAACTTTTCTTACTAACTATAAACTACGTTATTTTTTAAATCTCGGTGTTCTTTAGCACAATTGCAAGCTAATTCGAAGAGAAAATTAATTCAAGTCAAGTAGCATCCAGTAAAACTGAATTCAGAATCGCCGCCCGAGCTTTGATACGCCATTTAAATTGTACGAAGAATTGAAATACGATGGTCATTGTCCAAGGAACTTTGTCAAAACAGGGTTCTTACAAAAGCATCGAAAGATTGAATTAAGGCTGCTTATTCTGAAAGTTGGCAAAGTCGCAAAAAGCTGTCAAATACTTATAAATTTAATTAATTTGGCAAATTTTCTGTATGAAAACAAGAAATATCGCTCTGTAGTACACTAAAAAAAAATTATATAAGAATGCAATCAAAACACTGAATTTGATGATGTAACCGTTTCAGGTGTATAAAAGGCATTTGGAAAGCTTCCAATTGCTTTTTTTACATCTACAACTATATATTCGGTGTTATGTTATTAATTATTGCATTCGCTTATCAATTTTCTAGTGCACTAAGAGCCATAATAATTATTTCTTATTTTCATTCAGTAACAATGAAAAATTTATTAAAACTTGTTAATATTATTTTGACAACTATTTGTGACGTTGCCAACTTTCGGAATATACGCTCTTAAGTACGAACCTTTCACTGAAGAGTTTTCCAAGTATTTAGGTAGATGTTTTCCTTCACAATTTTTTTACAAGTCATTAGTATAGGCAGTCTATTGAGCCATGATACGGCCGCTCTATAAGGACCAATTAAATGTTTTCAATACAATTCCTGTGTACTCTTGTTGAGTCGAGAGTTTGTCGTCTATTCCATTTTGTTTTTTTTTTATTTCTGAGATTTCTGTATAGAGACTTTTGATAAGGGGACCACGGCCTTCTTTTTGAGAGATGGAGTGAGTTGTATACATTACGCGGCTGTCACATGTCTCTTAATTTTTTGCTCTACGATCACGATGTTTTCTTTCAACATTTTGTGAGCGTGTGTGTGGTGATGAAACACATTACATAATTTAATGAAGGTGCTTGCGATAATACAACATATCATAATTATGTCGTCATCTCTTTTCCCAGTCATATTGGAACCAGATCCTATCCAAATGGAATGCTGCTGATCACAACTATTTTTAACCGACTTCAAAAAAAGGAGGAGGTTATCAATTCAACTGTATTTTTTTTTATGTTTGTTACCTCATAACTTGCGACTGGGTGAACCGATTTTCATAATTCTTTTTTCAATCGAAAGCTGGTGCTTCCCGTGTGGTCCCATTGTCACCATTTTAGGATCTGATGATTGGGTCTTGGAGAAATCGAGGGCAACCCTCAAATTTTATTAGCTGACACATAGTTTTTCGCAAATTTTATGAAGTAATTCAAGTACTTGCGTATAGAAATCATCATCTCATGTAGCTGAGCTGATGATGGAAGGTACAACTCCTCAAGTAAGAAAATTATGTTCGTGTTCGCATATCTCCGGAACTACAAGTCCGATTTAAGTAACTCTTTTTTTGTTGTACTAGGTATCGTTCAACTTGGGGAATACTGTAAATTTCATCAAAATCAGTTCAGTAGTTTTTGAGACAGAATGAATGCAAGAGATGTTAACGATGTTATTACCGGTGCTACGGATTACGAAATTCTAGTGCACATGTAAGAAAATTATGTATTTGACAAGAATGTTGGTTGAATATTTAAACTAAAAAGAGTAAAATAAAAACTTTTTCTAAAAAAATGTGACCGCCTTCAAAAACAATCACAAAAAAGGGTAAAATAACCTACAAAACTTTTCTTTCGGAAGTCGGTGGCAAAAAAGACAATGAAATTAATAAAAAAGTCACCGACTTCCGAAAGAAAAGTTTTGTAGGTTATTTTACCCTTTTTTGTGATTGTTTTTGAAGGCGGTCACATTTTTTTTAGAAAAAGTTTTTTTATGAAGTTACTTAATCAGGAGTGGATAATAATCTTAACTATTAAACAGGAACTTTGACTTTGATTTGATGTAAATACCATACAAATAACGCTGTACAGTAAACATGGAAATTTTGTGTTAAGGCCGTTAACTTTTGAAATAAATTTTCAACTCCAAAAACAGGATTTAAATTTTCAGACGAAGTTGCGTGAAAAATAAACGTATAGTACCTATACAGTAAGCAATAGTTATTTGTGCAACAAGAGAGCAAAGTCGTTTTTTGCTGCGAGTGCTGATTTTGAATCTTGAGCAAGCGAAGGATTCAAGGATTGAATCACGAGCGTAGCGAGTGATTCTAAAGTTGAATCCTGAGTGTAGCGAGAGATTCAAAGGCACGAGATGCAAAAAACTTTGCTCTCGTGTAACACACATAACTTTTCACTTCAGCAGCGAGAACACTTAAGGAGATAAAATAATAAATAGGAATAGATTAAAATAACTTTTTTTTTAAAGTAGCTTTCAACAATAAGTAAATACTCCGCATTGTAGATAATCGTCTCGTCTGTGATAAATCTAAAAAATAAGATAGCAACACCGTCTCCGAAAAACTGCTTGCGCCCTTTGTTAAGTCTCCATTCATTGAAGACATGGTATGGTTTCGGATATTTAGTTAGAGTTAGGAAATTTAATTCTGCATTAATAATTTGTTGTTTTAAATGGTTATGTTAAAATAAGTAGGTACTGTTCTCGTCGCTAGTTTTACGCATATTTTTTTTTTTAACTTATTCAACTCTTTACGCGAGCCCTGAAATTTTATTCCCGCTCTTTTATTTTTAAATTAAGGCGTGTTCGGAAATAGCACCCATAATATTTTATTATTAAAAATATTTATTAACATAAATTGAAACTAGAAATAAATATTTACAGTAAATGCTTATTTTCATTTAAATACAGCAATAAGTTAAAAATTTGACGGCGCTTTGAAGTTTTGAGAGTGTCAAGAAACGTCAAGAACGACAGCGGACATTTGACAAGTGCGATTAGACGTTTCTTCACTCTGACACAACTCCGAGCTCTTTTGCACGTGGCCGTCGGACGGGAATAATCCGTTTGCATCGCGCTCAAGCAAGACGTGTTCGGTGGAGTGTCGTCGTATTCGAATTAATTAGAAAGTGCTGATTGTGATTACGTTCGTATTTTGTTGAAATAATAATCATCCTCAACACGTGGTTTTAATTCTCCTCGCCCGCCTACCCACGATTGCTCGGCACCCGTTATGAACCCAGATTGGACTGATAATGGCCAGGTGCCGTTATCAGAAGTGGGATGTGAAGGGCTTGCGTCAGAGGAGAATAGCCGTGCAAAACCTTCAGCACCGGTATCAGAACCAACCCTGTCGCAACAAATGGAGTTGTTTTTATCCCGATTGATGGCTATATCGCAACCTTCGAGCAGCACGTGCACCCAGCTCATCGAGTTTGATCCTGACGGCAACGAAGCGGATATCGAAGGTTGGTCCAACGTGACAGAAATCGTAGTTAACAACCGTAAGTTAGAAGGTGCAGAATTACTTTTGTTACTTACACGTGCACTTAAAGGCCGAGCCGCTACCTGTTTAACACGACTTCAGGCATCGCAGCTGACATGGCCGCAAATAAAAGAAGTACTGCTTGCGAAGTTTGCCAAACCTATGCTGCCACAAGATTACTTCGATGAGATCCTACGTTTTCAAGTTGGTGTTAAAGAAACTGCGAGTGAGGCGGCCATGCGCCTCTGGAACATCATCGAACGCATTCCGCGGATGAAGATGTCCGAAGATGTTACAACGGGATTCGTATCTTCAGTTTTATGCCAAAGGGAAGTCGCGATCCGCCGTGAGCTCCACTCTCATAACCCGACAACTAGATCTCAACTTCTGCGCATCCTCAATGGCGTTTCACTGAAACGAAGGCATGAGGGTAGTGACGAACATGCCGCGGATGTGAAAAAGGCTCGATTCGGTGAATCACGATTCATGGGAACATGTCACCGCTGCGGTACTTCGGGTCACAAAGCGATAGACTGTCGCAAGCGAAAAGAAGAGTCTGCTACTTCAGAGAAGACGCACGACCAATCAACCAGAGCCGCTGATAAGTCAAGATCAATCACCTGCTTCGTGTGTGGAAAACCAGGACACTTGGCGTCGGCGTGTCCAGATCGAGCGGGTGGCCGCGGAGCAGCGGCGGTCAAAGAGGTCCATGTGTGTGAACGCAAGGCATCGAGGAGCACCTTAACTACATCATCCGGTGAGCCAGTTTCCTTTCTTTTTGATAGTGGATCTGCTTGTTCATTAGTAATTAACAGCTACGCCGAGAAGTTCCCTGGTACTGCTCAGAATGATCTAGTTTATCTGACGGGCATTGGTAGGGGGGACGTAGAATGTGTTTCCCAGGTTATTAGCCCCGTCAATGTTCAAGGCCTCTCGCTCTCGGTGTTGTTTCACATAGTACCTGATGGCACCATTTCCGAACCAGTTATAATAGGTAGAGACATACTAGAGAATAACATACACGTGCATATAAATAACGATCAAGTCACTTTTTTTCAACGTAAAATGGTTAATTATTCTGACAAATCCAGTAACTTCGATTTTATGAATATTGACACAGACTTACTAGGTGATGACAAATTAGCATTGATTAAAATTTTAGAAAAATATAGTGAGTTCTTCACGGACGGTATACCAACGCGACGGGTCACCACGGGTGTTCTCCGTATAGACCTTATTGACCCGAATAAGACCGTGCAAAGACATCCCTATAGGTTAGCACCCGCGGAAAAAGAAATAGTCAATGAGAAAATAGAGTCCCTATTAAAAGCCGGCGTCATCCGGGAAAGCAGTTCCCCATTTGCTAGCCCCATATTATTAGTCAAAAAGAAAGACAATACCGATAGGATGTGCGTTGATTACAGGGAACTCAATGCTAACACGCGTCCCGAGCACTACCCGCTGCCCCGCATTGACGAACAAATCGACCGTCTTCATGGCGCACACTATTTTTCGTCATTAGACATGACATCTGGTTATCACCAGATAATCGTTGACCCAGATAGCATAGCAAAAACGGCATTTGTGACGCCGGATGGTCAATTTGAATATCTGACAATGCCGTTCGGTTTACGGAATGCCGCTTCCGTATATCAGCGGTGCATAAATACAGCTCTAGGACCCCTAAAAGACAAGGTAGCGCTGGCCTACGTGGATGACGTCATGTGCTATTCGAATGACATCACTGCAGGGCTAGAACGTCTAGACCTAACTCTGAAAGCACTTACTGACGCGGGTTTTTCGTTGAACTTTAAAAAGTGCAGATTCATGAAAACAGAAATAGATTACCTCGGTTATGTCATTAAAGCAGGAATTATTACTCCAAACCGTAGAAAGATTCAGGCTTTAGTGGACGCTCCTACTCCAAAAACAGCTACACATGTCAGGCAATTCTTAGGCCTAGCCTCTTATTTCAGACGGTTCATACCAAATTTCACCCGTATAGTAGGGCCTCTTTACCCGTTAACGAAATTAAAAGGCCCCATCAAATGGACAGCCACTCACGATGATATCCATAAAAAAATTGTTGATATTCTTACGTCAGAGCCGGTGTTAACAATATTCGATCAAGATTCGCCCATTGAACTTCACACCGACGCGAGTTCAGAGGGCTACGGAGCCATATTAATTCAGAGAAAAGATAATGTTCCTCACGTGGTATCTTATTTCAGCCGTCGCACATCGGACGCGGAATCACGATATCATTCTTACGAATTGGAAACCCTAGCGGTCGTTCGTGCGGTTGAGAATTTCCGACATTATTTATACGGTCAGCACTTCACGGTGTTCACCGATTGTAATTCCTTGAAAGCATCCAAATCTAAAACCGACTTAACTCCACGCGTACACAGATGGTGGGCTTTTCTTCAAGCGTACGATTTTGATATCGTTCACAAGCAGGGCATTAGCATGAGTCATGCTGACTATCTATCTAGAAATCCCGTTTTGGAGTCCACTCCTAGTTCGCAGGGATCAAATGATTCGACTATTGCTACGAATAGGAGTAAGAAAGTTAACTTTATAGAGCTACATCAGGGTTGGCTAGCGGTAGAGCAAAAGCGCGATAGCGAAATCTGTGACCTTATCAGCAAACATCAAAATAACGAATTGCCAGAAGCGATTGCACACACGTATGACGTGCAGAAAGGCATATTGTATAGGAAAATTGAACGCAATAGAACCAGCTCTTGGTTACCAGTTGTACCAAGATCCCTGACATGGACCCTCATTAATCATGTTCATTCAGAAATCATGCATCTTGGTGCCGATAAGACGCTTGACAAAATATACGAACAGTACTGGTTCCCTCAAATGTGCAAGCAAGTACGTAAATTTGTGGATTCATGCATAGTATGCAAAGCTTCAAAGGGATGTTCGGGAGCGCAGCAGGTTCGATTACATCCGATACCTAAAGTATCTACGCCCTGGCATACGATACACATAGATATCACGGGAAAACTAAGCGGTAAAAGTGATAGGAAAGAATACGCGTCTGTTATTATCGATTCCTTCACCAAGTATGTTCTCTTAGATTATACAGCCTCTCTTGATGCTGCTAGCGCAATTCAATGTCTTAAAAGGGCAGTTCACTTGTTTGGTGCACCGAAACGGATAATATCAGACCAAGGTAGGTGCTACATTAGTGCGGATTTCAAAAAGTTTTGTAAAGAGCACGGCATAGAGCTCCATTTAATTGCCACCGGCTCCAGTAGAGCCAACGGTCAAGTTGAGCGCATAATGCGTACTCTAAAATGTCTGCTCACAATAGTAGAGAACGACCCAAACAAAACGTGGCGCGACGAACTCCCTGAAGTTCAGCTTGCCTTGAATAGCACTAAATCCAGAGTAACAGGCTACTCCCCTACGGAATTGATGTTCGGCATACGATCAAAATCATTAGGACTGTCAACCTTATCCTTGCATACTGAACCTGAACCCCGCCTAGACTTAGACACCGTTAGGCAAAATGCTTCCGAGAATATCAAAAAGGCCGCTTCCTCAGAAGTAGAACGCTTTAATCGGGGTAGAGCAATAGTGAGACCATTTAGTGTAGGCGACTTTGTCTTTATAAAAGGTAGCGAGCGTAACCAAACTAAACTACAGCGAAAGTTCAAAGGTCCTTTTACGATTCTCAAGGTACTAGATCACGATAGATACGAGCTGAGAGACATTGACGGGTCTAACCGAACCTATAAGTACGCCCATGAAAACTTGCGCGCAGTACCCAGGGGCTACGGTGGATTAATTGAAGTAGCTACTTCGTTAGTCAATCAGACAGAGGAGGCCGAGACGGCGGAAGTCCATAGTCATGAGAATGGAATGGTAACATCTGATGATGATAGTGACACAGTTTCGGTGTCTAGTTCACACACTTTGACCGCAAGCTCTGGCACCCTCTCTGCCTCTGAACACGATGAGTAGTAAATAGTGAGTTTTTTTAACAATTGCGTAAATCCTGTGGTGATTATCTGGAATTTATCTAGAACATAGGGCTCTGGATGGGCAGTTGGGAACGACGTGGTTGATCAATGGGGCTGGCCTAAATTGGGTCGACGCCTCTGATCAGACCATGTTTTCTCTACATGAGTTGTGTAGTGTAGTTGATTGACTGGGCTGGCCTAAACCGGGTCGACGCCCATGATCAGACTACGTGTGAGCTGAGTGGTGGGAGATTGGTCGGGGACTGGCCTATGCGGGTCGATGTTCCGGACCAGTTGACTGCAGCAGCTGTGTGAGGTTTGCGTGGCTGGTGGAAGGGGCGCTGACGGGTTGTCCGGTCCACCGCACCATGCGAGTTGGTGGGTGGTCGAAGGGGCGCCTGAAGTCAGTTGTCCGCCCAGCGTGTTTAATTCAGATGTGAGGGGTAAAGATCGAGATCCTTTTATACAGGCAGCATAAATGGGTAGAGAGTCAGGGATGGGCGAGCATGCTCAGATGAGTACTACAGATTGGTGTTTGGTCTTTGCAGATAACTCGCCGCGTGAGCAGTCGCACGAGGACGTGCGAATGTCAGTCCGGCCGTGACGGCGCTTTGAAGTTTTGAGAGTGTCAAGAAACGTCAAGAACGACAGCGGACATTTGACAAGTGCGATTAGACGTTTCTTCACTCTGACACAACTCCGAGCTCTTTTGCACGTGGCCGTCGGACGGGAATAATCCGTTTGCATCGCGCTCAAGCAAGACGTGTTCGGTGGAGTGTCGTCGTATTCGAATTAATTAGAAAGTGCTGATTGTGATTACGTTCGTATTTTGTTGAAATAATAATCATCCTCAACACGTGGTTTTAATTCTCCTCGCCCGCCTACCCACGATTGCTCGGCACCCGTTATGAACCCAGATTGGACTGATAATGGCCAGGTGCCGTTAAATTCAATAAAATACATTCGAAGGCATTATTATCTTTTTGCATTTCTTTGGTTAGTACAAATTTCCGAACGTGTTTGTCTTTGAGACCAAATTCAAAATCGGAACTTCGAAAGGGCTGGTGTTTGTCTCTCTCTCTTTCTATTGGCGGGAAAGAGATAGAGTGTTAATGTTTCGAATTGTATGATTAACTCAAGGCTGAATATGATATTCGCGGCTTTTTTTAAAACAAAAATTAAAAAGCTACTTTGTCTCTCTAGTGAGCAAAATCGCATTTTGCTCACTGATTTCAGGCAGCAAAACCTACATGTTTGAGCTACTGAAGTGAAAAATATATTACCTCCATTGGTACAATAACGTAGGCTTCCATTCTGCCAAGTAAATAGATTTCTACACAAGTGAGTGTATTTAAACCTCGGGCTACGTCTTCAACGTTATTTACATGTCTAAATTCAATTGGTGTCGCATTCAATTGGCGGTTCTGTTACGTGAATTATATTGAGAACGATTTCTATTGAAGGCTTGGCGGGGTTTTGTTTTGGTATAATGGTTAGGTAGCTACCTATTTATTTTATGTAGGTAGTTACGAGTAATTGTGATATGGTTATTGCGCAGCAATGTAATATTCGCTCAATACCGTAATACTTAATGAAAATGAGAAGTTTTTACGTTAATATTAAAATTACTCTTTATTTTTATACAATGTTCCAATGTCCAGGATTTTTGCAGTATTGAAGTGGCATTTAAAACTCACATAACATACACAACCTGGCCCGAAACAACTCCAAAACAGTCTTCGCCTGTCGCCGTCGTGAGGACACGGCGGTGCTCTACCCAAGCGGGGCAGTCAGCAGTTACAACAAAAGACGTCCTTTCTCAATGCTAGTTGAAAAAAAACTGAGACCTTTTGTAGCGTGACTGAGTATTGCATGAAGCAGCGTGGACATAACAAATATGTAAAATACGTCATTCGTTTGTAGGTTACAATGCATCCTACGAAAGACGACTGTGTGGACAGTAGGCCTTAATAGTTGAAGTGTGCAGTGAATAAAAGGTTTCCTTCGATACTATTTTGTATTGTTACCTTGCTTGCTAGAACCTTAGTTTTTTATAGGAATTCAATCGAAAATCTCATCATAAAAACGAAACACAAGACAAAGGCTAGGAAATCAAATAAAATATAGGAAGAGACGCAATTACCGTACAGATAACGATTACAAATAAGAAAGAAAAGGCGATAAAAGAATGAAAACAAAATTTTGTGAAAGAAACAGCAAAATTCTATAATACTACAAAATAAATAAAATTGTTTCATCGAGGAACGACGGTCACTTTGAATAGTCTCTGATAAGGATTCCTGATGCCTTACAGAAAAATGGTGGACTTTTGTTTCTTTGTTGTGTTCTGAATTTTGCGTAAAAATTAAAAATCATAGGAAATATCCAAAGATTAACATTGTTATCGTATTACCCAGTTATTGGCTTGTGGAAGTGCGTTAAGCAGTTGCTTCATGTAAGCTATTGACATTTAGCTGCATCTGGTTCGACTGGAAGCCGACCAACGGTTGGATTCATAAAACGCCGACAATTGGTTTCAAAAAAGGCTAGGCCGGTCATGAAAAAATCTTAATCTATAATATAAAAAATAACTGCTATTCGTTAGTCTTGCTAAAACTTGAAAACGGCTGGATATATTTGGCTAATTTTTGTTTTGAATTATTTTTGGACTTCCGGGGAAGGTTTAAAAGGTGATTTTGAGGCGGTACGAAGTAAGCCGGGTCAACTAGTTAAAAATATTTTGATACAAGTGGGGAATGTTTGTTATTGCGCTCAAGGCAAAAATTCTCACACGGGCCGTAGGCGAGCCTGTTGGTTTATTCCATATTCAACCCCCAATAATTTCTACCCTATTCCGCCTTTGACCCCTAAACGTTTCCACATTCAACCCCTGAGGATTGAAAGTGGAAATTTGAGGAGCCGAGAACTGCAATAACAAACGCCCACATGGATCAAATGCGAATATCAGCACGATCGGAAAACAGCAAGATTTTCTCGTTTTTCTGTTTCCATGAATAATTCCACGTATATATGGGGGCCCGGGTCGCCATGTTACTTGTAAACAATCACAGTGTTGGTAATTAGTGTGAACTCATTAATTTATAATAGTGTCTGTTTGTAGACATGGGCTAATGGATGGACGATAGATGTTGGTTCAGTTAATAGTTTGTAACTAGGGTGGCATGGCGCTGCTGAAGGAAATAAAACTCAATAGCTAAACAAATCAAATCAAAACATTTATTTTAAATAAGCCAGTTACAGGCACTTTTGAATCGTCAAAAGACAAAAAATAAAAACAGTTCACAAATTGTTATGGTGCTACAGTCCCAGACACAAGACATAAAAACTGTGAAAGTACCGTAGATGCACATTCCAAGGAGTAGATCTCTATGGAGAAGAACGGGCAAGAAACTTCAAAACTTATTTTATAGAATACTAGCTGTTGCCAGCGGCTTCACCCGCTACAACTCGAAAATTATCCCACGGGAACATAAAATCGGGATAAAAGCTATCCTATGTGTTAATCCAGGTTATAAACTATCTGTGTACCAAATTTTAGCCAAATCCGTTCAGTGGTTTTTGCGTGAAAGAGTAACATACATCCATACTTACAAACTTTCGCCTTTATAATAGTAGTAGGATAGGCTTCACGACGTACGTAGAGCAAGTGTGTACAGGGAACATTTTTTTTTTCAGTAGGAAGCGATTTCGTTTTTACTTTGATTATTTTTTAGTTATCAAAGTGTTTGAAGTTATAGAGTGAAGAGATTATTTTTGCTTGAAACTGAGGCACGGCGGCGGTGGCGTCGCGATGTTATCAGCAATACGGAGCGGTGGCGGCGCGGCGCGGCGGCGGCTTCGTGTTCATCATTGAATGAGCCCAGGTCTAATTTAATTTGCAATTTATTGATGCTATCAACACATTTATTATAATAAATACATATCTATAAAACAGATCGCTCCAATAGAACCACAATCCTACACGTGTAGCTGCTGTATTTGCACAAGATTAATGAAGTGGTTAGGTAGTAAACGGCGCGTGGTCGGAAATTAACTTGTTGCGGTCAGTTGCTACTGTTAGAACAGGTTCTGTTTGACTTAGATTTAGTTCGGATATTATGTGTGTATAATGAATATAAATAAAAACCGGCCAAGTGCGTGTCGGGCCACGCACAGTGTAGGGTTCTGTAGTTGCCCATCAAAATACCTATGCGAACTAACTAAACTGATTCACTGAATTTAATTTTAAAAAGAAGAATTTTCAAAATCGGTCCAGGAGTCTTTGAGAAATCGGGGAAAATACATAAGAAAAAAGATTACAACGAATTTAGAACCTCCTCCTTTTTTTTAATTTAGTTAAAAATAGTTGACGATAAAAACCTACCTAACCCCAAAAAACATACAAAGCTGTAAAAATAAAGTTGACAAACTTACATTTGCAGTTGTCTCCGATACATTTTGTTTAAGAAAACATGATATCAAGTACATTTTATAAGTTGGTCGACTATTACTCGTAAAGTTGTAAAGCCTACTTAGTCATGATAATTTTCTTTTAAACTTCGTTATATATACTACTATTGTGAATTTTTTTACACTCCCAAACATAACCGTTTAGCTGGTAGAGGGGGGGGACACTCGAATCGAGCAAAATTTAGCACTTTAAAGCTTAATATTTCACAAACGATTTTTTTTATCAAAAAATTGTTAATGAAAACTACCATTATTTTTTAAAGGCCTATTTAATGATACCCCACACTAAGGGGTACGCGAGAAAAAAAAAATCCTCACTTTACGTGTAAGTACTGGAGGTACCCTAAAAAAAAATATTTTATAAGATTTTATTTTACCACTTTTTCGGCACAACAAATCCGTATATTTACACCAAATTACAGCTCTCTAGTGCTGTGCGTCTCTGAGCTAAACTGCGGACAGACGGACGGACGGACGGACGGACATGGCGAAACTATAAGGGTTCCTTGTTGACTACGGAACCCTAAAAATGAGGTGATCTACATTAAGCACCCGCTGAAATTGCATCGAAGCTAATAGTGCATTAATTGTTCCACATACGGTTCTTATCCAATTTTTTCAGGTAGGTTATATTATGTACCTACCTATTGTTTATCTAAACTTAGCTAAGTACGAGTTCCTAATAAATCAAGTATTTGTAAATAGTTTGTAAAAGCATTAAAATATGTATTTGTTTTGTAAATACATGAGTATAAATAATACAGAGGCCTTCTCACAAGATTACTGTATTTTATTAGTAGTAAGTATGCTGTAAATTCTTCATTGGTATTTACTGCGTTTATTATATAAAAAACTGAAAAAGTGCCTCTAGTCACTAGTGTACGACAAGGAACTAATTTGTTCAATCAAATTAACGTCAAAGTCCCCGTTTACTTTATTCGTCATTGCCTACGTCACAAAAGTATTAATAGAATATTTTTATATAAATACTTTTACTTATTAATACGACTTACTATAAGCTCTTAAATTATTTTTGCATTTGCATTAGTATCAACCTAAAAAAAAGTGTCATGTTAATTTAAAATTTTATTTGTAAAAGTAATCGATCTATACATGGTGTAATTGAATTCATGGGCATAAATTTAAACCAATACACTACTCTTAGTTGAAATAATGCCCACGACTTCAATTGTACCCTGTATAACTAAAAAAATTAGTGAAACATTATTTGGATGAAAACAATCAATCGCACAAAAAACGAACAACCAGAAGCAATAAAATTAATAAACCTCATAATCCTTCATCAGCATAAAGTCTATAATCCATATCGAAACCGAATCATAATACCCAATTAAAAAGCAACTCAAATAATATCAGGTAGAACTCATTTTACCAAAAGTTTCAGCCATTAATTGAAACATTCAGAAACTCAATTACCCGATTGGTTTTATTCTGCTATCCGTACTTCGTTCAGATTGGAATGGTCCCCGCAGATCACTAATGCATTCTCATTGGACAACCGCTTCGGCTGACATCGTGTCATGTCGGTTCATTCGAAATTGAAATTTGAATTACGAGTTTGGAATGAAATGTTCGTTATTTTTTTTCCGTTTTGAGAGTTTCTCTTGATTAAAGTTACGAGGTTAAGTTACTTTGGGATCACATGGTATCAAAGAGGTTTTAAACATTTTATTATGTATCATGAGTACCTATTGTTACGAGCTGGGTATTGGGATAATTTAATTAACACCAATTACCTTCTAGAACATTCCAGAACCATCTCGAAACATCTATCATTGTAGAATTTTCTAAAAACTTACAGATCAATCTTCAGTAGAATAGTCGAGAACCTTGTGGAACCTTCGAGAACCCTGCAGATTGGTCTCGGAATACGATCGATGTAACACTAATAAAAAAACTAATTAGTGACATAGGATATTTTTTACTATATTTATACACAAAATCACTCAAGGAATTTAGACAAAATTTTGATACACAATAGTTTATTACGTTTAATGACTGTAAGAAGTTCGACAGGCTTCACGAAGAGAAAGCTGCGTTCATGAGCTGGTATTTCAATAAAATATACGACAAAAGGCAGTCTGTTCAAATAAACACTTTACCCTCCTTTGCGTCGCGCAGTCGGGTAAAAAATACCACCTAACCATGAATCGGTCTACAATGAAAAATTAATTTCGTTACCAAGTTTGAAAAATGTAAAGCCTATATTTAGTAAGGATATTTTTGACAGAGCGTAAAGGACACATTTTAATATGATATGATATATTTTATTTGCATAAACGCAATGCAAACACGGTATACAGTGTGTTATTAAACATTTTAGATCAACATGTTTTGCTTAATTCTTAAGCATGCAAACTTACTTACAACTATTATACAATTTGACATACTCGTACAATACAATAAAATTATTTAAATTACAAAAAGTCATTAATATTATAAAAATTATTATTATTGAGCCATTCATATAGTTTTGTTTTAAATTGCTTGAAATTTAGTGCTTTTAATATATTTGGTAATTTATTATAAATTTTTACACACATAGCAGAAGTATTTTTATTATATTTAGCTGATCTGGGGAGCTCATCCAGCACTAGCCTGTATTGGTCACGCCGACTTCTCGAATTTATTTCTCCTGCTGTTTTGAAAATTTCTTTATATTTCCGAACAAACATGCATGCTTCGTAAATGTATAATGCAGGTAATGATAACAAACCAAGCTCCTTAAACACCGGTTGACAAGATTCAGCAGACGGAATCCCGTATATAGCTCGTAAACATTTCTTTTGGGCGACAAATGCTCTATTGTAGTCAGTACTATTTCCCCACATTATTAGTCCATACCGCAGAGAAGACTCAACATATGCGCGGTATGACATCACAGCCGTTTTTATGTTAGTCACTTTTCTAATTTGTCTCAGAGCATAAACAAACTTATTTATTTTGCTACATACGCTTTCAACTTGAGCTTTCCAGTTAAGTTGCTCGTCAATGATGACTCCTAGAAACTTAGTTGCGGCCACTTGTTTGATTTTTGGTATGTCCATTTTAAAATTAAATTGATTATTATAAGATTGATTAAATTGTATATAAACTGATTTATTTAGATTAATTGATAAATTATTATTATTTAACCACATAATTAAATTTTTAATGACGTTAATAGTATTATTTATGTCCGCTTCATGATCAATAACAGATTTATATTTTTTATCGGTAGTAACAATTATAGAAATGTCATCAGCAAAAAGAAAGCATTTATGGTTGGTTACATTAACGATGTCATTTATGTAGAGTAGATAATTTTAATAAACATTCAAAGTAGTCAAGTTTTCTTCAGATTTACAGCAGATATAGATATTTTCAATCCACTTAGTAAAGGACCTTTCTTGAGAAGCTCCCAAAAATAGCAACCTCACTAATTTTAGAAGTACCTGCCTACATACATTTTTTATTAGATTCGACGCCATTATCATTTATTTAGACTTCTTAAAATTCAATTGTAACTCCGTTTCTCATTAGTCAGAAGTCGAGAATGACATTGGAACTTTCCGAATCACCTGAGCGCTTGCTCCATTAGCCATTCATTCATTCATTCAATCACTCAACTTTGCGAATGAACGATCGTTACGTCAAAACAGATCGTGAACGAACTCACGCGGTTTGAGGTGACTTGAACATTTTTTCTGAATGAATTTTTTATTAATTTCAATGAGCTGGCTGAATTGAAATTTTCGTGAATGTTGAAAATGTTTTTGCATAAATCTCCTGAGGTTTCTTATAGGGAAAAAAATATGATGAGTTTTTTATACAGTGATTATTTTACTGCTAAAACCATATTGTTATTTATGTGCTGCTTTTATGTCATCGATATGCTTTTGGTAATAAAAATAAATAATCGACCATATAGGAAATTATTGGTAGAAATGAAAGGACAGCAATTTCATTTCAAGTATTGATATTTTTAATGAGTAATTTCTTATATCTTTGCCAGATGATTAAACAGAAAATTTGGCAGAATTAAATACGCTATTTTACATCTAAAAATTAGTTTTTATTTATTTTTCATTAGCCATTTATGTCCCACTGCTGGGCAAAGGCCTCCCCCATATTCTTCCCAGTGCTCTTTTCTAGTGGCACTTCGGACCAGCCATCGGGATAGGCATCTAGATCGTCTTGCCACCTCTTTTTAAGCCGGCCTAGGTGGCAAAAATTAGATTAGTAAACAAAAATAAAATAAACAAACCACCATCACCACCATCTTATCACATCACCATCACCCATCTTAAACACAGTACTCGTAGTGTGTGCATGCAAATTACTCTGAGTTGGTCTGGATTGTTAAGTATTTATAAAGATTCAGCGAGGCAAAATCAACAAATAATTGTTTATACATGTAAAAGAGTAAAATGAATGTAGTCATCATCATCTTCCTGCCCTTATCCCATTTTAGTTGGGGTCGGTGCAACACGATTTTTTCTTCCATTCTCCCCTATCACACGTCATAGTATCATCTACTCCTTTTTCTTTCATATCATTCCTTAGACAATCCATCCATCTCTTCTTTGGCCTTCCTCTTCCTCTCCATCCATCAACATTCATACTCATCACTCTCTTATTCACATGAATGTAGTAATTAAAAAAATAACTAAAGTGAAAAAGAAAGCAAATTCTGAAACCACTGTAACATTAATTTTTCCTTATTACATTGCCTTACCTACAAAATACATTAATATGAATATAATTTACAAGTGTTTCTGATTTCCTGGTACCTTAGAGTAAATACACAACCTAAAAGTAAATGCCACATATTCCAGGAACTTTTGAAACCACTGCGTTGTCCGACTGTGTGCTTCAAACACAGTTATTTGCTCTTCAAGAAATTACATTATTGTATTATTGAATCCCGTTCTGAGAAAAATGAAGGCGGTATTGCACTCGTGTTGCTTTGAGACTTATTGGATATGTTATTTAATTTTATTATTTTACTTAATAAGTGTAAAATAAAGGTACTCTAAAAAACATGCCTAAACAAAAACACTTCTTTCAAAAAATGTGTTTGCTTGTGAGTGTTTGGCAATTGTAAGTGACTCCAACTAATAGCTTGTCTAATCACACGTAGGTAAGCTGAGGGTGTTGTTTGTTGATTTAGTTTAAAGCAATTATAATGGCAATAAACACAGTTTCCTTTATTTATTTCTATACTTAACTATTTCTAAGCTAACTGTCATTAGTCAGCGAAAACAATTTTGAAGAACTCAGAAATATTTAAGATATCCAAAAGATGACTTCAATACTTTCAAAGTCGTTTTCGAAATTCAAAACACTTTGAAATAGATTTATGTAACGAGAACCTACATCCTACGGTAGCCGTAACCCAATGAAATGAGTTGACCAATGATAATGAACGTAACTACTACTCTGATAATGAACCATGTTCATTATCAGAGTATTCAGGTACGAAACCCCGATCACTTTCAGTTACAAAAAAGACTTCTAAATAAAAGGTTTATTGAACGCTACTTGCCTAAATAAATAATAAATCTTTTTATTTCATCATTTCTGTATCCTTCAAAATCTAGGTAACAATTTTATAATATAATCTCTTGATTGCCAAGGTGCCACGTTCTCCGATGACCTATTTCGTCGTTTGTACAATATTTGTTTATCTAATTTATAAAGCACGTCCTTCCTAATTACTTTGGGTATCTCGTTAATGAATGTTTATAAATTAACGTAATCTCGAGTTCTTTACGAAGTACTGAGGCATGAATTGCCGACAGATGGAACGATAATTTATACAAGGACATGGAAATACGAGAAAACCGTGGAATATGGAGGAAAACAAATAATTGAGTTAATAATTATCTCATCATCATCATCAGCCTTAGGATATGATGTAGGATATGAATGAAATAGCCTACAAAAAGTTTCTGTATCCTACACTGAAGATGATTCAAAATCTTTCTTTTGGCCTTTTGATACGTTTTCTCGGTAAGATAACTCTTTTGAATGGGAAAAGGTTAAGAAAAAAATCTTTGGGATTGTAGAATATAAAATTTGAAAACAGGTCAAATTAACCGAAAACCCTAAAAAAGCAGGTGGGACAGACTCGATGCTGAAAGCAGAGGACTCATGTACAGCAGTATAGACTGCGATATGCTAAGTTGAAAGATCAAGTAAAGAGAAATGAAACAAAAGTTGTGCATAAGTTTATCAGTAACATTTGAATAATTAATAGATAACTTAACTTATTTAGTCTCCACGACACAGGGAATTCTAGTGTGGAGGGTAGTGATATTTAAATTTGTACTACTTTGTTAAACAATAAAGTTTTATTATTTAATTAAATTTTATTTTTAAATATTCAATACTGTATTTCTGGAAAAAGTTGCCTAATTTGATGGCCAATCAGTTATATCCTACGATTGTCAAAACGACAATTGAACGGTTTTGTAGAACATTCAAACGGCGTGAATCAGGACAAGACTTTGAAATCGGTTTTAGCGATAAATTATGATGGTGGATTGCCAACTAGGTCTCAAAATAATATTGTGTAGTTTTATACAATAAATAAATAGAGTAATTGTTGGTAACCTATCATTATTATTAATTCAATATTTAAATCCCTATTCACCGTTCCGTTTGATGGTAATTACAACGACAACCAGCTTGTCAAAACTGAGACAATGATTGACAGCAGTAATTGAGGATAATTGAAACTATTTGCGCTTCCTATTAATTGGTGGACCGTAAGTTCACTTCCTCAAAATTTATCGTCGAGCAACAAGCCTGGATTTAAATCAGAAATTCTCGGAACTTTAAAATAAAATTATATTGACTGGTCCTTTGTTAGATATAATTTTATTCCTAAGTGATTGAACTGGTAATATAAACGTACGACAAGATGATTGAGTGTTCGTCAATCAATCAATCCATCGTTCCTTATTCAATATTGATGTGGAAAACTAGGACTCAATGATAGTTGAAAAGTTTCACTAATCATGACCTTATTATTAATATTTGTTGGTCTAGCGGAGCCTAGTACAAAATAATCTGTTGTATGTGTGAATTAACGCACTAATACCTACTTTGAGTAAATTAAAATAATCATCATCTTCAGCTGGAAGACTTCTACTGTTCAAAATCAAATGTTTTTATTTCACATGGGCCCATATTTATAAAACGTCGACAACCAGGTGCTCGATTCGGGTTGGTCGATTCCATGGAGAAGAACCGGCAAGAAAATCCATGGTTAATCTTTTAAAGAATGTTTAATAAAGACGTCCCATTTTCACAATTCCTAAGTTCAAAAATTCTCTCAAAACGGTAAAGGAAAACATCACTAGAAAATAGTCATAATTCCCAGAACAAAAATTGAAGGCGTCTACCAATGCTTTGGTTGCCAGGGTCTTGGTACTGTCTTGTCATTGTCTGGGTGGGAGAACTCATTTGATGATTTTACCACATGAACAAAAAAAATGGCGTTTACCAAATCACATTGAGCCTGCGTGTATGGTTACGGGCTGCTGTCTTTTACAGACTGGATGCATATGTCTAAAATAAATGGGTAAAACGCTCGGTGTAGAACTGCCAGTTTCCCTGTCCCTGATCAATTTGAATTTCTCCAAAATTCCCATGATTTGAATTTTTATAGGCAAACGTTTCAATATTTAAAGGCAATCCATCCTAGACCACATCACGATGACTTTACTTCAGGTAAAACAGCCAAAAGCGCAAAAAATAAGGTTGAATATGCAATGACCCTCAACATTCTCAAGTGCTGGCAACCAAAGGGATGAGAGGTTTCGTATTTCTTTGCTAGAACTCTTTTACCAAGAATTCCACTTTAATTACTTAGGTACAGCCCAAATATATACGAGTTTGACCTTATAATTCAGCAGTATTTTTACTAACGTAAGCACATTTTGACCTTTATCCCGATATCCGTTTAAAGTCAAAATTCAAAGTGACATGACGTTGGAATTAAGCGGTATTATGACAACAATTATCAGGAACCCGTGTCAAGTTTAATGTCATATTGTGACGTCACATGTCATGACATCATGGACGATAAGATATCTATTTCGGTAGACTGTGGACGAAAATAGAATAACTTGTGTAACCTTAGCAGTTGCGATTTCTTTTGTTTTTGGTAGATACGCAATATTATATTATACTGAATATCTGGTTGACCGAGCATCTCTCGGTTTTAAAAATGTCTATATCTTGGGAACCGAGAACTTTTCACAAACCAAATAAACAAGAATTGTTCGTTTAAAGATATTAGATTAGATTTTTTTTTTTTTTTTTTGCGTGGTAAAATCATCAAATGAGTCCTCCAACCCCGGGCAGGGCGGGAGGGACTGTCAGACTTCTACTGACTAAAATCCACGGTGTCCTTCATAGCCTGTTACGTTCCGGGGTTACGGTTAGGGAATAATCCCGCGACCCCGGCAGGCTTTGGCCCTCTGAGAGGGGGGCCCCGTCATTATGCTGACGCTCTTTGAGGCGCGCGTGGGACACAACGCGCCGTCGACCCGGGCATGGTCCTTGGTCGGGCAGCGAGTTGCCCTTTACTCGCTGCCCGCATGCCCGCGCCTACGGTGGCCGGAGATCATCTTGCGACGTCCGTCGCCGTGGGCGCCTACCACTGCGGCTGGGGCGGAGGGAGGACGCTGTCCTCTCTCGCTCGCGGCCTGCCTCCTCCTTGACGAGCATTACTGCCTCGCAGAAGGAGCTGACCGCTTCCCACTCCGTCTCGCCCCGCAGCATGGCCGCAACCAGTGCCGGGGGCGAGAGGTCTCCGCCTATCGCAGCCGTGAGGACACGTCGGTGCTCCGCCCAAGCTGGGCAGTCTTGCACCGTATGCTCCACCGTGTCCTCCGGGCGATCTTCGCAGTGGTGGCACCCAGGCGTCTCCTCCTTTCGCATCAGACACAGGTACCTCCCGAAACTTCCGTGTCCGGTGAGGACCTGCGTCAAGCGGTAGGTCAGGACGCCATGACTTCTCTCCAGCCACTCCTCAAAGAGGGGTCTTACCGCCGCAATTGCGGCGTGCCCGATTAGATTAGATTTAGAACATTTTTGGTATTTGTTTTTTTTTATCAAGAGTGCATCTGGAAAACATACTATGTTACTCTTTTTTTATCAATTGATCCAGAGTTAACACTCACCGCCACCTAACCACGAGACGACGCAACAGCGCGCACGCATGAGTGCACGCAACCTTCCCAACAAATCGATACGACACACTAGTTCCGGAGGGACGGACGAGATGGCGCTGTCCGCAGCTATATAAGCACCGGAGCTTGCCTGACCAGGAGGGACTCTGGAAAAAACTTCTTGTCGTTTACATTGTATTCTAACTGACGACAATTTAAATTCATAACGGTTTTTCAACATAAAAATATTATTTGTAATTAGAAGCAAGTATAGCAATTATAAGTCATTATACCAGGAAGAGTCGCTTTATTTCCCTGAAGAACACACAAACCAAAACATTGGACCTCCGAAGCCGAATAGAAGAAAAGAGGAATCAGCAGTGGGTTGGTCATCCGTATCGTTCCTTCCCTTCTCCCCCTTTTATTTGTGCTAAAACTGTGACTGATTACAGGTAATTCGCCTTGGTTCGCGTAATCACACCGAGGTGTTTGCAGGAAAACCGTGAGTACCCTTATTTTTCATAAATCGCCAGAATGAGTCTAGGTTCGGAAGATTTAGATAAAGTTTCAGTCCGTAGTAAATCTCCTATACCAGTGTTACAAAATGCTAGCGATAAGATTCAAGATTTAAATAGAAAAAGGGGTACAATAAGGGGTAGGTTGACACTTTTTACGAAATTTGTAACTGCCCTGATCAGTGAACCGTTAAACGATAAAAAATTAACGGAATTAAAGTTAAGATCAGATAGTGCTAAATCATTAATGCATGATTTTAACTTAATTCAGAGTTCTATAGAGGAATTAGTTTCGGAGAAAGAATTATCTCAGCAACTAGATATTCGTGAATCCTTTGAAAATTCCTACTATACGGTTTTCACAGAGGTTGACTGTTTATTGCAAAGCATTAGTAACCCTAGTTCTGCTATTAGTGATAAATCTAAGTGCAACTCAAACCCGTTGGTTAAATTGCCCACTATAACTTTGCCTTCATTTGATGGGTCATACAATGCGTGGCTTGGGTTTAGAGATACCTACCTTTCCTTGGTCCATAAATCAACACAACTTGATGAAATTCAAAAGTTTCATTATTTAAAATCTGCTCTAACAGGGAATGCCAGTCAGGTAATAAAATCATTAGAGTTTTCATCAGAAAACTACATGATAGCATGGGATTTGCTTAACCATAGATATAACAACAGCAACTTACTAGTGCATAATCATGTGAAAGCGTTATTTTCTTCACAGTCAATGACAAAAGAATCACCTCATCATATCAGAAAATTAATAGATGTAGTGCTAACGAATTTACGTGCGTTAAAGACGCTCGGGGAACCCACAGAGGGGTGGGATACCCTCATTATTTTTATAGTTGTCTCAAAATTAGATTTGGCTACGGAAAAGGAATGGGAACAACACAAAAGCATTCTAGGTAGTGAGAAATCAAAGTTGTCCCAGTTACTGGAGTTCTTAACGAATAAAGCTAATACGTTGGAGATGGTGCAGGCTAATCATCATCTCCACCCTCCAGGGAATAAGTCAGTCCCTGAGAATAAATCAAACTCGCGAAGAACTCATAGTTTTGCATCAACTAATAACTCCACTCAGAATAAATCTAAGAATAAGCACACTCGTGAGTGTGTTGTGTGTAACGGCAATCATGCGTTATATACGTGCAACCAGTTCTTGAAATTATCAGTGAAAGATAGGTTGGATACCGTGAACAAGAATAGTCTGTGTGCAAATTGTTTACGTAAGGGACACACCCCGAAGGATTGTTATTTTGGTCCGTGTAAGCAATGCAATCTCAAGCATAACAATTTATTGCATGATGAAGGTAGTGATGACAGCGCATTAATATCTGAACCTTCTGATTCATCTGCAGTTCTACATACGCAAACTTATCTATGTTCAGAACGTAATAACGAGTATCCTATCGTGAAGTCGGAATTATTAGATACCGCTTTATTGTCCACTGCAATTATCGAAGTCGCGGGTAAAGACAACAAGTATCATAAGGCACGCGCTTTACTTGACAGTGGTAGTCAGCATAGTCTCATTTCTGAGTCATTACGCAATAAATTAAATTTGAAGTCGATACAGTCCGCTTATCAGATCGTAGGAGTGGGACAGTCGGTCTCACATTCTGCTCAGATATGTGAAATAAAACTCAGATCTTTAAACGACAATAATTATCATACAAATATTAAATGTTTAGTCCTACCCACAATAACTAATATGATACCTACTTTTAAAATTAATTCTAACTCATTAGCTATACCTAACGGATTACGTCTAGCAGACCCCACTTACTGCAATCCGTCCAATATAGATTTATTGTTAGGGGTTGATCATTTTTGGGATTTATTAATCGAAGGCAGAATTCGCTTAAGTAACGGACCTCATCTCCAAAACACCAAGCTAGGGTGGATAGTCGCTGGCCCCATTCACTTTGAACCTAGGCGCATTATTCCGGTTCAATGTAACTTTACTCAAACTTTAGAAATTGGGGAGCAATTAAGAAAATTTTGGGAGATAGAGGAAGTGTCATGCCAAAATAATAACTTCTATTCACAAGAAGAACAAGCCTGTGAGAAGCTATTTATAGATACAACTAAACGTTTAGCCGATGGTCGGTTCTCTGTGCGCATACCGCTTAAAGACTCGATAAATAAGCTCGGTGATAGTTATGAAACTGCTAAAAGCCAGTTTCTGACACTCGAAAGAAAACTTGAACGCAAACCTCAGTACAAACAGATGTATAATGATTTCATGAAAGAATACCTAAGGCTGGGACACATGACTCGTGTTGAACATTGCACAGCACCAACTAATTATTTTCTACCTCATCATGGTGTATTCCGTGAAGATAGTGTCACAACAAAGCTACGCGTAGTGTTTAATGCTAGTCAACCAACGTCATCGGGAAAGTCGCTTAACGACCTCCAGATGACGGGCCCTCCTTTACAAAATGATTTGTTTGCGATTCTATTACGCTTCCGTCAATATAACTACGTTGCGTGTGGTGACATCGAAAAGATGTTCCGACAGGTATTAATACAGGAGGATCAAAGGCATTTACAGATGATCATATGGCGTGAATCCCCATCTGAACCACTTTCTATGTTTAAACTTAATACCGTGACATATGGTACTGCATCGGCACCCTATCTTAGCATGCGATGCGTTAGACAGTTAGGGCATGAATGCACTGATGCAGATATTTCGCGTACACTTTTAAATGACATGTACGTTGATGACTGTATTTTCGGAAATGATGATAAAGCGGAATTAATACGCATTTGTAAGGGTGTGATTGAAGTATGTAAGTCAGGTTGTTTACCGTTACGAAAGTGGGTATTCAATTCAGATGAAATTGCAAAAGAAATCGTTAAAACTGAGGACGGTCAATCGAAACATTTCACACTAGATGAGAATTGTTCAAACAAAACCCTGGGTTTAGGTTGGTTGAACAATCATGATGAATTTCACTTCACTTCTAGAATAAAAGAAATCTCAATTCCGATAACTAAACGCTTAATCTTATCTGTTGTGTCGCAAGTGTACGACCCATTGGGTCTGCTTAGCCCTGTTATCATTAAAGCAAAAATACTATTACAGAAATTGTGGTTATACAAACTAGATTGGGACGACGAAGTACCACCTGACATTAGAGACAAGTGGGAAAAGTTCGTTACTTCATTATCCGCATTACGCGATATTCGAGTTCCTCGTCACATAATATGTACTAACCCTATTCGAACAGAGTTGCATATATTCACTGATGCTAGCGAAAACGCTTATGGCGCGTGTGCATACGGCCGTAGCTTCAGTGAGACCGGTGACGTAACAGTGAGACTGATTTGTTCAAAGAGCCGTGTCGCTCCTGTCAAACCGGTTAGCATACCGCGTTTAGAATTGTGTGGCGCGCTCGTCGGCGCAACTTTATTAGAACGAATAACTAAAGTACTTAAGCTTAAATTTGATAAAATAACTTGCTGGACGGACTCGACTATTGTGCTGGGCTGGTTAAGAATGTCGCCTCAACAGCTAAAGCCCTTTGTTCAAAATCGTGTAGTGCAAATCAGTGAATACAGCAGCGATACAAAATGGCTGCACGTCGATGGAAAACATAATCCAGCCGACTTAGTTTCTCGAGGTACCAGTTTAAACGATTTAATACGAAATAAAACGTGGTGGAACGGTCCTTCCTTTTTATGGAATAGGGTAACGGAGTTTCAATCGTCCATCACACCACATAATTTTCAAGATTGTTTGCCAGAACTAAGAACAAACCAAATAACTGTCATGTCTTGCAACAATAATAATTATTCTTGTGTAGATTTCAAAAGGTTTTCTTCATTTTGCAAACTTCAACGCGCTTACGCATTCGTTCTAAGATTCATTCATAATACTAAATTAAAAAATAAGTCTGAACGTTTGACAGGCCCCTTGTCAGTAAAAGAATTAAATAATTCATTGAATTTTATCACTAAAAGAGTTCAAATAGAATCATTTCCAGACGAACATGACGCCTTAGTAAACAAACGGCCAATTAAATCAACTCGTAACTTACTAAGTTTAACTTTATTTCTAGATGAAAAAGGCATTATCCGAGTGGGAGGTCGATTGTCTAATTCACGTGACTTCTCATATAACAAGAAGCATCCCATGCTATTATGTGGTAAGCACTATGTTACTCAACTTATTTTCGAGCAAGGTCATTTGAGGTTATTACATGCTGGGCCTCAACAGCTGTTAGCTCACATAAGAGAGACCTGGTGGCCCTTATGTGGGAGGAACTTAGCTAGAAAGGTTGTAAAACAATGTAAAATGTGTACTCGCATGAAAGGTGAAACAGTGCAACCAATCATGGGAAACTTGCCACAGGAACGGATAACCATTGATTCTCCTTTCATGAATAGCGGTGTTGATTATGCAGGGCCACTTTATATTTTGAACCGAAAGGGAAGGGGCTCTAAACTTGAGAAGTGTTATCTATGCTTATTTGTTTGCTTCGCCACTAAGGCGTTGCACCTGGAACTTGTCACTAATTTAACATCAGAATACTACATTTTAGCTTTAAAAAGGTTTATCTCCCGTAGAGGAAAACCACATTGCATATTCTCTGACCACGGTAGGAATTTTGTAGGAGCTAAAAGGGAACTTACAACTTTCTTATCTAGGGAGTCTCAACCTATTGTTAATTATGCTTCATCTAATGGTATAGAATTCAAATTTATACCACCTTATGCTCCTCATTTTGGCGGTTTGTGGGAAGCGGGGGTGAAATCCTGCAAACACCACATTACACGGGTGTTAGGCAATAGTCACTTAACCTACGAGGAGTTCAGTACGGTTCTGGCACAAATAGAAGCTGTCCTGAATTCCCGTCCTATGTACTGTTTATCCCCAGATCCATCAGATTACACCCCCCTCACACCTGCACACTTCCTGATTGGCCGACCACTGACCTCACATGCAAGCGAAGACATTGCACTCAGTACTCCACTACATGCACTATCCCGCTACAAGCGTCTGGAACAGCTGAGGCAACACTTCTGGAGGCGATGGTCGGCTGAGTACATTGGAGAGCTACAAACCCGCACAAAATGGAAGGAGACAAGGGGAGTCTTAGCACCTAACACTTTGGTGCTTATAAAGGAGGATAATCTCCCACCGCTGAAGTGGCGGTTGGGAAGAATTTTATCTGTGTTCCCAGGGAAGGATGGTGTGCCACGAGTAGCTAGCATCCAAACAGCTAACGGGATCATCGAGAGGGCATTCTCAAAAATTTGTCCCTTGCCTGCCTCCACAAACGACGAGGATGCAGCAGCAACAGAGCCAGTTCAAAGCCGTTGAGAGCAAGGGAGAAGCTCTCAAGGCCCGCCGGCATGTTTATAACACTCACCGCCACCTAACCACGAGACGACGCAACAGCGCGCACGCATGAGTGCACGCAACCTTCCCAACAAATCGATACGACACACTAGTTCCGGAGGGACGGACGAGATGGCGCTGTCCGCAGCTATATAAGCACCGGAGCTTGCCTGACCAGAGGGACTCTGGAAAAAACTTCTTGTCGTTTACATTGTATTCTAACTGACGACAATTTAAATTCATAACGGTTTTTCAACATAAAAATATTATTTGTAATTAGAAGCAAGTATAGCAATTATAAGTCATTATACCAGGAAGAGTCGCTTTATTTCCCTGAAGAACACACAAACCAAAACACATCAATATTATCACCCAGACACAGAACAAATGATCGTGCTCATCACACAAACATATGTCCTGGGTGGAAATCGAACACACGACCCCCGGCATAGTCAGGGTCACTAACCACTAGACCAACAGGCCTTAAAATGATGTGTCTAGCCCTCTCCAAGTTTGTTTGCTACCTACGCCACTGGCTCCATGTACAAGTTAGTTTTTGTAACAATTGCATGTGACAGGCACGCCGGGAATTGAACCGCACGTGTGTACGAGCGGAACATGAGTTTGTCTACCTTTCACGTCACTAGGGGAATGGAGGATGTGTGGTTGAACTGTATAGTGTATTTATCATGGAGCTTCAAAACTGTGAGACGTGAAGTTTTAAGTAGAAGGAAAAGTGTCCTTATAGGAGTTTTCATGTTTTATGACTTAACACTTTTGGAACTTTGACGTTAATTGAACGGATCATGCCGCTTACGACACTTATTTCTTCATAATGAACTAAACTACGTAAATATACCAAAACATAGCTTACGCCTGAAACTGCTTGCAATAGTTTCGAGTAGAACAATGAATAATAAAATAATTTAAGCATTATTTAATTAGGATCTCCAACTTACATAATTATTTCCTGTTGACTTCCTCGTTAATCTGAAAAAACAAGAAATAAAATTAAGTAATCGTAAAAGTTAACTCAGTCGCTATATAGCCGCTTTTTCATTTTCTATACAATAAACGCCGTACATACTTCAAATACGCTGTACGTAAAACGGAAATCTTGTGATAAAACTTTGGGCTGGTGGTAACCAACTCCGAATCACCACCGTAGTACCCTTTTTGGTTGGGTGGGAAGCACAAAAGATTTTAGACTTCAAAAGCAATACGTAACCAAAAAAAAACAAACATCTAAAAGACGAAGACAGATTTACTTCACAAAATCGGAACCAACCCTCTTCAATAACAGATGGAGAACTATGCAGTGCTTGCAGCAAAACCAATCTATTCCTCGTTTTAAATCCTCCGGCCTGACATCCGAATGGACCCGATGGGCTGGAAAATAGGGTTCCCCAACTAATTGATATGTACCCATTTGTGTTCTCCAAAAGTCGTTTGTGGTTTGGGATTTGCAAAAATGCTCGTATTGGCTTAAAACTTCTCCAGTCACTAGGATTTTTTCACACACAAACACAATTCTTTTAACGAAAATAATCATAAAAAAAATTGATGGATGACTTGATTGATGGATCCCTAATATCTTGTAAACACAATTACATGTTTTTTATTTAATCTCTATTGTTTTAGAGGAACTGCCCGACGGATTGGAAAAAATATACTATATCTTTGTATAATGATAGCGATTCATGAGAAAAAATTGAATATTCAAACATCACGCTACGACCCTTAGGAGGTGAGCAGCGTGTGGCACTGCGGGAAACAGCTAGTTTGTTCAATAAACTCCAACATTGCTATAAATAATCCTAGGTAATAAACTGTATTGGAATCCCTTCAATTTTATTTATAAAGTTGATACTTCGTTTAAAATACCTATGAATGTAAGTAATAAAGACATCCGTTACTTTTATTCGCAGCATGGCCGCAACCAATGCCGGGCGCATTGGTTGCGGCCATGCTGCGGGGCGAGATGGAGTGGGAAGCGGTCGCCTCCTTCTGCGAAGCAGTCACGCTCGCGAAGGAGGAGGCGGGCCGCGAAGGAAAGAGGACAATGTGCTCCCTCCGCCCCACCCGCGGTGGTGGGCGCCCACGGCGACAGACGTCGCAAGACGATCTCCGGCCACCGGAGGTGCGGGCATGCGGGCGGCGAGTAAAGGGCAACACGCTGTCCGAACATGGACCATGCCCGGGTCGACGGCGCGTTGTGTTCCACGTGCGCCTCAAAGAACGTCAGCAAAATGACGGGGCCCCCCTCTACAGGGCCAAAGCCCGCCGGGGTCGCGGGACTTTTCTCATTACCATGACCCCGGAACATAAAGGGCTATTGAAGGACACCATGAATTTTAGTCAGTACGAGTCTGACAGTAGGGAGGACTCATTTGATGATTTTACCATGATAAAAAAAAATTATACAGACATTAAATTCGTTATTATATAGGTCATTCGTCAATATTGACTAGGCAAGGCTATTCGTTTAGTCCAGATTAATTCAGATTTGCATTAATTCAAACTGACTAATCAAACACGACTACCGATTAATTAAATTCATCGACTGACTGATTTTACTAATTGTAATTATGATGATCGTGTTCAATATTATTGAAATGGAAAATCCTAGCTTTTATTTTAGTTTGTATTTATATACAAACTAAAATAAAAGCTAGGATTTTCCATTTACTGATACGTTACGTGCTACACTGCTAAGTGAGTACCCAGCCTAATAGGTATTAGTATGGTAGAATAATAATAAAAATGTAAATAAAAAATATCTAAGTCGACTTTGCGCACAAGTGTTCCAAAGTCAACTAGAGTATGATAAGGCGCTTAAAAGTGCGCAATTTGATGCTCTTTTGTCTTCGAATGTTCGAACCTAGTCCGGTCAATTTAGACAGAAAAATGTGAGTGAAATTACATAAAGTCCCAGCAAGCTGAATTTTTGTGAAGTTGTTCAAAACATAATTATAAACAATGTCTAGAAGTTCCCCATCATTCCCCTGTAAGGAAAAAAAAATATTCAAGGTCAAAGGTAAAAAAAATGAGTTTTTCGCGATTTTCAGCAAAACGGTAAGTTTTATCATACAAGTACCTCAGACAAAAATTGTAGATCATAAAATTATCTATAAAAATGTGTTAATACTTTTTTTCTTACGAGCCACCGTTTCAGAGATATAACGATTCAAAAAGTTATAAAAGTTGTTATCGTCATATGCATCTAATGAGGTAGTGTACTTAGCGCGTTCTTTTTAACGTGGTTTCCCCAGTAGGCCTACTCCACGGGTCAGTTGTGATCCTGTATATTGTAAAACTATTGCAAAATGACGGAAATGTTCAAAGATTGGGAAAGATAAAAGCGATGTAAATGAAAAAAAGTGTTGAAGTTTATTCGTCTCATTCGTAAGTTTCAAATTCTTGTTCTTCTTCTCGATCTTCTTCTCCTGCTTCTTCATCATCTTCATTTTGGATGCAAGTAAATTGAACACAGGGACAGGCACGCTTTTATCTTTCCCAATCTTTGAACATTTCCGTCATTTTGCAATAGTTTTACAATAAACAGGATCACAATTGACCCGTGGAGTAGGCCTACTGGGGAAACCACTTTAAAAAAAACGCGCTAAGTACACTACCTCATTAGATGCATATGACGATAACAACTTTTGAATCGCTATATCTCTGAAACGGTGGCTCGTAAGAAAAAAAGTATTAACACATTTATAAAGATAATTTTATGATCTACAATTTTTGTCTGAGGTACTTGTATGATAAAACTTACCGTTTTGCTGAAAATCGCGAAAAACTCATTTTTTTTACCTTTGACCTTGAATATTTTTTTTTCCTTACAGGGGAATGATGGGGAACTTTTAGACATTGTTTATAATTATGTTTTGAACAACTTCACAGAAATTCAGCTTGCTGGGACTTTATGTAACCTCGAATGTCTAAATTGACCGGACTAACCTGTAACTGTACATAACAGGTGAATGCTCGCGGCGAGGGAGCGCCTTTATAAAATCTCGGTGAACGATATAATTAACTCAAGCCTGGCCAGCATAAATAAAGTATTTTTTCATTTTTATGGATGAAGAGCAAAAATATACACAGTAAATAAATAAGCACACCACACTATGTATGTATTCGACTACATACATACTCCCTATTAAATGTAGGTATACTCATAATACTGGTTTAAAGCCGCCAGTGTTTCTCGGTAACGGGAAGCAAAATAAGTGGACCAGTGTTACTGGTATATTTACACATCTGTGCACATTCATGCACCTAGCTCCGACCATTTTACTTTTCTTAATAGTAATTTGATCAACACTGGCTAGATTTTTGTTGAAAAGAAGGTTAAAAACTGAGAGTAACAAATAAGCATCCAAGCAAAGGATGTTAATTTGACCTCCACAACGCGGTTGTTGAGTATAATGATAACCGTTTTTTTTTTTTTGTAACATCATCGAATGGTGCTCCACGTGTTTAGGAGGGATTGTCAGACTCGTACTGACAAACGGTTTCCTTCAATAGCCTTTGACATATCAGGGCCACGGTTACGGGCATGCAGACGGCGAGTAATGGGCGACTCGCTGACCGATCATGGACCATGCCCGGGTCGACGGCACGTCGTGTTCCACGCGCGCCTCAAAGAGCTCAATGACGGGGTCGCGGGACCAACGAGCTACCTTGACTTCGGAACGCAATGGCTATTGAAAGACACCGTGGATTTTAAGTAAGTACAAGTCTGTCAGTCCCTCCTGCTCTGGGTGGGAGGTCTCATTTGAAGATTTTACCACGCTAAATAAAAGGGTAATGGGTTACCTGATAAAACCGTCCCGCGACTCTGATAGGGTTTGGCCCTCTAAGGTCCCTGTCAAATTGATAGCCTACATCATCCCACTGCTGGGTAAAGGCTCTCCCCATGACTTTCAATTTTCACGATCCAGGGCCAAAGTGGACCAAACTGGTCATCGGTTTTGTCAAGCTCGTCCCGCCATCTTCTACGAGGTCTACCGCGACGCCGTCATTGTCCTGTGCCTTCATTCGCATAAAGTCAAAACAAAACCTAACCAAAATGTAAAAGATTTAATAGAACTGTTTTCATCAAATCGTTTCGCTGGAACATTACACATCAGTGCATACAAAACCACTCAGCTGCCACCAGCAAGTACTTTGCATTTATTCAGTGTTTGCATGCAAAATGAAGGTATTTCCTTTGGTGAGCTTGAACAAACAGGGTTTTCTTCCTAGAAATCTGGTATTGGAAACTGTTCATGAATATGCAGTGATCATGCACTTACTTGTACGCGTCTGCGGGTAGTTGCCGAGTATTGATTTTCTTTAATGGCCAGTTGTGTTCAACAAATGCTTTCTATACCATTACGAACAAGATTCATTTTAGCAAAAAATAGTCTTTTTTTTAAATTTCAAGCTGTCATTAGAATTTGAACCGAGTTTTACTGAGCGATGTTAGGATAATTATGACAAATTATGAATATTTTATTTTTATATCTAGTTTTACATGTGCGGTATGTCTATTTTCACGCTAGAACAAATGTTTTAATATATCTTATCAAGTGCTTAAATATAAAGTTTCATGGTTTTATCTTTTAAAATTAAGAAATCCCATACAAACTTTCAACCCCTATTTCAACCTCTTCATCCCCTTTTTCGCAATAAAAGGTAGCCTATGTTCTTTCTCAGGGTCTAAAGATTGTCTGTGCCAAATTTCATCAAAATCGGTTGAGAGGTTTAAGCGGGAAAGCGTAACAGACAGACAGACAGAGTTACTTTCGCATTTCTAATATTAGTTCGGATTGTCATGACAGAAAAATAGGTGTAAAATAAAAAAAACGCTGCGAACAAAATGTAAACATACATTTACTAAAATTACCCTGAAAACCGTCTCATTTACGGTTGGTACGAGACAGGACCACGCCACTTAAACACCGATTACCATTTGTCAGAACACAAAATGGCGTTCGAATTAAGTGGAGTTATGACAACAATTATCACGGACCCGTGTCAAGGATATGACGTCACATGTCACGACAATACGAACGATAAGTACGACGGAAGATTTTAGTAATACTGAAGAATTTGTTTGGAGATTTTCTCTCCAAACAAATTCTCTCTCTGACATTTTTTTTTATTTTTGTGATATCTCAATTTTATTCTTAAGAAAAACTAAGCTGTAACAACAATACCTACATCAAAACATACAAGACCAAGCCAACCAAATAATTCGGTCTGTACCTGTTTGATTCACAATTCCTCACTACGACCAAAATACCCCTAAAATCCACCTCAAGTAATTCCAGTGAAGTTTGATTCACACAAACGAAATTCAACCTACTACGTCATACTAATACGGTCTTTATTGCCTATTTGATATTTTGAATGGCCACTCTAACAAATTGTTGGCAAACCGATATTTATGGAATGGACGACTTCCCCTAAATTCATAGTGTGATTTCTGAATCAAGGCTACATAATCTTAAGTTTTGAAATAGTCTTAACCGCTGTAAAGCAATCAAAATAAGTCGACTGTCATAGGTTGGCTATCTGTCAAGCCATCAAAATAAGTCGTAAAATGATGAGCACTTTTCCCAAGCCCAATCTTTTTTTTAAGGCCTATTCAGACCTGAGCGATATTCGCTGCCGCTGTGGGTAGAGGTACATTCCGCGCGGGTTTCGCTCAGGTATTTAGTATCAAGTACCGTGGCTAGAGCGACCTGAGCGATATTCGCTGCCGCTGTGGGTAGAGGTACATACATACCGCGCGTTATTCTACCCACAAGAATAGCGAAATCCGTTTTGGTGTGAACAGTAATATTACCGCATACCCACTGGGTTTTCTCTGCCGCAGACGGTAGCGAATACCGCTTAGGTCTGAATAGGCCTTTATGGTGGTAGAATATTCAAATGATTCCTCCTGCCCTGACTGTCAAACTTGTATTGACTTAAATCCATGGTGATCCTTCAATAGCCCTTTACGTTCCAGGGTCACAGTTACCTGATAAGACAGCGCCACGACCCCGGCAGGCTTTGGTCCTCTAAGAGGCCATGTCAGGTTGCTGAGAGCTTTTTGAGGGACGCGTGGAATAGGACACGAGGCTGGGTTTTCAGGTAGACGCTGTCCTCTCCCTCACGCGTCCCACCTCCTCCTTTGCTAGCATGACTGCTTCGCAGAAGGAGGCGACAAAATATCCCAATCTACCGTAAACACAAAGAAAGGTCTTAACGCACATTTAATTCACTTCCCCGATAGCTAAACAAAGCGCTAGATCAAAGTAATGCCGTTTTTATTGCGTACGACCCCATTTGTTTAGTTTCTACTAACAGATTGCCTGCAGACCAATATTTATGGAAGGATCGTGCCACCGCTGGGTTCGTGTTCGCAGGTTCCAACCGGTTTTAACCTGTTTTACTACGTGATTATTGGTTTTTGTGGCTTCTCTTGTATTTATATGAACAGTTAGAAACAAAATCGTGGTTGTAAATTGTTTTGCTTTAGGTTATTCATAGTGTAAGGTTAATAGAGTTTTTTAACAAAATAAAAATAATAACGTTTTTCTTTTTAGGTTTATACTGTCAATCTATGAGCCAAGGACGGCGACGACATGGCACTAAGACACCTAGGCACTACTTGGTCGTTTTTAAGTTAGTAATTTAAAATTTTTAGTCAGTACCTACGTGTTTGCGCCATACAGGGCAAACAGACACCTGAATTTGGTACACTCCAAAAAAATTATAGTAACCGGTTCGACTCATTTGATGATTTTCAAACCCTAACAATTTTTTTTTTTACAATTTTGTTTTAATATTACAATCTAGCCTAAAAAGGCTAATAAGCATATTATAAATGAGAAAGGATATTTATACGGATGAATGTTTTTTTCTCAGACACGTCAGATGGATAATCTTAAAATATTTTTTGAGCAATACGGACGATATTCCCGTACTCTCCATAGCGAGAGTTTAGCAATGAGAATGTATATTGAAGTTTACATCATGGAGTTCAAGTGAACATCGTCCCCAATTACATGAACTTAATCATAACTGGCAAAATGTAAACTACTATGCGTATACCTCTGTTTTACTCTTCAGGGATCACAGGTGTGATTACATTATGAGCTCGAGTACACATTAACTGGAGTACCCCAGTTTCGTCCGCGTCCCTCGAGCGCATTTAATCGACGAATTTACAAACTATGTTAGTACTAACTTTTGCCAGCGGCTTTACCCTCGAAAAATATGCCACGGGATCGTAATATTGAGATAAAAAGTATCCTAAGAGTTATTTCAGACTATAAACTATCTCTATATTAAATGACAATGGGCAAAAGCGGTCCAAGATCCTCCACTTATGACACTTATGGGAAATGAAAGAACATAGTTGTGACATCATTCTGGCAAAAAATTATCGAAATCTGTCCTGGGGTTCTTTTTTTATTTCCGTTTAAAAGTGACTACCTAATCTAACCTAACCCAACTTTTCATTAAGCTGTAAATGATGCCCGACGTATATTGAACCATCTGGGAAGGCGGTTGGCTTATGTGTGACTTCGACCCACTAAATATACCAAAAAAACCTTAAATAGCTAACCTAACCTAACGTTTTTTGTTCAACTAAAAATGACGCCCAACGTATACTGAAACATCTGGGAAGGCGGTTGGCTTATGTGTGACTTCGAGCCACTAAAAATACCAACAAAACCTTAAATAGCTAACCTAACCTGACTTTTTTCATTCAGCTGTAAATGATGCCCGACGCTTAATGAACCATCTGGTCAGGCGGTTGGCTTATGTATGACTTCGACCCACTAAAAATACCAATTTGACCATAAATAGCTAACCTAACCTAACTTTTTTTGTTCAGCTAAAAATGATGCCCGAAGTATACTGAACCATCTGGGAAAGCGGTTGGCTTATGTGTGACTTCGAACCACTAAAAATACCATCAAAACCTTAAATAACTAACGTAACCTAACTTTTTTTGTTCAGCTATGAATGATGCCCGAAGTAAACTGAACCATCTGGGAAAGCGGTTGGCTTATGTGTGACTTCGAACCACTAAAAATACCATCAAAACCTTAAATAGCTAACGTAACCTAACTTTTTTTGGTCAGCTAAAAATGATGCCCGACGCATACTGAACCATCTGGTCAGGCGGTTGGCTTATGTATGACTTCGACCCACTAAAAATACCAATTTGACCATAAATAGCTAACCTAACCTAACTTTTTTTGTTCAGCTAAAAATGATGCCCGAAGTATACTGAACCATCTGGGAAAGCGGTTGGCTTATGTATGACTTCGACCCACTAAAAATACCAATTTGACCATAAATAGCTAACCTAACCTAACTTTTTTTGTTCAGCTAAAAATGATGCCCGAAGTAAACTGAACCATCTGGGAAAGCGGTTGGTTTATGTGTGACTTCGAACCACTAAAAATACCATCAAAACCCCGCCCGATCCCCAACGGCACGTTTTTGTGCCACCAAAACAAAAACCGATATTAATCCTTTTTTTTGGAAAAATAAGTCATAAAATCGATTAGTATTTAGTGGAAAAACATTTTCCTCGGGGGCTCGAGAGGTTAAATAGCTAACCTAACCGAACATTTTTTGTTCAGCTAAAAATGATGCCCGACGTATACTGGTCCATCTGGGAAGGCAGTTGGCTTATGTGTGACTTGGACCCACTAAAAATACCAACGAGACCTTAAATAGCTAACCTAACCTAACTTTTTTTGTTCCGCTGTAAACGATTCCACTATAAACTATCTGGGAATGCGGTTGCCTTATGTTTCACTTACACCTACTAAAAATACCAACGAAACTTTAATTAGCTATTTAAATAGCTAACCCAACCTAACTTATTTGTTCAGCTTCAGCAGACCTTAAGGTCTCATTGGTAGTTTTAGTCGGTGTAAGAAACATAAGCCAACCACCTTCCCAGATGGTCCATTAAACGTAGGGCATCATTTTTAGCTGAACAAAAAAAGTTAGGTTAGGTTAGCTATTTATGGTCTCATTGGTATTTTTAGTGGCTCGAAGTCACACGTAAGCCAACCGCTTTCCCAGATGGTTCAAGTATACTTCGGGCATCATTTTTAGCTGAACAAAAAAAGTTAGGTTAGGTTAGCTATTTAAGGTTTTTTGGTATTTTTAGTGGCTCGAAGTCACACATAAGCCAACCGCTTTCCCAGATGGTTCAGTATACTTCGGGCATCATTTTTAGCTGAACAAAAAAGTTAGGTTAGGTTAGCTATTTAAGGTTTTGTTGATATTTTTAGAGGGTTGAAGTCACGCATAAGCCAACAGTCTTCCCAAATGGTTTAATGTACGTCGGGCATCATTTTTAGCTGAACAAAAAAAGTTAGGTTAGGTTAGCTATAGGTTTTTTTGGTATTTTTAGTGACTCGAAGTCACACATAAGCCAACCGCTTTCCCAGATGGTTCAGTATACTTCGGGGATCATTTTTAGCTGAACAAAAAAAGTTAGGTTTGGTTAGCTATTTAAGGTTTTGTTGGTATTTTTAGTGGCTCGAAGTCACACGTCAGCCAACCGCTTTCCCAGATGGTTCAGTATACTTCGGGGATCATTTTTAGCTGAACAAAAAAAGTTAGGTTAGGTTAGCTATTTAAGGTTTTGTTGGTATTTTTAGTGGCTCGAAGTCACACGTAAGCCAACCGCTTTCCCAGATGGTTCAGTATACTTCGGGCATCATTTTTAGCTGAACAAAAAAAGTTAGGTTAGGTTAGCTATTTAAGGTTTTGTTGGTATTTTTAGTGGCTCGAAGTCACACGTAAGCTAACCGCTTTCCCAGATGGTTCAGTATACGTCGGGCATCATTTTTAGCTGAAAAAAAAAGTTAGGTTAGGTTACCTATTTTATGTCTCGTTGGTATTTTAGTGGGTCTAAGGCACGCATAAGCTAAGCGCCTTCCCAGATGCTTCAATATACGTCGGGCATCATTTACAGCTTAACAAAACAAGTTAGGTTAGGTTAGGTTTGGATAGGTAAAGTTAGGTTAGGTTAGGAGTCACTTGGGGCACGCCACTATTGCGGCGGTAAGGCCCGTCATGGAGGCGTGGATCGGCAGGAGGCACGGCGCTCTCACCTTCCGACTGACGCAGATGCTTTCCGGACACGGTTGCTTCGGAAAGTATCTGCGTCGCATAGGTCGGGAGCAGACGCCCGTGTGCCACCACTGCGATGGTTGCCCGGAAGACACGGCGCAGCACACGCTTGAGGAATGCTCAGCATGGGCATCGCAGCGCCGTGATCTGATCGCGGCAATCGGCGGGAGCGACCTCTCGCTTCCGGCCGTGGTTGAGGCCATCGTCGGAGGCGAGAGTGCGTGGGAAGGGGCCGTCGCCTTCTGCGAGCAGGTAATGCTCGCGAAGGAGACGGCGGAGAGGGAGAGGGAGAGAATATCTATCCCTCTCAGCTCCCGCAGCAGACGCACCGGGCGCCGACGGGCGCAAACCGATCTGCGTCCTCCATGAGATGTAGCCTGCGGGCGGCTGACTTGGGGGAGTCAGCCGCCCGATCAGATACAGGCCCGAGTTGGCGGCGACGTGTCCTTCGTCGCCACTCGAAGAGAGGTGCGACCTCTTTACGGCCGCACCGAGGAGAGGGACCCGGCGATGTAGCCGGGTCAAGGCCTGCCGGGGAGCGGTGATTGCGCAAGTGACCCCGCACCCCCGGCTTAAGGCAGTAGAGGACACCGTGTGGTTTTAGTCAGTCGAGTCTGACATGCCCCTCCGTCTTCCCCAGGCGGAGGAAGTCCATGAGGATTTCCACACGTTAAAAAAAAAAAAAAAAAAAAAAAAAAAAAGGTTAGGAGTCACTTAAATAGACATAAAAAAAGAACCCCCGGACGGATTTTGATAATCTCTTGCCAGAATGATGTCACAACTATATACTTTCATTTCCCATAAGTGTCATCAGTGGAGGATCTTGGACCAAGTTCCATACATTTTTGCCCATTGTCCTTTCAGTCAAATCCGTACAGCCATTTTTACGTAATTGAGTAACAAACATCCAAACATTAAAGCTTCGCATTTATAATGGAGATAAGCGATCTGCACGGGAGATATTTTGGTGCACAAGTGTGTAGGCAGTTACAGGTGCATTCTCTGTTCCTTTACACTTATCTTCAGATGAAACGGCAATCCAACAGACCAGAGATCAGGGCGCAGGACCAATGGCTTAAAGTGGTTGCCGAGAGACGAGGGTTATACACCGCTAACTTCCAAACTCCGGGCTGCTACTGAGAAGTTCTAATAGTAAAAGCCCATGGCACTTTTTCAATAGACCCGGGAATCGAACTCAGACAACCGAGAACAACAGCATCATCAGCTGGAAGACTTGAAAGACCACTGCTGAACATAGGCCTCCTCCTTAGACCGCCCCTCCAAACGACAATTCGCCACTTGCATCCAACGGTTGCCCGTGACCATCACGATGTCTTCGGTCCAGCTAGTGGGAGGCCTGCTTACGCTGCGTCTTCCGGTCCGTGGTCGTCACTCGAGAACTTATCTTCGCCATCGGTTGTCAGTTCTACGAGCGTGCCCTTTGCCACTTCAACTTGCAACTTTTAATGAGCTATGTCGGTGACTCTGGTTCTTCGCCGAATATCCATGTTTCGGATTTTATCCCGCAAAGAAACTCCGAGCATAACACTTTAAATTGCTCGTTGAGTGATTCTAGTCTCTATAAGAGGCCGGCAGTCAAAGACCACGTTTCAGAGCCATATGTCATCACTGGCAACACACACTGGTTAAACACCCTTGACCAACGGGATATTTATTGTGTTACTAAGTTGAATAATTTCCTAAAATGTAAACTGTAGTTTCGGAAAGCGACTAACACTTGAATCCGTAACGCCTGAATGCCAGTCAGCTCTCGGATACTCGACTGTTGAAGCATTCAAGCGATTAAAGTTGCGAGTAAATCTTGTCGAGTACAATAATATGGTTGAGTACGTCGGAAGCTGGAGGTATGTTTATTTGTTACATAGACGTGTAAGCTATTACACCTAGATGTTATAGTAACAGAGCAGTGGTGGCCTATAGTATCGGTCCCGACTTACTAATTGTAGGTTCAAACCCCGCCAGGCGAATTTATTTGTGGAATTTATTTTATTACCACTGCTCTCAAAACTGTGAAGGAAAACAACGTGAGGAAACCGGCATACAGCAAACTCAAAAATGTAGAACATAAATCAATATGATATGGGACCCAATAAAACTGAAAAGGTAATGCAAACATAATAAAACGATAAAAACTTCCTAATAAAATGCACAACTCTCTTCTCAATATTTTCTTTAAAAGATAACTCGATAGAATCCCCATCTCCTCAATACCTCACACTCGTTTACAAAAGTGTTTGATATAAAATTAACGTCGAACCGCGGGACAAAGCCGGCGTCGGATATGAAACGGAAATTGATTCCAACCTCTGCCTTTTTACACTGGATATGAGAAATTATTGAGGTTTTGTGAAGGTCCCAGGAAAGCAGCGATGTTATTTGTCGGATATTTGTAGGTTATTTTTTTTACAATGTTGTTGGAGATTCTCGGAATATCTGGACTGGGAATTCGACCGTGAAAGTTTGTGATGGGAATAGGATAAAATGGGACATGAAAGGTTTGATTATGTGAAGAGAGCAATTAATATTGTATTTTGTTTGTATTCATGTGTTACTTTAGTTGTGTGTATTTTTACTTTAGCTGTTTGATTTACAAACACCAATACAGGATAAATTTCAAGAGTTTGAAGTATTAACATTCACTTTTTCCGTTATTGTTTTCTGTTAATCTTTTACTGTCTCACTGTTGGGCAAAAGCTCTTCCATAACCTGCCACACATGAACATTCACAAACATTTTTTTTTTTTGTCGTTTCTTGCATTTTGCTACTATCTCGCCTTATTACGAGTAGAAAGCAATAAAAGTAAAAAACTTTTTCCAAAAAAATGTGACCGCCTTCAAAAACAACCACAAAAAAGTGTAAAATAACCTAAAAAACTTTTTATTAATTTAATTGTCTCATTTGCCACCGACTTCCGAAAGAAAAGTTTTTTAGGTTATTTTACTCTTTTTTGTGGTTGTTTTTGAAGGCGGTCACATTTTTTTGGAAAAAGTTTTTATTTTACTCTTTTTAGTTTAAATATTCAACCAAAATTCTTGTCAAATACATCATTTTCTTACATGAGCACTAGAATTTTGAAATCCGTAGCACCGGTAATAACATCGTTAACATCTCTTTCATTCCCTATCTCAAAAACTACTGAACCGAATTTTATGAAACTTGCAGTATTCCCTAAGTTGAACGATACCCAGTACAACGAAAAAAGAATTACTTAAATCGGACTTGTAGTTCCGGAGATATGCGAAGACAAACAAAATTTTCTTACTTGAGGAGTTGTACCTTCCATCATCAGCTCAGCTACATGAGATGATGATTTCCATACGCAAGTACTTGAATTACTTCATAAGATTTGCGAAAAACTATGTGTCAGCCAATAAAATTTGAGGGTTGCCCTCGATTTAACCAAGATCCAATCACCAGATCTTGAAATGGTGACAATGGGACCACACGGGAAGCACCAGCTTTCGAATAAAAAAAGAATCATGAAAATCGGTTCACCCAGTCGCAAGTTATGAGGTTACAAACATAAAAAAAAAACAGTCGAATTGATAACCTCCTCCTTTTTTTGAAGTCGGTTAAAATGCAGTTTTTTTAAATCAATGTACTTAAATATCTGTTTTGCATTTCACCCAAAAGTGTTCGGTTTGACTTCTAGTTTTACCGGTATATAGGAGACTTTTCATAGCTTAATTTGCCAATTAAAAAAAAGCTATTTAAACAGTGAAAAGACCTTTTAAAATTCCAAAAGTATACAAGAGATTCAAAATCAACTCTACCAAAGGTTACGACTTCATTTTAAAGTTAAGATCTTCTGAGTACATGGTTTTAGCCGTTAAGTATTAAATCAAGTGCGGTTGCCTCTTAAAGCTTTCAACCTTAGAGCCTAATGTGCAATCTCTAGACTTTAGAGTACCCAAGTAGCTTTTACTTAAGAATTTAAAGCGGGGGTCAGTGTCAATTGTCAAATCTACTTAAGAGAGTGAGGGTCACAGTCAAAATGAAAGTTGAAGATTAAAGCCAAGGTCAAAAAGTACAAACAGTAATATCTGTGAGTTTTACAATACCTTTACTTTACAATGACTTTATCATTTGCATGTTTGTAGGTCTCTTGGATTCAAACATACTTATTTGCATTTTATTGTGCACTAGCTGTGCCCGCGACTTCGTTCGCGTGGATGTCGGAATTTAACAATGTATTTTTTTGTGCAAAGCGCTTAATTCTCGCCAGTATAATCATATCGTTTTCATATAAACCCTATATTTAGAATTTATTTAGATTTTTCAAGAACATTTGACGTGTTTGTAATAAACGCCCTCTGTCGTTCAAAGGCAGTACTATTCAATTGCTACTGGATTAGAGAAACCATTCCATCTCATTCCATTCCATTCCACTCCATCCCACTCCATCGCACTCCATCGCACTCTGTCCGACTCCATACCACTAGATCCCACTCCATACCACTCCACCCCACTCCATCCCGCTCCATCCCACTCGATCGCATTCCATCCCACTCCATCCCACTCCATCCCATTCCATCCCTCTCCATCCCACTCCATCCCAATCCATCCGCTTCCATCCCAATTAAATATAAATAATAATAGATAATAGAATAGAATAGATAGATACCCCAGTTTAACCGATCAAAAAACTAAAATGGCTGCTATTCGCGAGGTGTTGGAATAAGATTTTTTTTTAAAGTAGTTTTGTCGATGAAAATGAGTTTTTAATTTTCCCTTTAAGTATCGCCAGTTCAAAACCAAACACACTGTATAGTATCTGATAGCTGAAGTAAAAGGATAATAAATCTTTCAACTAGCACCAGGCATGATAATACGACACGATTGAGACTGTCATGTTCACAAGTCTGGATGGAAGAACAAAATGCAGTAATGCGCATTTTATCCAAAAGATATAATAAAGGAAAGAAAAAAATTCATCAATACAAAGTTTGATTTTTTTTCTTATTTTTCTGGTATAATTAAATAAATTAATATTTAATTCAGACTTGTTGTGTAGATATCACAAAACACGTTTACCGCGTATATCTCGGAACCGCCAATTTGCGAGTACTGCATTTACAATTATCAGGGCAGTATTATTATTTTGTAATTCTTCTAGTGTTTGTAATTTGTGAAGATAATAAATAAGAAATTGAGTTTTTAAAGCAAAACATTATTTCCTTGGCTTAATTTCCCGCGAGCGACATTAGAGGTAGCTTAAACTAAGTGATTGGGTAAGTACTACGAAGATTAGGAGGACAAGATAAAATAATAGAACTATTAGAAAATTCGTTTAGTAATTGTTTAAAATATTGCAATAAGTTTATAATGCACGCTCTCTTAAACACTTGGTTAGTCTACATCGTATGGGGGACGCTACCAACGAAGCTACCTTAATAACCGTGACCCAACGAAGGAGCTGGCTTCAAAAACAAATACAAAAAAAGTTTAAAATAACTTTTCTTTCAGAAGTCGGTGGCTTTCATTTTTGTTTCATTGACTATTGCTACCGACTTCCAAATGAAAAGTTTTTTTGTATTTGTTTTTGTAGTCGGTACTTTTTTAAAAAGTATTTACTTATCTCAGACATTATAAAAACTCTTCGTATAAATGGCGATTTTAGAAATTTATATCCAAGCGAGCAACAAAAACGGATCTATGCGGGCAACGTCACGAGATATCCATAATTCTTATTATTAAAACCTTCTCTAGAATGTAACAAACATTATGCCAATAAACCGCATGGCAATCGGTTTAGACAAGCGCGAGATAATCGTGAACAAACATACAATCGAATTTGAAAATCTACGTAATAACTCAGAGCAGTATTTCCTAAGTTTAAACATACCTAGTACAACAAAAAAGAATTACTTAAATCGGACTTGTAGTTCCGGAGATATGCGAACACAAACATAAAAACATGAAAGGATGAAAGAAAAATATGGAAAGTTAATGTTCGATCAGTATTTTTTTTTTACGATTGGTGTAGCTTGACCTGCTGGTGTCTGTACCTAGACTATCAACTTTATGTATTCCCAGATTCTACAATTACAATATTGCCTCAAATACCTAAATAACATAACACGGCGTAACCTACTTACAAAATCAGCTGGCAACGGATACGTGTGGGCTCGAATTGGTTAAATTGTAATAAATTACGTTTACTTCACAGCTGGGACTAGCGTAGTGCCAGCTTTAAATTTAGGTATCTTATTAATATTATTATAAATGCGAAATTTTGTGATGTGGATGGATGTTTGTTGCTCTTTCAGGCCAAAACTACTGATAGTTCCACCTGTGGAAATGAGGTCATCATCATCACCCTGGAAATGTTCCCACTGCTATACAGGCCTCCTCTTTGTGAGTAACTTTCGAGTTGTAGCGAGCAAAACCACAGCAGTAGCCCAGTATACATGTTATAGGGTAATCAATAGTATGATTGAAGGTATCGAGTTTGTTGGTAACATATCGGTCTTAGTAACAACGTTTAAGAATTTATAGTTATTGAAAACTAATTTAAACCCGCGGCGTTGCGTGCTTCAAATTCAGAAATTATTCCACAGGAACGTCACTCTCAAATGTGTAAATGTAGGTTGAACTATGTGTGTACCAATATACAAAATCGCTCAGAAATTTTTCAGTAAAAGAGTAAAAAAATCCATCCATCTGTGGTGGTTTTTAGTCAGTCTGAGTCTGACAGTAATATTGTTTCCACTCTACCTAGGTTAGTAGAACTCTTACATGATTTTTTAACTCTTACTTACTTTTCTTACAAAAAGAGTAGTTTCTTAGCTTTTATTTCGCATAAAGTAAACCACTTCTGAAATAAGCTGTAAACGAACAACAAACCCGTATTTTTAACCGACTTCAAAAAAAGGAGGAGGTTATCAATACGACTGTTATTTTTTTTTTTTTTATGTTTGTTACCTCATAACTTGCGACTGGGTGAACCGATTTTCATGATTATTTTTTTATTAGAAAGCTGGTGCTTCCCGTGTGGTCCCATTGTCACCGTTTCATGATCTGATGATTGGATCTTGGAGAAATCGAGGGCAACCCTTAAATTTTATTAGCTGACACATAGTTTTTCGCAAATCTTATGAAGTAATTCAAGTACTTGCGTATGGAAATCATCATCTCATGTAGCTGAGCTGATGATGGAAGGTACAACTCCTCAAGTAAGAAAATTATGTTTGAGTTCGCATATCTCCGGAACTATAAGTCCGATTTAAGTAATTCTTTTTTTGTTGTACTAGGTATCGTTCGACTTAGGGAATACTGCAAATTTCATCAAAATCGGTTCAGCAGTTTTTGAGATAGGGAATGAATGAACGATGTTATTACCGGTGCAACGGATTACAAAATTCTAGTGCACATGTAAGAAAATGATGTATTTGACAAGAATTTTGGTTGAATATTTAAACTAAAAAGAGTAAAATAAAAACATTTTCAAAAAAAAATTACCGCCTTCAAAAACAACCACAAAAAAGAGTAAAATAACCTACAAAACTTTTCTGTCGGAAGTCGGTGGCAAAAGAGATAATGAAATTAATAAAAAAGTCACCGACTTCCGACAGAAAAGTTTTGTAGGTTATTTTACTCTTTTTTGTGGTCGTTTTTGAAGGCGGTAATTTTTTTTTGAAAAAGTTTTTTATAACACGCTTTCCTTTAAATATTTAAGAAAATGATACCTAACACTACTACAGTATTTAATAAATAAATAATTACACCGACTTATATTCAAGGACGCTCGTATTTCAAGTCTAGTTTCAATAATTAATTTGATGATGAATAAAAAATCATTTTGTGAACAGAACTTACTGAGTTAAGAAATAGGTAAAAAGAGCTAATAGCAAAAAAAAACTAACGGCCTTCGTACACATCTCGATGTAAGTCTCCGATACCTTACGACTTCGACATCCATTGATCTCTGAGGATTTGTATTACTCTAGCCTTCTGGATACCAAAGTCGTAAAGTATCGGAAACTTGCGTCGTCTTGTGTATGAAGGGGCTTACGGTCCATAAAAGACTGGTCTACTTAGACCAGTCTTCTTGGACCGTAAGCCCCTTCATTCTTCGCACTGCTATCCACTTGGATAGCAGTGCGGCGGGTGGTTATCATCATCATCAGCCTATAATGGTCCCACTGCTGGGACACAGACCTCCTTTCTGTGAGAGGGAGTGGGACATAATTCACCACGCGGGCCCAGTGCGTGTTGGTAGATGTCACATGTTTTTGAATTTTTGGTTCTATGACATGCCAGTTGGGGTGCTATGACAGGAAACCTCCACGTGCGCCCGTGGACTGGAGTTCCCTCTCGGATACGTCCAGGGGGAAGACCAGTTTTTCGGGCCGGTGCACCCTGGGATGCGGGCAAAAACTCTTCCTTGGGCACTGTGTGCCCAAGTGGTCTCTTTGCCCGTATGCAAATAGCCTGTCGTGTGGATGCTCCAACGCGTGTCCCTCTGATCAGCAGAGGGCACAGCGGCGGAGCGGGCTTGCGGACGGTGAGTGATGGGTAGCTCGACGTCCGACCAAGGACCAAGCCCGGGTCGGTGGCGCGTCGTGTTTCGCGCCAAATGCCTGCTGGGGTCGCGGGTTTTTTCTTAACCCAGGATACCGTGGCCCCGGAACATAAAGGGCATAGGAAGGAACACGGGTGGATTTTAGTCAGTAAGAGTCTGACAGTCCCTTCCGCCCCACCCAGGGCGGGAGGACTCATTTGATGATTTTACCACCTAAAAAAAAAAAAAAAAAAAAAAAAATGACATGCCAGTTGCCTCACGATGCTTTCCTTCATCGCTTTGAGAGCAGTGGTGATGAAATAAATTAGGTACACAAAGTAATGCGCCTGGCGAGGTTCGAACCCACGACCACGTAAGTCGGGACCGATACCACTGTTCCACTACTGCTCAGATATTAATTACTTTGTAAGTACGCGAATTTACCACTGACAGCGCTCCGTGGCGTATTTTAAACATTGTTGACGGGCCGTAATAGCACTATGTGAATAGCAAAACCTCATTCATTCATTTATGAAAGAAATAATCGTTCTCCTCAAAATTAGTGCATGGCCGACTTCCCAAAGCAAAGAAGATTGCTAATGGCCCAGAGACACGCCATCAAAAATATAGACTATATCGAAAAACCCCCATAAAAACCAAGTCAATATTCTAAGCGATTCCCTTCCTTTTAAGAATTTATTTCCCTACATTGATAGCTTGGGCACTAAACATCTGGATACAGAAGGCTTATACAACGATCGATAATTAGACAAGCTTATCACAAGTACAGAGACTTTGAAACATGTTCTTGTAATTTAGGACTTCAATAGAAATAGGGGATGAAATATTTTTTTTAGAATGTTGGCTGAAACTTCGAGAAATCGAGATGAACCAAGAAATCGCGAGTACATGTGGTCGGCATTTGTCCCAGATCTTTAAATTTCTAAACAAGTTTTACCAGCACCAATTAGGACTGACCTGCTTCTTATAAAAGCACCAGCCGTAATAAAAAAGTTTTGGAGATAGACACTTATCAAATGAGTCTTCTCGCTCTGATTGGAGCTTATCGGACTGTCAGACTTGTTTGTCTTAATAAAAAACCACCTAGTGGTTGGCGTGGTGTAGGTGAGTGGCTGAGCGATCGACTGGTGGGCAGCGTGTCGCGGGTTCGATAAAATATTAATTTGTACAACCTACAACTACAAGTAGTTGTTCCGGGCCTGGGTGTTTTATATGAGTTTCTATATTTGTAAACGATACACGAGAAATTTCTAGTGTGAAATCGTTATCGTTCCTAGCGGTATCAAGAAGTAAAGCGAAGTATTCTATTCTCTTTGCACAGAGTTTACCTTCTGCATTGGCGTGGTCCTATCATCTATCGGCTACTAATAACGATCGATATGATGCCGCCATTACCAACCTACCATTAGTCCGAAAATAAATGTCCACAGTTGAGTAACTGGTGCCATTAGAGTGGAGTTGTGTTTACGATGGCATTTAGCTTGCTTGAAAACTGTTTCATTACGAAATAGGGCTTTGTTCATTACAAGAAGGAAGGTGTATAGTTATTCTTCGACAGCTTTGTGAATAATACTTTTTTTTAACCTGGCAAAATTATCAAATGAGTCCTCCCACCCCGGACAAGGTGGAAGGGACTGTCAGACTCGTACTGACTAAAATCCAAGGTGTCCTTCAATAGCCCTTATATGTTCCGGGGTCACGGTGATGGAATAAGTCCCTCGACCCCGGCAGGCTTTGGCCCTCATCATGCTGACGCTCTTTGAGGCGCACGTGGAACACAACGCGTCGTCGACCCGGGCATGGTCCATTGTCGGGCAGCGAGTTGCCTTTTACTCGCTGCCCGCATGCCCGTTGTGAATAATATTTAAGTGACAAAACAAACTCTTGAGAAATAGTCTAAGCCGGAAGTTCCAAAAATTTTTGACAAAAAAGCTGAATTTTGGATAAGTACTTCTGCCTCATAAATCTTCATGAAAACGCGAGACAGGCGTAATTGTAATATAAAAAATACTTATTTTTAAATTTGTCTCGCCGTCCTAACTAGTCGATACCAGGTGGTTACGATAGCTGGCTTAAAATTCCACCTAAACCGACTTATGAATCTGGTTTTTTAGACTGCAAGAGACTTCAATAAGACCTTTTTACTTGTTTCTGATGGATTTTGAGGATTGAAAGAATCTTAAATCAACGCAAATTCCATCTGGAGAATGGTGAGTAGGAATGTCACACGATGCCCTTCAATCCTACTTCCTACTAATATTATAAATGCAAAAGGATGTGACGATGTATGTATGTGTATGTAGGTATGTCTGTTACTCTTTCACGCAAAAACCACTGAACGGATTTGGCTAAAATTTGTTACACAGATAGTTTATAACCTGGATTGACACATAGGATAGTTTTTAGACCGATTTTATATCCCGTTTGATAATTTTCCAGTCGTAGCGGATGAAGCCGCTGGAAACAGCTAGTGATCTATTAAGGCGCACAGTTTGGGAACCCCTGTTTAAGTCATACAATACAGTCTAGCCTAGCGTTTACATAAGTTATAATAGATGTATTCATAATGTTGTGTCAACAAGTTTCTCTCATCGTTTATACTAAACAACTTGTCAACAGTATTTCTATACATTTATGGAAAACTAGGGAGAAAGGCGTGCAAAACAGTTTGTATGTCTGGGATTACTGGAATATTAATAATAATAATAATAATTTATATGCATGTTTTAGACATGATACGTGTTTGCGTCGAGACCGCGGGGTCTCGGGGAATTGAAGTCGAGGATATGCCAGCGCTGGTTGGCTGCGCACTCGGCATCCACAAGCAGATGACCACTCCTGTCGTTTCTTTGTTTTAACATCATGCTGCCATTATAATGCAGTTAACTATTACAAAATTTATTATTAAATCCCAATAAAACTCTGTCATTGGTCCTTCGACCCGAATCAATGACAGGTAGTGCGTTTTATATAATAAAATAGTACCGCAATCCTGTAATGATTCGGAAGTCATGTCAAGATCTTTGAAAAAATAAATAGGTTTTATACAAAAAAAAAACCAAGCATTTTCTTAACAAAAATGAGCTAAGCTGAAGGTTGTCACTCAATTATTCATTGAAGTAGTGACGTCCGGCGCTACACCTTCCCATTGTTCGATCGTAGTTATTATTGGACATTGACTGCACATAAACAGTTTAAACTATCAGTAACTGTGAACATAACATTTTCAGGCAACATTAAAGTCACATTAGGGTCAATAAATTACCTCTTTCAGTATTTTTAAATATCCGTATGGAAGACTCGGTGTTGTTTTTTTAATTTATACAAAACTAGCACTACGCCCGCGATTTCGTCCGCGTGATTTTCGAACTTTGCCTTTGTGAATTTCTTGAATTTTCTTTGCTATAAACCTCACGGAGCCCGAGACCTTTCCAACGAATGCAAAACCTTGGAAATCGGTTCGTGCGTTCTGGAGTTATATCGTCAGGAAAGAAAACCCGACTTATTTTTATTATAGTACATGGGTTTGCCCAAAGTATAGCCAGGCTCGAACAGGATTGGGCAGGTCACGTTATCCGTATGAACAATAATTGCTGGACAAAGATATGCACTCAATCTGTGCCTGAGAATGGACGATGCCCCCGAGGCCGGCCAAAAAAGAAGCGAAGGGACGATCTAGATGCACACCTTGATTGGTCTGAAGTGGCACTAGAAAAGAGCACTTGGAAGGACATGGGGGAGGTCTTTTCCCAGCAGTGGGACATAAATGGATAATTAAATAAATAGGTTTGCTCTTGGCTTCAATCTTACCATGGGGTATCGTATTACCCAGTTACTGGGTTGTGGATATCCGACAGGGAGTCGCTCCATGTAAAATACTGATATCCAGCTGAATCTGGGTTGCCTGGAAGCCGGGTCGGCTATATAGTTGGGAAAAGGCTAGGCAAATGATGATGCTCTTGGCTTCAATCTAGCCGAGAGATAAAGATGCTTGCCAAGAGGCAAAGGCTTTAGATGGAGCGGGCTCACTTAGAAGAAACTGGAACTCCTGCGCACCGACAAACCATAATAAAATCTGTTTGGCGCCGGACTCCGACATGGTGCGTGGTCTCGAGCCAAGCAACCCCTGTGAGGCCTCATACCATAGGAGTCATAAAGTGGTTACAGGCAACCAGCAGACCTATGGTGCTCTTACCTGAGGTGTCGCTAATCTTTCAATATTCTTACATTTATATCGATGAATGATGGACAGGAATTTTTCCTAGTGTGGCGTTGCATTTACAAAAAAGGTTCCGGTTAGTTGCCCAGGTCGACGTCGCCTTGTGTTCCACGCGCACCTCAAACAGTGTCAGCACAATGATGGGCCCCCCTTTGAGGGCCAAAGCCTGTCGGAGTCGCGGAACTAACGAATTATCGTGAACCCGTAAAGAACACCATGGATTTTAGTAAGTACAAGTCTGAAACTCCCTCTCGTCCTGCTCTGCATAGAAGAACTCATTTTATGATTTGACCACATGAAAAAAAAGTATAGGTTGGTTAATGTGAAAAACTTTTATTCAGCTATGAATAGTGGATTGATTAGATAGTGGTTGGATTTTTTTATTAAATGATACTTGAAGTCGATGGCTGAAAAAAAATTAGGCATATAACACTCGGAAGCTTTTGGGTTGACTCTAAAGACAATATTTGAAGCCCATTAAAAGCAGAACAAAATAATAGGATCTTGAGGTGTTAATTTGAATGCTCAAGTAATGAACTGATTAGATATAAAATTTATTAATGCTGTCATAAAGCCTATTGTAAAATGAGTACAATGGAATTGAAATCTGGTCACTTGAAAAGTTTTGGCTGGCTTTAAAGGCAACGCCGCTTATCAAAAGTTTAAGCCCATTAAAGCCGAGCAAAATAATTATCCTCTTCTATCAATAAAACTTCAAAGAAAATATTGATTGAAACTAATATGAATTATAGAAAGGCGTAGGCAGCGTCTATACTTAATCCGTTTCGTAAATGCAGATAGCACAGAGGTTTTCTCGGGCAAGAATAAGTATCCTTTTTATGCATTTATATTATGTACTTTCTAAGTTATAGGTCGGCTATTGAAGGACACTGTGGATTTTATGGTAGCCATACACCATCCTGTCTATCGACGATCGATTTGACGCTTGCAATTGTTTTGTTGTATTTGATGGCATGACATGCCAACGTACGATTGTGACAGTCCCTCCCGCCCTTCCCTGGGTGAGAGGAATCATTTGATGAAGTTTATCTTGTAGTTCAGGGCCAATGACTGGCCAAGGACTGGCCTGTTGGTCTAGTGGTTAGTGACCCTGACTGCTGTGCCCGAGGTCGTGGGTTCGATTCCCACCCAGAACAAATGTTTGTGTGATGAGCACGATCATTTGTTCTGTATCTGGGTGTAATTTATCTATATATATTTGTGTATTTAGAAATATAAAAGTATGTTTATCAGTTGTCTAATACCCATTTCACAAGCTCTGCTTAGCTTGGGACTAGATGGCGTTGTGTGTTAGTTGTGGAATATTAATATTATTGTTTATCAGAGCTCAAAAGGTTACGCGGCCGATCACCATCTCGCTGTCTGACCTAATGAAGACAGCTACTGAGTCTATCATGGTCCACTGTACTTGCAAAATCTCCAACTGGCAAAAATGGAAGCAGATCTCTGAAGGAGCAGTCCTCAGGGAAAGCAACGACCCACCGAACATCCCTCCGTGTACCTCCTCCGCGCAACCACGTCCATTCTGATAAGAGTATTACGACTAAGAAGAAAATGTTTATCTTGGACTTCATTGATACAGATGAAAGATATTATCATCGCGAGGAAACCTGGGGGGATATTACAACGTCTTAACCAGGCTTGTTCCGTCGAGTGAAAGTGACAGAGCTATACAAGTCGTCTAGCGCCATCTCGTTCACTCACTGAAACAAGCCTGGTTTTTAAGATGTTGTAATACCTGAACTTAGGGAACCAATTTAAATCATCAGTCTGATACATGTGGATATCCCAAAGCTGAATTATTTAACTCTCACACGAAAACAAAAATATTCATTTCCAAGAAAAATATCAGAAATAGATGGTGCATCAGCACACTGCAAAGGAAATTTAATCTTGCTGCTGCGGAAATAAGTTTTAGGATGCATTACCGTTGCTTCGCAGCCTTGGAAAAAGGGACTGATATAAACAAACATTTTGTATAAATAATGTGTTCGATAAGTAGCTTTTCCTGTTCGCTTGTACTTTCGAATGTCAGCCGGAGGCACATCGGTTACTCTTGAATGTTTTTATTTGGGACTTAAAAAGTGAACAGTTAACTGTCTCTCATTAGAACTCAAGACGGGATACTCGTATTTACCGTCTTTATTTGTTTTGAGTTTTCGATATTTCAGAAAAAACTTTATTCCATAGTAGGAATTTCTTCTGTATCGTGTGTGAGTGAGTTCAAACTCATATACCTACGCAAACACCAATCCCTGGAGCAACTGCTTGTAGATCATATAAATAATTGTCCTATGCGGGAGTCGAACCCGCGGCACGCAACCCAGTCCAAGCGCGTAGCCACTTTATACAAACGACTGAAAGGGTTTGCATGCAAGTCCGGCTTTATCAGAATCTTTAAATAAGTACCGGTAAAAATATTGCTCAAACACAGGAATATTAATGTAGAACAATATTATTGTAATAATAATGTGATGACGTTTTCGTGGGAAAATAATTAATGTCGTGATCTACATAGAAAGCTATTCTTACATAGAAAGATGATAAATTGTGCCTGAATTTATGTTTATTCTTTCTTTCTGTTACCGAACAATACGAAACCAAACTTTGTCGACAAAGGACAAAGTCTCAGGTGCAAAAATCGAACACACATCCGTAACAAATGTCAACGTTTCCACCCACTGCCACGCTTTTACTTGAATAATCACGTAACAATACATTGACACAAAAAACTTCTATACTAATATTAAAATGAGGTAAAGTTAATAAGTTTCTTTGCAAAAGTAATCTCTGTTAAATTAATTGAAAATTCTTACAATGGTAGAAATGCTACATTATCTTGAGTTTTAAAATAAACCATAACCAAATGGTTTTAATTTAATTTTAAAATGCATCTGGGTGAAGCCTTGATGGATCGCTAGTCATGTGACCATCTAAACGGGTAATGTAAACCCTGAAACTTACAGGGCAATTGTTGAAAAGAAATCCACGGTGTTCTTCAGTAGCCCTTTTATGTTTCGGGGTCACGGTAATGAGATAATTCGCGCGACCCCGGCAGGCTTTGGCCCTCTAGAGGGAGGCCCCTTTATCATGCTGACACTCTTTGAGGCATGCGTGGAAAACAACGCGCCTTCGACTCGGGCATGGTCCATGGTCGGACAGTGAGTCGCCCATTACTCGCCGCCCGCATGCCCGCGCCACAGTACACATTGACCGATTTTAGTCAGTACAAATCTGTCTCTACCGCTCCACCCAGGTCAGGAGGACTCATTTGATAATTTTACTATCTAAAAAAAGGGTAAATAGCAAACTAGTTAAATATAATCCTATGAAACATTCGTTTTCAGTTTTTCTGACGTAAAGTAAACTGGAAAATGACATTTTCAAATTGACAAATTTCAAGGAAAAATTTAGTTCCTTCTTCGCACACCGGAGGCGCTGTTCCATTTTTCGATACAAGAAACGTTGTTAATACTGGAAAGACGCTGTAAAGTAAAGTAGTGAAAACTCGTGATAAGGTTACAGAACAACTCGCGAATCAAATCAGAGACTATGGAGTTGTTCATGCAGAGAGATTGTATTACGTACCCGTATTAGAATTTCATACTTTATATTTGTGAAAGTTGTTGACTCGGTTTCGTGTCTCGTCTCAGTTGGTCGAGTGAAATAAATGGGCGTGTCGAGTAAGTTTCAGTACCTTTTGAAAAAGGCCTTTGATTTGTAACGTACTGTTTTTAGCAGCTTCATTCGCGTCTGACTCGAAAATTATTCCATGAAAACTATAATGACTGGCCTGTTGGTCTAGTGGTTAGTGACCCTGACTGCTATGCCGGAAGTCGTGGGTTCGATCCCACCCAGGACAAATTTTTGTATGATGAGCACGATCATTAGTTCTGTGTCTGGGTGTAATTTATCTATAATATGTATGTTTTTAAAAATATATAAGTATGTTTATCAGTTGTCTAGTACCCATAACACAAGCTCTGCTTAGCTTGGGACTAGATGGCGTTGTGTGATAGTTGTGGAATATTGTTATTATTATTTATTATTGATGCCGATATAAATGTGTTATTCTAGACTACAGACTAAATCTCTATTCGCGGGACTTTCTCATCAGCTAATAGTGATCCTGAAACATTAACGAAAGGACTATTGAAAGATTACCGTGAATTTTAGTCAGTACAAGTCTGACAGTAGCAGCCAATGTGTCTAGCATTGTGTTGTGAGGCTTGCCCCTGTAACATTTTGCTAATAAATGCAGCTCTGTCTAACTTTTTAGGGATTATAGTCATAAAATTAAGCAAATTATTGTGTTGATAATATGGCAATGTAAGTATTATAAGTTAGCAACACTGGTTGTGTTGAGGTTTCCGGTTTGTCTGTGAAAAACAATAAAGTATCTAATGTCTTTAAACGAGCAATTCTTGTATATTTATTTATATATAATCAGGATCTCGGAAACGGCTCCAAGGATTTTCATGAAAGTTACAAGTTAGGTATTTATCAAGGTCCCAGGTTCGAGAAAAGTTCGGTTCCTAAGATATAGACCAACAATAGACATTTTAAAAACCGAGCGAAGCTCGGTCAACCAGATGTTAATTTATTATCAACCCCTGTATTATTACAGGAGTTGTTTTTTTTTCAAAATCAGCTGGTTCGATTCCTGGCCAGAATGATGCAGTTTTAGTTTTCGTCAAAACCGGCCTCGAGACTTCCACGCCCATTTAAGAAATTCACCCTGTATTTGAGGGTAGTTCTTCGAAATTTGATTCTTTGACTGATTCATATGGTCAAATTTTAATTTCACTTTCAGCTCAGTAACACATGTTCATATGAAAATAGATATTCCAAATAACATTTATTTGTTTGAAGGACTTCTTTTTACAAAGTAGTTTTTAAGATATCGACGTTTAAAAATGTTGTGCCCAGATGAATCAGAATTTTTTACAGCTGTAAATCAAAATGGGCTTTGTAATAAGAAAATAATCATAATATTATAACAACAATATTATTTTTTTACAAAACAATTAATTTATTAACAGTGATCATATTATCAAGGAAAAAACCGGCCAAGTGCGTGTCGGGCCACGCACAGTATAGGGTTCCGTAATTGCCCATCAAAATACTGATGCGAACTAACTAAACTGATTCGCTGAATTTAATTTTAAAAAGAAGAATTCTCAAAATCGGTCCAGGATTCTTTGAGAAATCGGGGAAAATACATAAGAAAAAAGATTACGACGGATTTAGAACCTCCTCCTTTTTTAAAATTTAGTTAAAAATACACACATCAAAAGTGTCTAGGGATCAACATATATTTTTACAATAACTTTTCTCCTGATTGATATTAATTAAAATGTTCTTTAAGGATTCATCAAATAAAGTGTTATCGTTTGTCACAGTAACGATAAACCAAGTCACCTTTGCATTCATAAAGAAATTTGCCATTTTCCTAATAAAGGGATTTTTGACATTTGAACCACTAACATTAAAGTTCGAAAAAAAGACTGAAATAACAGTTTTCTTAAAAATTTTATTGGGTAACTTAAACAATTAATAATCCGTGTTTCTACCGCGAACACTAACAACACAAGAACATCGGTTTGGCATACTCAAAATGAGTTCATCCAAATCACGCTGTGGAATGGCCGCCCATGTTCGTTGCAACAACAAAAAAAGGTCTTCTTGCGACTGGATACCCTCCATATTCGGCAGAGCTCTTCTCTGTAGCATATCCCATGCATGCTCAATCGGGTTCAAGTCTGGCGACTGAGCAGGCCTGGGCAGGACATTGATGTTAGCTGCGGCGAGAGTCTGTCTTACAACTCTTGCGGTGTGCGGTCGCGCATTATCATGCATTAACTGAAATAAGGGACCGATTTGCACTTGTAGAGGAACGATGACGTCTGATACAATCGTCTCAGCATAAATTTGAGCGTTGAGGTTGCCTCTGATCCAAATCAACTCAGTTCTTCCGCCGATCCAAATACCCGCCCATACCATGATGGTTCCACCACTATAAGGATGGACTTCCTGGCAGGATTTTAATCGCTGTTGGCGTCCAGGGGTTCTCCAGTGTCGTATACGTCTTGTATCCGGTCACATACCAAAACGAGACTCATCAGAAAAGCACACGAAACGCCATTGTTCTTCTGCCCAATTTCTGTGTTCAAGAGCCCATTGATATCGAATCCTACGATTGTGCATTGCTATAGGTGGTACCCGTAGCGGTCTTCGGGAATGAAGGTTCACTTCATGCAAGCGGTTTCTGACTGTTTGGTCGCTAATTAAGTTCCCTGAAGAGTGATGAAGCCTCACGGCTAACATCATTGCGGTTATTGTTGGAGCTCTTCGAGTTAAGATTTGAATGTATCGGTCTTGTCTCCGTGTGGTGCAGCGATACCGTCCTCCATGGCGCTCAGCCACGGTACCAGTGCTTCGGTAATGTGTCCAAAGTCGACTGATACCACTCTGACTTGTATTCAGAGCTAAAGCCACAGTACGTTGCCGGGAACCAGCTTCTATCATTCCCACGGCTCTGAGCATTTCTTCCCTGCTTAAATGACGTCGCCGCTCCATAATAATGTTGGTTTTAATCAGTAGTAGGGAAACAGTAGCACTAATAATGTCTTCAATGCGTTGTATGTTTTTATAGGGAAAATATTGACAGCTGATTTTCATCTTTTACTCGAATTTGATTTACAGTTCCTGATTCAAATTATGAAATGCACCAAAAAGGATCCATATAAATTTATAAAATCATAAATTTATTACAAAGCCACATCTCAATCTCAAGAAATCCGCATAAAAATGCTTGATCCCTAGACACTTTTGATGTGTGTAGTTGACGATAAAAACCTACCTATCCCCAAAAAAAGATACCGTAAAAACATACCTAAAATAAAGTTGACAAACTTACATTTGCAGTTGTTTCCGCTACATTTTGTTTAAGAAAATAGATATCCAAGTACATTTTATAAGTTGGTCGACTATTACTCGTAAAGTTGTAAAGCCTACTTAGTCATGATAATTTTCTTTTAAACTTCGTTATATATACTACTATTGTGAATTTTTTCACACCCCCAAACATAACCGTTTAGCTGGTAGAGGGGGGGGACACTCAAGTCGAGCAAAATTTAGCACTTTAAAGCTTAATATTTCACAAACGAATTTTTTCATCAAAAAATTGTTAATGGAAGCTCACATTATTTTTTAAAGACCTATTTAATGATACCCCACACTAAGGGGTACGCGAGAAAAAAAAAATCCTCACTTTACGTGTAAGTACTGGAGGTACCCTAAAAAAAATATTTTACGAGATTTTATTTTACCACTTTTTTGGCACAACAAATCCGTATATTTACACCAAATTACAGCTCTCTAGTACTGTGCGTCTCTGAGCTAAACTGCGGACAGACGGACGGACGGACGGACGGACGGACGGACGGACGGACGGACGGACGGACGGACGGACGGACGGACATAGCGAAACTATAAGGGTTCCTTGTTGACTACGGAACCCTAAAAACTGGTCAATTCAACAATAAAATTCTTGTTTTTGAACTAACAATTACAGAAATAAATACTTACAGAAAAGCGAGAATTTTGTTATAAACAGATACTAGATAGTTATTTTAATGATACGTTATAATATTCTCTCTGTTTACTTTTGTTTTTCTCTCTATTCTTTCAAATATAATTCTTTCATTTCTAATTTCCACGCAGCATACTTGCCTGGAACTTTTCTTATTTTCCATCTTAGAAAGATGAAAAATTCGTACGTTCTGTGAGTCTCTTTTTCTCATAGTATAATTTGTTCCATCTTTTCTACTATTGATAGTGGCATTCTTGTAAACAGCAATATATATAATAAAATAGATAGAGTTTGACTTATTAATGAATAAAAACCGAAGAATAATGTCAAAATTATGTCACACACACTCTACTGACATGAAAAAGTAAAATAACGTAACAAAAGTGCTCCTTTCTGGCTGGAAAAGAGGAAAACTAATTTATTTTCAGATTCGTATGGGTTTTTGAACATATAAATCAGGCACAGACGAATCATGATTTTGCCTTAAATCATGCTTAACTCATCATTCATACAGACTTCAGTATTATCATTTTTCTACACGAATCTGTAACCCAAAAGCATCACACGAAACTCAGATTAAAGTCTTAAAACAGCAAAATAAAATTAATAAATTAGGCATTGTAATCAGCAAGGTACCTAAACCAAGCACAGATGAATCAGACATTTACCAGTGTTTCACCAGGTTCTAAGCCAACCAGCCTCATGTCCGCCTTCTAGCACGTCCGTTGTACGACAGGTTTCCCCCCACGTGGGATCCCAGACTCTCATCATTATTCCTCGACCAAGTACAGTCAAGCAAAGCTTACTCCACATGAATCAGTATTATGCGCCGGACACTTCTTATTTACTTAATTAAAATTACACTAACGTAGTTATATCTAATATGTATTTTTTTTGTAAGAGGTTAATTAATTACCTTTCGATATAAGTATAATTTATATTGAAGAATCAAAAGGAAAATGCGACATCGACCATTTTGTTCCGGAAAATGGGAAACGGACGCCCTATATGAATCAGGAGAACAGACTTCAATTTTTTTTATTTTGTATCTAGATAGCTACTATTAAAAAAATAGAATTTGTCCCAGGTAGAGCTAAAGCTAAACTGTAGAGAAAAAAATATTACATGCCGTTTTGTTAGTTGGTTACAGAATTATACCCACAGACATCGAAAATTTTGTCTCTGAAGAACTACCCTTGAATTTTTAGTTCTAAGACATGTCGGTTTTTCTCACGATGTTTTCCTTCACCCACGACCTACAATTTTGAAGTCGAGAGAGACTGATACCGCTGGGCCCTCACTGCTCTCTACGCTAGAACCCACCAGTCCCCTTCTATCATCGCACATCTAGATGCACAGAAAATTACCATCCTTACCTTATTGCTATACCACCAATTCGCACTTAGCGTTTCCAAACGTCTTTTATAATGCGGACAGCGAAGGAGTGGAACTCTCTGCCTGCGTCTGTATTTCCAAAGGCATACAACCCTAATCTCTTCAAAGTTAGAGTGAACAGGCTTCTTCTGGGTAAGGTCGCTCCATCGTCGACCTTGTCTTAGCCATGCCTGACCTAGTTTAAGGTCAAGAGCAAACCCATCTCACATAAAAAAATAGGATAGAATATAAATTAAGAATAACGTAACACTCCTTCCATGGCTACATCAGTAGCTCGGTATAGTATCGTGGATGCAATTTAGATAATGGCGGAGACGTTGTCACGTGTCGCGAGCTCGTAACCTAATAGAATTTACAAATTCACTCCGGAATGGCGCGACTAGGGACCCGCGGGACTGACTTAAAACGATACTCGTGGAGAATTAAATTGTTTAATTTCGTGCCAATTGGATTAGGCTTTAGAGGCTCAATTTTAGTAAGCTTAACAGGTAGATTAGGTAGGGTTAAAATGTATGCTAATGTTTTTAGCTATGTACTTACAGTGGTGGCCCGGTGGTATCAGTCCCGAGTTACGAATCGTGGGTTCGAATTCAGCCAGGCGCATTACTTTCAGTAATTTATTTCACCCCTGCTCTCAAAACGATGAAGGAAAACTTCGTGAGGAATAACCAGCATGTCCTAGAACCAAATTCGAAGACATGTGACATATCTACCAATCCGCACTGGGCCCGCGTGGTGGATTACGACCCACTTCCTCTCAGAGAGAGAAGGCCTGTCTCCCAGCAGTGGGAACATTATAGGCTGAGGATAATTATGCTTACAAAGTGACACAATTCTACTTTAGAACTTTAGCATAGGCGATAAAAATTAAAGTGCAATTTTATTTATTCTATTGAAAACTTATAAAAATGTTAGTTTAATGTGTATAATATCTTGCATATTAGCCCAGTTTTTTTTTTTTATTTGATACTAAATCTTTAGTTACTTGTATGCTATAATAGGTTTGTATGTGGCTGTATTGTATATGCAAGTTACAGAGATAAAATTAAAAAGCGTATTTTCAAAACCAACACATGGATCCGTAAATCCACACAAAAATCAAAAACACGCCGTGAAGAAAATTGTCACAAAACCAATGTGATATTCCCAAGAAAATCTGTCTTAAGTACATTTTATTAAAAGAATATCTTTCTTAGATATTTTATTTAAAGAAACCAAGCTTAGCCTGTCTATAGCCCTGCGGATACCTATTAAGAACATAAAATTTTATTATCTCACCCTATTATCCACCTTGAGGCTTCAACGGGGATCTTTCTCCGAGAAAGGACCACGGGCGAAAATGTATGGAGGCTGCACCATCGCTCAACAGCGATGAAACCTATCCCAAATGAAAGCTTTGAGGATGTTATGCATTTCTTATTATGGCAGCTAAGTCGAATTCGAGCGCCAACAAGGTGATTTCGAGCATCGAAAAATTTTTCCATTACCTAACCTAACCTGTGGCAATATTCTCCAAGGGATTTGAAACAGGTGTCATTCGAAGCGTGTGGTAGACACGATATATTTTTACTATGGCGACATTCTTCAAATTTCTAAGGTTTACCTGGAATATCTGAAAATATCAACCTAACCTAACCTGTGGCAATATTCTCCAAAGGATTTAAAACAGGTGTCATTCGAAGCGTGTGGTAGACACGATATACTTTTACTAAGGCGACATTCTTCAAATGTCTAAGGTTTAACTGGAATATCTGAAAATGTCAACCTAACCTAACCTGTGGCAATATTCTCCAAGGGATTTGAAACAGGTGTCATTCGAAGCGTGTGGTAGACACGATATACTTTTACTAAGGCGACATTCTTCAAATGTCTAAGGTTTACCTGGAATGTCTGAAAATGTCAACCTAACCTAACCTGTGGCAATATTCTCCAACAGATTTGAAACAGGTGTCATTCGAAGCGTGTGGTAGACACGATATACTTTTACTATGGCGACATTCTTCACCTGCGTTAGAGGACAACCGTTAACCCGTTCAACTGCGGGTCTCGCCCTGGGTTTACGTTTCTGTCTAACAAAACGGGGGAGTTCTTCCCCCGTTTTGTTAGACAGAAACGTACTTGAAACAGTTGATACAAGACGCGCCGCCGTCTTGAGTCTATTTCGATGGGAATAATCTATTAATTTATACCCATTGCATAAAGTTAAAAATCTATCAAAGATATAGTAATAATCGTTTTCGTTTTTCTACTAGTATTTACTAGATTTTTAACTTTATGCGATGGGATAGCAACTGCTGAACGTTAATGATTGTCGCTTGCCGTTTGGCTACAGACTCTGAACTGTTTACGGTGGCTGAAACAAGGCGTCGTCTGTATCTACCCCTAGCTGTTAGTTAGCTTCCTTTACCTAGTTTTATTCTGGGACATTACGTTTCGAAATAGGTATATACAATAAAACAAAATTTTTAAATTATACTATATACACTGGTTTAAAATTCAATAACATGGAAGTCAAAGTCGCGAAGTGAATTAAAAATCAAAACCAAAGTATTCTGAGGTGAGATTTCAGATTGAGAAGAGCAGAGATAGAACTGCTTAAACATAAACTTACATGACGTATAAGTGCAAGAGTCACCAAGGACATCTGGGTAGTTACTATTAGAACTTGTTGATTGACCACTGCAATAATACGCATAACTTTTATGTACGACACCTGTTTTAAATCCCTTGGAGAATATTGCCACAGGGTTGGTTAGGTTGACATTTTCAGATATTCCAGGTACACCTTACACATCTGAAGAATGTCGCCGTAGTAAAAGTATATTGTGTCTACCATGCGCTTCGAATGACACATGTTCCAAATCCCTTGGAGAATATTGCCACAGGTTAGGTTAGGTCGACATTTTCAGATATTCCAGGTAAACCTTACACATCTGAAGAATGTCGCCATAGTAAAAGTATATCGTGTCTACCACACGCTTCGAATGACACCTGTTTCAAATCCTTTGGAGAATATTGCCACAGGTTAGGTTAGGATGACATTTTCCGATATTCCAGGTGAACCTTACATATTTGAAGAATGTCGCCATAGTAAAAGTATATCGTGTCTACCTCACGCTTCGAATGACACCTGTTTCAAATCCCTTGGAGAATATTGCCACAGGTTAGGTTAGGTAATGGAAATTTTTTTCGATGCTTGAAATCACCTTGTTGGCGCTCGAATTCGACTTAGCTGCCATAATAAGAAATGCTTAACATCCTCAAAGCTTTCATTTGGCATAGGTTTCATCGCTGTTGAGCGATGGCCCAAAATGACGCAAGGTCCTTTTCGCAACAAGTTTATTTAAACATTGCCAATTACAGAATGAAACTAAAGGCACTTTCAGACGGTTCATTTTTTGTTCATTTTCACCTTTCATTCGGTACATTTCACTCGAAATGAAATGTCTGAACAAAAAATGAAACACGAGTGCCGAATGAATTCATTAGTGAACCGATCCAACAGTGTTGGATATTGGCATCCGGTATCTTTCATTCCCACTCCGAATGAACGAGAAATGAACGGTCTGAACACCGAGTGAACGTTCATTCGGATTCGGCCATTTTGTTTCGAGTCCTGTAGCCGACGGACATCACGTTGTCGACGAAGTTATATTTTTTTCTGTGTGTTATTATATTGTTTTCATGCGGCAAAATGGTGTTCAAGTGGAACGATCAAAATACATTACTTTTTTTGGAGAACTTTAAAAATTATCAATGCCTTTGGAACCACAAAATTGATGAATACAAAGACCGAACAATGCGGGCAAACTCTATCAAATCTCTAATCGCGTTTTCTTTGCTTCTTTTTTGTCAACTCTTTGATTAAATGATCACAAATTAAACTAATTCCAAGACGTACGACTTCATTCGATGACATATTTAAAAGAAAGAACAATGAGTGTTCATTTCTGTATCATTTCGTCTAAAGCCGTGTGAACATAGAATGAAAAAAAAATGAAGCATTCACTCGAGTGAACAATCATTCGAGTGAACCGTCTGATATCACCTTAAGTATAAATTGTATCTATTCTTGGAATTCATTTCAAAACAGCCTGTTTCTGTTCTGTATAAAAATAGGAAGATCACAGTAATATATTATATTCATCATCATCTCAGCCTATTTATATTCCCACAGCTGGGACACAGGCCTCCTCTCTGTGAGAGGGAGTGGACCATAATCCACCACGCTGACCCAGTGTGGATTAGTGGGGGTCACATGTCTTAAAATTTTTGGTTCTAGGACATGGCGGTTTCCTCTCGATGTTTTCCTTCAACGTTTTGAGAGCAGTGGTGATGAAATAAATTACACAAAGTAATGCATCTGCCTGGATTCGAACCCACAACCTACAATTCGAAAGTCGGGGCAAAAGTAATATTATGTTAAATGGTGTCAATGGCGACAATTATGTCTTGAAATTGTGTAAAATATAGGTATAGAAAACGACAAGGGGACAAATCAAACCGCGTGTATTTTGCAGGTTTGATTCCCGCACCGGTAACAAATATTTAACCTATACGTTATTCCGATTTTGGCTGTTACCATCAACAACATCAGTCAATAATTGATCCCACTGCTGGGACACAGGCCTCCTCTCAGAGAGACATGTGACACAACTAACCCCCACTGGGCTCTCGTGGTGGATTACAGCCCGATCCCTGTTTCAAAGAGGAGGCCCAGAGTGTCTCAGTAGTGGGAAAATTGGGAAATTTAAATAAGGCTAGTTACGCAATGCTTATACATGGAATATTATAAAATCATTGAGATTGATACTCTTAAAACACCAAACGCAATAAAGGAATCAAAATAATTAGAAAGATCTCACCCAATTACGCAGAATTCAATCAGTAATTGATTTAATTAACGAAGGGACCAGAAACTCAAGATTTTATTTTCAAATGAAGCTCTTGAAATTGCTTTTATACTTCCCTTTTATCCTTACTTCTCATTACTAAGTGGAGGTCAGATATCAATTTAAATTTTGAAATTATTTGAACTGGAAATTTACATTTCTAACAGCTTTGGATTTTTTAGTAATTGGTGTTTATATTAAAAATAAATTAAGTGGTGTATTTTGGTTAGTAACTAAAATTCTTAGTGATAAAAAAAGTCCTAATGAATCTACGAAAAATGTCTGAGCTGCCTCGCTGCAAACGTCTCTGCTACGCCGTAGCATGTGCTACGCCGCGTGCTACGACGTAGCAACTTTGTAAGCGCTCATGTACACGACGCCGCCGCCGCGCCGCCGCCGCGCCGCCGCCGCGCCGCTACCGCGCCTCTAGGCTGTGTACACGGTCGCTACCGCGCCGCCGCCGCGATGCCATTCGCTAGTGTTTTATTTATCTAACAAAGGAGATGTCTCATTGCGGCCATATAATGTTTTTTTTTTTGATAATTCAAGGATAACTTCTTCGTTTATGAATCGGTTTTGATGATTCTTTTTTTGTTGGAAAGAAGGTATTTCAAAGGCGGTTCCATGATATGGAGATTAGGGTTTGATGATGGAAGACCAGAGAAATCGAGTGGAGCTAAATAGTAAGAAATATCTGCTTTCCAACAAAAAAAGAATCATCAAAACCGGTTCATGAACAAAGAAGTAATCCGCGAATAAACATTAAAAAAAAACATTATGGCCGAAATGAGAAACCTCCTTTTTCAGATAAATAAAACACTATCGAATTGGATTCGCGGTGCCAGCGCGGCGGCGGCGCGGCGGCGGCGCGGCGGAAGCGCGGCGGCGGCGCGGTAGCGACCGTGTACACAGCCTAGAGGCGCGGTAGCGGCGCGGCGGCGGCGCGGCGGCGGCGCGGCGGCGGCGTCGTGTACATGAGCGCTAAGGGTGCTTGTACACGGCGCATGTGACCCGCGCATGTGCCTCAACATGCTCAAGCTACATGCGCCGTGTACAAGCACCCCGCGGGTAGCTTGATCAAGTAGCTTGCGCATGTTACTCGCGCGGGTAACCCGCACCATTACTTGCGCGGGTTACATGCGCCGTGTACAAGCACCCTTAGTGCCTGGAAATTGGTTCACGATTACATTTGTATAAGCAACATTTTAGTACTGTATTTAAAAAGTTCCTGTGAACAAATGCTTATAAGATAATTTTAATACATTTTCTGTACTGTAATAACTCCACATAATAAAAATGTAAATTCAAACCAAAACACTAAATAAAACGACCGTATCTTTAATTTCACGAAGCTTGTACAAAGTAGTCCTGTTAAGAGCTGAGTAATACCCTCCATTACTTAGTTTAAGGGTAGTATTCGGAGCTTTACGGTAACATTTTGTATTTCAACTTTATTTTGTGGTTCTACGTTACATTTTCCAAGCTCTCAACATTCATATTAGTTTGAGAGTCATTGGAACTGATGTAAATGGTTTGTTTTTAGTTGAATTTCGTTGCTATTCTTTGGGAATAACGTCCTCATTTCATTGTACTCACAGCTAAGGGGTGGAATTATCTCCCAGAGTTCCAGATAGAGTTTGATGTCTAAATATAAGACAAAGGTGACTGACTGACTGACTGACATAGTGATCTATCAACGCACAGCCCAAACCACTGAACGGATCGGGCTGAAATTTGGCGTGTAGGCAGATGTTAGGTAGATGTTATGACGTAGGCATTCGCTAAGAAAGGATTTTGAACAATTCTACCCCTAAGGGGATTAAAATGGGGATGAAAGTTTGCATGAAACTTTGTCAATTTCATAAAAATTCTTAAGTTCCGACATCCACGCGAATGAAGTCGCGGGCACGGCTAGTTCCTGATATAATCTTGAATTCAAAAGTGAACAGGTTACTTCCAACGTGCTTTACTGTCAAAGACATCACTGTTAACCATCAGGCGAGACAGTGATCATACGCAAGCCTATTTTAGATATTAAGAAAGTAATTAACTAGTAAGTGATGTCACAGATGGTTGTTGCCATTTGGGAAAATCTAAACTTTTTTTATGCAACGTTACCCCACCCTAGAAATTTCTTCCTGTATTCCTTCTTTCTGTAACTCACATACACAAACATCGAGACCCGGAACAACTACTTGCAGATCATACGATTATTTGTTCCATGCGGGGATCGAACCCGAGACCGACTGCGTAGCCGTTGATTGCACAGCTCACTTCGCTAACCGTGTTGTAAATCACGTTTTGTCTGCTCATAACTAATAAGTCAATTATTGAAGGTTTAAATACTCTATTGTTGAAATCATCATCGCGTGGCCAAAGTCGCGAGCATAACCTAGTAATACGAATACTAATAGCTAAGTTTTGTGTATTCGTGTTTGTACGTCAGATTCCCGTGTCACCAGATACTCTGTGAAGCCACATCATTAACGTGTTTACTTGATAGCAATCACGTGTCGTCATTACACATTCAGTTTGCATCGGTTATAATTAGTGATTGTGATGTGTATGAAATTGTAATGAGACTGAAAGATCCTGTCTTTAGTTGTTTTGACAGGCCTGTTGGTCCAGTGGTTAGTGACCCTGACTGATATGCCGGAGGTCGTGGGTTCGATTCCCACCCAGTACAAATGTTTGTGTGATGAGCTCGATCATTTGTTCTGTGTCTGGGTGTAATTTATCTAAAATATGTATGTATTTAGAAATATATAAGTATGTTTATCAGTTGTCTAGTACTCATAACACAAGCTCTGCTTAGCTTGGGACTAGATGGCGTTGTGTGATAGTTGTGGAATATTATTATGACGTTCCTTTCAGAACGTTTGGTGACTAAGAAGTGAAAATTTTTTACAAAAGAAAATCAAGCTTCAAGTGGGAACCCGCGTTTTCTATATATGTACTCCAGGCGCCTCAAAATTCTTTACAAAAACGCGACGCCGGCGTTATTGCGTCTAATTCTTTTAAAATTTTAGTTTGATAATCACTGAGAGTGAGGAGCTCGTGGCTAAATAAACACAGCCACACAGGCCATCTTCCGGGTTAAGCCGCGTTTGCCGAGGTTGGTCTGTGGATGGGACCATCTATCGGGTTCCAGTCAACAGACAGACTGCGCCCGTATAAGGTGTCTGCAGGGGTGGCGCAACTGACTTATCAGGTAAACGTGACTTCGGAACGTAAAGAGCTATTGAAGACACCAAGGTTTTAGTCAGTACAAATCGGCCTTGTGTGGGAGGACTCATTCGATGATTTTACCACGTATAAAAAGAAAAAAAAGCCTAAATAAGGCCAAATGGCATTCATTTCAGATTAAAATAAAAACTCCGGGTTTTTGGAAAACATAATATCATACGGCCTCCATCATAGTCTGCAAACGAATAGGTTTTTATTTTGGGAAATCTAATTTAGCTCCCGTTAGCGACATGGAGATGGAATTAAAAATTAAAAGGAAACCACGAATCAGAGTGCGATTTCATGAAACAAGTTAGTTATTATGGTTCAAAATAGAATTTAATTTTAGAACTAACAAATGCGATAAAAACCACCTAGGATACTTTTTTTTTTGAGCGTGGTAAAATCATCAAATGAGTCCTCCCACCCCGGGCAGGGCGGGAGGGACTGTCAGACTTCTACTGACTAAAATCCACGGTGTCCTTCAATAGCCCTTTATGTTCCGGGGTCACGGTAAGGAAATAATCCCGCGACCCCGGCAGGCTTTGGCCCTCTGAGGGGGGGGGGGGGCGTCATTATGCTGACGGTCTTTTAGGCGCGCGTGGGACACAACCAGGACACAACGCGCCGTCAACCCGGGCATGGTCCTAGTCGGGCAGCGAGTTGCCCTTTACTCGCTGCCTGCATGCCCGCCACCTAGGATATAGCAGTTTATGCCTTTTCTTTCTTATCTTTTCATTTAGAAAGAAAGAGATGGTAATCAATCCAATTGTAATTCGATGTGAGGCTAATAAAATATTAACAAAACTGTCTAGGGATCAAGCATTTTTATGCGGATTTCTTGAGATTGAGATGTGGCTTTGTAATAAATTTATGATTTTATAAATTTATATGGATCCTTTTTGGTGCATTTCATAATTTGAATCAGGAACTGTAAATCAAATTCGAGTAAAAGATGAAAATCAGCTGTCAATATTTTCCCTATAAAAACATACAACGCATTGAAGACATTATTAGTGCTACTGTTTCCCTACTACTGATTAAAACCAACGTTATTATGGAGCGGCGACGTCATTTAAGCAGGGAAGAAATGCTCAGAGCCGTGGGAATGATAGAAGCTGGTTCCCGGCAACGTACTGTGGCTTTAGCTCTGAATACAAGTCAGAGTGTTATCAGTCGACTTTGGACACGTTACCGAAGCACTGGTACCGTGGCTGAGCGCCATGGAGGACGGTATCGCTGCACCACACGGAGACAAGACCGATACATTCAAATCTTAACTCGAAGAGCTCCAACAATAACCGCCATGATGTTAGCCGTGAGGCTTCATCACTCTTCAGGGAACTTAATTAGCGACCAAACAGTCAGAAACCGCTTGCATGAAGTGAACCTTCATTCCCGAAGACCGCTACGGGTACCACCTATAGCAATGCACAATCGTAGGATTCGATATCAATGGGCTCTTGAACACAGAAATTGGGCAGAAGAACAATGGCGTTTCGTGTGCTTTTCTGATGAGTCTCGTTTTGGTATGAGACCGGATACAAGACGTATACGACACTGGAGAACCCCTGGACGCCAACAGCGATTAAAATCCTGCCAGGAAGTCCATCCTTATAGTGGTGGAACCATCATGGTATGGGCGGGTATTTGGATCGGCGGAAGAACTGAGTTGATTTGGATCAGAGGCAACCTCAACGCTCAAATTTATGCTGAGACGATTGTATCAGACGTCATCGTTCCTCTACAAGTGCAAATCGGTCCCTTATTTCAGTTAATGCATGATAATGCACGACCGCACACCGCAAGAGTTGTAAGACAGACTCTCGCCGCAGCTAACATCAATGTCCTGCCCTGGCCTGCTCAGTCGCCAGACTTGAACCCGATTGAGCATGCATGGGATATGCTACAGAGAAGAGCTCTGCCGAATATGGAGGGTATCCAGTCGCAAGAAGACCTTTTTTTGTTGTTGCAACGAACATGGGCGGCCATTCCACAGCGTGATTTGGATGAACTCATTTTGAGTATGCCAAACCGATGTTCTTGTGTTGTTAGTGTTCGCGGTAGAAACACGGATTATTAATTGTTTAAGTTACCCAATAAAATTTTAAAGAAAACTGTTATTTCAGTCTTTTTTTCGAACTTTAATGTTAGTGGTTCAAATGTCAAAAATCCCTTTATTAGGAAAATGGCAAATTTCTTTATGAATGCAAAGGTGACTTGGTTTATCGTTACTGTGACAAACGATAACACTTTATTTGATGAATCCTTAAAGAACATTTTAATTAATATCAATCAGGAGAAAAGTTATTGCAAAAATATATGTTGATCCCTAGAGAGGAAATGAAGAGTTGCCAGAATCAGCGTGTTTTGCATACATGCGTATGTGTTGTGATTGAATGAGTGAGAATGTGTGTGCATAAGAGTGCTGCGGGTTTTTTTTTTTGGAACGAAGTTCCTTATCGCGCGTTGTGAAAGGGGGCTAGACGGAAAAAAATTCTTGCGAAAAGTTGGCACGACACTTTTTTGCCTCGCCCCGCACCTCGCGCCTGCACCCCGCGCCCCGTACCCCTCACTCAACCCCCGTTCCTTGTGACTATTGTCGTATTGCGGCGTGCACATGTTTCTCTGTCTGTCTCTCTCTAATAGAAAGCATATATTTTCGTTTCGTCTTTCTATTTCGCATTGAACAGTGTGGTGTTGCGACGATTATTTTTGTTAACTTCGTTCCATCCGGGTGTCTCTCGACACCTCTCAAGTTTTTTTAATAAGTTGAGATCGATAGAAAAAGTCATTGGAAGTAAATATTACCTATGACTAGATTCATTTCCCCATGATGATGATTAAAAACAGTAAAGTGTGCCATTCCCCATCCAATTTACGAACCGCAACATAAAACAGATCGGTGTCATGACATAAGCACATAAAAGGCGATTGATCGCAAGGTGTATGGCAGGCTTTAAGTGTCAATCGCAATATTATAGAGACGTTACCGGTTCCGTTTTTTGTATTGTGTATTTTTACTCGATTACGGCCCAAAATGAGGGTAATGTGTTAACCCGTATTTGTGTGATTTTCTTGCCCATTTGTTTATTTGGTTTTGTTTTTTTTAATCGCTACATTAAAAATGTTTTAAGTATAATCATCAGTGACCGAAATTTGTTTGGGTAAGAGCAACACAAAGTACCTACTACCTATAATTATTATCTTTTACGATTGTTTATTAGATTTTTGTGATTAGAAGTCATCAAATGAGTGGTGTAGGGCTTGTACTGACTAACTTCAGTGTGGGTTCCATTACCCTTTACATTACAGTTGTTGCGTTGCTGGTTTAAGACAGACTTGTAATCCATGTTATAATTGCCACGTGACCATAAACTGTAAAAATCTGTCTCAAAACAATCAAGTTCAAAAAATAATTTGAGTTATTTATTTTAAAACAAAACAAAACACGTTTAATTGATTTATAACGTACTAAAATATCCACACTAGTTCAATAATATGCTATAATATATGAGGCCTGGTTTTAAGTTTAGACCACAAAATAATTAATACTCTCGAGACATGAAAAGGTGTTCCTCTTTACGAATATAGCCTTTTAAACATCCTACTAAGCAAACGTGTTAACAAATTCATACATTCTATATGTTATGTATTTTCCGCCTCGCCCGCTCCAGAGATATGTAACATAAGGCACGCCTCAATAAACTGACAGTATATTGTGCGCGGAATACTCGTTCGTGTACAGTCACGAGCAATAAAATGTATACACTTAACAAAAATTCAAGAGCAATTTTCTCGAGGAATGTTGGTTTCTACTTCGAAATAAGCAATGACAGGGCTTCCAAAATAGAACATTCCTGAAAACGTTAAACGTTAATCAATATGGTAGGAGAACATCGCTTTTGAAATCTGCCAAATGTATACATATGATTGCTCGTGACTGTACTCTCCTCCCCGGCTCTTGTTCGTAAATATGTTTTGAGAGAGTAAAATGTTGTGCATCTCAGACCTTTAGATGGAAGTTTTTGAAAAGAATGTAAGTAGCTTTCTTCATATTTTACACAATGAAGCGTCTTTCCGAATGCATACACACAAATTCAAGCTTTTTACACAGAAAGTACAGAACGTCACCTGCTATGTTGCATATTATGTATGCCTTTAGCCTCGTCCATGTACTTCTACATACGTGTAAAATTGTAAATAAATACATATTGTGGTCAAACAAATACACCTGTTGCGAATACAAGTATTCGTTTGAAAATTAAAATTTCACTAATGTCGTTAGTCCTGAAAATAATAACACTGCATACAAATGTATGCAGTGTTATTATTTTCAGGACTACCTTAATTTAGTGTGAAGTCGCATAGCCCACTTTTATACGATGGGACTTAATAGGTACTAATAAAACATCGATAAATTAGCCGGCAAGAAACTCTATGGTTACTCATTTAAAAAGTAATTGTTTTTGAAGTGTAAGACAACTTTAAATCAAGACGCTTCTAACGATATCACATTTGCCGACAACTTGCTCTGTGAAAAAACAAGGTATTAAAAGTAAAAGAGTATAAAACTTACATATGGTCGTTCCTTCCTCACTCATATATCTGAAAAGAGAGAAATATAAATATTAGACTTTTTTTACATCCATGAAACTGTGAAAGTTTCATAATAAAGTTACAAATAATTCATACAGTTAATGTTACAGTTTATTTGTACATAGCAGCGACACGTGTGTGTCAGTTTTACAAATAAAACTGTGATTTAATGAATGACATTTTTATGAACAATAAATACATCGTTATTTTCGCAAATGTCATATCGACAAAAAAACCACACGAACTATTAAAATGTATATTTGTATATTGATAATATTGAGATATTGCAAATGTATTTGTTCATTAAAGAAAATTTTTATTATATAACCAGTTCCTGGAACACGTCACAATCAGTCACACACAAAGGGGTGAAAAACAACGAAATTGTATACAAACTCATGCCCCAGTAATCAAAATGTTTCATTCCGTATTGCTTTGCTCTATTTCTTATAGGCACAAGGAATTTCCCATCTATGTCTATGTTTGTAGAAATAGAAACACAGATACAGCGTGGCCAGAACGTCTTGAAACGGAACTAATCTTTTTTTGCTGAAAACTTTTTAAAATCTTTGATATTTAATGTAAACAAAGACGCAGGTTTGTTAGATTTATAATTGTGCCATAATACTAACGTAAATATGTGAAAATAAATAAAATAAAATCATCCAAAGTGCTGGCAGCGAGAGCACAGTGGTGACTTCCCGTTTTCTATTGTTTTTTGCCAAGCTGTACACAAACAGCCACACCCCGAACAACTACTTATAAATAATACAAATATTTGTTCAGTGCCGGGATCGAACCCGCGACACAGTCGATAGCGAGCTTATTTTCCTCTACGGCAAGATTGCAATAAAAAAATAAAACAAAAATAAAATCACTCTGACGTGTAATCAGAAAAGTTTAACACCAAGTGGCATAGCCAAGGCATAGCCAAGCAAAATCTCATACAAAATCCCTTTCTTATATACCTACCCACAGAATATGTGATAAGTCCACATGCACACTGTATGAGCTCGGAACCCGGTGAACCACAAACGGACTCAAACTTATTGCATTGTGAGCTAACTCTGTGAGAAGGAAGTGTTGCCGCATTCGAAAATACCTTTCAAACTAGATTTTCCCGTACGAGATCACAGTTTGGAAAACTCCTCATGTTTATTCGGATTGGATGAAATTCTTTTTTAAAAATTCTCCTGCAGAAAGAGTCGGTAAAATTATCATTTTTAGGGGTTCCGTACCATAAAAGAAAAACTAAAGGGCTTTGAAGATTTGTGGCATACCTGCCGCCGCCATTTTGATTTTTTTTCAAAATCGCGGCCAGCTATGAAACCTTTATAAATCGTTAGCTGAAATAAATGCCAACAAAAAATATTAGAACAACAACCCGCGTAAAGTTTCCGGTTTCCGAGATAATAACCGTGAAAGTTAATCACGTGACATGGGTCCACCCTTTATAGCAGAAGTTTTTACGTCATAATTTTATTTTGCATAGCAACGGATAGCATAAACCTCTTTTCGCAGAAAATCGTTTGGCATACACTCATTTACCATAACACCGAAACCCATAATTTTGTAAGTCAGAATCATCTTTAGGCATAAATTTAATTTCCATAATAATCAATAAGTATAACCATCATATCGTAGAAAGTTCACAACTAGAATCATCTTTTGGCATATATTTTATTTCCATAATAATCAAAAGTATAACCATCATATCGCAGAAAATTCACAGCAGGCATGGCAGCAAGCATGGCTTCTGTCACGGCTCCGGCGCTGCGGGTCTCCGGCGGTCCCACGCGAGCTAATCGTCGCAGATGATTTTACGCCCACCACCGCAGCTTCGGCTTACTGGCCGGCAAGCCGGCCAGCCTCAGCCGCGGCGGTGTGCGTTAAAACCACCTGCTCCTCAGCTCGCGGGCCGCCTCGCCTCTCCGCGCCTACGCGATTATAAATTACACTCTAGGGGTAGGGCAGACAAGACTACGTGAAGTCGGTTTTGCAGCGATTCATTTCTGTCACTAACTTTTGTAGCACACCATATTGATTTTATAAACCATTTTTTTTATTATGACTATTAAATTATTTCTATTCTGAAATTCTGTGATCTTCGAAGTATACTAAGTCAAATTATTCCAAATAATCGGCGCTCTAAATAAACGTTATGCTTAATGAAAATATGCAAAATTATAACTCTGACAAAGGTAATTATGCCCAATACAATTCTGCCATCTTAAAAGTATCCCAATTTAAATTCGGACATAAAAACATTAGACTAAAAAACAATTATACTAAATATTTTTTATACCATAACAATGTTCGTTTAAAAAAGTTTCTGCCAAGTGAGTTCTGCCAAATAAGTTTCGGAGCAACAAGTTTCTGCCAGATAGAGGGCACCCACGTGACATTCACAATTCTAAGCTAGTGTATGTGATCGAATGTATCAAGATATTAAAAATAATAACTTTTTGAACGTAATTATGTATGTTGCATTATATTTGGATGTTATTTAAACCTTATACGTCTGTTATAATCTACTTTTTGAACTTAATAACTTATTTTTAGACCGTCTACACTTATTGAATAAGTATACTAACTTCATATGATTTAACTATCAATACGATAGTTATACGATAAATGTTAAACAATGTAAATGTAATACATACATATATACAAGACAGGTTTAAACATTCAGTATAAAATACAACTGACAGTACTCGTTACATTTATATTGTGTGATGGTTCTGTGGTTATTACAATTTCTAATTTTAAGCATATAACGTAATAAACTGACGTCAACTCGCGAAAATTGTCTTCTATTGGTTGCACAAACCTGTCTCTCTTTCTATTATACTGGCACAAATAGGGATAGAAAAATTAAAAATCCGTTTTAAGAACATTTTATTGCCTTTCAAACAATTTTAGGCGTCATGTTTTTATTATAATATTTAAACACTTCAAACATAAAATTCTTATTGTAACATCGGTAACAAATAGTACATTATGCATCGAGATAATAAAGAGCGGATTTAAAGCGAGGGCCATACATATGAATCAAGAGCAAGCGAAGGATTTTTTCGATTCAAGTATTTAAATCCTGAGCGACGCGAGTGATTCAGAACCCTCGATTTGAATCCGTTTTATTCACGAGTTACATACGATACTTTATACGTCGCGGCAGCTGATCGGCGGTAAGCGAGTAGTGTGGTGATACGCACTCGGCTTAAGCCGGTTCCGTGTCGATAAGTTTGGGAGCACCCTTAGTCTTCTAGCGCTGCTGCCCATTGAAAGAGATTTAAGCTGAGGGGCTATAGATCTTACATTTTGCCCTATACCTCGACCGACTTTTACGGTCTGCCGGAAGAGAAGCAATACATTCTACGTTTTTCTTTTTCTCCCAGACCAGAATTATCAATTACAAAAATATTTTATAAAAAATATTACTTAAACCTTTGTTATTCCGAATTAATGGGGTCAACTTTAACACATTATATCTCAGAAACCGGAAACTTTACGGGGGTTGGTGTCATAATATTTTTTGTTGTTATTGATGTCAGCTATCGATTTATAAAGGTTTCAAGACTGGCCGCGATTTTGAAAAAAAAACAAAATGGCGGCAGTAGGTATGCCACGCTCCATAGTAAAATCTTCAAACCCCTTTAGTCTTACATTTTCTTTTAAAACACATTTATGAAAAAGTCTCAGCTCAGTACTATAAACGAATCCTTACAGGGCTCACAACATTCATGAAGCCATAGTTTCGTAAACATTTCAAACTTTGCTCGACCTTTCAAACAAAAACAAAATATCTACATAGAACCTATAATAAAGATATTGTATAGGTATCATATCACCCACGCTTTATGGATATCGTTCTAAACGGTAAGAGTTCAAGGCTGCCCAAAATAATAGTAAGTGCCTTCGTACGGGTTACAATATACCTTTGTATAGAAATGTATAGATAACAAAGAATTCTATGTAAATATAATGTTGTGAAGTTTTGTGTTTATTTTATTGATAGGTTTAGTGGTTTACCTCTATTACATTGAAACCTTGGGGATAACAAGCGCAATGAAAAACTTTTATTTAAATGTTTAAAAATGCTTGAGAAAAGATTTAAATTGAAATATTTTTTTATGATTTGCATCAAACTAATGTTATAATACGAAGAATAGAGTGTCAAGAGTATGATAATTGGGCTGGTATCGGTTTGGTAATATTTGTCCAACCAAAAGCCGACCCGAACGATTTATTGCACATGTTCAGCTTCAGTCGGCTTGTGCCGATTGGGTAGTTCATTCGAGTAGGAACATCATTCGTTTCGATGGTATTTTTAGAATGAAATAGCCAACTACCAATGTCGGTAGTTGCCAATCCGAATGTATGCGGCAACAGAGCGTTTTGTTATTCCCTAACATTCATGTGTGCCGATTAAAATAACGCCTTTTATGAGTCTACTAGCGGCTCGGAGCTTCGCTACTAACAAAAGATCCGCCATTTATTAATTCATTTGTTACATAAAAATGTGATAAATGAAGAACCGCTCGACCGATTTTGTGCAAATTTCACATAAACCATCTACCTACTAAATAGTCTAAGCAAAGCCTAAACATTTGGTTGGGATAGGTGAGCTAGATGAGCTAGTTAGGGGGTGATTTTCGAAAAACCCAAAAATGTAGGGTATTTATAAAAACGAATAATGACTATCTTTTTATTTAGGTACTTATACTCATATTCGTACCGAGTTTCAAATTCATAAACCCATGAAATAAGATTTTACATTCGTAGGTTTTCACCCCTTTTCACCCCCTTAGAGGTAGATTTTCGCAAAATCCTTTCTTAATGCTCACCTACATAATAAATTGCAACTTCCATCAAAAATTCAGAGTTCTACGTTTAGTGGTTTAATATCCTCCCCTTAAAACTTGAATACCCCTTTTCACCAACTTGGGGGGTGATTTTCGAAAAATCCAAAAACACGTGTTTGATTATTTCTTATCAAGATTTTCAAGTTCATCAGTTCACGCGTTATGATTTTTCCATACAAACTTTAACAACCCCTAGATTACCAATGGAGGGTATTTTAAAAAAAATAAATGGTGCTAATCTTATTTATTTACTTGTGTTCTCATTCGTGGTAAATTTCAAGTTTATAAACCCAAGGAATAAGATTTTTTCATACAAACGTTTTCACCCCTTTTCACCCCCTTAGAGGAGGATTTTCGCAAAAACCGTCTTATTGCCAATCTACATGGTAGACTGCAAATGCTGTCCAAAATTCAAGTTTCTGTGTTAAGCGGTTTCGGCTGTAGTCGAGTCAAAAGAAAAACCCCTGTTCTTTTATATATAGATTGTGATAAATCACGCCAGATATTCTGAAATTCTCATAGTTTACTCTCATTTATCACTGTGCTATGTTTTCAAGAAGGCATCTGCTTATTTAGCTAAAACTGGGACTGGAAAAGCAACATTTACATTGTTATTGGGATAGATCTAGCGATCCACGTTCGGGTCAGTTTCTATTCCAGTTGGTAAACTTGAATACCAATATTTTTCATAGACTGGCTGAGTTATTTAAATACCAGAATTCAGTAACTTTCAGGCTGCTGACAACATCAGAAAAAAAGAAGTTTGGTAACTTCTTTATTTACACTTACGTACATAAGTACACACAGAAAATCACGCTATTTTCTCAAGTTGCAGAAACCACAAAACGCGACCTGTTACGAGCCCCAAAATATTCTAAAAACCTGATCAAATACACACTCCTGTTGCCTTATAATTACGTTTGGAATATTCCATTGTATCGCTAACTACTAAACACCGACAACATTAACTCCTAACATTCAACAAACTTGCCCATAAAGTTAAACTCAACAATATTGAAATATCCTGTGAGCGCTAACATTATTGCGCACTAACGTCAGTGTCGATTGACCTCTGTCGACCTTTACAACTTTAAAAGTTGATACGTAAGACGTTTGTGAAGGCAGTTCCGAGAACTTGTGGTCCACTATTCAAGTATTTGCATTGAATTTCCGATATTACGGTTTGAATTGAGGTTTTTGAATGGAAAGTTTGATGGGATTTACGGGTTATTGTACGTGAAAACCTAACCGAAGTAGAATTTATAAATATTGCTTTAGTACTTCTTAAGAACTCACTTAAAATTACGAGTATGTCCCTTAGTTTTGCCCGCACAAAGTTCGATTAATATTTATTCCACGGAAACGAAAAACTATACGGCTTGATTTAATCCATTTAGGAAATTATGTGTGTTTTCAGATCGGCACTATTCTGCACAACACCACAATCAAACAATTCAGAAAACCACCCTTTTTTATGGGTTGTATAAATCATCAAATAATTCCTCCCGCCTTGGATGAAGCAGAAGGGACTGTGAGACTTTCACTGACTAAAGGTCTCACCTGTTCGTTCGGTAATCCGCTGCATTCCAAGTTCAAACCCTGTTCAGACAGTCCCATAACCGCGGCGGACGTTAGACCCTATACAGGCCCCATTAGTTAGCTGCCAGCTCCTTAAGCAGCGCGTGAGAAACGAGGTGTCGGTGGCATTTTTCACACACATCCAAATGTGATGTGGTGTGTGTTAACTCTAAAGCGACTGATAACTAGTATGTTTTACCCATAATTATTAGTAAATCTATAACTCACCTTCATCCTTAATCAATCACGCGGTAAATACATAGACAGGTCTACAAACATTAATCTTGTAGTTCAATAATATGAAGTTGTTACTGGGTTACACCTAGTAGGTACAGATCGATAGGAGCCAGCGGCTTGAGTCAACAAACTCCAAACTGAAGCAAAACAAATGCTCATAGTCTACCGTGATATAACTAGGAACGTGGCACCACAAAAGAGAGACATTTAGAAATACCACTAGCAGTGTAACAAAGTTATTTTCCACTAGAATGACACCCGACGACACGCGGCTGGCACAGTGACTCAGCGCGCGTTTTTATATGATCTGCAAGTAGTTTTTCCGGGTCTGGGGGTTTGTGTGAGTTTATATGTTTGTAAACCGGGCACGCCGCAATCGCGGCGGTAAGACCCCTCTTTGAGGAATGGCTGGATAGGCGTCACGGCGTCCTGACCTAACGCATGACGCAGGTCCTCACCGGACACGGAAGTTTCGGGACGAGGTGTCGCATAAGGAGGGAAGAATTAGGTGTCACCACTGCGAAGATCGCCTGGAGAACACAGTGGAGAATACGGTACAGGACTGCCCCTCTTGGGCAGAGCACCGGCGTGTTCTCACAACGCCGATAAGCGGAGACCTCCCCCTCACCGTAGGCGCGGGCATGCGAGCGGCGAGTAATCGCCAACTCGTCGCCCGACCATGGACCATGCTCGGGTCGAAGGCGCGTTGTGTTCCTTGCGTGCCTCAAAAAGCGTCAGCATGATGACGCCCTTAGAATTTAGATACAATACATGCTCCAGAAGCAATGGCTGCCATCTGTGCAATTGAGACTCATTATATTTACGCGGGAGTGGCAGAGTCAGATAATAATAGGTCAATGTACGAAATTCCTCCTTCTTAACCGGACTTTAGTAGTGAATCTTCTATCGTTCCTCTATCGTAACAAAACAAACCTCACGTGACCGTTTTTATCAATGTTTGTGTCAGATCGATCGTCGGGCACTGGGCGTGTGGGTGAGTTTCTTTCCACCTCCACGAAACAGACAGCGGCTGTGATTGACGACGTGAAATAAAGCTCTTATCGTGATTACAATAATTGTTCATTTCATGTAAGTACAGGAGTTTATGAAAACGTTGTTTAGTTCTGGATTGATGTCAATTGGAAAGGCTTTCTTTACCGAAATATCGGTGTCCTTCAATAGTTCTTTACGTTCAGGGGTCACGCTTACTCGATAGACCCACGACAGCGCATGCATTGGCACCCTGTCATATTGCAGACAGCTCTGTCAGGCACGTGTGGAATATGGTTGGCATGCTTCATGATTGGACGGTGAGTCTCCCATTACTCGTAGTCAGCATGCCCGATGTCATTTTGCCTTTGAATGTCAATGCCCATTATCACCATCTTTTAAGCCAATGCAGCACACTGCTGCATACGACACAGTGTATTATGTCCCGTTTAGGAAATATGCTAGTTATAAAAAATCTTCTTTGTTTTTCGTTGTTGTCTCCTGAAACTATGTTTAAAGACTTCAAACATTCCGTATAAAGTAGGAAAGTTTTCAAGAAATGACAGCTACTTATAAACAAAGCGGAAGTAGGCGAAAAGCCAAGAATACAAGCAGAAACGGTTGTTGAAGACGATTCATATCTGACAGAAATGAATATGCAGTAGTCTGTTAAGTACTTTTTAGTTAAATATTCAAGCTAGTGCTTTCTGACAGTAGCTTTGCTCGTGTGGTGTTCGTTAATTGTCCCAGTATACTACTACTGTGATAAAAAGTGTCCCAACATGACTAATCTATCTCTGGAGTCTGGGCTTTGTGTTCATCAAAGGGCATCAAACGTAGACGCAATTAAAAGGGTGAAAAGTAAAAAGAACATTCGAAAAAACAATAACAAATCGTTCAATATTATTTAAATAAACATAAAACATAACTTATGTTTAATGTTTTAAGTCTGCGTTTAATTAAAAAAAAGGTTGCACTCCAGGGGGTGTATTACAAGGTCTTAATTCCTGTCAGTTTACGCCTTAAAGTGAACTGCCTTGCTTAGTCGTATTACAATCACACAATGACGGCCAGTAAAACGGTCACGTGACCTCATACCGACTTCTGCCTGTGCTTGTGCATGGAAATTTCGTATTACAAGCTACTTAATGACATTTCAAGGCCGGATTAACTGTCAAAATTGGCATCTCCGAAATCATTCAGTTTACGCCACTTTTGAGTAACTTTTACTGACTTGTTTCTTTTAATTTGTCTTTAAACAGTTGAAACTAACTAAATTAAACTTTGGTATTAATAATGGAGACACTACAGAATATCTGGAGAGTGCACACACGATATAATCTCAGCTGACGAGCGTTACTTATAAAGACGACAAAGTTTTTACCTTTTACGACATCTACCTACACATATACACTCATTTACTGAACGCTAAGCAATCAATAGATTCATATACGTAAACATTTACTCATATAGTAATATATTGTTCTAAATAAAAAACATGGTACTCCTGAAAAAAATGTTTTATTTGTCGTAGTTCCATCAGTGTAAGAAAAAAAATATACAGAGCTTAGATTTGAGACACGGTGACGAAATAAATAATCTTTCGTAGCAATGGACGTAGGGTTGAATAAACCAAACAAAATGTATGATCAACTCAAACACTTAAAATTAATAGCCTCACGCAGCATCATTCCAGAAACGGTACAGTCCAATGGAGCCAAAACTTGTGTTCGATATTTATTTGGGTACATTGCGCAGTCTTTAATGTATCAGCAGACATTTTTAATTTCACTTCCGCGATTGCTCCTGGTACCACAATTTCGCAGCCAATTTCAAGAGAACTAGGTACACTGTCTTTCGATTTGAATAAACGTCGTAGGTTTTATCATTCCTTCACTTGTTGAAACATTTCTAGCTCTTGCTTTAAAACTTAGAACATTGTTGTGTTGGAACAGCTTCATTTATCAAAATTTTCTGCTCATGACTTAGTCCATTTTGTTTCCTTACTTTCTCTGCGGTATTAAAACGGTGTGCTTCTTTATTAATGCAGTAAAAAGCACTACATACTCGTAGTGGCATTATAAATAAATAAAATACGATAATCTTGTTTATTTTGGTAAACAAAACCGCCACAGACTAAAAAAGTATCGCAATACGATCGTTCAGAAACAAACCCCTTTATGAGAGTTTTATTTGGTATTAAGTTTTTGCATAAAATGGCAGTAAATGTTGCTCAATTTGATTGTAAATATTTAAATTGTTATTAAAATACATTTTAACTCAAACATCTCCTAAATTTACAATGAAAAAGATTTTTTCACACACAATTTATAAAACCGGTAATCATCGGTAAATTGTCGATTCTATTTTTGAACGAATTCTCTAGCCCGTCGTAATCATCCAGAGACAAGTAATCCAGGATGATTCCTTGCAGAATTACGTACGTTGTAATACGAAATAAAACAAGCCTTATTAAGGCCGTAAAATCAAATGCCTGAAAACTGCTCGGAATTAAAAAAGGTTGTAATACCCCCCCAGGAGTGCCGGTAGAAGTGAAAACTTTTTTGTTACTATGTTTTATTTTTAATTTGAATGACGTCTTACTCATTTTCGATCAGGGTCACGTGACCCTGACGCGAGTTTTGGTCACGTGACCCTGACGCGAGTTTTAAATTTTTTACCCATTACAGAAAAAGTGTACAACGCCGCTAAAGAAGTTTTCACTTCAAAAAAAATTATAAAAATAAAATTATAATTATTATCATAAAGACATACCGCACTTTTTGCAGTCCCGGAATTCATCATCCACGAAAAAGATACTTCAATCTCTCGCAGGACAGGTAAACAATAAAATAGACGTAGACATGTCTTTGGGAGGTGACCGAGACTGGGACTTGGCCAACGTAGTACAACAACACAACGAAGACACGAGATCACCCGCCGGCCAGGTGGAGCGATGACCTACGACAGCCCGCAGAGACTGGATGAGGAAAGCTCAACATCGGGTTCAGTGGCAAACATTGGGAGAAGTCAAAGTCCAGCAATAGACGAATACAGGCTGATGATGATGAAAAATATACAAGAAAAATATACAACAAGTCAAACCTACTTTCTGCTAGTTCATCTTAATTTGGAATTTAAAAAAAAAAAACAGAAAGATCTACAGTATTCTACAACGCCACGGTCTTCCACGAGACGTAGACCGTAAGTATGAATATTTCATATCAGTTTATTATTCAAGCGGGGTGCATAGAACATTAGAACTAGACAAATGGTGGCTTCCCACGGAACTATGAGGAATCTTTACATTTTATTTTAGAAAGGACATTTTTTTAAGTATAAGACCAACTTTTTATACCCGACTGAGCCAATAGTAGGGTTATGTTTTTTTTTTAACAAGAAACTTGGTAACTATCAACTTAGTCTCATATCGATTCTGAAACATAACTCCGACAAACGTTTCTCCGCTGAACGATTCGCCGACACAACGATTCATTCCTGGACGGTTCTACGACAGAACCTTTCCTCGACGAGCGTTTCTTCTATTTCTGTGTTCAGGGTTTCAAGGACCCTAACTAACCGAACCTCGGGGTGCTCCTGATGTCGGATTTAGTTTCTAGTATTATTAATATAATGTCAAACCATGTCTTTGTCGACGAATCGTTCTGCGGTGAAAGTTTTTGTCGTCGAATCGCCTATGAATGAATCGTTGTGTCGGCGAATCGTTCAGCGGAGACACGTTCGTCAGAGTTATGTTTCAGAGTGCCTCATATCTGCGTTATTAACCATTGAGGCTTCATCTCGCAAGACGGCCCTCGGCCTCGGTCATGTTATACGCCAACAGTGGCCACACTCGCGTGTAATTCATAGCAGTATAGCTGTAGTTTGAATGCAAGAATACCGAGACATTTTGTCAACTAGGGCGTATTACAAAGAAAACAAACTACTAGAGGTATTTCCGTTTGAGCAACGATTTTAGAGCACCGATGTTAAACTTGTCTAAAAAAGAAGAAACTTGAAAATTATTGAAATAAAAATCCACCTGACGGGGTCGCGGGACTTCTAAGCCGTTTACTGTGCCAGTGGAGCCCTTTCGGTTTTTAGACGCCTTTTAACATCTTTGTTCTAAAATTTTTGCTCAAATAACGCTGAAAGACGTCGAACGAGTAGGTAACTCGAGGCACAATATAAAAACAGTTCTCTAAAATCCTTTTCAAAATGAACTTGACAAATCTGGACTTTTTATAACCGGAGGGACACAGAGACTAACAGTTAATGTTTTTCTCCAAAAAACGTTTGCTCACAACGATTTGAACCTTAATAGAAAATCACTGAAACTGTTTTCCAATGCCATAGTGTCTTCGTTATTGGCCAACAGGGACAAGTTTCAAACATTTCTGTACATCCTGCTTTACGACTTTTACTTCTTATGGCTACCGACCAATTTAATTTATTTGGAGCTTGTGGTTGTTTATTTTTTATGCGTAATGGGTTTGCTCTTGACCTTAGTCTAGTTCAGGAGTGACTAAGACAAGGTCGACGATGGAGCGAGTTCAACCCAGAAGAAGCCGGTTCACTCTAACTCTGAAGAGATTAGGGTTGTACGTACGTGTTCGGAAACACAGACGCAGGCAGAGACTTCCACTCCTTCGCTGTCGGCATTATAAAAGACGTTTGGAAACGCTTAGTGCGAATTGGTGGTATAGCAATAAGGTAAGAATGTTAATTTGCCGTGCGTCTAGATGTGCGATAACAGAAGGGAGCTGGTGGGATGAGGTCGTGGAGTTCTTGGGCATACGCATCGAAGTACAATCTGTAGATGATCAAAAAGAAACGCCCGGTCAAGTCATCAACTTCATACTGAGTTACTTCCGTGATTTGATAAGTACGTTACGTGTCGCCGTGGTTGTTATATAAGAGCACTTGACCATAGACTCGTCGTAAGGGTATCGAATTATGGCGACGGCACGTTGTGTTTCACGCACGCCATAAAGAGTATCAGCTTAATGTCGGGGCGCCCTTTAGAGGGCCAAAGCCTGCCGGGGTCGCGAGACATACGTATACCGAGACTCCGGTACATAAAGGGCTACTGAAGGACACCGTGGATTTTAGTCAGTACTAGTCTGACAGTCCCTACCGCTCTGCCCTGGGTGCCCGGACACATTACTTTATCGAATTATAAAGTACTAATTACTTTCCATGTAAAATATAAGATCAAGCTACATACAGTACCTAATACATACAGTATTAAGCTACATCCAATTATAGTGGAAGACAGCCCTAAAAAGACAGCACAGTTGACTTATTGGATTTCTTGCCGTCCGTCAGAACCGTCGGCGGTCTGCTCAAACTGTCAGCTACCTGACGGGGCCCCCATAAAGGGCCATTGCCTGTCTGGGTCGCGAGACTGTCTTATCAGGTCACCATGGAACTTGTGTTATTGAAGGCTTACGGTGGATTTTATTCATTATGAGTCTGACAGACCGTTTGTCCAGGGTGGGAGGACTCATTGGATTTGCAAGTAAAAAAAATGTTTGCTTCAATGGCTAAGCGAGCGACGGCCGCGCTGCGGGTCGCAGGTTCTATTGGTGCTTCATCAATCATGGTTACCCCAGCAACGAACGTACGTGTTTGCAAGGTTGGTAACCACATCATGACGTGGGCTGAAAAACAACTGGTTTTTCCGGGTCTGTGTTTGCGAATGTGAATTTAAATGTATGTAAACGCATCCACAAATATAGGAGAAAAAAGTCAGGACAAAGCTAAATAGATGATGATTATTAGAGTTATTATCCTGAACGAGTCAAAAATACAGTTTACTTTCTTTCAAGGGGTAATCTACCTTCACCTTACTTACAATAAAATACCTAGGGACTAGGGTTTCCAGTAAAACTTTAGTAATTTTCTCCTTACTATTACTATTCCTGTGGCGATAAGCTAAGAGCTCGGATAAAGCTCTCTAAGTTTCTTTGAAAATACTTTCTCCTAATGTTCAGTATATTTGAGGACGATCGGTGACCGCTGTTCGCAATTTGTTACAATTTTCGTCTTGACGTTTTTCTTAGTTTAGATAAGGGAAGATACTTTAGATGTAGGTATTATATTAACTGATACTATGTCAATGGTTTTACAGTTCTTTTTTTTATGAAGGCTTGGCTCTAACTAGGAAATTGTTTTGTACTTGTATCGTGGGTATTTTTACAGACATAGAAACTCACAAAGACATAAATATCCAGACCCGGAACTACTATTTGCAGATCATACAAATATTTGTTGTGTGCGGGGATCAAACTCGCGACACGCTGGGCAACTACTGCCTGGCACCCTAATTTGTATGACTATGGCAAAAAAATGACAAACTATGCGCACTAATTATATTTAAAAACCAATATCAATCACAAAGTCAAAAAAATAAGGTCTTAGACAAAACATGTATGGGACATGGTACATAATGACTTTTGTCATAAAATAAAACTGTTTTTAATCAGTGATAAAGTAGGCTTTATCACTGATTAAAAACAAACTGTTTTATTTTGGTTTGTTGTGGTCGTTTGGTCACTTACTCGCCTGAGTAAATGAAGATGTGTTTGACAGTGAAGCACGCTTGCCTAGAAATAACCTGTTCACTCTTGATTTAAAAACCCAAAGGTTGTAGCTTAGCTGTGCGCAAAATTAAAATAAACCACTCGTTTATTAAGGCCACGTAATTCGGAATCAACCTATTTTTGATTCAACGGCAAACAATCAAATATTCGTTTTTCGATCTGAAAAAAATGTATGTTATAGTTCAATAAACTGTCTATGTTATTTTCCAGTTGAAAACGCGATATTTATAACTTGACTCGATCAAAAAGAATCGCGAAAATAGAGATTTTTTTAACGTTTTTTGAATGGTACTTGAAGTAGATCAAACTTTTGGTCCTGAAGAATATATCAATAAATAGGTAATGATGTTTGTCAGAACTTTACTGGGTTACTTTTTCATTTAAGGTCAAACAAGTCAACATTTTTTCCATAGAAAATTCGTTGGGGTTTTACTCCACTATTTGAAAAATTACATCCAAAATTAAACATGGTATCGTTTTGTCTCATTATTAATTTTGTCTGTACGGAAGCAGAATTGTAAAATATGAAGCTATTAAAAAGTTACGAGCTTCTAAAGATTCGTTTTTTTGCTAATTTTAACACAACTTTAGGTGTGAATTAGAAGCTAAAGAAGCATCAAATTTCCAAAACGAAGTCCGTACCGACACAGCAAATTTATCGAAGAATTTAATAAATTTTATTTGAAATTAATTGGTGCAGTGGTTTTTTCATAAAACCCCAACAGCCAAAGGCTTTTTCGTATTTTTTTACGCGCGCCTTTTACTCTGAATGATCGTGCATCTCACTGAATAAGTTTTCCCCTGTTTTCTCCACGGGGGGATAACGCTCGCGCACACATGAACAATATGGCTCGATTTCCGGTGAAATATCATGGTTTTTGACCATGCCTGCCAGTGAGTTCGAGCTCGCGACTAGCGGCGCCTTAATAACAATTTTAATTTATAAAAAGACGTCAATGTGTTTGGGCACATACGCCGTTTTATTCTAAGCACACATTCACTATCGTCCTCTCATCTTTTGCCTTTCAAAAGTAGTGTCATCACTGTCGCTCGTTGACGAATCAGTCAGCCAGCGTGGCTCTTACAGACTAGACCTATGACACTTTTTTTCTGATCGGGGCTGTCAGATTTTCGTAATAGAAAAATTGGAAATTGAGAAAAAGATAGCGTAGGCTTATTGATTATTCAAAATATGTTTAGGCATATATACGCTGTGTTTAATGGGACCTGATTAAACGGACATGGCTGTAAAATAGACCTATAAACTTTATATTTTCAATAACATATTATTTTCATTAATAAATATTGAAAAGAAACCGAACTTACTGAATTTAATTGCAGGAAATTTCTGACGCACAGACATTCTTGATGTACGGAGCAAATAAGTGATTTGAGAGAATGAGAATTTTAGAATACGTATAATATACATTACGAATTGTTTCTATCAATATAATAAATTACTCACAGGTACCTATATCAATGTTATCGTGATATCGTAGTACGGTTCTTGTTCATCGTTCTGCAATATTTTGCATTCTCCATCGTCCAATACTTTTGGATCTATGTAACATTTCACGTGAACTATTCTTATTAGTACTGAATTTCAGTCAACAATAATTATGTAACTGAAAACAACCACTAATGGTATCGAATTGCAATATAGGATAAGATGCACTTCACTTTTATTATTATTTATTTCATTTCGTCAAAGATTTATAACAATTTCGAAGAAACAGGATTAAAATAATTAAATGAAAACTACTGTTGTCAATATTTTGAATACTTCAAGATTACATGTCACCCATGTCACCTACAAATAAGGAGTAACACCCACAACGCTGTTAAATATCGCATAAAGCTCCATTCTCACTAGCGCTGTTTTTTGGACGTAAAAAAACGCAGAGTTTTAACAAAAAGGTACATAAAATTGGACTTAACTGTCACCGCCTAGCATTTAAAATCAAATGGAGTTTGAACAAAAACGCCGCGTTTTATAATCGTTGACGTTTGAACAGATACAATATGGGAATACATTTTTTTCTATTTCCCATGCCCAGAAAAAAACACTTGTGCGATTGGCCACAAAGTACTGCGAATGCGATGAAAAATCGGTGGTTGTTGCTCAGTCTCACCATGTGTTCAGTACAAGTTGTTTGTCGCTCTATTTAATTTTTTTTTGCGACGTGGTTGAAAATCATAATTATCTAAGACCAAATGTACAATATTGTTTTTTTTTTTAAAGAAGTTAGACGTACTTGTCTAGAATATAAAGAATAATTAGTAAATTAAAAAAAATAGTGATCGTGATTCAAGTTTTGTGGCGCGTCCACAATCTGTTTTACTAGGAATTAGCATCGCCTAAACGACACTGCATTAGTTTCATAGAAATTACTCTTTTTAATATTGTATTTAGTAATAGTTTTTCTAAATAATAGCAATTTTATTTTTACATGAAGTGTGATTGTATTGATTGTAATTTTAACCTACAAAAAAATGGGAAAGGCACGTTCGCGGGAAATTTATAATTTTGGTTGCTCTAATAGAACGAATAGAGGATGACACTACCATCATTTACTTCATTTAGCCAGCTGCTAAAGTGCAGCAGTAACAAAAGTTCTCTATCTTGTTCTGATTTCCCGCCAGAAACGTTAAGAAGTCTTTTTATGGCGATCGGACAAAAAACCTGCAATTTTGTTGTATAAACAACAAAATAAAATAAAATGTGTTTAAAATATAAATTTTAAACACATTTTATGAATAATTTGGTGTTGTAATTTAAATGCATAATAGAATTAGAATAATATAAATTCCATATTCTTTGTAGTTTTTTTTAATAAACATTTATTTATCGAAGTTCTAATTTTGATCATGTTTTTCCATGCATCTGTGAAAAAATTGTTCTTAAATTATACACAAAACATCGTATGATCATGATGATGATGAATTAGAGATAAAAAATATGTTTTTAAATTCAAATCAGTAAATGTTTTATTCGTAAAATGTGTACTGGTACACACCACCAGATGGTGAAGGGCGTCCCGCTTTGTGAAAATGTGAACGCATGTTAATAAAACGCTCCGCTCGTGTGGTTGGGGCATTATAGATAATTGGGTATTGTCATTTTGCCACAGCATGCCAATGCTCATAAATTTTCTAAAAAATAGTAGTTTTTTTTTGTTATCTGGGGACATCAAAATCTGTGTCAAAATGTTATAAAATTTATTTAGGTCTGTGAATGGACGAATATATTTATAAAATATTTGTTTGCATCAATAGGTATTTATATCATTTTGTATTCGTAAATGCATTGACATCCTTGTGATAAAATATTTCTACTAGAGTAATAAATGTATTTTGCGTGAAGGGAACACTGTATGAAATATTGAAGTTTTAGAAATGAAATACATAAAACTTAGGTTTTCAATAATTTCGCGACAGTGGCGCTGGTGGCGGGGAAATCGTCAAACTTTCCCCGCTCATCGGACGTCGATTTTGCAAAATATGAGAGCCGTTATTATGAAAACATTCCCTCGTGATTTTTATATCTTGCAATCTAAGCTCATTAACTGTAATAGCAAATTATTAAACCGCGCGTTTGTCCCACAGCTAATGAATCAGATCTCAGGTGGCTTTTTACTCTAATTAGAAGTTATTTCATAGTTTTATTTAATTAAATAAAACTCCGACTCATTTAAAACAAACTTAAGGGTCGTTGTACTGTATAAAACGTTTAATTTCGTACAATAACTTTTGCAAAAGCTAAGTAGAAATCTCGAGGGTGAAGTGAAGTTTGTTCATTCAATTTTTGAATATTTTATTATTTTTTTTAGAAATCACCAAAATTGATTATTAAAACGAGTGCGTTAACCCTTGAATATAAACTAGTCTTGAAAGGTTACTTTCGCTCTGAAAAGTACTTTACTTAGGGTGTGCTTAGGGCCTAGAACCTAGTAACTAAGGTGTTCTACACCTCCTGGCTCTTGACAAATTTTTTTCATTGATGCAAAATGCCTATGAATGAAAAAGGGTACAATCTGCAAAAGGATCATTTTGAGAAATGGGACAATCTGCGAAAGGGACATTTTACTACGTGTGGACATTTTGGTACCTGTGGACATTTTGCACCTGAGCCCTCGCTTTGCGTTAGCCAAGCCAGTCTGTTTCACAATAATTTAAGCGCTAAGAAAACCACTAGTTAGTGTGTACGTCGCCTTAGTGTATATTAAACAATACAATTTTACCCTCGAACCACAAAAGGGTTGAAACAGGAAAACCGAGCATTGGTTTTCCAATATTTTGATTGTTATAGACAGTACGATACTCAAAATAAATTGACCTCAATTTTACAATTTGTCGGCTCACAATCATTGAGGCGGAAAAATTGTTTTGATTTCATTGATATTGTTAGAGTATTTTCCACGTCGTTTCGTGGCAAGAAAAGGAGTTTAATGGGACTTTATGAAATAAAAGTAAAGGCACTGAGAACCTGAGACCGAGAACCGGCCCAAAAAGAGGAGGCAGGACGATCTAGACGCGTACCTTGATGGCTGGTCTGAAGTGGCACTAGAAAAGAGCACTTGGAAGGATATGGGGGAGGCCTTTACCCAGGTGGAACAATAAAAAAAAACTATGATGTAGTAGAGTGCTCCTAACTCGGTTAAGTATCATCTTTAGGACACTGCAAAGTGACCACACAGATTTACAATAAAGGCTCTAAAACATAAAATATTATTTATTATCGTTAATGACGAAGTGATTATGAGACAAGTAATTGTTACTGGCCTGTTGGTCTAGTGGTTAGTGACCCTGACTGCTATGCCGGAGGTCGTGGGTTCGATTCCCACCCAGAACAATTTTTGTGTGATGAGCACGATCATTTGTTCTGTATCTGGGTGTAATTTATCTATAACATGTATGTATTTAAAAATATATAAGTATGTTTATCAGTTGTCTAGTACCCATAACACAAGCTCTGCTTGGCTTGGGACTAGATGGCGTTGTGTGATAGTTGTGGAATATTATAAAAAAAAATATATCCCAGTTATAACGGCCACGGCGGTTTACGAGCTGTAAGTTGTGGGTTGTAGTCAGCATTTCTTTGCGCCATTTATTTCACAACAGCTTTCAAAACGATGAAAGAAAACATTTCCTAATGATGTTTTCTTTCATCGTTTTGAAAGCTGTCTGGTGTAGTAGAACCAAAAATGCTTCAAGCATTTTCAAATCAAGAAAACAAGGAAAAGGAACATATAAGATCAAAGCAAAAACCTCTTAAGTTCTTAACATACAATGTAGGGCAGATTTCATTACAACAGTCACTCCCTTGACACTATAAGCCGGTCCTTTCATCAAAATACCCATAGACCCCAGAGACTACCTTTGAATAGACCCTTCCGTCTTACAAGAACTTATCCTGAGAATAGATTGACTAATGACTGATGATGTGAAAGCTTAAACTAACAACAATAGGTACTAAATAGACCTGATAAACGCATAAGATGTTGACAGCAGCATCAAGTTATTGCAAAAAAATAATAAATACGTCGTTTCAGTTCGGCAGACTTCGGCACGGTGTTTGTTTTTATTGACGTTCTACTTGATTGACGTCGCTAGCAAAAAAAAACAAAACTTACCAAAAAAATGCTATGCAATACCTTTACCACGGCAGTCCCAGAGTACCACAAGTATTTAATGTTGTAAATTTTATTATACGTGAGTGATTTACATCTATCTACCTGTTTAACACGCCTTCTATTTAAGTATTCCTTTTGTCGTCCCTTTGAATTATTGAAACCCGGTACAAACCCTTAATATAATCAATATCCATCGACGTCACTACGTTGGAGGCAATGCTCTGATCCAATTACCGTCCAATACCCCCCCCCCCCACATGCGCTTGACCAAATTGTATACGACAAAGGATATTAAGTTCATAGGCATTGCAATATTGGATTACGTAAGACGTATGGTTGTTCTGTCTGACAACACCTATAGTATAACAGAGTCATAGAATTCAATAGAAATGATTTTCAATGAAGATTGTAGTAATGATAGATGGCTTCACGCTTAGACACATCTTATACACACATCATCAGCCTATAATGTTCCCACTGCTGGGACACAGGCCTCCTCTCTTGTGAGAGGCAGTGGGCCATAATCCACCACGCGGGCTCAGTGCGTCATATGTCTTCAAATTTTTGGTTCTAGGACATGCCGGTTTCCTCACGATGTTTTTCCTTCAGCGTTTTGAGAGCAGTGGTGATGAAATAAATTACACAAAGTAATGCGCCTGGCGGGGTTTGAACCCACGACCAATAACTCGTAAGTCGGGACCGATACCACTGGGCCACCACTGCTCGCTTATACACACAATGCTATTAAAATTTTTTGTGCTATACCATCAAAAAATACAAAACTTTCCACTTTATAATATTAGTATACCTAGATTTTTTTCAAAACTAATTTTAAAATGAAAATTGTAAAAAGTTTGAAACTTCAGAACTGCGAATAAGAAACAAGCCGCGAGTAGCTATCTAGTTTCATTTTAATTAGCACTCTAAAATACTAGACTTCGTGCTTTTTACTTGATAACTTCATTAAAAAACTTGTCTATGTATACTTTGTGTAGATAGCTATTTAGGCAATAATTTATTCTAGTTTTTTTTACTGATGACGAGGGTTTAAAACGTGTCCACGGTATTTTGTTTCGGGGCCCAACGTTTTGAGATCAATCTGCTATTATCTTGGTTTAGCTAAAGTACAATTTGTCATTTAAAATGGGTTTTCTCTGGACGAGAATCTAATCCAGATACAAAATTAATACCTGGATGAAACGAGATCATCCTCAAAAACTGTCAGGCACCAGAATCTGACAAGATGGTCGTGAATCAGGCAGGCCTAATGTGGCTTCCTACTACCCCAGGTGGGATTGAATTGATGTAGTATTAATTTATATATAAAAAATCTCCCAAATATTTTATTTCGGAGATTTTACGAAAAACAGCTAAACAAAAGGTTGTCTTTAAAAATTAGCCTTAGGATAAGTATGTGAACTCCGAAAAATTAGTTTATAGCCTTGGTAAGTCTGTATATGTAATAACTAAACAACGTGGCGCTAGTCTCTATGACATTCCATGAAATTGAATTACAAAAATGTAGTAGGTGCCTGAAACATCTGTACAAATATACATACGTTACAACTGTCAAAGATCTACAAATGTCAGCCAAGACCAACTACTTCACGTACAATGCGGAAAACTATCTCTAACATCCTTTTATTTGGTCTAACTATAGATATTGAAGATTGCGTACATGACAAGGCAAATACGCAAGGTATTTCAGCCATGTGTCCAAACATGCCATTCTACGTCGTACACACCAGAAATATTCTCTATGGACCTTTATTCTCCGTAATTACCGGGTCTATATCGGTCCGGGTCACTGATGACCGATATAGCTTGAATGTCCGCTCTCATCATTTATTCATTAAGTTGTGTTAAGGGTTATCGTCATAGATTATGTCGGGTTAAAGTGTTTTCATAGTCGTATATTTTTCATATTATTGTTCTTGATTGAATGACAGCTTTTCGTGGCATTAGTTTTCAAAAGAGCCTGGTATACCTACTAAATATTATTAGGATGAATATAAAGTTCAAAGAGAGAGCTTTTGAAAATAATTGGGCGGAGGCCCTAGCATAAGATTTCCGTGTTTTACTTAATACTTGAAGTATTATGATGTTAATTGTATGGAAAATGAAAAAGTGCCTCTAGTCTACGAACGAGGGTTTTTTGCTCATCAAATTCGGCTACAGAAGGAAAGTCTAAGCAACTTTGTAAAATTAACAATCATGTTTGAAGTCATTTTTAGGGTTCCGTAGTCAACAAGGAACCCTTATAGTTTCGCCATGTCCGTCCGTCCGTCCGTCCGTCCGTCCGTCCGTCCGTCCGTCCGTCCGTCCGTCTGTCCGCAGTTTAGCTCAGAGACGCACAGTACTAGAGAGCTGTAATTTGGTGTAAATATACAGATTTGTTGTGCCGAAAAAGTGGTAAAATAAAATCTCGTAAAATATTTTTTTTTAGGGTACCTCCAGTACTTACACATAAAGTGAGGATTTTTTTTTTCTCGCGTACCCCTTAGTGTGGGATATCATTAAATAGGCCTTTAAAAAATAATGATAGTTTCCATTAACAATTTTTTGATAAAAAAATTCGTTTGTGAAATATTAAGCTTTAAAGTGCTAAATTTTGCTCGATTCGAGTGTCCCCCCCCTCTACCAGCTAAACGGTTATGTTTGGGGGTGTGAAAAAATTCACAATAGTAGTATATATAACGAAGTTTAAAAGAAAATTATCATGACTAAGTAGGCTTTACAACTTTACGAGTAATAGTCGACCAACTTATAAAATGTACTTGGTATCATATTTTCTTAAACAAAATGTATCGGAGACAACTGCAAATGTAAGTTTGTCAACTTTATTTTTACAGCTTTTATAGGTATGTTTTTTGGGGATAGGTAGGTTTTTATCGTCAACTATTTTTAACCAAATTCGAAAAAAGGAGGAGGTTCTAAATTCGTTGTAATCTTTTTCCTTATGTATTTTCCCCGATTTCTCAAAGACTCATGGACCGATTTTGAAAATGATTCTTTTTAAAATTAAATTCAGCGAATCAGTTTAGTTAGTTCGCATAAGTATTTTGATGAGCAACTACGGAACCCTACACTGTGCGTGGCCCGACACGCACTTGGCCGGTTTTTTTTTTTCGAATTTATTAGGTACAGTCGAACTCCAAATTCCTGGGTCAATTTCTGAAAGCAATAGCCTGACGCTTCGCTGTGACTTACGACCTTTTATTATAAGTTGTTTTAATACTATACAAATCAAAGGAACTTACGGTATACTTCATAATTTCAACCTTTTCCTACAAGTAATGCTGGCGCAGTGGTTAAGGGGCAGGTCTTGTAAAATTCACGCGCGCCGAATTATTTGCGTAACTTTCTTTGTGATTTTTGAACAAAATAGTGCAATAGCTTGAAATATTATTATTGCACATAAATAACCATAATATAAGTAACAGCTAGTTATTTTTTTAAAGTTGATTTAAGTAGATTATATTAGGTAAATCAAGCGTTCAAAACAGCTCTTTCCTGCCCGACGTCATTTCGAGTTACGTTGGTGCACTCAATCTGAGACAATGAAGAATTCATTTAAAAATCTGATCAGCGCATAATGACCGCAATATCCTCGTCTTCAAACTGCGCTGATTAGTTTTTTATATTTATCTTTCATTTTCTTAATTAAGATGGCAGAACATCATCAAAATTCTCGGATTTCATCTCTTAATAAATAGTTTTTTTTCATAGGAACTATGCATCGTAGGTATGTAATATTACATTATCTTGATGTCAACAGATCAATAAAGCAAATTCAAAAAAAAAATTGTACCTAAAGCGCTTTTTTTCAACAATAAAAAATATCTCAAATAACCTCTCAAAAAGTGTTTATAAACGAGAATTGCAAGAGAAATTCCTTAGTGGCCGGTGGACGGCCGGAGCGATCGGACGTGAGGTCCACGACGAATTTTTGTTGGTCCCTCTCGCTCGCACCTTCTCTCGCTCTAACGGTGATGACGCGCAGTTACGCATCTCAGGTTGCTCTACTTTATTATGTTAAAATATATTTTTTAACCGACGGAAAAAAAGGAGGAGGTTCTCAATTCGACATGTATATATTTTTTATTTATTTTTTTATTTATGACCATTCTTTACTTTCTCTAAGGTGGTCCAATATCAAAAAATCTTTTTTTTTTGTTGGACAGAGTTTATCTGAAAGTTGGTCCCATTTAAATATCAAAATTAAACTCGGCCTATAGGGGTAGAAAAAGAGGAATTAATTGTCAAATTTCCTACAGAATTTTCAGTTGTGAACCGATTATTGTTAAAAGATATGGAGAAGTAACTAATCAAGTTGGAGCGAATTCCGACCTTATTGACATTTAAAATTTAGTTTGTTTTTTCTCACTTTCACGATCGCTAACATTGCTCCTTCATTAAAATCCGGTGTTTGCATAAATGTCAGTTAGGTCGAAAATAGTTTGAACATGTTTTTTAAATTGCTTAACGATAGCAAGTTAAAAAACAGCTTCAAGCGATTTTCGCCCTTATTGACATTTAAAATTTAGTTTGTTTTTTCTCACTTTCACGTTCGCTAACATTGCTCCTTCATTAAAATCCGGTTTTTGCATAAATGTCAATAAGGTCGAAAATCGCTTGAAGCTGTTTTTTTAACTTGCTATCGTTAAGCAATTTAAAAAACATGTTCAAACTATTTTCGACCTTATTGACATTTAAAATTTAGTTTGTTTTTTCTCACTTTCACGTTCGCTAACATTGCTCCTTCATTAAAATCCGGTTTTTGCATAAATGTCAATAAGGTCGAAAATGGCTTGAAGCTGTTTTTTAACTTGCTATCGTTAAGCAATTTAAAAAACAGGTTCAAATGATTTTCGACCTTATTGACATTTAAAATTTACTTTGTTTTTTCTCACATTCACGTTCGCTAACATTGCTCCTTCATTAAAATCCAGCAAGTAACAAAACCGTTGGTTTCTCTGTCTCCCGGTGGTAATGGACTGTGCCTATGACAAGGAGTGCAGTCCTTGGATGGGACTATCAGATTTGTACTGACTAAAATCCACGGTGTCCTTAAAATAGCCCTTTATGTTCCGGGGTCACGGTAATGAGTACTAGGACGCCAGCAGGCTTTAGCCCTCTAGAGGGGGGCCCCGTCATCATGCTGACGCTATTTGAGGCGCTCGTAGAACACAACGCGCTGTCGACCCGGGCATGGCCCATGCCTTTTTTTTCATGATAAAATCATCAAATGAGTCCTCCCCAGGCCAAGCGGGAGATACTGTCACACTTGTACTGACTTAAATTCACGGCGTTATTTAATAGCCTTTTACGTTCTGGGTTAACCACTGTGGCTGGGATGTAAGGTTTACGCTGTCCTCTCTCTCACGCGTCCCACATCTTCCTTTGCCAACATGACTGCTGCACTGACCTTTTTTTTAGGTTTAATTAGTTAAACACGATTGTGTTTAACAAATTAAACCTAACAGAATTTAACCTATGAGAGTATTCAAATAGTATTAAAACACTTGTGTGATACTCGTATTATTACAAACCAAGCAGGGTTGGCATGATTAAAACAAGTTGTTTTAAAACACCTGTTTAAAACAGTTTGAAATTAAACATTGTTTTTTATTACCCGTTTCAACTACTTTTTAAGGCAGATGAATGCATATTAAAATGAAAATAAATTAATATTCAGGAGTCTAAATAGTTTGACATAAATCCTTTCGAGTTTAATGCCATTGTTATGTCATATTTTTAACTTTTATTGACACTATAATAAATGAAATAATGCTTAAAACTTTTAGATCACATGTTATTCCATTGATCTTTTTTCGTAAAAAAATCATTTCAAAGGGTAAATTTGAAAAAATATAGTCTAGAAATGAAACATAACTGATTTATACGTTTAGACATTAACAAACAAGGTGGAATTAATTTTAAAAAATAACCAGAAACTAAAAAAAAACTTATTTAAAACATTTTGAACTGTTTGTTTTATAAATTTGAAAAAAACTATTTTTATTTCCAACCCTGAAACCAAGTCATATTAAAACTCCTTATTAAGCAAAAATTTCTATAACTCCTTTTAAATAATCCTTAGTAGAGCAATGTTCTTACCGTATCAAAATTGTTTTATAATAATTCAGTGGGCAGGATGTATGCGGGGGATTGCGGGAAGGGAGCCCGAAATTTGACGTACGATCGACCGGCCGAACGCGATTCAATTTTGTGCAAAAGAAGACGGAAGCCTTAACGTGCTCGGATATTTCCAGCACTGCTGGCGAAGGATCGATCCTCACTTTTTTCTAATTACTTTTATTTTATTTAATAATTTTAAATAGTTGCGATATTCTTTTTGTTATTTTTCATGCATTTTTTTGTAGAAATTTGATAAATAAAATTGTTTTTTTTTAGTAATTACTAATACTAGTCATTAGTGTTGTGTGTCGACCGTTATCATCATAATTATAAGTATAATAAAGTTTTGTAGGTAGATCAGGGAAATAAAACAAAAGTTACAAAAGTAAATTATTTCGATTTGTGAGGTAGACATAACTATGTTAGTTCGTTTCGAGTCTCATTATAGAACGTTGTTGATTCCTGGATATTTTGTGTGACGATTGTTTACATCTATGTTACGCTGTTTTAATGTTATTGTTTTGTAGTGAAATATTAACAGTGGAAATAATATAATCACTGAGGTTGAATATTATAGCCGTGCATAAATATGGATGAAACAATACAAATATCAAATTAAACCGGACTAAGTGTGAGTATTAATATTTAATTTTTAAGTGTTTCACATGTTAATATCTTATTTATTAGTTAAGATTCCCTACAATAGGTTTGTTTAAAAGATAGTTAAACGTGTTATTTACTTATAGTTTTTACTTTTAGTAAAATAAATTATCAGTTGTATTTTGCATAAAGATAATAATAGTATTCCATGTTTTGTTCTAGTGAAATACTGTGAGTCCTGTGGAAGTGGATATGAGATATAAGGAACGGTCGAGACCAAAGTCCAACACCGACGGTTGTCAGACATCATAATAAAATTATGGTGAATGAATATGAAGGAAATGGCTTCCCCCAATGAGTAACTAATTCAATACGAAATGAATAACCGTTCAGTTTCACCGTGCACTCAAGACAGAAAACTTCACCAATCAGCCAAAAACCCTTTTGTTTTATAGAAATAAAAGAAACGTTTAAAAGCACGACCATATTTTTAATACTTATGGCTTTTGTTGTATTCATTCTTAGTTAGCGAAAACATCATTTTATTCACAGTTCTTATTAATTTAGGGCTTAGATTTGAGGCTAAGTTTCAATCATTCTTTTCATAAAGAAAATGAAAATTAAACTGATGTCCTCAATAGGGTATATTTATGGAGAGCGGTTATTTTTTTATGGTTAAGAAAATAATAATAAAATTAATTTTTCAGATATAGAACATATTTCGATATTATTATTTTTTTTGCTAAATCGCACCTAGTGGAACGCAAAAAGCTTGATTTCATAGAAAAAAAATTTTGGGAACCGCAGCCCCGGAACGCAAAGAGCAACTGGCCCTTTGCGTTCCAGGACCGTGGTGCCTTCACAATCATAGCTGTAGCAGTATTTTTTATGTAGTGATAATGTTATTTATTTGCGTGCTTCTATTTCAGTAAAAGAACATTCATCCTTAAATACTCAACTTTTTTTAAACAACCTGTTTCTGGACCGTGGCCCTGGAACGCAAAGGGCAACTAGCGTTTTGCGTTCCAGGACCGAAGTGCCATGAGACGTTTGTTTGAAATAGTAACAAGGCACCGCGGCCTTGGAACGCATAGAGAAATTGGCCTGCTGAATTATTACTATTTCAAATGGCTTTATTATATAGTCATATCTTTAATATTTCTTTTGTTAACATATAGACAAAATTACACATTAATTTTTTTATGGGATAACATACTAAAATGGCCGCACTTTATAAAATAAACCCTATAATTTCTTAAATATAATTAAACGTAATTTAGTCTTATAATCAGCTAATTAAATTGGATAATATTGTTTTATCTTCACTTCTAATTTTTTAATTGACTTATTTTATTACTGATAGCTGTTGGGCTAAGTGGAGCTATATCTATGAGATCTGAGTCTTATAATGTGTTTAGCTATTGTTTAGTTTTTTTTTGAAATCATGATCTTATTAATCAATGTCTTGTTAGTTATTCATGTTAATTTACAATTTGTCATGCTTATTATTTATTTAAAAAAAGTTAAATATTAGTTTAATGTTTTTTTTTTGGTCTTGGTGGAAATAAAAAAAGTCATGCTGAATTAAAATGTTTATTTTGTTTTATTTATTTATGTAATTAACAAACTTATAAATTATATTTTTGATATCACATTCATACGAATCTGACAATCCCTCAGTCAACAGTCAACTCATTTGATGAACTTCAACATGACATTGCAAAAATATTCGTTCTTTACTCAATATTGATATTCGCCGGCATTATGAGAATACTTAAATATATCGCTATCTATATAATCACACGTCACTAACCAACAACCACAATCTAACGACAACTTGATTTCGATCAAGTTAAATATTCCTAAAACTTGATCTACCTCACAGAAATTGTGAACAAGCGATTATAATCATATTTCTGTCCCATTACAATATTTAACAATTGAGTAAAACTTACAAAAAGAATATCACTGCGAGGGGATCGAACTCGTGCCTTGCTGTTCACCGCACATTATGTAGTGGAACGCTTAACCATTAGGCCAACTGAACAAGTATTATATGTGTTGAAATTATGAATCCTATACAATCAGAAGTTAATGATGAATGTGTTTCTTAAAAATAGAAGGTCGTAAGTCAAACAAAACGTCAAGCTATTCCCTTAAAAGTGTGTTTGACCACTTTTGAACCGCTACTGTACCTATTCTAATAAATTTTTTTCACTATGCTATGACATTTTGATTCTGTCGCATAATAATTTGACAGCCACAAACCAAAACGAATTGTAAATGTATGCTCATATTTGCAAAGTCTAATGTTCTTGAAAAGGCCTACTTTGATAACTTACTTTTATGAACAAAATAATAGTGTAACTAACACAATACCATCATTGTATGAAAACATAGTGTTGTTTATAGTAACTTTCACCACATTATTTTCGTCACCTCTAAAACATATTTCCACGTAATATGCGTTGTTGTAACTACGCATAATTATAATATTATTGTCATTCATGTTGAGCTTACTAAGGCTATGTTTACACTGCTATGGCCACTGACAGCTATGATATTATAAATCCAATATGGCGGACCATATCTAAGATGGCGGAAAAGTTATTTTTAATGCACTTTTACAATATGGGTATCAAATGTAAGGGCTCGTTGAGAGCAACTCGAAGAATAACGTGACGTCATTATAAATCTAAGATGCTAGCAACTTACAAAAAGAACTGAAATCCCACCAAAAACATTTCATGTAAAATGTTGCCAATACGAGCTTATAAGGTTTGCCCTGTGAAAAAGATATCAGATCTCATGTAGAACCAAGTTTCTGAATCTATACGGCCTAACTCTACCAACCCTAACTTCAGAAATTCTACACATCAGTAAAAAAATATGGCTTGGCTGTTTCGTTACTTAGGTACTTCTAGCATTATCTCCGCGACGGTAGCGTCTTTTTTCAAAGCAGACAAGTTTCATTAATTGCTAACATTCTTTTAATTTCCTCCGGAAAAAGACATAACAGCAGGGAGGCATACAATCTCAGGGCCTCATAGGCTTCGTAGAACATTATATTCGTACTATTAAACTCTTAAAGCTTAGATTTCGATGTCGTTTGACGCTAATGCGATATGGACACTGAAACAAGTCTTTTTTTAAACTTCATTTTTACGGATTTATCGTCGTCGCGTTGCGTCGTCGCATCGTAATCGCCCATGTATCCACGACTTGACAGGCTTTTAAGGGCGCCCACGCAAATTGTGGCACTCAGAGTGTTACTAAATTAATGTTTCACGGAATTTTCATATTGAAAACTGTTTTTTATGACTCGCTTGACTTTTAGTGTAGTAGGTATTTTAAGTTCGATTCTAGAAGTAATGAGCGCAATCAAATTTTGGTTTTCGAATGCCACGATTATCGTTTCGATTTTCAAAGCATCTACTGTAACGCTTGCCAGCTTTACAGTAGATGCTTGTAAATTCTTAGGTTTTAATCCCAGTTCGGGCAGTTTTTTATTTATTACTACATACAGTATTTGTATTTTTTGATAACTTTTATTACGTATTTTCCAAACCAAATTGAATGTTATTTTATGGGACCAAATGTCAATTAAAATAATAATATTCCACAACTATCACACAACGCCATCTAGTCCCAAGCTAAGCAGAGCTTGTGTTATGGGTTCTAGACAACTGATAAACATATTATACTACTTATAATTATATTTCTAAATACATACATATTATAGATAAGTATACAACACCAAACAAAAAAATAATCATAGGTATAAATCGGACGAGAAACCTCGGAAAATGGGTGCATGCATAAGAAGAAAACCGTCACAATTGAGAACCTCTTTAAAAAGGTGATTGGCTTGACATGATGCGATGTTTAAATGATGCTGCACTGTGAAATGTGGATTATTGTACAGACACCAGCAGGTCAACCTACCCTAACCTTCCACTATTGTGATATGGGTAGGTTGATGTGCTGGTGTCAGTACGTTCGGCTTTAAAACATGACCTTATCTAAACAATCACTCCAGACTTGCCAATAACATTGTTCACTTCACAACTAATATTCTAACTTTAATAACAGTCTTCCATTGAAACAACTAAGCTTTATAAGTGGAATTATGTACTTCAAACAACACTTTATGTTTGTTATTATGTTGTTTTGAGTTTTTTATTATTATTTATTTGATGTACCTGAACATAGGCCTCCCCCTTAGACTGCCACGCCGAACGACAATACGCCACTTGCATCCATCGGCTGCCCACGACCCTCACGATGTCGTCGGTCCACCTAGTGGGAGGCCTGCCTACGCTGCGTCTTCCTGTCCGTGGTCACCACTCGAGAACTTTTCTTCCCCATCGGTTGTCAGTTCTACGAGCGATGTGGCCTGCCTATTGCCACTTCAACTTGTAAATTTTATGAGCTATGTCGGTGACTCTGGTTCTTCGCCGAATATCCATATTCTGGATTTGATCCCGCAAAGAAACTCCGAGCATAGCTCTTTCCAATGCTCTGTATAATTAAATATGTAACGTAGCTACTTATAGCTACAATAATTTAGCAGAAAATAAAAACTAGATGTAAGTTATAAAATCTGTAACATTTTTTAAGGTCCTACATATCTAAGTAACATCATCTTCCTGCCCTTATCCCATTCTACTTAACGTGGACACGACACGTTTTCTTCTTCCATTTTCCCTTGTGTGACGTCACGGCATCATTTTTTTTTATTCCTTTGCTTTGGTGTTCCTCTCCATCCATCCAAATTCATACTCATCACTCTGTTAGTCATAAGCGTGTGTTCTCTCCTCATCTTTTCACGACGAGTTCCTCTCATTGTTTTGTAATACATGCCATTTTCAATTGTCTAACCCTGAACATAAAGGGCTATTGAAGGACACCGTGGATTTTAATCAGTAGAAGTCTGACAGTCCCTGGGAGCCCTGCCTGGGGTAGGAGGACTCATTTGATGATTTTACTACGCTAAAAAAAAAACTAAGCCGTTATAAAAATTGGGCATTACCAAACAATTGTGAACAAAATTAGGTCAAAATGTTGTCTACGTGTATTATCCTTTTTCTTACCGTTTCATACCAAAATACACAATGAATTATGAAAAGCAGGAAATTGTAACAATATTGCGTAATGATTGTACAGAAAGTTCGATGATGTAACAATTTGTAGGCAATTATCGAAGTTTTGTTGTGATAATACGTGAACATTTTCTGTAGTATTAATAACTGAGATGGAATGAGAACGCACAGATGTGAATGGCTTTCGAAATAACAATTTATTATGCTTAATTTCTCAATAACACATAAATTATGTTTTGATTTTTTAGGGTTCCGTAGTCAACAAGGAACCCTTATAGTTTCGCCATGTCCGTCCGTCCGTCCGTCCGTCCGTCCGTCCGTCCGTCCGTCCGTCCGTCCGTCCGTCCGTCTGTCCGCAGTTTAGCTCAGAGACGCACGGTACTAGAGAGCTGTAATTTGGTGTGAATATACGGATTTGTTGTGCCGAAAAAGTGGTAAAATAAAATCTCGTAAAATATTTTTTTTTAGGGTACCTCCAGTACTTACACGTAAAGTGAGGATTTTTTTTTTCTCGCGTACCCCTTAGTGTGGGGTATCATTAAATAGGCCTTTAAAAAATAATGATAATTTCCATTAACAATTTTTTGATAAAAAAATTCGTTTGTGAAATATTAAGCTTTAAAGTGCTAAATTTTGCTCGATTCGAGTGTCCCCCCCCTCTACCAGCTAAACGGTTATGTTTGGGGGTGTGAAAAAATTCACAATAGTAGTACATATAACGAAGTTTAAAAGAAAATTATCATGACTAAGTAGGCTTCACAACTTTGAGAGTAATTGTCGACCAACTTATAAAATGTACTTGATATCATATTTTCTTAAGCAAAATGTATCGGAGACAACTGCAAATGTAAGTTTGTCAACTTTATTTTTACAGCTTTTATAGGTATGTTTTTTGGGGATAGGTAGATTGTTATCGTCAACTATTTTTAACTAAATTCAAAAAAAGGAGGAGGTTCTAAATTCGTTGTAATCTTTTTTCTTATGTATTTTCCCCGATTTCTCAAAGACTCCTGGACCGATTTTGAAAATTCTTCTTTTTAAAATTAAATTCAGCGAATCAGTTTAGTTAGTTCGCATAAGTATTTTGATGGGCAACTACGGAACCCTACACTGTGCGTGGCCCGACACGCACTTGGCCGGTTTTTTATTAAATAAATATTCTCAGAAACGTCCATTTTGTCGCCGAAGTTTTTTTTTTTTTTGAATGGCTTTGCTTTTGTCTAGGTTAGAAGTGCCAGAGACAAAGTCGATGATAAAGTGAGTTTAAACAGAGGAAACTTTAGATTCGCTCAATCTTAGAAAAAATTAAGGTTGTATGCGTGTGTCGCAGGACTTATAAAGCAGGTTACAAGAAAGTAAAGGTCAATTGAAGGAACAGTGAGGATTTGTTATGACCTGGTCAAGGCGAGGTCAAAGGTCAATGGTTTTAATGCATCCGATGAACCCGTATTACGTATTTATAATAGTATAGTTACAAAAGATGGATTAAAAGCAAATAAAGCACATAGTAGTAAATCTCTTTTAGGTAAAACACAAAACATAACGTCTTGGGACCTAACCACGTTACTAGAATTTAAAATAATCTTTACTGATACATTCGATCTGCCGAAAATTCTTACAAAAACCAAAAATCTTTAATCCCTAGAGATAATAAAATTTTCTTTTATTGCGTAACATCTTTACACAGTGTATAAAATAAAATCGTTTTAGTCTTTCTGAACGATCATAATTTCCGAACGACTGCACCTAATTGGATTTTGTCTTTTTTGTGGAGTTCGTTATTTGTCAGTACAAGGTTTGTGTGTAAGAAAAAGATAGAAATCTATATATATAAAAGAACAGGGGTTTTTCTTTTGACACGACTACAGCCGAAACCGCTTAACGCAGAAACTTGAATTTTGGACAGCATTTGCAGTCTACCATGTAGATTGGCAATAAGACGGGATTTTGCGAAAATCCTCCTCTAAGGGGGTGAAAAGGGGTAAAAACTTTTGTATGAAAAATCTTATTCCTTGGGTTTATAAACTTGAAACTTACTACGAATAAGAACATTAGTAAATAAATAAGATTGGCACCACTATTTTTTTAAAACTACCCTCCATTGGTATTCTAGGGGTTGTTAAAGTTTGTATGGGAAAATCATAACGCGTGAGCCGATGAATTTGAAAATCAGTATTTATATGCTAGATAAGAATTAATCAAACACGTGTTTTTGGATTTTTCGAAAATCACCCCCCAAGTTGGTGAAAAGGGGTATTCAAGTTTTAAGGGGAGCATATTAAACCAGTAACTTAGCAATCTGAATTTTGGATGGTAGTTGCAATTTATGATGTAGGTGAGCATTAAGAAAGGATTTTGCGAAAAACTACCTCTAAGGGAGTGAAAAGGGGTGAAAACGTTTGCATGAAAAATCTTATTCCTTGGGTTTATAAACTTGAAACTTTGTACGAATATGAGTATAAGTCAATAAAAACGATGGTCGTTAATAGTTTTTTTATAACTACCCTCCATTTTTGGGTTTTTCTAAATCACTCCCTAAATTGGTGAAAAGGGATGATAAAGTTTTAAGGGAAGGGTTTTATGGCTTGCTTTGATAAACTCAAAACATGACATATTAATTATCTCTCTCGAATGAAGGATACGTATTTTTATTTATATTTCATAAATCAACCCCTAACGGGGTGAAAATCGGAAAATCAGTTTGTCTAATAAGATTAATTGTTTGTTTGTATTGAGTTTTTAGATTTTCTTATAAGGAGGGTGAGCGGGAATTAAATTCACTGAGTTCGAAATTAGAAACACACGCAGACGAAGTCGCGGGCAAAGTGCTAGTATTACATACAAGGCCGGGGCGAGCTACTCGTATAATACATAATTATAAACCTAAAAGTCTGGTGGTACTATGTACAAAATAAATCCATGCCCAAGTCGACGGCGCGTTGTGTTCCACTCATGCCTCAAAGAGTGTCAGCACAATGACGGGGGGGGCTCTTGAGAGGGCCAATGCTTGCCGAGGTCGCGGGACACACGTATACCGCGGCTCCGGTACATAAGAGGCTACTGAAGTACAAATCCGGCAGTCCCTTCCGCCCTGCCTTGGATAGGAGGACTCATTTTATAGAAATAAATAAAATGTACAATGAATGACTGTTCGACTTAAACGAAAAATTCCCTAAAATAAATGAGGTATACTTTGTTTTACGTCGCAAAAGCAAATGCGTTTGAGTCAATGAACTGCATACATATTTTTCATAACTGTTTGTTATAACCGTCTCGTTCCACCAAAATTATTCCAGTAATTATTCGAAGCCGTCACTAGAGACTGAATTCATTACGCGAGCGAGGGAAGGTTGAGCGCTCACATTCATTGTTTTTGTTGATTTTAAAGTGTCTATTGGTTTTATATTTTGACGTTAAAAAAACACCCTATGTGATACGGCACGAATTTAGCTTTTAATGGTAAAAATAATTTTAATAATCGGTCAACGATTGGCGGAGTAATCGCTTACCAAACACACAAAAAATAAAAATCATCGAGATAGCGGAAATAAAAAAAAATAGCTCATAAAATAAAAAGTAGTGAACCAAATTGGATGAAATTTTATGGGACTAAATGGCAGGTATACTGCATCGAACAAAAAAAGAATCACACTAATCGGACTAGAAAACTCGGAGTAATCGGTGTAAATTAAATATATAAAAAAAGAAAAAAAAAGCCGACTGAATTGAGAACCTCCTCCTTTTTTTGAAGTCGTTAAAAATGACTAAGTTTAAAAAAATAAGAAGCATTTTATTGAAATCACGGGACTGCATAAAAAAGATACTGTGGACATGAAAAATAAAGTCAAATAATTTACTTAAATTAAAATAGGCCATCAAAGAAGTACTTTTGAAAGTCGAACATCAAAATTAAAAGAAAATGGAATGGGTGGGTTTTGTCAGAAAGAATCCGACAGTCTCTAACGCTCCACCCAACCCAAGCTTACACACAAAACATCTACAATTTATCTTCATACTAGCTGTAGCCAGCGGCTTCACCCGCTACAACTCAAAAATTATCCCACGGGAACATAAAATCGGGACAAAAACTATCCTATGTGTTAATCCAGGTTATAAACTATCTGTGTACCAAATTTTAGCCAAATCCGTTCAGTGGTTTTTGCGTGAAAGAGTAACAAACATCCATACATCCATACTTACAAACTTTCGCCTTTATAATAGTAGTAGGATATACACTAGGAGGAAAAACTTCGCACCAATAAATCATTGCCCAAATCCTGACAATCAGATTAGTCTTCCACAAAAACACAATTAAATCAATCAACGCTAAATGAAAAGCTAATACTGACAAAAAGATTTGTTAATTCCCTTTTCTCCTCTCAAAGAAATATCTTCGTAAAGAAGTAAATATAATCACGATATTAAATCAGAGGGGAAAAAAGAGGAAATTAATTTCTCTTTTACAAGGAAAAACCCTTCCCTTTTCTCACCCTTCGAAGTCAGAAATACATTAATTGAATTCCGATCTCGTGCAGAATTCTTGACGCCTAGAAGGATAAAATGTTTTGTAGAATAAATTGTTTTTTAAAACCAATCTGAGAGATTTTATAAATGCCTCGTTGATTTAGTGGTAAGTGCATTAGTTTACCATAAGTTCGTGAATGAATACGTGAATTTCCAGGTCAGATAAAGTTGTTTTGGGATTTTAGTATTGAAAGAATTTTCTGGAACAGCTAGTCAAAATCGCCTTATACTTTACGGATTATAGGAAAACATCAATGTAAAAAAAATACGTACCTACTAGCGTCCCGCTCCGCAAGTGTGCAGTCTCTATTACTATTCTGCATGTCACTTACAAAAAAACCTTCCTTTTGAATCACTATCTAATAAGAAATCCGCATCAAATTCCGTTGCGTACCTAGTTTTAAGAGCTTATACTACCTCAAATGGCTTAGCAGAAACCTGTGATACGTCGAAAATGCTAAAGCATTAATTTTGAAATAAATATATGGTAAAGTTGAGGATTAATATTAGGTCTTATGTTTGGCGAAAACATGATTCCATAAAATTTTCTCGATAGAAAAAAATCCCAAAGTTACCTCTAAATTGAACAATAAAACGCTGGCAATCAGAAAATACTTAAAATTAGATCATGAAACTTTTTATACTAACTGAACTAACTATAAAGCAGGTCTTATGTTATTCACTTTTTTGAATTTCCTTTTTTTTTCGTCGTAAAATAAATAGATTTGCGTGTAGACAGCTAAAAGAAAGAGCAAGCAATAGTGCGTGGTACCTGCAAGTGCGAGCGAGTAAGATTATGATGAAGTACTATAGACCCTTAAATATTTAAGGATACGTAGAGACAGACAGATACTAAGCAGGCAAGCGACTTTGTTTTAAACTATGTTTCGATATCGACTGAAAATTCTATTTCGGGCAGACTTTAAATAAAATGCGAAACTATTTGTCCTAATTCGGCAGCAATATGTACTGCTTTAATGTAAGTTTTATACCTAATAGTTTGAAAGTTACGCGTCCGGTCAGTGATTCGAATTCACCGACTAACTATATTGCCTAACATTCAACGAATTCTCGGTACTAGTTTCATCGGTCTACACTATACTACTATACAGCTAAACTTTCCAAACATGCGGCTTGATTCACTGAATTCACATTGTTTCTTTAACTAGAATTTATACAAGGGCTACAGTAAAACAAAAGTTATTTTCTTTTTAATTTTAAATACGATTCGATTTTTTCCTTTAACAAATACGTAGGTAGGTAGGTTGAGGTATTTACACGGTTAATAGACTCTCAAACCATGTCAAATTGTCAACTAATTGTATGAAAGTTGCCGAAATGAAGACAGATTTACTACGGACATAAAGGTTCATTAACAAACTAAAATAAAAAAAAACGAATGTCGAACCTGCGATACGTTGCGCAGCAATAAGCCTCTTGGCTATTATGCCACTCTTGTCTTCGAAATAAACATAACACACAAGATATACTAATCAAGTTCATACATACCTAACTACACATATAAAAAACTACGTTTAAATAAAAACAGAAAGTCATATTCCGCTCTAAAGTACCAATTAATGGCAGGCTATTTTCTATTAAAATGGAGGCAACGCAAACAGATTAAAAACGTCTTCATGTCGCGACCAGGGCGTGACTCCATCAAAGTGGAAATATTTTCCTAATAAATTGCCCTCTTCAAAGTCCCTATAGATTTATGAACGACAATCACCCGCCGCCCTTCTGGGAAATTAGCTCCGACCCATATTTTAGAAGTTAAGTGATGATTTTGGAAATGGACGCCACCAGGAAATTGATAAAATAACGTTTCTTTTGCGTTTTCGTATAATTTTATCAGTTATTTTATTTTTATATTACTGTGATAAACTATAGTGGATATTTAATTTTATCTGAATCAAATTTTCTTTTAGTAATGACTAACATAAAACAATTCAAAAAACCCTCCCATAATTATCTATATTTTTTGTACAGCTTGACATAAAAAATGTAGAAAACCGGAAGTCGCCACTGTCTTCGCGCTACCAGCACTTTGAATGATTTTATTTTATTTTGTTTCACTTATTACGTTACTTCTATGGCACAATAATAAATCTAACAAACCTGCGGTCTTTGTTTACATCAAATATCAAAGATTTTAAAACGCTGTCAGTAATAAAAATTTTAGTTCCGTTTCAATCCGTTCTGGCCAAGCTGTAAATTGTCATATTTTCATAACATAGTATGACTTATTTTATTTATTGATAAAGTAACCGTTATAAACTACCGCAAATTGAATTTTAATCTACAACATGCAACGTAAAACAGCAACACCTTTTGCAAATAAATCTCTTGCTACGTTGAAAGAAAGCATCTCTAATGAGAAAGGTATAGCTAATAAGAACTGACTGGGAGCCTTCGTTGTTATATCCTACAGCTAGCTATTAGCTAACTAGCTTCAACCGCAAGAAAATCGCAAATAACCGTCCAGGAAGAAATACCGGATAAATTTCAAAGTACCAATTAGGAACTATTTGCATGATAGAAATCTGCATACCATGCATTAGGGACAGAACTCCGAAACTCAGAATTCTAAAATGAGCAACTTCGTACAAATGGAAACGCTCTTTCATCAAGAAAAAATCCTTTCATCTTTCATAACTTTTTTTTGTAATCGCTACCCTCGGTATTTTAATCTAAAATCCTTCGCTCCGCTCTGGATTCAAAGAAAACTCTGTCTTTAAAATATTTGTTTGCTCCCTTGGTAAACATTCTACTATAACTTGTTAGTAAAGTCCTATGAGGCGATATGGTTAGCGCAGTGGCTGAGCGATAGACTGCTGCGGTGTGTCGCGGGTTCGATCCCCACACGGAGCAAATATTTGTACGGCCTCCAAGTAGTTGTTCCGGTTCTGGGTGTTTGTGTATGTGAGTTGCTATGTTTGTAAACACCCACGATACAGGAAGAAATTCCTAGTGTGGGGCAACGTTCTAAAAACATAAAAACTCAAAAAATACTCCATACAGTTGAAGCCATTTTTTTTAACGTGGTAAAATCATCAAATGAGTCTCCCACCCAGGCAGGGCAGAAGGGACTGTTAGACTTATACTGACTAAAATCCACGGTGTCCTTCAATACCTAGACAAAGACAAAGACAAAGACATTTATTCGTTGAATATGGTAAATACAAAGATGTTACAATTATTTTGATCAGCATATCCACCGCACAAAGCGGCATACGAATATTTACAAGTACATAGTTATACATGGTATAATTATAAATTATACCTATTATTATACCTACCTATATTAAGTTTTCACTTCGAAAACTTAAGTGAATAAAAATAAAAAACAGCACAATATTAAACTAAGTAAAAAACAAACATCAAATAAAATTTATAACATAGAAATAACGACTTTGGCATGAATATAACTAAAAAAAATATGTGTACCTAATAATTATAATTATTGCACGTGTTCTGCACGGCATAAAAATTCTTTTATTGTGTAAAATGTATTTTTAAGAAGCCATGACTTCAGGTTTTTTTGGAATTTATGTAGTGGTGATTCTCTTATTTTTTGTGGAATATGGTTATAAATTTTAATGGCCATCAGATAACTATTTCGATAATGAAGGGTACTATTGCAGAATTGGTTTTTTAATTTCGTTGGGTCTCTTTTTGTGAATCTACTGTTTTCGGCTACAGTGGAGAAGAAATGGGAATTTTTCTTAACAAATATACCTATTTATAGTATATATGTACATGCCAGACTTAGAAGGAACCTTTAACTTCTTGAATATTGGTCTACAGCTTTCATATGGAGGAGCACCCGTGATTGCTCTCAGACATTTTTTTTGCGCTAAGAATACTCTTTGAATATACGTTGAGTTTCCCCATAAGAGTAATCCATATCTCAGCACAGATGCTACATAACCGTGATAGGCGTTGAGTGCGGCTTTTTCGTTCGTTGTTTTGCGTAGCTCTTTTAATGCATAAACAAATCTGTTTATTTTTTTACATAGGTTGTCAATGTGAATGCCCCAATTACAATTCTCATCTAGTGTTAGACCTAAAAATTTGATGCTACTTTCTTTATTGATTATTTCTTTATTCTGTACTAAGTTAATTTTTACTGGATTTTGTTTAATATTTGCAAATTGAATATATTTTGTTTTTGATAAATTAACTTTAAGGTTGTTGTCATTTAGCCAATTGATTATGTTGTTAACTGTTTCGGATACTTCTTGTTGGTGTACTGTTTTGTTGTTTTCCGGTATTATTACTGACACATCATCTGCAAAAAGTATGCATTTATGTTGAGTTGTGTTTGGTAAGTCATTAATGTATAACAGAAAGAGGAGGGGTCCAAGGATGCTTCCTTGGGGCACACCTGAACTATTGTGTCGAAATTGAGATCTATATGACGTTGCCACAAGATCATCGTTAAAATGCGTTACTTCAACACACTGTTGTCTACTACTTAGATAGCTTTTCAGCCAATTTAAAGCAGGTCCTCTGATGCCATAGCGTTCGCATTTGTCAAGGAGAGTTTTATGGTTTACTAGATCAAAGGCCTTACTCATGTCAAGAAAAACAACAGACACAGGACGTTTTTTATCTATACTATCTGTAATAAACCTAACCAGAGAGAATGCAGCCAGGGTAGTTGATCTTCCTTTTTGAAAACCATTTTGTTCTTCACGAATAATTTTATGCTTGTTTATAAAATGAATTAGACGACTATGCATTAATTTTTCATAAATTTTTGATAATATCGGAATGAGCGTGATAGGCCTGTAATTAGACTTCTCTAGTGGACTGTTACTTTTATGAAGAGGTTTGACTATTGAAATTTTCAATTTATTAGGGAAGGTACCTTCAAATAAAGATAAGTTAACTGTGTGACATAATATTGGGGATATGATTTTAGCACATCGTTTCAATATATCTGTGGAGATCTCATCATATCCTACAGACTTTTTATTGTTTAAGGACATAATTACACGAAACACTTCGGTGTCAGAACATGGATTCAAAAATATGCTTTCACTGTTTCGTGAAGGTTGGGTTTTACAGGTAGGTTTGTATTTTGCAGGTTGAGTTGTTGTATTGGCTATATCAATAAAGAAGTTATTAAATGAATTGGCTATTTCAGTGGGGTTGTTTAAAACAGAGCCATCGTGATGTATAGCATTGATTTGATTAAATGTTTTGTGAGTGTCTGTTCTGTTTTTAATGATGTCCCATGTGGCTTTGTTTTTATTTTAGACTTTAGTATATACTTAAGGTTAGAATTTTTTTTTGAATGGAGCACGCAAGATTTTAATATTTTATTGTATTTTAAATATTTAGTCCGTATTTCATTATTTTTATTTTTAGTGTAATACATCTTTTGAAGTTGTCTCTTATAACTGCAAGATTTCCTTATACCTTTAGTGATCCATTTAGGTGATGTATTATTGACACATACTTTTGTTTTCCTTAAGGGAAAACATAACTTATAGTACAATAAGAAGTTTTCATGAAATATGTTAAAACTATCATTAGCATCCATGTTTTCGAGAACGTCTTTCCACGACAAGTTCCCAATAGCTTCCAAAAACTGATATTATCATCTGAGTAATCCCTGTTTATTTTATACCAGTATTTTAAGGCAGGTTTTCTCTCATCAACTGGGAAAGTTAATGTTTGGCATGTGTTATGATCTGATAAGAAAACTTCGTGTGTGGTTCCAGTTGAATTTTCTATGTTACTAATAATCTGATCTAGGCAAGAAAGTTGGCGTGTTGGTGAATTAATATGAAGATTTAACCCTAGCCCTTTATGTTCCGATGTCACTGTAATGAGATAAGTCCCGCGACCCCGGCAGGCTTTGGCCCTCTAAAGGGGGCCCCGCCATCATGCTGACGCTCTTTGAGGCGCGCGTGAAACACAACGCGCCGTCGACCCGGGCACGGTCCATGGTCAGACAGCGAGTTGCCCTTTACTCGCCGCCCGCATGTCCGCGGCTACGGTAGCCAGAGATCGTCTTGCGACGTCCGACGCCGTGGTACAGTCGAAGCCATGGACATAAGCTAGGTTATTATATCTCTCCCTGCATCTCTTCAGATGAGTAATGGACTCAGCCAGATAAGAACCAGCGCCCACCTGCATACTAATGACCTTTTATTGATAGCACCAGTCTGCTCTGCATGAATATTAAGGCAGTTTCCCTCTTCAACTCAATTTAAAGGTATTCAAGCCTTTCCTCTCCGACATCAGTTTAATTTTATACGAGTTTTGGAGTCTACAAATTATCAAAAATGACACCGACAAAAGTTTATTTCTTGTTATAAATGTATTTAATAATTTATAGGAATAACTACTGTTTCGCGAGTTCGTATGCAACATTTTTAACTCATACCTCATACATTTATAACCATATCGTGTGAGAATTGCCATAAAACAGTGTGATAATAATCCCACAGGAACGAAGGGAGATCAAACAAAGTGTAAACAAAGTTACGTGGTTTCCGAGTTCCGAGTTTCTGAGAAAAAGAGGTGTAACACATTCAACTCCATAAATTCGGGTTGCTATTTGTATCCTTGATAACATTTTGCCGAAACTCAGAATCAAACCAAGAACATCACGAAACCACACTCAGCCCCAACCTATGTACAAAGAAAAATAACAATACGTCTTATGAGTTGGCAACATGTCGTAATTACCTATCTGTCTTTCTTATAATTAATTATTATAATATTAATATTAATCGCATTATCCAAGGCTGATATTATTTGATGACAGGTTATTTTCTGAGAGAATAACGAATATATCGCTCTTTCTTATAAAAACAGTATTAATACCGTTCTTGGTACCCAGAAATCGTGTTAAATATTCACATGATCCTATTTGTTAATGTGTACGAGTTAATCTTTGTTTAAGCTAATTAGAAATAATCGCATTATTTGGGAAGTAAATGACTCATAATGTAAAAACCTTGTTATTTGTCTCATATCCGGAAATACACGATTAGTATTTCGTGATTTAGGAATTTGAATGATATGGGGTCGCGGGAGTATGAAGCAGAATACTCTGGAACGCACAGGGCAATCGAAGGAATAGAGTGGACTTATAATCAGAAAGACTCCCATACAGTTGCTTCCGCTCCTCCAAGGGCAGGATTCATTTGGATATTTTAATACCCAAAAAAATAAATTTCGGTGATGAACGACTGATAAGTATAAAATAGCGTGTCAATTATTAAAACATATTTGGTGAAGACTTTGGTATTTTTAGAAGCGTTCAACTGGATTAATGCAATACTTTGGCATAAAAACAAGACTTTCAAACAAAAGGCGGCATAGAGCTTGGTATAAAAGTAGCAGGTTGAGTTCCAAACTTCGAAATCAGGAATCGTCGATATTGAAAACTGGAATGACTGAACTCAAGAGAAGTTGAGCACGACGCCAGGCAAGGTGCGGCGAAGGCTGGCGAAGTAAGGCGAGACATAGGATAGAAAGACACAGGATACTCCCCTTGTAACTTGTCGTCCGTCATAACATGGGCATGTTGTATGCATAATGCCGTGTATGAGCACTTACATATGGATGGTGCTTGACACGTTTTAAGAAGACTCCTGCAATCCCGGATCAAGTTTGCAGGTTGTGGAAGATGACGTGCGTATACAAAGGTCTGTACAAGCCCTTATCGCAATTACCACCATCGTCTAGTCACTCGGAATGAAATGTATGTCCAGCCACTTTGGAACGTAACTTTTCGACTCAACTTTTTAACCTTTAATAAAAATGCCATTTAAAACTCAATATTCCCAAAACTAAATAAGAAAAAGAATTCAATATTGTTAGATAAATAACTATTCCTAGAGGGAATATAGAACGACCTTTTTATCTCCAAACCCACATTCGAAGCCGCTCATACAATATTCATCAATGATTGGATGTTTCAAGATGTAAGGAACCAAAATATAAACCAAATTACTTGTTAGTCGTACCGCGAACTAATCTTCTTTAAGAACTTTAATGAGTTTCGTTTAATATAGATGGCGCACAACGTTGAGGGAAAAATGTGGAATGTAGGCCAACGGCTTCTAGGTAAAGTGTGCCCTAGATTTTACGATTCGATCTTTAAAATTTAGATAAAATTGTAGCATGGACGGAGAGTGGAAAAACACTCTAGAAAGATTTTTATTTTTAATCCAAACTTCAAAGTCAGACTGATTATTGAAATTTTAATAAAAAGACATCTTATTGGATTTTCTTTATTCAACTTAACGCGTATATAAAATACTGTGATTAATTTTTTTTTGTCTGTCATAGTTTAAAAGACTTTCATTTATCAGTTTTCGATTTTTCTTCTTTAACGTGCAATTTGAAGAGTATTGTATGTTTCTCTATATGTCAATCATAATATTATGTGGATTTTAAGCGACACCGTGGCCAAGGAACATAAAGAGCAACTGTAATAATAAGGTGGTTTTTAATCAGTTATGGCTGACGGTTTCTTCCAATTTACCCAGGGCAAGAGGATCCATTTGATATTTTTTCACCAAAAATAAAAATAATTAAAAAGGGCTATCTCTCATAAATAATAGAAACAGTCTACTTAGCTACCAACCTATTCGTTTAATATTGGACGCAGCAGCTGTGGCATTTGGATTCCAGTAAATAGAACATTAATTAAATACCTGAATAGCCCGTGTAGTTTATTAAATTCATACTTTTTCTCATAACTAAAGATAAATGAAAAATGAAGTCGTAATGAAAAGGAACGACATTGAATTGAAACAAGAATAGCGCTTCTGGTTCCCACAATTACAACGACTCGGAGAAAAGTGGTTTCCTATTTTTATAGGTACCTTGACTATAAAAATTTAATAAAAATGTCTTCTCAATTAATCTAAATAATTATATCTTGCTGAAGAAAAGCCCACAACACGCACAAAATAAACATGTTCATGTTTAACTTTGATTGACAACCAAAATAAACTAATTATTTATTCCAAAGAATACGGTTATCATCAACCAGCAGCGTGCTGTTTAAAAAATTAAAAAAACGCACAGTTTATAAAACTAGCACTACGCATCAAAACCTGACATAGTCTCAAAACTACGATCGATACGAGTACATTGTGAATTTCTAGCTCGAAACCCTCTAACATGAAACATTCCCTGACCCACTAAACCATAAACAAAAAAACGGACAGTCATTACAACTTTAATAAGTGACGTTTGTCAATCAAAAACAAAACACACAAGTTATGGCCCAGTTATTCACAACAAAAGTACAAATCATAGTCGATAGTGATGTCATAGTGAACTAATTGCATGTTTGTCTATTTCACGTCCACGTGTAACGAATGTAATCGTAAATCCTATAGGGATTACCGGACTGTGTTAGGGTCCAGTTTCAGACAAACTGTCAACTTTTTTAAACAACCTGTTGGGAAAAATATTTCCAATGATTTCTACCTTGGTGAGCATTAACATCTTAAAAAGTACCACCTTGCTAGATTTGAGACGCCTAGCAACTTGTACTAAAAAAGTTTCATACAAAATATCAACCCCAGAAAAAAACCCTTGTGGGGTCGAGTTTGCAAAATCCCGTCATGGTGACCATCTACTTCCAAAATAGAACCCCTATTTGCTAAAAATTTGAATCTCAAAGTTATCAACCCAAAAATGCAACCCCTTAGGGGTCGAATTTCTCAAAATGTCCACCTTGGTGAGCATTTACATCTTAAAACGTACCACCATGCAAGATTTGAGACGCCTAGCACTTGTACTTAAAAAGTTTCATACAAACTATCAACCCCAAAAACGAACCCCTTCGAGGTCGAATTTCGCAAAATTCCGTCATGGTGACCATATACGTTCTAAAAAGAAACCTCATGCAAAACTTGAAATTCTTAGCACCTGTAATGACGAAGTTTCATACAAACTATCAACCCCAAAAACAACCCCTTAGGGGCCGAATTTCGCAAAATCCGTTCTTAGTGCTCACCTACGTGGTATAAGGAAGGCTTATGCTAAATTTCAAGTTTCTAGGCCCAGCGGTTTGGGCTGTGCGTTGTCAGATCAGTCAGTCAGTTTTGAATTTTATATATATAGATTTATTTCGAGACAAAAAGGCTACATTTAGTTTTGAATTAAATAAATAAATTATGCTAGTGAAAAGGGATAACTATATTAGTAATCATTACCTATGTTATATAATATAATAATATTCCACAACTATCACACAACGCCATCTAGTCCCAAGCTAAGCAAAGCTTGTGTTATGGGTACTAGACAACTGATAAACATACTTATATATTTCTAAATACATACATATTGTAGATAAATTACACTCAGACACAGAACAAATGATCGTGCTCATCACACAAACATTTGTCCTGGGTGGGAATCGAACCCACGACCTCCGGCAAAGCAGTCAGGGTCACTAACCACTAGACCAACAGGCCAGTCACTTAAAGCATGTGAATTATATCCCGGTCACCGGGGAGAGTGGAACCGGCGAGAGATGTCGTGCGGTGTTCCACAGGGTTCGGTCCTGGGACCGCACCTGTGGAACATCGGGTACGACTGGGTGCTGCGCGGCGACCTCCCTGAAGGCGTCAGCGTAGTATGCTACGCTGACGATACGCTCATCTTGGCGCAATGGGTCTAACAGTCGCACGAGGCGGCGGCCGACGTGGCGACGGAAGCGGTCGCGACAGTCGTGTATAGGATCCGGCGGTTGGGACTCGACGTGGCGCTGCACAAGACGGCGGCCATGTGTTTTCATGGCCACGGTCGCCACAACGCGCCACAGTCGGGTTACAGCATAACGGTGGGAGGAGTTCGCATCGGCGTCTTGAGGACGATGAAGTACCTGGGACTCGTCCTCGACAGCCGGTGGAACTTCAGGGAGCATTTCCTGAGTTTGGCCCCAAAGCTGAACCGGGCAGCAGGCGCCCTCAGGCGACTCCTGCCCAATCTCAGCGGGCCAAACGCCTCCTGCCGTAGGCTGTACGCCGGCGTCGTGGGGTCCATGGCCCTCTACGGGGCCCCCGTGTGGGCCCCGAGCATCCGGACGCGACCACTAAAGTTGGTCGCATGCCAGAGGGTCATGGCTATCCGGATGATCCGGGGATACCGCACGATTGCCGGCGAATCGGCCAACCTTCTTGCCGGATTGCTGCCCTGGGATCTGGAGGCGACTGCCCTCCAGCGCGTCTATGAGTGGCGCGTGGAGGCGCAGCGCCGGGGCATAACCCCGCTGCTTCGAGAAGTCGAGGCGCGGCGGGAAGAGCTCCGGCGCGATCTCAGGGCAGTATGGAGGGGACGACTGACGCGACCGAAGGCCGGGCACGCCGCAATTTGGTGGAGTCTCGGCGCAGGGAGAGTCGCACGAGGCGGCGGCCGACGTGCGGTAAGACCCCTCTTTGAGGAGTGGCTGGAGAGAAGTCATGGCGTCCTGACCTACCGCTTGACGCAGGTCCTCACCGGACACGGAAGTTTCGGGAGGTACCTGTGGCTGATGCGAAAGGAGGAGACGCCTGGGTGTCACCACTGCGAAGATCGCCCGGAGGACACGGTGGAGCATACGGTGCAAGACTGCCCGGCTTGGGCGGAGCACCGACGTGTCCTCACGGCTGCGATAGGCGGAGACCTCTCGCGCCCGGCATTGGTTGCGGCCATGCTGCGGGGCGAGACGGAGTGGGAAGCGGTCAGCTCCTTCTGCGAGGCAGTAATGCTCGTAAAGGAGGAGGCAGGCCGCGAGCGAGAGAGGACAGCGTCCTCCCTCCGCCCCAGCCGCAGTGGTAGGCGCCCACGGCGACGGACGTCGCTTGATGATCTCCGGCCACCGTAGGCGCGGGCATGCGGGCAGCGAGTAAAGGGCAACTCACTGCCCGACCAAGGACCATGCCCGGGTCGACGGCGCGTTGTGTCCCACGCGCGCCTCAAAGAGCGTCAGCATAATGACGGGGCCCCCCTCTCAGAGGGCCAAAGCCTGCCGGGGTTGCGGGATTATTTCCTCACCGTGACCCCGGTACATAAAGGGCTACTGAAGGACACCGTGGATTTTAGTCAGTACAAGTCTGACAGTCCCTCCCGCCCTGCCCGGGGTGGGAGGACTCATTTGATGATTTTACCACGCTAAAAAAAAAACAAAAAAAAAAAAGCATGTGAATTATATGCTTAATTCCCATGTTGTAAGACTAATAAACCAAGAATATTGGTTTGCGCGATCTGGGAATAAAATCCAAAACTTCATACTCAGCACTTAGGCACAATTGCGAACACTAAGCCAATGAGACAGTCTGGCAAGTTTTAAAAGCATTCGATCGAATGGCTTTTCGAATCGATTCAAATTAACGGATTTAGTAACAGATGCTACAGTCTAAGTTTCAAATGTAATTAGAAACGAAATCTAACCATTTTGTTTTTAAATTATATTTAAAAATTCCTCGTCTGTAGTCAATGCAACTAAACTAATTATGCTCATGTAGAAGGGAGAACTTTTCAAAGGATTTGCCCCATTTCAGTTGGCAATTAACACTTCGTGTTAATGAATAATAATTCTTTAAACTCTCATTTAAAGAATTCAAGATAACGAACCAAAAAACGTACGGCAAATTAACGTTAATGAATAAATGAACGTGAATTTTAAAATATGAAAAGAAAAAATAAACCTCTAATTTTTAAACGAGCAGACAGCAATTGTTTACTCTGGCCAGTTCTCAAATTAACCGGGCAATTCGCGGTTAAACCAGTCTATTCACAAACAAACCGATCGAACGTTTTAATGATCGAAGCGAGGATAGCAACTTGGATAATTGACGTCAGCAACTTTTAGCCAGCCAGTCTTCTTTGTCTACCTGTGTACTCGATTTAATATGAACTTTATGAAGGGGTTGGTAAGGTTCAATGTTTATTTTAGATGGTTAATCCGCTTGCCAGTTCGTGTGCACGCGCCAATATTGCGGGCAACTTTTTTAATTAATGGTGCTTGGAGTCGAGCTGTCTCAACTCGGCGATTGCTAGAGTCTACACGGCGAATACCAAGTTGGTTTTTTTATTATTATTATTTAGCTTCTTTTTGCTTTTAACTTTGTCTGTGGCTTTCAATTTGATGGATGGGATTTGGTTCATTCTTGCTGTTTCTTTGGAAGAGTTGATACTTTGATTTCTTTGCTCATTAGTATTTTCTTTTGTTGGTGAAACAGTGAGTACTTTTGATATTCTTCTGTGATACTGCATCGTTAAGAGTTTTCAGGGGTGGATACTGTATATTCAAATATTATAATATATTATGACATGGACAGGTTTTCAACAAAAATATTGTTATCAACTTTGTCTGTCCAACTATTATGGAATCAACTGCCTTTTGCCCGCGGCTTTACGCTAGAACATAATGAAACTTTACCTCAATAATGGTCGCTTTTAGAGCTTAGGGTATTCAATATTTTTAGGAATATTTAATTCGCGACAACTTACGAGTACGTTAATCATGTAATACAATAATCAACCATCGAACATAATTGTAATTTTCTTGCTGGGGTGTCACGCAACCCATTGCCCACATTATCAGAGCTCACGCAACTTTTCCGTCAAGAAAAATGAAAGATTAATTTAACTAGTTTAAATAAACCCATCACTACGTTCCATTAAAAAAAACAACACTAGTCTATTACCATTCATAGAAATACTTTTAGTGTGACAGTGACGCAATACAATCGATCGATCTGTATATGGATTCGCAGAGGAAAAAATTGTTCTATGTAGTTTTTTGCAGATGGGCTGAGGATTAATCTCGGCCTGGCTATTAGGCTAGATTGATGACGCGAATATTTCTGACAGATGGAACGTTAAGGCTTTTACTTTGATTTTGTTTTTGCTTTGCTTTTCGTGAAATATGATGGATTGGGCATGCGGGCGGCGAGTAATGGGCGACTCGCTGTCCAACTATGCCATGCCTTGGTCGGCGGTGCGTTGTGGTCCACGCGCGCCTCAAACAGTGTCAGCTTAATGACTGTGATTCTGGAACTTAAAAGGCTGTTGAAGGACACCGTGGATTTTAGTCAGTACGAGTCTGACAGTCCCTCCCGGTCTGCCTGTGTGTGAGGACTCATTTGATGATTTTACAACGAAAAAAATCTGATTTGTTTTAGCACTTTAGAGATTTCTCTCATAAATTATAAAAATATTTTTGTTGGCCGCCACTTAACGATCTTGACAACACGGTTGACGCAGTGGCTAAGAGATCGACTGTTGTGCAGCGTGTCGCGGGTTTGATCCCCGCACGGAACATATATTTGTATGATCTGCAAGTAGTTGTTCCGGGTCTGGGTGTTTGTGTATGTTAGTTTCTATGTTTGTAAATGCAACCACAAAACAGGAAAAAATCCTAGTGCGCGGCAACGTTTTAATAATAAAAAAAACTAAACAACTTACCATAATTTATGAGAAATATTTCCGACATTTTTAATATTTTCTATTTAAAAATATGACAACTCGATGTTCCGTTGCAAGCTGAAGAAAAATTCCTTCAAAAGCTTGTTCCAGTTAATGAGCTAAAAGGTATCTCGAGAATTTAACAATTAATGTTAAACAATTATAAAGTTCGATGAAAAAGGCTAACATTGTGTTTAATTTTAACTCAATTACCTGTCTTAATATTCTGTACTAAGTATACGCCACATACTAGCACAAAATAAAAAATTTGTCTACCCGCCATTCAATTCCTGGGGTTGAAACACAAAATAGATGAATGCGCTCCGCAATATTTTTTAAGCATTCATACGGTTTCCCGGTTTTATGAAATGCTTTTACACATTTAGTTAGAGCGAATGAAATATAAATAAACAAACATAATATAGGAATTCCGTGAATTGATATGGCTGCCAACGCAGCGTTTCAATTAGTTTGGAACTCAAATTACAAAGGAATTCTGTAGAATTAATTTGAATGAACATTAATATCTATTATGTGCATGCTGTTTAAACATACGTTCGAATTTTGAAACTGTTTTATTATAAATTCGGTTATACAAACTCCACAGATAACACAAGATGGAAGGTGGGTCATCGTCTACGGAGAGACGTAGATCATGATGGCGCATTTTCATTAGTAATGCCCGCATGCGGGGTGCACGAGATTTCTGAAACGCATGTCACAGGGCCCGCATTCGAAGAATCATTTTCATTCGTCGATAGTCCGCGTGCGGGATGTAGGAAAGCTCAATGTTCGTCGTAATTTATTGACAAGAGTGGCAGACCCGCATGCAGTATATCGACCGATGAATTTCATTGGTTGATATCACGATTTGTATAAAAGCGGGGAATCACCGCAGACGGTGTAACGAACACGTATCGACTTGTGACTTTCATTCGTTGTTATCTCGGATGCGAGATCCCCGTATGCTGTATACCGAACCAGTAAACGACCAATGAAACTGCGCCATTTCTGTCATAGCAAGTTGTAATTTGCCATGACATCTCGCTTAGGAACAAGTTGGTTATTAGACAGACAAGTCTGATACTCCCTTCTACTCCAACCAGGGCGGGAGGAGTCATTTGATGATTTTCCAACCAAATGAAAGCCCCTTTTTATCTTTATAAAATCATCAAATGAGTCTTTCCACCCTTTACTGTCAGACTTGTTACGGCTTGAATCCACGGTGATCCTACAATAGCCCCTTATGTTCCAAGGTAACGATTACCTGATCAGACTGATTAATAGCAAATTGTAAATTTTGAATTCCCTCATAACTCAAATCGATTTCAACTTATAACTTCCACTGTTCGGACATGTTTCCGTTCACAACCGTGAAAAATACTCATATAAATAACATGACCTTCAACAGCCTGAACTACGCACTTAAACTTGACCTTTCATTGGTTTCCCGTGACCTTTACAAAGACAATTAATGATCATGAGGCCGCGCTTTTGTCCCGTTTCTATTTTTTTTTATCGTTGCCTTCATCGGTTACAAGCACGGTGAAGAATGATAATAATTATAATTAGAGAAATAAAGAAACCAGGTGGTAGCTGATAATAATTTAGCTATTTGTTTTAAAATCTTCTGGCTGTACAGTCAGCATCAAAAGTTGCTGAACACTTTCAGATTTTACACCGTAATAATATACGGTGTACAGCAAATTTTAAAATCTGAATGTGGTCAACAACTTTTGATGCTCACTGTACATATTGATTTATTCCATAAATCCCTTTTACTTACAGATTGACTACGCAGACTTTAAATTACATCCGTGTGTCGGTAGGTTCACACATGAATATTTTTTATTTGTGAACCGTATCTTGAAATCCTGGGTTTGAATCCCAGGACGTGCAACATGTTATTATTAGGTTTTGCATATAAAACTTCTCAGTAGCAGAGTCTGGATTTGTGCCCGATTGATTTCAATAGGTTAACCCGAAACGTAACTGGCTAAATTGAATCCAGGAAACAGGTGCAACAGCCGCACTAACGACCTCTATACCAATTAGGCAATAAAAACAAAAATACACGGAATGTTTAATTATTCGCAAATAGATTTTTACTCTTTTTAATTATGTGGTCAATACTAGGCTTTCCAAAATAGAAAGAATTACTTTCGTACCTTCACGGCTCTATTTAGCAAAATAGGACCGTTGGGATGAACGTTATTGATCTAAAACAATACAGAACAGTTACCGCTCCAATTAATCTAATTACGTTTGACAACACAAATTAACATCAACAGTCAAAATGTTATTTTGTCTTATGGCAGCAGTAGGAATAAATCCAAGCAGTTTTTCAGGGTTTTCTTTTTTCAAATCTTTTAGAAAGACAATTTCACAAAAGCTTAGCAAAAGCACTCTCCTGGCAATGTAATTCGCTCGGCAAAAAGAACCACGTGTAAGTAAAAACTATTCGTTCACCAAAAAATTACTACAGAAAGTTCAAGGAGAAAATTCTTCCAAAAATATCTCGTGAAAACACGAAAGCCCTCGCCGCAAATGTGTCAATATGACATCAGGCTTCCGTGGCACAGGATAATGGAAATGGCTCCAGAGATTTTAACTGAATGCCATCTTTTATCTAGATGTTACATTTCATAGAATTCCGCAGGAGTGTTACGAAACAGAACCTTGTAAATGCTGAATTCGTTTCTTTTTTAAACCTGAAAAAAATACATACATGAATTCACTAGATTTTTTTACTGTGTATTGAGAGAGTTTACAAACATAGTACCTACCCACACAAATATTTGATTCGTACGAAAAACGAACCTATATGATGGAAAATGAAATGTAAATATCCAGTGTTGCCAACAGTAACTGAAGCTTCTTCTACACGATGCAATTTAATTTTTAGAACATTTAGAACTCATCGTTCTCTCAATTTTTTAAGATCAGAATTATTAATTACAATTTTAATGCCTCTAGTAAGTATTCGATATTATACAGTGACTAGCATCAGAATTCAGATACTTAAAAAAATTCGCTTGAGTATTAATCCAGGCCACAAACTAATGTGTGACAAAAATAATAAATATTAAATACAATAATGACGTAATGGTTGAGCGATTGATTAGTGCGCTGCAGGACTCCAGTTAATTTCCGCGCAGAACAAATATTTTTATAATCAGAAGTTACACGTAGTTTTCTTTTTTGGCATTATAATGGCAGTATGTGTATAAAAATGTTTGTAGTGCCTGCAAACATTTGCAAGAAACTTGTTACTTATAATTTGAGCTTAATTAAAGCATAAACCCCTTCGTACACCACACGGTGCAAATCTCCGATACGTTACGACTTTATCCAGGCAACTACCGTCCTTAAGGCGCTCTCTCACCGCGATCATTCACCTGTAATGTAACGTTACAGATTCTAACATTTGAACACAATTGCGCACTTTTATGTTACATTACAACAGGTGCATGCTCGCAGTGAATGAGCGCCTTTAGAGGTTCAGACACGTCAGACGCGGCAGTGCATACCAAAGTCGTAAGGTACCTATAAAGAGACTTACTCGCGTTGTGTTCGAAGGGCCTAATTCTTGAGCATTCAACAAAACACTCCTTCATTACTAACGAAGTAGTCACTTTATACCAACATAACAAAACGAAGAGCGTTGTCAAAGAAAGTGGAGCCGCTAGCTTATTCTAAGTACATTTTAATTGACTGAAGTAATACCTTAGCGAGGATGATCTCATTGCTTTGTACGAGAGACAGACTGATCTTAGAGAACCTTGCTATATTGGATTACTTTGTCTGTCTCGAATGGAGGTGTTAAGTATTTATTTTATGTAGGCATAAGATGAAATGGTTGGTAAAGTGGCTGAGTATTCGACTGCTATTCTATGTGACGCGGTTTCGGTTCTCGCAACTCGTAAGGACACAGTACAGATTTAATTTTAATATAACACATTATGTAGGAAAATAAGTTAAAGATGTACTACAAATGATTTGAAATAAAATATTATTAATATTAATTTATTCTAGGACCACATAAATATTACTGACTAATCTGTTACATGTAACGACTATCAAAGATTTTCTGAAGTACATTAGAAACTGAGCATAATGATTAACGGTAAGCCATTGAAGTTTGACAACAAAGACATTAAACTATATTTACGAGCAATAGACGGGACATCACGAAGTTTGTGATACAAAACTTTTTACCAATAGGTAAAAAGTCCGTCAGTCTAGTAGTCGCGTTGCTATGCAACGCTTAGATAGTGCTACTGACGCACGGCATCAACAATTTTGTATGACAATTTTCCCGCTCTATAGGTTCTTTTAAATCTCTTTGTTTGACAATAAGCGTTTTTTTTTTAATTTTGTTTTTAATTAAACTTAAATAACTAAGTTGTTAAATACTAAAATTATGTATAAACTATGTGTAGAAATAATATTAAGTTTCTGAAACATATACTGAAAAAAAAGATTATTTTATTACCACGGAACCAAATGTTGTTGAAAATTGTATATAGTATGAAAATATTTTCATGAACGCTCAAAATAATTGGTAATCACGATTCCAGGTATAAATTGATTGACTCGCCAAATAGGTCAGGCCAGAATGTTTATTAAAATTATACGGAACTCTCACTGCGTACCTATTTCGTGGAACCTCTGTATTTTGGTCACCATTGGGGGTGGAAAGTTGCATTTTCTTTCTGTTTTTCTTCCTTCAGGGTGAAAATGTAGAAAGATTTGTCGCAGCTTTTCATCATACGTCCATTTCCCTAAGGGAAGCTTGTTTTTTTTTTTGTGGGGAAAGGGTTTTGAGCAAGCTTGTTGTCTATAATTATGAAACACCATAACTTCACGCGTGTGTTCCCTGAAGGGTTAGACAGAGAAGTTTTTTTTTATTTAGTAATAATAAACCATTTATTTTCAGGTAACAAAAACCCATAGATAAATACCTTAACCTAAGTATACATACGTTTTATTAGTGTACATAACTTAAAACTATGTTAGTATCACTGATTTGCACTAAGTCATTGTGTGTTCTGGTGGCACTTGACCTCGAAAACGGCGAAATATCACATCCTGTGGCCAAAAACTTTCTTCCATTACCTGAGACGGTAGCATGCGCACGCGCACCACATACGCCTTTAAAGATAAAGATAGCCTTATTTAAAGATAGGTTCTCGTTTGACCACTATCTCGACTGATGGTCGACGGTGAAGCACGCTTGCTTAGAAGTAACCTGTTCACTCTTAACTTGAAGACCCCAAGGTTACAGCTGACGGGAAATACAGATGGCGGCAGGGAATTCCGCTCCTTAGCTGTGCGTACAATGAAGGTATTGGCAAAACGTTTTCTACATATCGGAGGGATTTCCACCATATTATATCGATGGCGCATTGCCCGTACGTCTTATAGTCTGATGATGGACTGTATACAATATAGTACATCCACATTGCACCAGATAAGTTAAAGTCCTACATGTAGTAAGAGGAGATCATATTGCACAGTCTAGACTCCGTGACTGTTATTGAAATAATCCTAATGGATAAACTTATATACTTATTTTTTGTACGTTATTTTATGTAGTCTTTTGTTTTAGTCAATATTTAATTTAAAAGTTTTAATTATTCTTTAGGTCTTTCAAATACCGATTATACAACACAGCTATAAGATCATAATTTGATCGTCAAGAGTTTCTGTTGACGCCATTCAAAACTGATAAAAAGAAACATTTATTTTTACTATATTTTTTTTTACATTTATACGCACCGTGTGCAGCGAACTTTAGAATAATAACAAAGGTCTATCAAACAACTGCCAGTCAACATTCAACTCTATTATAAGTAGATTTGAATGCGTCACCCGAGGGACACAGGAACCAGCTCCGAACTAATAGGATTATGACTTAACGCTGCAATAGTTTCTGATCGTATGTTGGCTCACTGCCTGCTTTCGGGGTGAATGAACTTTTGTTCTATTCAAAGCGGATTTTATGCAATGGCAACACGGTTCTACCAAATTAAGCTGCGGACTTAGGTGGAAAGAGATGGGCAGATGATATATCTATGGCTATCCTTTTCACAATTTTACGTTGGGGTCGGTTTCCAGTCTAACTAGATGCAGCTGTTTATATGTGTTTAATTTGAAATTAGAAAAGGTGGCCTACCATGAACTCTTAACGAGATCCAGTTTAGACTGAGGGAAAGAGATGGCGCTAGACGACTTGTATAGCTCTGTCTCTTACACACAGGTGAAACTCTAAGTGGAGTAACATCCAGGGTCGCGGGATTTATTTCCTCACCGTGACCCCGGAACATAAAGGGCTATTGAAGGACACCGTGGATTTTAGTCTGTAGGTACAAGTCTGTCAGTCCCTCCCGCCCAGCCCGGGGTGGGAGGACTCATTGAAGATTTTAACACGCAAAAAAAAATGTGTGGAGTAACATATTTCGAAAAAAATAAAAATGCTAGAATAAAACCTGGCGCTCATTGGATGGCGTACCACTATATAGGCAAAAGGTCTGAGTTCATGAGTGTCAGTCGAATTAATTCACTTTGCGGTAACCATAAAAGTGAGTCATTATTGTCAGTCATACCTTTCATTTCAGCGATTTTCAATGAATGTGTTTCAATTAGGATTATTGCCAGTAAACCGTTCGTCTGTTTAATGGTTTGCGGGAAATTTAATTAATTGCTTTGTAAAGATAAGCCGCTTGCGGTGGTAAGGCTACTGATTGGTAGCCATGACACTTTTAGGCGCAACAATTTGCGCAGTACCTGAGGGATTAGGTGCGTCCACACAGAGCGAGAAGCCTCGCGAGGCTGATTGCTCTATGTGGACGCGCCTATTGTTTCTCGATCGGGCACGAAACAAAATACGCGAGCAAAACAAAATGTCGACAAAGGATGGTTCTAATGCTCGATCCCTCGCCCGCGACAGCGCGCGCGCTTGCTTCGAGCTGCACGCGTAGCATGGCGATTCTATCTCTATTCTACCATGAAAAGACAAAGTTATTTCATCGTTATTTCTACATAAATCAACTGTTTTTTAGCACAAATATGACACCATTCGTACACTATTGAAGAAAAGAACTTTTATTTTCTATATTTTTTACGTTACCATGCTTAAAACGCTAAAAATATTTCTACGTTCTGTCATTTGTCTATTCTTCCTTCGACAAAACCCCTTTCTACGGCGCCATGCCACGCATGCTAGACACGTCCACACTAACCGAGTTGCTTCGCGCGGCAAATGCCTCGCGAGGCTGCTTGCTCTGTGTGGACGCCACCTATTATCAACTGCACTTATCATCTGCCTAGCCTTTTCCCAACTATGTTGGAGTCGGCTTCTAGTCGAACAAAATGCAACTGAATACTCTTTACATAGAGTGATTGCCTATCTGACCTCCTCCACAACCCAGTAACTGGGTAATACTAAAAATAAACTGGGTAATACCGCCTTGGTAAGACTGCGACGAACAGTAACGACTGTCAAAAATACACAAATGACAGTCGATTCCAACGGCTTTACGTGCATTCAGAGGCATGGAGGAAAGTCGCTATGATGGTCAGAACGCTATGAAGGACAGACCAAGCTTGGTAAGCGCAGCTTTCTTCTAACTTTTTAGAACAATGTGTATCCTGCTTATGAATGTGTATTTTCATTATCGCTTCAGACATACATGAAAAATAAGGCTCTTTCATCGTCCGTATATCCGTCATGTTTTATTGTACGCTACAAGATACATACACTATGTATATTGTAACGTACAATAATATTATATTCATCTGTGGAGAGAAGAACGATGTTATTTGGTTACTAATGCCTTATTTAGACGATGCAAGAACTCGCACGCGATTTGAGTTACATTGCGGACTTTATAAGTACAACGGATTCAGTTGAACAAATAAATACCGCAATGTAGTGAAACTCGCATGCGAGTTCTTGCTCCGTGTAAATGAGGCTTAACATAACAATGTCCTTAACTTTATTACGAGTCCGTCCAGGAATTCAGTCCATTGTAGTATACTACGAAAACCTAAGTTTATTATTATCCCGGGACCACGTAGCTCACTATTAATCTGGTTTTATAGGCCGAGTACAATCCACATTGTAGAGATAAGACCTGTGTAGACAGTCTGAATAAGTGGAATACTTTTGGGTCTGTTTTGTTGTAGTGTCTGTACAAACCTTTATACAGGATTAAATGTGAAATAAACTTTACCCGCCTTTGGAACCTGCATACTGCTCTTTATACGAAACAATTTCTATATTCTCGGCAAGAAACAAAATTGAGAATTTTCAGTCGTAAAAAGGAGTTCAATATGTCGTTCAAAACTAGTCCGACAATGGTGACACATTTCGTTCGTCGGAAGCTCGGTCTAATGGCTATTCGGTATCGTCGTACATCGATTCTGAAATTCCGGTAAACCGGACGTTCGGTTGGATGACTTCGTCGAAGTGGCTTTCGGTCAAATGAAATTCGGTACAAAGGAAAAAACATACCAAACCAAACAAAAAAAAAAAAACCAAACCCAAACCAAAACGAAACCCGCGCTTTTCATATGTTAATAATGATGGAAAGTTACTTTGCTTATCAAACCTGAGATAAATTTTCATAAAGTTACCTAAAACAAATTCATCGTACTTATAAGTACACCGTGAAAGAAATTGGCTTCTTTTGATGAGAAAATTTTAGTTGAGGAAGTTACGAGAACTTTGAAATTACACATGTTTAATTTGGTTAAAGAAAATACGGAAGACGTACAAATGTTTTTTCTGGGAACGCTCATGTTGACATATTTTGTATCCTACAAGAAAGTGAAGTAGGTCTATTACAATTATTAACTTTTTCCCGTGACTTTACTCGCATGGAGCCTTATGACATTTTCTACCCCAAATCACCACCATCCGGTAACACAGAAGTAATGCATGGGGCTCGCACTCATTATAAGAGATTTCTTAATGAAATAAGCAGTGCCTTTGTGCTCTTTTATCTGTATGTTATTTCTTGTACCTAACATAGGTACATAGGTACGGTAGAGTTTTTATTTGTTTGTGTACACACACAGATCACATGATCTGTGTGTGTACACAAACAAATAAAAACTCTGCTGTATTTCCCTGTCGGATTTCAAGGAGCTCCGAGTAGTGCGACCCCTTAGCGGCGGCTTTCGCCTCCTCCGTGATTGATGAGACATCACCCGCCTCACAAGAGGTCATGCAAAGCGAAAATTAGTATTCCTGGTGCTGGTGATTGAAGATAGCGTAAGGGCACGATGCTGACGCCTATAGCTTCGCGACTGCTCCGCCACCGCGCCGACACCACACCGCCGCCGCCGAAAATCAAACTCTAGCGAATTGCGGCGCGGCGGCGCGGCGGAGCGGTGGTGGCACGGTGGCGGAGCGGTGGTGGCGCGGTGGCAAAAGTATAGCCGCCTTCGCCACTTTGCGGCACTGTTCCGACGCTTCCTTCTCCAAGAAATATTCGTAGAAGAACGATACTGACATGAAGTTTTATGACCTTATTTAGGTCATGATCTTTCTTGAACCAAACATCAAAATAAGTTCTCAAACAAACAAACTTACTTTCAGTTTACTTAGTATTATTTTTGAAAGTATTCACAGATTTTAAAGAAAGAGTACTGTCGATAAATATTTAAAACTTTCTAGAATTTTCGTTTTACGGGTTTGCTATTTCAATGTAATATTCATGTAAGCCATTTTACGAACCGCCCATTCATTACCGTGTTATCACTTGATTGAAATCGATTTGCCATTACAATTTGATATGGGTTTGTTAGAGCTCTTCGTATGTAAATTGATATTTAGGTACTCGTTCTAAAAAGTTTCAGGAATACCTAATGGAAATGAATGATGGCCTTTTTGCTTCACACATCGAATCTGGTACATGCAATGTACCTATATGCAACAACTTTTTGATATTTTTTTTACATTTCGTACATATTCTATTTTTAACATGTTCAGTTCATTTGTGTGTAAAAAGAATAAGTTTAGTACTGAAAACCCGACTAAAACGCCCAGAAAAAATTATATTCTGAAAAAAAAAACTAAGAGTATCAGGTAAACACTAAATATTTTTTTTAAAACACATTTTGGGCTTGCTATGACATGAGTACTGGTACACCTCTGCCCAATACTTCGGAAACTAAAGCTTGATATTATGTCTTGTAAATTATAAATACTTTAGAAGTAAAAAAATATAAATGTACATTGAAACATAATAGGTCTTAATCATTACCCTCCACCGTAGTCCTGAAAAATTGGTCACAATTTTAAAGATAAAACTGAAAAAGGTACTCCTACATTCAATTCTTCGAGTGAAAACATGCGGGTACCTCACACAATACGTGAGATAGCAGCATATTGTAGTGTTGGACAATGTCCCGGGTATTCTATACACTGGTGAGTCCTGGCTAACAATGGCACGGTCAAGACATGCGGGCGGCGGGTGCAAGATACCAACCAATTTAGTTCTTACACTCGCTGTCGCTATTAGCGTGTCTGTAATAGTTGGAATGTTGGTCTATAGTTAGTAGGAAGGTAGCCAGGAATTTTATATGATTTCATTTATTTAGACTATAAATAGATTTTTGGGTTTTGTGCTTCATAAGGAAAAACGGCAATCTTACAGGATCACTGTATTGTTCATCTGTTTGTGGAGAATCCTTTTCTCAGAAACGCATGGAGTAATCAACTGACATAATATATTTTTAATTTGATAGGTACTAGTAAGTATATCAAAACCAATACGGTACTTTCTGTTGATCTAGAATCATGACGTAATTTGGCATTGAGCAAGGTCTTATTGCACAAGTAAATAATAAAGTCCAAAAATGCTTAAATTATAATTTTACCTCTGTTATGCATGGACTTTTTTTCAAACTACTTGATATGTTAAGTTTGGTTTTGAGAAAACATTCAACTATCTATGGAACCCTTCCTATTACGTGGTCCGACACACAATTTACCAATTTCTTTTTGTAATCCGTAACTGAAATGTAGTCTTCAAGATCGCTCTTTTTGTTCCACCAATCTTGTGAGCTGTAATTAAGTTAAGAAGCTGTTATGCCACAAATAAATATACAAACTCGCTGTCCAACGATGGACCATGCCCGGGTCAACGGCGCGCTGTGTTCCACGCGCGCCTCAAAGAGCGTCAAAAGCTAGAAGGCCAAAGCCTGCCGAGTCGTGGGACTTTTCTCATTACCTTGACCCCGGAACATAAAGGACAACTGAAGGACACCGTGGATTTTAGTCAGTACGAGTCTGACAGTAAAGGGTGGGAAGACTCATTTGACGATTGAACACGTAAAAAAAAATGACACAAAAAATAAATAACTCAGCTGTTATTATTTCTAACAAAGAAGTTGAAAGCCATACCACCGGAGTTTCGCTAATTAAGTTTAATTTCACGTACTCTCAGTGAGTTAAACCCTCTTCGATTGCTTTTGGCTTCAATCGGCTTCAGGCTTTGTATTATCAAAGTGCGGTAATTGAAAACGTGAATACCTAAACACCATTTACACATTCCTTTAAGAATCCTCCGATAATTTCGTGAATGCTCAATTCCTTACGCAGTAATTCACAAAACGAAACCAACAAACGATTGGAATGGAATTCAAAGCTCAGCTCTGAAAACACAATTCAATACGCAGCTATTTTAGGACAACCGCCGTCTGAAATTACAGATCATATTTCAGACTTCATTCACATTTCCATTCAATGAAGCTTTAAAAAACTGAAGTGCTTCAATGAGAATCCTACGCTGAAATTGTAATGAAAATTGTGCCCGTAATAATGAAAGTAATGCTTCGATTTTAATTTTTGCAGGTTGAAATAAATTCAGTTTTAAATAGGTTTCATTAATAAATTTTCTACAGAAATAGTCAGAAAGCTCCTGGAGTTGTACTTTACATTTGATTATTTCTGTAGAAAAAGGAAAACCACCTTTAAATTATTGAAGCCTCAGGAATAAGTAGTTGACTATATCTTGATGAGTGCATAGGTTTGACAAGACTGAACGAGATAGAGAATTTAATAGGAGTTTTATAGATCCTAGATTTTATAGATCTTCTTTCCTTCAATTATTTAAGAATTTTACTTTCGTACCACAAAAACTTGTCTAAAAAAATGAAAGATTATGACGTTGAAATAAGGTCCGTTTTGCAGTCACACTTTTTTAGGGTTCCGTAGTCAACAAGGAACCCTTATAGTTTCGCCATGTCCGTCCGTCCGTCCGTCCGTCCGTCCGTCCGTCTGTCCGCAGTTTAGCTCAGAGACGCACAGTACTAGAGAGCTGTAATTTGGTGTAAATATACGGATTTGTTGTGCCGAAAAAGTGGTAAAATAAAATCTCGTAAAATATTTTTTTTTAGGGTACCTCCAGTACTTACACGTAAAGTGAGGATTTTTTTTTTTCTCGCGTACCCCTTAGTGTGGGGTATCATTAAATAGGCCTTTAAAAAATAATTATAGTTTCCATTAACAATTTTTTGATAAAAAAAATCGTTTATGAAATATTAAGCTTTAAAGTGCCAAATTTTGCTCGATTCGAGTGTCCCCCCCCCTCTACCAGCTAAACGGTTATGTTTGGGGGTGTGAAAAAATTCACAATAGTATTATATATAACGAAGTTTAAAAGAAAATTATCATGAATAAGTAGACTTTACAACTTTACGAGTAATAGTCGACCAACTTATAAAATGTACTTGGAGATCATATTTTCTTAAACAAAATGTATCGGAGACAACTGCAAACGTAAGTTTGTCAACTTTATTTTTACAGCTTTTATAGGTATGTTTTTTGGCGATAGGTAGGTTTTTATCGTCAACTATTTTTAACTAAATTCAAAAAAAGGAGGAGGTTCTAAATTCGTCGTAATCTTTTTTCTTATGTATTTTCCCCGATTTCTCAAAGACTCCTGGACCGATTTTAAAAATTCTTCTTTTTAAAATTAAATTCAGCGAATCAGTTTAGTTAGTTCGCATAAGTATTTTGATGAGCAACTATGGAACCCTACACTGTGCGTGGCCCGACACGCACTTGGCCGGTTTTTTAGACAAATGTTCAACAGAATAGATGTTTAAGTTTTTGTTGGAAAGCTCAAGACAGGGCTCAGTGGCGCATATTGGGAGAGGCCTATATCCAGCAGTGGACGAATACAGGCTGATGATGATGATGATGATGAAGGATCACCGTGGATTTCAGTCAGTACAAGTCTGACAGTTCCTCCCACAGGCCCTGGGAAGACGGACTCATTTGACGATTTTACCACGTTAAAAAATAGCAAAGGGAAAGATGTCCAGTTAGTATTATAAAAATAGATTTGCAGATACTTAAAGCAATTTTCTCAGAGGCTATATTTATAAAATTATTATTAACTAAGCACAGATGTGCTATTTTTAAAAATAATACCAACCTACACATTAGATTCACTGAGTGCGTTTTGTTGTCATCTAATTTGAATTTGACCTTCAGACTTTGTTGTTACAAAACTTTAGTTTCTAAAAAATTTTGTTGTACCTCGAGATTTATTTTCTGTTTTACTTTTATAGACGTCAGTTTGTTCGCCTTTTTGCTTCTTTTGAGTTTTATTTTGTGTTACAAGATTGTTTTTATGAACTTTATTGGTAGATAAATCATTATTAGTTGATTTATTTTCTGTGTTTTCGATGTCAAGTTCTCATTTATTTTAGGACATGTTATTTTCTTTTGTAGCATTTAGGCTGAGCGCAGACTTGAGTCACAACTGTTTTAAGACAGTCTTGTGTTACATAGACAAGTCTGTCTTAAAACATAAACAAAACTGTTTTGTCTACGACACGTCGCTCACCTGAAACAAAACTGTTCAGTGTCAGACTTGTCGCTGTGCAGTTCTTGTGTCTATTAGACAATATTGTCTATGAGACGTTTTGTTTTAAGTGTGCGCATCTTCATGGTTTTTTTAAAGCAATAGTCTGTCTTAAAACTGTTTTGACTCAAGTCTGCGGTCAGCCTTAATACTGAAAAGACGTCTCAAAAAATATTTCACGTATTCGAAAAGTTGGCAACGTCGCAAATAGCTGTCAAATATTCACAAGTTTTAATTAATTTGGTAAATTCACTTTGTAGTGCACTTAGAAAGTGCAATTACAACACTGAATTTGATGTTGTAACTATTTCAGATTTAAAAACGGCCTTTGGGAAGTTCCCAAATATTTTTTTTACATTTAAAACTATGTATTCGGTGTAACGATATTAATTATTGCTTTCCCTAATCATTTTGTAGGGCTAATGAGCTATATTTCTTATTTCCATATCAAATTAATTAAAACCTTTTAAATATTTGAAAGCTATTCGCGACGTTGCCAACTGTTCGTATACGCGCCTTTAATACCTATCTATTCATACAAAATAAAGTATTCGCCAACCACATTATGTTTTTCAATAAGTACATGGTACACTACTTTCCATACAAACTGCAACCAATCCACAATTCCTTGAAAGCCGGTATATGTTAACCTTCCCACTAGTGCGGAGTAGATGTCGGAACATCTAATTACTATCGATTTACTTTCCGACCCCACTAGTCCACTTCATCGATACCAAGAATAAATTATGAGAAGAAATTCCCCGCTGTTGACATAACTTACTTTATTGACTTTTAAAATTATTGAATTTTACTTTTCGTTATTACTTTTTCGATGGCTCAATAATGAAGTCAGTGTTTTCGTATATTTTAGAGCTATTGAAGCGTTTTATCGATGAAAAGTTCGTGAAATTGTCATTTTTTTTTATATTACAATGAAGATTTATTAGATTTTTGATGGCATTTTTTTCCTGTTGGCGTAAAGTAACTAAAGAATAATATTATGCGAAAGTAAATATCAAGAAAATACCCATAAAAATAGGTTCACCAACATTTAAAAAATAATACCTTTTCCGCACACATGATTGTATTGTTATGTCTATTCCCATCTTTCTAAATATTACGTCAATTAGGTATAGTATTATCTTAGCAATACGGTTCACCTTTCCATAAATTATTTTCTTTCTTTCTTGCAACATTTTTAAACTTTCGGGCATCTAACTAGGTACCTGTTACCTGTCAAAGATTTTCAAAGAAAAACCAATAACACAAAGCGAGCTTCAAAAAGACGAATGATAGTACAGTAGGTAGGTACAATTCTTTATGTACATACACAATGACCTCTTCTTAACTACTGGCGATAAAACTCAAGCACCTTCAAACAAACCAAATATATCCCTCGAGGCCCGCACGGCTCCCTAATTAAGCCATCCGTCTTTGCTTGCACTCTATATACTGTACTTATATAGTAATATACCTATTTATGTATACCTTGTATACCAGTATGAATGTTCAGGTCTCTGCCTGCCAAGAGAGCGCTGAGAATGTAGTAGGGTTGTCGTGTGCCACATCTATCACAACTATATTAATTTGACAACTGTTTCTAAAACTAGTCTTTGTTTGTGATGGAGATACCTAAAGATACTCTTTTTTATTGTTTTTAAACTATATTTTAACGCCCTTGAATAATTTTACATTTTATCATTTGTACTTTTTTATAGCTTACTTTCTAGCAAGTTTAATAAATTACTATTATATATTGTTCTATTTTCTAAAGAACCTGTTGTAACCACATACTAGTACCTATATACAACTATTTTTATAACGTAAGAAAAGCCACAAGTGCACACAATATCACTAAAGAAAAAACATAAAGAACTTAAAGCTAAACAATTTTTAAAAGTACAAGTAAAATGAAATTCGCTGGAGAAAACTATAAATAAGTAGGAATGGAAGGTTACAGAGGATACCTATGTCCAGCATTTGGACAAATACGATACGATAAATGTTAAAATAAGAGAGAGAGTCTACAAGTTTGGACTTCATTTTTGTTTGACAGCCCTAGCTGAGTGGGATAACAAACTGGACCATTACGATGTTGCATAAAATACCCTTAAAATATAAAGAAGAGGTGAACGTAGTGGCTTTATTCTTGATTGCGAGACTGTCTAAACAGGTAACGAGACCCTGGAACTTTAAAGGGCTACTGAAGGAGTTGTTGGTAGGTGAAGAGTTGTTGTTTATAATTTAAAGTACCTTATTTCATGCAATCGTATGTACTGATGATAAATAAAGATTAGAATAAGGATCTTTTAAAAATTATAAAATTGTTTACTGAACACAACTGGTAATTGGTGTTGAATTTTCTGAAATAATAAACATAAGTAAACAACAACTATGTTATTCTGAATTTTTTTCTTAGCTGGATGGCATTCCGCTAAAAACAGCTTTACGAAAACCACGACTTGGGAAAAAAAACAACTGCATATCAGGTGAAGTACATACGTATAATATCAAACGGTTTTTTTTTAAATTAAACGTTGCCCCTAATAGAACTAGGAATTCCTTCCAGTTTCGTAGATGCATTTACGAACATAGAAACCCACATTCACAAACATCGGGCTTGTGTTGTCATAACGCCTGTAAAATTATACCGACGTTTTGTGATTTTTAGAAGCCTTGTGTCTTCAACAATTTTTGGTTTTGCGTAATTAAAGAAAAAATACGTTTCAATTACTTTTTTGTTTTTTTTTTTTGATATTCTAACTTTCAGACAATTTTTTTTTTGAGTAAATTATCCCAATAATCCTTAAATATTCATGTGAACGTCCATCATTGCGATAATTATCGGCATTTCCTGATAATATAGTCCCGCATACCACCTTAATGATGTAGAAAACACACGTCATCATTATCCCAAATGATAACTTGTCAAGCAGTGATCGACATGTAATTTGTAACTCAATATATTTGCCGCTAGGGGGCTCTCATCAATCGAACCCAGCAATTAAGTACAGCCGGGTCAGGGAGGTACTACCACCAATTATGATTGTATTGTGGGTAAAATTGAGGAAAGTCGTTAACCTCCCACCCTATTGTAATTTTGATGGTTTGTCGTTCTTTTAGATGTCAATGACAAGACCGCTTTTTTGTCGTTCTTTGATTATGTTCATTCTTTGTGTATTGTTTTCATTGTATAGCTAAGATTTTGATTAACAAGTAGTCTATATTTATTGGGACCATTGACCACCATTGTTTATAGAATCGACCATTGAAGTTGTGAAAAGCTTCCTAAGTTTTAATCTTTGCTGTAGAATGATAATCCAGTTATAAATATGGCTGTCGTACAATGTCAAAGGATTAATTTAATATGTAGATACTTAACTGATTTTAAAATATCTTACACCTTTAAAAAGGTACATTGTCAGCGAGTCATATGAGCTGCATATTATTTTTAAACTGTACATGATACAGTGAGTAAATTCTTATTTTAAAATCGTACCGTTTGAACAACCAAAATTAAATTATCCTAGAAGGCCCATTTTAGCAAAGCAAGATTTATAAAGCACCTTATTTGAATGCAGAGGCGATATTATGCAATTCAAAACGATGCGGTATAATAAAACTTCCCGAAGCTCCGATCTGCGAGAGAGATACTCGTTTAATTGAAATAAATGATAAAACGTAACTTACCTGCACAACTGAAGTAGCTGATTTTGTAAGTAAGTCATTTATTTTGCAAACATGGGTACAGTAAATGGTGATAATTTGTTAACAAATAGGTTCGGTCATATTTTAATTATATATAATAATAATAATTATATAATTAGAGTTTTACGATGAAACAACAAAGGCAGTTTTGTAGTAAACAGATAAGGCTTGACACTCGAGACTTTTTGTGTGCCCGTCAATTAAGGTGACAATTAGTTTCTAGAGACCGATACCATGGACTGGGTGACAAAATCACCGCGACTCCAGTAAGCAGTAACTGTAACAGCCAAACAAAAGTGAGAGAAGATAGGCCACGTAATATAAACACACCTGGGGTGGTAGGTAGGAATCACTCACTAGTGGTGGACCGCAGTATAGATGGTCTGATGATCTGGTCATGTTCACGGGGCAAGCATATCTAGCAATTGCCCAAAATAGAGAGAGTTGAAAAGAAAAAGGGGAGATTTTTACTCAGCAATGGGACACATTATAGGCCATAAAAATCTTTTATTACAACGTTCTCCTAATTTACATCCTGAAAATGCTTTACATTACCTACTTAAAATGTATTTCCATTATTTCTTCAGGGACTTTACATTTCTACAAGAAATAATGTATTTACAATGTAATAAAGGTATTTCAGGATAACATCTGAAGAACGGAACCATTATGGAATCATTGTTACATCGTTAAGCTTGTCAATCACAGACGTTGCTCCTGAAAACCACGTAACGTTGGAATTTTAAAGGTCTGTTTGAAGCGGATTATATTGAATATATTAAGCCCTGTTCCCAAAGGGAGTTTTTATTTGAAAAAAATGATTGCTGTGTATGTATTCTAAGAAGATTTTTTTCACTTATTAAAATACTTTACGAAAATGTACGTCTTACATGTGCGTACAAGTTTTCAAAAGCGCATTTTTAACATTTAAAGAAGTCTTTGAAAATTTAAAGAAAAGTCCAACGCATTACAAAAAATACTTTTGATTTTGATAAAACATGAAGTCTATGAATCCATTACCTTCTGGTCACTTACTTTCAAGAAAAAAAACGCATTCAGATCAGTCCACTCATTTAAGATCTAAAGTGCTACAGACAGCAGGCCCGAAGCCACCTAACAAAACGATTCCTATCGGGTTGCCTTTCGAAATATAGCAAATACTAGCATCTATTATTTTCATTTATCATAAACAAAATATGAAAAATATAACCGCCTTCAAAAACAACCTCAAAAAAGTGTAAAATAATCTACAAAATAACTTTTCTTTCGGAAGTCGGTGCCTTTGTATTTTTTCTTTTCATTGTCTTTTTAGCCACCGACTTCCGAAAGAAAAGTTATTTTGTAGATTATTTTACACTTTTTTGAGGTTGTTTTTGAAGGCGGTTATATTTTTTTTGAAAAAGTTTTTATTTTACTCTTTTTAGTTTAAATATTCAACCCAAATTCTTGTTAAGAACATTATTCTCTTACATGTGCACTAGAATTTTGTAATCCTTCGCACCAGTACTTACATCACTCATGTACACATTAAGCTAATAAAATTCCATATCTCAAAAATAACTGAACCGATTTTGATGAAACTTGCAGTATTCTCTTAGTTAAATGATACCTAGTACAACAAAAAAAGAATTACTTAAATCGGACTTGTAGTTCCGGAGATATAAATCAATCTATGCCTACTCGTTACTATTAAGGAGTTGTACCTTCCATCATCAGGTCATCCACCTGAGATGATGATTATCAGATGCAGATACTTGAACAGCTTTAGAAAATATATGAAAATGGTACTATGTGCCTATAAAATTTGAAGGTTGCCCTCAATTTCCCTAGGATCCCATCATCAGATCCTGACTTGGTGATCATGGGACCAATTGGAAAGTATACCCTTTCAAACAAAAGAAAAAAATTCCAAATCGGTCCAGGCGTCTTCGAGAAATCGGGGAACATACATAAAAAAAAAAAAAAAAAAAGATTCCGACGAATTGAGAACCTCCTCCTTTTTTTGAAGTCGGTTAAAAAGAACAATCAAAAAAATAAATAAACGCCTACCATTTTTTTCCGCGCAATCAATTTAAACTCGCGCCAAACAGACAAAGATTGTAAGCCGCAAGGCGAATCCGGAATTCAGTTCATAAAATTCAAAGTTTCTCTTGTAGCGATCGTGAACTTGAGGCCACATAACACCGCTAGTTTAAGGACGCTCGGAAGCCGAATATTACCGGCTTATGATAAGGATAGAAATATGAAATGCGTACGCCAGAACGAGACGGAATGATACCGTGAAACTCGCCATCTTTGGCCGGTTTTTACACATAATCGGCTACAACTATGAAAAAATATATGAGAAGTATTAGTTTTTTTTTTATTTGCAAACCAAGTGCAACCTAAACTCTTGATATTAAACTCGAAACCTGCAAAACTTATGACTTTTTATACCCAAAAACGAATTTAAATAGTCAACCAAAATTACCTCGACTTTCTGCCAACATTAGCCACTGCTAATAACTCTTGGATTTTCGCTCTTACAGCCGTATAATTAAGAATTACGATAGGAAACTGGTTAAAGTTGACGGTTAAAAGATAATAATAACAAAAGGTTACGAATTTAGCCGTACAGGGCAGTGGCCAAAGTTACCCAATATTTTTTCTTTAAATTCATACAAATGATTTTTAGACATAGGGTTGTCCAAAATAAAATAAATCGATTGGATGTTTTTAACAGAAAAACGTGTTTTAATATCAATCATTTTATTAGGTACCTATAACTGTAGATACTTAACAAATTAAGGTATAAAAACATGGTAATTTTACTTATTTAATAGGTTACAAAGTGAGTAGGGGCAGCCCTAGCACATGTTTTTTGGTGGCCAAAGTTGACATCTTGTGTTGCAGAAAGTGATTGTAACATTGGTCGCTAAATTTCTAAGTTCAAAAGACTCGTTAAGATTTAAAAAAGCTCATCATGTTATTATCATGAATTCACCCAAAAACATATCAAAAAACTACTCATCTCGGCAAGTTTTCACGCTTACTAGGATCACAAAACACGATGCACAATTTGGTACCACTCGAATCGACTTTCTTTCGACGACCGTTGACAGCCAACTGAGTGAAGGTAGCAAGTGAACTTGCTATCAGTATTGCCATAAATATAACCTATTTTCCTTAACAGACTGTAAAATGTTGCCATTTGAGACAATATTGTCGTTACAACTTGTTTTGCTTATTTTTGGTAACTGGCCAATGTTAGGCTTGAAAACCAAAGTTGGCGGATTTCACGGTACTGGACTTCGTAATTCGTTTAGATAGTATTCTTTGGATGACAGATTCACATTAGTTTTGGTTCGTGCTTATTTTTTTTGCAATTATAGTTTTCACCTGTCCATTTGCATTTGATTTGATATTAATGTTGAAATTTATAAGTTTTGCGTAGTTAGCGCATTAAAAACAAAGTTAGTTCGGTTCAATGGTATTGTTTGGTAAGTGTTCAGTGTTCATCGTAATGTTAGTTTCGAAGTTTTAACTAGATGGCGTTGTGCAATTACATCACAATCCTGAATCGCGGTATTAAGGTGTGTAGGCGATTAGTATAAGCTTTTGTGAACATGATATTTTGGAAATTGTTAATAATTGATTAACCGACTACATATATTAAGGAGGTTAGGTTACTCCGGATACTCAATTTATTCGTCCTTAAAATACGTTAAATTCGTTTGTTATTTTTGCACGCGGCACAACTTCATCGTTTATGAACCGATTTTGATGATTCTTTTTTTGTTGGAAAGAAAATGTTTTAATGGTGGAAACTTGATATGTGGAAATCAGGGTTTGATGGTAGAAGACCAGAGAAATCGAGTGAAACTTTCAAAAATCGTAGGGGCGACTAGTATGTTTGTAAGTTTTTTCATTAAGTTTTGGTCCGGCTTCCCTTTCATGAATTTTTACCCTACGCCACTGACAGACAGACATACATACGTAGATGCCCCTTTCAAAAAAAGAGTACACTGGGAATGTAGTAAAATCAACCAAAATGACATCAATCGCGAATTAAATTTTTATTGAATCATTCAATAGAATTGGATCAAAACGAACCAGCGGTACCTATTAAATTGAAAGCCACCATTTATATCCGTTCATCAACTGAAGTCACAAAGGAAAATCAATTGTAATTACAAACATTTAGGTTAAAAATCGATTGCTATTTGTCTCACCCCAAAGGGATGAGCAAAGCGACCATAATTACGGGTTGACCGGGTCATTGCTGATAACACTATCACCAATTATATCCGGATAGCTGATAAAAATAGGCCTCATTAGGGTAGGAGGTCGACTGGTAGAGAATGCCTTGTGGCATTAAGTCCTCTTGTGTACAGAGGCCAGCACATCAAGCTACCACAATTTATATCATTTTTTTTTAATAGATTTTAACTAGAAGGTTCACGTTCAATGGGAAAAAATTTGAGTAAGATGATGTGCTGGTTTTTGTACAGGAATTTAAATAAATAACATGATTTTTTTAATAGCAAATGTACCACTGTGTCACTTAATTTATAAGCCAACATACTTCCATCGATTTTCACAGGCAATTCTTCTCATAACTCAAGGAAACAGCATTTATAAATAAATAAGTAGCATGATCTGGTCACGGCCGATAGCAAATTGCGGGCAATTATATAGAAATGAGGTTAAAAAGCGATGTTCTTGTGGAAACTAGAAGATACGACGCTAATTGGAGATAGACAAACTTATCTTCTGTTCGGCAAAATTATCAAAATTAAGGTTTATAAAGAATAAACCGCGGTACTTCTGTGGAGAAGACTTTTGATGATTTGAGATGGAAAATCAATACCACTTTTTTTATTTCTGGGACAAACCCACCATATTATTCCCAAACCACTGCAACCTTCCTGAAAGGCAAAATCAACAGTGGCAACCACCAGAAAACCGCCGAGACAATGAAACTCGACGTTTCCCGGAGAATTAATCAGAAAAGAATAGTGGAGGAGTAGGAAAAATTCCCTCCATGCAAGCAGGAGACAGAACAAAACAAGGTCAATAGGCACAAAGGGACATTGCAACTGGGAGAAGCCCAGTTGCCTAACACCACGGGTAAAAATTAATACCACTTATGGCACGGATTCTTTGATTGTTGATAGTAGATTAATTCGTTTTACTTTTCTTGTCATGTCAGTGATAATCTCAACTGAGTCAGCCCAAAACTGGGTTACGAGTTTGGCACCTTCAGAGCTATCCAGTTCGTTAAAAATTGGCAGAAAACGCAGCACATTATATTAATTGAACTAACATTATCAAATAAAATACTTTTTTCGTGGCTCTCTATGTGTGGGTAAGTAAAGTTGTATCTATCTGATAGATCTATATAAAACGCTCTAGAATAAAACATACATTATATGTCACGGACTTTGTATGGTTTCTCTGATTTTAATGGATGTACTTACTAACAGCTAATCCTATGTCAACGGTAGGGAATTAAGCATCCCACTACAATTTTATGCCAGTGCTCAGTGTCCGCCTCATGTTATATTATGTTTATTTATAATTATGTCTTTTTGAATACTCTCGAGCCTTACAGGATGAATCTTTTATTCTTGGGCATACCTATCTAGCTATACTATGGGTTCACACGAACAGATTGTATAGAATAGAATATTATTATGTGTTATTTTTGATAATTGCTGTTGCCAGCGGCTTCACCAGCTACAACTCGAAAATTATACCACTGGAATATTAAATCGGGATAAAAACTATCCTAAGTGTTAATCCAGGTTATAAACTTTCTGTGTACCAAATTTTTGCCAAATCCGTTCAGTGGCTTTTGCGTGAAAGAGTAACAAACATACACACATACATCTTCACAAACATTCGCATTTGTAATATTAGTAGGATTGACTGTCGGAAACTGTCGCTCACATGTCAGACTACCACAAGTTGTAAGAGACTTTCGGTTCCGTGGTGTGGATATGACTATTACTTCTTCTCCTTTGGGTGTCGATGGAATCATAATATCTTCCAGCAGTATGAAACCGCGTGGCTTCTCCTCCTAATCACAATTTGAGTCAGTTATGAAAAAACAACAAAGATCATTGCAGTAACATAACATTGTTTTGCAAAGTCCAAACACATAGCAATTTATAAAAAAAAAAACACAAAAAAAATAATTAAAAATGATATCTATGAAAGTCTTTTTAGCAGGGTTTTTTCCAAAAAAAAAACGTAGACTATTGAAAGAATATAATGAATATCTCCTCGTTAAGTACCCACTTGTCTTTTAATATTATTCCGAGCGCATACTGAAAGTTTTTTGTAACTTCAAGTAGTGGAAGAGTTTGCTTCACTTAATTTTCGTATCTCGTACCGGAGACGAGTAATCTTGTTCGTTAGCAGTAGTTACTTTAAGAGCGAGACTTAAGATGTAGTTTTTGTGAGAAGTGTGTTACTTTGGGTGTTCCTAATTAGAGAATTTGGAGAAATGTTGAAAAGTTTTTTCTTCCAAATAATCTTAAAGTTACTGACTGTAGGAAGAAGCAACTCGGAAGTACAGAAAGAAAGACCAATAGTGAATAAGCTGAAATTCTCTGAAAGTATGTGTACATAGTAATAGTGTCACAGTATATTTCATAGTACCTATCTCTATTTAATAGCATTTAGTCGCAGTACATAAATATTTCTCTCCCGAAAAAGAAATGCTCTATAATATAATAAACTGAATTATACCAGGAATAGTAAACATTTATTAGTATTTGTAGTACTTAAAGGAACATTAAGTATCTGTTCTGCAAATTGGAAACCGAACTGCATTCAATGCATACTTATTTGCAATTATATTACAAACGAGGGCATTCTATTAAATGCAACACAAAATTATTCGAACTTGGTACAATAGTTACTGTTGTCCTGTGAATAGATTAATCCTAGTCAGATATCTATACTATTATTATAAAGAGGTAAAATTTGTTTGTAAGTTTGTATGTAGGGGGTAATCTCCGAAAGTAATGAACCGAGGTTAAAAATTGGCCGAAAGATATAATTGATATAATTATTATTTACATAAGATAAATTATAAAGATATCATACATATTTTACCGCCCAACGAAGTGGGCACGGGTCAGCTAATAGTAAATTATAAATGCATACGTAAGTTTGTTTATTACACTTGCACGTCTAAATCTCTAAACTGATTTTGATAATATTCCACATAATAATAATAATATTCCACAACTATCACACAACGCCATCTAGTCCCAAGCTAAGCAGAGCTTGTGTTATTGGTACTAGACAACTGATAAACATACTTATATATTTCTAAATACATACATATTATAGATAAATTACACCCAGACACAGAACAAATGATTGTGCTCATCACACAAATAATTGTCCTTGGTGGGAATCGAACCCACGATCTCCGGCATAGCAGTCAGGGTCACTAACCACTAGACCAACAGGCCAGTCATGATGAATGTTGGTACAGAGAAAGACGACACCATGTAAATGGTTATAAGCATCATTTATTTTACATAAAATATGAAGGGGAAGCAATCAAAGGACAGACAAAGCCAGTCTCTACATAATTGTCCTCTGAATGTAACAATCCCCAATTACTGTACACTGAACAGTACAATTTCCAATACTCTGTTCTCCATACAATACAACAGAAAGAAACCTTTTTTATTCAACGTTTTAATGACAATTAACGACAGGTTTATTTGTTATTTTATCAGCTCGTTAATATCGTCAGCTGTTCATAATGGCCGCCCTGCTAATTGATCACTACAGTTAATGATTGGCAGGTTATTACGTTACCGTTACGGCTTGCGAAGTGATAGGTGTATTTAAAATTATACATAATAATCGACTATTTTAATCCCACTCCTGGGATACATAGACTTCCCCTAAAACTATGAGAATGAATGGGTTTAAACCTTATGATGACCAGATGCAGAAGCTTTAATCTTCACATTATTATGATTACCACCACTGTAATCTTACTTCATATTTTATAACTAACTAGCTGTTGCCAGCGGCTTCACCCGCTATAACTTGAAAATTATCCCACGGGAACATAAAATCGGGATAAAATCCTATGTGTTAATCCAGGTTATAAACTAGCTGTGTACCAAATTTTAGCCTAATCCGTTCAGTGGTTTTTGCGTGAAAGAGTAACAAACATCCATACATCCATACTTACAAACTTTCGCCTTTATAATAGTAGTAGGATATTATTAATGATGGATAGATTTTTGTTACACTTTCACGCAAAACCGTACTGAGCTAATTTGGATGTTAGATACACAGATAGTTTATAAACGGGATTAACACAAAGCATGGTTTTTACCCCGATTTTATCTTGACAATTCTTGAGTTATTGCAGACGAATCCGCCTAAAACAACTAGTATGCATCTATCTGTCATACCACAATAGCATAGATGTAATACTAATCCCAAAACCTGAATCCTATATCCATCAAATCACAACACAAAGTAAGCTGCTTACGACATAATTGAATGATGGTAGTACCTACTACCCGGTTACCCGGTTACCCGGTCTGATCCTATCCAAAGAGATCTTAAAATAACAGGTAACACGAATAATGGATTTGAGTGAGGGATTAAAGGATATCCCTGTTATGATAGGGAATCCTCACGATCTCGTGGAATACGAAATGAGTACCCAGGTATGTTTTTGAGGATCGCGAGACCGTCTGTAAAGGTACCCGTGACCCTGGACTGCAAAGGCCTCTTGAAGGAAAACGGTAGATTTTTCCCATGTTTTATACACTCACTTTTTTTTGTTTGTTTGTCGTTCCAGTTGGATTTGAACTCCTGAGGCACTTCCCTTTATGCTAACAGGCTGAAATTTTGCACACGCTCTGAATTCTGATGTTTAATCACTAAAGCTACATTAGGCTGGTCGAAGGACTTACGAATTACCGTGACCCCGGAATGTAAAGGGCTATTGAAAGACACCGTGGATTTTAGTCAGAACGAGTCTGATATTCTCTTCCGCTCTGCCCTGGGTGGGAGAACTCATTTGATGATTTTATCACGATGAAAAAAGGCTACATTAGGCAGTGATATGCGATGCGACTGGTAGATCGAAATGGGTAACACGTGGAATCGCTGATGTATGGTGTATGTAACCAATTAGGAGAGCGTTCATTTGTTTTTTTTAATCGCTCATGTGTCGCAGATCGCGTCGCGGAGTAGTGTAGCCTCAGCTTAAGAGTCTCACAGTCGTTCCCGCTTCACGCAGGGCAGGAGTAATTTGATGATTTTACTGTCTTTGGGTAAAGACAAAAGGGATGTAGGTATGTGGGAAACTGTAGAATTCATAGAAAATTTTGAAAACAACTTTGAATTTTCGTCCGAAATGTTCCATGGCATAAAATTGGCCTGTAATGTTCACAGCTGAAATGCAGGCTTTCTTGACGTGAAATCCAGATGACCGTAGTTCATGACGGAGGCCATGATCCGTCATGAGATCATGTAATAATAATATATTATGTTCGTATACCTATTTTATACATTCTTTTGAAAACATTGATGATGTATAACACAAAGTGCTCTGCCGAGTTCAAACCTGCAACTCAAAAGTTACGGTCATTTGCACTAGACCACCCCTTTTCTCATAACAAAAACTCGAACATGTACCAATTAAAATGGATCCTTTCAAACTGAAGGGCTCGATTTCCCAATACGAATATATTTTTCAAAGTACCTTCCTTTTCATGCGTAAAAACCTTTTTCAGTTAACCACGGTAGGCTCCTATCGGGTCACCGGACAATGGCTTCTTGGAGGAACGTAAGTGGGCACTCGAATCTGGGACCTTCCGTGAACCCATAGTACAAGTACCACTACACACACTTCCGATAAGCAGGTAGGTATTACATCCCTGATATTGCAGTGATTTGTTGAAAATAGTCATCATAATGGCGCAAATTCTTACTTTGAATAAATTAAACATTTAAAACTTCTAAAAATTAATTTAAATATAATACTTACACCTCTCGAAAAATTCCAACTTCTCAACCAACCAATAAAAAAGTTCACTCTTCAACAAAATAAAACTGACAAGTCCTTTAATTCCGAATACACCGTCTGTGAAGAAAACTCGACAAAATAAATAGAGTCAGAGACAAATATTTGTTCAACCGGCTGAACAAATATACTGAAGTCACAGTAGCACAAGATAATAGAAACTCGAATCAGTCCATAGTCGAAAATTTCCGAGGACGCGGCTCGTAGCCGTAGACGTCCGTAGCCGGCGGACCTCGTAGAGCCACTGCTACGCCGCGTAGGCCGCTACGAGTTGGCGCGGGCACAACATACATAGGTACAGAAGGCTTGTTGTTTACGACGCATGATATAAATTGTGTACATATTCATTATAAATTGTTGTTAGAATATAAATAAAGTGTTCTGTTGTCAAATTAAATTGTAAAGAAATAAAATGAAACCGAGTTAAGTTATAATCTAATGCAATTTGAATTTTAGTTTAGATACAAATTGTTTTTAGTTTTACGGCCATAATACTTCATATTGGATTCGCAGTAAAATAAAGGCCGCCAAGCTATGGTTTAAATAGGGTCATCTATGGATGGGTTACCGTTCCTTTATTGTAAATTACACAATACAAAGTATGGCATTGTTAATCTTCAGAGTCTTCATGTTGTGTGCAGATTCGCTGAAGAAAGAACTAAAGTCAGTGAAACAGTTTTTAAAATTTTCAAGTTGAAGTGGCAATGGGTGAGCCACATCGCTCCTCGTAGAACTGACAACCGATGGGGAAGAAAGATTCTGGAGTGCCGACCACAAATTGGAGGACGCAAGGTCTGCAATGGACTAGGAGGACCGACGTTTTTTTTTACATGGTATTGTCTTCAAATGAGTCCTCCCACCCAGGGTGGGACGGGAGAGACTGTCAGACTTGTACTAACAAAAATCCACAGTGTCCTTCAATAGCCCTCTGATAGTCCAGCGAGCCCGGGGACGCGGGCGGACTGATGACGGTACGAACGAATGTATCCAATTGACGGATTGACATTCGGCGTGGCCGTCTTTGTCAGTTATAGACACCTCCCAGCTGATGATGATGATAATGATTTTACCACTTTTTATCAACCAATTAATCTCCTTCTATTATTCCAACATCGATGCTTCTTCAAGCATAATATTATGTTTCAATTTCGATTAATTCCATCAATTAAAGCTAAGAGCAATTTATTAATTGTGTCTGTCAGAACTATTTGTAGAATATTGGAACACTAAGATAAGGTCAAACGCTTAGCTAATGTGACTTGTAATAATATTAATTAAATCTCCTTCAATTAATCTTGAAGAGCTGGTGGAATTACCATATTATTGTTTTAGGAACCTGCTTATTGAGAAGTAGTGGATGCTCAGTGGTATTGGCCCTGATTTATTTGAGTTTGAAGAACGATTAGAACTTAAGAGTCGCTATCAATTTTGTGGTGTAAAAGCAGAAAATTCAATTGTTGCAGAGCAAACTCAAGCAGTGGTGGCCCAGTGTTATCGGCTCCGACTTACGAGTTGTAGGTCGTGGGTTCGAATCCAGCCAGGCGCATTAGTTTGTGTAAATATTTTAATCACCACTGTTCTAATTACTGTTCTTTTTACCGACTTATAAAATAGGAGGTTATCAATTCAACCCGTCTGTATGTTATATTTCCAGAACTGCCCAGTTTTCGGATATGTTATTCTATCATATCATTTCGGATATGTTATATATATATCAGCGTCTGAACAAATGTGCAAAATTTCGTTAGTGTATGTATGTATGTTTTTTGTTAATGCTCACTCCACATATCTGAACGTGCAGCTTTGGAACTCCTAAGGTAGACCGATGACCAGGTGAAGGCTTTGGAAATCTGAAGAATGTAAGAAATATAACATCAGTTACTGTGGCGACAATGAGGTTCAGCAGTGGTCATGTTACGGGTGAAATAATTAGAATATTTAAAATTATGAGTATGGCTATTCAAAGCATGAATTTCATAATGCTATTTCTGTTATTATACTTTTTTGGTAAGTTTATATTTTTCTGCCAGAGTCGCGGTACTAACGAGCTACCGTTACCCTGGAACGTAAAGGTCTGTTGAAAGACACCGGATTTTAGTCAAAGCTGACAATGATTCCCGTCTTGCCCTGGGTGGGAGACTCATTTGATGATTTTACCACGATAAAATTTAGTTTATAATATTATAAAGTCGTAACTCAATTTAGTTCGAAATATGTTTTGATGGTTACATATTAATCTAATTTTAGAATCTCATATTCTAAAATTAAGTGTAATAACTTAGAACCAGATGCAAACAACTACTTTTGCCATAAACTATCATCACAAAAAATAATGTGAACCAATTTCTCAACGCCAAATGCAGACGTTAACCACTTTAAATTGTCAAATTATTCCACTTTGTTTCATGCAAACATATTCAATTTTTCTTTTCAAAATAATACAACAGCATATTCACAGATATTAGTCTGAAATAGGACCATTTATCAGAACCAGTGAGACATATTTTCCTGCTAGAAGAGTCCATCTGTTTGTCTAGACCGGATTACAGTCTGAACTGGAATAAAAGGATCAGACGAATGTTAAAGTGGAAGTCTGTATTTGATGACAAAGGAGTAGATAGAGAATCTTGCCGTGGAGGTTTTATTTTTAAAATATTATTTTTCTAAGAAGGTGTTAGTATTTTAATGGCACTGGAGATGGAAGGCCCACCAATTGCATATATAAGGTTAGCTGCCAATTAAGATAAAAGAGTGGGAAAAGAAAATATAATGATAATATCTTCCTTAATATGAAGTTGCGGTACAATGGATATCAAATGTTTAAACTTTTTCTAAGCCATATAAACCATTTTTATAACTGCAATTGAAAACTCACAGCGAATATACAATACATAGTTCATATTTACTATCTAATTATTTTAATATCCATAAATAATACTGACATGCTCCAACGAGTAAACAGTTTCTTAATTTATTGTGATTAAAAAAAGCTTTTTTAATTTGTCGTTGACTCTCGCCTCGTTAAATTTTTTCCCAAAACTACAACTCCAGTTTGCAGACTCCCATGTCCAATTAAAAATGCTTGCAACTAACATTTTCATTTGAAAAGAATAATTAATAATGTCGAAAGTAATTTAGTTAATGATATAATTTATGGCTCAGTTAAATTAAAAGGCTGGATGAACAAAAAGTAAGGAAGGGCGGAGCAATTAACGGACGTACGATAATTTGTAACTTCACCCTACTTCGTGAAATTGAGAGCCTGGCTCTAAGAACCGTCGAATAAAAGATTCTAGAGCACGGTTACAGTATAGAGGAGTGAATGGCGTCACAAAATTGTGGTTTAAAAATATTTTAATAACAAGGAGATTTTTTTGTTCTCTTCATCAGTAAATTACTGCGTATAATTGAAAATCAATATTCGTATTGATTTTCAATTAAATTAAACCTGTTGTTTCGACTACAGGTTTGAGAAAACAAACAATAGAACTTAAAACCGGATATTTCCTTCGTTGTCTGTATTTGTTCATCCGCAGTTATTTCTTTTGTAACACTACAAAACATAATAAACATGTCGTCTACAGTTCTAATAACAGCGTTAGTGACCATAAATTGATCAGTTCAAAAACCTGTTGTCAATACCTACTACTCGTTTTTATCAACGATTCGTGAACCGACCCAACTAATAGAGCTAAGTCAGTATCATCCTTGGCACTCGTCCGACTCTACACAAAACACAAAATCAAAACATACGAACAGAACATACATTCAGTGAACACCTAACGCCGACGCAAAACACTTTACAGCATTCAAGCAGATGTGTCCTCTTTTGAGAAACACAGAAGGTTTGTAGTCATCAAAATGCTAAAAAAACTGTCAAAGAACCGATCAAGCATTAACACGAGTAGCTAAATGTTGGGCTTTCTTATCCTCTGGATACACTTGATATGTGGCCAGGGATCTGCAACCATTGGGGCGCTATTTTTAATGATAGAAAATTAGGGCCTTCTGTGCATCAACGGATAAAAAGGTTAACTAAGTAAGGTTATCCCAGGCATCCTGCGCTGGGCATTTGCCAGTCTCTCGTAGCCATCCTTCACCATTTTTTTATAAATGTTTTTTTTTATAGTGGTAAAATCATCAAATGAGTCCTCCCACCAAGGGCAGGGCGGGAGGGACTGTCAGTTTTTTTTTTTGTTGTTTGTTGTCTCGCGCTGAACTTGGCTCTCATTTCACATTTATGTTTTTTGACGAGATTATTTTTATGCACATCTCGAGTAAGCTTATTACATGCCTGCTACTCTATTTTACTAAGTGGGTTTTTATTGTCACTTATCTTTATTTCAACTTATCCTTCTGCATTTCCCTTCACTATGTAAACTATGAACAATATTCCGTTCAGTTATTCATTGCGCCAAGCGAGACTACAAGTACAAAGAGTTACGATTGTTTTACCGCGCTCTGCTTAAATAGAGATAGACTACGACTGTACTATCACTGGGAAATATGTAGCTCATAAGATGTGTCTGTGTGTATAATTTTGTATGTTATTTTTTATCATCTACATACGAGTACGTCTTCATTTAGGAGAAAGAAAAATGCGACTACCTAGATTTTAAATAATAAAGCAGTAAAGAAGAAAACAACTTTGTTGTTGACGTTACTCGAAAAGTCGATAAGCTGGGGGCCAATTCTCGATTTTCGCCATTTTTCTCGAATTCGAGATTGTAAGTCGATCTCTATGTCTACCAAAAATATCTCTATCTCTACCAAAAAATGTCGAATTGAGCAGAAATCCGTATTCTCAGTCAAAATAGAAATAAATGTCACGAAAATGTCGAGTCGAGTGAACATAATGTTACCATTATGAAGAATCGCACGTTCCGTTTTAAGTAACTATAGGTGAATGAATGATTTTGTTTTAAAACGCTGACTAAATCTAATTATTTTAGTATGAAACGAAACGTTTAACGTAAAAATAATCATTTTGACAGTTGATTGTCTGTCAGTGTCAGAATTTGCGTCTTGTTATGGTTATGTTTACATGGACTCTGTGTTTATAAATCTCTAGTGGGCTGCTGTTTTACATTTCATGATTTCTTTTATTTTAACATGGAGGGGAATTATTTTAGTGACCTTTGTTTCGCTCAAATCGTAAATATCGACGGCGGGATAAGTACGCTGTTGTCGCTGTGTATTGGCCAGTTGGTCGCCACTTTCCAACAACTCCGAGATAAAATGCTAATAAACTCGTCCATCTTTCAGTGGTTTCTAGTGCAATCGTGGGTACACAAATTACAGAGTTTGTTAATTGTGCAAAGGTCGTCGTTTCAAGAAAACACAATGCAAAAATCAAGAGTATAAATCGAATTTCCAGTAGGTATGACATGCCAAGCCGTATTTTATTTAAAAACTAAAGAAAAGAAAGCTGTGTACAATCCAAAACTCAACAAATTCACTTAGAAATGACGTATCTCTACAATCGAAATTACATCTCTACTGCTCAGAAGTACTCGACATGAACTCTAACGTTAGCCTTCGACAAATGTCGAATTCGACATCCCCAGAATAGCAACTGTTAAAATTTGTCGAAAAAATGACGTCATTAGAATTTTTTGTCGAGTTCGACAACATCTCTAAAGCCGAGAATTGGCCCCCTGAAGTGGGATTGAGCCAGCCACGTTTGTCGCATGCCTAATGAGGTGCGAGTCAAAATAACAACTTTCTGGAGTTATAGCACAGAAAAAAGGCGACTTGAAAGACCTCGTAGGAGATGGCAAGACATCTAGACAAAACCAACGTCCAGTGGTCCTACTTGGACCTGTGTCAAAGAAACTGGAAGTCATGGTGAGAGTCCAGCAGTGGGAATATACAGGTTAATAGTATTTTAAATTGTCACTTACGGGATATCTTCCGTGATTATTTGATACTTTGAGTTCCCGATATTTCGACGCTGTTGCAAGCGCCATGATCGCAGGTTGACTGGAGATTGCGGGTGGATGAAAATAAAATTTGTTAGGAGCAGACAAATCTGTTTACCCTCTTTCTTTGTCTCTTGTTACGCGCACTACTGGAACTCGACACTAAGTCACGGCAAAACACACTCACAGTATCAACAAGTTTTTTGGAGTCTTTATAACGATGCCGGCTGCCCTTTATGAGCATGTTCACAACTGGATTCCACGTACTCGCCAATTTGAAGCCATCCTCTCGATTGAAATTCTTGTGTTTTCTTATTTCAATTGCTTCTCTTGTCAGTCTTGGTATGTAATGTTTGTCCGTGGACAAAATACTAGGCTTGTGAAATTCAATCCAGTGATTGGGCCCTGACTGTAGCAGATGTTCAGCTATGGCAGATTTTTGCTCATCGTTATTTTTGACAGCCTTGATGTGCTCTTTAGCTCATACATAGGTCAGACGAAGCGAACCGTCTCATGCCTCATCAAAAAGCACATCAAGGCTGTCAAAAATAACGATGAGCAAAAATCTGCCATAGCTGAACATCTGCTACAGTCAGGGCCCAATCACTGGATTGAATTTCACAAGCCTAGTATTTTGTCCACGGACAAACATTACATACCAAGACTGACAAGAGAAGCAATTGAAATAAGAAAACACAAGAATTTCAATCGAGAGGATGGCTTCAAATTGTCGAGTACGTGGAATCCAGTTGTGAACATGCTCATAAAGGGCAGCCGGCATCGTTATAAAGACTCCAAAAAACTTGTTGATACTGTGAGTGTGTTTTGCCGTGACTTAGTGTCGAGTTCCAGTAGTGCGCGTAACAAGAGACAAAGAAAGAGGGTAGACAGATTTGTCTGCTCCTAACAAATTTTATTTTCATCCACCCGCAATCTCCAGTCAACCCGCGATCATGGCGCTTGCAACAGCGTCGAAATATCGGGAACTCAAAGTATCAAATAATCACAGAAGATATCCCGTAAGTGACAATTTAAAGTTAGAGACAAACCGTGAAAGCTTAAAACAGTGTTTACAGGTTAATAGTGTTATTAAACATTCTACATTATCTTTTCAAAATAAAAGCTGAAATCCGTTTCCCTATCAACTTATTTATCGATGAAAGATAATTGATTCTTGCAGCAGAATACTCTGCTGTTTTATAAAACTGACTTCTTAGAACCTCAAAGCTATTTATGGAGGTTCCAAGAGTATCTGATGACAGCAGTGGGCAGAATTGTGTGGGCGATCCAGGTTCAGAAGGTGCACAATTAATACCTTGTTTGTAATCAAGCCTGGATTGTTTTACTTGGGATTAAATGTCGGTTTTCACACGAACTGTAAACCTACCTTATTCTTCTGTGGGTGGACGCTACAAATATTTTGCTTGAATTATGGTCCTACCTACCCATAGAATGATAAAGGATCCTTAAGCCGTTCTCTCACCGCAACATTCACATGATGTAACGTTATAGTCCAGTCAACGAGGATTTTTTTGTATGAAGACTTTCGAAAAATTCCTCCGGCACTGAAATTTAGCATATTGTGAGAGTAGGTGATACAGATTACAGATGCATAATAATCCAAAAATCGATTTCAGTGTCACTCCAAATAACTTTTTAGGCCCGACGCTGCGTTAAACGGGACCCCGCGACGGGCAACCGTCGCGGGTCCACGTCCGTGGTCCCGCGCGTGGCCCCGTGCGTGGCAACGCGCGTGCCCCCGCGACGGACGTCCGCGCGGGTCTCCGCACGTGGCTCCGCGCGGGTCCCCGCACGGGTCCCCGCGACGGAGCACTTTTGTATAGAACCGCGCGTGCATCCGCGTAACGCAGCGTCGGGCCCATAACGCGCTCTTTCTTCTTATTTGATGTCAAATCAATCAAATAATGAAGTTTCTTTCCAAAGTTTAAAAAAGATTTCCAGAAATTGCTTGAGAGGAAATTGGTCATGGAAATCTGTCGTTGGCTCCCGCTCTAGTAGTTTGTACCGTCATGAGCAATTATACTTATCAATAAGGACACTTAACAAAATTAAAGACGATTTTCTCCTGAAATACTCCACTTTTGAAATAAGATCATGGTAGCATAGCTTTTGAATTCTGATTGTCAACAACTCTACAATTTTATCTCATAGAAATTCATCACAGCTTCATTCTTATCTTGAATCAAATCAAATCAAATCAAAAGCATTTAATTCAAGTTGACCATTTACAGGCACTTTTGAATTGTCAAAGACATAAAAAATATAATTAAACACTACAAAGTTATGGTGCTACAGTCCCAGTCACAAGACATAAAAACTGTGAAAGTACCGTAGATGCCCGTTCCAAGAAGTAGATCTCTATGGAGAAGAACGGGCAAGAAACTCCATGGACACTCTTTTTATATCGCCAAAATATTACAAATCCTTTGTTACATCATTCATTTTGAGATGGTGCACAATATATGAGAACGATGTAGCAAGTTAAAAGTGTCCACAGTAAAATAAAAAAAAAGACAATTCAGAAATAATTAAAATAAAAACCTTGGCAGCTAAGAGATGACCTGTCCCAACTGACAGCGCCCGTTCACGAACATGACACACGTATCAGCACCAATCAGCTCAACCATTTTGAAGGGAGCTAAATGATCCGACACACGTGCCACCATCAGCGAGACATTTAAGTGAGCATGACATTCTCTCAACCACCAGGGCAAAATCGAGTCAATACTAATTAGTACATGGTACTCACACATGTGCAATAAAATTATATAATACTAAGAAATTGAATCGATACAATGCAAAGATAATGTTACAGTCTTCTGCAGCTTCCTCAATAATTATGCGTGCTACCTAATTAATAACCCTATTGTTGTGGAGCAGGACCAGCATTGAGCCAAGCATTTTTATCATTAATATAATCCTCCAACTTGTAATATGCTTGCCTACATAGTGTGCGTTTTATACATGATTTGAATTTTGTTTCATTCAGTTCTAATATGTGAGGAGGTATTTTATTGTAACATTTTAGACAGTACCCCATGAAAGATGTGTCAACTTTAGCTAACCTGAAACCTGGCTGAACTAATTGGCCCCTATTTCTAGTACTATAGTTGTGTCTATCGCCTCTTTTACTAAATAGATGCAGATTTTTTCTAACGTACATGATGTTTTCGTATATGTATTGACAAGGTACTGTCATGATGTTGATATCCTTAAACAATTCCCGTAGAGAATCGCGCCTACATAGATTATATATGGCTCTGATAGCTCTTTTCTGCAGAATAAATATGGACTCGATATCTGCAGCGCGTCCCCATAGTAAAATACCGTACGACATAATACTATGAAAATAACTAAAATAGACTAGCCTCGCGGTATCTATATCAGTAAGTTGGCGGATTTTTCTAACCGCGTATGCTGCTGAACTTAGCCGTCCTGCAAGAGATGTTAAATGAGGACTCCACTGTAGCCTTGAGTCAAGGGTGATTCCTAGGAAAACCGTTTTATCGACAAATTCTAGTTTCTCTTGGTTCAATACAATGTCACTATCATGACTTTTGACATTCGGCAGAGAAAATCTTATGCACTTTGTTTTCTTCCCATTGAATACTAAATTATTAGCAGTGAACCACTTTTGCACCTGCAGTAGGGCGCTATTTACGTCGTCAAGGTGTGTGGCACGTCTATTTATCTTAAATATCAAAGAAGTATCGTCAGCAAACAATACCATTTCAGGTTGATTTTTGAACAAATGGGGTAGATCGTTGATATAAACTAAAAAGAGGAAAGGACCTAATATGGAGCCTTGTGGTACGCCCATTTTTATCCGTATACCCTTTGAAGTGACACCATTTATTTGTACTTGTTGTTGTCTATCATTTAAATAAGATCTCACTAAATTAAGCGCGACTTTACTTAGGCCATAATGCTCAAGTTTTAAGAGCAAGGTTTCATGATTTACACAATCAAATGCCTTCGAGAGATCACAGAAAATTCCTATGGCATCTTGAGCATCTTCCCACGCAGTATATATGTGTTTTAATAAGGTAACACCGGCGTCAGTTGTACAACGTCCTTTGGTGAAACCATACTGCTGCTCGTTTAATATTTTATTGATGTTAAAATGATTGAGCATCTGATCAAGCATAACTTTTTCAAACACCTTGCTGAAAACCGGCAACACGGATACAGGCCTATAATTGTTGGTGTCTTTACTATCTCCGGTTTTAAAAAGCGGTACTACTTTACTGTATTTCATTAGATCTGGGAAGACACCTTGATCCACACACAAATTAAATATCGAAGCTAAATACGGTGCTACAGTCTTAATAATTGAAGTACAAGCTTTGACAGACATACCCCATATATCTTCAGTTAATTTGATCTTGATTTGCTTGTAAGCTTTTATGACGGCGAAGGGGTTTATATGCTTAAATTTAAATTCATTTGGGCAGGCTGAAACGTTCGCTTTTAATAAGTCAATAGAAAGTAAGGGAGATGAATTTAAAGTTTCAGTTGTTTTAAGTGGGATACTGGTAAAGAAATTTACAAATTCTTCAGCAATTTCTTGATCTGAGCTTATGAGACCACGTGAGGTCTCTAGTACCAAATTGTTACTACGTTTTTTATTTCTGTTGGTTTCATTGTTTATTATTTTCCAAACTGTTTTTATCTTATTATCTGATGATTTAATCTTCTTGCTAATGAAGATGGATTTAGCCACCTTACAAGTGTTTTTGAAAATTTTGGAGTAAGTAGCAACATATCTATTAAATGTTTCCGAGTTAATAAAGGGCTTAAGGCCGTACAGCTCAAACAACCGTTCCCTACTTTTTCTAATACCTTGCGTTGCCCAGTCACTAAAAATAAACTTAGGGCCAACGGTTTTCATTTTAATTTTTAAAGTATTATCGAATGCGGTACGAACTGCTTCAAAAAAGTCTTTATACAATATGTTTACATTGTTTAAACTAAAAATATGGTCTGAAATATTTAAGCTATTAATTAGATTATTATTAAATCTATCTAAGTTGTTCGGTGTTATTTGTCTAGTTTGTATTTGAACTTTTTGTAATTGTGTATTGGACTCAAAGGTAACCGCTTGACCGCTGTGATCCGAAGGAAGGTAATTTACAATAGATTTATCTAAGCATTCACAATCACAAAAAACATTATCAATACATGTGGCAGTATTTAAAGTAATACGGGTTGGTTCCGAAAACACATTCTCCAAATTAAATGATTTAAAGAGATTTAAGAACCTACTGCTATTTACATTATTTTCCAAAATATTAACGTTAAAGTCACCACAGATAATTATTGTTTTTTTACAAGTTCCAAGTTTCGCCAAAGCATCTTCCATTACTGACTCAAATATAGAGTAGTTTTGATAATTAGGGGGTCTGTAAACGCACACTATTACATGCTTATCTAGCTCTACACAAGACAATTCAATGCTATGTTCGACCGATAAATCAACTATGTCCTTACGAGGCTTAGCTTTTAAACAATTTCTAACTAAGATTAGTGAACCCCCACGCATCTTAGATTTTCGATTATAGCAACTGCACACATTGTAGTTTTCGTAATAAATTATCATTTCATAGTCTTTCAACCAATGTTCAGTGAAGCAAACAATATCGTACATTGTCTTTTCTAAAAACAATTCAATTTCTAGTTGCTTTGAAGAAAAACCTTGAATATTTTGATGAAACATTGTCAAGGAATTCTGCTTAGCCCCTTTATTGCATGTAAATATTTCAGAGCAAGAAGGTACCTTGTTGTTGAATAAAACCTCTGTTGTCTTACTAACTAGTTTAAAGAAATATTTCCACTATTAACACAACTGCTAAAGTCAGTGGTCACCACCCTAATACTAGTATCGTTACTAATATTTTCGGTGTTAATTATACTACTCCTAAACGTAGACATACTATTTATGTCTGTGTAAAAATAAAAACCTAATAGCCTAGCTATTTTGTGTCTATATACAAAAGGCAGATACACTGTACCTCGTCTTGACCTAAGCCTATCTATAAAACTATTGGTATCAAAAAAGCTAAGTTTGTCACTGTAATGACTAACAAGAAAATGAATATGCTTATTCAGCATGTGAATATAATTATTCTGACGTTCTGACAGTCTCTCAAAGTATGGAAAAGCACACAATGTTATTTTACGGCAATTCAACTTTAACAATTCACCTACACTGTGAGTGAGGTCTGCTTTTTTAAGGTTTTTACTATTCCCCACAAATATAGTTAGGTCTGTGTTACAGTTATAGACATTTTTAGTTATTGTTGCCATTATCTGTTTGAAAGTTAAGCCCGGCATACAATAATTCTGACTGGAATGACTCAAATTATTACTCAGTAATGTACCTACACCTCTTCCTATACTATCCGAGAACATAACTGAGTAAGAACAATCATGATTATTATATATCTCAGACTGTGCCACCTGTGAGTGATCATTACAGTCTAGCATTAAATTCTCAGACTGGGACGGGTCCTCCGTTACCTCAGGCTGGATATTGTCAATGTTGGGAACTGTCTGACAATTACATTTACACCTTACTAATTCGTTTGCAGCAAGAATATGTTCCCTGATTTGATTCTGAGAGGTCACATACTTATTGGATAGGGAACTAAGTGAGTCCTGTAGTACCTGAATTTCAGACTGCAAATGCTGAGTATCTATTTCATATATTTTTATACTATCTTCTAGTTTTATTTGATAATTACTTAATTTATTTAGTAAATCAACACGTTCTTTTCTCAATGGAATATATTTAGAAAAGTGTCTGTGTTGTTTCTTAAATTGGTGACATTTTTTAATAATTCTATTTAATTTTGCATATTTCTTAATTTTATTATTACTTACATTATAATTATGTTTCAATAAAGAATCTTCAGTCAGATCTATAGTAATTAAGGAAGAGGGGTTACAATTACTATTTAATATTTCATTGTATAAGTTATTTGTTTGAATAATTTGAGAACTTTCTTTTTCTTTTTGTAACTTTAAAATCAAACTATTAGCATAGATAACTTCATTTTCTAGTTCCCTAACCTTACATAAAGCCTCTTCATACAAATTAGTGCAATTCTTGAACCCATCCATGACCATCTGCAGCTGATCCCGTTCATCAACAACGTCCAAGAATTGCTGATGAAGGTCAACTAATTCCCGTTTTAGGCTTGAGTTTTTGGTATTAACCTTAACGATCTCCACCTCACTCTCTTCTCTCTCTTGTAACAGTTGTTGGACTTTGAGATTTGATTCCTTGAGCTCATGGAGAGCTGTTCTCAACTTAAGCTCCATATCCTGAGCAGCAGCCTTACGGGTCATCACAGGCATGGTTATTGGATTGGTTACTGAAAGTGAGAAATAGAAATAGTGAGAACAGTATAGTCAATGGAGAACAGTTAGTGATAAAAGGAGGGAGGCATCAAATTGCAAAAATAAAAATTAAAAAAAAATTAAAAAAGGGAAAGATTGAAGAGAGTGCTAAGTAAAGGATTGAACTATGGGAGGCTGATCTATTAACATCAATATATGCTATCAATACAAATTGGGAATTGTATTTTACTGGTTTTATTGTCTGAAAGCACTTTTTTTTTTTTTTTCTTACAGTAGGTACTTTGCTAAGTGCACAAAAAATAGTTAACTTTTAAAATACAGTCATTACATAAAGACAATAATGCTCACTAAGTATCTTATAAGGTTTATTTAAGTGGATATTTAATAACTATGTATTCCTAAAAAGTTAATCAATCTTCAATAAGTTGTAAACAAATGATTTTGCAAACACCAATGGAGTGCAAAAAATCAAAAATAGCAAATAAAATATATTGTAATGAGTTAGAATTGGCGTTTAAAATACAGTAATAACAAATGTGTGCAATTTATAAATAAAAAAGTGAACGATACTCCCCGTTTTAGATCCGTAGTACGTGCATCAGCTGATTGTTTTAGGTTACCGGTGTCACCCAAAACTTTTTCTAGTGGTCCAATTATTAGGAAAACAATATTCCTGCGTATTTACACAATAACAATACGATTACACACTAAAATACAGTTGATTACAGCCAAATTACTAATTTAATTTAATTCTAAAATACGGAACAAAAATTTGACGTATTACTCGGGCAGTGTTGCCACACTTTTTTGTCACACTTGGTGGCATAATGAGCCATTTTTCACTATTTTCCGGGTGCAGAATGAAATAGGTAAAAACTACCAGTCAATCACACCCATCATATACACAAGAGATACTCAAATATAAAACAATATCCCGTGACCTTTTAAATAAAATCTAGGTTAACAGGCGAATTTATCGCCGGCCCTACATAAAGAGGCGCGAGAGCGATAAAGCTGATTGTAGCTTGCCGCAGTTGGGAAGCACATAATAGCACAGAAGGGTGACTTTGTAGAAAGATCAAAAAACAGGTTTAAGCGATTGACACTGAGGTGATGCTATCACGACATAAAGGTGATACGTGACCACGTGTCCTAACCAAAGGCATTAGTCTATCAAATAGGAAAAAAAACACGAGCACCTAAGGTATACCTTCCGAATTTCAGAAGCGATTTCCTCGCTGCATCACGATGTGTCGATTGCTCCCGTTATTTTATTAGTAAATGTTTGTAAAAAGTGAAAGTTATGTGCTTTTTATGCTAATTAATAACGTAAAACTAATAGTGCTTTCAAACTTTTGAGTTAAATAGTGACAATTATTATCATTTTGTCTAAATTACCAAATCAAAAACAAATTTGAATAAACAACTACCGACATAACTTTATTGTGAAGTGCGAGTGCGCAGTGAACGACGGAACGCGTAAGCGCCCGTGATTTAGCAGGACTTACGACCTTTTACTCGCGAGCCACCGATACTAGCTGCGTTCGTCGCGTTGGGCATTTACTAGTGTGCCCCACACGCATTTGTTACTGTGAAGTGAGACACTGCGTTGCGGTATTGGTGCTATGTCTACTGCTGCAGATATTGTTACGGTTTGGGGATGCTGCGATGGCGGACTGAATGAAGGAAATTACTTCAACTGCCATACGTGTAAAAAGGCCTACCACAGCACTTGCCTAAAAAATTGCGATGAAGCGCTTCTTTCATCTGACGCTTGGGACTGTCCTCTCTGTTCAATTAAAGCTCCCAGAGTACCCAGAGGCGACGACACGCCTATTCGGTTCAACGCTAATGTTACTGTAAGAGGTGCTAAGAGACAAGCATTGCACTCGCCCCCAAAAACCTGTGAAAGTAGTTTGACTACTGATGAAGTACGAGACGTTGTAAAGTTCGAATTAGAAGAACAACTAGGCAATATGCTTGCAAAAATTAATGAGACCATAAGCACATTAATCAGCGGAGAACTTCGATCGGTAAGGGAGGAATTGAAAAGTGTAAAAGACGCTATGCATGACAAGATGATCCAAATCACGGAACTCATCACGGATCACAAAGTGGTAAAAGAAAACTTGGAGCAGCTGAAAATCCAAAATAAGTCCATGCAACAAACCATCACCGAACTGGGATCAAGACTGCATCGGGTCGAGCAAGGCTCACAGTCGAAAAACACCAATATAAAGACATCTGATGATGTAACTAAACACCAAGAGTTTATTGACACCACCTCGGAAGTTGACGTCAGTGTTCGCCCCTGCGAAGTTACCGCTGCAGAATTCACAACTGAAACGAATTCACAATCAGCTACACTCATCGACTTTTGCAGATCAGATTCCCAAGAATGGACCCAGGTAATTAAGAAGCGGAAACGTCACCCCGTGTCAATCCATGGTGCCGCTGGTCCTAATGTGACATCACTAAAAGCTGTCGAATTTCGCAAACATTTGCATCTATGGAACATGGCGTCGACAGCCGACGAAATTCGTCAATATCTCTGCAATTTGTGTGGTACCGACACTTGCACCGTCGAGGAACTCACTCCGAAAGGTAATTATAAGTCTTTTAAAATCGGTGTGCCGATTGTCTATTATGAGAAGTGCTATTCGGCAGACGTTTGGCCAGTAAATGCCAGAGTTAAGCCTTGGGTCTACTATAAGAAACAGGCACCTATGAGCAAAGAACAGGAAAAGGCAGGTACAGTGCCTGACGGAACTGGAAATCTTCGCCATACCTTTCGCGACAAAGGCTCCGCAGGGAACCGGGAAATGCAAAAACCTTAACTTGTTATATCAAAATGTCCGCGGCCTTAAAACAAAACTAACGCAATGGCGCCACAACACAACAATAGCTGATCAACACCTAATAGCAGCAACTGAGACGTTCCTTGATGCCTCGGTGGAAGATTCTGAGCTCATTAGCGGAGACTGGAGTATTTTACGACGTGACAGATCTACACCTTGTGGAGGAGTATTGCTTATGGCACGTGCACCCATTGTGATGCGCCGCCACCCTGAGCTTGAGACAGGCTGTGGTGAGGATCTGTGGGCAAGTTTTCAGTGGTACGGACGCTCCGTTTATGTATGCGTTATCTATATAAAACCGAGTGCTACAGACGATACTTATATGGAATGGTTTACTAAAGTTGAAAGTTTTGTTAATGACCTGAAAGGAAACATTTTTATATTAGGTGATTTAAATCTGAACAGTGCTTCTGTAAATATAAATCATTATTATTGTTATTTTCAAACTTTTTGTAATTTGTGTGATATGAATGTTGTGAGGAATGTGTATGGCGGTATGCTAGACGTGGTATTGGTTCAGGAGAGCGCAAGTCTAAGTAAGATTTCAGTAATATCTACGGAAGGTCTAGTGCCGATTGATGCATACCATCCACCGCTGGATGTCCAGGCAGAGTAGCAGTCATCTGGACAGTCCGACAAAATGGAACCCAGCAACATTGACCGCGCCAGGGATTGGAACTTTAAAAAATGTAATCGTACACAACTTTTTGATTTGCTGTCTAGGGTAACTTGGGATACGATTATTTCTTCTGCTGACGTCCGCACTAGTACTCGTAACTTTTATGACGTAATTTACAGCTTGTTCGACATCTGTGTACCTAAAAAACGTCGGAATAACAAATTAAGTAGGAGATACCCTGCTTGGTTTACTTACGATATCATCAAAGATGTACAGGCGAAAGTCAGGTTGCATTCAAAATGGAAACGTACTAAGTGTGAACGAACGTACAAGTTGTTTTCTGACCTTAGGTCCAGTTTGAAAAAACGTATATTAACTGAGCACAAGTTGTACGTAAGACATATAGAGAACAATATAAAGAAAAATCCAAATGAATTTTGGCAGTACATTACTAACCTGCGCTCAAAAGGGGGCTTTGAACCTGATATAGTCTTTAAAGGAAAAACTTGTAGTGGCATTGCTGCCGCCGAAGCTTTTGCTGAGTATTTTGCAAGTGTTTTTCACACTGAGGTACCAAACCTTGACACTGAAAACTTAATAAGTACGTGCAGTACCAGAGCACACAACTATATAAACATACTGAATTTTTCGGATTGTGATGTGGAGTCAGGAATCAACAAATTGAAACTTAATAGTTCTATAGGGCCGGATAATATACCGCCTTGGTTTGTAAAACAGGGGAAAAAATTTATCGTCCAACCTCTAAATCACATTTTTAATTTAGCATTGAATACTGGAGAATACCCACCACAATGGAAACTATCACGTGTTACCCCTATTCCAAAAACTAGTAACAAATCATCCGTCGAGGGGTATCGCCCAATAGCTATTCTGTCATCTTTAGCAAAGGTTTTAGAGAATGTCTTGCATGAAAAAATATGTCGACAAGTGAAGCAATATCTTTGTGACGAACAACATGGCTTCCGCCCCCAAAGATCAGTCAATACCAATCTGTTGACTCTTGTCGACTTTATCTCGCGCACTCTTGATCGTGGTGGTCAAGTAGATGTCCTCTACTTTGACTTCCGCAAAGCATTCGACAGAGTAAACAATGACATCCTAATTTCAAAACTAAGTGCCATGGGTGTTGCTCCAGGCTCCTGCGTTTTCTTGCGGATTATTTACGCGATCGACAGCAATTCGTGAGACTGGGTCTTTATGAGTCCCGTCCTTACCATACTCGTTCAGGAGTCAGTCAAGGTTCAGTACTTGGACCTCTCTTTTTTAACTTAATGATTAATGACCTACCTGCAGTAATTCGAAGGGCCAATTGCCTTCTGTATGCTGACGACTTAAAACTCTTTTACGAGATCAAATCTGAAGAAGATTGCATCGCTCTTCAATCAGATGTAGATGCAGTATACAGGTGGAGCGTAGAAAATAAAATGGAGTTTAATGCTGCCAAATGTCACGTCATGACTTTTGGTCGAATGCGACACCCAATAAAATTCACGTACAAATTAGACAGCAATGCTATTATAAGAACTGATTCAATGAAAGACCTGGGAGTCGCATTTGACCAAAAGCTCACTTTTCATGAACATATCATATCTGTTTCGAAAGAGTCTTATAAACGCCTGGGTTTTGTATTAAGGAACTGCCGGGATTTCCAAAGTGCTCATGTTATTAAACTCATTTTTGGGACCTTAGTTCGAAGCAAACTTGAGTCCAGTGCATGTGTATGGAATCCGTACGAGAAGAAGTATGCGCTTATGTTGGAGAAAGTCCAAAAAGCTTTTCTAAGATATTTTTATAAAAGTTGTATGGGTATTATCCTTATTTATATCCAACGAAATTTCTGTTGGGGTCTTTAGGTTTCAACTCTTTGGAGGTGAGACGGTCGTTTGATCAGATGATTGTAACATGCAAGGTTTTATTGGGGAAAATTGATGCACCGGATCTCCACGATCAAGTCTGCAGGTTGTTTGTGCCAAATAACTATTGTCGTGGTAGACGGCACAGATTGCTGGCGGTTCCATCGTGCCGTACCGTTGCTCGGTCAAACTCCCCTCTACCAAGATCACTAAGAGATCTCAATGCTCTCCTGGACTCAAACCCAGATTTTGATTTATTTGCGGATGAATGGAAGTTGTTATTGTCGGAATGTTTGTCTTTTTGTGAGAAGAATGCATGAAAGTATGTATGGTAAAAATTGTTAAAATGTGTATAATGAAATAATTATGATTAAATAGTATAATTGGCTTCGGCCGTTCTATTTAATGTAATAAATAAATAAATAAATCACGACTACTAATTTCCAAAGACCAGTTTCATAGTATTAAGTTAGGGTTCCAAAACACTACGAAATTTCAATAAGATCAATAGAGAAAATCAAAATCAAAAATTTTTATTTCACATAGGCCCATGAGGGCACTTAGGGTTCCAAAACACTACGAAATTTTAATAAGATCAATAGAGAATACTGTAGTGTTGTTAATTTATAAGTATTTAGGTCGCAACTACTCATTAGACACGAGATGCCATAACATGCGCTTTAGCTAGGACTAAATCTAAGTCGTGTCTGCCTGCTATTATTATCTGTTCTATGTCTTAGTGAGCAATTGTATGTATGTGCCGTTATATGCTTGTTATACGACTGCGTTTACGACTGTATCGACTGACTTTGTTATAGGCATTACCTCCAGGAATACGTTACGAATTGGAACATAAGTACCTAGCTTGAAGTACCTACATAACAATAATTATGTGCTGAGTCTAGACACACATTTTAAGCAGCCCACGCATGCTTTATACCATTACGAATACATATTTAAGTACCCCAGATTCTGGATACTTAACAGGTTTTATTATATAGGTACTTTTAACGTGAATACATTGCGTTCTTAGTACCTCCTACGGCGTTTTCTAACACTTAGCTAGAAGACAAGCCGCCTATGGGCTTTGAAATATGTGAGCAGGCTTTTCAGTGGAAACGCAAAGACTAGGTACTTCGTGTTAGGAAGCAACCTTCCTAGCACGACCTGCACATGGTATTTGAGAGGTACAAAATTGCTAATTAGTGGTATAATTATTAGTACAATTAAGAAGAATTTATAACCATCAAAAGTTATAGTGAATCTGAATATGTTCACGGTCGTGCTAGGAAGTACAACACAAACGAAGAAAGTTATTTTTTGGCTCCACACAGGACAGAATGACGACATAAATCTAAGCAAAATAAAATTATGCTGGTTTTATAAAAAAGAGGCGTAGATAATTATTCGTGTAGTAAATTAAGTTAGATATCCGTTTTATTGAAGCGTAGCGTCTCGGTGTGAAATTGACCTTTAGATCTCACATTTTTGTATACGTACCTTAGTTTTTACCGGTTGTTTAAAAACTAAAAAAGCGTTTCTTAAACATTCTTGAGGTGGTAAAATCATCCAATGCCCAGTAACGAGCAGACAATTTTAATACCATAACTACCCACCTATTAATATTTTAAGTATAGACTAGGTGGACGCACCCACCAAAATAATCTACATAATAAAGGTGACTTTTATACCTATTGTAGGCGTAGGTACCCTCAAAACTGTAAAGGACAGAAGTTAACCAGTTTCAATGATGATACGAGAGCTTTTCAAAGGTACTCTGGCTGGAGGGTACAATTCTTATTCATCAGCATTTTCATTGTAGTAGGTACCACTTGAGATTTTTCTGGAAATTGGTCGCCCACCTTCAGATCATTTCAGCGAAATTATACATGTCCAGCTAAATATAATTACCTCGTATATTCATACTTCTACACCTACTAATATTATAGAGTACCTATTTATTTAACTAATTGTCATCTGCTTAACCTTTTGCCAACTATACGGGTCGCCCTGGTCGGTTTTCAGTCGAACCAGATACAGCTGAATATCAGTATTTTACATGGAGCGACTGCCTATCGGACCCCCACAACCCAGTAACTGAGCAATAGGATACCCACGACGAAGATCGGCCTGTGAGGCTGTAATTATTTGTAAATTAATAAATAAGGGTAATCAGAAGAAGTACTTAGATAATGTAACAATTATTCTTTTTTTTTTGCGTACATTATTCCGGAGCGGTCTAAGCTATATTCTATTCATGCATAATAGCCGAGTTGTTGAAATATTATACTTATACTGACTGTACTATCTGTCAACGCATGTACAATCGACAAAGTTGAATCATGACCCATTTTGACAATAAATCGTTTAAATCTGTCAAATTGACAAAGATCAAAGTCGTTACCATGGATATGTATGTTTACGCGAATGTGGACCTAATTGTGTTTGAATAGCTGCAGGAAAATAAGCTTATGGTGGGTCATAATTCCACTTTGTCGATTGTACAAGCCGCCATTTTAGATTCCTTTCTTCAATTACATACTCACATGACATTGAAGTTGTGGAGCAAATTGGTGTTCCATCTCTATTGAACAGCAGAATAATTTGTGAATAAATACACGAAAACAAAACAGAAAGAGAAAACTGATTTATTGATTTTTTTTTGGGCATGTGACATGACTCGTTTATGCTGCCAACTTAAAATTAAAAATGCTTTTATTTCCATAAGATTGTAATCAAATCAGTCAATTTAAAATCATCCTAATAATAATATATATTTATAATAATATGGGAAAAAATAAACAGAAATAAAGATTTATAAAAACACAAAACAGACTTTAAACTTTTTTAAATGCTGGCGCGTTCCAATTCAGGTCTATGGTATTAAATGCATGACAAAATAATTAGGAAAATTAAAAAAAAAAGAAATTTCGGAATTATTAAAATAGAATTAATGATCCATCGGAGTTGTTATATTAGGAATTTTGAACCATTCGGAATTATGAAAATCGTATTTATTTCGAAATAAAGTTTTTCGTATTAACGTAGTGTACCCGGCCTGGCGCCTGTACCATAAAGGTATCAATCTCGATTAAATTGCTTCATATAATTTATTCCACGAACATTGCTGTTCGAAATGCCATTTGGATTCTGGATTTCTAAAACCTATTTCCGTTATATCCTTTTACGAATAAACTCAAAACCCAGCTAAGGAATGTTCCATGTTCGAAAAAGGTTTTACTTTCCAATTCTTTCGAAGCCTGATTTATTTTCACGCACTGTTTTCTTGGTTCGTTGAGCAGAAACTTCGGGGTACAGAATACCTATCGTTGAAAAAAATATTCGTGAATTTTTCTGCACAGTAGTCCCGAATTATCACTCTTGAATGGTTTCACAGGTTCTCTGCTAGTGTGAAACGGTACGGCACAATTGGACCTGCGACTGAGTGATTTTCTTTCCCGTATCGCGTACGTATGTGACATACTCGATATTAGTCACATTCGATTTAATTGTTCCAATTTTTTACAAATTGGATATAGTAACTCGAAGAAAACACTCTAATGTCACATTAGTGTGTGCCAGGTATTCATTTCATTGATTATTTTCATACATACAAATTATCAAAATAGGGTAGTTTACCTCTAATAAATAGAAAATCTGTTAAGTCTGTCAGATAAAGTATTGAAAAATAATAAAATCAATGAATACTGACAAAGATAAAACGCTTCCAAATTCGGGAGTGGCGGCGTGTGACGTCATAACGCTTATCCCACAGGAACATAAAATCGGGATAAAAAGGGTATCCTATGTAGTTAATCCAGGTTATAAACTATCTGTGTACCAAATTTTAGCTTAATCCGTTCAGTGCTTTTTGCGTGAAAGAGTAACAAACATCCATACATCCATACATACAAACTTTCGCCTTTATAATAGTAGGATGTTGGCGCGTTCCAATTCGGGTATATGGTATTACATGCAGACAAAATAATTAGGAAATAAAATATGTACCTACTTACCTACTTTTATGTTAAAGTTGAAAATCTTTTAAAAATATTTGACAGATTGGGGTAGCTTGATGGCCTGGGCGGGGAAAACCGGAAAACCCAAATACTCCGAAATATTTTATTCCAAATTGCGATATTCCGATTTTTAAAACTCCAAATAAAATTTCGGAATTTTTAAAATATAATTAAAGATCCATCGGAGTTGTTATTTTAGGAATTTTGAACGATTCGGAATTATGAAAATCGGTATTTTGAAATTCGTATTTATTTCGGAATAAAGTTTTTCGTATTATCGTAGTGTACCCGGCCTGGCGCCTGTACCATAAAAGGTATCAATCTCGATTAATTGCTTTATATAATTTATTCCACGAACATGGCTGTTCGAAATGCTATCTTGGATTCTGGATTTCTAAAACCTATTTCCGTTATATCCTTTTACGAATAAACTCAAAACGCAGCTAAGGAATGTTTCATGTTCGAAAAAGGTTTTACTTTCCAATTCTTTCGAAGCCTGATTTATTTTCACGCACTGTTTTCTTGGTTCGTTGAGCAGAAACTTCGGGGTACAGAATACCTATGGTTGAAAAAAATATTCGTGAATTTTTCTGCACAGTAGTCGCGAATTATCACTCTTGAATGGTTTCACAGGTTCTCTGCTAGTGTAAAACGGTACGGCACAATTATTGGACCTGCGACTGAGTGATTTTCTTTCCCGTATCGCGTAGGTATGTGACATACTCGATATTAGTCACATTCGAATTATAATTATTCCATTTTTTTACAAATTGGATATAGTAACTCGAAGAAAACACTCTAATGTCACATTAGTGTGTGCCAGGTATTCATTTCATTGATTATTTTCATACATACAAATTATCAAAATAGGGTAGTTTACCTCTAATAAATAGAAAATCTGTTAAGTCTGTCAGATAAAGTATTGAAAAATAATTAAAATCATTGGATACTGACAAAGATAAAACGCTTCCAAATTCGGGAGTGGCGGCGTGTGACGTCATAACGCTTGTATTGTACCGACCGAGTGACGTTTTGTCATTTTGACTGGCCTGTTGGACTAGTGGTTAGTGACCCTGACTGCTATGCCGGAGGTCGTGGGTTCGATTCCCACCCAGGACAAATGTTTGTGTGATGAGCACGATCATTTGTTCTGTGTCTGGGTGTTTTATCTATCATATGTATGTATTTAGAAATATATAAGTATGTTTATCAGTTGTCTAGTACCCATAACACAAGCTCTGCTTAGCTTGGGACTAGATGGCGTTGTGTGATAGTTGTGGAATATTATTATTATATTATTATTTTTAGAAGCGTTGTATCATCGTCAGAATCATCGTCAATTCCGGTTTACGTAAGAAATAATACGGGTTTAATGTTTTCTTATAAGTAGGATAATCTATAAATAGCGGATTAATATAGTTTTTTGAGTAAAATAGCCTAGTATCTTTTTTCGTTGGAGTTCGGTCGAATTGGCAGAAACCAGAGAACTCCACATGCTACGCTCCTGTAATCTATATTAGTGTTTTAAGATAAGTCTCTCTCTCACAGTCAGTACAAGTCTGACAGTCCCTCCCGCCCTGCCCGGGGTGGGAGGACTCATTTGATGATTTACCACGTTAAAAAAAAAAAAAAAAAAAAAAAAAAGTCTCTCTCACTCACATAGGACCTATAATTAACTTTAGAGATTGTTATGAGAGTGTTGCAAAGTTTAACTTTTACAGACAAAAGTAAGTACGAAATGTTATGTAATAAAGTTAGGTAGGTACATAACTGCTGGGTGGGCTCCGGTGGTAATATGCTAGAATTATAGTGTCTATAGCCTAGCTAGCTTATTCAACATTCAGAACTAATCTGGACTTACCTGAATTGCTAATTAGAAGAATAATTTCCTAAAATAAAACCGTCACTTCTAACCTTTCGTGCCGAGAAACAGATATAACCCGCTGTGAATAACTTAAACCGTAATTCAGATATTCAAAATAACATTCCAAATCCTAATCACGCGCCTACCCAATTTAGCCAACAAGATGCCACAGTAAATCCACCCTTATTAATAATTAAACAAGAGCTATTTAGTTGAATCGGCGCCGGCTCCTGTTTTATTTGGAACTATTCTGCTCGGTTTGAATACTGCTAATTAAGGTGTAATTTGGAATTCAATGAGTTGATTTTCTCGAATCTTGAATTAACATGCAACTTCTTTAAATAGGCGGGAATAATAACACTAGTTTACTTCAAAGATGAAACTGATAATATGTATCGGTAGAGTTATAAACCCTTACTTAAAAACTGAAGTTGAAAAAAAATTAGGACGTCAAATTTTGGAAATATTCATTATTTTTATTATCTATCATTATAATACAGTTATCTCAAAACAATTAAAAATGGCTCGTTTTACTCCTTTCTTTCATACTGATTAGTGTCAATATCTCTTATTAAGGACCAGCAGAACCCGATAACTAGCAATTTTATCCCAAAATTCTTTGTATTTTTCCTCAAAAACCTTTAAATCTCGGTGAAACGTTCACCATCCTCATCACTCACGCTTCCCAGGTTCTCAGGGACAAAATCCAGATAAGAATGTAAAAACTGATTTTTTTTTGGTAATTCCTCAATAATTTAGAAATAATTTCTGCATAATTCTTAAATTTATTGATTCCCGGGAAATTTTTCACTACCCCTTCCAAGGAATACTGAGCATCTTTTTCAACATTGGTTAAGTAACCATCAAAATTTTTATTCCATGGATATCTTACTTATTTGTGGTTTGTAAGTGATGTAATATCAGGATATTGTCCCTATGTGCTTTCAGTTTTTAGGGTTCCGTAGTCAACAAGGAACCCTTATAGTTTCGCCATGTCCGTCCGTCCGTCCGTCTGTCCGCAGTTTAGCTCAGAGACGCACAGTACTAGAGAGCTGTAATTTGGTGTAAATATACGGATTTGTTGTGCTGAAAAAGTGGTAAAATAAAATCTCGTAAAATATTTTTTTTTAGGGTACCTCCAGTACTTACACGTAAAGTGAGGATTTTTTTTTTCTCGCGTACTCCTTAGTGTGGGGGTATCATTAAATAGGCCTTTAAAAAATAATGATAGTTTCCATTAACAATTTTTTGATACAAAAATTCGTGTGTGAAATATTAAGCTTTAAAGTGCAAAATTTTGCTCGATTCGAGTGTCCCCCCCCCCCCCCCCTCTACCAGCTAAACGGTTATGTTTGGGGGTGTGAAAAAATTTATATCGAAGTATAAAAGAAAATTATCATGACTAAGTAGGCTTTACAACTTTACGAGTAATAGTCGACCAACTTATAAAATGTACTTGATATCATATTTTCTTAAACAAAATGTATCGGAGACAACTGCAAATGTAAGTTTGTCAACTTTATTTTTACAGCTTTTATAGGTATGTTTTTTGGGGATAGGTAGGTTTTTATCGTCAACTATTCTTAACTAAATTCAAAAAAGGAGGAGGTTCTAAATTCATTGTAATCTTTTTTCTTATGTATTTTCCCCGATTTCTCAAAGACTCCTGGACCGATTTTGAAAATTCTTCTTTTTAAAATTAAATTCAGCGAATCAGTTTAGTTAGTTCACATAAGTATTTTGATGGGCAACTACGGAACCCTACACTGTGCGTGGCCCGACACGCACTTGGCCGGTTTTTTTTGAAAAATATATTGGCCACAAACATAGCAAAAGTTATTTGGGTTTAATTTACACTATCTTGGTGACATTTTAAGACAAATAAAAATGCTCAAATAATACATAAACGCAATTAAAACAAACTAAACTGCGACACCGCGAACAAGTTAACTTAAAAAGTTTAAATGTGGGTATTTCAAAAATTTGACGTGATAAAAATATGACACATTATTTTGTAGTGAGGAGCTCGTGGCTAAATAATCACAGCCGCACAGGCCGATCTACCGGGTTAAGCCGCGCTTGCCGAGGTTGGTCTGTGGATGGGTGACCATTTGACATAGCGAGTTTCCTCCGTGCCTCGGAAAGCACGTAAAGCCGTTGGTCCCGGCTGTCATTTGTAGATCTTTGACAGTCGTTAATGTTAGTCAGAAGCTCTAAAGTCTGACAACCAGTCCTACCATGGGGTATCGTATTACCCAGTTACTGGGTTGTGGAGGTCCGACAGGCAGTCGCTCCATGTAAAATACTGATATCCAGCTGAATCTGGTTCGACTGGAAGCCGACCCCAATATAATTGGGAAAAGGCTAGGCAGATGATGACATTATTTTTTGTAGTAATGGGATGGGTAGAAAACATATCCAATATAAATTATCTTTGGGTAAAAGAAAAACTTTTTTTTTGTAAACTAGTGTAATTGGATTATACTGAGATAGTGAGGCCATGAAGGAAATAGGGGGAAGAACTGGATAAGTTTCTATCAGACCTAGAAGGAGGATACTTAGATTTGCGAGAAGTTGAAGGCCATTGTTAAAAATTGGAACATAGCAGGCTAGGATAACATTCTTAGTATTAGGCATATACTGTGGTCTACTCGTTGGTACCCTTCGTTTGACAATGTTCATTATTATATTGCCTGTACAAAAAATTCTACCACACACAAACAATATATCGTGGGGTTACTGCAAATACCAAATAACTCGAAATTTTGGCAAAATGAGTTAAATTATACAACTACTTTCCAAATTCTATCCTCTATAAACTGGTAAAACACGCTGATTCGCTCCAGTAACTCGCTCCAGTATCTCGATCCAGTAACACGCTCTCTGGTTTCAGCAACTGCTCGCTCCAGTAACTCGCTCTAGTAAGTCGCTGCAGTTCGCACCAACTCGCTCACTCGCCCCAGTAACTCGCTCAGCGCACCCAGTAACTCGCTCAGCGCACCCAGTAACTCGCTCAGCACACCCAGTAACTCGCTCAGTCTACCCAGTAACTCGTTCACTCACCCCAGTTACTCGCTCAGCTACCCAGTAACTCGCTCACTCGCTCCGTTAAATCGCTCAGTCTACCCAGTAACTCGCTCCCTCGCCCCAGTACCTCAATCAGTCTACCCAGTAACTCGCTCACTCAACCCAGTATCTCGCTCCCTCGCCCCAGTAACACGCTGTCTACCCAGTTACTCGCTCAGTCTATCCAGTAAGTCGCTCAGTCTACCCGGTAAACCACTCACACGCCCCAGTAACCCGCTCACTCGCCCCAGTAACTCGCTCAGCACATCCCAGTAACTCGCTCAGCACACCAAGTAACTCGCTCACTCACCACAGTAACTCGCTCAGTCTACCCAGTAACTCGCTCAGCACACCCAGTAACTCGCTCAGCATACCCAGTAACTCGCTCACTCGCCCCAGTAACTCGCTCACTCGCCCCAGTAACTCGCTCAGGACACACAGTAACTCGCTCAGCACACCCAGTAACTCGATCAGTACACCCAGTAACTCGCTCAGCACACCCAGTAACTCGCCAACTCGCCCCAGTAACTCGCTCACTCACCACAGTAACTCGCTCAGTCTACACAGTTACTCGCTCACTCGCCCCTGTATCTCGCTCAGTACACCCAGTAACTCGCTCACTCTCCACAGTAACTCGCTCAGTCTACCCAGTAACTCGCTCAGCACACCCAGTAACTCGCTCATCATACCCAGTAACTCGCTCAGCACAACCAGTAACTCGCTCAGTCTAGCCAGTAACTCGCTCACTCGCCCCAGTAACTCGCTCAGGACACCCAGTAACTCGCTCAGCACACCCAGTAACTCGCTCAGCACACCCAGTAACTCGCTCAGCACACCCAGTAACTCGATCAGCACACCCTGTAACTCGCTCAGTCAACCGAGTAACTCGCTCACTCACCACAGTAACTCGCTCAGTCTACCCAGTAACTCGCTCACTCACTATAGTAACACGCTCAATCACCCCAGTAACTCGCTCGCTAGCCCCAGTTACTCGCTCAGTCTGCCCAGTAACTCGCTCACTCGCCCCAGTAACTCGCTCACCACACCCAGTAACTCGCTCAGTCTACCCAGTAACTCGCTCAGTCCACCCAGTAACTCGCTCAACATGCCCAGTAACTCGCTCAGCACACCCAGTAACTCGCTCAGTCTACCCAGTAACTCGCTCATTCCACCCAGTAACTCGCTCACTCACCCCAGTAACTCACTCAGTCCACCCAGTAACTCACTCAGCATGCCCAGTAACTCGCTCAGTCTACCCAGTAACTCGCTCAGTCCATCCAGTAACCCGCTAAGCATGCCCAGTAACTCGATCAGCACACCCAGTAACTCACTCGCCCACTCACCCCAGTAACTCACTCAGCACACCCAAAAACTCGCTCAGTCCATCCAGTAACTCGCTAAGCATGCCCAGTAACTCGATCAGCACACCCAGTAACTCGCTCAGTCTACCCAGTAACTCGCTCAGTCCATCCAGTAACTCGCTAAGCATGCCCAGTAACTCGATCAGCACACCCAGTAACTCGCCCACTTACCCCAGTAACTCACTCAGCACACCCAGTAACTCGCTCAGTATGCCCAGTAACTCGCTCAGCACACACAGTAACTCGCTCTGCACACCCAGTAACTCGCTCATCACACCCAGTAACTCGCTCACTCGCCCCTGTAACTCGCTCAGCACACCCTGTAACTCGCCCACTCGCCCCAGTAACTCGCTCCGCACACCCAGTAACTCGCTCACTCGCCCCTGTAACTCGCTCAGCACACCCTGTAACTCGCCCACTCGCCCCAGTAACTCGCTCCGCACACCCAGTAACTCGCTCAGCACACCCAGTAACTCGCTCAGCACACCCTGTTACTCGCTCAGTCAACCCAGTAACTCGCTCACTCACCACAGTAACTCGCTCAGTCTACCCAGTAACTCGCTCACTCACTATAGTAACACGCTCAATCACCCCAGTAACTCGCTCGCTAGCCCCAGTTACTCGCTCAGTCTGCCCAGTAACTCGCTCACTCGACCCAGTAACTCGCTCAGTACACCCTGTAACTCGCTCAGCACACCCAGTATTACAGGGGCGAGTGAGCGAGTTACTGAGTAGACTGAGCGAGTTACTGGGTGTGCTGAGCGAGTTACTGGGTGTTCTGAGCGAGTTACAGGGTCGGGTGAGCGAGTTACTGAGTAGACTGAGCGAGTTACTGGGTGTGCTGAGCGAGTTACTGGGTCTTCTGAGCGAATTACTGGGTAGACTGAGCGAGTTACTGGGTGTGCTGAGAGAGTTACTGGGTGTGCTGAGCGAGTTACTGGGTGTACTGAGCTAGTTACTAGGTCTTCTGAGCGAGTTACTGGGTAGACTGAGCGAGTTACTGGGTGTGCTGAGCGAGTTACTGGGTGTGCTGAGCGAGTTACTGGGTGTACTGAGCGTGTTACTGGGGCGAGTGAGCGAGTTACTGGGTAGACTGAGCGAGTTACTGTGGTGAGTGAGCGAGTTGCTGGGTGTGCTGAGCGAGTTACTGGGGCGAGTGAGCGAGTTACTGGGTGGACTGATCGAGTTACTGACTAAATGTCAAACATCCCGTTTAAGTACACCGAGAGGTGTAAAATTATACCAATTAAAATTTAATCTTTGTTATTAAGCCATAGGAGTTATAAAATAATTAGAATTACGGGGCGACATCGTCATTGTTGACCGAGTCCCCTTAAATAAAGAGAAAAAAAAAAAAAAAAATTTAATCTGCCCCGATCGTCCGCTGCACAGTATTTTATTTTATCTCAAAATGACCACCTCCCTGATTATTGGTGAATCAGATAGAGCTTTTTATTCTAATTGCAAGAGTAAAACTCCCACGAATCCATTGTAACTAGTTTAGGAGATATCCAGGGGTAAAACTTTTTACCCATATTTTGAAAAAAATAATAAAAAAATATTTAAAAAATTATTTCATCTAAAGTTTACCAGTTATTTTATTTTTGTAACTACATTTTAAAAGATCTTGTTTTTATCTATATTACGAGTCCTTTATGGCTGCTCTAGACCTTGTAGGAACCGAGAAATCAGCGATTTTGTAATTTTCGTTTTTATTTTTTTTTTGCCGATTTTCCTCAATATTAGAATCTGCAATTTGCTTTAAAATAGAGCTAATAAAGGAGACTACCAACACTAAAAAAAACAACAATTAATTCCGTGGAACTTCGGAAATATTAAGATTTACCCGAACTTACCCGAACCCGGGGTAATTACCCGCAAATTTTTAGTGTGGTAATTTTTTTAAATTAACTTATGTTGTTGGGTACATCTACGAGAACTGCTTGTATTTGTGTTTTTAGTTAGTTATACAACTAATTTTGTCCAGTGATAGGTAATACGGTGCCGGAAGGAGTCCACCCTCGAAAGGCAATCGCTGAAAGCCGTACATGCATATTACTCTGGAGGGTACGGGGGTGAGGCACTATAGAGCCGTCAAAGACTCATAGTGCCACTTTGCCTCAGCACAGCTTGACCCACCGTGCTGAGGGATGTCACTCCGAGCTCCGATCGCATGACTTAATGCAAGGACATGAGGGCGCCAACCCTCATGTTAGTCGGCGAGTGGCAAGTGAAGCTACGGATTGCGCCGTAGCCGGTCCTTCACATGCTCCGGAAGAGACCGCAAGTATACGAGGAGTACACCAAGGTCCAGATCCTCCATTATCAAGATTACATGCTTTTAATATTTTTATTAAAGAGAGTAAAACAATAAATGGACGGTTGGGTAGGAAACGGTTCTAACTAAATCCGAAAGGGTATGTTTGATGTCATTAACTCTTTCAAAATATTTGAATTCTCCGCTCTCCAATGGTCAAGAGGAAAAATTTGCTATGGCTATAGGATTATTTATTTGTAAAGCAGAACAAAAATTCAAGAGTTGTAAAAGCAACTTCTCCTATTTCGTCAAAAAGAACAAAGACTGGTTAAACAGCATTGGAGAGCGGAGAATTTTTTTAGATCCGTTGAAATTTAGTTAGATCCGTTGGCCTACCCAACCGTCCATTTTTTTTGTACTCTCTTCAATAAAAATATTAAAAGCATGTAATCTTGTTAATGGAGGATCTGGGCCTTGGTGTACTCCTCGTATACTTGCGGTCTCTTCCGGAGCATGTGAAGGACCGGCTACGGCGCAATCCGTAGCTTCACTTGCCACTCGCCGACTAACATGAGGGTTGGCGCCCTCATGTCCTTGCATTAAGTCATGCGATCGGAGCTCGGAGTGACATCCCTCAGCACGGTGGGTCAAGCTGTGCTGAGGCAAAGTGGCACTATGAGTCTTTGACGGCTCCATAGTGCCTCACCCCCGTACCCTCCAGAGTAATATGCATGTACGGCTTTCAGCGATTGCCTTTCGAGGGTGGACTCCTTCCGGCACCGTATTACCTATCACTGGACAAAATTAGTTGTATAACTAACTAAAAACACAGATACAAGCAGTTCTCGTAGATGTACCCAACAACATAAGTTAATTTAAAAAAATTACCACACTAAAAATTTGCGGGTAATTATCCCGGGTTCGGGTAAGTTCGGGTAAATCTTAATATTTCCGAAGTTCCACGGAATTAATTGTTGTTTTTTTTAGTGTTGGTAGTCTCCTTTATTAGCTCTATTTTAAAGCAAATTGCAGATTCTAATATTGAGGAAAATCGGCAAAAAAAAATAAAAACGAAAATTACAAAATCGCTGATTTCTCGGTTCCTACAAGGTCTAGAGCAGCCATAAAGGACTCGTAATATAGATAAAAACAAGATCTTTTAAAATGTAGTTACAAAAATAAAATAACTGGTAAACTTTAGATGAAATAATTTTTTAAATATTTTTTTATTATTTTTTTCAAAATATGGGTAAAAAGTTTTACCCCTGGATATCTCCTAAACTAGTTACAATGGATTCGTGGGAGTTTTACTCTTGCAATTAGAATAAAAAGCTCTATCTGATTCACCAATAATCAGGGAGGTGGTCATTTTGAGATAAAATAAAATACTGTGCGCTGGGGTGCGTTTAAACCTTCCAGCGATGTTTCGCCGGAAAAAAATTAAACTAGCGAGGGATCGCTGAACGGAGTCATATCTTTTTGTCAATGTTAGCTGTCAAATTCAATTGACAGCTCAGTTTATTGAACAAATAATCAAATGGCCGGTGTATTATAATGGTGAACGCACATTTAGCCGCACCGCAGTCTCCGCAGTCTGTTCTCTTACCGAATTCTTTGAATGGGGATGGCAACTCAAAGCTAATCGTAGATGGCGCTGCGATAGTTGGTCCCCACGTCTACCTTGTACAAAAAAACAAACAAGATTATTTGTTATAAAAATTGAGTATAAATACAAAACAAATATGGAAAATTATTCGTCCATGCAAGTACTATATACTAAAAGAAGAATTAAGACGCCGCGGCGCATCTACAAGAGGAAAAAAGTGATTTAATTGAGTGGTTATACATTTGATTTTACCGTAATAAATCCACAAATACTTGTAGTTGAGGTTTCAATTTTGAGTTTAGGTATGTTTTACCTGTCCTCTCCTTTATCAAGAATATAATGCTGGTTTTGACTTTCTATTTTGATAAAATATCATAATGTTTTAAGTCAGTAATTTTAACCTTTTTTTCTATTTAGATTCGAGAAATATCACAATATATTTAATTTCTTAACACCACAACTATTACAAAACTCGTTCCAGGTGATAATTCTTCGATTTTCGAGCGATGCAATACTGGTACATAACCTCCAAAAGAAAAGTAGATATTATTTTGAAAAGTGTATTCCATCATTTTTACAGCTTATTACACAACATCTAGTCATTTTACATCAATAAATGGTTTTTTTTCTGAAAATTCCTTTGATTTTACAGTTCTTTGGGGACCAAACTGTCATTTTCACTTTGACACTTGCCTTCCCCATTTGCGATGCGGTGTGCGAGGGATCATAGAACTTCATACAAAGAATTGGGTAAGAGAACAGACTGCGGAGACTGCGGTGCGGCTAAATGTGCGTTCACCATAAATCCATAATCCAAAAATAATATTCACTCTCTAAAATAAAAATAATATTCGTTTTTACGGCAAGAATCGAGCAAAATAACAAAACTTAATGTCAATCTGACAGCAGGATAAAATTTTGCGTGGTAAAAAGGTCGCAAAAATTTATTCCTTTCAGTAAAAACATAGACCAGCGGACGACCGTAAACGGGGCAGATTAAATTTTAATTGGTATCATTTTTCACCTCTCGGTGTGCTTGAACGGGGTGTTTGACATTTAGTCAGTATAAATTTAAACTGGATAAAGGATTTAAACGCAGCCCTGGTCCAACATTTTTTTTAGACCACGCAAAATTTTATCCTCCTGTCAGATTGACATTAAGTTTTGTTGTTTTTATTCGATTCGTACCGTAAAAACGAATATTATTTTTACTTTATAAACACGGCCACCATGGCCTATTGTGAAGAGGAGGCTTTAAACTAGAGAGGGTTCGCTGAACGAAGTTATATACAGGGTGGAATTTTGTAATGCCACCTTTTTTTTTTTTTTTTTTTTAGCGTGGTAAAATCATCAAATGAGTCCTCCAACCCCGGGCAGGGCGGGAGGGACTGTCAGACTTCTACTGACTAAAATCCACGGTGTCCTTCATAGCCTGTTACGTTCCGGGGTTACGGTAAGGGAATAATCCCGCGACCCCGGCAGGCTTTGGCCCTCTGAGAGGGGGGCCCCGTCATTATGCTGACGCTCTTTGAGGCGCGCGTGGGACACAACGCGCCGTCGACCCGGGCATGGTCCTTGGTCGGACAGCGAGTTGCCCTTTACTCGCTGCCCGCATGCCCGCGCCTACGGTGGCCGGAGATCGTCGCGCGACGTCCGTCGCCGTGGGCGTCCTACACCGCGGTTGGGGCGGAGGGAGGACTCTGTCCTCTCTCGCTCGCGGCGCGCCTCCTTTGTAATGCCACCTGGAGGGAAAGTACTCTTAATACTGCCGATAGAAAATTTTACTCAAAGAAAACATTCCTTTATTTTTGATTAGAAAGCAAACTGCATTCAAAGATTTTCGAAAATTCTCTTCTCCCACCCGGGAATCGAACCGGCTAAAATCTGAAAAAATTATACCCTGTACTTTTATTGCACCGATCGTTAGGGTCAATTATAACGATGAAATCTCTCTAACAAACATGATAAATCAAATGAAAGGAAAACCAGGAAATCTTAAATTAAAGCTCTCGTAACATGTAATATTATGGTTTCTTGGTCCATATCGGTGGAATTTTGTAATGCCACCTGGAGGGAAAGTACCCTTAATACTGCAGATAGAAAATTTTACTCAAAGGAAACATTCCTTTATTTTTGAATAGAAAGCAAACTGCATTCAAAGATTTTCGAAAATTCTCTTCCTCCACACCCGGGAAGTAAGCTTTTCAATTCAAAAATTCCACCCTGTATATTTGTCAATGTAAGCTGTCAAATTCAATTGACAGCTCAGTTTATTGAACAAAATTAAATAATCAATATGCCGGTGTATTATAATAAAATGCCATTAAAATAAAGTAAAGTGCCTCTTTTATTTCTTTTTACGGCTTAACCAGGGAAAGTTTTAAAATAAAGAAATGTATGTATGTATACATCTTTTTAGAATTCTTCAATAAATCAACCGCGAAAATTATTTTATTTTTTGTCGCAAAAATAACATTTTTTGTGACAGTAACGCTTATTTTCAGACAGCTTCATGAAATATTATGCTGAGATAAAATATTAATTAAATAATAATTTTTTTCATAAATAAAAAAAAGAGTTTGACGAACAGAAGTCGAGTTACGCGTTTCTTAACAGGAAAGGTGCGAAGATGCAAATAACTTTTTTTTTTGGCATTATTGGACTTATGCCATTTTCAAGTAAAAAAATCGGGGAAACACGAAATTAAATTGTGAACGGAACGGAAAGAATTACAATGCTTTATATACACTGGCTTACGTTCAGCGAACCCTCTCTAGTTTAAAGCCTCCTCTTCACAATCGGCCATGGTGTTCGTGTTTGCCGAACAGAAGGAGACGGCGCTAGAACAGAAAGCAAGATGCAAATATTTCTATCTCGATTCTTATTAGAGCGCCGTCTCCTTCTGTTCGGCAAACACGACCATCATGGCCGATTGTGAAGAGGAGGTTTTATTTTTATCCGGCCACAGATCCGGCGAAATACCGCCGGATAATTTAAACGCACCCTATGACCCCAACGCCTCAATAACTGTCAAAATTGCATCTGTCAAACTCACTTACTATTCATTCATATTCATTTAACTTATTAAGAACTTAATTACGGACTTGTTTCCTTTTGTCTCAAAATAAAACCTTTGCATCTAATAAAAAATATGGCAGACGAGTTATTATTGTTTGAATTCCTTGAGAGTGATAATACACAAGAAAAAAATGAAGCAAAGTTACAAAGAAGACGGCTTAGAGATCATAGTGATCCCTTTGCTATAAGCGATTTACAGTTTATTATGCGATATAGGCTTAGTAAACAATTGGTTCACGATTTGTGTGATGATTTAAGACCGCATGTAGCTGCGACCTTAAAAGCATCTGATTTATCACTTGAGAGAAAAGTTAGTACTACTCAATTCTTATTTTAATAATTTATGATGATAAGTTTTAACCAGACAAGTTTTCTTTTAATCATTAAGTAAGTATGTATACCTACTATATCTTTTGTAGGTAAGTACCTATATTTTATTACTTAAATAAATTTGAACAGTTAATATTATTTTTGCAGGTTTTAATTGCATTATCTTTTTATGCAACGGGGAGTTACCAACGGCCCGTTGGTGATATATCTGGTCACTCTGTAGCTCAATCTACAGTGTCAGTAGTATTAAAACAGATAACTGAATTGTTAAACAAGCCTCATATGAGGGCTAAATACATAAAATTTCCAAGAACTTCTGAAGAGAGAAATGCCAACACAGTACGGTGGGTGCTATTTTTTGTTTGTTCCTGTGTATGTTTAAAAGTTATTGATACTAGTAGCTTTCGCTTGTGTGGGATCTACTCTTTGTTTTTCTTTCTATCCCAGACAGACCGTGTGTGCCTTTCATGAAGATCCAGCGACAAACACAAACTTTCGCTTAAATACTATTAGTAGGGTTTATAATAATGAAGCCAAATAAGGGACTTAAATATAAATTACCAATGTATTTACACTACTTTTAATCTCTATCCATGATCTCTATTATATTTGTTGTAATGATAAAAATCTAATAATTTAGTAAGAAATTATTTTTATTTATAGGTTCTTTAATAAGTTTCAAATGCCAGGAGTATTGGGCTGCATTGGTTGCACACATGTTGCCATAGTACGCCCGGGGGAAAACCCGGAGAGGTACTATTGTAGAAAACAGTATCACTCCCTAAATGTTCAACTTGTAAGTATCATTATTTAATTAAATTCACTGTTTTACATAATTTATTCATTTTTTTTTTTTTTTTTTATTAACCTATATTGTCCCACTGCTGGGCAAAGGTCTCCCCCATAACCTTCCACTCTTCCCTTTATTCATATTTATTATAAATTTATTTCAATACAAACTACATAATGTTTAAGCAATTGCCAGCTGAATATGTTCTTGTTTCAAGCCGCTTCTTTAATTTCTTTGGTAATAATCTGAAACAATTTCAATTTTAGATTTGTAATGCAGATATGCAAATTTTAAGTGTGGATGCTAGCTTTGGTGGAGAAACTGATGACTCCTTTATCTGGGAAAACCATCCTGTAAAACAGCACATGGAGCTTATTAGCCAAAATGAAGCAATTTGGTTACTTGGTATGAATTTTTTTACCCGACTGCGCCAGAAGGAGGGTTATGTTTTTTATGAACATAAGTTAGAATACTCTAATAATACATCTCAATGCTTGAAAGGGAAAAATTAAAAAGCAACATGTAGCCTATACATGTCGCTTGGTAATTTTTCCCTTTCAATCTCGATCTGTTACATCAAGTTACATGTATGTATCTGTCAGTTTATGCATTTAAAAAATATTAACCATGTCGGTGTTTTCTTTCTAGGTGATTCAGGGTATCCTTTAAGAAAGTACATGATGACTCCAGTAACTGATGCCGCCCCGGAAACTCCAAAAGCTCACTATACTAGTGTTCACGTCCGTACAAGGAATGTTGTTGAAAGGACAATAGTTCTCCTTAAAGCTAGATTCCGGTGTTTACTTGTACACAAAGTACTGCATTATTCCCCAGCTGTTGCAGGGTCTATTGTCAATGCTTGTGTAATATTACACAATATTTGCAATCACGCGAATGTCACTGCACCAGTACTGACTGATGAAGAATTAATTTTAGAGAGTTCAAGACAGATAAATACACACCTCGAAAATCAGCCTTCTTACTCTCCCTCCGACGGCAATCTAGATATGAGTGAAGGTTTAGCAGTGAGGCGCTCCCTCATCTCCCATCTCTGGTCTTCTCGATCCTGAGCCTACTAGAGTTATCCTGATCCTGGAGATGATTTTATATTTATTTTAATAACTATAAGAACATTGTTTTCTTTTCTTTAGAAAATGATTATAAGACTGCGCAATTAGTTTTAATTTAATATTAATGCAGATTTTGGTTATTTTATTTAAAGTAGGCTATTATTATTGTACAAAATGGATGGGATGACTATTTGCATGAAGAATTGTCATTGTTTGAGTGTATTCATTGTGCAAATTGAAACCAAATTCCACCAGGACGAAGTCTGGCAAAAACACTATTGAATGCTTTAATTTTAGATACTTGTTAAAAACTTTTAATATTTTGTTAATAAAACAATATTAAAATATTCTGTACTTACTTTTTTTATTGGGACAAACCCACCACACTATTCCCAACCACTGCAGCTCCTGAAAGCCAGAATCAACAGTGGCAACCACCAAAAAAGCGCCAAGACAATGAACTCGACGTGTCCCGAGGAATGAAGTACTTGCCAACAGCCGACGGCATTCTATTTAGCGTCTGTAGCATCTCCCGCCACGCTTCTGCAATTTGCCTTCCCAATGTCAATCTCTCCCACGATACCTCAAATCTTTGCCTGGCTATCATCTGACACATGGCTTGACGTCTGCCAGGCCGACGAGACGTTGCACTTTTCATGGACTGTGAGCCATGGGGGTAGAGATCGTTGTGATGCAGGCTAATCCTGCTGCTCTAACGTCAGCTCTTCTTCCTTCTGCTACTGCACAGGCATCTCTACCTAGAGGACTTTTCTTTTTCTCTTTGTAGTATTAGGGTGCTCCCACATGTAACGACGCGGATTCGGATTTTTCCGTCGCCCTTTCTCTTTCTGTCGCTTAGAACTGCCATTTGCTAGACCGAGACAGAAAGCATAATGCGATCGCATGCGACGGAATCTTCAAGGCGGCCGCGTGCTATCGCATTGTCTCGGACTAGCAAATGGCATTTTTAAGCGACAGAAAGAGAAAGGGCGACGGAAAAATCCGAATCCGCGTCGTTAGATGTGGGAGCACCCTTATTATGCTGATAACTTTGCCCGATCGTAACTAACCAGAAGTTTGAACTTGTGTGTAGTACTTTCTACCAAAAATTCCTAGTTTGAATGGTGGCTACCATTCACACTCTAGGATTTTTTATATCTTGTAACGGTTAGCGGGTGGGTTGAATAAAAGAACCCACCAACGTTTACAATAAAATTTATTTAGGTCGTGGTTCACAGCCGTCACTTGGTATTTAATCGTTCCGTGGAAGTAGGCGCACTAAGTACTGTCCTGGCTTATCGCGTAGTGCAGAGACGCGATGGGCGAGGAGTTGTCCCGAGGTGAGAGAGACCCCAGGGACAGGATGGTGGATGCGCCGGCTGGTCAGCTGTGTGCGGCTAGGTGCTGTGTGTGCGCAGGCCTCGAACGTTCGGTAGCGTGAGTCAGCTGTCGAACTCAACGAACGTTGAGGATGGGTATTTCAAACCCCAATCTTGTTCCCTGGAATCAACGTCCAGCGGTAAATAAAAGGTCCACTGCAAATCCTCTCTGATGATGACCCCGTAGCGTAAGCGAAAGCCTAGGACGTAAAGCGCTTGAGGCGTTTGTGAGTTTGGTCAACATCAGAACGGAGTTTACATGGCAGGTACACAATATTAAATTAGCGTGAAGCATTATCACAATATTATTTATAGGCCTACGAGCGTATGGAACATTCGAGGCTTAACGGAATAAAAACCTAACAAAGAAAAATTAAGAACACAAAATAATAAGTCTGTAGGTAACTGCTCAATACAAAAAGATATAAACACAATAGCTAGCAGTTATAAAGGTTTTGGTTTGGCAAACTTACCCTTCACGGGGTTATTACACTTACACAGAATTTAAATAATATATATTAGGTATTTATTATTTGACTAAAAAAACTGTCTAAGTCTGGGACGAGTAAAATTAGATAGTCCTAATATAGTGAGGAACTACGTCTGCTACTACGTCCAGCGTTCGCGGTAATGTTTTCTGTCCCAGCTGATTGCTACAAAATGCCTCGCTCAAGGAGAAGGGGAATTGGACTTTGCACGCGTGAGAGTGAGACAGCATAAGCATTGCCACTCACTTATCCGCAGCTAGAACATTCCACAGTTCTGTCACTACAGAACTGTCAAATAACTGTTACTACCAGTTTAGAACTACCCACTTATAAATTACTTTTTGTCTTGACGTAATTCAAGAATATTTACTAGATACCTACAAATTTATATTACTGAACTATTTATAGTTTTGAAATGCAACGTTGGTAATCCACAACGTTACAATCTATAGAGTGAAAATGGCAGTATTGAAAAAAAAATGGTGTGTTCTTTCTTGTGTGTGACTAGGTATTTAATCTCTACAGTAAACGAATAAAATCACACTAGTTTGGTCTCGATAGTTTATTATTTACAAAAAATATTTACAGAAACTTAATGAAAAAAAAAACATCTCGTTATGAATTTACGGATAACAGAACTTAATTCTATTGACAATGTGCTCATTATAAAGTTATGAAAAAATACATTTTGTTCAAGTGACCCCATATAAGCCGCATTTTAAGGCATCTATAGCGAATTTATAGTTTAATTAATATTTATTTTACACTAGCTGACCCGGCGAACTCCGTACCGCCTGAGAAACGATTAAAAAAAAACCTTTTAAACCTTCCCTTGACTTTCCAAAATAATTCAAAACCAAAATCAGCCAAATCGGCCCAGCCGTTCTCGAGTTTTAATCAGAGTAACGAACAACAATTCATTTTTATTTATATAGATTATGAATGAATCAATTCACTTGTGAAGTACATGATCATACTATCACGACTCATCTCAACCGGTTTTTTTCTGAATACATCGGCTCCCAGCCTTCACGCTATGGAAAATAGTCGCCCATCCACAGATCTACCTGGTCAAGCGCGGCTTAACCTTGAAGATCGACGTGTGCTGCTGTTATTAGTTAGCCACGAGCTATAATCTCCAAATGGACAGATAGACAGCGAAGATTCTCAGTCAAATCAATTAAATCTTGTCACTGATAGCAATTTGTACTTTAGTGGCGCTCGCGCTTTTTGGTATGTTGCATAAAAAAATAGGTGTCTCTGTCATAATTATATTCCCCACAGACTATTAACATGAAGGTATAAATATTGCATGGTTAGAATAAGTTACTATATGTATGGAAGAAATCGCTAAAAATTCATTCTGCCAGCATTTTGTAATTTAATGGTCATCTTTACTATGAAAACCAAAAACTAATGCCCTAGCTTGATAGAAAGAACATGCGAGTCGTGGAGTCTGCCTAGCAGTGGGATAGTAATTACTTAATAAATTATTATTTTATTGTCGTTTAATAAATAATTTACGGTAATCGGTCACTTGATTATCTGGTAAGAACTTAAATGTCTGTATCTATTCTTAACGACTTTTTACTAAAGTCTAACATAATCATCACTTACTTGAAAAACAATTTACTAACAATGTTACTATAAAACTTAACTAATTTTAATTTTAGTCTTTGCTTTTAGTCCATGAACCGCTTTGCTAAATAAAGCGCATCGCTTGAAGCGGCTGACCGCTCAAAAAGTTGTGTAATCAATCAGAATGGATCTCATCTGCTACTTGTTGCCATTTCGCCACTAAATTTGATACTGTTTTGTGTTTCAGTCCCATTGATGCTGATATTTTAACCTGAAACAATAAAATTTCAGGTTAGACCTAGCTCAAACAACAGGTTGAGGAACGGGAGCGGCAGTCGGAGCGCATACTCAAATATTGCCACGCAAGCAATTTATTCAGCACATTATAATTATTCTCCCTTTTTTGGTAAAATTTACACACACAATATACCAATATACCTGCCGGGTCGCGGGGTAAAATAGTCCCGCGACCCGGCAGACATTTTATATTCTTTCTGGCCTATCTTTGCGTAGGATTGTTTTTGAAAACCAGCATTACGCTTTTAACCGCCAGATTTCATATCAATTGTCTTGTCCCCAGCGCCAGGCTACGAGTCGTTGAAATACAAGTTCCTCTCTTTCTGCTCCTTTTAAGCTCCGATTTGTAAAACATTATGGTGTACAATAATAGTACATTACTGCCGCGGCCTATAATGGCTACTTTGCTGGTCGCGCTGATGATGGCCGACAGCGCAGCCTAGCGCAGCTCCAGGCCGACACAGCGCGGTCAGCATGCACCACTTGATGGACGAGCTGAGATAAAGGCCGAGGCCGGAGGCCGAGGCCTTTACAGTGAGGACAGCAAGGGCTGCATGATGGCCAAGCTGGAAGGCCTAGAGCGTAGCTAGGCTAGCTCGAGGCAATCATAGCGTGACCAGCGAAGAGTCATAATGGGCCAAGTCTTGTATAGTGCTTTACTCAAAAATGCAATTACCTAACCTAAATAAAACCAGCAAGTGATTTAAATAAAATACATATAGGTATTAACTAGAAAATTAATTAAAATAACAATATGAAAAGTACAGTTACTAAAATTCAACACCGGGTTTCCGGGTTTCATATTACTTACTAATAGTTTGCGATAATTTTAATGCGGTGTTTGACTGTTAGGTATATTTTCTTCACTACTTAAAGCAAAAAAAAAAGTCACTAAATAAAAATTAAAATTTCGCTGAACCGCGCTTTTGTTACTTCTTTGTATTTTTTTTTTTAATATGGAATACAATCTTTTTGTGCCTACCTCTTTATATACAAACAGCTGTGTTTTAAATAAGATCTTTTTGCATTTGTTTTTTTTAAAACGTTGAAACGTCAAAATAGCGGCCGGCAATGTATTACCGACCTGTAGAGCGGCCAGCAAAAACATTACTGGCCGCTCCTTGAATACTCCGATAAAGGCGACTTTGCCTTGTAAAATAGTCCACATTCATGATTTTTAGTAAAAAGGTCTATTAGAGGAAATAGGATGAACAAAACACAAAACTAAAAAATCGTGAATATTTTCTATCGGATATATCCGACTCTGGCCCGAAAATATTTGTCGGATCTATTATTTTCGCCGTTGGCGGTTAAAAGGTTAACAAATAAAGCATATAAACTCACTTTAGGCTTCTTCTTAACAACTTTAGCTTCCTTTTCTTTTTCTTTGTCTCTGTCCTTCACATCTCTGTCTCGGTACTTGTCTTTGATCTCGATACGCTCGGGCGAGTTGCTGGCGGTGGGCGGACCGGACGTGTGCTTCTCAAGCTCTGCTATATCGCTGTAGAAGGCTGATAGTTCGTCACCGATCTCCTGTTTTGGTTCCACCTGTAAATAGATAGAAGTATTGATTGGTAAGACACTTGGAAAGTAGGAGCTACAAGAGTATCACATTTTTTTAAGTTTTTTATGAATATGATAATGATTTTTTCCTGTACCTTACATATACGTAAGTTTATTACAGTTTACACTGAGACACACTAACAGCCAGGAACAATTATTTTTAATTCGCCATAAAAATATTTTTTCCGTATGAGAATGAAATCATTGCGCCAACCGTGCAGTCAATTTTCCTTAGTTTACATCACTGTTAATAATGATAGTTATTTCTGCTAAGAAGTTATTAAAACGTCAAAGGCGAATACTTGAGTAGCCCCCGGCGGAGCTATTGGACAAACCTTAACAATGGGATGGCAACTTTGAATAAAACACGATTCTAAGTTCCTAAATATTATGATGTTAACACTCACATTAGGCAGTGGCGGCAGGTCATCACAGCCAGGCGGCGGCGGGTCCATCCAGGCGGGGGGAGGGGGGGTGCGGGCGCGGCCCCACGAGATGGCGGGGGGAGGGGGGGTGGCCGCGCCGCTCGACCACGAGGGGGCCAGCGGGGGAGGGGAGGGGAGCGACGCCGGCGGGGGGGGACTCGGCGGCAGTGGGGGAGCTAGCTCCTCCTGGAAAAATATCGTAAAAGTTTAACATTTTACCACCGAGATACAATAATCGTAATAGTTATCATTAAGATCCTTAACGATATTTATAAATTATATCAAAGAACCATATGGATCACGTCACGGTCTAGAACAGTTACCCTGTGATCAACATACACTAACTGCTCCAGCAGTAAGTGTATTTCTGGCGACTTCTTGACCGCACCGGCTTTCCGAAGCAGTTGGATGGACTACTCGATCGCTTCCGTGTCCGTACACACATGACATGTGCACGTATGTAAAAGAAGTCAAGTAGTAAGGCAGTTTATGTACTTGAACTAGAAGATATGAATCCTCCATACCTTAGCCTCAATCCCCGGATGCGGCGGCGTTGTACAAATCTCCATATCCGTGTGCTGAGTGGCGGGGTATTCCCACTGGACGAGACCGTCGGCCTCGCGTCTGTAGCAGTAGCGGCCCTCAGACCTGCGGTGCACAAACAGACCAGTAGAGGTAGGCGCCGTGGAGGGACGCAGTGGCCCGGTAGGTTTAGATGGCGTGGCGGACTTAAGTCCTTTCATATTCCCGCGATTACTTTATGCTAGAAGATGACGTGTTGCGCTGGCGCCGATCCCAAGTGGGATGGCAGGAAGACCGGGACTATCAATCAAAGTAACGTAGAAAGGACTACCTACTGAAGGCACACGGCACAGAATGGATTTAGTCAGTAAGAGACGGACAGTCTCTTCCGCTACAGTAGGGCGGGAGGACTCATAGGTTTTCAAACCCCTCAAAAAAGGGCACGAAGAAGATAGGCACATACTTGTTGATGATATCAAGTTGATAGTCAACTCCCGTAGAGGTCATCAGAGAGGCTGCCGAAAAGAAGTTTAAAGTCAGGGAGTTAAAGCCATTTTAGCCTGAATTTAAAATGATGAAGAAAAAATAATAAAAAATTTTAAAGATTGCCTAAAACAATTGAGTTGGAATATTTTTCTTATTCAAGTTTCCCGGAACAAAGTGATTCAGATCTTGAAAGAAAGAAGTGAAGATAGTCAAGAAGTGTACGATGACTTGTCAGCGGTAAAAATGAAGAAGCCATAGAAGACAGAATGAATATAAGTAAAAGACAATTTCATTAGCAGAATATCGAAAACTATAAGCGCCAATTTAACGTAATACTAGACTTAAGATCACCAAAACACCATCTAAAAGTATGGGGCAAACTTATCTATTGACAAAACAAAACCGTATACTTAAACCCGTGCTCCGGATTTGTGCCCGCCGAGAAATTAACGAAAAAACGAAAACAAAAAAAACATTTCAAAATGGCGGACACAAGGAATCCTCAAAATCCTTTACACGACGGTCTCGCCAGTCAGCGTTCTGGAAAAGACCAAAGCGTATTATTCTTGAAGTTATGTAAAATATCAGCAAAGAGTTTTGTTATCTCACCAACTCCTTTGATGTTGCGATGACTCCGACACACAGCGCCCACCAGTCTTCTGTCTTCTTCACACTTATAGCTAAGATGTTGCGTCTCTTTTTATTTATTTTTTCGGGATTACAAATTATTAAAGAAACTCAATGTTACATGTATTAATTATTTATTCTTAATTTATTATCACAGATGTATCATATCACAGCTGATGTTGCAAAATAAATACATTTTAATAATTGTGGTAATAAATATTGTGTGCACGAAATATCTACTTGATTAATGTTTCTTGAGAAATACTATATACAATCAAGTGAATAATGAGAACTAGTTTACAACTGGACTAGACAATAATATATTCGTAAGGAATTCTTACTTTCTGCAAATAAAAATTTCAAGGAAGATAAAGTTCAAGGTGATCGTCAGTCTTTCAGATAGTAAACACATTTTAATAACGTTTGCAGTCCACCCTTTCTCCATAAGCGAAGAGAGGGTCCTAGTATTCACTCATTAGAATGGGAATAGTCCAATCCCATAGAATGAACACTATTTAGACTGACCTGACTTGATCAAGATGACCCGATCAAGTCAAATCAGTCCAAAACGAAAAAGTCCAGAGTATTTGTTGGCATAATACTTATCGCAATCACCTTATATCGCCATATTTCACGGCGAAACCATATTTTACTGCAAATATTATGGAAAGACCTATTTTAGTCATAAACTAATATTCCGCCGTGAAATAAGCGACACATCTGGCCCTCCAAAACTTTCAAATTAGGCCTTATTTCAATTTCCAATGTAGTTATTAATCCTTCAGTTTTAGTCTCAACTAAATGTCATCACCAAAACTCAAGGTCATATCACAGAGCGTACAAATCCACAAACAGCAGATAGAGTCTGGTAGGTCCATAGAGTTCATTTAGTCCGTAGAGGTCGCACTATCAAGAACACTGAAGTTCCGAAAGTCTCAAAAGCGTAGACTCCACTATAAATAGCGCAGGTTTTAAAAGAGGGTCTTAGATGAACAAGGATTTATGAGTGCTAAAAAGATTTTACTCCAATATTAAGTCGGGCGACAGTCAAGATAAACGCTTTAAATGTCAAATAACTTGTTTAGCATATTGAGGAAAACAATACCATAACTCGGAATAATATTCAAGCCACTTTATGATAACTTTACTATTCGGAATATTAATTTGTGCAGCAAAGACATTCACAAAGTCAGTGTTTGCAATGGCGGTCAAATCAAATTGCAGCTCAAATGAGTGGGCATTTGCTTCTTATGTTGAGGGTAACCGGTGAAGACTTCTTAAAACTTTCCAAATCACTTTTGTGCAAATTTAATAAAAGCATGCACGCCAAAAGCAAGCCGTACAGCATTTTTTTTTTAAATTTAAATGCGATTTCTGAGGCTCGACTGTCACCAAAGCGCGTTTAGTTTAACCGATCGCCTTTAGTCGGGTAAATTGGACCGACCATTCATAAAGTCCGCGAGTTAGATCCTTGTCTAGCTAGTCCCCGGACGGACATGGGTCGTGTGTGGTGGTGCGCGCGCGCGTACCTCTGGAAGGCGGTGGTCCAGCCGGGCGGCGCGGCGCGCGCCTCGTGCGCAGCCAGCGAGCGCGCCGCGGACTGGGCCCAGCGCCGCCAGTAGCTGGGAGATACGGCGCCCGCGCGGAATGCTGATACCAGCGTCTGCACACACGAAAGGCACTTTGTTTAAAATGTGCCCCGAAAATGTCCTAGATCGGTCACTGTCGGGTCGCGGGACTACCGAATTACTGTAACCCCGGAACAAAAAAAGCTAGTGGGACACCGTGGATTTTAGTCAGTACAAGTCTGACAGTCCCTCCCGCTCTGCCCTGGGTGTGAGGACTCATTGATTTTATCGTAAAAAAGGAAAAAGATCCGTCAATGTCCATGAGAGGACCTTGCCTGATCTTCATTAGACGGTTTGGAAATAGGTATTACGAAAACACGGCTTGGACTGCGCGGTTTAAATTTTTAACGGACAGACTCATTTCAACACTTAAAACGTGTCGTGTAAGCGAATTACTTAAAAAGTTTTGCGATTCAAATGAGACTGCCAAAAAAAAACGTTTGGAATTTTTACTCAAATTGTGTTCAAAAGATTTTGAAATCACAAATTCTAGAGATGCATGCGCAGTTACATAAAGATGACAAAATTGTAAAATAAAGGTTATTCAAAATGATCAAACTAAAGTAGTTAATTGTTTATCTCATAATATTTTTGGCAGCATGACACAGTATAATTTCCATAAGTTGTTTAATTTCGGCACATGTGGCAGTGCTCATATTATATCAAGGTTAACCTGTATAAACAAATTATGTTCTAAAGAAACAGAGAATGCGTCAATTTTTACACAAACAGTTCTATGAACACAGCTAAATAAACATACAATACATTCAAATTAAGTTTAGAAGTGAAACACATACCTGCATTTGTATCAACATCTCCTGCACTGGAGTCAGCACACACGGCTGCAACTGATTCAAGTACTTCAGCTTGGCCTCCAACAGCTCCGTGAGATCATCCAAGTCTTCATCCTTCTTTTCTTCATTCAACGTCTCTCCTTTCGTAAACATTAAACCATTACCGTAGTTAATCGTATTCTTTGGACTTTCAACATCATCTTCCTCTTTAGTAAAGCCTAACCCAGTTCTCTCACTAGAAAAACCTTCAATGAACTGTGAATATTTTGTAGTATACGCTGGTTCCTCTCCTTTCTTGCGGTCTGTTAGTAACACGGAGTTGGATATTCTAAGCTTTTTCTTGCCAACATTTTCTCTTCTTTCTTCCGAGTCTAATAGGTATAAGTTGGCTCCTTTTTTCTCTGTTACGTCAACTTTTTTCTCTTCGTTTTCTACCTCCATAGCTAGAGGTGGAGTGGGTGGCACAGATGGTGGTGTTGCAGGGAGGTCATCTATTAGTTTAATACTTGGAAACAGAGGTTTTGGCTCAGGAGGCGGTGTGGCCTCCCCTCTCGGTGAGCTTTTAGCACTAATCGCGTCTTGCGACTTTTGTTCATCGAAAACATCAACATTTTTAACTTTTGGTAATTCTTTTTTCTCAATCTCTTCTAAAAGATTATCTATAGCGGTTTTTTGAGCCGAATCTTCACTTTGTTGTGAGCTTTTAAGGGCTTTAGGATTGTCTCCAATCATCATTCTTAATTCTTCTGGTAATTCGCCACCTAGTTTTTCCAGAATTTTGGCTTTGTCTTTTAGTTTTAAGAATAGCGCGCTTTCATCTTGACTATCTTCATCCTTTTCGGATTTTTTATCCTATATTATGAAAAATAAATAAATATAATGAGTACCTAATATGAAAATTCTTTCCTCTATGCGAGTTTTTATTTTATGTGTCTAAAATATTATAAATACCTCAGATTGAAAACTTTAACCCATCACATTGCTTGATAACATTCCAAAAGATTGAAAAATGCAATGATCTAATTCAAACTAGTGATATATTTTGTTTGTAACCACAAAATATGCCAGAAGTACATGACTTAGATCAATATGTACCTTGTGAAATCATCTACTGATAAGATATCAAATGAGATTATTTCAAAAGGTTGCGACAATGTAGGAAATTTAAAAAAATCTAGACACGCGAGAGCGTGGCCAGCTAAGTTATATATATCTCAAGCCATTGGATAGTTATTTTTGAGCATTTTCAGATGCAGATGATCATCATAGGTACTATTATAATAACATCAAAACAAATCTAAGATATTATAAGGCAAAACATTTTAAAGCGCATTGTCTCGGGTATAATTTGAAGTGCAGATTTATCAGACTGTTTTGAAAAAGACTAAGATTTTGATTGAAGCAATTTACTGAGTGATTAGAAGCTAAAGAGACATTTAAAATTAAAAACTGCACATGCAGCACATTGCAACTTTGAGCAGCTTTTACTAAGAATAAACCCCTAAAGGTAACAGTTACAAGAAAAAAGCATAAAAAAACCTCACAGACATTTTAAGTTCTAGATTTTGATAAAAACAACAATGGAAACATGGTTCTTATGAAAGACTTACCTCTTTCACCGTTTCACTTTCAACTTTAACCCCAGGAGATTTAGATCCATTATTCATAATCTCGGGAGGTAGTTCAGGTCCTATTGGCACTGTATAATTGAGGGTGGGAGGTAACGCAGGTCCATACTCTATGGGTTTAGTTTTTGGTTTCTTGATGGGGACCGGTGTCTTGGGAAGAGGTGGAGCTGCAGGTTTTGTAGGAGTATCTGTTTCATCATTAGATTCAGAGTCCGAATTGTGGTAAGATGTTATTAGTTCGATTTTTCTGGAAAAAGGTAAGATTTAATGAGTTTGTTTTCATAGGAGAACATTCACGCTCCATACATTTTTGGGCCTTTTCCGAAAGTGCCGGCCAACGAAAAAAATTGGCACCTATGGGTAGTACTAGTCATTTGGAGCAATAGTTACTATGGCACAAAAGTTGTAGGATTGCACTCGGCCAAGTTATACAAGTTCGAAGATTCGTAATTTTCATACATTTTTTAATTTCTGAAAGTGCTCAGAAATACCAAATAATGATACGTATTGCTAGAACTAGGGACGTCAAGCAATTTAACATAAAATATCATCACGCCTGTAATCCCTGAAGGGTTGGGCAGAGGTGTTCCGAATTAAAATGAATAAAAATCTCTTAATTTTTTGTGAAAAGAAAAAAAAACATGTTAAAAATATATAAATCTACTGGTGGCTGGCTCCACCAGTGGCAGGGGCTGCCTTCAAGCTGTTACCCAATCTTGCGGGGCAAACGACGGACACTCTGTGTCCGTCGTCTGTGTCCGTCGTCTCCATAAGGGGGTGACCAAACAAGCTGATCGCACTGGGCATCATGGCTATTAGGGTGATCCACACATAATTGCTGGAGGGCTTCCGCTTCTAGATCACACGGTGGCAATCCGGAAAGGAGGCTGCCATTTCTTCTGCAGCAGTTATGACAGCGAAGGAGGAAGGAGGCACAACACATGAAGGAGAGGACACCCTCGAAATCTCAATCCAGCCGCGTACGGAGAGTAATGGGGAGTAAGGACGACAGCATATCGGGTTCCTCGCGCGCCTAAAGGAGCTTTCAGAGGCCCTTATAGAGCCAAACGCCTACCAGGTATCCTACCAAGTCATCGGACTATCTTAGTAGAACACCGTAGCACAGTTGATCCGGAGGTTTTACGCCGGTATCGTGCGGTCCATGGCCCTCTACAGGGCCCCTGTGTGGGCCCTGAGCATCCGGACGCGACCAATAAAGTTGGTCGCATGCCAGAGGGTCATGGCTATCCAGATGATCCGGGGATACCGCACGATCGCCGGTGAATCGGCCAACCTCCTTACCGGATTGCTGCCCTTGGATCTGGAGGCGACTGCCCTCCAGCGCGTCTATGAGTGGCGCGTGGAGGCGCAGCGCCAGGATGTAACCCCGCTGCCTCGAGAAGTCGAGGCGCGGCGGGAAGAGCTCCGGCACGATCTCAGGGCAGTATGGAGGGGACGACTGTCGCAACCGAGAACCGGGCACGCCGCAATCACGGCGATAAGTCCCCTCTTTGAGTAGTGACTGGAGAGACGTCACGGCGTCCTGACCTATCGGATGACGCAGGTCCTCACCGGACAATGAAGTTTCGGGATTTTCCAGTGTCTGATAGAGAAACGCCCGGGTGTCACCACTGCAAGAGTGCCCCGCTTGGGCAGAGCACCGACGTGTCCTCACGGTGGCGATAGGCGGAGACCTCTCGCGCCCGGCATTGGTTGCGGCCATGCTGCGGGGCGAGACGGAGTGGGAAGCGGTCGCCTCCTTCTGTGAAGCAGTAATGCTCGTGAAGGAGGAGGCGGGCCGCGAGCGAGAGAGGACAGCGTCCTCCCTCCGCCCCAACCGCAGTGGTAGGCGCCCGCGGCGTCGGTCGTCATCTCTCCGGCCACCGTAGGCGCGGGCATGCGGGCAGCGAGTAAGGGACAACTCGCTGCCCGACCATGGACCATGCCCGGGTTGACGGTGCGTTGTGTCCCACGCGCGGCTCAAAGAGCGTCAGCATAACGACGGGACCCCCTCTCAGACGGCCAAAGCCTGCCGGAGTCGCGAGATTATTTCCTTACCGTGACCCCGGAACATAACAGGCTACTGAAGGACGACGTGAATTTTAGTCAGTACAAGTCTGACAGTAGGGGGTGGGAGGACTCGTTTCATGATTTTACCACTCTAAAAAAAAAGGACAGTTAATGACTTTCTTAGCCAAACAACGTGGCTGATTCAGAAAGCAGTACTTTTAGTCAGGATTAGTTTTGTTAGAAGGTCGCTCTCGCAAGACCCCTACCACAGACAACGTTGATTCTGTTCCCGATGCTGGCCCCACCAGCAGATTTATATATTTTAACGTGTTTTTAATTCTTTTCACAAAAAATTAAGAGATTATTATTCATTTTTAATTCGGAACACCTCTGCCCAACCCTTCAGGGATTACAGGCGTGATGATATTTTATGTTAAATTGCTTGACGTCCCTAGTTCTAGCAATACGTATCATTATTTGGTGTTTCTGAGCACTTTCAGAAATTAAAAAATGTATGAAAATTACAAATCTTCGAACTTGTATAACTTGGCCGAGAGCAATCCTACAACTTTTGTGCCATAGTAACTATTGTTCCAAATGACTAGTACTACCCATAGGTGCCAATTTTTTTCGTTGGCCGACTTTCAGAAAAGGCCCAAAAAAATGATCTCCTTTGTGATTCAATATTTATGTTTTATTGTGTATACGACTCCCATTAACGAGAATATCAGCGCTAGTTTTCGCCATGAGGCAGATATTACAGCCTTGAGTAATCTATAATTCTACTTGTAAAAGTTTTTTGCCCTAGTAAAGTCATGAATAATGGTGGACTATAATAACCCTATCAGTTCACTGCTTAATTACGGTCAGTTCACACCGAGACGCGACGCGAAGCGACGTGACGCAACAATACTTCAAATTTGTATCTTTTCTTGTAGTAAACAAAGTCAGATTTTGAATCGCATCAAGCGGCGCCGCGATACGTCGCGCTGCGTTGCGAAAGGTGTATCTTTTGTTTTTTAAAACTCTATTGAAATGTGCGCGCAGCGTCACGTCTCGGTCTGAGCTGACCCTTAAGATGTAAGTGAATATAACGCACCCTCGATTTGGGCGTTCATTGGACAGCAATGGTCGCTGCTATGCTATGGAATGTGCACACATACAGTACTTTTATCGTTATTGTTTTGAGACTGGAATTCTAGCACCATACTTTTAAAATAACTTAACCAATACTTACTCCTCCTCATCATCACTGTGTCCCCGTTTCTTACTGAATCCCGTTCTTTTCTCCTTAGACCCATTGCTTTTTGTTATCTTTTCAGACTTCTTTGGAGGCGGAGTCGGCTCTATACTCCTGGAAGACTTAGTTATGACTCTGTTGTTCACCGAGTTTTGTTTCTCTGCTAATGCTTGCTGGTACAGCTGCCATTCTTCTGCTGACACTTCTGCTGTACCTGTTTAGTTGAATGGTTTCGTAAGAAACATTAATAATTTAAAAACCTATCCAAAACATAACTATGAGAACCAGAGAAATAATGTTGATCAAAACTGCATTAGCTAGATAAACACTGAAAGGCTTCGTCATCCCACCTTTTTTTTTTGTAGAAACTTGAAGTGTTTAGCAAGTTATTGTAGTTTTTGTAGCCTTCACCCAGCTTTTGCACTTCAAAGAATGTGAAAAACAAGTCAAGTAATGTTACATACCATTTGTCAAAGAACAAATTCGCTTATGGTCTCACGACCAATTGCAAATAAAAAATGAAAAAATAAAAGTAATGTTACAACTTTACTGTTAATTAAATAAATACCATAATCCATCTATATAAAGAACACTTTGTCATTGCAACTATTGTACCTGAAACATGTAACTGCTGCTGAGCTAACTTGAGTGCTAGTAAGTATTCAGGTGGTGCTTCCCACGTCACAGCATTAGTTTGTTGGTTCCAGTAGTACGTGAAACCACTGCCCTCATCGTAACACGCTGACCAAGCTGTGGAAAGAAAACATTGATTGAGGATCAAAGTTAACGTCATTATCATATTTTCGTAAAAGATTTTTTTTTCAAGAGAAATTAATGAGCATGAAAAGCATCATATTTTGAAATTCTACTTCAAAACCATTAACATTCTGCAGTGATAAAATACCTACCATGAGCTAAACAAGAATAGTTGTAACTTGATTGTTTTTAATTGCCCTAACACAAACAATCTATTGAAGTGTTATTTTTCCTCGTAGCATTCTCAAGGATAAGTTAGTAATTTATTCATAACAACTTCAATCAAACCTAATTTACATAATAATTATTACCATAAATCATGAGCAATAAACAGATCATATTTTCACAGGTATTGAAATCCTACACAATTTATTACGTTTTTCATTGGTAAAAATAGTTCTAGATCAAATAAAATGAAGTTTTAAAACTGCATATTCTGTATATTCTGTATTTCCGTATTTTAAACTAAGAACATCAATAAATAAACAGAGAAAGGTCAATGGCCGCTATTGCCATGCTAAACACAACAACAAAAGTGGAAAAAAACTTACGGCAATGGGGTATTGGAGCTGGGTGAACTGCGCCAGATGCATTCGCTGCAGCTGATAAATTATGTCCTGGTAAAAGTGCCATTTGTCCTGGTAAAGGTGCCATATGAGCTCTCCTCGAATCTGGCTCTGGCGGTAAAGGCGGGGCACGCGCCTCATCATCAGAATCTTCATCAGAATCGCCGTAATTAGCTAACAAACCAGCCAGCGGATTCGCTTTACTCATAGCGAAAAACAACCAAAGTTCAGACCACAGCAAAATACCTGTTTTCTCTATGGAATGAATTACACTAGCACTAATAAATATTTTCTACTTTACTATACGTCTGAATAAAAAATTAAAATTATTTTAAAATAAAAAACACGTTCACACAATTTGCACGTTTGACACTTTAAGACCATCGACAATTCGACATTTTCCATTTTTCGCATTTCATTAATCGCCATTTTGTTTTGGCCATAGACACAGAGAATATGAAAAAGTCAATGAAAGTGTTCAACACATAATTATAATTTAATAACTTTAACTTACACTTTAATTAGATATTTTACAAAAACTATGTAACCAAACTATTTCTTTCTTTTATTAGCGGATTCAAAATAAATGCTAAAATAACGCCATCTGTCGACATAAACAGTGGACACAATCTTTGGACACACACATATTCCTATAGATGACGCTACGGGGCACGTCAGTTGGTAATTTAGACCGAAATCAAATATTTTTATTTTATTTTATGACGTTGTCGACGTTTTTTAAATGTGCCCCATTTAAAAAACGTCGACAACAGGTGCTCGGGTCGGGTTGGTCGATTCCATGGAGCAGAACCGGCAAACTCCTATGGTAACTCTTTTAAAATAAAGTATGGTAGGTATGGTTTTACAAACTGAATATTGTTACAATTCTGTATTTTTTGTGAGACCACAAAAATCTAGTCACAAACAGGGACCGAAAACCTTTATAAATTACGGTACCGGTATCGAAGAATTTTGGTTATTTTTCAGATTTAGGTAACCGCTATCTGGGTAACCAGACCGAAGAAAAATGTAGCCTCTATTCAGGTTACCGTTTTAATACCGGTTAACTAAAGATAACGACTCTGTCACACACACATGCGATGCGCGCCCTGTGACTATTGCCGACGGCACGTTTGAAGTGTGCAAGATAGGGGTAATTTTTATTTCGGTAACCGGTATTAATACTGGTTATGTATTCACTTTTAATAATAAAGGTTATCTTTAAAATTACCTGTAAAAGAAAAAAAGGTTGTTACCGAAAATATACCCGTATTGATCATACCGGTTTCGGTCCCTGGTCACAAACAGCTATACTGCTGGAATGAGTTCGATTCCTAGGTCGGGCAATTTTAAAAGTGTTTTCGTACATTGGTTAGTGTTTTGTAGCACAAGCCTCTTTGGTTAAATTAATCATCCACACCAGACTTCCTACACATAAGTAGGATGCTCCTGTAAGTAATAAAACAAAATTAATAATAATAAGATAACGATAAGAACTGGCAACACTGAAGTAAACATCAGATACAAACAATTTTTTTCATTTTTTCTGCATTTCCTACTATATCACGTATAAAATCAAATAAAATTCAAGGATCTAAACAACAAAAACATATGTAAAAAACAGTAATTGTGAATAACTGCCTGAAAAACTGTAAATATAATGCTACGTTTACACGCTCGCGTTCAACTCTACATTCAACGTGCACATTCACATTCACGAGCGTGTAAACGGTACGCCCGAGCCCGTGAACGCGCCTGTGAACGTGAATGCCGCGAATCGGGCAAGTGTCGGTTTTTTGGCAAAGTTCAAGGATGAATGTGCGGGCGCCCGGTGACTGTTTAAACGCGCGCTCGCACGCGGCTGCATGCCGCGCAGCCCGTCAGGCAGCCCGCCGGGCTGCACGGCGCGCGTGTAAACGTAGCATTAGAATGAAGAAAAAAATCAAATTATGACACCAAATGACAAATGTCACAACGATTTACGATGAATGATAAATGGAAAATATGCAACAATATTTGTAAAGGATGTTAACCAGAGCCAGAGCAAGACTTAACACACGCCCACCACCTCCGGAGTCGTCGCTCAGCTCCGCCTCGCCGCCGCCGGACCCCGGATCACCTGCGTCACCGGCAGCGGCAGTTGCGTCGAGCTCGAGCGACGAATATTTCTCCCCGCCGACGTCGCCAACACCTGTACGTCGGCAGGGGAGAGGCCGGCCACCGAAGAGCCTGGGACTTAGGGGCCAACCGGCCCCGAGCCGGGTCCCCGCTGCCGGTGGTTGTGTGCAGCGCATGCGATGGACTCAGTCCATTAATGAGAATGTCATGCGCGCATACTACGGGTCTACAGAGGGGGGAACTAACCTCACTGCGTACCGTGTTAGGATGCTGTCTCTGTTCCAGGTACTTGAACCAACCCTAAACATCTCGGCCCAACGACTGTCGGATCAGGTGCGGGTCATCCAACGTAATCATATGTTGGACGACACCGCACTTGATAGGCTGCGCTCAGAGGTACTGAGCAACCGTACCATCTTATCTCCACCACCACCAACGGCGCCGGCGCCCGTGTCTGTACACAGAGTCCCGCCGCGCTCTGTTATTTCTGTTGTGGAGGAGGATGATGCGGTTGCCACAGTAAGTAGCCAGTGCAACGAACGAGTGAGGAGCGCACTGGAGGATGCGCTTTGTGAGTACCGCACAACCCCCATTACGCTTAGGCCCCGATTACCGCGGTTACCCATGCACAAAAAAATAGGGCGCTGGTGAGTGCCTTGAACTCGCTGCTTAAGAATCATTTCGAGAGCAGCGAGGATCTTGCCGATACACATTCGATCCTGTTTTGCGGGGCTGTTGCAGCATGTCGATTAGCTAATGTCAAGTTTCCGGACAGTGACGGAGCTAATCGACCAAAACCAGCTGTACCAGCCTGGCAGTGCAGGATTGAGCGTCGTATCGGCGAGGCCAGGGTACTCATCGGCAAACTATATTGCTTCAGGGAGGGAAATACACGACCACGTGTGATGCGCTTTGTGAGACGGGCATTCTCGGGGACTGATATCGGTCCTCAAGATTACATGTCCCGTGTCACAGAGCGCATCGACTTCCTGAAGCAAAAAGTTTGTGCATGGGCAAGCCGTATTCGGCGGTACAAGCGGCGGGTTGATCGATACTCACAGAATCGCATGTTCCAGCGCGATGAGAGGTGGGTATACAGAGCTTGGGAGCGGCCTGAACAAAACATGGCTGACTTGTGCCGCCCGGATGATAACGCTACGAGCACATTCTGGCGCAACATCTGGTCGGTACCTGTCAGTCATGCTGAGGCTGACTGGATGCGTGATGTCGAGCAAGTATGTGAAACTATTCCAGAAATGGAAAAAGTTGTTATAACGCCATTAGATATAGCCAAAGCAGTCCGTCCGTTACCGAATTGGAAATCACCGGGACCGGACAGACTGCATAACTTTTGGCTTAAATGGCTAACTAGTTCACATACTTGCCTGGCATCTCAATTCCAGTCATCCTTAGAGTCTGGGTCGCTACCCCAGTTTCTAACAACTGGTGTTACCCACCTGCTCCATAAATCGGGTAGTACCACGGAACCCAAGAACTATAGACCGATCACTTGTTTGTCAACGGTCTATAAACTTCTTACATCCATTTTGAGAGTGAAAATTAACACACATATTGAAAGTAACTCCATTATGTCTGCCTCTCAAAATGGATGTAGGAACGGGTCCCGTGGTACTAAGGAGCTACTCCTCATTGACATGGCCATTAGCCAACAGGTTCGTCGATCTCGCAGGGATTTGTCCACATGCTGGATAGATTATAAGAAGGCCTACGACTCGGTGCCACATACATGGCTCATGAGGGTGCTGGAGTTGTACAAGATAGATGCAACTCTACGCGCCTTCCTTGAGTCATGTATGGGGCAATGGAGAACGGTCCTTTGCTATCCAGGGTGTCGACAGATCCAGGCGATCGATGAACCTGTATGGATCAAGCGGGGAATATTCCAGGGCGACAGTTTGAGTCCACTTTGGTTCTGCTTAGCCCTGAATCCTCTAAGCACATTGCTGGAGGATTCAGGTCTGGGCTATCGGTTGAGGAGAGGTGGTCAGGTCATATCTCACCTTCTTTACATGGATGATCTGAAACTCTTTGCCCCCAACAAATTGCAACTGATGGAGCTACTAAAGGTAACTGAAACTTTTAGTAGCGCCATCAGGATGGAATTTGGTGTGGACAAATGTGCAGTCATGCATGTAAAGCGAGGGGAGATTATGGAATCTGAAGGGATTCAGCTTTCAGATTCCATACAACTTAGATCACTCTCCTCATCCGAAACCTACAAGTATTTGGGTATGTCGGAGGCGTTAGGCATTGATATACCGGACGTGAAACAATCGTTGAAGGAGCGCTTCTTTGGGCGCCTGAATAAGGTTTTAAACAGCCTTCTTTCAGGCGGAAACAAGGTGCGCGCCTTCAACGGTTGGGTCATGCCGGTGTTAATGTACTCTTTCGGCATACTCAAATGGACTCAAACTGAACTCGACGCCTTGGATAGGCGGGTCCGTACTCTGTTGACCGCAAACCGGATGCATCACCCACGTTCATCGGTAATGAGGCTGTACATCCCGCGGAAGTGCGGGGGTCGAGGCTTTTTAAATGCTAAGACCCTCCACAACCGCGAGGTGTGCAGTCTCAGAGAATATTTTTTGAAAATGGAAGTGGGTATGCATCGGGATGTGGTCACAGTGGACAAGGGACTCACCCCGCTATCCATGGCTAAAGAGAACTGGCACAAACCTGTGATACTCAGTACCGAGGACCGCAGGGAAGTATGGCAAAGCAAGGAGCTACACGGACGCTTCTACCGGGCTCTTCATGGGCCCGATGTAGATTTTCTAGCGTCCGTGTCCTGGCTACGTTTCGGTGACCTCTTCGGGGAAACTGAAGGTTTTGTCTGTGCGATTATGGACGAAGTTATCTTGACGAACAACTACCGGAGACATATTATAAAGGATGGGACGATTGACGTGTGTCGGGCATGCCATCGTCCAGGTGAATCCATCCGACATATTATCTCTGGTTGTTCTCGTCTTGCTAACGGCGAGTACTTGCACAGGCACAACCTAGTAGCCAGGATCATCCACCAGCAACTTGCGTTGAAATACAAACTTGTGGAATCTGAGGTACCGTATTACAGGTATGTGCCCGACCCAGTTCTCGAGAAAGACCATGTCACGTTGTACTGGGATCTGCCTATCATTACTGACAGGACTATTGTCGCCAATAAGCCTGACATAGTAGTGATAGACAGATCAGCGCGCCGCGCAATGATCGCGCTGGTCTGACGCGACCTAATATTACCCCCTTCGTCTTCACCCCAGTTGACCCGGGGGAGATCAAGAAGATTATCCTATCCATTAAGTCCAAAGCTGTTGGTTGTGACAATGTCAGTCGACGCATGATTGTGACGGTTCTCGACCAGCTCCTTCCTGCTATTTCCCACATCATTAACTTCTCTCTTTACTCCGGAGTTTTTCCTTCCATGTGGAGGAAAGCCCTTGTCCGCCCTTTGCCTAAAATCCCTAATCCTACTCTCCCTAGTCACTTTCGCCCAATTTCCATTCTCCCCTTTTTATCCAAAGTACTTGAAGCTTGTGTTCATAAGCAATTCTCCTACTTCATCTATCAAAACTCCCTCATTAGTCCACTCCAATCCGGATTCCGGCCTGGGCATAGTACCGGTACTGCTCTCCTCAAAGTGACTGACGATATAAGGCGCGGTATGGAAGATACTAAAGTTACGGTTTTAGTATTGATTGATTTTACCAATGCTTTTAATACCGTCAGTCATGATGTCCTTTTATCCATCCTGTCCTATCGCATGGTCTCTCACGAGGTTCTGGAATGGTTCTCGTCCTATCTTCAGGGGCGTCGGCAGTCAGTGCTTGCTGGTGATTTATCATCGAGCTGGCGTGATCTTGCAGCGGGCGTCCCTCAAGGCGGTATTTTATCTCCTCTTCTGTTCTCTGTTTTTATAGATCTAATTACAACCGAACTTCAGTGTGCGTATCATCTTTATGCTGATGACCTGCAACTCTACTGTCAGGCAGGTGTCGATAACTTATCTGATGCTATCGAGGACTTAAACCGGAATTTAGGTATAATCAGCGATTGGTCACATCGTTTTGGGGTGGCGGTTAATCCTAGTAAATGCCAGGCTATCATTATTGGAAGCCCTTATAGCTTGCGAAGGCTGAATGGTTTAACTGTACCGCCTGTTACTTTTGACGGGAAAATCATTCCGTTTGGGTCCGACGTCATGGATCTGGGTTTGCATGTTGACACCTGCCTTGACTGGCGTAAGCAGGTTGCTACTGTCAGTCAGCGGGTCACCGGAACGTTGCGGTCGCTATATCGCATGAAAAATATTCTTCCATCTCACATAAAGGCAATGCTTGTTCAATCCCTTATCTTTCCCATATTTGACTATGGTGATGTGTGTTACTATGACCTGAATGCAGATCTCCTCAATAAACTTGACCGACTTCTAAATAACTGTATTCGATTCGTTTTCAATCTCCGTAAGTATGATCATGTCTCTGCACATCGTTCTCTTTTAAAATGGTTGCCTATCAGACAGCGCAGAGCATTGAGGGCTTTGACGACTCTGCACTCTCTTTTGGAGAAACCTACCTCTCCTACTTACTTAACTCGTCATTTCCAATACTTATGCTCTGCGCATAGCAAAATTCTTCGTTCCTCCCATAATCGTCTTCTACGATGTCCCTCCCACCGCTCTGGTTTTCTTAAATCTTCTTTCTTGGTCCAGGCGGTCTTCCTTTGGAATGCGCTCCCTCTGAACATCAGGACGGTTACAAACAGGTTCACTTTTAAGGTTAAAGTGCGTGAACATCTACTCAAGAAGTTGGTATAGATTCGACTTAAATTACTTTGTTGTTGGAATCTTCCCTTCATGTATTTTTATCTCTATTTGATTTATAATATATTTTGTTGTATGTATGTATTTATGTATTTATTATAATATTTATATATTTTCATAATAAGTTTTCTTGCTGCACCTACTGTGTTTTTTTTCTCTGCATCACCCTAAGGTTGACTGGTAGAAAATGCCTAAGGCATTAAGTCCGCCTATGTACTCTGTGCATGAAGTTTTAATAAATAAATAAATAAATAATCGATGTTACCATCCCGCATGACGAGAACCTCGTGAAGGCAGAGAAAGATAAACAAATCAAATATCTCGATCTGGCGCGCGAGGTTGTCGACATGTGGAATGTGAGCTCGGCTATCATTGTGCCGATTGTCGTGACTGCCAATGGCCTGATGGCTAAGAGCCTCGACGAACACCTTTCGAGGCTCTCCTTAGGGGGTTGGATCAAGGGCCAGATTCAGAAGGCAGTACTTCTTGATACGGCCCGTATTGTGAGGAGGTTCCTGTCTCTGGAGCCCTAACCACCGGTAGCTTGGACCCCGCTCCCACACCGGTGGAACACTATTTTTTATATTTTTAAATGTTTTTAATTTTTTTTTTTTTTTTTAATAATATTTAAAAATGTAAAACAATATGTACAAAAAATGAATAAACGACATAATAATAATAATCTGTGGTCCGACGTCTGTCATGAGTGACGTAAAAATTTTTCTTCTCCAATTTTCTTACAACATTAATTGATTTTTCGTATAAACAGAATATAAAACGTGTGTATTCAACAATAAAAACAGAAATAAAAAAATCTTCATTATTGTGACAATGCAATATAGCGAAAATATAACGAAAAAAACGAAAATGAAACCATACTAATGTCACCATCACCCGAATGAAATGATTACAAGAAGCCGGACTAAACAGCAACAGGCACACCCACCATCTCCGGACTCGTCGCAGAGCTCCGCCTCGCAGCCGCCGGGACGCGCCTCACCCGAGTACGTCGTGTCTCCGGTCGCTGCAGCTGCGTCGAGCTCCAGCGACGAGTTTTTCTCCCCGCCGTCGTCACCGCCACCACCGCGACGACGAGGAAGAGGACGGCCACCAGCGGGCTTGGGACCTCGAGGCCAACAGGCCCCGAATAGGGTCCCCGCTGCCGGTGGAAATGTGTCGCGCATGCGATGGACCCAGTCCATGAATGAAAACGTCATGCGCGCATATTATGGGGCTACTGAGGGGGGAAGCAGCTTGACTGCGTACCGTGGTCGGATGCTCTCTCTGTTTCAGGTGCTTGAGCCAGGTATCAGCGTGTCGGCGCAACGACTTTCGGATCAGGTGCGGGTCATTCAGCGTAACTGTATGCTGGATGACACCGTACTTGATCGACTACGCTCGGATTCACGGAGTAACCGAGTTATTCCTGCTTCACCAATGATCGCGGTGCAGCAACAAAGTTCTTCCAGTATGCCACCGCGACCCGATCGCGATTGTGAAGAGGATCATGACGAAGTTATATCCGTGAGTACCCAGTGCAACGCACAATTGAGGAGCGCTTTGGAGAGTGCGTTCCGGGAGTACCGCTCCGTACCACCGGAACTTAGACCACGTTTACCTCGTTTGCCTATGCACAATAAAAACAAGGCGCTTATGTGTGCTCTAGACTCAGAACTGTCAAATTGTTTTGACAACAGTAAGGATCTTGCTGATACCCACTCAATCCTGTACTGTGCTGCTGTAGCGGCTTGTCGTGTAGCTCACGTCAAATTCCCTGACAGTGACAGAGCTACGCGACCAAAACCAGCAGCTCCAGCTTGGCAGTGCAGGATTGAGCGGCGTATCGGTGAGGCTAGAGCACTCATCGGCAAATTGCACTGCTTCAGGGAGGGTAATACTCGCCCTAGAGTGATGCGTTTTGTGAGGCGGGCGTTCACAGGAATCGATATCGATCCTCGTGATTATTTGGCCCGCGTCACAGAACGTATCGACTTCCTGAAGCAGAAGATTTGTGCATGGGCAAGCCGTATTCGTCGGTACAAGCGACGAGTGGAGCGGTACTCTTTGAATCGCACCTTCCAAAGTGACGAAAGGTGGGTCTATAGGGCTTGGGAGCGACCGGACCAAGGTGTGGCTGACTCGCCCCTGCCGGATGATGATGCCATGAGTTCATTCTGGCGCAGCATCTGGTCGGTGCCTGTCAGTCACACTGAGGGCGATTGGATCAGGGATGTTGAGCGAGCGTGTGATCACATTCCAGAAATGGGGGCTATCACCATCAGCCCCCAAGACGTAGCTTGTGCAGTCCATCTGTTGCCGAACTGGAAATCTCCAGGGCCGGATGGGCTGCACAACTTCTGGATTAAATGGTTCAAAAGATCACACGTTCGCTTGGCATCCCAGTTCCAATTAGCTTTAGAGTCAGGGTCGCTACCCCAATTCTTAACAACAGGAGTGACCCACCTGCTCTATAAATCAGGTAGTACTGCGGAACCCAAAAATTATAGACCGATCACTTGTCTACCAACGGTCTATAAGGTTCTTACATCCATTCTGAGAGCTAAAATCAATCAACATATTGTGACTAATTCCATCATGTCCGCTTCTCAGAATGGATGTAGGAACGGGTCTCGCGGTACTAAAGAGCTCCTCCTCATTGATATGGCCATTAGCCAACAGGTTCGCCGCTCCCGAAAGGATCTGTCCGCATGTTGGATAGATTATAAGAAGGCCTATGATTCGGTACCCCATACATGGCTCATGAGGGTGCTAGAGTTGTATAAAGTTAATATAACTCTACGTACCTTCCTGTTGTCGTGTATGGGGACCTGGGTGTCGAGTCTGCTAATTATTTGTCAGAATGGCGTCACAATGACGTTTCAATTGTAGTGCTTATTCGAACCATTTTTTACTGTTGAGTAAAAAATGGTTCGAAAATTGAAACGCCATTGTGGCGCCAGTCTGACTAATAATTAGCAGACTCGACACCCTGGAAGACAGTCCTTCGCTATCCAGGATGTCGACAGATCCGAGGTAGCGGCGAACCGATAAGGATTGAGCGCGGCATATTCCAGGGTGACAGTCTGAGTCCTTTGTGGTTTTGCCTGGCCTTGAACCCACTCAGTACATTACTGGAGGGTTCGGGGCTAGGATATCGGTTGAAGAGAGGTGGTCAGGTCATATCTCACCTTCTTTACATGGATGATCTGAAACTCTTTGCCCCCAACAACTTGCAACTGATGAAGCTACTGAAGGTAACAGAAACTTTCAGTAGCGCCATCAGGATGGAATTTGGTGTGGACAAATGTGCAGTCATGCATGTGAAGCGAGGGGAGATTATGGAATCAGAGGGAACTCAACTCCAAGAGCTCGGATTCCATACACCTTAGATCCCTCTCTTCAACAGAGACCTACAAATATTTGGGTATGTCGGAAGCATTAGGCATCAATAATGCTGACATGAAGCAATCGTTGAAGGAGCGCTTCTTTAGCCGCCTGAATAAAGTACTTAACAGTCTTTTGTCAGGTGGTAATAAGGTGCGCGCTTTCAACGGTTGGGTCATGCCGGTATTGATGTATTCTTTCGGCATACTCAAATGGACTCAGACAGAACTTGACGCCCTGGATAGGAGAGTCCGTTCACTGCTGACTGCAAATCGGATGCATCACCCGCGGTCGTCGGTGATGAGACTGTATATCCCACGGAAGTGCGGGGGTCGTGGCTTCTTAAATGCTAAGACCCTGCACAACCGTGAGGTATGCAGTCTCAGGGAATATTTCCTAGAAGCCGACGTGGCGATGCACCGAGATGTGGTCACAGTGGACAAGGGTCTTACTCCGCTCTCCTTGGCCAACGAGAACTGGCGCAAACCTAAAGTATTAGACACTAATGATCGTAAGGAGGTATGGCAAAGCAAGGAGCTTCACGGACGCTATTACCGGGCATTACATGGTCCCGATGTAGACTTTTTAGCGTCCGTATCCTGGTTGCGCTTCGGTGACCTGTTCGGGGAGACCGAAGGTTTTGTCTGTGCAATTATGGACGAAGTTATGATGACGAATAACTACCGGAAATACATTGTGAAGGATGGTACGGTTGACATATGTCGGGCATGCCACCGTCCGGGAGAATCGATTCGACACATTATTTCTGGGTGTTCTCGTCTGGCTAACGGCGAGTATTTGCATAGACACAACCTCGTTGCCAGGATTATCCACCAGCAACTTGCTTTGAAGTACAATCTTGTGGAATCGGAGGTGCCGTACTATAAGTATGCGCCCGACCCAGTTCTCGAAAATGGCAATATCTCGTTGTATTGGGATCGACCTATCATCACTGATAGGACTATTGTTGCCAATAAGCCTGACATTGTGGTGATAGATCGATCGGAGCGTCGCGCAATAATTGTTGATATAACGGTCCCGCATGACGAGAACCTCGTGAAGGCAGAAAAGGATAAACAATTCAAGTATCTTGATCTGGCTCGCGAGGTTGTTGACATGTGGGACGTGAATACGGCAGTTATTGTGCCGATAGTCGTATCTGCCAATGGCTTAATTGCCAAGAGCCTCGAACAACACCTGAGGAGGCTCTCGCTGGGTAGCTGGATCAAGCGCTTGATTCAGAAGGCAGTACTCTTGGACACGGCGCGTATTGTTAGGAGGTTCCTCTCTCAAGAGCCCTGACCACCGGCGGCCCGGACCCTGTTCCCGACGCTGGTGGACTGCTATTTTTTATATTTTTAAATGTTTTTAGTTTGTTTTTTAGAAAAATATTTAAAAATTTAATTAATAGGTGTATAAATAAATAAAGAGAATAATAATAATAATAATTTTAATTTAATTTATTTGTTGTAAAACCTAAGTAACAATATGAATCAGATATTAATAAATACAACCAATAGTGAAAATCCATAATAACAAGCACAAAACAGTAAAATGTCGAAAATGAAGAAAATAAATCCAGTCATTCTTTAATGTTGACGAGAAGTCGAACAAAACCGCAACCAGCACACCCACCATCTCCGGGCTCGTTGCTGAGCTCCGCCTCGCAGTCGCCGGGACGCGCCTCACCAGTGGACGTCGTGTCGAGCGCTGCAGCCGCGTCGAGCTCCAGCGACGAGTTTTTTTTCCCCGCCGTCGACGCCACCACCACCGCCACGACGAGGAAGAGGACGGCCACCAGCGGGCTTGGGACCTCGAGGCCAACAGGCCCCGAACAGGGTCCCCGCTGCCGGTGGAAATGTGTCGCGCATTCGTTGGACTCAGTCCATTAACGAAAATGTGATGCGCGCATATTATGGGGCTACAGAGGGGGGCATTAACCTTACGGCATACCGAACCAGGATGCTCTCTCTGTTTCAGGTGCTTGAGCCCGCTGTCAACGTCTCGGCCCAACGATTGTCGGATCAGGTGCGCGTGATTCAACGTAGTCATAGGTTGGATGATGCTACACTTGATCGGCTGCGCTCGGAAGTGCGGAGTAGCCCTGTCGACAACCCTCTCGCAACACAGGTAAACTCCCATTCACCTGTTACTGCGCGAGTAAACCAGGATGTTGAGGAGGAGGCCGACAGGGTTATATCTGCAGATCACCAATGCAATGTGGAAATAGGGAGTGCTTTGGAGGATGCGATTCGTGAGTATCGGTTCACATCACCTGATCTTAGACCGAGGCTACCACGTTTGCCCATGAATAAAAAAAACAGAGCGCTAGTGTGTGCCCTGGATGCGCTGTTACCAGAATTTATTGAGAGCAGCGCAAACCTTTGCGATACACACTCAATCTTGTATTGTACGGCTGTCGCGGCGTGTCGTGTAGCTCATGTCAAATTTCCAAACACAGACACAGCTACACGACCGAAACCTGCCGCTCCAGCCTGGCAGTGCAGGATTGAGCGTCGTATCAATGAGGCCAGGGTGCTCATTGGAAAGCTCATCTGCTTCAGGGAGGGAAATACACGCCCAAGGGTGATGCGCTTTGTGAGGCGGGCGTTCTCGGGAACTGGAATCAGTTCTCAAGATTATATGTCCCGTCTCACAGAGCGCATTGACTTCCTGAAGCAGAAAGTTTATGCATGGGCGAACCGTATCCGCCGGTATAGGAGAAGAGTGGATCGATACACTCAGAATCGCATGTTCCAAAGTGATGAAAGGTGGGTATACAGAACGTGGGAGCGACCCATTCTCAATCGGGGTGTTACTGACGGGCATCTGCCAGATAATGAAGCCATGAGTGCTTTTTGGCGAAGTATTTGGTCGGTGCCCGTTGGTCACACTGAGGGTGATTGGATGCGTGTGGTTGAGCGAGCGTGTGACTCAATCCCAGAAATGGAAGCAATATCCATAACTTCACTTGACGTGGCCCATGCAGTCCGTCCGTTACCTAATTGGAAATCTCCAGGACCGGACGGGCTGCATAATTTTTGGATAAAATGGCTACGAAGTTCGCACGCTTGCTTAGCTTCACAATTCCAGTCATCTTTAGAGACAGGGTCGCTACCAATGTTTTTTACCACAGGAGTTACCCACCTGCTCTATAAAGCAGGTAGTACCGCGGAACCAAAAAACTATAGACCTATTACGTGTCTACCGACTATCTATAAAGTTCTAACATCCATTCTGAGAGCAAAAATTGCTTATCATATTGATAGCAATTCAATTATGTCTGCCTCTCAGAATGGATGTAGGAATTGGTCCCGCGGTACTAAAGAGCTGCTCCTTATTGACATGGCCGTAAGCCAACAGGTTCGTCGATCCCGGAGGGATCTGTCGACGTGTTGGATAGATTATAAGAAGGCCTATGACTCTGTGCCGCATGCGTGGCTTATGAGGGTGCTGGAGTTGTATAAAATAAATGCTACACTTCGCACCTTCTTGTTGTCATGTATGCGGCAATGGAGGACGTACCTTCTCTATCCAGGACGTCGGCAGACCCCTGGGAACGACGAACCGATTAGGATTGAGCGAGGAATATTCCAGGGTGACAGTTTGAGTCCGCTTTGGTTTTGCTTAGCCCTGAATCCTCTTAGCACACTGCTGGAGGATTCGGGTCTAGGTTATCGGTTGAGGAGAGGCGGTCGGGTTATATCGCACCTCCTTTATATGGATGACCTGAAACTTTTTGCCCCCACCAATTCGCAGCTGATGGGGCTACTGAAGATCACTGAAACCTTCAGTAGCGCCATTATGATGGAATTTGGTGTGGAGAAATGTGCGGTCATGCATGTAAAGCGAGGGGAGATTGTGGAATCTGTGAGCACCCAACTCTCAGATTCCATAAACCTTAGATCCCTTTCAGCAACCGAAACCTATAAGTATTTGGGTATGTCGGAATCATTGGGCATCAATGTTACTGGCATGAAGCAATCGTTGAAGGAGCGCTTCTTTGGCCGCCTGAACAAAGTGTTAAATAGTCTTTTATCAGGCGGAAATAAGGTGCGCGCCTTCAATAGTTGGGTCATGCCGGTTCTGATGTATTCTTTCGGCATACTCAAATGGACTCAAACGGAACTTGACGCCCTAGATAGAAAGGTCCGTACACTGCTGACTGCAAATCGGATGCATCACCCACGGTCATCGGTGATGAGACTGTATATCCCGCGGAAGTGTGGAGGCCGTGGCTTACTCAATGCTAAGACCTTGCACAACCGCGAGGTATGCAGTCTCAGGGAATACTTCCTTAAAGCCGACGTGGGGATGCATCATGATGTAGTCTCAGTGGACAAAGGCCTTACCCCGCTCTCCTTGGCCAACGAGAACTGGCGCAAACCTGTGGTATTGGATACTAATGACCGCAGGGAGGTATGGCAGAGCAAGGAGCTACACGGACGGTTTTATCGGGCCCTTAACGGACCCGATGTAGACTTTTTGGCGTCTGTAGCCTGGCTACGTTTCGGTGACCTCTTCGGAGAAACCGAAGGTTTTGTCTGTGCGATTATGGATGAGGTTATCATGACGAACAATTACCGGAAATATATTGTCAAGGACGGTACGGTTGACATCTGTCGGGCATGCCACCGTCCCGGTGAGTCCATCAGACACATTATTTCCGGTTGTTCTCGTCTTGCTAACAGCGAGTACTTGCACAGACACAATCTAGTAGCTAGGATTATCCACCAGCAACTTGCCCTGCAGTACAACCTTGTGAATTCTGAAGTACCATACTATAGGTATGTGCCCGACCCAGTTCTTGAAAACGGTCATGCCATATTGTACTGGGATCAATCTATCATCACTGACAGGACTATTGTAGCCAATAAGCCTGATATAGTGGTGGTAGATCGCCGAGAGCGCCGTGCAATGATTGTTGACATCACCGTCCCTCATGACGAGAATCTCGTGAAAGCTGAAAATGATAAAAAAATCAAGTATCTTGATTTAGCTCACGAGATTGTTGACATGTGGGACGTGGACTCAGCAGTCATTGTACCGATAGTCGTTACGGTCAATGGACTAATCGCGAAGAGCCTCGACCAACATCTTAAGAGGCTCTCCTTGTGCAGTTGGCTCAAGGGCTTGATGCAGAAAGCAGTTCTCTTGGACACGGCACGCATAGTGAGGAGGTTCCTCTCTCTGGAGCCCTAACCACCGGCAGCTTGGACCCTGTTCCCGATGCTGGTGGGCACCTATTTTTTATATTTTTAAATGTTTTTATTTTTTTGTAATAATATTTAAAAATGTATTGAATGTGACAAACAATGAATAAAGGATAATAATAATAATATTCCACAACTATCACACAACGCCATCTAGTCCCAAGCTAAGCAGAGCTTGTGTTATGGGTACTAGACAACTGATAAACATACTTATATATTTCTAAATACATACATATTATAGATAAATTACACCCAGACACAGAACAAATGATCGTGCTCATCACACAAACATTTGTCCTGGGTGGGAATCGAACCCACGACCTCCGGCATAGCAGTCAGGGTCACTAACCACTAGACCAACAGGCCAGTCAATTAAGTAGGTACCTAAATCTTCTTGCGGGTTTCCATAGGGAATACAGAAAAATGGAATGTAATTTATATTTTATTATATTGGCGTCACTGTAAAATAAAGCAATATTGCGTCCGTAAACCTATTGATAATAAAATCACCAAGTTTAACATTTTGTTAGACACCGTGGATTTTAAACAGTACAAGTCTGACAGTCCCTCTCGCACTGCCCGGGGTGGGATAAAAAAAAAGATACGCTAAAAAAACAATAAGAGACTTATACATTTAAACTTACTTTCGACAAAAAGTGGCTGTGACATACGGACGGACAGACAGACAGACAGACATGACGAATCTATAAGGGTTCCGTTTTCTGCCATTTGGCTACGGAACCATAAAAAAAGCTGAGGGTTATTTTAAATGTCGTTTAAATTTCAGTTTTACACGTTATAGACACATATAGATTCCTTAGGCCCACTTGCACGAACCCGAGTTATCTTTTAAACTCAGAGTAAAGTTGCTAACACGAGGTTTAATTGACAATATTGTATGACTATCGATGAATTAATATTTACTAGTATTATAATGTCAAACCACGTCTTTTTCGACGAATCGTTCTGCGGTGAAAGTTTTTGTCGTCGAACCGTTCAGGAATGAATCGTTGTGTCGGCGAATTGTTAAGCGGAGAAACGTATGTCGGAGTTATGTTTCAGAGTGGGAATTTTCAGTCTACTGCGACATTCTGTATGCTTCTGAATATTATAAACTTTCTACTATTATAGGAAATGTGAACGGCTGAATGTATTTTGATAATTTTATAACCTAGATAAGTGCATAATTATATATCTAGACATACTTATGTAGAATCTAATATCTTTAAACTAGCAATTCTTGTATATTTATATATAATCAGGATCTCGGAAACGGCTCCAAGGATTTTCATGAAAGTTACAGATTAGGGGTTTTTCGGCTCAAGAAATCGATTTATCAAGGTCCCAGGTTCGAGAAAAGCTCGGTTCCCAAGATATAGACATTTTAAAAACCGAGCGAAGCTCGCGGGTCAACCAGATATTACTTCATAACGCGAGCAATGCCGCGGTCATAACACTGTAACAGAGTGGTGTATTCCAACCCTTCTGTTGCCTTAACCTTTTTCCTTTTTTTAGATCTACTTATTGATTTTTGAATATTAATATTTCGAATTTATTCTGTCATTGCATCATCTTCAACTCATTTTTTTTTTTTCAGTACAATTTTAAGTCGCCTTGAAGCAGCTCCTGTGCTATGGATGACTGTTTATAATGTTTTAAATTACCTTCTCCAATTTTTCCACTCGAAACTCGTAGGTACTTACTTTGGTTTATTTCGAAAGAAGCAAGTAAAACTGCATAAACGGTCAATAATTGGATGTTTTACCCCACTTTCAAAGTAGGTGTACCTACTTAACAAAAATTAAACAAACGACTCAGTTTTAATTTATTTTATTATAATATTAATACGAAACTAGCTTAATTAGGTATGTAGGTATAGGCACGTGTATAAAAATATAAATATTATCTAGACTACTTCTACTTACTTTCATAAATTGTTATTATACATAATCTACAAGTTTTATACAATTTTATGAGTTTGGTAACTATTTTAGACTTGTGATGTGTAAAACTATTAGGTATAAAATAATTATTACCTATCTATTTATCAGACTTGGTCAAAATGAAATAGTCAAAGACCAAAAAAAGGAAGCAAGACCTCTTTTGGTAGGTTATATAAGTCAGAAAAAATACTTAAAAACATAGCTTTTAAAATAAAATTAAAATCATCATTTAAATCTTTTCTTTTCATATTTATTTTTTAATTAAACACACTTGATTTTCCGGTTCGCTCTAGTCATTGGCAGAATAGTTCACATCGACTTTGGTTGCCATTTAACTAAAACTAAAAAACAAAATTAAAACTTTTTTTCGCGACGTTCAGGCGTTCAGCGCATCTTTTAGTCAAAAGAAGGTTGACAAAACACTCTATAATGGTAAGTAATTATAGAACTCAAAGATTAACAGATTAATGATTATGAAATTTAAAGTAGCGTATGATCGTATGAATAATGTTTTTGATGGAAGTTTAAAATCTAAAACAAAGATCTTACTTTTGGTTATTCAAGTAAAATGATTCATAACCTTTTCAAAAGACATCTTAGTGTAGTGAAGTATTTTAACAATTTTCTCTATGGAAAATCTTTGTGATCAACAGCATGTAAAATTGTGTAACGACACATACATATTTTTGTAACAATATGGCTTTTACAACTAAAATATAACAGAATTAAATAACTTACTAAATTGTAAGAAGAAATAAAATAAAGTAAAATTCATTTCTCCTATTGTAGGCAAACTAAATGAGTCAACAATACAAGAACGAGCAACGTATTTAAAATATCTATATTTCTTCGGTGACATTTAACGGACTTAAAATTAGGACTACTTTTAATTCGTTACCGTTTCACAATACAGGGTTCACAAGTACCATCTTTTAGATAAGCAGGGTGGCACTGAGGGCATTTGGGTTCTCCCCAAAGCTTTGCCTACCCGGCCTCGCCACTTTTACATGGAAAGACGTCTCAGCGTCATCGCTCTCGTAACCTGGATGCGCCTTATCTAATGGAAACACATAGTCAGGAACGAAGTACGAACTGATATTGTACTCCGTGTTGCTCGGTTCAGGAGTGGTGGTCTTCGGTTCAGGTCTGGTGACGCTACTGAATGGACTGTTCCCTTGTATCGATCTGGTCTGATGTACGTTTGTGTCATTGGTCCTGTTCGTTTCCTTTGGAGGTATCAGGTCGAAGGCAGGGACTGCCCATTTCCATTCGTAATAAATTGGAGGCCCTATGGTCGTGGATGGGATAACGGCAGAGTCTACTTTAGGTGGTTGCAGGACTCTCTCAGGTTCTAAAACTCCATTAGTACTTCCTCGTGTTGGTACTACTTCTTCGTCTGCTACTTTGGGTTTGGTATTCACTGAATCAAATCTCGTGCCTTCAGAGAACGACTTGTCGTTATTTTTTTGGAAGGTATTAAAGCTATTACCGAAGTTCTTGTGCTTTCTAGGAGTCCTATCTTCTTCAGAGTTGGCAGGTCCGGCTGGTAATTGCCCATTAATGTCAATGATTTCAGATCTAGACATCGCAGTTTGGTGTACATCAGGGGAGGTTGGGTCAAAGCGTTTGATGAACTTGAAGACGGAGTCTTCAGAAGGTTGGACACTCGAGTCTTCTTCTTTGGTTTGTGAAGTTGGAGCTGCAGGAGCGACTAGTTCAATAGATGGTGGAGTAACACTCGGTCTTGGAAGGTCTTGTGTGAAGTTGGTACTGGGTGTTGGTCTGTATGTTGCATCAGGTTCTTGTGAGGCAGCCTCATCAAGACGATCTGCGTTTCTGCTGGATCCAAAGTTGATGTTGGAATTAATGTTGGCTTTGGCCCTGCTGCGGAATTTACGACCTGTGGACCACCCGGTCGGAGGTCTGTAGTTCTGCTTGCCGATGTCTAAGTCGTTATTGTCGATGTCAGATATGGAGTCAGCTACACCAACGATGCTGTTGCTTGGGAGGGCAGGGAACTGTAATGAGAAATATTAATGTGTTATTTTTTAAAATTCTTTGCATTTGAGTTTGTAGTCTCTATATTTTAGCGTCTACTCATAGGGGAAGATAATAATTATAATGATATCATCATTTATTAATGGTCAAAGGAACTGTAATAAATTGATCGCATCAGCTTACGCACGAATTAACTGTCTAATTAAACCTTTATTGTAAGTAGATATGACCTTAAGCATAATAAGGAAATTAAGATTAGTAAATGCGTTTAATTTATTACCTTTCCAAACATCATTAAAATACAAAAACATTCGTTGGTTATCTATTTAATTACTGCTTAGCTATATCGGTATACCCATCTTCTTAATTAAATGTAATGGCAAGGAAGGCTTTTTTCAAGCGTTTTTTTTTTCAGTAGGAAGGTCTACCTACTTTATAGACATAGTTTACAGGTTTACTGAAACTGTGATCTGAAACTAATCAATCCATTCGGTATTCCACTCTCTAATGGCAACACCTATATCTGTTCAACTGAGAGTCAATTACACTTACACTGCGATTCCATTACGACTCTATTGAGCTTACATACAAGTTTTTACAGTATACCATTTTTTTTCTAATCGTAATGGAGTCGTGATTGAATCTTAATTGAATATCAATAGCATGTGTGTTAAATAAAATTAGCAGACTTGAGGCCCTGATCAAACAAATATTTAGAAAAATACTTGACCGTTCACACTCAACCGATGATATGTTAAACCCCTTCTACACGATCAGACCTGACCGCCTGACAGAGGTGACCTTGGTCCGGTGGGAATGAAAATCTACCGTGTGGACGTTGGTCGTGCGACCAAATATGGGCCGACTCAATCGACTTTTGGATAACCTTGGTCGGGACCGCATCCGTCCCGACAGGCTGCGTCCGCGGTCGACCCGACCGTCAGCCGACAGTGTTCCAGACGGTCGGATACTGTTGACTCGACCAAGGTCACCTCTGTCAGCGGTCGGGTCTGATCGTGTATGTTAAACCCCTTCTATACGGTAAGACCCGACCATCTGACAGAGGTGATCTTGGTCCGGTGGGAATGAAAATCGACCGTGTAGACGTTGGTCGTGCGACCAAATATGGGCGGAGTCAATCGAACCTTGGTCGGGAGCGCAGCCGTCCCGACAGGCTGCGTCCGCGGTGGGACCCGACCGTCAGCCGACAGCGTTCCAGACGGTGGGGTACTGTTGACACGACCAAGTTCACCTCTGTCAGGCGGTCGGTTCAACCGTGTAGAACGGGTTTTAGTGCGTCAAGGAACATTCGATGATACGCTCGACGTATTTCAGGTCAGATATATTATGAACCTTCCTAGTAGGCCCAGTTGCTTCTTTCAACCGATGACAAAAAAAACTGTCATTATACATCCATAAAACCGAACGTGTGAATCGTTACCTATCCTGCACAATCGTACCTATTTACTTATATATTGTGAGGACATAGGTCACAGGTTACAGGTCGTGAACACCAAGCAATCACCATACGGAAATACATGTAAGAGTGTTTTATTATGAGATATGATTGTGACACTTATAGAGTTTATGACCACACATAATGCTAGGTACCTGTCCATTACGTGTAATAAATTGTTCATCAAATACTGCCGCCTACTTTTTGATTTTGCAATATTTTTTGGTATTTGAAAATAACTGACTACTTAGTAGAACATAAAAACCATCTATTTATCTTTTTCTATTCTTCTTTTTATCTCATTCCCGCTTTCCAATTTATAAGTATTATTTGTATGTGTATTTTTCAATCCACGTAATTATAATGTTTTTTTTTTATTATTTCTTGGACATCATCATCGCGTTACATTTCACGCGAATGCTCGTCAGTATAATAAGAAAGGTCGTGTTGTAATGTAATGCTGAAAGTCGAATCTGAAATGTAATATCTTTAAACGAGCAATTCTTGTATATTTATTTATATATAATCAGGATCTCGGAAACGGCTCCAAGGATTTTCATGAAACTTACAGATTAGGGGTTTTTCGGCTCAAGGAATCGATTTATCAAGGTCCCAGGTTCGAGAAAAGCTCGGTTCTCAAGATATAGACATTTTAAAAACCGAGCGAAGCTCGGTCAACCAGATATTGTTACATTACACGCGATAAGGTAGCACCTTTACCTATCAGATATTATAGAAAATACAACTGTACCTTTGTCTCAGCCTCCCTCAGTATGTCATAGTAGGGGTTGTATGGCGGCGCGGACAGGATGTCGGGGCGCGGCGTGCGCAGGCGCATCTCGTCGTCTGACACGAACGGCTTGTCGCGTTGACCTGGAAACACGGAGAAAAAGGAGTTACAGTTGACTGCTATTTATTTTGACAGTTGGAGTAGAAAGGACAATGGGGGAATTTTGTATGGATCGCGTCCCCACCCTCCAACAGTCGTAAACACATTTTTTTTTCTTCCTTCTTGGAAACCGTCCATGTCGGCTAACTGTGCCAGTGTGGGGCACGCGGCGGCGAGTAATGGGCGACTCGCTGACCGACCACGGACCACGCGTGGGTCGACGGCGCGCTGTGCTCCACGCGCGCCTCAAAGAGTGCCAGCAAAATGACGCCCCCCCTTTAGAGGGCCGGGGCTTATCAAATTACCGGGACCCTGAAACGTAAAGGGTTATTGTAAGACAGGCCGTGGATTTTAGTCAGTACGAGTCTGACAGGCCTCCCACTCTGCTATCCCTTCGGGAAAGCGGTAAATATGAGACACTTTTCAAGGTAAGTACCTAGACTTCGTTAACAACTACACAGTATCAAACTGCATCATACAAAGGCTTGCTGATAATTATAATTATATTTTATTTATTTATTTATTTATTTATTTGCAAAAATGTAGGTACAATCAAGATCTTAACACTAATGTGGTCCAATTACATTTTACCATTACATATGGTGTGCAAATATGTCATAATATTACAATTTATTTCAGTTTAAATTATACCTGTATATCTGTTCATTCGTACATGCATTAATTAAAGTCAAAGAAAAATAAATAGAATGTCAGATTATTTGAGAAATACAAAGTCATAGTATTATTAATAATTATAATGTCAGGATTCAATAATATTTTACAATACATTCAATGAATTAATAATTATCATTTTATTTGGAGTGCCCTTCTGTACGATATGACATAAATTCTTCTAAATCATAAAAACAATTTTCTCTTAACCACTGTATTAACTTTCTTTTAAACATAGGTAAAGGTAAATCTTTGAATACGTCTGGTAATTTATTATACACCTTTATAGCCATTATGCTAGAGTTTCTTTTATGCAACGCTAGTCTACATGGAGGTACGCGGAGCATATGTTTATGTTTGGCTTTATTTCTAGGAGCTACATTTCTATCTATAACATCCTTATGCTTCGTAAAATAATCTGGATTTTTTTTCACCAGTAGGCATAATTCTTTAATATACATGCACGGTAAAGGCAAAATATTAAATTTTTTGAATAAGGGCTTACAGCTATCGGTATACCAGGCACCACAGATTGCACGCACACATTTTTTTGAACTCTGAACGCCCTTATGATATCCACCGAATTGCCCCACATTACAAGTCCATATGCAAGTACTGACGAAACGTAGCCATGATATGCGCAAAGAGCAGCTTCTGTTGATACTGTGATTCTTACTCTTTTTAATGCATAGACAAAACGATCGAGCCTGTCACAAACGTAATCGACATGCTTCTTCCAGTCACAATTTTGATCTACTTGTATACCAAGAAATTTAGTGCTTTCTACTCGTTCTACAATAGTGTCATTGTATTTAACATTAAGTAGCAATGGTTTTTTTTTGTTGTTTGGAATTGAATCATCTTAGTTTTTTCCATGTTAATTTTCAGGTTATTATATTGTAACCATTGTATGATGTCGTGTAGAGCTTTGTTTATTTCTTGTTCATATGTACTCTCGTTGTCACATTTCACAATGAGAGTTGTGTCATCAGCAAATAAGATTGTATCATGACGGGTGCAGTTTGGGATATCATTCACAAACATGTTGAACAAAAACGGTCCTATAACGGTGCCCTGAGGAACACCAAAATTGTTTTGCAGAAACTCACTCCTTAAAACCACATTTTTATTATTTATTATATTAGATATTTCCACACATTGCTTTCTGCCCCTTAAATAGTCTCTTAACCAGTCGTTCGCTTTACCCCTTATTCCATATTTTTCTAACTTGTACAACAGTAAATTGTGGTCTACAAAGTCGAAAGCTTTGCTCATGTCTAGAAATATCGCCACAACTGGTATGCCATCGTTTATAGCCTTAGTCACAACTTTCATCAAGTTGAAACATGCCAGCGAGGTAGTGCTATCTTGCCTAAATCCAAATTGCTCATTATTAAGAAGATTTTGACTTGTCGCAAATTCTTGAAGTCGCTTGAGCATCACTTTCTCGAACACTTTCGATAAGATTGGGATCAACGTTACAGGCCTATAATTATTCATGTCCGATCTTTCGCCCTTTTTAAAAAGTGGCTTAACTATTGATGTTTTTAGAATACTTGGAAAAGCACCTTCCTCAAAGGACAAGTTTATTAAGTAGCTCAGTGGTTTACATATATATGGAGCACTTATTTTTACTACTTTTGTTGTGATGTCATCACTTCCCACCGCATTCGTGTCGTTTAAATTTTTAATGACTCTAAATATTTCCATAGCGTCAGTTGGTTTAAGGAATATCGTCTGTGCATTACATGTCTCAATAGTTTTGTTTATGTTGTACCAATCATGCTTGAAGTCGTTATTGTTTGTCAGCTTTATAAAAAATTTATTAAAGGGGTTTGAAGATTTTACTATGGAGCGTGGCATACCTACTGCCGCCATTTTGTTTTTTTTTCAAAATCGCGGCCAGCCATAAAACCTTTATAAATCGATAGCTGACATCAATAACAACAAAAAATATTATGACACCAACCCTCGTAAAGTGACCGGTTTCTGAGATATAGAGTGTTAAAGTTAACGACATTAATTCGGAATAACAAAGGCTTAATATTTTTTTCTTACCATTATAGGGTACACGGCATGGGCGAGACATCAAAAAACAATTCCTAACCCTCCCGCCGGGTTTCTAGACCATATAATATTCCGTAATACATATTAGAGACTATGATTAGAATGTTCATGTTAGACAAATATCGGTTGTATTAACATTATGTTGGTTTATTGGTTGGTTGTGACTCATTCTCGTTTTAAAATCTTCTTATCCTAATAAAAATGTGTCTCACTTGCGCAAGAATGTTAAAAAAGTGGTTTTTGTTGCCGATGTTACAAATAAGAATTTTATGTTTGAAGTGTTTAAAATATTATAATAAAACAAGACGCCTAAATTTTTTTTGATAGGCCATAAAATGTTCTTAAAACGGATTTTTAATTTTTCTATCCCTATTTGTGCCAGTATATTAGAAAGAAATACAAGTTTATTACGTTATATGCTTAGAATTAGAAATTGTAGTAACCACAGAACCATCACACTATACAAATATATCACTGTATAAATGTAACGAGTACCGTCAGTTGTATTTTAGACTGAATGTTTAAACCTGTCTTATGTATTAATTACATTTACAGTTAAATCATATGAAGATATTACATTCAAACAAGTGCAGGCGGTCTAAAAATAAGTTGATAAGTTCAAAAAGTAGATTATATCAGACGTATAATGTCTAAATAACATCCAGATAAAATGCAACATACATTACGTTCAAAAAGTTATTATTTTTAACATCCTGATACATTCGAACACATACACTATCTTAGAATTGTGAATGTCACGTGATTAACTTTCACGGTTATTATCTCGGAAACCGGAAACTTTACGCGGGTTGTTGTCGTAATATTTTTTGTTGGCATTAATGTCAGCTAACGATTTATAAAGGTTTCATAGCTGGCCGCGATTTTGAAAAAAAAACAAAATGGCGGCGGTAGGTATGCCACAAATCTTCAAAGCCCTTTGTCACTTATTTTTTTAGGGTCTTCATATGTCTGATTATTTTCAATTATTCTGTCAATGTTAGTTTTTGAGTTAATGTCATTAATATGTTCGTTAATAACTTCCCACGTGGCTTTGCATTTGTTTTTATTATTATCAATGTATTTCTTACTCTGAAGCTGTCGAGAGTTATGTATGCACTTTTTAAAATTAAAGAACTGTAGGATTTGTATTTATTATTCAGTTTTTTTCGGTTCGTTTTATTGTATTGTTGGCTAAGATAGAGATACCTCTTCCTTGTACAAGATATTCTAATACCTCTCGTTAACCATTTAGAGTTCCCTTTTTTATTGGATTGCTTAATGGTCTTCACAGGGAAGCATAGGTCGAAAAATAATTTAAATAGATTATGAAATTCAGTGAAAGAGTCTTCTAAGTTATTAATTTCATAAACGGTTGAGAAACTAAGAGCCGAGATGCAACTACAAAACTTGCCCATATTTTCGGTACTATAATCTCTGACACTTTGATACCAGCTGTGTACTTCATAGGATGGATTTGTTTTCAGTGATAGCGTTTGTCCTGTTTCGTGGTCAGACAAGGCTAGATGATGTACCTCCGCTTTAACTTTTTTGATGTTGCTTGCTATCTGGTCTAGACATGCTGACTGTCTCGTTGGCGTTTTAATGTGCAATTCTATATTGAAATTTTTTAATAAAGACTTTAATTCTTCGCTATGCTTGTTGGGTTTTAAGATGTCCAAGTTCCAGTCCCCACAAAGAATAATTTTTGCGCGTTTTTTGGTAAGTCTTGTTAGTAACTGTTCCAATTTATCAAGAAAGAAATTTGGACTGCTACTTGGAGTCCGATATAAACAAATAATAACAATTCCATTAATTTCCACACCACAACATTCAAAATTAAACCTACATGTCAAGTCATTCATATTAGTTAAATGTTTGTATTTTAATTTATTATTCAACATTATACATACCCCTCCTCGTTTAGTGTCACGTGAATAGGATGCAACTAATTTAAAACCTGGAATTTTCAGAAACGTCTCAGTACCATTTTTCATGAAAGTTTCTGTCAAACACACAACATCTATTTTTAACCCGTTTTGAGACAAGTCATGAATTGCAAATGTTAATTCTTCCGTTTTACTTATTACCCCGGCAATGTTCTGGTGCAATATTCTAAAATTGTATTCTGGTTTAGGAACGAAAACATTTAGATTGTAATAATAGTGAGGACTTATTCGTCAATTCGCCCGGAATTATCTCGCCCGCTCGGGCGAGTTGGCACCTTCCGATTTTATCTTTTTTTGTTGTCGTCAACTCGCCACTGAGCGAAAATCTGACAAATTTACAGTCGTCTACAAAAGTGTTTCTATAAATTTAACATTTAATTTAATTGAACCTGCTTCACATGTTTAAGACACTAAACGACTGTAGAGTTGATTCGTTAACGTTTGTTAGAAAAAAAAAACATTTACAGCAAACCCTGAACTGTGATTTTGTGGTTCCTAAGGCTGTGATTGTTTGCATTAGTAAGTAACATGTTAAAGTTTGTTATAAAAAAAAATCATTTACAACAAACCCTGATCTGTGATTTTATAGTTCGTAAGACTGTGATTGTTTTCATTAGTAAGTAACATGTTAATGTTTGTTATAAAAAAAATCATTTACAACAAACCCTGATCTTTGATTTTATAGTTCGTAAGACTGTGATTGTTTTCATTATTCTGTGAGTGATTATTTAGATGATAAGCATAGTTGGACGCTGTGTTGAACACAAGACATTGTTCATGTTCTTTCAACAAATTATTCTGTATTATTATCGTATTTGACTTTAGTTTTAATTAGTGTTTTTTTTTTTTGTGTGTGTTTATTCTCTTCTTTTTCACGACAGTCGTAGGGTATCATCTAATACTAATGTCGGAGCTGATGAAGATTGTTAACTAACCTTGCATTGTATAGAGTCAATCTTTCTAGTATTATATAGTTTCATAGGAATCATTTTGTGAGTACAATGTACTTTATAACTTTCAATGAGTAGATACCCACGTCTTATAATGACTTGAATGACCCTGGCGGTTGAGATTATGTCATGCTCACTCTAATGTCTCGCTGGCGGTGGCGCGTGTGTCGGATCATTTAGTTCCCTTCAAAATGGTTGAGCTGAGTGATGCTGATGCATGTGTCATGTTCGTGAACGGGCGCTGTCAGTCGTGACTGGTCATCTCTTAGCTGCCACGGTCTATTTTAATTATTAATAACTTTATTTTGAATTGTCTTTTTATTTTACTATGGACACTATTATCTTTCCACATCGTTCTCACATAATGTACCATCTGATGATGAATGATGTAACAAAATTTTTGTAATAATTTTGGCGATTGAAAAAGAGTGTCCATGGAGTTTCTTGCTCATTCTTCTCCATAGAGATCTACACCTTGGAATGAGCACCTACGGTACTTTCACAGTTTTTATGTCTTGTGTCTGGGACCGTAGCACCATAACTATTTTTATACTTGTTTTATTTTATGTCTTTTGACAATTCATAAGTGCCTGTAATTGGCCTAGTTGAAATAAACGATTTGATTTTGATTAGTAAGTAACATGTTAACGTTTGTTATAAAAATCATTTACAACAAACCCTGATCTGTGATTTTATAGTTCGTAAGACTGTGATTGTTTTCATTAGTAAGTAACATGTTAACGTTTGTGATAAAAATAAACTATAAAAAAACGTGATATTGTTGATAATCTTCAAAATGTAGGTAACATAATTATAAGCAGTTTTTTTTGTTTGGCATGTGTTGTAAATTATAAATACATAATATACCTATTAAAAACGACATTCCTTTTATTTTAAATCGTACAACGCCATATACTTATAAAGTAGGTTTCTTTATTGAATTTATTATAACACTTTTATAGATGACTGTACCATTTTTCGTTCAGTGGCGAGTTGACGACAACAAAAAAAGATAAAATCAGAAGGTGCCAACTCGCCCGAGCGGGCGAGTTAATTGCGGGCGAGTTGACGAATAAGTCATAGTGAGTCAGATGGTGCCGTTTTTTTAAAATAATACGGTATTTTTTGCAAATAAACTATTCTTATTCTTATTCTTATTCTTATGGTTCCCTTTTTGTGAGTTTCGGTGGTTATCACATCCCGATTGCTCAATGATGCGTTATTTGCATTGGCTTTCATACATTTAAGCTTTAGATTTATAATACGGTTAAAATAAAATGGAATTGTGCCCTTTTTAAGAAACGCCTCTGTTGTGCATTCTGTTTTACCCTTCCGCCTTATTAACCTGCAATTTTTATAACATAGAAATGTTTTGTCGTAGTAATTTGAGTCAATCTTAAAGTTAATTTGTTTACATGCATCTAACAAATAATAATATTTATTATATGAGTACTCATTTCTCAAATTAATAAATGAGCAGTTTTTAAAGTTGGCACATATATTTTCAATGTTATTATTTAGCATGTTTTCATTTAAGTATCTGTTCTGTAAGACATTGAAAACTAGTATTTTTGTTTTTCTGTGGGATTTCAACAATGATATTAATTCTATGATTACTTTATTGGGATTAGAATCATTCTCCCCAATGCATACAACCATAATGTTATCTTCTGAATCTAATATTTTATCGATAGGTTTAAGAATATCTTCTGCGGTTGCAAGGTTTCGTATAAGAGAAAATATTATAATCCCTGTACTGCGTATTTTTCCTGGATTCAATAAGTTTTGATGCCAGACCTGTAAATTGTTGTCCTCCAAATATGAATAAATGGGATTTTGTTTCATTTCCTCTGGTTGCAGCTATTTGTCGCGTTTTGTTTACTATGTTGTCCTGCAAATTATGTACAGCGCCATCTGTTTTGCATACATCGTACCGTTTCGAATTGCTGTTGAGTTCGACTAGTGATCCATTCTCACTCATAATACGTGCAGCGATATAATATGATGATTATAAAAAAAACAATATAACTGTTAAAAGTAACGAGTTTAATGAGTCTACTAAATACCCATTGTTTGCGGTTACCAACCGCAACCTGAAAACCTGTTTATTTTATTTAATGTTCACTTTTGTGGTTTTTAGCTCAATTAAGGACCTCAATTTTGTGTGAATTGAATCACTATGAAACCTCTTTGTTGATACTGATCAAATATAAGTTTAGATTTTATTTATGTGGTCTTTAAAATTATATTTGCTTTTGTAAAAGCCTATTTAATCCGGTGTGTTGTGGGTGCTCAATGTAATTACCAAAGACCATTTTTATATTTTTTTATGGTAATTTATCAAATGGTTCCTACCGCCCTGGGTAGAGCGGAATGGACTGCGAGCCGAACATTATTTTGGCGTAATCGTAATATAAGACATGACATAATGCCACATAATGCTCCCTTATATACGCATTATATCAGCACATAAAGAATCGCCTCGCCAACATAACACAACACACATTCATCACTATTCGTCTAAGTCAAGGGCACCAATGATTACGTCTATTGATGCAACATCACGTTTGTTATTGTCTGTCAGTCTGCTTCCTCGCACTTTCCGGCGTGCTCTCCGTAAGAATAATTATTATGCAATTTTGTTTCTTTGATTATGAATTAAAACTTCTAAACATTACGCTTCATACAATCGCTGGGCAAAACACACATCCGATTGGGTGCCAAAAGGGAGAACTCGACTTCGTGGGCGACCCAAGCGAAGATGGTGAGATAACTTGGACCACTTCATGAAGGACTGGATCACGGTCGCAGAAAGCTGCGAGAAGTGGAAAGAGTGGAGGGAGGCCTTTGCCCAGCAGTGGGACACTGTGGGCTGATATCATAAAAAAATGGAATCTAGAGCGCAATCGAAACACTTCGTTGTTTATATTTTGTTCTAAAATTTCTTTCCTTTGGTCTTAATCTAGACTAGAAGCAAGGGTGTGAACCAAAATGGAGTGAACTCGAGATGGAGAGACCCGCCAGATGTACTAGACCAGCTACGTGGGCGGGTAGAGCACACGTCTTGGGTCCACTACATTGGCCGGGTCCATTACACGGGCTGGGACGAGTACACGGGCCGGGACCCGTACACGTAGCTGGTCTAGTACACGGGCCGGGTCCAGCCTACGTGAAGGGTCCATTATAAAGGCCGGATCTTATTTACACGTAATTTACATTAAACGTTACCCCAGTCTGTACCTGGCTTTATGCAGAACTTTTGATCCATCTCCGAAATATTAGACAAGGAAGCTGCCCCTCACATCTTCAAGAGATATTTTTATCAAAGCATACATGCAAAGTGAAAATTGGTCATTCTATTTAGGATTGGTCTCTTATTAAAATATGTATATTTTTCACAGTTAGTTTCTACATGCTACCTCTAGCGATTCTCAATAAAAAGAACTAATAAATTATAATTTCTTATTTGAATTTATCCTTTAAAATCTATTCATGGGCGTAGTAACTCACGACTTCGATTTTTTTCAGAATTTATTTTAACTTTAATTTCATTTAATTAATAAAGGCAGACGTTGAAGGTGTATACTGCTTTGGTACAGTCGAGTTCAATAATATGTTGGCAATGTCAGTGATTCAAAATATTGTGAGCATTGGTAAGCACAATAACTTCTACACAACTATAGATCAAAAATATGTCCTCATGTGAACGGTTCAATAATATATAATTTACTTGACGCAATAATATCTGATCACCTTTTAAAAAATATATATCTATACTGTATTAACTTCAATAATATCTGAGCAGGGTAAGCTTCATAATTATCTGTACATGCATAGGAAAGTATATCATTTGATCGAATGAATAAGATCCAGTTTACATTGTTACAGAAATGTCAGTATTTCAATTGTTTTCCGCGCGAATCATTTTTAGGTATTTTAAAATGTGTTTTTCAATGCCGCATCTTTTCGTGCCGCTCGGTCATTTAAGAATGGTGAAAAAAAAGCCATCTGTCATTTATCTATCTATCTATACATATAATAAAATAGTAGGAAAGAAAAGAAAATGTACATTGAATATTTATTTAAAAGAATACTTGGGGTGTGATCTACAATCGATACCGAAGCCAAAAATATAGTTTTTAGAATTTTTGTCTGTTTGTCTGTATGTATGTCCGGGATAAACTCAAAAAGTACTGGACGGATTTGAATGATTCTTTTTTTGTTGTATAGGTATTAAGTCTGGTCAAAACATAGGCTATAATTTATTTTGAAAACTTGAACAACTGGCGCAGAACCGCAACAGACCAGCTAAACTATAAGAGATACAAAAATGGTGCCATAGCATAAATTGTTCCACGTGATGAGCATTTTCTGCTAAGAAAATTAGTTTGAAGATCTGGAACACCTGATGTGAAACTCCAAGAGCCCGGCTACACTATAACATTATACAGGAATAACGTCTCAGCAAAGTTGTTCGGCCTAATGAGCACTCTCTGTGGACATATAAAAATTGAAGATCTGGAACACCTGATGTGGAACTCCAAGAGCCCAGTTACACTATAACATATACAGGAATGACGTCTTAGCAAGAGTTGTTCAGCGTGATGAGCAGTCTCTGTTGACGTATAAAAATTGAAGATCTAGAACACCTAATGTGGAACTCCAAGAGCCCAGCTACCCCGCGGTGGTGGACGCCCACGGTGTCGGACGTCACAAGACGATCTCCGGCCACCATAGGCGCGGGCAAGCGGGCGGCGAGTAAAGGGCAACTCGCCGTCCGGTGTCGCTGGCATAAGCAACAAGATCCGCGTACGAAGTCGCGGGCAGAAGCTAGTATAGCAATATGATTCGACCTGAAGTTAAACAACTTTGGCACCACTTTTAAAGGACTTTTTTTTTCGTGTTAAAATCATTAAAATAATGAGTCCTCGCACCCAGGGTAAAGCATGAGGGACTGTCAGACTCGTACTGATTTAAATCCTCGGTCTCCTTCAATAGCCTTTTGCGTCCCAGGGTCACGGTAATCCGAAAAGATCCACGACCCCTGCAAGCTTTGTCCCTCTAATGGGGGGCCCTGTCATTACGCTGACACTCTTTGAGGCGCGCGTGGAACGCGCCATCGACCCGGGCATAGTACATGGGCAGTCGCCCATTACTCGCCACCCATCGACGATCGCCACAACCAACGCCATCGCCTGCCGACCTCTGTCGCCGTGGGCGTGTACCACTGCGGCTGGGGTGGAGGGAGGATGCTGTCCTCTCCCTCACGCAGCGCGCCTCCTTCTGCGAGCATGAATGCTTCGCAGAAGGAGGCGACTGCGATTCCCATTCCGTCTCGCCCCGCAGTATGGCCTCGACCAATGCCGGGCGCGAGAGGTCCCCGCCTATCGCCGTCGTGAGAACACGGCAGTGCTCTGCCCTAACGGGGCAGTCCTGCACCGTATGCTCCACCGTGTCCTACGGGCGATCCTCGCTGACCTTTAAAAGACTAACGAAATTATAGATGAGAATTGAATGGAAAAGAAAAGAATATCAAACTATACTTTTTATTTGACAAGTATAACTAAGAAAATAGTACAGTAATGTGCAAACAAACATTGACTAACTTCCGTTAAAATAAAAAATAAAAGCAATATTTTTATCTTGAACTAAAACTAATCTTAGTTATTAATTGTATAAAACGTGTCTTCTTAAATCAACAAAGGACCATACAAAAGATATTAACTATAATTTGAAATTGGTCGCCATTTAGTTAATCCATAATATCCATAACATTATCTATTGGCGGGCCTAAGTTAATATTTTGTGTATGACCCGTTCGCATCAATTACAGCTTGTAATCGAGCTCTCATCGACTGTACCATATTGTGGCAATAATCTCTATTTCTATAACTATTCCAGATTGCATGTGCATGAGCCTTTAAATTCTCTTCCGTGCGAGTTTCGTTACTGTCCCAATTCTGGACCATTAATCCCCACAGATTCTCTATGGGGTTAAGATCCGGGCTTTTCGGTGGAATTTTTATTAATTCCAAGTCATCTTGCTCAGATATCCAATTTTGTACTCGTCTGGCGTTGTGAACGGAACTGTTGTCCTGAATGAATGTTATTCTGTGATGATCAGGATAAACAATTCTTGCACTTGGTAAAAACACGTCTTTCAAAATATCTAAATAGGCATCACTCCCCATTCGGCCAGCTATTTCGCACAACTCTATGGGTCCACCCGAATTCATCCACCCCCAAAACCCGATCGAAATGCGTCCACTACGACGATTTGGCAAAACATTGTTTTCTTCATATCGTGTATTGTTTGCACGATACAAAGAGACTCGCCCGTCCGCTGAAGAAACAAAAACTTTCTCATCCATAAAAGCGACGTGTTCAAAGTCATAATTTAAATATCTGACGGCAAATTGTAAACGTAACATTTTATGCCTTTCCGTTAATACAATTTTTTTAGCTGGAATCCGATGACGAATTCCGACATCATTAAGCCTTCGTCGTACAGTTAAACTAGAAACAGCCAGCTCAGCTGCAAATGAAGACGTTCTTATAAATCGTGCATTTCGAACACTTTCAACTAGTTGCACATCTTGATCATGGGTTGTTTTTCTAGGTCGGCCACAAGACACATGGTTTCTAAGATTTCCTTCATCTTGCCACCTTTTCCACCATAATGTTACAGTATTTCTCTGTTAAAGAACGATTTTATTTAATGACCATATTATAGGTTAGATGAAAACATAATTATAAACGAATACCTAAAATTGCTTACCGATATGCCTAATTCTAGTGCAATGTCTGATTTCGGAATACCATCCTCACACATGTAAACAATTTTATGTTTTGTGTGCTCGTCAATTCTATACATTTTTTTTTTCAAATTCGTAGATGTATACTAAAGTAATAAAATTGCAACGAGCGCAAATTGTATAATTTTATATGAATGACGTGTGCGTCAGTTATAACTTTTTAATAAAAAAAATGCGTTTGAAGGAAAAAAACAGGCCAGTGATACATAAATAATTTTGCAAACTCCTTGATCAAGAAATTTTAAGATTGCTAGTTATCTCTATGACGTAGTAATAGGGTTGAATTTTAATTACATTTACTTGTTCAGATATTATTGTATTCATGTGTGCTCACATAATTATTGTGAATCTTACACTGTTCAGATAATTATGGTCTTAAAGTTGTTCAGATAAAAATGTCCCTTTGGCTGTATACATGTTATTGAGAAAAAGTAGTCACATATTAATGAATCTGAATCTTGATCACAATTTAATGATGCTTGTAGTTGTCACAATATTTTGAAATATTTTGATGTTCATATATTTTTGAAGCCTAGACGTGCCAACATGTTAATGAACGCGACTGTAATTGTCTTGAATGTAAATTATGAATATTCATATTATTTTAAACTTGGATACGTTGACCCCTAAATCAAAGATGCAACAAGATCTAAATTATGACTGAACTTCAAATTATTTTCTGCTTCGACCTCGCAATAATATTTAAATTAAATTCAAATAAAAACTTCAATTCACTGCACTTTAAGAAGTCTATAATCTTGGAAGTAATTAGTTTTGTATCAATCATGCGTCAAGTTCGTAGACGTAATAAATTTAGTTAAAAATATATAATTATGCGGACATCTAAACCTTCAAGAAAATCAACTTCTTATATAACTTGAAAAACAATTATCGTTACAATCATAAACCAATCATTAGGTATCACTCAAAAACACTGCATTTCTTTTTCACCTTTCTATTTAAATACAGAAAGTTTCCTTCTATTCAAAGTATATTCCACCTTTCTTTTTCAGAACGGTGGTCTGTTAAAAAACGGTGGTTTGGCATACACTAAAGTTCATTCTAATGTCGTTTGTTAATAGAAAATCTAGGATATAGTTATTTGTTTTATGTGGTAAAACCATCAAATGAGTCCTCTCACCCCGGGTAGGGCGGAAGGGACTGTCAGACTCGTACTGACTAAAATCCACGGTGTCCTTCAATAGACCTCCATGTTCCGGGGTCACCGTAAGGAAATAATCCCGCGACCAGGATGATATATCTAGATAAAATGTAACTATCTAGCCCTTACAAGTCTTTTTTTTTTTAATAATAACATTATTAAATCAATACAAAGAATTATATTATAGATTTTAAATAGCTGTGTATTATTTTCGGTGTGCAGAAATCTATCCATCTATCTCACTAGCCAACTAACACACTGTTTTAAAAGACCTTCAAGCTGCGATCTATACTTAGACTAGCCTACGAATATAAACATTACTTGAATACTATTCAAATCCAGTACCTCTGCGGAATTTAGAACATCTGTCAATATAGGTACGGACAACATTTGCCTGACTCAAGGTTAGGGGTGTTACAAACTTGTTTGGATGCGGCGTATTTATAAAATTCGAGACCGATTCAATAAAATTCTGCTTTAATTCAGTCTTGAGCTGCTCGGCAAACTCTTTTCAGAATGTAGCTTAACAAACTGTTTGGCTTGCCACAATTTTTAATTGTGGATATTTCAAGGTATTCATTTATATTAAGCTCTTTTCTGATTTTAGAATTTGCCACTCGGCTGTGCCAAATCGGGGAAGGCCCAGTGACAATTATACAACGAACCACTGCGCGACAAACATTGACTTGTTAATTTATATCAACATCGCAGTTTACTCTGATGATGAAGGAAAGCATGTCCAAAAAAAGTGAAAGATAATATTATGTAACATCTTCATCATCATCAGCCTATAATATACCCACTGTTGGGACACAGGCCTCCTCTCTGTGAGAGGGAGTCGGCGATAATCCACCACGCGGGCCCAGTGTGGGTTGATAGATGTCACATGTCTTCGAATTTTTGGTTCTAGGACATACCGGTTTCCTCACGATGCTTTCTTTTACCATTTTGAGATCAGTGGTGATGAAATAAATTACTCAAATTAATGCACCTGGCGGGGTTCGGACCCACGACCTACAATTCGTAAGTCGAGACCGATACCACTGGGCCACCACTGCTCATTTCAACCCACCCTGGATGTGAAGAATTATACAATCCATTTTCTACCATAGATAGACTCTTCTATTTCCCAGCAGTGGGAACATTATACTGTATGATTATGTTTATGCACTTTACCGTGCATTATGTAGAATCATGCCATTTTAAACATTTGTGTGTAGCATCCTTATAATGATCCTTGCTTGACTCCATTTTGATTCTAACTTTGTTATTGAAGATCTAATATGTAATTCGATTTGATTGACGGTGTGTGGGCTTACAGTCGTAAATAGTGATGCATTTTACTACTTGATTATGACTACAATGGATCCAAATAAGGCAAAGTGTAGAAGCTACCATTGCTATGAATTGTTGTGAATCTGAAAAGACTCGCAACTTTGTAGTGACGTTGCACCTAGCCTTATTTGGTGCTATCATATTTCTATTTATGTATAGTACCTAGAGTCTAGGTACTATATTTAGGTCTTTATTGAATAGTCTAGGTCCTAGACTATTCAATAAAGACGATTATTGTTTCGTGAGGTAGAAATTGTTAGGTGAATAGATAAACTAAACGATTCACACCAATTTCAGGTAGTGATGGATTTTCAAACAAACTTTCACACACTTTAAGAGTTCAATATTCCAAAATTTCGTAATCTTTAACTACCTCACCAGATTTATTCATTGGTTGGAGCTCTGTGTTGACTGACTACACAGTCAAAACAAACGATTGTATAACCATCCTCATCATAATTACTCAATTAAAATCCAATAACTACAACTACAAGATCAACGAAAAATTTTTTTCAATCTCGATGTTCTTGTAAAGATAGCCATCTTCTCCAACTCAGTCTGCAGCCCACCTAACATTTCAACCCACAGCATCATCACAGATCAAGGTTTCCCTGGCAATACAGAGTAGCATCTCCTTGGCCCAACGCTCATAGTGCAGGCGATGTAGTAAAACACCTATTATGCAAGATCTGGTCAACTAATTTAGAAACTTGTTATAGTAAGGGCCAATAAATGATTGTGTTTGAACAATAACAACGATACTTTGATCTTAGAAGCATTTTATGAGGCTATAAACCTTTGGCAGGCTTGTATTGAATGGAACAAAGAAGTGCTGATTTCCAATTTGATTGAGGTATAGATGATTAAGTTTAAATCAGCTTAAACCGCAGTAAGTCTTTATGTTTTTCGTTCGATAGAACAAAATATTCATACAGAAGTACAATAAATATATAATTCCCACCTTTTTTCATGCTCATCCTACCCAATAACCTGTGCCGTTCCTGAGCGAACGACAGAACTGAGCCTGTCGCCAAACGGCAAGCCGACGAACGACTGCTGAACGTTAACAATCGTTAACGTTCAGCAGTCGCTAATACTATTTCAATTTTATACCTCATCACATAAAGTTGAAAATCTAGTAAAGAATGCTGAGTATCACTCAACGCGAACGAAACAAAAGAAAACGATCTTTAATCTTTGATAGATTTTCAACTTCATGCAATGGGGTATAAAGTTGAAAATGTATTAGCGACTGCTGAACGTTAGCGAATGTCGCTTGCCATTTGGCTATAGGGCCTGTACAGAAGGGGAAACAATTTCAGTCCATCAACAGATGCCCAAGCTTTATCCTTTAGTTACCAAGATCTTGACGAATACTATTTCACTCATAACAACTAAAATCTTTTTGATTGTTTTTATCATGTCAAGGTAGGTTAGACTAGTACTAGGTATTTAAAACATGACTGGTCTGGTAGTAGTATTATCCAACTCTTGCATGTTAATGTTACAAATTCTAACCAATCAATACAAAATCTCATGGATTTCAGAATTCTATACCTCTTTTTTATTTGCCTACTCCGTCCCACTCCCGCGCAAAGGTCTGCACTTCTACTTCTTATAAACCTGTGCGTCTTTCTATTAGTTCTTAATTCTAATAGCATACAAATAAATTAAAAAAAAGACTCACCAATAAGCAAGTTAGCGGTGTAATCCCTCTCGGACATGGAGCAGTTGACCATGTACCAATGGTCGCAGATGAGCATGCGTTGCTGGAACAGCGTCATGTTGGGGCACTTGTAGCTGAACTGACGACCCAAGCCGTCGCACATGTGGTACACCTGGAAATGAAAGAAAATAGTATGTTTAGACATCAATATGAGAAAAAGAAAACAAATGAAGACGATATGATATTAAAGAGCGTATAATTTAGAACGAGAAGCAGGTGGCTGGGCCAGAGTGGCTACGCACAGCAAAGGACAGAAATATGTGGAAATCCGAAAAAAGTAAAGAGGGTAAAAAAGCCAATTGCCGAGATTATGTTTTAGTTAAAGTTATTTTATTTTAGTTTTTTTTTTACCATGTTTTTAGTCACTTTTGTCAAATAAGTTGTAATAGCAATAAAGGCTTATTTTATTTTTATTTTTATTAATAGAACGAGAAGATACTCGTACATTATAGGTAACAATCGATGTACTCAGAATATAGAAGTTGAAGAAAAGTCTATAGCTCAAGCCCAAAAGCCCGTTTAGTTGACGATCAGTTCAGTCACGTCAAATCTACATGGAATAGATAGTTGAGAGACTCACAGAACAGAAAAGTATAGTAACAGAATGGGAGATGCCTATATCTAACAGTAAGCTGAAATGATGAAGATGATATAACTCGTGACCGCTTTCGATCATGAAAGCCAATCTCAGAGACTTTGAAGTACACTGTTATGAAAGTTAAAAACTTGTTCTTGACAAACGACGTTTTCATTAGAGAAAACTCTTAAAATTTCTCAGATAAAATCGAATGAAATTGAACAGTTTACGGAAGACAACTTTCCATGGGATGTGATTGAATAGTTGCCTACTTATGTAATATCATTAAAACATCAACGCGATTCAAGCTTGAACTAATGGTATTTGAAGAAATAATTTTAAATCTTTCAGATATTACTAAGCTAGCTCCAGTTTTCCAAATCTTCCTCCAAAATTACTCTTATAAATACAAAGTTTTCCAGATTTACAAATACAAAATTACAATAGAGATTGTGAGATACCTCAATCATCACCAAGTTAGCCACCTGCATCTAATTTGGGGGCACTTGGCGAGTAGTCGCTATAGGCATTCAGAGATATCCGTGATCCTATCGTGCGAATGCCAAAAACTCTTTACAGGAAAATAAAATGCATCATTTTAGTTTTATTAGTTAATTTTTTTTCTCAATGCATTTTTTATTTTAATCTGTATAAGGAATGACAGACGCTTTCAAGATCAAGAAAAAAATGAAAAAAAGAACGCATAGAAAACATGCATTCAGTCAATCGAAAGATATAGGCAACTAGTTGAATTCCACACATTTGTGAATAGGGCCAACATCTCAAGCTAAATAATGTAAAAGTGTAGAAAAAACAATCATGGACCAAAATGCTATTTCATGAGCGTACGACCTCAAAATTGATCATTATCTACATATTTATTCACGATGTATTACTTCACGTTAAGTCATTAACATCTGCAATTAACAAAACATGTTAAAACTTAATATAATTAACACTTCACTGAAAAACTTAGGAAGCGACAATTATACATCAATTTAGTTATATTATTCTTACACAATACGTGCGCACACGCTTCCGACAAACAACTCATCAGGAAGTTTATATAAAGCTGTTAAACTCTTTGTGCTACCGTTTATCGAAACCTCTAGACCATGGCCATTAAAATAAATGTATTAGTTTTTATTCCATTTGAGATGTTTTGGGAAGTTTACTGTATATTGTTCGGTTATCTTTGCTATTATTTCAAATTGCAAATAGTTTCATTGATAGTCAGTCTATTCATAAACACTTTCAGCCCTGAAGAATTATTTTTATTTGGTTTCGTATAAGAGAATATGAAGATTTTTAGCCAAATAAATCCCATAGTTACACTCTCTTATAATGAGAGTAGATTAGCAATAAAAGAGTCAGAATAATCCCTGACCATTTTTGGAGTCATTCGACTGGGCCAGCTTGCATACAAGGATGAACTGGTAAAGGCAGATGATACTAATTAAATTAATACATATTAGGTAATGAGGTCATCAAATACAAGAACTAACGTGAAGCTCAAAACATCTATGCCAAACGTGATCCTAGTGTTTAAACACTAATTTATAGATTTACATGAAATATTAACAAAACCTTAGGCCCAACTCGTGATCATACGTCAATTGATAGACACATAATAGACTGACATAACAATGTAGTAACGAATAGCGTAGCGTAACATAAGTTCAACCGTAGCTAAAATGTTTTGGAGATGACTCATACATCACTTAAATTCACGTATGAATGCAAACAGATTCCACATACGGAAATTAGTTGAACAATATTAGTAAGGGAAACCACAGATGATTTTTTTCGGCAATTTGTCGGAGACTCCACAAAAAATTTGATAAAAAATGAGACGAGGTCTGATCGAGGGTTAAGCTGTGTTTTTGTGGAGATTAACATGCTAATCCAAATTCTTTCTATTGACACGAGCCTTCCGCATAGTCTTTTAATGGTTTTGGGTTAAGTACAATGCAGCTTTTGTTGAAGATTTTTTGTGTGGTTACTAATATTTTGATGTTCATCACAGTTTGCGGTGAAACGTTTCGCCTCGAGTTTTGATTATCGCTAAGCTCCTCACCTTACGGCGCTACGAGTGTAATTTGCGATCTTCAACGGCAATTGACTAAATGTAGTTGTAAGTAACATTTTATAAAAACTAATAGATGGCAAAAACAAAACAATAACACTTCCAAGAAGAATTATTTTGACTTGATAACAATTATCTGTCACAATGTTTATAAACATGGGTTCGTTGATCAACATCGTCAATTGTATTTTTCCACACGTAATTAAGTTTTTAGAGACACTGGAAATATAACTTCCAGTAGTAACATTGAATGGGGATTGTCTTAATTTTTTAAACATTCGATTTTATTTTATTTTCTGCAAATATAGAGCATTTTGAGAAACTAATTTGAATATTTTAATGATTGGCTCAATACTTTTTTGATTTTTAATATTTTAATTTTTGAGGTAGGTGACGTCACCATTGGCCTAAAAGTTGTGCCGTTTCCTTACTAGAGCAAAATTAAAAAACTGTCAACACAACGTCAACTGTCTAAACGTCACTTACATCCCGCTAGGTTATTATTTACAAAACAAAATTAGCTCCTAGATGAAAATACAAAGGAATCTAAGGCTTCTGAAATACTAACATCAAAGTGATCTTCGCAACAGTACATTGTATAAACCTTTCAACATTCCACACCGTCATCAAACACCACTTTTCTCTCAAATCTTCTTTAGTACGAACAAAATGTTGATTGGATTATTATTAGTATTATTGTTGCTAGTTGGGACAAAGCACTTCCTATATTCTATTTTACTTGTAGTTTATGTTATATTGCCGATGCCGATTTAACAGATTTAACCGAGATAATGAAGAAATTTGCAGTTACAATAAAAACTTGTTTGTTTACATCTTTGACATTTACAAATTGACACTTGTCAGTGGCCCTCTGACATCCCTGATTTTCTCATCAGGGATGTCAGACGGCTACTGTGATGTACCAATATGAAATATTGGTACATCGGTAAAATGTGTCGAAAATCAAATACGAATGAAATATCTTTTTTTTATCTTTTGCTATTTATTAATAGCAAAAGATAAAAAAAAAGAGAAGACAGCGAGAACAAGGCAGCAAGCCTTTAACAGCGAGAAGAAGGCAAAAAAAAGAGATTTTTTAGTAAGCAATACTCGATTGTAACTAAAGAAATAGATAACAGAGTACAGTTAGCGTGGAAGAGATATTGGTCACACAAGGTTGTCAAAAATACACGGGTTTCTTCATTTTACCTATATTGACGTATGGATGTCAAACTTGGAGCATTACTAAACAAATTATGCGAAATCTAGAGCCCTGTCAACATAGCATGGAGCGTAGCATGCTCAACGACAAGTTAAAAGACAAAATCAAACTAGAGACATTACTAAACCAAACTAAAATCAACTAAAATCAACGAAATCACATATTGCATAAGGAAATTGAAATGGAGATGGGCAGGTCATTTATGTTGAGGAGTACTAATAATAAATAGGCTAAGGACGTAACCAAATGGTGTCCAAGATATAACAAAAGAAAGAAAGGAATGCAACGCCTAAGATGGGAAGACGACTTTCGAAAGATGGCTGGTGCTACTTGGAGGAGGATGACCCATAATCGGAAGGAGTGGCAAGCTACAGGGGAGGCCTTTGCGAAATCGAAAGACAATCTTAATATCGGTGTCTAATAATACATAATATATAGATATATAGAAGAGAGGGAAAAAAATGTAAACTTACTTTTAATATTTTTGTTTTGTAAGATTGTAGGCTATAATAATAATAATACTCGATTGCACCCTAAAATTTGTCGTTTATTCTGTATTATTGGTCAACGTCCAATCTTGGTTTTTTTTTTCTCGAGTACTCGAGTTTCTTGGTACATGGTACATGACACTGAAAACTGGTATGTATACCAAGACATTGGTACTTATGCCTGACAACCCTGGAAAATACTTGTCACTTATTTTTTAGGGTTCCGCAGCCAATGGCAGAAAACGGAACCCTTATAGATTCGACATGTCTGTCTGTCTGTCTGTTCGTCCGTATGTCACAGCCACTTTTTGTCGAAATTATAAGAGATAGCTCTTATAATTTCGACAAAAAGTTGAAACTTTGGAGGTAGATGTATTATGTGAACCGCGGACTTTCACACAAAAATAAAACTAAAAAGAATTTTGGGGGTAGAAAGTAACAATTGAAACTCAAAATATTTTTTTTTCGCCGTACCCATTCGTGTGGGATATCTATGAATAGGTCTTGAAAAATTATATTGAGGTAGTACTATTATTCTGATTGAGGTTACAAACATAATAATTTTTTTCTAAACTGAACAGTTTGCTCGAGAGACACTTCCAAAGTGGTAAAATGTGTCCCCCCCCCCTCTATAACTTCTAAACTAAGAGAACGATAAAACAAAAAAAAATATTTGATGTGCATTACCATGCAAACTTCAATTGAAAATTGTTTTGAACGAGATCGAGTTATTAGTTTTTAGGGTTCCGTAGTCAACAAGGAACCCTTATAGTTTCGCCATGTCCGTCCGTCCGTCCGTCTGTCCGCAGTTTAGCTCAGAGACGCACAGTACTAGAGAGCTGTAATTTGGTGTAAATATACGGATTTGTTGTGCCGAAAAAGTGGTAAAATAAAATCTCGTAAAATATTTTTTTTTAGGGTACCTCCTGTACTTACACGTAAAGTGAGGATTTTTTTTTCTCGCGTATCCCTTAGTGTGGGGTATCATTAAATAGGCCTTTAAAAAATAATCATAGTTTCCATTAACAATTTTTTGATAAAAAAATTCGTTTGTGAAATATTAAGCTTTAAAGTGCTAAATTTTGCTCGATTCGAGTGTCCCCCCCCTCTACCAGCTAAACGGTTATGTTTGGGGGTGTGAAAAAATTCACAATAGTAGTATATATAACGAAGTTTAAAAGAAAATTATCACGACTAAGTAGGCTTTACAACTTTACGAGTAATAGTCGACCAACTTATAAAATGTACTTGGGCAATATGTTTTCTTAAACAAAATGTATCGGAGACATAATAAATCAACTGCAAATGTAAGTTTGTCAACTTTATTTTTACAGCTTTAATAGGTATGTTTTTACGGTATGATTTTTTGGGGATAGGTAGGTTTTTATCGTCAACTATTTAACTAACTTCAAAAAAAGGAGGAGGTTCTAAATTCGTCGTAATCTTTTTTCTTATGTATTTTCCCTGATTTCTCAAAGACTCCTGGACCGATTTTGAAAATTCTTCTTTTTAAAATTACATTCAGCGAATCAGTTTAGTTAGTTCGCATAAGTATTTTGATGGGCAACTACGGAACCCTAGTGCCTACACTGTGCGTGGCCCAACACGCACTTGGCCGGTTTTTTTTTTTTTAATAAATCGTAAACTGCAATTTACCTTGCAAAGTTACAACCAACTACAAGAACTTTTCTTGCTGCTACGGAACCCTTTATGGGCGAGTCCGACTCGCACTTGGCCGGTTTTATATTTTTTATATTTTCTGTTTTCTGAGGCAAAGATACAAAACTGTGTACAGCCAAAGGTTTGAAGAAGGTTTTAAACATTTGAAGGGCAAGGAAGGTCAAACGTATTTTATTAAAAATATCAATGAGATATGAATATTTTTCATTTTTAATTAGTACATAATGATCAGTAACGCTATTCCTCGAAATGGTTTTTCAATTACAGCATATTAAAAAAAATGAACAATGCCCATTGACATTGCGATAAGTTCTAAACTCACATCATCACTAACACTATAATAACAACAAACATGGTAAGCATTCCGTTTTAAGTTGTAACGATAACATTAATGATAAAGTTCGTATTGATAGATATTTTATTTCTGTCGTAAAAAACAAAAGCAAGATCTCCAGATCAAAGCAACTTTTAAAAAGTCACAAAGAAACTACTAATGATTACTGAGTAGTAAGCAATTCAAAACATTTACCCTCGCGATCAAAGAATTAACCTTGCTCAAACATTAACTAACATCTCCAATGAGTGGTTACATGAAGAACACACGTGCCTAGCATTAAATACACTAATTATTTCTCAAAAGCTCGCCTTGCATTTACAGATTGCGAAACACTGCTAATCGTCGTCGTGATTACGTTTCATAAATGTTTTTGTACATGTTATAATTATTCTTTGGATAATGTATCATCGGTCATTACATGTCCCAGACCATTGTCAAGTAACGCCACTGTTTCAAACTAGGCTGTTAGGTCATTGTGCTAGGCTAATGTGTCAAGATCTGAACATGAATCTAGCACTGTAATTATTGTGTTTTGTCTAAGAAATAATGTTGACGTATCTTCACAGGCAGAAATAGATAATAATGACATGATTTTAAAAAATAAGATAATTTTGTAGGTATAAGCTTTCCTCAACTTTATGCCAAAAAGTTCTAACTGCTTTACGTTTCCTGTGGCTAAAGTCGTAGACAAGTTCTGGATTAGTACTAACAATGAAATAATGTCAGCGGATTGCCACCAATCGAACACAAATTCTAACTTTGGAATCATATTAAGAAATTCTTATAAACAGAGAGCTATAAGAGAAAACAAAATCATATCTGCACTGATCAGAAATACTATTAACTTACTACTAGGAATCTGTGTAGACCTTGACCACCAAAGGACGTCAGCCTCAAACCAAACACCAGCTGCAACCTTGCACAAACTCATTCCTATATGTCATTTCAATAACACATGCAATAAACCCTAATGAATCTTCTCTGCTTCAACTACAATAGCCAATTACGCAGAGATCATCAGTATAGAACCTGCAGCTACCAGGGTTACTGGAGCCATTCGGTTACATTGCGTCTACTTATTTGAGTAATTGTATTTGTTGTTCGTAATGTACGGTTGTGTTTAGTTTTATTTGTCTCTTGTAATTATGCTCATTGGCCTATGTGCAAGAATTGGTTTTAAAGGCACGTATATCAATAATATTGTTGGCGTTTGTGGGACTATGGAAATATTAAGCTAAAACAAGTTTAATATTGGAACTCAGAACCATTGCTTGCCATATTATTTCTGTAAATGAAGCACAGACGCAGGAAGTATTAAAAGCTGGTATCTTTAACAACAACAATAAAAACATACCGTTCAAAATCATAACCCTCCTTTTGGCTTTGCCGTAGTTGGGTAAAGCTTTTTAATTGATAGCTAAGTTAATATTTACCTATTGATATAATTACATTCGCTCACGCAACCTAAACACGACTTGATAATTTCCACCATTCATGCCTACTTATGGCTTTTGTTATGATGTTTTTAGGTTATGGTTTCTGCTTATTTGAGATTAAAATAAATAAATTACATAAATACTCAATTGTAGTAGGTAGCCTCACGATTTTTGTGTTTTGATTGACTTAAAATTATATTGCATAAAGTTAAAACTTACGTAATTGCATTATTGGGTATAACAAAATATACAAATTCATTACTAAGATTGATTAGTAAATTGCTTTCGATGTCTGTGTTTGAATAACCTAAATTAATGAAATAATTATATTTTTCAACATTGTTAAAAAAATCTCCGTAAGCTTTTGACCCTCTCATGTTTCTTGCTTGTTAAAGAAGCAGAGTAACATCAAATACCATAATAAAGTTACTGTATTTGTTCTTATTTTGAAATTGGGTATTTTTGTAATACTCTTTAAAAAAATAAATGGGTAAAATAAAATGAAAAAATTCAATGGAATTAGGTTTGGAGTTCTACAGGGTACTGTTGTTGGTCTTACTCTGTTTGATATCAATAAGTTGGAAATCTGAAAGGCGTTCAGATTTCCAACTTACTACTTTCCGCGTGTGACGTGTGTGCGTTATATTATAATCCCCAGTTAGTTTTTTTAAGCAGATTATTTTTCTAGTTTTTTTTTTGCATTACGTGTGCCCCTTTTTTAACATTACTGCATACAACCTCCTCATTACAGCATACATTGTGAATACAAAAGAACTTCATAATAATGTTAACACGTTTATCAGTAACTGAAGGTTACGACATAATTGTGAGTACATAGGATAATTATACTAACGTAAAAACTATGATAAATGAGTACATTCTACATGCCTTGGCCCTTGGGTGACGTTAAACATAAAAACAAGACGGAATAACCACAGATAACTTTGTTTTTATGTTCTTTTTGTCCAGAAATATGGGTCGAGTTATTTTCAATACATAAAATAAATGCTTCTATTATGATACTCCTTATAATACCGTTTCTTTAACGTGGCTTTGTAGGTAATGTACCAAATGCAATAAAATAAACACAAATAAGTAATGAAATGAAATGATGTTTATTTATGCAAGTAGGTTATATCAACACTTTTACACGTGTTTTCATAAAACTAGGAGGGGCCGGTGTTTCGTACCTGACTACTCCGAGAAGAAACATCCGAAACAAACTCAGAGGTCACAGTCTCTTTTAAAGTCCAGACATCATAAATGTAGAACAGTTTATACGAGGACCATGCAGGCAATGTCTGAAATGGTCTTTTGAAGAAAGAACCACACAAAGAGTGGACCTGTCCAGTCAGTGCAAGCATTTGTCAGTTATCGTGGAGCTTAACTTATAACACAAGAACACAATACCAAAGAAAGGACTTGTTTAGGCCGCTTAAGTTATTCAAACTGACAGACAATCATTAAATTATTATTAGTACTCAGTAACTGGGTTACTGATCACGGAGACAAAGCCAGCTCGATCATGGTATTACGGATTTTTCAACTGTCAAATAATTTTCACAGTAGAGAACTAACAATCAACTGACAACATGTTTATGACATTAATAACGTCCATAAACATCACACCGTTGATTTGCATGTTTTGTTTGCATACAATGTAATATTTAAGTAGCAATTGTATTTTTTCTCTCAAGTGATGAGTCGTAAGGTGTGTCGTCGGATCAACAAGAAGTGATAACAAATTGAGTACAGCTTGAGATGAAATCAAACAGTCAAACATTTGTCAGTCACGGTGGTAACAATGGTCAGGTCAAGGGCGAAGTTCTTCCTCATTCCTCTGCATGTACTGTCACGATTGGTACACGGATGTCAGAATGTCAGGTGTGTTTGATGAGGACGGGTTGGGGATATTTGCTGGAAGAGCTCACTTCTGCCAAGGTTTATTTGCTGTGCACTCGTTAAATTGTAAAGACTACTTGCAGTACTAGCAGAAGACAGGTTAGTTACATTTAATTCGATAGATAGATAGATAGATGAACATTGAACATGAATTCAGTCAATTGTGTGGTTCAAATAGTATGATAGAGAGTTATAAGTAGAGACATCTTTAAAAGAAGACGAGCTAAGAAATTCAATCAATAACCACCTCATTGAAACGGATAAGAAACTGAAAACTGTTAAAATAATCTTAGATAATTTGTAGGAATTTCTGAAAAGTACAAAAAAATCCTTACGTAATAATATCAAATTAAAGTAACGCCTAAACTAATGAATCGATCATCCTTTTCTAGATAAACGTTGTCGAATTCTAAATTAACGCTGAATTAAATGTTTAAATAAATATTTCATGAAGAAAGTATTCGTGAAGCATCGGTTTAATGAGACCAGCCCGGTAGAATTGTCTACAGGGCTGTCTCATTAAACAGATGCGACTATTGAGTCGATAATGGTTAAAGGTTAATCCTGGCAAACGAACTCATCACCGATGATATCAATGATGAAGAAAAAAATAACAATAAAGCAACATTCCTAACCCCCAACGCGAGTACTTAGTCAATTTGATACAGACAATAAAACGCAAATTTTAAAACACGGATGTAAAGTAGACTCAAAAACAAGCAAAAAAAGGTTTAGAATGCAAATCAGTGTATCTTTGTTCACAGTTTTATTACAACACTTCACTTCCTTATTTGTTAAAACTGCTAACATTTTGATAAAGGACTTCTTAAATTTGTTAATACAAGTGGAACACCTTGCTCTAGTTTATGAACATCGTCTGGTAAATCATAATGTTATTATGGCTGTTTAATATTTATAAAGTTCACAGGTGATAGAAGTTCATTGAAAAAGAAGCACATATAATTGACAAGAATACATTAAAATGAATAGGCCCATTAATGAATGAAAATTAACTTTCGTACGAGTCATTCTAATGGCGGCTCCACATCAGTGCCGCGAATTCTCGGCACAATACCGACGCTGATCGGGGAATAGGCGTGAACGTGCTTGAACCCCGCGAAAACCATCCACATTCTCGTTCGCGCCTGTTCACGGGGATTCAAGGCACTAAAATGTGGAGCCGCCATAATATTAGTAGAAATTCGACTTCTCGACTAAATTGAACTTCGACAAGAATTGAGATATATTGATTTTTAATTAGTAAGTTGTTTATCCACATTTGTCTTGATACAAATTAAAGATTTAGACATAAGTAATTATGTAATAGGACCTCAAATTCCAAACTACAAATAGAATTCTAATTATAGAAATACCTAACGATATTTTATTGAATCGCGCCTATATTAACAATTTGACATGGAACTTTTAAATCGATAAATCATCAATTCGATTCAATTATTATGGATCGTATAAATTGTAATTATACAATGCTTTGTTTTCATATGATTGATTTTTAAATGCGTCTACTAAAGCGTCTTTTAGAAATAGACAAAACATTCCAGTTTTGAATTTTTGAATGCCTTAACTAAATAAAAAACGAATTGGTTCAAATATTAAGAAGAATTATTTTTGTTACAACCATCAATTCTAACAAAAAATGTTTCATGACTATGAATTTTCAGGCACATGCTGATATCCTCACCATGCTTTCTATCAGCTACAGTTATTGTTGGTGATGAAATAAGTAACACAACTTATAATGAATGAACTGAAATGAGAGAGGCTGGTATCTTTTAACTTACGAACCAAATAAAAACTAATAAGTCGGGGTTGTTAACTCTGCTTTCCCCATCATCCTGCCTATAGCCTTTTCCAACTATATTGGGGTCGGCTTCCAATCAAACCAGATGCATCCTGCCCGCGGATCTAATTTTTCCGTTCAAACCAGATGCATCCTGCCCGCGGATCTAATTTTTCCGTTCCTAAGAAAATCTTTGAAATTCGCTACGCATGCGTTAATGCGTTTATTATAACAACATTAAACCAGATGCAGCTAGATATCAGTATTTTACATGGAGCGACTACCGATACCCCTTGGTAAGACTGGTTGTCAGACTAAACTCACTTATTTGCTGTGCCCGACAGGGTCCCTGTTATGATCTAATTATAAGTTTTTACCACCTAAGAACATAATATGTGCCATGTGGAATGCAATAAAAGTATTGAGTATTGACTTTACAGCTTCTTACTAACATACGGGACTCAACAGTAACGACTGTCAAAGATCTTCAAATGACAGCCGGGAACAACAGCTTTACGTGCTTTCCGAGGCACAGAGAAAATTCGCTATGACAGATGGTCACCCATCTACAGACCAACCTCGGCAAGCACGGCTTAACCCGGAAGATCGGCCTGTGCGGCTAATAATTATTTAGCCACGCGCATATTAACTCTGATCTCCCCATTTTCTTAAAATAGTTTAATCAAAAGCAAGAAAATGTCACAGTGGGAATGTCAACGCACCTTGACCCAACGCATAGGGTGTCCACTATTTGTGACACTATTAGGACAACTATTATAAGAGTAACACGTTTTACAGTTTTTGTTGTAGTTATTGGTAATATTTAATGAAAAAGGTTATTGAAATCGTGGTGACGCTGAAAAAGTGTTTCATTGACAGGTTTTTGTTGTAATGGTAGCCATACACGTACATGCCTATTTGTCAATTCGGCATAAAACTGCCAATTTGCTCAAATAGAATTGAACGTGTATGGGGGTGGAATGCCAATTTGATGGCATGACATGCCAATTTTGATAGGTCATCAAATCGTTTTTGACACAACGTCAAATCGGCAGCAGTGATGCCTACTTAGCAACTTTAGAGCTAGTTAGCTAATTTTTTAAAGGTGCTAGAAAAGAAGCTAAAAAGTGTAACTTGTGGCTAAACTTTTTAGCTACTTTTCTAACACCATTTCAATTCATCATGACATTGAGACTTTCAAATTTAGTCAAGTAGTGTCCCGAGTCAAAAGACAAGATAATGCAACAGTGGCTCATTCTACATATAAATAAGTGGCATTCTGAAGAAATAGTTCAGTTTCGGGTGGAAATAAAAAAAGAAATGAAATTCTTCCGGTGGCAAAATATATTTAAATATACAAGACTTATATACCCTGAACATGAATTTTCACTCTTAAGTAAACTGGGACTTTGCTGTAAACTTAATGGCAGACTCTGTAGAGTAAAATACTGCAAAATCTCTGTAACAAATACAGGGATTATTGTCAGCCGACATCACTGAGAAGTCACTAAAATCCGACCCACCACTCATGACTTTCGGAAATTTCTAGGTACTAATTTTTTAATGCATTTGATGTAATGAAATAGACACTAGCGCCATGTCTAAAGGTCAAGGAGTGGTGGCCAGGGCTGGGGTGCGTTTAAATCTTCCGGCGGTATTTCGCCGGAAAAAATTAAACTAGCGAAGGTTCGCTGAACGGAGTCATAAGTTTCTGTCAATGTTAGTTGTCAAATTCAATTGACAGCTCAGTTTATTGAACAAATAATCAATTTGCCGGTTTAATTCAAATCCATAATCCACAAATAATATTTACTCTCTAAAATAAAAATAATATTCGTTTTTACTGCGGGTATCGAGCAAAACAACAAAACGTAATGTCAGTCTGACAGCAGGATAAAACATTGCGAGGTAAAAAGGTCGCAATATTTTATCAGTAAATTCCATTTAGTAAAAACTTATCCCAGCGAATGACCGTAAACGGGGCAGATTAAATTTTAGTTAGCTTCATTTTTCACCTCGCGGTGTACTTAAACGGGGTGTTTGACATCTATGCAGTATAAATTTAAACTGGATATAGGATATAAACGCAGCCCAGAGTCCTGCATATGGGATCGTTCTGAAACTCGACTTTTTGACAAATATTTATTTTTATTTAAAAATAACCAGTACTAATCCAAATTCAGTGAATAAATAAGAAAATAATTGTACAAAAACGTTAATAATATATAATAGATTTGACTAAAAAAAAAAAAACAAATCTTTTCCGCATTTCATTTTACATTTAATTTACTATACAAACGTTTTCGAACGCACCACGTCTAGCATGCGTACCTATCTAGTCTGTGATGCGTACGCAATTTAAGACAGTGTTCCCACTTTATAAATATTTTCCCTTTATTTAGGGTAGGGGGGTCCTTTCAAATGTTGGTCAATATTTAAGCGAAAAAATTGTAAAATAAATAAATATGAAGGTCTTTATGAAATTAACTACCCAAAAACCAACCTTCATGCTTTGTGCTCGTGTAACCCTCTAGGAGGCTAATAGCTAAATAATAAAAAGCAGCACTTCTCTGCATTATTATAATTTTTATTTTCGACTTCAATTAAAAAAAGGCAAAATTGTTCAATGTCAAAATAATCGTATATTGAAAAGGTGATAATAAAAAAAACTTTTTCAAGAAAAATGTAACCGCCTTCTAAAACAACCACAAAAAAGTGTAAAATAATCTACAAAATAACTTTTCTTTCGGTTGTCGGTGCCTTTGTTTTTTTTTTCTTTTCATTGTCTTTTAGCCACCGACTTCCGAATGAAAAGTAATTTGTAGATTGTGGTTGTTTTTGAAGGCGGTTACATTGTTTTGAAAAAAAATTTTTTTTTTACTATTTTTAGTTTAAATATTCAACCCGAATTCTTGTCAAGAACATCATTCTCTTACACGTGCACTAGAATTTTGTAATCCTTCGCACCGGTAATTACATCGCTCATGTACACAATAAGCTAATAAAATTCCATATCTCAAAAATTACTGACCGATTTCTACCGATTCTGATGAAACTTGCAGTGTTCCCTAAGTTAAATGATACCTCGCACACCAAAAAAAAGCATTACTTAAATCGGACTCAAAGTTCCGGAGATATGCGAACACAAACTAAATCAATCGATGCCTACTCCTTATTGTTAAGGAGTTGTACCTTCCATCATCAGCTCATCCACCTGAAATGATGATTATCAGATGCAAATACTCGAACAGCTTTAGAAAATATATATAATTGGTACTATCTGCCTATAAAATTTGAAGGTTACCCTCGCTTTCCCTGGGATCCTATCACCAGAACCTGACCTGAGAATTTTTTTCCAAATCAGTCCAGGCGTCTTCGAGAAATCGGGGAACATACATAAAAATAAAAAATATTCCGAACTGAGAACCTCCTCCTTTTTTTGAAGTAGGTTAAAAAAAGGTGTCGAAACAGGTAGGTAAGTTAAAACTAAGTATTTATTATACTTAAGGCGCATAGTACCCTCAATGACCTTGAGCATCCAGGCGGAGCTAAACGCACATTTTCATATCTGCACCGCACATATTAATATGTCCCGAGCGTACCGCGACTCCTCAAAATGATATCATACACTATGCAGCTAGGCAGAAACAGCTGCAAAAACCCGCCTTCGCCCGGTTTTTATATGTGGAAATCTCAATTTTCAACATATTCTTTGTAAAATATTGACTGATTTACATGAGCGTTACTCACATTGTAGTAAATTTTAACACCGATTGATCTATTCAAAAATATTTTAAATAAACGAAGCCGTTTAGAAGGAGTGAGCATTTATTTGAACAAAATAGCGTGTTGTTAAATATTTTTTTACAGTTCAACTATTTGTCATAAGAAAATAAAATTTACTCACATTGTTGTACATGAATATACATTCAACATATATTTTTTTTCAATCTTTACACCCAGCCGTTAATCAGGAATGTGCTTTAGAATGTAACGTTTTTACGGCTTAAAAGGCGCGAAGGCCCTTAAGGGTAAGCCCCGACTCAAACGAGCGTTTTCTTTTGCTGGCACTTTAAAAGCGCTGACGTGTGAACAGATTTTGACTGGCCTGTTGGTCTAGTAGTTAGTGACCCTGACTGCTATGCCGGGGGTCGTGGGTTCGATTCCCACCCAGGACAAATCTTTGTGTGATGAGCATGATCATTTGTTCTGTGTCTGGGTGTAATTTATATATAGTAAGTATGTATTCAAAAATATATAAGTATGTTTTCAGTTGTCTAGTACCCATAACACAAGCCCTGCTTAGCTTGGGACTAAATGGCGTTGTGTGATAGTTGTGGAATATTATTATATTATTATACAAGGGAATGCATTTGTTCTATATCGGCGGTTTTTTAACGCCAGCAGAAAAAAAAAAAACTTTCGCGCGAATGGCGTCTTAAAAAGTCTAGGTAGGATTAAAAAAACCAGCAACTGCCTGCAGGCACTATTACTACGATTAATGAGTAGTCATTATGACTTTTTTTTCAGATGGGTCTACGAACCAATATCATCAAAATAGTTCAGCGGTTTAGGCGTGAAAGCATAACGAACAAGTGCATTTATACTACACGAATAAGTTAGGATAAAAATGTAAAATCGTTTTATTTTTAATTTTAATACCTTTTTAGTAATATTAAAATACGGGGAAATCTGAAATCAGAGGCTGACAATATGGTTACTATGACAACGAATATTCAAATAAAACAATCGATGTGTATCTAAGTAACAAACATCAAACAAAAATACGTTAGGAAATTCAATAAATTAAATTTTGTGGTTCGTTTCAATAAAATCGAGAAGCGTTTAAAATACCTACCTACCTAAGGGAGATCATCATCATCATCGACGACTTTGCTCTGGAAAAATTATATGGAAAACGCGTGGTCCAATTCTGACCCGACTCAATTTAGATTGCCATCGACATGCTAAGAGGATCAGCACAAAATAATCGCAGAACCTGCCATTCTTCAGACATGAATAAGGTGGAAGATAAAACCAGCTGACACAGTGATATACCTAGTGTGAAACCGCTAGGTATTGTACGAGTATGATCAAAATGTTTCCTTATTATTTCATGCAAACAATTTGATACAGAAAGTTGAGAGCCATTGGATCAATGTGTAATTCTTTATCATGGATTTAGGTACTTCGATTAACAAAAAATGTACAATGGATTTACATCTCAGTGAAGTGAAATATCATATTCCTTATTGTTGTTAGTAATAGTTATTTAGTGATTGTGTTTAAATTACAATAATTGTATTTTTCCTATGCTGTTATAACTTACAGAATGTTAATAATATAGGTAAAAGTAAAGTAAGTAAAGTAAAACCAACGACTTTCATTTTGATATGATTTTAATTAAAGCATTTCAAGCAAAGCTAAGCAGCTCTGCCAGAGCAAATATATAAAATATAATTATTTTTGCATGATTTTACTAAAAAGGTGAGTACTGACATAATGAGTAGAGAAAAATAGAAGATTTGATGAATTAGAATAAGGGCAGGAGAACGATGAGACGACGAATCATAAGATTTGTAAATAAAATATAACTATTAATATTTCCCTAAGTATTTATTTTAATAATAAAAGGTTAAAACACTATACACCGTGACTTTTTAGTCGTCTTACAAAAGTGGTCCACTTAATGTATCCGACCTAAAATACTTCTAGGGGAGTTTATTTTTTTTTAATCGTCAAGAATAATTTTAATTTTAAATAAATAGCTCTAAAAATATTAAACACCCTGTTACGTTTACGTATCAAGCTGTAGAGTATACCGACCCAGCGCAATAATCGGGTAGATTATTCCATCTCCATTTTATATGAGACTAGGGTGTTTCTAACTACGCCTTGCGTCATAATAACGAATTAAATTTTTATTATTGAATTTTTCAAATCTCTTAAATACTTATTTTTTTATTACAAACGTGTTCTAGTCATTGGATACATGAACTGGGCTGCTTTTGTAAGACGACTAAAAAGTCACGGTGCCATGTACCTATAATATTAGGTAAACTACCACATATTTTATCATATAATTCAGTGTGTTTTTCTTGCATGATTCACAGAGCAGCAGCGAAATTGAGAATAGGCAATCCTTGCTCTCAGTAGAGTTACTGTCCAAAGATAAAATAATCTGTAAACATGAAGAAATTACCATTAAATTAACCCATTTTTCTAGTCTAAAAGACTTGTAACTAAAATGATACAGCGAAGATGCTGGCTCAGTGATGGCTTTTGCTTGTGAATATTGTAGTTCAGTTAATTTATATTAGTGTGACAGATTCGGACAAAAGTGCACACTATATAGGTATGTTTTTAATCTACCAGTACCTATTAAGGGGTAGAAATGGGTTGTGAGACAGTTTAAACCAGCCATACTCAACCAGCGGCCCGCGGGCCGCATGCGGCCCGCTGCGCTTTTTTTTGCGGCCCGAGCCACGTTAAGGGCCCCAAATTACGTAAAATTAACGTATTTATTAATTCACGCATTTACTCATGTTTTCTCCCTTAATGCGTACACACAGATCACACTTCTTCTTTTAATTGAAAATCCTTGGCATTTAGAAGTAGCCACTACAACAGAGCTTGCATTATTGGGTTTTGATAATGTAAAATTATCTGATGAGCTGATTGATTTAAAAAATGATACGAATCTGGAGGCGATTTTTAAAGAGAAAAGAGAGACACATCAATATGAAGAATTTTGGAAATTAGTACCGGATAGCTATGAAACGTTAAAAAATTGCGCACATTTACTCTTGACATTGTTTGCATCAACTTACCTATGTGAATCCTCATATTCAAAAATGAAATATGCAAAAAATGTCTACAGATCTCGGCTTACCGATTCGCATCTAGACGACGTCTTGAGAGTAGCATGCAGTAACTATGTGCCTGATTTATCAAAAATTTGTTACAATGTCAAAAATCACATTAATTTTTATGACAGAAATAAATGCTAATTTTTTTATTATATAGTTTTATTTAACTGTCGCATAATCTTCGCTTCATCACTAGTAACAAATGCGAAAGAAACCCAATCTGTCTGTTACGCTTTCGTGAATAAACCACTGAATCGATTCTGATGAAATTTGGTACATAGATAGACTATTCGCTGATGACATAGGTGACATAGGTATGTAGGTAAATTACTGCGGCCCGCAAGGTTAAACAGTAGCAATTATGTGGCCCAGGGTAAAAAAAGGTTGAGTATAGCTGGTTTAAACCAATAAACGTAATCAAATTGTTGATTACATTATATGAATTTGTTAGTGATGGTTTTGCATTTAATAGTTGATGTACGTATGTATCATCACATCCTGCATAAACTTATTATAGTAGTAGTAGGTATGGTTAATAATCTTTGGTCATTCCTACCTTATAACTGTAGCAAGTCCAAGCTGATAACTGTAGTAGTTTGCTTCTTGGCATACATAAAGTTGGTGGTTTTCTGTTAGTAGAAATCCTGTTTTAAATTCAGTTTTGCACAGATTCAACACATTGAAAGTACTTGGTTGCGTTTATAAAATAATTCGTGCTAAGGGTAAAGGTGTTAAAAATGAACCGCAGGCATTTCGTGGGCGTACTCGGTATCAAAAACGAAGTCGATTCCAATTTTTTTATTATTCCACCGGAAGAATTTCATTTTTTTTACTTCAACCCAAAACTGAACTATTGCTTCAGAATTCCACTTATTTATTTATGTAGAATTAGCCACTGTTGCGTTATAGTAGGCATACACCATCCTGCCTATGTGAACGATAGATGTGACGCTTGCAATTGTTTCAAATCGGCATTTCGTCCATAGACACCATACACCACACTGCCTATCGTAAAGATTGATTTGACACAACGTCAAATCTGCATCAGTGATGCCTACTCATAACGCAACAGTGGCTAATTCTACATAAATAAATAAGTGGAATTCTGAAGCAATAGTTCAGTTTTGGGTTGAAGTAAAAAAAATGAAATTCTTCCGGTGGAATAATAAAAAAATTGGAATCGACTTCGTTTTTGATACCGAGTACGCCCACGAAATGCCTGCGGTTCATTTTTTAACACCTTTACCCTTAGCACGAATTATTTTATAAACGCAACCAAGTACTTTCAATGTGTTGAATCTGTGCAAAACTGAATTTAAAACAGGATTTCTACTAACAGAAAACCACCAACTTTATGTATGCCAAGAAGCAAACTACTACAGTCTGTTATCAGCTTGGACTTGCTATAGTTATAAGGTAGGAATGACCAAAGATTATTAACCATACCTACTACTACTATAATAAGTTTATGCAGGATGTGATGATACATACGTACATCAACTATTAAATGCAAAACCATCACTAACAAATTCATATAATGTAATCAACAATTTGATTACGTTTATTGGTTTAAACTGTCTCACAACCCATTTCTACCCCTTAATAGGTACTGGTAGATTAAAAACATACCTATATAGTGTGCACTTTTGTCCGAATCTGTCACACTAATATAAATTAACTGAACTACAATATTCACAAGCAAGGGCCATCACTGAGCCAGCATCTTCGCTGTATCATTTTAGTTACAAGTTTTTTACACTAGAAAAATGGGTTAATTTAATGGTAATTTCTTCATGTTTACAGATTATTTTATCTTTGGACAGTAACTCTACTGAGAGCAAGGATTGCCTATTCTCAATTTCGCTGCTGCTCTGTGAATCATGCAAGAAAAACACACTGAATTATATGATAAAATATGTGGTAGTTTACCTAATATTATAGGTATATATAGTGTTTTAACCTTTTATTATTAAAATAAATACTTAGGGAAATATTAATAGTTATATTTTATTTACAAATCTTATGATTCGTCGTCTCATCGTTCTCTTGCCCTTATTCTAATTCATCAAATCTTCTATTTTTCTCTACTCATTATGTCAGTACTCACCTTTTTAGTAAAATCATGCAAAAATAATTACATTTTATATATTTGCTGTGGCAGAGCTGCTTAGCTTTGCTTGAAATGCTTTAATTAAAATCATATCAAAATGAAAGTCGTTGGTTTTACTTTACTTACTTTACTTTTACCTATATTATTAACATTCTGTAAGTTATAACAGCATAGGAAAAATACAATTATTGTAATTTAAACACAATCACTAAATAACTATTACTAACAACAATAAGGAATAATATGATATTTCACTTCACTGAGATGTAAATCCATTGTACATTTTTTGTTAATCGAAGTACCTAAATCCATGATAAAGAATTACACATTGATCCAATGGCTCTCAACTTTCTGTATCAAATTGTTTGCATGAAATAATTAGGAAACATTTTGATCATACTCGTACAATACCTAGCGGTTTCACACTAGGTATATCACTGTGTCAGCTGGTTTTATCTTCCACCTTATTCATGTCTGAAGAATGGCAGGTTCTGCGATTATTTTGTGCTGATCCTCTTAGCATGTCGATGGCAATCTAAATTGAGTCGGGTCAGAATTGGACCACGCGTTTTCCATATAATTTTTCCAGAGCAAAGTCGTCGATGATGATGATGATCTCCCTTAGGTAGGTAGGTATTTTAAACGCTTCTCGATTTTATTGAAACGAACCACAAAATTTAATTTATTGAATTTCCTAACGTATTTTTGTTTGATGTTTGTTACTTAGATACACATCGATTGTTTTATTTGAATATTCGTTGTCATAGTAACCATATTGTCAGCCTCTGATTTCAGTTTTGCCCGTATTTTAATATTACTAAAAAGGTATTAAAATTAAAAATAAAATGATTTTACAATTTTATCCTAACTTATTCGTGTAGTATAAATGCACTTGTTCGTTATGCTTTCACGCCTAAACCGCTGAACTATTTTGATGATATTGGTTCGTAGACCCATCTGAAAAAAAAGTCATAATGACTACTCATTAATCGTAGTAATAGTGCCTGCAGGCAGTTGCTGGTTTTTTTAATCCTACCTAGACTTTTTAAGACGCCATTCGCGCGAAAAAATTTTTTTTTTTCTGCTGGCGTTAAAAAACCGCCGATATAGAACAAATGCATTCCCTTGTATAATAATAATAATATTCCACAACTATCACACAACGCCATTTAGTCCCAAGCTAAGCAGGGCTTGTGTTATGGGTACTAGAAAACTGAAAACATACTTATATATTTTTAAATACATACTTACTATAGATAAATTACACCCAGACACAGAACAAATGATCATGCTCATCACACAAAGATTTGTCCTGGGTGGGAATCGAACCCACGACCCCCGGCATAGCAGTCAGGGTCACTAACTACTAGACCAACAGGCCAGTCAAAATCTGTTCATACGTCAGCGCTTTTAAAGTGCCAGCAAAAGAAAACGCTCGTTTGAGTCGGGGCTTACCCGTAAGTATAATAAATACTTAGTTTTAACTTACCTACCTGTTCCGACACCTTTTTTTAACCTACTTCAAAAAAAGGAGGAGGTTCTCAGTTCGGAATATTTTTTATTTTTATGTATGTTCCCCGATTTCTCGAAGACGCCTGGACTGATTTGGAAAAAAAATCTCAGGTCAGGTTCTGGTGATAGGATCCCAGGGAAAGCGAGGGTAACCTTCAAATTTTATAGGCAGATAGTACCAATTATATATATTTTCTAAAGCTGTTCGAGTATTTGCATCTGATAATCATCATTTCAGGTGGATGAGCTGATGATGGAAGGTACAACTCCTTAACAGTAAGGAGTAGGCATCGATTGATTTAGTTTGTGTTCGCATATCTCCGGAATTTGAGTCCGATTTAAGTAATGCTTTTTTTTGGTGTGCGAGGTATCATTTAACTTAGGGAACACTGCAAGTTTCATCAGAATCGGTAGAAATCGGTCAGTAATTTTTGAGATATGGAATTTTATTAGCTTATTGTGTACATGAGCGATGTAATTACCGTGCGTTATTGTGCGAAGGATTACAAAATTCTAGTGCACATGTAAGAGAATGATGTTCTTGACAAGAATTCGGGTTGAATATTTAAACTAAAAAGAGTTAAAAAAATTTTTTTTTCAAAAAACTGTAACCGCCTTCAAAAACAACCACAATCTACAAAATTACTTTTCATTCGGAAGTCGGTGGCTAAAAGACAATGAAAAGAAAAAAAAAACAAAGGCACCGACAACCGAAAGAAAAGTTATTTTGTAGATTATTTTACAATTTTTTGTGGTTGTTTTAGAAGGCGGTTTCATTTTTCTTGAAAAAGTTTTTTTTATTATCACCTTTTCAATACACGATTATTTTGCCTTTTTTTTAACTGAAGTCGAAAATAAAAATTATAATAATGCAGAGAAGTGTTGCTTTTTATTATTTAGCTATTAGCCTCCTAGAGGGTTACACGAGCACAAAGCATGAAGGTTGGTTTTTGGGTAGTTAATTTCATAAAGACCTTCATATATTATTTATTTTACAATTTTTTCGCTTAAATAATGACCAACATTTGAAAGGACCCGAAGGAGGGTAGGGGTACCCTAAATAAAGGGAAAATATTTATAAAGTGGGAACACTGTCTTATATTGCGTACGCATCACAGACTAGATAGGTACGCATGCTAGACGTGGTGCGTTCGAAAACGTTTGTCTAGTAAATTAAATGTAAAATGAAATGCGGAGAATATTTGTTTTTTTTTTTTTAGTCAATTCTATTATATATTATTAACGTTTTTGTACAATTATTTTCTTATTTAGTCACTGAATTTGGATTAGTACTGGTTATTTTTAAATAAAAATAAACATTTGTCAAAAAGTCGAGTTTCAGAACGATCCCATATGCAGGACTCTGGGCTGCGTTTATATCCTTTATCCAGTTTAAATTTATACTGCCTAAAAGTCAAACACCCCGTTTAAGTACACCGCGACGTGAAAAATGAAGCTAACTAAAATTTAATCTGCCCCGTTTACGGTCATTCGCTGGGATAAGTTTTTACTAAATGGAATTTACTGATAAAATATTGCGACCTTTTTACCTCGCAATATTTTATCCTGCTGTCAGACTGACATTACGTTTTGTTGTTTTGCTCGATATCCGCAGTAAAAACGAATATTATTTTTATTTTAGAGAGTAAATATTATTTGTGGATTATGGATTTGTATTAAACCGGCAAATTGATTATTTGTTCAATAAACTGAGCTGTCAATTGAATTTGACAACTAACATTGACAGAAACTTATGACTCCGTTCAGCGAACCTTCGCTAGTTTAATTTTTTCCGGCGAAATACCGCCGGAAGATTTAAACGCACCCCAGCCCTGGCCACCACTCCTTGACCTTTAGACATGGCGCTAGTGTCTATTTCATTACATCAAATGCATTAAAAAATTAGTACCTAGAAATTTCCGAAAGTCATGAGTGGTCGGATTTTAGTGACTTCTCAGTGATGTCGGCTGACAATAATCCCTGTATTTGTTACAGAGATTTTGCAGTATTTTACTCTACAGTCTGCTTTACTTTCCCAGTTTACTTAAGATTGAAAATTCATATTCAGGGTATCTTGTATATTTAAATATATTTTGCCACCGGAAGAATTTCATTTTTTTTTTATTTCCACCCGAAACTAAACTATTTCTTCAGAATGCCACTTATTTATATGTAGAATGAGCCACTGTTGCATTATCTTGTCTTTTGACTCGGGACACTACTTGACTAATTTTGAAAGTCTCAATGTCATGATGAATTGAAATGGTGTTAGAAAAGTAGCTAAAAAGTTTAGCCACAAGTTACACTTTTTAGCTTTTTTTCTAGCACCTTTATAAAATTAGCTAACTATCTATGAAGTTGCTAAGATGGCATCACTGTTGCCGATTTGACGTTGTGTCAAAAACGATTTGATGACCTATCAAAATTGGCATGTCATGCCATCAAATTGGCATTCCACCCCCATACACGTTCAATTCTATTTGAGCAAATTGGCATTTTATGCCGAATTGACAAATAGGCATTATGGTGTATGGCTACCATTATGAGTAGGCATCACTGATGCAGATTTGACGTTGTGTCAAATCAATCTTTACGATAGGCAGTATGGTGTATGGTGTCTATGGACGAACTGCCGATTTGAAACAATTGCAAGCGTCACATCTATCGTTCACATAGGCAGGATGGTGTATGCCTACTATAATGCAAACAGTATTGACATTTCATTAATAGTAACTATTTAAAAAAAAAAAAAACATGTTTTCTAATAAAGTTAGGAAATGGCTGAGACCAAACTAACATTATCATTTGTGTCAATAATCATTATTAACAGTTATAATGTAGTTTCATATTTAATTGGTCACTTTTAACAATTTGTGTGCGGGTTTTAATAAAAGTGGATTCATCAGAAAATAAATTATAAATACATATAATGTACTATTTGACAACGTAGGTATACTCTGAGAAGAAACACGGAAACAAACTCAGATGAATCTTTAAAATTCCAGGACAATGACATAATAGAGATACTATTTTAAAAATAGAATCACACTTTTTTTTTAAATTACGCAAAGATGATAGTTCAATAAGCCTACAAATGACGTTAGAATACAATAAAAAAAAAAAAAATCCCATTGAATAACTAGTTCGCTAAATTAAGACCACCCAAGTCCACCACCACGCCCATTTATACGAGCGCAAGAGACTATAGTAATAATATTATCTGTGCCCAGAAAAAAGGCGGTCAACGTCAGGTCAGATTAAAACCAGTTATTCATAAAAGGCGTAACGTACTTAATCGGAGTCTCATTCACGAAAGTGCAAGTTTTACTTTCGCTCTCAGTAAAGGTGATGCTATGTTCATAAGCGCAGCGATAGCGGGCAGTTTTCCTACCATTGGCCTCAGCAATATTGCTAATTTAATCTACGAGTAGCAACACAGTAATTATTTTATGCAATAACAAGTTTATGGGATTATCAATAGAAAATAAGAAAATGGCCGATTCTTGTTCAAATGAATTAGTTGAATGGGTCTTGTAGCTGAGCATTTGAGTAATTACACCTATGAAAGGAGTTGACGAGAATTCTCCACGTGAGTTCAGTGTAAGTTGATGGATATCACATTTTTTATTTTGTTTTGGGTCGCACATACTTTTTAAATCGAACTCTTGTCCCTCACTAGAAATTTCTCCTGGATTATTGGTGCATTTACCTACAAACTTTTTAGCTTACATTCACAAACCGTGAGAATTGCTCACGATGTTTTCTCCTAACGGTCCAAGAGCGATTATTTTCATCAATCACTGTGAATCGCTCCGCTAAACACTGTGAGCGCTACCTTCTGATAAAAGTACGTATAAGGTCAAGGTGAACGAACTGGTTCAGTGGATCACTGCCGCTTTAGACTTGATGCGTATCGTCTGATAGAACGAGAGGAGACTAGGTGATGATGTGGCAGTGGTCGCGGGTATTTGAACTGAAACTAGTTTTTCTTTACTTCTATATATAAATGCATTTACAATTGGTTTTTCAAACGATTGTTTTTTTAATCTTGTCATTTAGTTGTGTTGGTATTTTATGCTTTTAGTTACTGGCAACTTTTTTCGACACATCTCTTAGTAATAATAGGTATTTGAAATAAAACTTCTCAATTTATTTATGAAAATATAATGTATGTTCGGAAGAATCTTCATCTTTTTAATAAAATAAGCGATAGACATAATTTTAATACTAGAAATAAAGATAAAATTGATCAACCTTATTATAGATTGTCCAAAGTCCAAAAATCTTTTATGACAATTGGTTTCTGTGTTAAATGTTATAATAAAATACCTAGCGAAATTTTAACTCTAAATGAAAGAAAGTTTAAAAGTCACATAAAAAATACACTTAGTAAACAAGCATATTATAAATTAGAAGATTATATCCAAGATAAAAATGTCTGGAAACATGCCGGTCCTGCTCCATAGTACAATGTAGGGCTTGAGCAGATTCAAACTTGGTGGAAATTTTAATGCTCACACACTGCCTTTATTGTATTTTTTTAAAGTTGTAATTGCATTATTTTGTGAAAGTGTGAACACCGTGTACCTTTTAGCTGTATAATTATTGTTTTTTTTTTTTTTTTATCCTTTTAATGATTTAATAGTCTTGACTTGAGTACATCGCTTTCACATTTATTTATTTTTTAAATTGTTATTTCATAACATTGTTAAACATTTTTGAAAAAGAGTAAGTATGGAGTTTCTTGCCCATTCTTCTCCATGCAACCTACCTTAGCGAATGGGTGTAGAATCAATCCCATCCCATCCCTTTCCTTAATTTTAATATTCGACGTTTAAAAGTGCCTCACTGATGGCCTATTTAAAATAAATGATTTGACTTTGACTTTGACTTTAAAATAAATATTTAAAAAAACAAAAAACCCGACTGCGTAAAAAAACTAAAAAGAAAGAAACAAGCCCAGTAGTTTAGAATTCACTCATTCACACTCACAGTCGGGGCCCATTCAAATTATACCAATCAAATCTTCCCAAGGGGCCCCGACTGTGAGTGTGAATGAGTGAATTCTAAACTACTGGGCTTGTTTCTTTCTTTTTAGTTTTTTTACGCAGTCGGGTTTTTTGTTTTTTTAAATATTTATTTTATTTTACTATTTTTAGTTTTTGTTAGCATTTATTAGTCCAAATTAAATTGAAACATATAAGTTATATATATTTTGGTAAACCATTTTTTAAATCCTTTAATTTGATACCCCACTTGATAGAATGTGTGTGAGAGATTTAAAAAAAATATTTTTAGTTCGGAACCCTTTGCGCACAAGTTCGACTCGCACTTGGCCAGTTTTATGTACCCAGTAACACTCTCACGTTCAAGACGAATCTAACGACACCTCTCAAGTTAAAATCCATCAAGGGGTTTAGGCTGCAGAGCAACACACAGAAACATACATACATACACTCGAAAAACATAACCCTCCTGGCGCAGTCGGGTAAAAATAGAACTAGTTGAAGGCGCTTCGGGAGTCCCCTATAAATGTCTTATATGCTGACTTTAAAGTGCTGAGAGAAATAGTCATTCATTATATGTGTTGAACTAAATTAAATTAATGACGATTGAGTTAGTATTGATATTATCAGAATAAAACGTGATTGTGTTGTCTAACTATTGGCTATTTATTGGTTATCAAGCAGTTACTCATTCTAAGCTAGAAAGGAAAATTTTATCCTATTTTTTTTTCAAGACATAATTATTATAATAAGTATTCAATAATAATTATTATTTATTTAGTAGAATTACGAAGAGAGAGCGTCACTAAACCGCAGCGCCTGCGCACACTACCGTGCGATTACCACTGTGCGAGTTTGAATCGTAAAGTTCAAGGTGAAGTGAATGGTTCACTTCGATCGTGAATGAGAGTGATTCGAGTGAATCAGGTGAATCGGTGCAGTGAGAGTTTATGAGGTAATGTTTGTTTTAGCAGTATTGCGTAGGTTTTACGATTCGGTTTGCCTTTTGATTTTTATTGACTTATTAACTACATTTTACATCCTGAAAAATTCTTACATTGCTGTATGTGTAGGTGTACCCGTACTTATTAGAAACAGGTTACATACCTTTTTGAAAAAAATCTATATTTCTAATATCATAAAGCTGAAGAGATTTGTTGGTTAAGAAGGCTAATCTCAGGAACTACTAGTTCGTTAAGAAAAAATGATTTTCGGTTGCATGGTCTACTTTTTAAAGATATTTAACATCACGCAACGACCAATAGAAGCCGAGCAGCAGGGTTGAAACCGTGAAGAACAGCTAGTTTATAATAAACTTCCCGACGCTATCAATTAAAAAAAAAAAGTTCAAGTGTGATATCCTGCTGCATCTTATCTTGCCATATTTTCCCAAAAAACATGCAGCTAAAGCCACCCATGCCCTGATAATACAGTTTTGCAAACCTACGAAAAGTAAGCGCTCATATCGTTACGCGGTCACTGGTTCTTTTAAATTATAGCAAGTTTCTTATACTTGCTGATTCTAATATTAATTTAATTTGATCATCATCATCATCAGCCGTAACACGTCCGCTGCTGATCAAAGACTTCTCCCCTAAATGAACGACTATCTGCCACTAGCACGTCTACCTATCATTGCATGTTTAGTTTGATGTTCAAAAACATTACCGAACGATGCATATTTCAAGTAGTTACCACGAAGGTCCATTAATCTTCCAAAAGGAATTCCACCTTCACTTCAAACAAAACCATGGACACGTTTCTTAATGATGATTTGATCAACAAATATATCACAAATAGTGTATTAAGTACACGCAGGTCCCTCACGGGTCCCCCTGAGGCATACTAAACACACCAATTTGTTCAGACCATTATGTTGTATTTATTTAAGGTGTTCAACGCCTACAACATTAGTTTAAGTAGCCATAAAATACATTTTGCAATGTATATTTCAACCTACGCAAAGATATTTGGTAACCGAACTGACATTAGGATTATTATGCACAAAAAAATTACTCTCACAGTACATTGAGTACAATTACGAGTGGTTTTAAGTAATAAGCGATAGCGTATTTAGATATTTCTTACTTCTATGAGTATTCAGTTACTCGCTATTCTATATTAGCCGCTTACATCCCTTAATCACCCACAAAGTTTTGAACTATGTACGAAAAAACCACTTTCCTATCCGAAAACTTTAAAGCAGCCACTGTAACGGCATTTCTCGTTTATTTTCGCGATAACACTCTTTGAATGTTCGTATAAACGTGTAAAGACTTTTCTCTTAAGTATAGCTGTAGTGTAATCATAAATTTGCAATCAATTAGGACTCGTTGTATTTATTTGTTGTGTACTGAGATTTAGTTAAAAAATCATGTAAGTTGTTATAAATTATAATAACCCTATTGCATTTACGTGTATATTTAAAGATGACACTCTAGTTATCTATTGAGATTTGAGATGATGAAATCGCTTTCCTCTTTCAACTTACACCCGTCCATCAAGGCATTGTTTCCGCAGTAGTGCAACACAAAAACGCAGGTGTCAGCGGCTAATTTCAAAGTGTTGCTAAACTGTTACCACAATAAACTCATAACAATGAGTTTGCGTGTCGCTCACGAGCAAACGGGAGCCGATCAGAGATAAGGCTCACTGCTCACTGGTAAAAACAGTGGACAGACACTATTTTGCATGGTTGTGGTTTTGTGTCGTGAGTTTGGATCGGTGTATTTGCGGTTTAAGGTTAATAGGGCATTCCCTTTACAACAGGTGACCAAATAAAACAGCCAGATATAATATCTTTATTTTTTAATTTAAAGTATTTGCTCTTGGCTTCAGAATTAGCAAAGATGATACCTTAGAAGGAGGGAGCTCACCGAACTCAAACTCTTGCGTATCGATGGAATACAGTAAGAACTATCTGGCTCTGACAGGATGGTGGTCGTTAGCGAGGAAGTTCTGGGTGAGGCCTGCCATCGTTAGTGAAATTGCTCAACCTTCACCGCGAGGACCGCTAAGCAACTATATTTTAGCTAGGCTAGAATTGGTTTTGAGCAAAGTAGTTTTTTTATAGTACTCGTATCAAAGGATTCTTGACATTTATCAGACCAAACGATTTTTTCTCCTTTTCTTAACAAATTGTGTAAAGGATCCAGTATAATTGAAATATTTGGGACATAATATTTTTCAAAGAAATTAATTCGTATCTCGGATCAGGCTACAAACAGGAGACTTCATCGCTAGCGTCTTTAACCTTGGGATCTACCCAAGGCTCCACGAATTTTGTTCGATTAGAATTAACCCTGCGTGCAAGTTAGGTTGGTATTTTATCTTGAAGTACTTAGTAGTTGCTCTTAAACAACTAAATCATGTCAATAACACAAAAGAAAAAAATCGTTACACTATTATAAAGGACCCAAAAAACGTGGTTCGACTCAGTGTTGGGCAAATTTTAATTCAATTAACAATTAAAAACTAACAATTAATCAATTGTAATTGTGAAAAATACAATTAACAATTAATTAATTGTTAGTTGTGGTTTTTACAATTAACAATTAATTAATTGTTAGTTGTGGTTTTTACAATTAACAATTAATTAATTGTTAGTTGTGGTTTACTACAATTAACAATTAATTAATTTTCAATTGTTTTGGGAATTTTAATTAAAAACTAACAATTAAAAATGCTGCTGCATAATATACAGCCAGTTTATATAAACATTTAATATACCCATGAGCAGTGTGAGACTGATAAACTCTCAGACTCTATCAGATTGACAGACTGATCTACACTGTCCGGCTGATAAACTGCCAAACTCGGTCTGACTGTCAGACTGATAAACTGTCAGACTCCGTCAGACTCTCGGACTGTCATAATCAGTCATCATAGTACCCCCACCTATTCCTGTAGTAATGCACATGTTGGCAACAAATAAAAGACAGATTAGACTAATTTCGTTTTAATACATAAAGTTAATTGTTAGGTTTAATTGTTTAAAAAAAAAACTAAAAAAGTTAATTGCAATTATTTTAATTGCGAGTTACAATTGACATACGTTAATCAAATTAATTTAATTGAAAGGTGCAATTAAAGTTTAATTGCAATTAAATTTAATTGTAATTAATTTAATTGCAATTACTTTTTTAGTCAATTAACAAAACAATTGACAAATTAATTGATTAATGCCCAACACTGGTTCGACTTACGAAACATGTTAATTAATAAGTTCAGTCAGTCACTTACTGACTTAGTAGGTTCACGAATTGGGAAGACCATCCAAAACCCGATAAATGCATTAATTGCAATACTAAAAAGCCAGTTACATTTCCTCAGAACAAGGCCAAATCGTTTACTCTCACACCCATCGATCTTCGTGCTGACACCGGGCGGTATGCGCGCGCGCATGTATAGGTCAGGGTTGCCACTGGAGCCATTTGCTTGTCCCCGTGTAACGGTGGCGTGCGAACCCTATTGTTAGGCCTGTGTCTTTAAGTTTTATTCCACTATCTGATGTACTTGTTTGGGTGATTACAATTAATTATTTAATTGTAATGGACGTTATATTATTAATACAGGTTTTGAGTGCGGGTTGTGACTTTTTGTAAGCGTGTAAAGATATTATTTGGAGATAACGGGACAGACTTGCAAACCTGTCCCCAATACAACGGCCCAGCAAAAGAACAGTGTAACAATGTCTCTAAAACCTTGAAATTCCTTATCGCGCGTTATGAAAGGGGGCTAGACGGAAAAAGAATCTTAAAAGTTGTCACGACACTTTTTCCGACTGCGCGACGCAAAAGGAGGGTAATGTGTTTATTACCATGGAATAGAATGGAGCGGACTGGACTGGACTGGACTAGACCGGACCGGACCGGACCGGACCGGACCGGACCGGACCGGACCGGACCGGACTGAACTGGACTGAACCGGACCGGACCGGACCGGACCGGACCGGACCGGACCGGACCGGACCGGACCGGACCGGACCGGACCGGACCGGACCGGACCGGACCGGACCGGACTGGACTGGACCGTACCGGACCGGACTGGACTGGACTGGAGTGGAGTCGCGATTATTTTTGTTGAGTGTATACAGTAACATCGTTCCATCCGGGTGTCCCTTGACACCTCTCAAGTTTTTTTTTTTTATTTAAACTTTATGCATTATAGCAAAGAGTTGAAGATCACTTCAAGAAAAACTATTTCAACGATGAGGACCCCAGTCAACAGTTTGTCTTTTATAGATTTTGGACTTAGAGCTCTGGAGCATCATCATCTTCCTGCCCTTATCCCATTCTACTTGGGGTCGGCGCAACACGTTTTTTTCTTCCATTCTCCTCTATCACACGTCATAGTATCATCTACTCCTTTTTCTTTCATATCATTCCTTAGACAATCCATCCATCTCTTCTTTGGCCTTCCTCTTCCTCTCCATCCATCAACATTCATACTCATCACTCTCTTAGTCACATGACTGTCATCCCTCCTCATCACATGTCCATACCAAGATAGACGATTCCCTTTCATTTTTTCTGTAATAGGCGCCACTTTCAAACTGCCCCTTATAAACTCATTCCTTACTTTATCCATTCTTGTTACTCCACACATCCATCTTAACATCCTCATCTCCGCTACATGCAATCGTTTCTCATCCATCTTTTTCACAGCCCAGCATTCCGATCCTATCCGACTTAGAGCTCTGGAGCATAAAGCTGAAATCTATTGCAATGCTGGTCGAGGAGATGTCCTAACAACCTGAATCTGGTGAGTATAATATGTTGGGGGAAGAGGCACATTTCCAGCATTGGAAAAAATCACTTGATTTCGGTTTTGGGTATAAGCAACATTATTATTGGTCCACATTGAAATCAGAGAAAAATCTGCAAACACCATGCATTTGCTACAAAAAAAGATTCTACAATAAAACCCAGTCATTAATACAGTCAATTGACTTTTTAAAAGTGACTCTTAATTAATTTACTGAACTATTAAAGTTAATGAAGGCTTTTTATCAAAGCTCGCCGCTCATTGAATTCCGACTGGTTGTTAATTAGAAGATTTAAACCTGTTTTAATGATTATTATCTTGTTAAAGTGATGAGACTGGAAAATTTATAGGTCATAGTTTACGTCTGTACCTGAATATAAAGACGTTGTCATTGAACTTGCAGATAAGTTAACTGTGAAAAAATCTTGTAAATTTGGAGAAATTCTAGTATTTTTTTTTTTAATTCATCCGTTTATCATTTGCCCAAAATAGAGAGGTTTGGAAGGAGAAGGGGAGGCCTTTGCCCAGCAGTGGGACACTGAATAGGCTATTAAAAAAAAACATCCGTAATCATGCAACTTGCAGTTGCAACATTGCCGAAATATCAGAAACTATGAACAAACATTAACATGATAAATAATACTTATCCCGATTTGAATTCAAATAAAAGTATCATTCAGTCCTAATCTTGATTTCATCAAATAACGTACTCTATATAAATTATTTGCACATCAAACTGTCTTTTATAAACGAGTTTTATGAACGTTTCTAATAGAAATACACTGAAGAATTTACGTATTTCTGTCTATAATGTCATCATGATTGCAGTAAATTAAATAAACATCGAAGGTGTGGAACACTACCTGACGCAGACAATACTAGTCATTAAGTTAGGCGGGTTTTCCTGTCACGCTGACCGTACGCGGATGGTCAGCGCTGATGAGTCAGCACTATTCAGCAACGCTACTTTACTACATAGCATATTGACCCATCAGCGCTGACCGACCATCCGCGTGCGGTCAGCATGACAGGAAAACCCGCCTTAAAGTGAACAGGCTTCTCTTGGGTACGCGTGCTCCATCCTCAATTTTGTCCCTATCACCTTAGACTAGTCTCAAGATCACAAACAATAAGAAACCGATATTGTAGAAAAAAATCTTCGAGAAAATTACAATAGGCCCACATAAAACCTATAATGAAAAGGTCAAACTTATTAAAACTGGAAAATTTACTAAAACAATCTATAAATACATACTAATCAGATTATTTTTGCGAACACAAGCTCATCTGCGTTTGATGTGTTGTATAAATCATGGAAGACAATCAATGAATATCTAAACAATGACCTTCGGAGTGGACTAAAATAACTCTAAAGGATGTAAACTAGGTGATAAACTGACAACACACACTTGATTATATTCTCCTTGATGCATCTATTGTCAGTGAAATATTTTCCGAATAACAAGAGGGCCTCGACAAATGGGCGTCGTTTTAAGCTGCCAAAATGGTTTAGTATGTATTTAAATAATGACAATTTTATTTAGCCAATGACGTTTTGCTGGTCAAAACAATATCTTTTCCACAGCACTTTACGAGCGCCACTTTTGAGGCCTTATCACAAGTTTTCACTATTTTACTTTACAGCGTCTTTCCAGTATTTACAGAGTTTCTTGTATGGAAAAATAAAACCGCGCCTCTGGTGTACGAAGAAGGAACTAATTTTTTCCTTGAAAGTAAATTGTAAATGTCAAAGTTTCAGTTAATTTTACGTTAGAATAACTGAAAACTCATGATAAGGCCTCTGATCAGCGCAGTGCCCGACATGACACTCATGTTTTTTTTAAGCTTACACCAAACAACTTTGTCGGCGTAGAGGGAAAGCCAATAATTTGGCAAAATAGCTTTAAATTTTTTGAGGACGCAAGAATTTATCTCGAAGAAGTATTTGTGACGTGATGAAGATTGAGGAGCAGGAGTGTTTGTTGTGCTTATATATTAGATGGGGCCCTAAGGTTCTTCAAGAGAGCACACACCGGCAAGTGCAGCGTAGGACGATCACCCGGTGGACAGATGATCTGTTAAAGACTACAGGATCGCGCTGGATGCAAGCCGTTTCCGATCGGTCCTATTGGAAGTCTATAGGGAAGGCCTTATGTTCAGCTGTTCATCATATGATGATAATGTTGATATGTTAGTTTGTTATTTTTGTGCACAATGGGCGGGCGTATTAGGGGACTATCTGTTACATTTACCTTCAAAAAGAACTGATTTCATTAAATTAAACCTATGCCTTTTCATTTAGGGCTGATTTTTTAATAGTCACAGATAACTTTTATCTGACGAATAAAAATAGTGGTTTGACATATTTTCTAAGCTGTCAAACCGCCATTTTTACTCCTCAGATAAAAGTTATCTGACTTTTAAAAAATCAGCCCGGATTGCGGCAATGTCAAAGTCTTCATAAATCATGAAGATCTGCATCCTGCAAGTATGTAATGTAAAAAGTTCAGGGTTCTAATATTTTCTTAATAACCCTTCAACGTTATCTAATATAATTAAACATCGTTTATTTAACAATTTAAAACATGTTATATTACTTCAGTAGCTCGCGGGCACTGTATAAAACTAATTTATAATCAATCATTGACAGCCAACCGTTTGACAGTTTTGAAAGGCAGATATTGAATGAAGTTTTTAATAATTTGATTTGTAGGGCCAAAGTAGTATCTATCTATCTAATATCTTTAAACGAGCAATTCTTGTATATTTATTTATAATCAGAATCTCGGAAACGGCTCCAAGGATTTTCATGAAAGTTACAGATTAGGGGTTTTTCGGCTCAAGGAATCGATTTATCAAGGTCCCAGTTTCGAGAAAAGCTCGGTTCCCAAGATATAGACATTTTAAAAACCGAGCGAAGCTCGGTCAACCAGATATTAGTAGTATAATTAGACAATTAAACGTTTTAATTAATGTATAAAACTATAATTAAGATAACCTAATCTAAATTAGCTATTGTATGGTTTTAACAGGGTTTACTTAAATTTTTCTATTGTTTTACCATAGATAGGTACTACGGGATGTTCTTATATGTTTTTTCACTACTGACCACATTGTTACTACCTGCAGTATTTCTAGGTTTGCCATTTTTTTTAATGATCGCATATTTAGTAATTTTGTTTCCCTAGGGAAAAAAGGCATTTAGATATTTATAAGAGTTTTTTAAACAACAAAGGTAACTCGTTTTGGTCTAAGACACGAGAGTTTTTTTTAGTCCATGTCATTATGTAAAGCTCCTCTTTGTTTACATTTTATTTAGAATTAAATATGAAGTACATTGGTATGGCAACACAGATAAAGCTATTGATGATCAATATCGAGAAATGTCTTACTTTTTTCTTTTATTATCAAAGCTTAAAGAAAGTTCAAGTACTTACTCTAAATTACTATCGGTCCACCCCAAAATTATTTTCGACTTACTAGTTTTACTATTTTCACCAGAGCTCACATTCTCTTTTAAAGTCCAGACATTTTTCAGGTCATTTCAAATTCAAACACATACGATTACAATATATTTACAATCTACCGCATCATCTTATGTTTCAAAAAGACAGTCACAATAAAAGGCCAATAAACCACCGACACACAGACATTATGTCAATTACCTCATTTCTGTAATACGCTACCCTTGACACAACTCGATGGAAATGTTAACTACAATTACTTCTGGCTCGTAATCATTATGATATAATTACTATATTAAAGTAATAGCTTGTATAAGATCGTATCAAGTCTGATAACAGCTTTTGTTACTTTTATTAGCGAGATAGAGGTCGTCTTATACACTCTGGTATTTTTTGGTAGCAAACAAGTAAGTGTTTGTATTTACAGCCTACAATACAGTAGTTGAAACAATAAATCAAAGAAATTAGGAAAATAATTTATTTGGATTAGGATTGATTTTTGTATTTTTTGAACTGTCAAACGCGAATTTCTCGTGACATTATGTAAGTACCTAAGTAGTGTTTGTCAGTCAAACAATAAATTGCTTAATTATTTTTCGTTATTACATTGATTTTCTTCTATTTCTTTAACATTGTATTTTAAAAATATTGTTACTATTTTTATATTCACCATACTTTGACAAATCTATCAAAATATGATATCATCTGATATATCGCCCACCAAATCTATTATATTACTCATAATCATATAAAATATAAGGCATGGAGGCGTTTTATAGTTACTTTTATAACTCACAACAAATACTTAAGTTACAATAAAAATCGACATTTTATGGGCCAAAGTATCAATTAGCATGTCGGTAATTTTATTATTATATCGAAAAAAATATGTTTAATCATAAATGGGATATTAAAAGAACCTTAGAAATACAATAAGATAAGATTTTATGAAAACAGTGATGGCCAAATAAAATCTATATTTGCTTTACATCGTATGCACCGCGGTTTCGTCCGCTTTTCGCGACTATTAATTTTTGATTACCTACATGTTAGTGTCAAATTAAATTGACTACAACATTCTTTTTAATAAAGATTATTTTAAATTTTCATCACATGTATTGACAAACCCATCATTATTTTCATAAGCAAAACCACAAATTATCTGGAATCAAAAGCTACCAATCAATAAAGATAAAGTGATGCAAAATATGACATTTTCAATGTGCCGCCATTTCATCATTGTACAAATAATGTCACGCTTAAAGTACCATAAATAAGCCATTTCTACAGTCCCTCATTACAGAGCCTTGATATTGCCAAAAATAATATAATCAAAAGCTATAAATCTCTTAAAAATCTGAGGTTTCTGAGGCCACCACTCATGATTTTAAGTCTTTTAAACGTAACTTCGGTAATTATTATTATATGCCATAAAAGTTACGTCATGTCTTTGGAACACTGGAAGTTTTATAAAGTCATATTTTGACAGCTTTTAAAATTGATTCTTTAGCTATTATGATTTAAGCTACTTGTAATTATTTGAATCCTTCAAACAGCTGAGTGGACGCTTGATTGATGTGGACTTTACAATTAATAACAACCGATTAAAATTAAATTATCTAAGATTATTTTTATGTATTCATACTGTACTTTATCCATTGTATAATGTTAATCCTCGGTTTTAATTTAAGTAAGTACGTCTATTCTAAGGTTGTCTGAAAAGTAACGTTAGTAGAACCCTTGTTACTGGGTACAGCGAATTAAATAAGAAAAATATTATAATAGAGCTATGAAAAAATATTCTGCACTAATCTATTAATATTATAAAGTGGAAAAATTTGTTTGTTTGTAATGGATAAACTCAAAAACTACTGGACCGATTTTAAAAAATTATCTGCGAGTAACATAGGCTGTTTTAATAAGTGCGGACGAAGTCGCAATAATAATAATAGTAACCAAATCAAATGATTGGAAAAGGTTTTGCAAAATAATTATTTTGACTGTGGGAGGATGCACAGCATTCATCATTATAAATCAAAATCAGGGTCGATTATATTATTGTGAAAGTTTGATCAACATCGCAACTTTTATGGTGGTTTCAATTTGCATAGTATTTTAACATGTATCAGAGAAACTTGATAGATATAGAAGACAGTTTTCCTAAAATATATATTTTAGGAAAACTGTTTTCTGGAGTCATGTTCTTGTCATGAGAAATACTAGTATAAAGATGTATATATACAACATGTAACATAATTAACGCACATCCTGAAATTAGTTTGTTCAGAATTGTTTACTGAATCGATTTCTATCATTTTTAATATAGGTAATTTTTTTTTTTCAAAAATTAATTAAAACTACGGAAATTCCCCCTAAACCTCTGTGCAGTCAAAACAAACTAAAATAGACCGTAAATCAAGGCAACAAGACTTAAAAGTGCAATTTTATTTGTATTTATACAATTTCCGTCATTCAATACAAAAATAAAGAAAAATAAACTTTTCTGCAAAATAACTAATTTAGTTGGTAACAATGCATTTACTTGTTAAATTAAAAATTCAATATATTTATTACGATTGTAACATAATATTCTAATTGGGGTGTCTGAGGGTGTGCGTTAATTATGTTACATGTTGTATATTTTTTGAAAAATCTGCTATTGTTATGGGCAGATAAAAAACCGGCCAAGTAAGAGTCGCACTCGCGCATGAACGGTATCCTTACCGCGATCACGTTATTTCGTTCGCGATAACGTTTTTATAAACTGATTTTATTCTTAGTAATGTGTTCCGATTTACCCTTTGGGTACGGAACATTAAAAAAGGATTAACTACTATTTAAATCTGAGAGCTTTCCTTTTCCTTATAAATTCACGATAACAATAATTTATCATGTGGCTATCAAAACACCTTGATTTACACTTTATATTTACCTCCCACTCACACACTAAGCCATAAATAACAGAAACCATAACATCAACAGAGATAATATGGAATCTCAGCTTCCAAGGACCATTATATTTCTTGATCAACCTGACACCTTCAAATAAATCAACAACTTAAAGTCCTCCCTGGTTTATAAATCAGTTGGAATCACATTATTCCAGTCACATGAGTGAAGATGATTCATCTGGTAACGGCCAATTAAAGGTAAAAAAGTTGCGCAAGAGTGGTATTAAGGTGTCATAAGAAGCCCTTATACGGCGGGCGCGGTTTTTTTGTGTACGAAAATACATCCTGTAAGCAAGGAGATGTACTAACGTAATTTTATATCATCTAGTTTAAAATAATATAAATATTAAGTTTATTCATTGTTTTTTTTTTTTTATTCTTTTTTTATAATATTTATTATTACATAACTGAAACATTAAATCATTCCTGTTTCAGTGTGGAAGCTGCATAATACCAACTGTTACGATCCATAAATACATATTCGATACTTTTCTTCATTTTAATCACATTCATACGTTTGATATCAAAAATAAAACAGTACCTATAGGAATTCGATTCACTTGGTATATTTAATAAATAAAAGGCTAGGTATTCAATGGATTTTAGATAGAAACATTTAAAAAAATAGCTAACAGATTTTTACGTCTCAAGTTCAACAATGTCAATCATATAAAAACTATAGGTAATCGGTACTTTGTGCCCATTTTTTCTTCAATGTTTTTTCTTTAAATTAAGAGTCTATTAAAACATAAGCTAAGATTCATAACACCTAAGCAAAAACTCAGTATTATATTGATATGCATTACGATTGCACAATAAAGCTTTTAGCTTCTTGACTCTTCTTTAACTTTTTTGCATTCTTTTGTGCAGTTAATTAAAATGTATCAGAAAAAGTGTAGGTGAGATATGATATAAATATGATCCAATAAGGAAAATCAACATCATGTTTGTTAAAGATATATTTTTTAATTTAAGTCAATAAATTAATGATTGCTTAGTTTTTTTTTTTCGGAAAAGAAAAGACATGGGAATTCCTTGACTTTAAACTCCCAATAAAAAGTTATGGTAATCATCATCGACTTATAAAATGTTCCCAATACAGATTGCAAAGGAGGCTGAGATTATATCACAGATAAGATAAAAAAAAAAAAAATGCACGTGAAAAAACGTAATTAAAAATTTTGTCGATGTTACTAAACAAAATAATGAACTGTCTCCGGGCCTACATTGACTACTTTGTATGTATATTATTTACGACGATACGGACGAATTGGCTTGTAAAGATAAATGGCATGTATGAGTTGTGTGAGTTGTATGAGCGGCGGTGATGACAGACAAAGAAGATTTACGCTTTTTGTTTCAGAAAAAGGTGTTCTGTCATTTGTACAACGATGCCGACGGTCAACTCGATTTGTCTCATGTGGTTTATTTTATGAAAGCTTATGGGTTTAAATTGAAAGTTATTCAACATTACTTCTGTATGAATTTAGATACTATGCGACTAAGGGCGAGTTTCACCAACGGTTAAACATGTTTAATATTTTATTTTGACTACAAAATTCAATAGAATTTTGACATTAAATAAAATTTTAGACATGTTTAACTTTTGGTGAAAGTCGCCCTAAGATACAAACAAATCTGTGACGGCACCATATTATGACGTCATGCAAGTTTTAATAGCACTCTCTCATAAACAATAATCCTTATAAAAATAACATTTATTGATTCCCACATGCAGCAAATAATTGTATGATCTACAAGTAGTTGTTCCGGGTCTGGGCGTTTGTGTATGTGAGTTTACATTTTTGCAACCGCAGGAGATATTCTTAGTGTAAGTCAAAGTTTGAAAAAAAATCGTTTGCCTTACATAGTTTTCTAACACCTTTGTAACTAACAATATACCTACGTAAGGGACAAAATGAAGTCTGAATTAAAAGTAATAATACTTAATAGAAAATGCAACGCATTTATTGTATATTTATTTATTACTGTTGCTTCCAAAGAATCATCCTTACACTCTCATCATACATTTGTTCTTCCTTTACATTCAATTATCATACTTATACAATAATCGCCTATTATGGAATGTTTATCAATCATCTTTGTCACGGCACACAACATCATTATCATTAATTAAAATCTTTGTCACAATCATTGCCCATATTAGTGCTTGACCATAAAAGTGTTGTGTGAATCAACGCCATCTCATCCGGTAGCCAATTAATTACTAACAATTACCATATTTAATGATATTAGGTGTCACAGAATAGATAATAATGTACAGAAACTCAACTAAATGCAACGAGCGTAAGCCCACGCACACATTAAAAGCGTGTGAGACTCGAGAGCGTCATATTTTGTTTGACATCTGTAATTGCTGTACTGGGGCCAAGTTTTGATAAATAATCTTCTTATTTTAGAGGCATGAGTAGGATTGTAATTTTACGCAGCATACTTCTAACACCATTGAAATAATTGTTCGTATTTGGTGTTCTTGTTTCAAATACGAATCGTAAGCTCCTACTATTTTGACATTTCTTTTGACAACCGACATGACTACAGACGTAATGCACTGTTTTTTTCTTCTTTGGCATTGAATTGATTCGACTACGTTACCAGTGTCCACATAAACTTACATAGAGTTGCCTTTGTAAACATACAATGAAGTGACCAATGATGAAAAATAAGAACAACTTTTGGTCCCTGGTAAATGGTAAACAATATTTATTTTGCAAGTTGGTTGTGAAAACCACTTTAACTCCTCAAACAATATTTTTAAAGCTAGATGAGGTACTACTGTAACTATCTACTCTGTGGCGCTAATTACCACAATATTAATCGATCTCCTTCGTGTCTTGAATCCTCTTATTACGTAAGGTCGTGTACCTGAGTGATGAATATTTTTTATCACTTGCATGACCTAGTGATAATGTGATAATTCTAGACTGCTAGTTCCTAACTTCGTAAATATTAGGTCAAGAGCGTGTTTCAACTTCACACTATAGTTACTAGATAATTTATGTTATTTAATGTATAATTTTAACATTATCCTGCCTTTTCGTCATTTAAGGTCAGCGCGTGCTCTTCAATTATCCATACTTATCTATTCGGTAACACCTTGCTACTCACTCGGAATTGTCAGTTCAAACCCGGGATCTTATCGTGGTGTCTTTTGCAATGCTTTTATGTATTTCCTTGGATATTTGGATATCAGTGAAGGAAAATATCGTAAGGACACCTAGATTTTTCATTGTTTCATGAGATTTTCGGAGGCCTGAACATTCCTAAAGGCTACTGAAAAAGTTTGCAACCACAGAGTGGTCAGATCCTCACACAAAAATGAAAGAAAAGAGTTAGCTATCGTAAGCTGAAATTTCTATACACTTTACTAATTGTACCAATGTACCTACAGTATCTTCTTGAAGAAGTTGAACAGAAGTAACTTGCAACAGGAACTCTATTTGTATTATAATAAGAGTTATTCTTACCTGACATCCGGTATCCACATCAGCATAGTACCCTGAACCTCTGCCTAGACAGGTGAACCTCGTCAACGGAACCTTTGGCTTCTGATCACTCTGTAACAAAGAAAGTTTATATTACTAACAGTTAACAATTGGGTGAAGATTTATATTTTTCCAAAAATATTTAGATATGATAGAAAAAAACGTGAACTTTTAATTAATGTGGCACAAACATATATTGGTATTTATACATTACATTGGTATATTGATATTATAACATACCATTGGTTTACATTTTTTTTCAATAAATAAAAGGCGAAGAATCATAAGATGTTAATAATCACACATGTCAAAGCAATTAAAATCCTATAAATAGAAATTAATTATTCACAATAAAACAATACTTTTATCTGCATATTCAAATAAACATTAAATAATATTTTATGGTGATTTTAAACGCAAACAGAGAACATAAAATGCTAGTTTTTTATTCAATTATACACAATCTTCTATTCAACGTTAAGAAACTAATAGACCGATATCTGTACATTATAGAGTTGAATAAAAATCAAAATGAGGACGATATAATTCAAAACACAGTTATTAAAAATAATTTGGTCACTCTACATTTTTGTAAAAAACACAAAACCTACTATGTATAAAAGCAATTGAATGCAGTTTACACCTATGTGTAGTTGCAGTTGTAGAAGTACCTACAACTAATTTTAGACCTTAAAATCGTAGGAAATTAATTATCTTATTACCATAAAAACATTAGATACCCATACTTGTTTTTAAGCTTTACAAACTAGTAGTTAAGATATTTTTGTACACAAAAGCGATCGCGTGTCTTCTATATTATTAAACACAATTTATTTAAACATACACAGTAATAACACAGCCAAAATACCCATAATAGTGACCTCTCAAAATACTCTATTGGAATATAAACAAAACAAACTGACAGAGATCGTGAGATAGCAAATGGATGCATTAGCAAAGAAACAGCTTTGTATGTAGGTACTTTATTAAAACATCTTTTATTGCAGTAACACGGTAAAAACGGCCAAGTAAATCTTACACCGAAGGTTCCGTAGGGTCAAAAGGTAAAACTTAAAAACTGTTGAGGAAAATCAAGCTTATATTGATGTCTTTGTATAGGAAAAATAAAGGAGAATTCGAAATAGATAAAAAGTTTTTTATTTCTATTATGGAGATAAGCAACAGCAAGCATAGGCCCATCTTATGGAAAGCGGTCACCGTAGCCTATGTACACCAGAGGCCTGCCTGCATGTTGCAGAAACTGCAAAAGAGCTCATTGGAAAAACCTAGGAAGGAAGGGAGTTCATTCCACAGTCTGATCATTTTGGAACAAAACACTTCTGAAAGCGGAATGTTCACGACCATTTGTGATTCAAAGTGTGATGTAAAAATGGTAGCTAGGTCAGTATAAGTGAGACATAATATTTATCGAATTACTTTTTAGTGTAACACCAACAGATTAAAAATAGGTCTTAGCTAAGAATATTAAATGCAATGACGGTCTACGTAGTGTTATCGAAAGTTCACCGAACCCTTTTTGCTATTTCAATACGTAACCCTAAAAGATGACATTATAGCACGAATGGTCAGTGGTCATATAAAATGAATTTAATCACTAATGCCTCCTCAGTGGGCAGCTTAGTGAACTCACGCATATAATTACGAAATTCATCGGTACCTAATGTGTATGTAATGTAATGCAAATTATTGCGCAGTTTTTAATTGGTATTGTGAAACGTTTGTTTATTTTATTTCATGATTGATTGCTAATGGGTGAGAGGTTTTGCTTTTGTGTGTTAATTCAATTAGATTTCGGAATAATAACGAAATTAAAATAATTCATTACAATTTTTTTAATAAGTACAGCTGCTCTGCACTTCTTTCAAAACACTTATGTCGAGAACCAGTTGAGTATGATATTTCCATCAGCACTCGCACTTTTCAATAAGTACACACGTTTGCTTTTATCTTCCACTGACTTAAGTACCTATTTATATCACCATAAAACAAATTTAAAAAAAACATTTTCTTTACGTAACTTTCATATCTTATCAAAGAAAATTAAATGTGTTTGTTCCTCAGACAATATTATATGAAATACAATTCAAAGGTTTGGCTTACACAACCACGACACCCTCGGCGCTATCATGAATTCTATATGTATTTAGAGGGACAACATACTTAAAGTATGACGAAGGAGGAACTATTTTATCCATCAAGTTAAATTCAAAGCAGGTATCCGTTTACTTTACGATAATGTCTTTGACTTTACGTCACAAATTCATGATAAGGCCTCAGTCCAAAGAACCAGAAACATAAACCAGGTATATATTTAAGAAACTGTGTTTACTACTACAAAATAACCATAATCCACAAAGTTCAACTAATACATTAATAAAACAGTCACCTTCGCAGCAAAGCCCGCATCTTCTCGTATTCTACGTAAGTGGGCAAAAGTGTGTGTTTCCCAACTTGTCTGAATAAAGCCTGCTTGTGTAAATCTATTCAAAATGGCTCTAACAAGTTTAGGTAATGCGTGGATATAAAGAATCTATTTGGCAATACTGAGAATCTAGCTTGTAAGCCATGACTTCGTTATCAGAATGCGGAATAAATGCGTACCTATCTAAAGATTCGTCACAAAAATAATTCGTCACAAAAATTAATTCGTCACTAAGAAATGGATTTATAATGTGTGTCGGCAAACTGACGAGAGCACATGAAGGGATAAACGCCTGCCGGGTTTGTGGGACTGTATTAAAAGGGCATCGCGGCCTTGAAACGAAAAGGGCATATGATGGAACAACGTGGTTTTTATTTAGTAAGAGGTATATATGAATGGCACAATCAAAGTTTATTTGGAGAAAGAATGCAATAAGCTTAAGGTTTAAAAAATATAAGTATGTTTAAACAGGTATATCAACATTTTTTCTTTCTAATTTTTGAACTAAAATAATAATTATCAAATATCGACCACTAGTAACATCAATTATAAAAGGACAAAAATAAAATTAAATAGTATGGCAGAAAAAAGGGGAGGCAACACCCAGCAGGCAGGGATAAAGTAATGGTGCAGTAGACAATCAAGCTTCACTTCATAAACGAAAAAAGTAATTTGATCAAAACAATAAGAATTCTATTGATGACTCAATTTTTAATATGTTCAATTGTTTCACCCAAAAGACCATGTCTATTGTCCTAAAATAATGAATGCACAGTTGCACACCATCCTACTGACTTACTGACGCGCACGCCTCATAAAGATGTCCCGATAAACTGCTATTGTCGTGTTTATAGCACCACTACCATTGTTCAAGAGTATTACCAACACAAACTTACATTTGCACTTCCCAACTACACACATTTCCATTGTAAACCAAAGAAAATTCACACGAAAATGTTCATGGAGTATTTGTCGAGCTGCAAAGGTAATCTGGGTGGACTTTAGCAAGGCTTGCTTGGGAATTTTTTGTGTTGTCCGTTTGTTTGGGTTTCGTAAACGAAGTACATCTTCATTAAATTGCTTTGTTTGGTTTAGTTGTGCTCTAATTAGTAATGTTAGAGTTTAAAACAATACATTAAGCTTCACTAAAATCAAAATCAAAACATTTATTTCAAGTAGGCCAGTTACAGGCACTTCTGAATTGTCATAGACAATCAAAGGAATATTATTAAACACTATAAGTCATGGTGCTACAGTCCCAGTCAAAAGACATAAAAACTATAAAAGTACCGTAGATGCCCGTTCCAAGAAGTAGATCTCTATGGAGAAGAACGTGCAAGAAACTCAATGGACACTTTTTCAGATCGCCAGAATTATTACAGAACCTTTGTTACATCATTCATTTGAGGTGGTACATTATGTGAGAACGATGTAGCAAGTTTTTGATCAAAAGTGTCCAGAGCACAGACTAGATAGGGTCCAGAGTAACAATTAAAACAAAGACAATTCAAAAACAAAATGATCAATAATTATTAAAATAAACCAGTCTTGAAACTCTTTAGTCTTGATTATATCATCAAATGAGTCCTCCAGCGGAGTGGAAGGGACTGTTCGTGTTTCTTCAATATCCCTTTACGTTCCAGGGTTACGATTATTTATCTAGACAGGTTGCCTCCTGCGAGGCAGGTTTCTTTTTCCTGACAGCTCCTTGTGAGAGTTGCAAACCTCAGAAACTCCGAATAAAGGTCAAAGGAATCTGGTAATTTAGCTTGTTCTGTGATCTCCGCAATTATGTTACAGTAGGTAATACAATACCGTGTACACAAAAAGGCATATAATATCATATTCGTATACGGCAAGTGTGCAAGCCCATTGGATTTACAATGTAGGAGCTACTTATCTTGCAACAACTGTATTGACGTTTCATTTTAGCTAACATGACGTACTCTCTGTGAATATTAAAATTTAAATTATATATATTATATTATTTTAAACCTATTAGTTGTCAATAAAACTGCTTCCTAGACAGATTAAATTTTTAGTTTCAAAGCCGACTACGGCGAAGCCCCTGAGGCTATATTTTGATTAGTTTTTTTTAACTAGGTACTCTTTATCACTTTATATTACACAGTTTTAAAACTTGTTTTCATATTTTTCTAGATCTCCATAAATACACAGGCTTGACATTCAGAGCAAAAAAGTGCAATTACAAGTTAAGATTTTGACCCCCGATAACGTTAAGTCTCTGTTAACACTATTTATATAATAGCAGTAATAATGGCATATTTAAAAGTAGACTATTATTCTTCACAGGTCTCGGAAATACTAGCTTATTCAGCGAGCATACCTCCTTGATTCTAGATAAGATCAAGATAGCTAAATAAAGCAATTCGTATAAGATCTAGGTTCAAGATTATTAGCACAATAGCCATCACTTACTGGAGTGGGAAGTGTTGGCAGGTTCAATCCTTTAAGCATTATGCAGGCAGAAACTATCGTAAATTTAATGATCTAGAAAAACTACATTTCAATAAAAATATAAGTAAGAAGCGTTTATCCGAGTTTTAGTGGTACAATGAGAAGGTATAGAAAGAGACTGTTTTAAACATTTATAAGTAGTCAATTTTTACTTCTAAAGTAACTATTTTGGCTTAAAAAAGTGAGAAGTCATATTTGTAGTCGCGACTGCAAATAACGAAGCTCTTTTTTTTTTAGCGTGGTAAAATCATCAAATGTGTCCTCCCACCCCGGGTAGGGCGGGAGAGACTGTCAGACTTGGTCTGACTAAAATCCACGGTGTCCTTCAATAGCCCTTTATGTTCCGGGGTCACGGTAAGGAAATAAATCCCGCGACCCCGGCAGGCTAAATAATGAAGCTAGAAAAAAGAATAGTAAGTACTGAGTAAGATATTCTAAACCTAATTTGATGGAGGTGATAATAAGAAGGAAACATGATTAAAATACTTAATCCATCTGTCAAGTGCCTGAGAAACCTCTGCTCAAAAAACCACATCGTAAAAACTTGATTACTTAAATAATTTGCTGAGACCAACTTGGTCTCTCAAAACACTACGTGTGGACATTCATAATGCAAGTCTAGTCTGTTCAGAACATAATAATACCAATAAAAAAAAAACAGTAAGTATCCGATCAAGATACGAATACAAGATTGGTAAAACAATGGTCTTATTGGTCGATTATGTAACGCCAGGAAGGGTCCACGATTCGCACGTAACTGCAGTCGGTCGTTGTGTGTAATTGCACTGTAATTTGCTACCAATTTGTGTAATAAGACATTTGGAGATTTAGATCGGGAGAAAAGGAGAGAAGTACGGCTTTTACTGCTTCCTATAATGTCTGCGCGACTATGGGTTTTGTCGGAGTTCAGCGCCAAATAGTTTTTGTTGTGTTGTTGGTGTGCAGGAGTTCCAGTACTTTCTACGTGAACTAGCTATGTCTTAGGTCATTTCTTTAATTTTATTCTGAGCTATATTAAGAAAAGACCAAAGTCCAAAACCAATTTATAAAAGGTAGATATAGGCCTGTTTCAGGCACTTTTGAATTATCAAACGACAAAAAAATATTTATAGTGTATTTAAAAACAGTTGGAATGCTACAGTCCCAGTCACGAGACGTAATAACTGTGAAAGTACTACAGATGATCATCGAAATCATGAGTTTTGCTGAGTTTTTCCACCCCAAAAACGGAATATTCTGAGTCAGACTACGACTACGAACTTTCTGTAATCAAAGAGGTATCAGATATAGAATGTGCTCGAGTGTGTTCCCATAACCACTAAATCTACTTATTGTAGATCAACGCGCAAGCAACATCGTCTTACATTTAAGCGGAACATCACATTTATTTGAATTATTTGCAGAACATAACAGCTGTTCAAGGCTAGATACATACCTACTTTAGCCTCTGAAATCAAATATTACTTTCCAACTTCTGGGATATAGGCCTCCTATTACTAAAAAGGAAGGAGGATTCAAGAGCAGATCTCTAAATAAATCAAAAATAATTATCATTAATTTTATGTAACTTGAGTATTATTTCAACAAATTGAAAAAGCTATAAGTTTTTATACGTGATGATGTTGCATGATAGTCAGATCATATAAGGTGATCATGCTAGCTTAAACTTATGTGAGATAGAGTAACCTCTTCAATCTCCTTACCTATAAGGACGATACGGACAAAGTCGGTACCTTTTAGTTGTCTTATGACTCAAGCAAAGTGGACATTAAACGCACGTATTTACAAAAATTCGTTTAAAAAGATTGATGTTCGTTACAATTTAACAGAACATTTCGAGCAAATGAAAACGTGAAAGAGTCACACCAACAGATTGTATTCCTACTTAATAGTTTTTTTAAATGTCCACTTTTGGACAAATGTCTTGCCCATAAACTTCTGTTTGTTTTGTGAACTTTTCTCGCTTACAGATACGTCTACTTTAAATAGCAGAGGAAAAACATCATCATCATCAGCATATAATGTTTCCACTGCTGGGGCTGTGTTTCCACAGGCCTCCTCTCTGTGAGAGGGAGGGAGGGATAAGGAAAAAACACATAATACATAATTCATTATGTTATATTGACTCTAAACACTATTTACTTCATTATAAAACTTAATTTACTTTAACAATATTATTTATTATAGAGGAAAAAAACTCAATGTCAAAACTCAGTTGATATACCTGAAACTGTTTGCTTCAAATAATGGCTTTTGTGCAACGTTTGTTTAAGTTCTAAGTTAATGTTTTGTTTAGTTAATCTTCGGTTTAAAGTATCTTTACATAAGAGGTTATGTTGTAATCAGTACTGTTTATTTTGTACACGTAGCGAACATAATGTATTTGTATAAATCTAAGTAGATCTATACAGTATAAGTAATAAGGAAATTGATTTGTAATGTATTAAGTTATGAAATTCGTATACATCTAATATCTTTAAACGAGCAATTCTTGTATATTTATATGTGTATATAATCAGGATCACGGAAACGGCTCCAAGGATTTTCATGAAAATTACAGATTAGGGGTTTTTCGGCTCAAGGCATCGATTTATCAAGGTCCCAGGTTCGAGAAAAGCTCGGTTCCCAAGATATAGACATATTAAAAACCGAGCGAAGCTCGGTCAACCAGATATTTATATTAAATTAAATAAATTGTGATTCCTATAAAAAGATAAATATAATCAGATGCCATTTTATAAAATAATAGAATATCGAACTAGCTGTATTACTCACTTCTATTGTAAGCCAACCATCTTATAATACATTCTTTAGGTACCTACTACATGGCATGGGTGTAACCAAAATTTAAATTCCCATCAAAATCAGTTTAGCAAATTAGTGTGAAAGTATAAGAAATAAAGTAACAAACTCATTTTCTTATTTTACTAATTAAATATATCTTATGAATGTTCCTTCAACATCTGATAACAACTAAAATATATGCACATACTTCCCTATTTATCTTCTAAACTACTTTGGCATCATTCTGCAACCATAAAGTCGATTGCAAAATTAAATTACAGGTAGTAGGTAGGATCAATCAATCAAAATGCCATAAAGCCGAAATCATAGACAAACCACAGACAATAGAACGAAAATGGGGACTGTCTGCATAAGTCTATGTTAACTTAGTTACATAAGAGGTTTGTGACTCAAACTTAGATTTATTACTGGGTTACCTAACTGAAATGGCTAGTTTTGGTTGACCTCTGTATTTGGTCGTAAGTCGTAAGAGTCAGATGTTGAAAGCATAGGTAAGGAGATATTATTTTATTGTCATCATTATTTGATGACCTCGATTGCGTATTGCACTTTTCGTCTCATATTCTGAGGCAAGCGAAAAGGACGACTGAAGAAATAAGTAAAAAAAAAATTATAAAGAATAACCTACCTACTTTATTTTTGTCGAGTTACGTTATTTATTTATTTTCTTTCAGGTGGTCTTTTTCAGGCCGCGGTCTTTAAAGGCACCGAGACTCGAAACGCAAATGACACTTGAAGAAACATGGTGCGTTGTCTTTAAAAGACATGACATTCACTCCATCAGGACGCGAAAAGACTTAAAGGCCAGAAAAAGATGTTACCGTTTTATTTAATTACGGCGGAATTTAATTACGTGTTTAATAAATTAATACTCAATCAGTTCACAAAAAATAACGTTTTGAGGGTTAAATTTTAATCAAGAATGACACCATTGTGTGGATATCCCCACACAATGGTGTCATTCTTGATTAAAATTATAGCCTATTTTCAGCCTATGTTGTCCCATTACCTATCTTCCAGCAGGTTTTATCCTATGGCTCCTTGAATCAGCCTTCGTGGTACACGTCCAGGTGCAGAAGAATAAGTAGCGAAGTAAAAGGCTTTGAAGCTCACCGAAACGGTTACTCGACCTACTACTACTTACTGATCATCAAGCCTTATATGGATATCTAATGCTAACTTTAGCCTACTTTAGTAAGGTTTAACAACTACATATCAATCAGAATCAGCCATAATCCTTAGGCACGGCTTATAGAGTAGAGACTTAGTGAGAGCGTGTGATGGTGGTGGATAGTCAAAGAAAAACTAACGTAATAGCTATGTCGCATAGTACCATTTTTTGACGGCCTTTCGCCAGCGCTTCCATGTAAATCCGGTCCTCTTTCCGACATACATATAAACGCAATTAGAATACGATCAAAAAAAGAATGAAACTCTCTGCCTGCGCCTGTGGTCCCAAACGCATATAACCCTAATCTCTTCTAAGTTAGAGTGAACTGGTGGCCTAGCCTAGACCTGTGGGAAAGAGACAAGTCATATAGCGCCATCTCTTTCCCACAACCTAAACTGGATCGCGTTAAGAGCTCCTGGTGAGGCTCCAGGCTTCTTCTGGGTAAGCTCGCTCCATCGTCGACTTTGTCTCTGTCACTCTTGTAGATTAAAGTTAACAGCAAACCCATTTTATATAAAAAACGACGCTATAAGACATAATTATTTGGTTCATTTTAGTTTTCTTTTACCCGCCACCGCTACACGCCCTCGCCATGTCTTTTATATAACCTGCCTTACTGATTGATTACACTCAGAACAATCATTGTAATCCCAACTTTACAAAATGACTAATCAGGATTATCCGGTAGTTATAGTAAGTGGCAACTTTCAAAGGGATGTTTTTTGTGTTTGGCAACACTGACCTACTTTCTGTTCTTTGTGTAGTGGAAGCAGGTTAGCCAGGTGTATTTAGCGACTGTATTATGGTCTTGTTGAGCCGGAATTTGAATGATTCATTCTGGTCAATTCCAGCTCAATTTCGCGTAAGATGTCGAATGAAATTCAAATGAAATTCATAACAATAGTGTCTATTAACTTTCGATAAAACTTTGGTCTTCGAAATTGTTAAAACATCCCGAAACCAATACTTGAAGTCTTATGAATATTAATTTGTTTCTTTCGGGAACTAATCCAGCCCCGGCAGTGTAGCAGTCGAACGTTTAGCCTCTGCGCAAGCCGCGTTTTATGTAAGTTATGTATGTGTTTCTAATATAAAGGTAACATCTTACTAAGCTCGGGCAGAAGAAAAACATACCAGGGCCCATACGACGGCGCTTTGTGTTCCACGCGCGCCTCAAGGACCGTCAGCATAATGACGGGCCCCTATAGAGGGCCACAGTCCTACCGGATACGTATACCGCGACTCCGGTACACAAAAGGGCTACCGAAGGACACAGTGGATTTTAGTCAGTACGAGTCTGACAGTCCCTGCCGCCCTGCCCGGGGTGGAAGGACTCATTTGATGATTTTACCAAGCAAAAAAAACCTATGTCATTGCCGCCTATCACTAAAAAACATTCATTCCTTTTGAAATTCCAGGCCCTTATACAATAGTGACACCGCTAAACGTCTAGACATGGCAATAAATCAGGAAATTGCATCCTGACATTTTGAACTCTGTTTCGTATGCATTAGAGTGCATGAGTGACAATGTTTATTAGCATTGCGTACACATAAGCGTTAAAGTGAGTAATAAAGTATTTCTTAATTGATTCGTTAGGTGATTGGTTGGTGTAAACTGCAGCTGCGTGTAAGTTGGTTCATGTTCGGGTAAAACAAAACTTGTCCCTTAATTGAAAGTTGAATAGGGAAATGTCACTGAACCCGGTATTGATAAAGTAATAGTTGATGGATAGGAAATGTTTGATTGTCTGTGATTGTAGGTAGATAAGGTTATTTTGTGAGACAGGCAACTCAGTGATAGAGTCTTAAAAGTCTCTCAAAACGTTACCTATGCATGATGTAATGCGGAATGATGCAACTAGTTCATCACTAAAGTGGACAAGACGTAGTGACTTTTAAGACTCTATCACTGAGTTGCCTGTCTCACCAAATGACGGTGGTGGTCGGCCGAAATTAAAAAAAAATACAAAAATATTTATTAGGAAATTTGTTACATAAGTGGGTGTCTCCCTTTATGCAAATCAAGCCTGTGTTGGGAGACCCCGTTCTTCTACAGAAAGTACTTAATATTATCAAAAAATGTGGGTAATTTATTTATTTCTATGAACTATGATTATAGTATAGTAGAATAAAAAATAAAACTAAGCAAGAAAGAAGAAAATTTAATAATAATTTAATATCTGCGTGTGTCGGCGGTCTATGGGGGAGGCCTATGTTCAGCAGTGGACGTCTTCCGGCTGATGATGATGTGCGTGTGTGTTTGTGAAATGTGTGTGAAATTGTGGGCGAGAATACCATGGGAAAAAGGCTTAGGGCGAAACTGGCTTATGGTCACATTAAACTCTCTTCAATCGGATATCATCGTGACGTATGTGTGAACATGAACACTGATGCCATTATCAGAATAAGTTGTTTCTAATACGATTGCAAGCCCTTCTGTATAAGTTTCCATTTCTTTCCTCATATCCAACCTATAGGTGCTAATCGCTTATTAATTCGTTATGTGTGGAGCATCAATATATTGTACAATTTAGAAATCAGCTTCGAGCACTTTGGATAAGTCAATGGTGGTCACCATTGATTTCAACCAAAGATAGTCTGTATGTTGTGATGCTTCCACGTTTAAATCACTGAACCAATTTTGTTGAATTTAAGTACAGTGATAGATGGGATTCTGAAAACAGTTTTGGGTTTAAGAGTGGATTTTACAATCATTGATGGACATAAACACAGCTTAAGTGATATAACAGATACTTGTTACTATAGGTAATTATTGATAAGTCAATACTTATAGTTATACGCATAGTTAAGTCTTCCTCATCATAATTAACTTGTTTGTGTGAAATTTCACACTCACAATACTTGATCAATTTAACTTGAGACGTGGTAGAATTTGGAACGTTCGAAATATACTGAAAATGTCCATGTAAATGCCATTTTTCTTAGCAGGCAGCGCCACCTCAATGTATCAAGTTATGCTGGTAACGAAGTTCTACAAAATTCTGTCTTCCTATAGTGTGTACAGTCACGAGCAATAACATGTGAACACTTAACAATTTAAACGGAATTTACTCGTAAAATGCTGGTCTCCACTTGGAAATAAGACCTATTTCGTTATATTATGGCTTACAGAATAGAAGTCTAATGAAAAAATCAGAAGTTTAATCAATAAGATAGCAGAACATCGCTTTTGAATACTTCTTAGTGTTTTCATACTTTTGCTCGTGACTGTACAAATTCTTGACGTTTCCGATAACATACGAAACCAATACTAACTTCGACTAGACAAAAACAAACGTTGCATATTAACTAGTTATTGTGTGAGTTAGCAAATGATATGCAGGTGAGACTGGCTCAAGGCTTGCAGTTGGAAAGTAAAGGAATTTGGATATTGACAGCATTTTTATTATGAGCTTTGAAAAGTATGGCACGGTTGGTTGGTGCATTGGTTGAGCGATCAAATGCTGCGCTACGTGTCTTGTTGTTGTTTGTCTTGCAATTTTACAGCTCTGTTGCTAACTTGCTAAATCAGCACTTGCCAAAAGCTTCATCGTCCACTGTTTATTATAAGCTTTGAAAAGTATGGCACGGTTGGTTGGTGCATTGGTTGAGCGATCAAATGCTGCGCTACGTGTCTTGTTGTTGTTTGTCTTGCAATTTTACAGCTCTGTTGCTAACTTGCTAAATCAGCACTTGCCAAAAGCTTCATCGTCCACTGTTGCACGTTCATCAAAATCGAGACACTGAGCACTGACTTTCGCGATACTGTACTTCGCTGTAATGAACTTTCGCTGTAACGTACTTCGCGGTAATGAACTTTCGCTGTAACGTACATCGCGGTAACGAACTTCGCAGTAATGACGTCCACCCGAGAGGGACTGTCAGACTTGTACTGACTAAAATCCAAGGTGTCCTTCAGTAGCCCTTTATGTTCCGGGGTAATGGTAATGGCTTCGGCTCTCTCGAAGGGGGTCCCCCTTCATCCGTCAACCGTCATCATGTTAACAATTGAGTTTTGAGATGGAGTACTACTAGTCGTTGCAGCGTACAGACGTGCTCGCTAGCAATATTTAATAATACTTTTTAATTGTGACCTACTTGCGTAATACATGTGAACAATGTTGCTTAGTGTGTAGTTTAGTGAGTTATGGACACGAAATAGTGAATTTTTAGAAAAACAAAATGGATAACAGCCCCTCTAGTCCCAAGGGACCAGTGCACTCCACCGCCTCGCCTTCGCAGTCGTCGTCGCAAAACCGAGCCCCCAGGTCAGACACAGCCGAGTTCATCGTTTCTACACCTGAAATTCAGAGATGGATGGCATCAATCGAGCAGCACCTTAATGAAGTTTGCTCTATTGCTACGGATGGCAAATTAAACTCCGAGCAGAAAATGAAGATTTCCAATCTATGCCGTAAAATAGGTTCCGGTACATCGCAGATGGCGGTCCTATACCAGTCTCTAAAGCAAAAAACCATTTACGCAGAACAAGAACTTAATATTCTTCACGAACAGCGCAGCCTGTCGGCTCATATTTCAGATCTCAAGCAGTCGATGTTGCAGGCCACTAGTTCTACGGTAAATACGTCTTTTGCCGATATGGTAAAAAGAGGAACTACAGACTTTCTCCGACCTAATAACTTGACCTCAATTGCCATTTATCCCAATGATACTCTCAAAACGAGTGACGAAACGAAGGAACTTGTGCAAAAAATCATTCGACCCGAGCAAATGAAGCTACACGTACGCGGTGTGAGAAAAATTAAAAATGGAGGCGTGATCATCAGTACCGAGACAAAACAAGACGCGGATAAACTGAAGAACGCAGTACAGCTCTCTTCATCTGGATTAACTGCTGACGAAGCGAATAAGCGCAAACCCTGGATCGTAATTGTAGGTGTGCCGAATTCGATGACCGAAAATGAGGTCTTCAGCTGTTTATTTGAACAAAATATAGTGGACACGTTACCAGACTTGAAAATGGAATCCTTCTTGGCCGAGACAAAATTAAGCCATAAATCTGGTAAAAAAGACGCTGCCACTTGCAATTACATAATTGAAGTTTCAGCCAACATCCGGAAAGCTCTCATCGTTCGATCACGGGTTTTCATTAATTGGTCGTCCTGTCCTGTCAGGGACTTTACATTAGTAACGAGGTGTTACAAATGCCAACAGTATGGCCATGCAGCGAAATCATGCAGAGACGTGAATTCAACGTGCGGGCACTGCGCGGAAACAGGTCATATGATGTCCGAATGCGCGAAGAAATCTGACACCCCCAAGTGCGCGACTTGTTCACGATTTAAAAAACCCAGTGCCCACAAGACAGGAGACGCTGAATGCCCAGCTAGGAAAATAGCGGAACACAGATTTATTAATTCAATTGATTATGAAAGTACCTAGTGCGTCATTCTCAAAACTCAGACTTTCGTATGTTTTTTTGTTGCTAACTCGTAAATTAATAATAAAGTAAATAAAAAAATAAATGCGAGACCACTGTGCATTGCGTTGTCCTACTTTCCATCAATTTTTCGCTGCATGGGCAAATTATACGATCACTGCATGCCATGACAATGATTTTTGTGTGTATGATAATTCTGCTGACAATTTCATAACAGTGAAATAATTTATTAAATTTTAGTACGTATATTACATGTATAAGGCACTTATTTTGTTTTTGTCTCGGTTATGTTATGATATAGTTTAGGTAAATTAGTTATAATAAACATTTATAAATTGTTGTGCACTATTTTAAAGTTATGTTAAATATTGTTAAAAATCTTTAGTCCGAGTAGTATTTACAGATATTACTGCTATTATCGCCTGTGATACAGGTATTAAGTTAACCTAGTACAGGCATCGAACTTTTTAGGCCTAAAATTATTTTATAGACATTTTTATTGTATTGTGTACCACTTTGAATGCTGAATAAATATTATTATTATTAATTATTTGAGGCGCGCGTAGAACACAACGCGCCGCGCCGTGGACCCGGGCATGGTCCACGGTCGGACAGCGCCCTTTACTCGCCCGCATGCCCAGGATTACAAACCTAGGAGATAGTTATCGAACTTCTCGCGAAGCAGTAGATTTCACTGGCGAAGCAGTGGATACAAGCTATTATTTATTTCATGCAATGTGTAGGTAAATATTAAAAATAAAAATAACAATGCAAAAGCGTCATTCCTAACTTAGGTTACACTCCGCAACATCCATAAATATATTGTATTTTTGGAAATAGTCATTAGAGCTCTGACTCAATGCAACTGGTGACACATAGTCAAACCTATTGGCAGTTTCTAGGCGGAAATTAATAACAAAATCACTTTACACAAGTTTTGCAAACCAGTTCCGAAAAATGACTGTGACAAAGTAATACCTCATAATAATAAATCAATAGTTCAAAAAACTAGAAAGATTAACAAGGTATTAATAAAAATTAATTATAGTAAAACGATTCTTCAAATCTGACATGAGTAGGTAGTTAGGTTCGGTTAGAAGCAACTTCAATTGAATTGTTAGGTGCATCTATCAGCAGCTGTCAAGATGCAATTATCTTGTCATAGCAAGCTAACTTGAAATGCAATGGTATCTATATTCGGGCAACGCCGCGGGCATGAGCTAGACAGTAATAATTAAGATACCTATCTATAAAAAAATACATCAAAATCCATAAAATCCACGGATTGAATAATAATTTACACAATCACAATCGAATCCCTATAAAATAAGCTTTAACACTGAAATATTTTACAATCTCCGACAGCTATAAAACTTTTTTACACCACGAGTCACGAGACAAAACTCTCAATTAATCACCATCTTTATCTTTATCTTTATCTTTTCTTTATCTTTCTTTACATATAATAAAATCGTAGAGCTGTCATTCCTGTACATTGAATATTTTTTTCTTTTTGTATTTTTTTCGAGATAAGGGATCGATTCTGATGCCAAATCAACTTTTTTTTTCTTTCGAAATTTTTTATGTTTTTTTTATTTGATCTATCTCTGAAACTACTGTAAAGTTGTCGATCAAATTTTCCTCAAATATTCCTAATAATATGCTTCTGTTGATAGGCTATGTATCATTACGCTATTTTCCCTGGGAGATAAGCAATTTTAAATTTTGTTGTTTTTATCTGTTTGTTTTTAGTTGGAAGCTAAACCACTGGATATTATTTTAGTCAATTTTTCCCCAAATATTCCTTAAACTGCTCTTCTATTAATAGGATATGTATAATTACGCTAATCCCTTTGGGGGATTAGCAATTTTATAATATGTTGATTTTCAGTCATTGTTGACATTTGTATAAGAACCGCTATTTGAAAACACTGTCAGCGTACTAGCCAGTCTGGTTGGTATCCTGCTTGACTTTCGTGCAAGGGGTCTCTGGATCAAATCTCGCTGTTTCTTTTTTTCACTTTTTGAGTTTTCTTATATTTGTCCTGAAAGTTTCAAATAATTAAAAAAAAATTGTATACTTTTATTTCAATATTATTCGCGATTTTAAATTATTACTATTTTTTTATCAATAGTTTTCAATAGTTTATAGTTTGTCTAGGATATAAATCTACACTGATTTAAATTGTAGGTAGTAAGTTGGATATTTTTTTAAATTGTAATTGTTTCGAGGTGTGGAATTTTAAAGATTAGAAAAAAATTGTGTTTATTTATGTTTTGAATTGGTGTTCAAACCAGTGCATAGATTCTGTTTTAAACGACGACAAGTTGTACTCATCGAGTCAGATAATTAGTTATTTTTTAGGTATCACGCGGAATGCAAGGGAGAAGAGCAATGCTATCGTACGTTCAATTTGCAGCGATACTGTAAATCAACCCAAAAATGATAGTCTAATGTTTAAAATAAACACGGCGTTTCCTATGCAAACTATGTACCTAGATATAACATTATTGATCTAAACTAATAATAAAAATGCAAGTATGTTTGTTTTTTACCTTTTCACGCATTACTACCTACTGAATCGATCGTCCCAAAATTTAGCATATACGTTGTCAGGAGTATAGACACGGATATAAGGTATCTTACATCCCGAATAAAGAAGAGAGCTGTTGCCGAGAAAACAATTACGTTCATATTCCAGATGGCGCCACACGATCCGTATTGTTTCTCAAATTCTAAAATAACGCAAGCGAAGCCGCGGGCAAACACTAGTCATCAATAAATTCATAAATTCGCCAAAAAAAGGCAAAGACAATTTTTTGTTCAGCCTTTGTGAATCACTACATTATTTTGAATCTGTGACAAAGATTGGTGATCTCTGGCCCAATGGCCCATTATCTACCACGCATATGGTCACCGAATATAGATATCAAAAAGAACAGGTGGACATCCGTACATGCCAAGGACATGTTAGGACAGTATGTAGGTATCACATGATGAGTAGTGGGATTCAATAATGGGATCAGCATCGACAAAATATGGCAGGCTTATCAAATAAACAATGAAATATTGACTCTTTGTTAGAAATAGATTATATTGAGGATTAAGAAGTCGTTTTTGGTGCCAAGCGAGATCACAGTCAGAGTCTATTTTTTCATAAACACAATCTTTAAATATTACCTATTTGACTGTATTAAACTGAATCTAAGTGAAAAGCTACAATGCCCAGGGCAATTAAGAGGATCGTCTACCGAGCGCTGTCCATACTAAAAGAGAAAACGTTTTCCTACCCCTAAATGTTATCCTATCTCAATGATTTTTTAAGAATGCTTCTGACACAGTAATAGACTAGATTTAAAGGTTTTTTATTTTTTCAAAATTTATAGTAGTTTGAAAGTTACAGGCGCCAAAGACTTACTTTTATTATTGTTACTGGGTAATACGGTACCCCTTGATAGAGACTGTTTACATATCACACCACTGAAACACTTTGAAGCAGTAATACTAGCGAAAAAGACGCGGAACATGTGAAGGAGAGGACATCCTCCACCTCACTCGCTCCAGCCACCACGGAAGACGCCATAGTACCATGGCGCAGGAGCGAAAGAATCAATTAAAGAAACGTGGTGGTTTTTAATACGTATCTGAAAGGTCCTTCCACGGCAAGCACTTTGAAAGAATTTTCAACCCAATTATGGCCACTGGTTACTGTCACTAATGACTATCAAGGATTTCAGCTTTACGCATGCCTTGAAAATCAAACAGTTGGTTATTTTTAAGACATTCATTAAGGTGTCATCTCAAACATAAAAACTGACATCAGACAAGTCCTACTATTTGTACATTTAACAATACTAAACTTTATCTATCTTCCACAAATATAGAAAATCATATGACTGATTACTTACAAGACGTGTTTAGTGAGGTCACTCAAAATGTCATAAGACAATAAACTATGTAAAACATGGCAAACCATCAGTTTCTTAGCGAATTATGTAAATGTATGCTAATTATTAATTTATTGGTACAAAAAAAAATATTAGGCATTCATTTGATAGTGAATTCATTGAAAATAAATCAAGTAACGATTATAAGAATAACCCATTAGTTTATCTATTGATAAAAAGAAAATTTACTACATGTTTGACCTGTGTAATGATCATCATTAGCCAGAAGACGTACACTACTGTACAAAAGCCTTCGTCCTCGGTTGGCGCAGTGGATAAGCAATCGACTGCTGTACAACGCGTCGCGGGTTCGATCCCCGCACGGAACAAATATTTTTATATGACCTACAAGTAGATACTCCGGGTCTGGGTGTTTGTGTATGTGCATTTCTATGTTTGTAAACGCACCCACAACACATGAGAAATTCGTAGCGTGGGGCAAACTTATGTCCAACCAATGGTTGATACAGCAAGAGGTTCCTAGTGTGGGGCGACGTATTCATAAAATGTTTGTATCTAAATGTATCCATTTTAAAGAAACTTCGTATTACTCGTACAAAAAAAAAAACAATATAAGGTCATACCGGTCATACCAAAAAATCTATTCTAGTGAATAAAGAGGAGATTTTCACATCTCCTGTTTATTTCTTATCCCAGCCTTTTCCCACATAATAAGTCTTACGGAGTAATACATAATACCTACTTAGTAACTGAGATACCGTCAGCATATCAGTGACCCATCGTAGTAATTTACGAGCTCGGTAATGAGACATATTCCCTCTATTGTTTCAACTCTTACATCGGCACGAGGGGATCAAAGTAGATAGTACATCGTGTACCCTACTTTAATCCAGATTAGCTGTTCTTAATTCTTATCCAAGATCATTATTAAGTATGTAGAGTTACAGAATATGATGGAACTTGGTGTTCTCCAAGGTATAATCTCCGCTTCTCGGTTTCTAGTGCTCGCAGCGCGATGCTTCATAGCGAAATCAATTAAAACTAGTAATTCCTGAGATCAGTGCGTTAAACCATGTAAACTAACAAATGTTTCAGCTTTATAATGTTAAGATATAGATTGACCTGCCGGGGTTGCGGGACAGGGCTACCGAACGACACCGTGGATTTTATTTAGTACACGTCTGACAGTCCCTCCCGCCCTGCCCGGGGTGGGAGGATATCATTTGATGATTTTATCACGAAAAAAAAAAAAGGTATAGTTTGAAAATTTAAAAAGTTTCCGGAATCAAGGACTGGCTTTACCATTGTCAGGCGTTAAGGGCCTTCGCGCCTTTTAAGCCGTAAAAACGTTACATTCTAAAGCAAACTCCTGATTAACGGCTGGGTGTAAAGATTGAAAAAAAATATATGTTGAATGTATATTCATGTACAACAATGTGAGTAAATTTTATTTTCGTATGACAAATAGTTGAACTGTAAAAAAATATTTAACAACACGCTATTTTGTTCAAATAAATGCTCACTCCTTCTAAACGGCTTCTTTTATTTAAAATGTTTTTAAATAGATCAATCGGTGTTAAAATTTACTACAATGTGAGTAGCGCTCATGTAAATCAGTCAATATTTTACAAAGAATATGTTGAAAATTGAGATTTCCACATATAAAAACCGGGCGAAGGCGGGTTTTTGCAGCTGTTTCTGCCAAGCTGCATAGTCTATGATAGCATTTTGAGGTATCGCGGTATGCTCGGGACATATTAATATGTGCGGTGAAGATATGAAAATGTGCGTTTAGCTCCGTCTGGATGTTCAAGGTCATTGAGGGTACTATGCGCCTTAATGTGTTACCTTATTATACAACGGCAATCTTTTCGACACATTCTAACTGATAGCGTTGAATACATTTTATCCCGTTTTATTATAATATTTTAGTAATGTTCACTGGTATTTTATAAGCTTCTAAAAACAAAACAATTTATTTAAAAAAATAAGAAAATTGATGTAATTTGTAGTAGTAGATTGAGAAGATACATAAAATATTCATTAATCTATACCATAAATAAATTGGTGACGCGACGTTCTGTCTGCTTAAATCGTATGAATATCTAACGAATGACAAAGAGATTACAAAACAGGATGGATGATTGAAAGCGTGATTCGCCGAATGGAATTTCGTACAAAAATGACTGAAATCCTCATTTTTTGTAAATGACTGAAATGATTAAAAGGAACTTCGTAATCAGGAAACATAGGCCTAAAAAGATATCTGGGAATATTTCCCTAGAGTGTGGAAAGTTAAAAAAAAAGAAAACTTTGTTTATCTGTTCTCGAGTTAGCTTAGCGAGCTTAGCTACATCCATAAATTTGAAATGTATTGAGAAGATTACCAATTTATAACATCATAAATTTTCACTTTCATCACAGCAGTGACACACTAATTGGATTCACAGACATAATTGGCGAAAAGGACGTTACTTTTCATTCTACTGATTGGCAACAAAAATATTTATCTTTGTATCTAAATATTCTAGTGACAAATGTACTAGGTATTTCTAGTTTTTTAGGGTTCCGTAGTCAACAAGGAACCCTTATAGTTTCGCCATGTCCGTCCGTCCGTCCGTCGCCGCCGTTGTAATTTGGTGTAAATATACGGATTTGTTGTGCCGAAAAAGTGGTAAAATAAAATCTCGTAAAATATTTTTTTTTAGGGTACCTCCAGTACTTACACGTAAAGTGAGGATTTTTTTTTCTCGCGTACCTCTTAGTGTGGGGTATCATTAAAAAGGCCTTTTAAAAATAATGAAAGTTTCCATTAACAGTTTTTTGATAAAAAAAATCGTTTGTGAAATATTAAGCTTTAAAGTGCTAAATTTTGCTCGATTCGAGTGTCCCCCCCCCTCTACCAGCTAAACGGTTATGTTTGGGGGTGTGAAAAAATTCACAATAGTAGGTAGTATATATAACGAAGTTTAAAAGAAAATTATCATGACTAAGTAGGCTTTACAACTTTACGAGTAATAGTCGACCAACTTATAAAATGTACTTGATGTCATATTTTATTAAACAAAATGTATCTGAGACAACTGCAAATGTAAGTTTGTCAACTTTATTTTTACAGCTTTTATAGGTATGTTTTTTGGGGATAGGTAGGTTTTTATCGTCAACTATTTTTAACTAAATTCAAAAAAAGGAGGAGGTTCTAAATTCGTTGTAATCTTTTTTCTTATGTATTTTCCCCGATTTCTCAAAGACTCCTGGACCGATTTTGAAAATTCTTCTTTTTAAAATTAAATTCAGCGAATCAGTTTAGTTAGTTCGCATAAGTATTTTGATGGGCAACTACGGAACCCTACACTGTGCGTGGCCCGACACGCACTTGGCCGGTTTTTTTTTTATAAATAAGGCAACATACCTACGTCTGTATAACTAGCTTTTTTTATTTATATTTTAGTGGTTGTAATTAAAACCCAAATCAGTTGTGCAATAACAAGTTCATATAATATTATATTTGTTTAAAAAAAAATGAAAGGGAATAGTCTATCTTGGTATGGACAACATGGACAATTGGACATGTGATGAGGAGGGATGAGACTCATGTGACTAAGAGAGTGATGAGTATGAATGTTGATGGATGGAGAGAAAGAAGAAGGCCAAAGAAAAGATGGATGGATTGTCTAAGGAATGATATTGAAGAAAAAGGATTAAATGATACTATGACGTCTGATAGGGGAGAATGGAAGAAACATATACACGTATACACTCAACAAAAATAACTGTCGCAACTCCACTCCACTCCGCTCCGATCCACTCCACTCCACTCTTTGAGCTCTAGCTAGCACCCTTTCGCAACGCGCGATAAGGAACTTCGTTCCAAAAACGTGTTGTGCCGACCACAAGTAAATCAATAAAAGGGATCAGGGCAGGAAGATGTAAGTATGATTAGACGTATGAATGTGGATAAGAGAAAAAGAATAATGTAATTACATACTCTTTTACATTCTATGTAAGTATCGGAGCAAGTGGCGCTTCTGCCTACTCCCATAGGAAATAGGAGTGTGTTTATAATATGATAGCAGTGACGATAAGTGCGTATATGGAATGCTGATGTCAACGAAGCTCATCTTACATCAATTAGGTATTATAATTACAAATGCACTGTCATAATTAAATTATATACTCACGCATGTGCAATATGTGCATACACAATTAATATAATAGAACTGGTTAGTGTAATGATTATTTTGTAATTTACGACGGTTTATGGGAAGATGACTAACTGGAATAAGTTAATAACTGCCATTATAAGATTCCGGGCCGACCATTACATATAAATATTAGTAATTTTCTTGTCACTTACTTTTCCTTGTGAATATATTTGTAAATTTTGTTTAATTAAGCTTCGTTTTCAGCAAAGAACATCTCGTTTCGTATAGGTAGAGGAAGGTTCCTTTTTTAAGGGTGTAAAAATCATGAAAAATTCAGAAATTAGTTAATCACAGCATATTTTTATTATCAAGTTTCACCAAAAACCGCTGTTGAAAGAGCAGATTTGGCCCGTTTAAAAGGACCCCATGACAGAAGACCAAAGATTATGTTAAGTAGTAAACAGTAGCAAAGATTTAACAAAATATTTGTTTCTTCCTTTTTTACTATGAGCGGCTTGATAAATAAAAGGCTGACGCGTCAAATGAAAGCCTTTTACTTGTTCTACGAGTATTTAATGTACATATTTTCATTGATTAACGCTTCCTAAATTAACTGGACCCAGACTACGCGATCTTCTTTGTATTCCTGCTCTTTGGGAGATTGGCAGTACCTGAGAATTGTAAAAAGGAAGGAGCAGACACTAAAAGAGGCGCTCGTAGGTTGCAATACACCATCAACATGGGACTGTTCCTGGTAAAACTTTGAGATGCCTATAGCTCGTCGTCCGGAGCGTCTACCTACCTTACCCGTTCCGTTTTCTTTTTCACTCGTATTACAGCTTCAAAGGAAGGGCGATCCTTACATATTTATGAAATCAGAGGTTTTATTATTTTATAAGATTAGCGTGTAGATGTCACTACCTAGACCATTTCGTCAGAAGTAGGTTAAACTACCAAAAATGAATGACAAATGTATTTCTTTTTCGTTTTTAAACAGAAGATAAGCATACATGGACCGTATTTATTTTGATGTGTAATACACACACAAGTAAGCATATCTTGTGTTTATTTCGACAATGGGAACCCATCCATTTTTCCTTATTTGATTCACAAATAAAAGTTCCCACTAAAATTCGTCATGTTTCTTGTGAAAACTAGGTACATTTCTTCATAACTCAAGGTAATGACCAAATATCAGAGACCTAAGCAATCGAGTTTCACGAAAATACTTTTTGTTAGATATTTTCCCTTTTTATTACAAAACATAAGTCACTGTAAGTAATAATTTAATTACCACAGAAATTCAGGTCATTGCACTTTACATACATAAGCGTGGTCAATTAAGTTTAGGTAGGTAAGGTAATTTTATTTAGGGGAAAGGGGTTTATAGTGTAACCCATTTCCCTTTGACGGTACGGTTAGCGCAGTGGATGAGCGATTGGACTGCTGCGCTGGGTATCGCGGGTTCGATTCCCGCACGGAGAAAATAATTATTTGTATAATCTACATGTAGTTGCTACGGGCCTAGTCATTTGTGTATGTGGCTTTTGTATACGCACCCACGACACAGGAAAAAATCCTAGTGTGGGGGAAATTAAAAAAAAATGAGGCTGAACCAAAATCTGTTATAAGTTTTGATATGCAATTGATTTGAATCTTTGGTACTACAGACTCCTACTCACTAAAATCCACCCGTGTTCCTTCCTATTCCCTTTACGTTCCGAGGCCACGGTATTCTAGGTTAAGAAAAAACCCGCGACCCCTGCAGGCATTTGGCGCGAAACACGACGCGCCACCGACCCGGGCTTGGTCCTTGGTCGGACGGCGAGCTACCCATCACTCACCGTCCGCAAGCCAGCTCCGCCACTGTGCCCTCTGCTGATCAGAGGGACACGCGTTGGAGCGTCCACACGACAGGCTATTCGCATACGGGCAAAGAGACCCCTTAGTCACGCAGTGCCTAAGGAAGAGTTTTTGCCCGCATCCCATTGTGCACCGGCCCGAAAAACTGGTGTTCCCCCGGACGTATCCGAGAGGGAACTCCAGTCCACGGGCGCACGTGGAAGTTTCCTGTCATAGCACCCCAACATGCTTGCCTTGAAAATCTTTAAGATTATTTTTTCTGGTCGGAGTTCTCTTATTTTTTTTTCATTTACTCATCTAGATCTTAAAGTTATAAAACCATCTTGGCGACTTCATTTAAATGTAATTCTCAGGCAGAATCAGTCTGTTTCTTTAGCTATTCACGTAGGTATTCTAAATTAGCATTAACTAATTAATTATAATCGTATGACCGCTCCACAGGTCTGCGATGAAACTTGTTTAGTAAATAATTATCACATCAGACTAGTATTAAATGTATTTATATTTAGTTTTAGTATTTTGGATTGTTCGTGTTCTTGGAAAGCTTCTATTTGGTTTTGATAATAGGCAGCTAGATTAATTATATGATTTCTCATCCCTATCAATGTCTGAGTGTATTTTGAAAACTTTGACAATATAACTTGACTATAATGTTCTAGTTGGATATAGTTCTAGATGGATTGGCAACACGCTCCGAAGGGACCCTGATCACATACTCAAACAATCCTGGCCACGCACCGTGCTAGCGGAAGCGGCGAGCATTGGATCACGTCAGGAGCGAGGTGAAGCGTGAAGCTCAAGACAGATCGCGATGGAAGACATCTATGGACGCCCTCTGCCCCATCTAGGGGACATAGGACTTTCAGTCATAATGTTCTATTCAATGTTGTACACTAGCTCCTCGCTTTTATATAGTTGCTGCGGTTTTATTGATATAAGGGTAATGTTAAATAACCCACAGCCCGCCTTCCGCGGTAAATGGGCTATTCGACACAAAAATATTTTTTCAATTCAAACTAATATTTTCTGCTATATGCGTGTTCAATGAAATAAACTCTTCAGCAGGTCTGAAATCGGCAATTTATCGTTGCTCACGTTATCACGCTATAACTTCTTGTTAACCCAGATTTTGAAAAGTAAAAAATATCAAAACTTTATGTGTTAGATAAAGTTTTTATATAAGACATTCGTCACAATTGAAACACGTAAAAAACAGGTCACGCGTAATCAATTTTTAGATTTACATATCAATGAAGTCAGGTCAAAGGCGAAACACACACACTCGCATATGAATGGTTTCGTACTAATTATTATTAAAACTTCTAAATAATCCTCGTCTCTATCTATTTAATTCTGATTTTCAATATTTGTCGTTATAATGGTAATTGAAATGCATCATTTGTAATTTCAACTTTCTAACATTCACCGTTTGTGAGATTGAGATACAGACAGAGAATCAGACAAACAGACAGCGGAGTTTAAATAATAGCGTCCCGGTTTACCCTTTAGGCCCTGGCTGCAGGCCTTAGAGTCATCTTTGGCAACCACAGGAAAGTCCGGCTAACCAGCTCACAACCTCCTCTAGGTTGAACTGCGAGAGCTCAGTATAACAAAAGTTTAGGCACGAAACCCTATACAGACACTAATAATATTAAGGACACAAATATAATTTTGTAAAATGTGTTAATCACCGCAAAATTCTTGCACTAAACGTATAAATAAAATCGCTTATTAATTCAGCCGCAGGGTCCACTTGTCAAATCAAACGTGTTAACAAGCACACAATCATATTAGATTCCGAGTGCATCCGTTGATCTTTCAAATATTTCGTCATTTACATGCTAATCTCGACTTAATATTCATAGCTCTACCTCAATATTTCCAATCATAATATCAAATATTTCTGTAGACACACTGAAACATTCCAGAGCTTGTTCATTACTTTTCGGAATCAGTCCATATTCTCTATCTAACAGTCATCGGGAAAAAAATGTGTCCAGTGGCGTGCAATGCAATGGGAGAAAAAGTCTCCATGACAAAAGTCTAGGGAACCAAAACTTGAACCACGCTGCGTAGGGTTGGGATTCGAGTTACGGATTTACGTTTTTTATTAAATTATTACATGCTAGCTTGTGCCAGCTGCTTCACCCGGCACAAATCGAAAATTATCCTACGGGAACATATAATCGGGATAAAAACTATCCTATGTGTTAATCCAGGTAATAAACTATATGTGTACCAAATTTTATCCTAATTCGTTCAGTTGTTTTTGCGTGAAAGAGTAATAAACATACCTACATACACTTACACATGGGTACACTACGATAATACGAAAAACTTTATTCCGAAATTCATAAATACGAATTTCAAAATACCGATTTTCATAATTCCGAATGGTTCAAAATTCCTAATATAACAACTCCGATGGATCAATATTCCTATTTTAATAATTCCGAAATTTCATATTTCCTAACGTTTATGGTTACTATTTTCAAAATACCGAATTTCAATAGACCGAATATCAAAAATTCCGACGTAATATATTTTCCGAAACATCAAAAACACGAATACCGAATATTAAAATTCCGATTATTGGAATTCCGATTCGGATCCGTCAGGTCGAAAAGTCCGAGTCGGGGTTACCCAAGACACATTTTGCTCGCTATTGCATCCTGAGTTATAGCACCACCAAGGTGGTTCAACGGAGCCCCGCTTCGCGGGGCTCCTATTTCTGTGAGCAAGGTTTAAAGTAACCTAACACGAAGGGGATGGCGGGGTCTTTCAGACCCCGCCATCCCCTAACCTGTATAATAATAACCTGAATAACCTAACCTGTCCGTGTCGGGGTGTCCCCAGTCCCGAGCTCGCTTCGCTCGCTCTTGCATCCTTGGTCAATTTGTTGACTACCACCTACCAAGTTAGGTCGACGGAGCCCCGCTTTGCGGGGCTCCTATTTCTGTGAGCAAGGCTTAAATAACCTAACACGAACCTAACCTGTCCGAGTCGGGGTACCCCAAGTCCTGAGCTCTCTTCGCTCGCTCTTGGATCCTAAGTTCTCCCTACAACAATAAAAGTCCTGAATGCAAACAGTAAAAGTTAAGAGGATACGCCTCGCCACTCCGTGCCTGCACAGGCTTAAATAACACTCAGGGAGTACGGTAGACAAAATTACGTTGAGCCGGTTTCGCACCAATTCGTTTCTGTCACTGACTTTGTGGAATGAGAAACGAAATTCCGATTTTCAGTATTCCGAAAAAATCAGTTTATTCGGAATATACAAAATCGGAATTTCGTTTTTCGGAATGAGAACTCATCGAGCATTACATTTTTCGAATATGTGAAAATCGGAAAAAGTAGAAATCGGACATACGACATTCGGTAAAATAAATTTCGAGATTCTTAATAATAGATATTGTAATTTTTAGGTATTATGATATTCGGAGTTTTGAAAATCGGAATATCGAAATTCGGAATAAAATATTTCGGAGTATTTGGGTGTTCCCCTTACACATACATACATCCTCACACACTTTCGCATTTATAATATTAGTAGGATTGTCCCGATATCACTTCAGTAGCACCATTCCTAAGTGGCCTTTGCGCGATGACCCCGGCCTACCCACCCCGATATCATCCTTTCCAACACTGATTAATAAAATCGGCACAAGTACTTGTCATCGTAGACATGGAACAACATGTTCATGTGCATTCTAATCATATTTGACCGGTTAGATGCGCGCACGCATTTCGTAACGTGTGCAGCATCACGATTTACATCTATCACTGTCTTAGAAATAGCTTAGATGTAGATACTACGATTTGTTCAAAGGACTTAGTTGACAATGACAGTGCAGTAAAGGGCACCGTTAGTTGCTGATGAGCCAATTTGCGTAATAAGACCTGTAATGGCTCAGTCACCGTAGAAATGGGTTTTGTAGATGAAAGAATCGACAAAATGACAGAATGTAGAAATATCGGTATCGACCAAAGCATAACGATGTTTAAAATGTCGAAAAGAAGTGTATATGATATGGGTCAAGTGATTGTAATGCGTGTATGAATAATGCCTAGACATATTGGGCCCAGTTATTAATGTGAATAATAAACTAGTTCTTCGAAATTTCGAAGAAAAATGAAGGCACGGTTGGCGCAGTGGCTGAACGATTGAATTGCTACGCTGCGCTGGTTTGACTGCCGCACGGGGAAAATACAAGTTTGTAGGATCTACAAGTAGTTGTTCCAGGCCTGGGCGTTTGTCTTTATGTTTGTCAACGCAGTCTATGAACTTAATTTTTGTTATGAACTGACAGTATACATATTTAAACTTGTTGTTATTGACTTGAAAATGTATGCAGTTTATAGCATATAGCATTCGCGGTATAGCAGTCGCGTCATGAATTCGCCTTCCCTACGCCCCAAGCCTATCAAAAAGTTAGCTCAGACGTAAAAATAGCTAATCTTTGAAGGTCTGTGTCATTTTCGAATATGTTTAGTCTTTTACAAGTATTTATTAGCATTTTACATAATCAATGTCTGATAATGATAAAACATTTTTTTTTTGTCTCCGATTAATCAAACCTGATTCATTGAATACTAAAAGTCGCCATTAACAAAACATTATCTTTACAGATAACTTGCCAAGTTTTAATTTTTTTATGCTTTTAAAATTTAAACATAAGTTTTTTATTACATAAGTTTATTAGACATACTTATTGCCTACTTTGAACGAAGTATGATTTTTTGATAGGAGAAAAAGTTTTCTGTTGGCGTGAAAAATCATCAAGCGACAGTCATGCCACAATACGGCGAAAGATATTATTATTCTCTAATAGACTAAAAATTCATCCTGTTAAGTTGTCCTTGACGTTTCAGGGCTGCGGTGCCATCAATGCCCAATAAGGGTACAAGGACCTATTACGGCTCCGTCAGTTTCATGACAGCTCCTTTCCTTACGCGCCATCAAACCTTGCTAGTTCCTTGATCGGACGGCGAGCTACCTGGGTCAGCCTTGAAGAACTTATTTAATGTGACTTGGGTATTCGCTTAGCTTCATAGACAGTCATAAATTCAAGCTAAGCTGTCAAGCATTTGACCTATTAATCTGCCTTCAAATATCATGTTTTCTGTTTTGATTGCTTGACCAAAATAACGCCCACCGTTCACGTCACTAGACGGACAACGTGGCAACGGACTAAGTAACCTTTAAAAACCTAGAGGTCAGTGTCACTTAGGTATTAAGAAAATTAGTGTCTATTTATAGGGTTACGCACCCAAACGGTAAAACCTAGTGTCCGACCGAAACTGATTTTTCAGCCGAAACCGAAACTGAAACCGAACTTTCGGCCTAGCTCTCAGTTTCGGCCGAAACCGAAACCGAAACTTTTTAAACAATTTAAATTTCGATTATTTTCTAAAATTTTATGTTTGTTTTTTACATTTGTTAACACTTAAGAAAAAGTGTATATACAGGAATTACAGGATGACTAAAGACCGATTTTGTCGAAAACGAAAACTGCATCATTGGATTTTAGAAAAATCAATAGTGCTGGTCAGGAATCGAAACCGCAGATTTTGGAAAAAAACCACACATCACAGCATTCGATAGTGTTACTAATAAGGATCAAATTCTGGAAATAAATGTTATATTTTCTGCCTTGACGATTGATAAGTTCAAATATGTTTTATTATTACATGAATATACAAGACTTACTCTTGGCAGTAAACTCAAAAACATAACCTCAACTCACGATTAAATGAACGGTGGCGAACAGCGCCGGGCCCCGCCATCAAGCAAGCACGTGTTGGCTACGAATGTTACCGAACGACCCACAAAAATGCACGAACACTTGAGTTTCGTCAGGTTTCGGTTTCGGCAAAGTTTCGGCTATATTTTGGCCGAAACCGAAACTAGGGCCGAAACTAGGTTTTTTGGCCGAAACCGGCCGAAACCGAAACCGAAATTTCGGTCGGTCACTAGTAAAAACGGATACTATTACTAACTGGGGTCATGGGGTCCGAGTGCTCGTCTCCTTTTTAAGGAAATATCTCGCCGACTGGTCGACACTTCGGGTGACCAGAGGGCTGGTTCTTTCTCTGGTCAAAGAATAAGCATTGCCATCCAACGTGGCAATGCTGCCAGTCATCCATCAAGTTGTATGTCATGAACATGCAATAGTTGGACAGTTGAAATTTTCACAGATGATGTATTTCTTTTGCTATAACAACAAATACTAAAAAACAGGATAAAATAAATAATTTAGCGACTCCCATCCAAAAGTCATCGTTTTACCCAATGATATTATAAGTAAAAAAGGTGTAGATACGTCATACGCGCTCAATAACGTATACGCTCAAATGAGGCTGATTCACACATCTTGATCTCAGTGCGACGTTGCCAGCGGCACTTCACGTACCACAGACTGAATTAAAAGTAAAAGTGACTCAAAACTACCGAAAATGCCGTCGTGTGTGATGAGATATTGTACAAATTAAACATGCAAGACTTCTAAAAGTCAAGGAATCACATAACATTCGTAAATATACTATTTATCTTTAATATTTTCACAAATAAAACATTACGTTTCTATAAATATGGCGTCGTAAAAGAAAGAGTGCGAGCACGGGTGCGAGTGAGAGGAGACGCTAACGTGCGGGGGGATTGATGACGCGTGGCGCTGTTTGTTTATCTAGCTGTCACTTTTTTTCTTATTGCGTTGTATCAAGCTATCCTTTTTACTTGTAGTGAAATGTAATGTGTGAATAAAAAAGTGTGTATCTGTGCTGCCGCTCGGCGCGGAACAGTTTTTTCCGTCGTTTTGTACGCGTATAACATATCTATGACTTTATAATATCATTGGTTTTACCGTTTTATAAAAAGTAGATAATGATGCGGAACCTTTCGTGTGCGAGTCCCACTCGCACTTGGCTGGTTTTATCAAGTACCATCATTAGTATTGTGAAAAAAGTTTATTGATTATTTCGTATTTTACTAGTGTTACAAAAGTGTTGACATTTAATTAATTCATTCAAACCATCAAAATCCATCTTGAATGGTCAAGTACCTATTCATCAATCCATCTGTAATTATCGATAATGTAGGTTTTTTTTATATGGTATTTCTTTGCAATTCTAGTTATTAAAAAATCCTTTCTCCACAGAAGGAATTTTTCATGTGTCGTAGGTGCGTTTGTAAAAATTAAAAACTCACATTCTCGTACAGCAGTGTAATCAATTTATTTCCAAAAAAATATTCTACAGAGTTACACATACATCATGTTTGTATTTTTAGAAAAAAATACATGTTATTTTTCTGTTACGTTTTGTCTGATTTCAATGTAACCTTGAGATGGTATTGGAGAATGAAAAATTGTATCATTAGTTAAATCTCGTGATAGCAAGAAAACGTTATAAATAAATTAAGTTTTAAAACCACACGTGTGGGCAATTAAACCGGTGTTTAGTAACAATTTGCCACTATTTTTATCAGCATTTCTTATTTAAGCTTTCGAATGCTAATAAGGACTTTTTCTTAAATTAGAATATTTATAAATAAATAAATTAATAAATGGTAGACCAGATGACCATTTATTTAAATGCTATTTTTATGACCAACATAAGTATTTACACACTTGCATGAAATTACTCAACTGAACAAATCATTATGTTTTGACCACATTTATTTGCCACAAGTTATATCTTTGTTTGCATAAAATGTGGCAAATATAAAAATTACGTAACAGTGTTTTTATGCACTAACGTTCGTAAATAATTAGATTTACTTATCTTGGGATCTATTCCCTATTTCATCATTGACATGAAGCAATATAATAATATCGATGATATACAATTAGAAAGACAACTGAAACTTAAAGTCACGATTGTGTAATTGTTCCTGAAGCATGTTTCACTAACGAACTCTAAACTTGAGAGAGAGAAACTTTGCAAAAGAAGCGATGACCTTTACAATCGAGATAAAAGTAATATCAACAATGACACAAAAATACTTAACATGACACACAACACGCGAATAAGATGACCCGTATCGATTACTTCGGACATTTTCGGTCACGACTTGTTAATCGATTTGTGAATCGATTTAGTTACGATTAGGCTGTTACGTGGAAGTCGGACTTCTAAAGTTTCGACAAAGTTGTTACTTTGTGACCAATGTGACCTTATGCACTATGAATCGTAGTGGCGTTGCATTTTTCAAGTACCCATGATTTGGTCACTATAGTTTTGTAAGACATTCGTTTTGTTTACGCATTTTTAAGTGCATTGCAAATTGTGCAGTTTTTGTAGATGTGATTGCGAGAGTCAGAAAATGTTCATGTTGTGTGTCAAGATACAACGACACTTTCGTTGTATTTTTATTATTATGTGAAAAATTTTTTTTTTACAAAAATGAGGCACTCGTCTTTTCAGAAACTGCAAGAGGAAACACGATCCTCAATACAAATACCAAACATAAAGCTAAAGAATTTCTTTTTCAGTTTTTAGTATGTTTCAATTCAATATCACTCATCATTCTTTTGCCGACAAATCATCTGCCCAGCTTTTCTGGTAACAAAATAAATGAATAGGAAATACCCTTCTTATCTTCTTTTTAACTATAGGTAATTCAGTTTAGAAATGTCAAATGCGCTCTATAACTTACCACTCTCAATTGCACATTGACACAAGAAGTTATCGCTCATCGATCTGAATCTTAATTGCATACCAAAACAGGTTGAGAAGAGCAATAGAAAATGTAAATTAACATTAAATCAAAGGCCTTCCAGTCTGTACCGGATGCAGCTGAATATCGGTCTACTACATGTATACACATTTTTTTCACACTTGTAATGTCCACCTACTAGAGAAGCAAAGTAAATGCACTATTATTTAAGAAACAAAGCTGAAATGTCCCATGTGAAAATTAACATAATCATACAAACTTATTTTTAAAAAAAACATGGGTGTCTTAGTAACGCCATTTGATCCGTTGTTAAATATGTATTAAGAATTAACCACAAATTATTAGTCGCACAAATATCATTCCTTCACTTTGAAAATCACTCTACCCACAAGTATCCAAATACGAAATATTACCGCAGAATGGAGAGTTTATGTTATTAAACACAAACCAACACATCCTAAACAATGTTATCCCAACTGTATATATCTAATCATAGTTAGATATTAAACATGTCTAAACTTAAATCCTTAATTCCACTTGACACAAACCAGTATCCTTTGAATTTACGTCACCATATCCAAACTCGTGCTCATCATGACAACTTGAATGCATTAACATCGGTCAACGTTAAACTAACAAATAGTTTGAATAGTGTCAGTCTAACATTACCAGAATAATTTGAGGATTGAACTTAATATTGAATGAAGCAATGAAGATTTGAATGCATGTTGCCAATCATTTATTTCGTGACCATTTGACCAACTTTGGTATTCTTTAAATGGGCATTTAGAACCGTTCGTATTAATATTTGAAACCGCATTCTTATGATAAACAGAATATTTTTTCTTTACCTTGGTTGCAAATGAAAACAAAGTAATCAAAGTTGAATTAAAGTAATTATTACTCAACAAATGTTTAGTTTTTAGTCACTAAGAAGTCCAGCAGTAAGTAGTCTCCATAGAGATCTTCGCTTTGGAATGGGCATCTACAGTACTTTTACAGATTGTATGTCTTGTGACTGGGACTGTAGCACCGTAACTATTTTTAAACTGTCATACATATTTTTATTTGTCTTTTGACAATTCAAAAGTACCTGTGAAGGCAGATTTACATTGAGTCAGTAACTGACGTCAGTCCACTGACGAGTCAGTGCTGACCTGGCACTGCCATAGTGTAAATTGATTTCAAGTCAGTACAGTACCTACTGACAAGATACTGACTGCGTATAAAATAGCATGCGTCAGTTTTCGGCGTCAGCGTTGACGGCAGTTACTGACTCAATGTAAATCTGCCATAACTGGCCTACTTGACATAAATGATTTCTCTCCTGATTTTGACAGTCCACCTACCTCCAGGACTCCACTGACGAGATTTCACAAAAAAAAAAAACATAAAAAATAATGAATGATTTTAAAAAAGAAAATCCCATCATCTTATTAATATTTTCATTTTAACATGTCTCTTCTAGATATACGAGTACACTAACAAAACGCAACGCTAGGAAAGACTTCGTATCCGGCTCGAAGGACCACTCATTCATAAACAACCTCACACTAATAACCACCTTCTCCAAGATCACGATCGCGAACGAACATTTGCATCAGTCGTCGTGTGATTATCACATCATTGGTCGTGCCCCGCTGGTGCCAGCATCCCTGCAATTTGTACTGAACCCCTTATTATGTTATGCAATGTGGGCCTTGTGATTGTAAGAATTAGTCTCGTGGTGTAGTAAAAGCTAGACTATACGTATAGGGAAAGCTTCAAGCTTTTATTTTGTAATATAGGTATATTTTGGAAAAACAATTACAGTTACACAATTAAAAATTAGTTTTTACTAAAAAAAAAAGTATTGACTTGCTCAGATCTATATACATATCCTCACGGGACCGCATTGAACACGTGGCCCTAGAATGTATAGGGCAACTAAAGCAACAGTCTGGCAGTCCCTTACGCTCCGAGCAGGTTGGAAGGAATTATTTGATGATTTTGCTTAAGTACTACAAATAACCTTCTTATTTTTAAGTCGGTTTAAAACATTTGGTCTGGTGTCGATCGATAGAAACACTCGTTATATCGTCCGACTCTGCCACAGATACCAGTATATCTTTTCAGTCTAAACCATGTTCAACTCCACTCAACGCAATTCGAACAGGATTATCCCTAACATTTTACCTAGTTTCTAGTTTTCGAGATAAATAATTGATTAATATCGTCGATTGAATGCATGTAGGTAATTCGTTACTAAGAATGGAAAATCGTGCGACCGCCCGTCGAGTGCAGCTTTGATCGGAATGCTACCTTTTCACAGACATATCTCACAGTGGAAATCTGCCTTTGAGAATTGTGCCCAAGGGCTTTCATGATGTGCTATTCAGAGCATCGTAGTAAGTGTTTTAAAGTGCACTAGAAAACGTCTATCCGTAAACAAAAGGCTATTATTTTATTAAAGTACTTCTTCGAGATTTATAGTGGTTAACTTGAAATTGTAGCAACTGAAGTAAAATTATTGAAAAAAATTATAGCTAAAATTAAACCGTGCATTAAATTCACTATGTAGAACATTGAAGCGGTAAGAAAAAGTGCAATATATTATAATGGCAATAACAACAGGTTTATAATGGCAATCTAGTCCCAAAAAGACAAGTACTCAAAATGTCAAATTCTCTACACGCGTAAATCTTAAAATGGCTTGTCAAAAAGGATCTTTCTCTACATTTGGTGTCTACTTCTTATCATTTGCTGCCAGCCACCTTCTTCAAATCATCGATCCGTCTTGCCGCAGGGAGTCCCACACTACGTTTGTCCATACACGATCTCCATTCTAACTCAGATGTTTGAACCCTGTTACTTAGCTCTAAGTTTTTCATGCAGCATAATAAAACATACTTTTTTTTTTATCGTGGTGAAATCCTCAAATGAGTCCGCCTACCCAGGGCAAGATGGGAGACGCTGTCAGACTTGTATTGACTAAAATCCACGGTGTCCTTCAGTAGCCCTTTGTGTACCGGAGTCGATATGTGTGTCCCGCGACATTATAAAACATACTTAAACTATTTTTAAATCAATAAATAATAATGAATAATTAATTATTTTTGAATTGGACCCATTTGGCGTAGCCGTGGGACACACAATGTTATATTTTGCTATATTTCGTTGTATGTACCTAATGTTTACAACCTTGTTTTTTTTTCTTTTTCTTCATTTCAAATTCAAATTATTTATTTCAAAAAGTGGTACAGTCTGTTACAGGTAGGAAGACAACTTAGGAATAGTTTACACGACGAGAAGGTAACAATACAATTTTACAATCTGATGTCCTAGCTAGATTACTTAATAATCTGTATTAAGGACATTCAGCACTCATTTCCCGAAAAAAGTGACAAAAGAATTGGCTAGACTGTGATAAAATGATTACGTAAAAAAATTTAGAACAATAACAAAAGTAAAAACTTCACTATAATTAACGTGTGTGTGCACTTGCGTGTGAGTGTTGTGAATTTATTTGTTTGTATTTTGTGTACCGCCGCGGTTACCCAAATAAACGTTTTTTCTTTCTTTCTATTTCTTTCTTTATTTTCGACGTACAACGGTCAGAGGAAAGAAACTTAAGAACCGAAAGACAAACTAACACATAAAATCAGCGACCCGTAGAAAAGATGGCCAAAGTTGACATTTAAAGTTACCGGTCGCTGAACAACAAGTATCGACAATATTGTGCAAGTACATACAAGTAGTTACGATCTATCTCCAAAAGAAATAATTAAATGTACTTACCTTTCGCACAAGGTCATACGAGAGCGTTTGATAACCTTTAGAGCGTGTGCGCAACCTTTATATGTCCTAACACTCCTAACTCGACAATTATTGTGTTAACGTCTTTGACATCGACCATATAACAAACAACCGTGGCTAAAAAATAATTGTTGAGCCCGTTTCCTAGTTTGGAGTTACGAAACTTCTCAAAATTTGATTGATGCAACTTTTTGATTGAGGATAATATCGAATTGCAGCTTTCAAATCTCGAATTACGAGTAACATTTTTTGGGTCTACTGCAAACCACAACAACCACTAAAAACACTTGACATTACGTTTTTGGGACAACGATTTAAATTCAGATTTGAAAGAATATTAGCACAATGTTATCCTTTTTGAAGTTGGTTAAAAAAACTTACACAAAACCATAAAATCCATAAAAATGGCAATTGTTTTTTTTTTTATAATTCGTCAATCGTCCTTAATGCCACGGTGTCACTGACTCGATGACATGCAACAGACGTGTCATTACCTGTGTCATTGCACAATGCCACACAATTATGACACTTGCACCTCCGTGCATGCATGTGTTCATGCAATAATTGAATGAGTTAAATGTCTGATCGTGTGCGAATCTCTCAAGTGTGTCATTCTCAATTCGGTGACTGGATTATAATTATGTTTTATTTGTGCTATTTTTAGTTTTTGTTATGTAAGATGGAGTAATTGCGTTAGTGTACTTGCTATGTTAGGATGAATAGTCGGCACGGGTTGGCGCAATGGATGGAATGGGAATGGATGGAAGCGGGTCACAGATTTGATTCTCGTTGGGAACAAATATTAACATGGGTTACATGTAACTGTCTTCTGGGCCTGGCTTTTTGCGTATGTGATTATAAACGCGCCCACAATGCAAGAGCAATAATTATTTATAAAACTTTTTTTTGGGTTATGATATCAACAATGCTTGGGGGATTGTTAGACTTTTACTTAAGCCGCCATCGTTCATTTTTTCAAACTCTCCGATACTTCGTTTCATTTGTAGTCATAGATTGACTACTAAACCATATTTTGAAACAAAAACTGGGGTAGCTAAAAATGTAAAAAAATAAACATGCGGTTTAAACATAAACGCATAACTTATAGACTAAAAATAACTGGCTAAAAACACTTCGAGAATTTGACCAATTCAATTGAAGACGAGGAAAGAATGTAAAACAAAGAAAAAACTATTGGAGGTGCCTCAATGATTATGACCACAAAAATCAAAACATCTTGCTTAAACAAAGTCGAATAGTTCTATTTGTTTGTATGGATATTAACCACAAAAGCAGATGCTGATCTTTGTTAAATAAACATAGTATTATTTCTTATGATTTTGCGTAGATCAGAAGGAATTTTACGAAAACAAAACTTGTAAATATTTAGATAGAAAATTGCATTACTTGTGGCTCTATAAAATCTTTACTCAAAACGGAATACTCCTTATTTTATATTTTTACGTAAAGATCGTTAATCTAGTCTTAGTAACATTTCGTGTCATCCATCGTTCATGTAATTCACTTAACTTACACAACTTAAGTTGCTTCCTAGTTAATTTTACTTGAAAGTAATTCTTAGGCTATATTCATACTCGAGTAGTAGTGGCCGTTTAGGTCGTGGATTTTTACATAGCCGGGTGGATAACTTTGTGTTATCTAAATCATCACTACATCAACAATTACATAAGATGTAAGACATGTGAAATCTACCAAATTATGTACAACGTCACCATGAGACGTTAGAAATGGAGGGAAGAATTCGCCGCGGCAGGTAAGATCCTCGGTGGCTCGGTTGGAAATGAGCATCGGATGTACTGAATCCGAAGGCCACAGGTTCGAATCCTGCCCGCGGATCGGATTTTTCTTTCCTAAGAAAATCTTTGAATTTCGCTACGCATGCGTTAATGCGTTTAATATTTATAAAATATCAAATTATGTATGTCATGAGTAGAGGTAAATTGATGAATGAAGAGGAAAAGGAAGGTCAACGATGGATGGATTATTATCTAAGGAATGATATGAAAGCAAGTAACATAATATAAGAGTTCATGTAGTTGGTTGTAACTTTGAAAGGTAAATTGCTGTTTACGATTTATGACGTTTTATCATTCTCTTATATTTTTAAAAGGTACAGGAGGGGAAACACATTTTACACCTTTGGAAGTGTCTCTCGTGGCAAATGATATTACCTCAACATTATTTTTAAAGACCTATCCATAAATACCCCACACATAAAAGGGTCAGGCAAGAAAAAAAAAATTGAGTTCAATTCTAAGTATGTATGGCCCGGTGCCCCAAAACGTGTTTTTTTCTTTTTTGTGTGAACTCCTAATGCGGTTCACATAGTACATCTATTTACCAAGTTTCAACAGGATAGCTCTTATACTTTCGAGGAAAAGTGGCTGTGACATACGGACGGACAGACAGAGACAGACATGACGAATCTATAAGGGTTCCGTTTTTTGCCATTTGGCTACGGAACCCAAAAATGGTTCCTGGTTCGTTCACTCGTGACTCATCTCATTCTGTCCACAGCTTTAGCTGACAAAGTTGACAGATATGTTGACATATTACTTACAAAAGATTTCTAGTTATGCAAAGTACCATCATGTCATCATTCCGTCTATAATTTAAATATCAGGTGTAATGTCATGTCTTATTTGGACGTATCATCAGTGAGAGATGCAGAACAGTCAAGAGAAAAAAAAATCAATCATACGGTAGAGAATTTTAGCTTCACGGTTGGCGTAGTGGTGGAGTAATCGGCTGAGTGTCGGCTAGGCGCAAAGAAAAATGTCCATTTTAATCATTTGTAATTTTGAGAATTAGGCTTTTAGAGAATTTGCCATCTTGAGAATTTGTCCGTTTGCGACTCTGCTGCCATTTTGCGAATTAACTAGCTAGCTAGCTATTTTTTTGCGCCTAAACCGCGTGTCGCTGTTTCGATTACATAACGGAACAAATATTTTCATAATCTAAAAGTACCTAGTTATTCCCGGTCTGGTCTTTGTTTTGTATTTGATTTAAAATATTTGTCTATTCACGACACAGGAGAAATTGCTGGTGTGGTAAATTAAAAAAAGAGATAAAAGATAAGTCCTTTTTATTGTCACATGTGTTTCAATTTTTAATATGGTTTGAATACTATCATTTAATAAGATAACGATTTATAACTATGAATTTATTGGAATTCCAATTATATAAACAAAACCGTTTTTGAACGGATTGCCACTTATCGCTTTTTTATATTTGTTTAATCTTAGACCACTTCAACTACTAACAAACACATCGCCCACAAATTGTCTTAAACTATTAAATAAAAACCTCCCAAAGACTACCAATCATTTTTTCTCAAGCACGCGTAGGCTAGACAATGAGTCAGTTTGTCGATATCGAAAAGATGTTAGTTACGCCTACGAACTCTTATGACAAGTTGTTGTAGTGGCGCTTAACACGAGGTTAACTACCACAGAAGCTGTAACTAAGCTTTGTTCTAATGAAAACATTTGTTAAATTATAGTTATCCATTTTTGCATAATAAATTCTTTAACAATGTGACTAAATCGGTTTTTCATGAAATTGGCACATAAATAGACTCAAATTAGGATATGGGATATTATCTATCACAGTAGCTTGTGACTGTGGGATTATTTTTAACCTTTACACAGATAATATGTGTAACCTGCCATGAAAACACTCGGACCACTATTCTTTGTTAGTGGGTATCTATGACTTCTTCGATTTTTGACTTTTTTTGTCATTTTTGTCATGGTAAAATGGTCAATTTAGTCCCCCCGTGGGGAAGGGATTGTCAGACTGATATCTGATTAAAAGCCCACCCTGGTCCTTCAGTTACCCTTTGCGTTCCAGGACCACGGTACCTGTCGTAGTAAGACACTTCCGCCAGAATTTTGGTTATGAGTCAAACTATTTTTTCACGAGAATAGTTTTGAGATTGCACTAAACCATTTATGATCAATGAAACGAAAACTATCGTGATAAAGCTTTCATAATAAGCTTTATAGCAGAGCACTAACAACAATTACATAACTCCAGCTCGAAATATCTCTAAGTACAATGACCCCCAACATTTAGATGATCTAGATTTAACTCATTCTTACTCTCTACAATTAATAATGGCGAAACTTTTTACTCTAAAAGGATGTTCACATTATGCAAACGTTTTTGATCGTTATAATAAAGATAATTGGATGGACAATAAAAATGAATATAATTATTCGGTGAGAGTAATCTTAGTACACAAGCTTCAGCCTACGGTTTTGTCCATAATAGAGGCCCTATGTCTTAGACTTTTTTAAATGTTTAATGGACATCACAATGTGGTCGGAGAGGAGGTGTAGTGATTAACACTACATGGTATTCTTCCTCGTTATTTCTGGGTGCATTTTGCATTGCATTTTGCAGGGACACATTTTGCAAGGACACTTTTGGCAGAGACACATTTTGCAAGGACACACTTTTTGTATTCTGTAGTATTATAATGACTGTTTTCGAAGGACCAAAGTAAATCTTTTTTAAAGGCTGTAAATATTATCAAATGAGTCCTCCCGCCCTAAGTTCATAGAGGAAGAACCATGTGCATTTTACTTTTCATGTACAGACGCCAGCACATCAAGCTACCACAATCTGTCAGATATCTTTAATAGAATTTCAACCTTATCACAAGAGTAGAAGGTTAATGTTTGATTGGTAAAATCTGACAGATTCGGGTAGGTTGACCTGCTGGCGACTGTACATCACGGTAACGTTAAACGTATATTTAGACAGCTCCACGATCTGTCTTCTATACCTTAACACGCTAAAACTACAAAAAATGGATGTTGGGTACACAGATACTTTATAGCCTGGATTAACACGTCGAATACTTTTTATCCTCTTAGTGTAGTTCCCATGGAATTATTCATCATCATCATCATGGAATTATTACCAAACTTTAACTCGGGTAACACATAAGCATAAGCTAGCTAATTTACCAATTGAGAACCTCCGTCTTTGTTGAAGTTGGTAACAAACATACAGATTAACTTTGGCATTTAAATATAAGTATATAGCTAGTGAGAGTATCGCACGGTGGACGGCGGTAATTTTAATTTTGTTATCTAATTTAGATTGCGCCTGCAGGCTGTGAGTGATCCGGTTGCGTGACATGGAAGGCGGAAGACCACGGGATTGTGTCAGAATGGCTTGTTTCCCGTCGTGCTATGGTGAAGTATCATTAGAAATTACGAGTATATGAGGTTTATAGAAATCGGGATATTAAAGACCGGTTTCAGAATCTTTATTCAAAAACAGTAGTTTAATTTTTATTGAATCCATTTTTATTTAAATCATCAAATAAGCATATGGGATTGTCAGACTTTTACTGACTTCTTATTCACCTTGTTCCTTCGGCGTCGCTTTGCATTCCAGGGTCACGGTAACCCGCTTAGATAGTCAACAATTAGGCTTAATAAATTTGAAAATAGGTAATAGGTCAAGAAAGCGGCCCGACATGACACCAGTTTTCCTTGATAACTTTTCAATTAAAAAAGTTCATCATCATTTTAAACCTGTTCTTAGATTTAAAAATATGCTGTAATAGTATACTGGCCTGTCTAGTATTTATATTCAACTGTAGTCTCTACAAAAAAAAAGCAGTCTGTTTACTTGAAAAATTAATATCAATCGAATAAAACAATTTTTTCTCAGTTTTCGGTTGCACTTGGTTTTTTTTTATTAAAAGGCATTAGCGTACTTAATTTTGGATTTAAAATGTCATATATTTATTATCACTTTTCAACAATAAAGCTCCATTTACACTCAATCTCAAGATTGTCTATACTTCTTCTACTTTGATTGATTTAGGTATTGACTACACTCTAGTATAATATACAACCCTTTCCTTGACTATGCCGTACTCGACTAGTCGGTTAAAATCATCACAGTATAGATTTCAATCACGATCCTTCAAATATAAGCCAAAACAAATGCCTCCACACAATTTTAACCTAAATTCAACCCTATGAATAGGACATAATGAAGTTCAAAATAATTCTGCAACAATAATATTAAAGAGACGGACCTATCAAAACTTACATAAGCCTATAGGTTTCATTAGTCTCTATTCAGAATTCTAGACAACAATCGATGGTATATAAATCTCGACCTGAAAGTAAAAGGATTTTATATAAGATGCCTGCATGTGACGTCACCAACTAGATCTATGCTAAGGTCTGCCCACGCGCAGGTCACAATGCAAAGATGAGATTTTGATTAATGAGTTGAATTTATTGAGTTGAATGGACTCTAATGGTTTGAACTAACTTTGGTTGGATTGAAAGGAACTAAAGCTGAAGTTTATGTTTTTGTTCGTTGAGACAAATTGTTGACGCACACCTGATTCAAAGGTTGAGATGTATAGAAACGTGCTGCATTCATAAATAGTGCTTATTGGTGTGGTATTAATGTGCATATTCCTAGAAGCCACTGCGATCAAGCCTGTCATACGAATGACAGTATTAAGTATAAGATGTTTAGGTTAATTTTCAAGTGAAGCACGACTGAACCTAGCGGGACCTGAATCTAAGTTTTTTTGCTCTATACATATCTAGCAAAACATTTAGTTTTTAGTAATTTAGGCTCTGGCAGTCCATTCCGCTACACCCAGAGCCTAACTTACTTGATTTTTAAATTATGAAAAATTCCAAAAAATGATAAAATGAAAAATATTATTACACTACATAATTAGGTTTTTTTTATCGTGGTAAAATGATCAAATGAGTCCTCCCACACAGGGCAGGGCGGAAGGGACTGTCAGACTCGTACTGACTAAAATCCACGGTGTCCTTGACGTAGAAAGAAGGGAGAACTTATTTGATTTTTAAATAATTATAAAAAATCCCAAAAATTGTAAAAATAAAGATAATTATAATACATAATAGGATATGTAAAAAGATTAAAAAAAATATAACATCAGATGTCATGTCACAACAATATGGTCATAGATAACATTGTTATCTATCTAGGACGCGATGTCAATAGTCTAGAGCAGAGTGTAATGTCAAATGTCACGTGTTTGTGATATAAAACACGACGGAATAACAAGTTGTATCGCTTCTTTATGCATAATATAGAGTATTTTTTGTATCTTCTTATCTATAGATATTATAATACAAATTGGAGGACAATCTGAGAGCGTCATGTGATTGGTCTAATTTCAAGAGCAGATCAAGTTTTTTTGTTCTTTTTTTAAACAAAAGTCAATGATACGTATAATCATTAATTAATAATTGTATTAGGTACTAGTGTTTGCCCGCGGCTTCGCTTGCGTTATTTTAGAATTTGAGAAACAATACGGATCGTGTGGCGCCATCTGGAATATGAACGTAATTGTTTTGAGATGTAAGATACCTTATATCTGTGTCTATACTCCTGACAACGTATATGCTAAATAATGGGACGATCGATTCAGTAGGTAGTAATGCGTGAAAAGGTAAAAAACAAACTCATTTGCATTTTTATTATTAGTTTAGATCAATAATGTTATATCTAGGTACATAGTTTGCATAGGAAACGTCCTTATTTGAGCGACATTAATTTCAAAGAACCGTGTTTATTTAAACATTAGACTATCATTTTTGGGTCTATTTACAGTATCGCTGCAAATTGAACGTACAGACGCCAGCACATCAAGCTACCACAATCTGTCAGATTTCTTTAATAAAATTTCAACCTTATCACAAGAGTAGAAGGTTAAGGTTTGAATGGTAAAATCTGACAGATTCGGGTAGGTTGACCTGCTGGCGTCTGTACGATAGCATTGCTCTTCTCCCTTTAGCCTTCTGGCCTTCGTCTTCTTCTATACCGCGTGATACCTAAAAAATAACTAATTATCTGACTCGATGAGTACAACTTGTCGTCGTTTAAAACAGAATCTATGCACTGGTTTGAGCACCAAATCAAAACACAAATAAACACAAATTATAGAAACCCTGATTTTTTCTGATCTTTAAAATTCCACACCTGGAAACAACTACAATTTAAAAAATATCCAACTTACTACCTACAATTTAAATCGGTGTAGATTTATATCCTAGAGAAGTATTGAAAAAAAATAGTAATTATTTTAAATCGCGAATAATATTGAAACAAAAGTATGCACATTTTTTTTTAATTATTTAAAACTCTCAGGACAAATAAAAAAAAACTCAAAAAGAGAAAAAAAAAACTGGGAGATTTGACCCAGAGACCCCTTGCACGAAAGTCAAGCAGGTTACCGACCGGACTGGCTAGTACGCTGACAGTGATTTTCAAATAGCGGTTCTTGTACAAATGTCAACAATGACTGAATGCTCCGCCTCCGCCGCTTCCGCCATCAACATATTATAAAATTGCTAATCCCCCAAGGGGAATAGCGTAATTATACATATCCTATTAATAGAACAGCAGTTTAAGGAATATTTGAGGAAAAATTGACTAAATAATATCCAGTGGTTTAGCTTCCAACTAAAAACAAACATCTAAAAACAACAAAAATTCAAAATTGCTTATCTCCCAGGAAAAATAGCGTAATAATACATAGCATATAGACAGAAGCATATTATTAGAAATATTTGAGGAAAATTTGATCGACAACTTTATAGTAGTTTCGGAGATAGATCAAATCAAAAAAACATAAAAAATTTCGAAAAAAAATAAAAGTTGATCTGGCATCAGAATCGATCCCTTATCTCGAAAAAAATACAAAAAGAAAAAAATATTCAATGTACAGGAATGACATCTCTACGATTTTATTATATGTAAAGATAAAGATAAAGATTTATACTGATTTGGTTACCCTCTTTCTAATCTGCGCATCATACTTGCACTTGGCCAGCTTTTCTTTTACAGAATGTCACTCTAACCTCTTCCAATATTTTTTCTTCTCCAGTTGGGTTCGAATTATAATAATCATCCCATCATTTCTCTTATCTTTCTCTATTCCTTTTAATATCTCTATTTTAATGATGTTTTCTTGAATGAAAGAAAAAATTGTCACGTTTACCTACCGCTTTAAAACTATAATAATAATAATAATCTTTATTTATATCTCATACATTATTTTTAGACATACTTACTGGGACTGCCTCAATGGCAGTCCCAGTAAGTTACGATAGTACTTGTGTTGGGACTTTCTCGCAACTTCCCGTAAAAATATTAAATTAACAATGGTGAGGCCAAAAGCTTTAAAACTGTTAACTCAATTATAATATTTTATTGACCACTTGAATTTCTACCTCAAATTTTCCTCTCTCAGGTCTGCTAAAAGCTGTTCCGAGCCCTATTGAAATAAGCTCTGTTGAAATAAACCTTCACATTTCAGGAAAAGAATGGATTTTAGTCAGACAGAGTCTGATAGTACCTTCTGCACAACGACAACAGAGCTCATTTGATCATTTTCCTACGCCAAAAAAAGAAACAGCTGTTATAAATTTCTCCTAGAAATAAGCAATGCCTTTGTACTTTTCTTTCATGTCTTAATCAATATTTGAATAACCATTCTGTGTGTGTATCAATAAATTAACAACTAAAATAATGACCCTCTATCAGATCAGTCACCGATACGGATGACATAACTCACCTAACCTGCCCATCTCGTTAAACCCAAACCTCCGATTAACTAACCCAACAATACATAATTCATAACATCAACACCGGCAAGCGGAGGTGTCGTTAACCTTAGTGGCAATGGTTCCGTTCCGCTCCGCAGTAGGTTGGTGGCTCAGTGGGTGGGTTGCATGGTTTTGAGTGACGCGTTGATGTCTTTTGTATGGGAGATCTATGGTGATGCATGGGTGACAGGAAAGCGGTTCTTTTTTGTTCGGTTCTTTGTTTTTTTTTTTAAAGGAAGGAAGTTCTTCTGTTAATGTGTTATTTCAGTTATTATTTTATACACTTGAGTCATTTATTTTTGGGATTTTAGGTTTTATTTTTACGTTTTCAGTATTAGGTTTTTATTTGAACATTTTTGTTTCTAAATGACTTTCGGTCGTGGGGCGTTGGCTTTTGGTCTCATAAAGCTAACATCCTTTTTTGCCACTTAATCAAAAATAACCAATTAGATTGGACTATGCGTAGTCATAACTCGAGTACAGGACTCTACTCAACTTCACTTACAACCACAACGGATCAAAATTCCTGTGCTCATCCTTAGGTCAACAAAACGATATTTTTTTTTTAAGTACCCTAGTCTAATAGTCAGCAGTATGTAAAAAAAACCGAAGCGTGAAAGAAGGTCACGGGACTTCTCACATCGCCGTGAGCCCGGAACGTATCTATAGGGATATTGAAGGACACCGTGGATTTTAGTCAGTACAAGTCTGACAGTCTCTCCCGCCCTGCCCGGGGTGGATGGACTCATTTGATGATTTTATCACGCTAAAACAAAGCGTGATAGAACTACATCGCGTTATATATATAGTTATAGTCTCTAGCTAGCGTTTGAACACTATCTCGCGTGATGTTAAGCGATGGTGTGATCCACAGTGAAGCACGCATGCACAGAAATAACCAAGGCACACATGCATAACAAAAATAAAAGCTTAATTGTTCAACAGTATAGTACAAATTCAAATATTACTAGCCTCCACACTAGGATTCTAGGAAAATTTGTAAGGTGACAATTTTGGAATACTACCATAACGCATGTTATGCAATATGTACCATCATAAAACATGGCCTATGATTTAAAGGCTGCAGTTTGATTCATAAGCCGTCTATTTATTGTGTTGTGTATCACGTAGGCCTGCATACATTACGTTAATGACAATATTTAAATTAACAGCAGCTCTTGAACTTACACCCACCGACACTTGAGCGAAGGTAACGCATTTATTTATATGTTTGAAATATTATTTATTACAGGCGTTATTAAGATACAAGTCAACAAATCTAAGCTCAACTCGTAACTCAACTCTGACGGTTTAAATTTAAATTAAATTGTTTTTTTTTACTTGCCTCTTATTGAATAATAATTCCTGCACCGCATATTGAAAACATTAAAACACAAACAGCCAGTTTATGGTTAAAATATGTATTTTCATCTTAAACAATGAATTTAATTATTATTTCATATTACGTTGCAATGGGCAAAAAAGGTAATAAACTCAAAATGGGATATCACCCATGACGTTATTTATCGATAATGTTAATGCCATTTCAGTCTGAAAACTTTTCAAAATTAATTTCCCAGTGAAGAGTTCTTTTATTTTCATGTTTTTTACAGGAATGAAAACTTTTTAAAAAGGGCTTGCTAATGCTACACTGTTGAATTTTATGGTTACCATAGTCATTACATCTAGTTATAGGTACCTACCTTTTTTTCTTACAAGTCGCAAGATCAAAGGAAAAAATATTATAATTATTTAAGCAGATGCATTTAATAAAACTATAAATGACGAATATAAATAGTTCTACAATTTTATAATTGTGTTCATTAATGATTGTCAAATCAAAAATTTTTATGTTAACATATTCACATGTAGTATTTATAATTTACATATAAATCTGGAAGTGAAGTGATTTTTAATTTATGTGCATAAATTAACTTGAGTTTAATTGTTAACAATAACTAGTAAATTCGTATGTACTGAAGAGTTAACAATCGTAATGTTTTACGTGTAATAAATTATATTTATATAGTTTAAAGCAAGGTTGAATTCAAAAAGTAAACAAAATATCCTCATACGTTGAGTAGGAAGAGATAAAACAACTTTTAAATAAAATCACATTAAATAATATGTGTACAAATTCAAGAATGTACAAAATTAAATTAAAGAAGTAAATACTTAAGTAACAAGCTTATTTCAAACATGGTGTGTAAAGAGTGCTTAACTATAAATATACGTGCTTTTTCGTACGATAACAACCAAACGTCAAACGTTTTTCTTGCGGAAACTCTTGACGAATTGATTATATGCCATGTCCCGTGAGAAATACAGACATTTACATAACATTTAGGTGAAGAAAATCTCCATAAGTGATAAAATATTCTGTCGTAATATAGGAAATTGTAGCCGCACTTAATTATATGCTCGTCTGACCGCTGAAAGTTACAAAACTATCTCTCACCTGCGTGTTGACAGCGACATACTGCAGGCACAGCACGGCGGCACACATCAATAACATACGTAAACAACTCATGATGCACATCACTAGCTCAACCTACCATTACTCACTTATCAACAAACAATCGATACAGAGTCTAATTACGACAGGAAATTGTCAATCGAACAATTGCATCTAAAAAATAATTCCCACTATTTAATCATCGATACAATGCCGATGAAACCACATTCACTTGGCTTCACCTTTCCTCCTTGTATTATCTAAAAAGATACAAATATCAAATGCACTGTAAACAATCGATTAATATCCCAATTAATCGATAAAAAGTTTTAAGATGGAAGTAGCAGCACTATTGTCACCGGTTTTATTTAAATTTTTAAGTTAAGAATTAGTATCGGTTTTATCTCGTGTTCGATTATTTCGAATCGTGTTTTGTCTCGATAGTTGCGCGCGCGTTCTCAGCGCTGTTTCAAGAGAGACTATTTGACATTTGGCCGCGCCGGTCACGAGTAAGTGATGCCCCCCTACCCGGCCTGTGTTGCGTCCTTGAACGTACTATACTGTTCTCGATTTATGAATTCGATGTGGTCTTATTAACATCATTGTCTGAATCGGCGGATTTAACTAATTATGTATTTGTTCTGACTTCCTGACATGATTAACTGAATTACGGAATGGTGTAACAAAGAAGGCAATGAAAAGAATTTTATTGTAAAAGTAACGCCGGAATCCTCCACACAACCCTTCGCTTGATACTTTCTGCGTTGAACGATCTTGTTTCAGAACTATGGCGGTCACTACAAATAGTGCTGGAGCGAAGACCTAGCTACCGATCATGAGCATAGTTTTCTACTGCTTTTGAAAGAAGGACCCAAAAAACTTTATTTTAAGGAGAGGCAAAAAAAAAATAAGAGAAAGCATAAGAAGCTAATAATTAACTTAATTAAAGAGCACCTGTACTGATTTACTGAAAACCACTGCGATTTAAATTCAAAACTTAGGTCTCTGCGCTTTATTTTCGGTAAGGGTGAGGCCAAGGGGTGCTATGACAGGAAACCTCCACGTGCGCCCGTGGACTGGAGTTCCCTCTCGGATAGTCCAGTTTTTCGGGCCGGTGCACCCTGGGATGCGGGCAAAAACTCTTTGCCCGTATGCGAATAGCCTGTCGTGTGGATGCTCCAACGCGTGTCCCTCTGATTAGCAGAGGGCACAGCGGCGGAGCGGGCTTGCGGACAGTGTGTGACGGGTAGCTCGCCGTCCGACCAAGGACTAAGCCCGGGTCGGTGGCGCTTATAAGAGAACCAATAAACAACAAGGTTAATAAAAGAATCAAAATGTCAGTCATGATCTGCCAAAAAAGAATATATTTCCAACACTAATAAAAATAATGACATCTAAGTTAATAAAAGTTTACGATATGTATCGTGATCTAAGAACAAATGGGCCAATTGGTCGAAATGTTGAACAAAAAGTTGGTAAAAAATAAAGAAAAATGTTACAAACAAAATAATTGATACTTTTTCATATTTTTAGGCGCTCTTTTTGACCTTTGGATGTAAGTGTTATGTATGAGGAAAGTCATTTCAGGGTGCATATTGTTCCTTTTTATACCTCGAAAACAGTACTGCGGATTAAAGCATACTCGTATTATCATTTAGATTTAAATTCGATTACAGGCATTTAATTTTTTGAATTATTGTTTTTCAAATTACAATAAATAATAATTAATTGAAATGTGTAAATTATTTTTATTTTTATATACAACAGTTTACATAACATTTACAAAAGATAAGTACTAAATTAAATTAATAACATTTAATATTTTTACAAACATTTATTTTTATCGGACACGTTTTGCCGCTGACTATAGGGAGTTAATCCCTAATTGCTAATATTTTGCAAACGTTTCCCTGAAACATTTTTCTGACTGAACGAAATGACTGAAGACAAGATTTTTATCAGTGGATATACTATTAAATGTAAATCTTTTATATCTAGATGTATCGGATATGAACAATAGTTTTTTTAACTATTGATCTAATAACTAGACCTAAGTCAATGTAATATTGTTTTCTTGATTTTAAATCATTGTATTCACTGACTGAATTGTAACTTTATAACTATCTTATGTCCTCAGGATGGCATACACTTTATTTAGATTATTTATTTATTTAACTATTTAATTTAGAATATTTTCTTTATTATATTTGACATTTCACAACTATTTATGATTCACAATAAGATCATAAAACGATATTATTTATGTTTCTTTGTAAGATTTTCTCACGGATCTACAAAAGGCTTACTGTGAGCATTCTTCAGCCATCATTGTGACAATTATTATGTTTTCCGGATGCTGTGCGCGCGCAGCTGGACATTTATTATTATAATTATTAATGATGAGGTTTGTTTATGTAAGTGTCATTATAATGTAATTATTTTAATGATTTTTGATTTTTTGTATTTCCATGATGAGTATTGTCAAGGAAAGGTTATACTGTGATATGTGGATGTTTTGTTAAATGATCTAGCTACAGCGGAAAAATGATATGAATAAATACACTTAATTTTCTCTATATACATTTTTTTTTACATATTGTTATAAGTAAAAGCATCGTAATTTTAGAAGAAGACTATGCTATTATATGAGACTTTGCCTTTTTACTAAAGAGTGTTGATTATAATACTATTATATTCTGAAAATTTTCGTGACGCTGTAACTTACAAAAAAGCTCTAAAATAATTCATATTAATATCTGTTTCGACTGGAAACACATCACCGTTTGGAAAACTCTATTTAGATGATGATGATTATAAACATCATCTAGCAACAGCAACAGTAAATCTGATAGAGCAAAAGTAAATCTGTCTGTCTGTCAGCCTTTCATTCTTTCACGCATTAATTGCACAAGGATCAATTTCAACCTAGATTAAGACATACAACACCATTGCTCAATACTGCTAAAGATCACCCAAATTAACGAACCATTAATTGCCCATTCAAATCAATATCAAAACTAATACAATAATAATTGTATTCAAAAAATATTGTGCAGCTGTCATCGCAATGAAGGCAGACATCATGGCCAGAACCAGTGGCGGATTAAGAGTTTCCGAGGCCCTAAGAACAGAGTCTGTGTAGGCCCTCTATTGCTTAAATTGGGAAGATAGAAAATGTAAAATGAAAGTTTCATCAAAATAGAAAGTGTAGTAGGTATAGTTTAATTAAACTTAAAACATTTTTTCCTTGCCTTATTCAGAGCAAAAGCTCAGGGGGCAGCTCAGTGCAGGGCCCTGCGGGGGTGTATGAAGGGTCACTCCCGGACCGCTTTCGCCTTGTGATTTCGGAAATGTAGATGAATCTCGATAAAATGTAGGTAAAAAATTAAACGCCAGCAGAGGATGGCGGCCTCTAGAGAACATGGGCCCCAAGTACGTGCTTGTAGTGCTTATACGTCAATCCGCCACTGGCCAGAGCACGTCAAATCAATTAGATGCAAAGCAGTGCCAAGGGCGGGTTGGTAATTATGATAGGAGCTACTTGCAGATGGCAGGTCAACTTCATTACCTACCTTGAGGAGGAAAACTAAGCATTGATTGAATAGAAAAAGTTTATTTGCATTTACTGTAGGTAGAAGTTAGGTGTTCCAAGAATTGTTGTTGCTTTTGTAGAAGATTGTTAAGCACAGTGGCTGAGCGAACGACTGTTCGAAGGTTCGATCCCCGCACGTAAAAAATATTTGTTTGACCTACAAGTAGTTGTTCTGGGTCTGGGCGTTTGTGTTACTATGTTTGTAAATTATGCACCCACGACACAGGAGAAATTCTTAGTATTGGGGCGACGTTTTAAAAAAAGAAAATAATTGCGTTTCTGGTACTGTAGTCGGCTCGTTTTCATACCGGCATCATCTGTTGAGCCTTATCCCAAGTTGAACCAAATTCAGCTGAATATCACTATTTTACATGAAGAGATCTGCTCTCCATAACCACTAACGGTAATACGGCACTCCTTGGTAAGACTGGTAATCGGACTTATTTTCCACCATAAAGGTGATAAATTTACGGCCTGCTGGACGAAAAGAGATGACTATAGCCCGATGTACACACGGCTACACATCAAGCTATACAAAACCAGTTTGTCTTGGACTCGCTTTATATTATCTTTCCGCACATTGAACGGTCAGCTTATACTGGTTTTGCATAGCTTGATGTGTAGCCGTGTGCACACGTATAACACCAGAGGTTCCATCATGGTAATCATATATCACTGATATAATTATGATCACCATTATCAAGTTCTTGTGTATTATTTAAAGAGCGATATGATATTGATAATTACTTAAGATTTACAGAATCATTGTTAATTGGAAGCTCTAACATAGATAAGCTTTTTGACAATCGTTACTGTTAGTCAGAAACTCATAAGTCTGACAACCAGTCTTAGCATGTCCAATCATGGGGTATCGTATTGTCCAGTTGCTGGGTTGTAGAGGTCCGACAGGCAGTCGTTCCATGAAAAATATCGATATCCAGCTGCATCTGGTTCAACTGGAAGCCGATTTCGACGATATGGTTGGGAATAGGCAAGAAAGAAGATGATAGAAGCTCTTACGTAAGTTATAATGGCAACATTTGTATAACTAATATCATAAAGCTTATTTAAAAAACAAATTACTAGATAATTGCAAAAAAATAGACCCAAAATCGTACTAGACTTTTCATTTTATTTCATTTCAAGAAGGTCGATACCAAAACTATTTGTAATCCTAAACTAAATAAACGATGTGGAGCTTGCGCCCGCGCATCGGTTGCGTAAGAAAACGTGCAGCATCCTTGACTTACCTATCACCGATAGGGCGTGTGCTGAACTAAATTCTATCAGAAACTATTAACTGGATATTAATTAAGTTTGAGTTAATTGTTCTTTGCAAAGCTTTTTGATTAATACTAACGAACCGCCCAGACTCTGAACGGGTCGATCTACCATTTCTTAACAACGCAAAAAAACAATAAAAAATCAATTTATTGTAATCGTTTGAAAGTTAGGCACGTTCAGACAGACCTATGCAATTTTTGACAGTTTCTATGTAATGTTTAGAACGTGTAACGCCAAAAGCGCAAAACCTCTCGTGGGGCCCATGTTATTTACTGAACAATTTTTGTTCTAAGACGTATGGAAATTCGGAATTTGGGTTTTCATGCAAAATGAGAAATTGGTCGACCACATCTGTATAAAAAAATTAAATTTTTGCGAATTTTCAAAAGTCTGAGAACAAAAATTTTCCAGTAACGTGGGCTGAGTTACCCTACTCTAATCTGTTTTGCTATTAAGGAAAGCCAAAATCTTACTAGACTTTTTGGAACGAAGTTCCTTATCGCGCGTTGTGAAAGGGGGCTAGAAGAAAAAATTCTTACGAAAAGTTGGCACGACACTTTTTTGCCTCGCCCCGCACCTCGCGCCTGCACCCCGCGCCCCGTACCCCTCACTCAACCCCCGTTCCTCGTGACTCTTGACGTATTGCGGCGTGCACATGTTTCTCTGTCTCTCTAATAGAAAGCAAGCCAGATATTTTCGTTTCGTCTTTCTATTTCGCATTAAACAGTGTGGTGTTGCGACAATTATTTTTGTTAACTTCGTTTTATTTTATTTCAAGAAGGTCGATACCAAAACTATTTGTAATCCTAACTAAATAAACGATGTGGAGCTTGCGCCCGCGCATCGGTTGCGTAAGAGAACGTGCAGTATAGTGGTAAATCGAAGTTATAATCGTATAAGAGATCTGCTTATCCTTGATATGGTGGTATAAAAAGTCTAATTTATCGGTATCCTAATAAGAAATGCAATTGCGTGGGAAAATTACCGTACTTCACGGGAAACTCCATGATTTTTTAGTTTATAATACCGTACTTCTCGTTATTATGACTGGTAACTTCTTTTCAGTTGATAAAATCATCATATGAGTCCGTCCATTGTGGAGCGGAAGGGACTTTTTAAACGAATAGTGACATAAATCCACCGTGTTCTATTTCCCTTTATTTTTCAAGGATCATGGTTACCTATTTAGACTAATAACCCTGGTTGCACTAATACCTCAATAAAAGTACCCTGAGCTAAGCATGAAAGAGCTTCGCATTAAGCAATATAAAGCAATTCAATCAGTAAACGTCGAACAATCACTCAGATTGAGAGCAAAGCAATCCTCTTCATATAACCTGAATTAACGACAAAATACTAGTTAAAGAAACGATTATCTTGATCTAGATCTATCTGAGATAACTATTACATTACCTAAAATGATTCGTTTCTTATTCTAAGAATCCAGACTAATTTGTTTGTGAACGTGCGTGCATGTACCGTGTAGGTAATGTAGTGATTCGATTATTTATTAATGGAGTATGTGAGACCGAACGTCAGTAGTAAAGTAACTAGTTTAATCTGACCTCGAAATAAAATTTAAAAAAGCATCATTTATTTAGCACATAATATGCACATGCCAAAAGTGTAAACAAAATACAAAAAAAAAACTTAAATCTAATCCATTTAAAAAGGAAAAAAAGAAAATATAACATTGTGTGTTCCTCACGGTTGCGCCAAATAGACCCAGTTTAATAAAATGCCTGGTGACTTGCGCCTGACTCTGGGAGACCAAACTCTAAGCATGAAACCCGTGGTGTCAGCCTTAGTGACAGACATTTTGTCAACGAGCCCAAACTAAAAATAAATGATATTACGATTTGACAGATAGCTTGGATTCCGCGCCACGCTCACGACTTGCGGGTATTACATTTTTTTAAATGTAATTTGAAAAAATGACATAGATACTAGAGCCGCGACAAAATGACTTCATTCCGTGCCCTATTATCCGTTCGCAATTTAATTTTGACCTTAATCCGTATCAGTTCCCAGATTTTCGTTGACGGATTTAGAAAGTAGACACCGACAACGGAAACTTGAAACTTCGTACACTCTGAATTGATGTCAAACATTATCACTGACGTGAGGTCTACTGTACAACAAGAAATCGTAATTTTATTAATAGAACATTAATATTCGATTGAGGATAGAGAATGGATCTCACGAAAACTCCGATTATGTGCAATCAGCGCATAATACTTGAGGATTTGAATTTTCCTTTTTCATAAAACAATAAAACACACTTCCTAATCTGACAAATTTATTTATATCAAACTCAACTGTAGTTATTACCTGTTCAACCTCCAAATCATCTGTCTTTTGTGCATAATTTTCATAAACAATTCAAACTTAAATTAATATTTTAGCAACAGAACATGAAATATACTGCTGATACACTTCTTTGTTGTTAAACCATCGTTACTGAACAACAATTCATCATCATTAGAATATGCTCGATAAAATCATGCTATCTACACTAGAAATAGTGTTGAAGGCTGTTAGAGTGCTAACCACCATAGAATCACAATGGAATGCAAAGATAAGCAATGCAGAGTAACATGACCTTTAAAAAATTACATATGTCATTAATATTTTCTTATCATATGAACTATCGATCAGTAAACCGATACTGATCTGGCATTTTCAGTTTTGAAAAGACTCTCAAGGTTAGGTACTGCTTCAAATTATTGCTGGTACAATCATTTCAAGTAAGTAATAATGTAAGCTAATCCTTGTGAGTTTTTGCGACAATCCCGTCACACTGTTCCCAAACTACTGCAACTCCGGAAATCCTGAATCGACCGTCGACCACCAGAAAAGCGCCGTGACAATGTAGCTCGACGTATCTCGGAGAATAAATTAAACCGTATTTGATCCTACAATGAAATTAATCAGAAAATAATAGAGTTTCTTCTTAGTAGTTCTTTGTAGTTTCTTCTTCTCTTCCCTTCTTAATGGATGCAATTCCATCACACAATTCAACCACTGTAACTCCTGTAAGTAAGATAAACCAGTAAGTAGAATAACCAGTAAAGGCTAGGCTAGGCTGGCCAAGCTCGACGTGACCCGGAGAATGAAACTCGTCTTATTTCCTACTACAAAAAAGATATCCATGATTCTTCAACTATTGACAATGGCGATTTTTTTTCCCTCTTGTAGGCAGGCCATAGAAATGGTCGTTGCACAACACATAGTACAGCAAGCTGAACTTGAAGAAGTAAAATGACACTGATCCCAAATAATAGCGTACAAGGGCAAAGAAATAGTGCTGATGATAACCAATTTTGTCTTTTTCGCGTCGCTTGTATGGTATTCATACCTACTGTAGGTACATTTTGTTGGCTCAAAACTTCATCACATAACAGCCATATTAATGAAGTTTTATGCCAACAAAATTAGTCATTAAGAACTGAATCACGAACATCCTTCTGACCTAATTTGGTTTTGATGCATCGCAACTTGTTATTTTGTAATATATATACCTAATTATAAATCGAGCGTAGATGATTCTCGAAATACAAAGAATAATGCAGACGGATCGCGCGTCTGCATTATTCTTTGTATTTCGAGAATCATCTACGAATAAAGCACAATACAAACATGAATTAAGGGCACGTAATTCGGAATCAACCTATTTTTGATTCAACGGCAAACAATCAAATATTCGTTTTTCGATCTGAAAAAAATGTATGTTATAGTTCAATAAACTGTCTATGTTATTTTCCAGTTGAAAACGCGATATTTATAACTTGACTCGATCAAAAAAAATCGCGAAAATAGAGATTTTTTAAACGTTTTTTGAGTGGTACTTGAAGTAGATCAAACTTTTGGTCCTGAAGAATATATCAATAAATAGGTAATGATGTTTGTCAGAACTTTATCAGGTTACTTTTTCATTTAATAACAATTTTAATTTATAAAAAGACGTCAATGTGTTTGGGCACATACGCCGTTTTATTCTAAGCACACATTCACTATCGTCCTCTCATCTTTTGCCTTTCAAAAGTAGTGTCATCACTGTCGCTCGTTGACGAATCAGTCAGCCAGCGTGGCTCTTACAGACTAGACCTATGACACTTTTTTTCTGATCAGGGCTGTCAGATTTTCGTAATAGAAAAATTGGAAATTGAGAAAAAGATAGCGTAGGCTTATTGATTATTCAAAATATGTTTAGGCATATATACGCTGTGTTTAATGGGACCTGATTAAACGGACATGGCTGTAAAATAGACCTATAAACTTTCTATTTTCAATAACATATTATTTTCATTAATAAATATTGAAAAGAAACCGAACTTACTGAATTTAATTGCAGGAAATTTCTGACGCACAGACATTCTTGATGTACGGAGCAAATAAGGGATTTGAGAGAATGAGAATTTTAGAATACGTATAATATACATTACGAATTGTTTCTATCAATATAATAAATTACTCACAGGTACCTATATCAATGTTATCGTGATATCGTAGTACGGTTCTTGTTCATCGTTCTGCAATATTTTGCATTCTCCATCGTCCAATACTTTTGGATCTATATAACATTTCACGTGAACTATTCTTATTAGTACTGAATTTCAGTCAACAATAATTATGTAACTGAAAACAACCACTAATGGTATCGAATTGCAATATAGGATAAGATGCACTTCACTTTTATTATTATTTATTTCATTTCGTCAAAGATTTATAACAATTTCGAAGAAACAGGATTAAAATAATTAAATGAAAATTACTGTATTGTCAATATTTTGAATACTTCAAGATTACATGTCACCCATGTCACCTACAAATAAGGAGTAACACCCACAACGCTGTTAAATATCGCATAAAGCTCCATTCTCACTAGCGCTGTTTTTTGGACGTAAAAAAACGCAGAGTTTTAACAAAAAGGTACATAAAATTGAACTTAACTGTCACCGCCTAGCATTTAAAATCAAATGGAGTTTGAACAAAAACGCCGCGTTTTATAATCGTTGACGTTTGAACAGATACAATATGGGAATACATTTTTTTCTATTTCCCATGCCCAGAAAAAAACACTTGTGCGATTGGCCACAAAGTACTGCGAATGCGATGAAAAATCGGTGGTTGTTGCTCAGTCTCACCATGTGTTCAGTACAAGTTGTTTGTCGCTCTATTTAATTTTTTTTTGCGACGTGGTTGAAAATCATAATTATCTAAGACCAAATGTACAATATTGTTTTTTTTTTTTAAAGAATTTAGACGTACTTGTCTAGAATATAAAGAATAATTAGTAAATTTAAAAAAATAGTGATCGTGATTCAAGTTTTGTGGCGCGTCCACAATCTGTTTTACTAGGAATTAGCATCGCCTAAACGACACTGCATTAGTTTCATAGAAATTACTCTTTTTAATATTGTATTTAGTAATAGTTTTTCTAAATAATAGCAATTTTATTTTTACATGAAGTGTGATATTTTATCCTACAAAAAATGGGAAAGGCACGTTCGCGGGAAATTTATAATTTTGGTTGCTCTAATAGAACGAATAGAGGATGACACTACCATCATTTACTTCATTTAGCCAGCTGCTAAAGTGCAGCAGTAACAAAAGTTCTCCATCTTGTTCTGATTTCCCGCCAGAAACGTTAAGAAGTCTTTTTATGGCGATCGGACAAAAAACCTGCAATTTTGTTGTATAAATAAACAACAAACTAAAATAAAATGTGTTTAAAATTTATATTTTAAACACATTTTATGAATAATTTGGTGTTGTAATTTAAATGCATAATAGAATTAGAATAATATAAATTCCATATTCTTTGTAGTTTTTTTTAATAAACATTTATTTATCGAAGTTCTAATTTTGATAATGTTTTTCCATGCATCAGTGAAAAAATTGTTCTTAAATTATACACAAAACATCGTATGATCATGATGATGATGAATTGATGATAAAAGAGATAAAAAAATATGTTTTTAAATTCAAATCAGTAAATGTTTTATTCGTAAAATGTGTACTGGTACACACCACCAGATGGTGAAGGGCGTCCCGCTTTGTGAAAATGTGAACGCATGTTAATAAAACGCTCCGCTCGTGTGTTTGGGGCATTATAGATAATTGGGTATTGTCATTTTGGCACAGTATGCCAATGCTCATAAATTTTCTAAAAAATAGTAGTTTTTTTTTTGTTATCTGGGGACATCAAAATCTGTGTCAAAATGTTATAAAATATATTTAGGTCTGTGAATGGACGAATATATTTATAAAATATTTGTTTGCATCAACAGGTATTTATATCATTTTGTATTCGTAAATGCATTGACATCCTTGTGATAAAATATTTCTACTAGAGTAATAAATGTATTTTGCGTGAAGGGAACACTGTATGAAATATTGAAGTTTTAGAAATGAAATACATAAAACTTAGGTTTTCAATAATTTCGCGACAGTGGCGCTGGTGGCGGGGAAATCGTCAAACTTTCCCCGCTCATCGGACGTCGATTTTGCAAAATATGAGAGCCTTAACAGGATAGTATAGCGGCTGCCATTCCAAAAAATAGGTATTTAGAAAAACACGTGCTGTCCCTCTCGCGCGTTGAAACCCCCGATCGTGCGATAGAGAGAGTTGCAGCTCGCGACTGACGAAATGAAATTTGTCTCTCGGGAGAAAACGTTTTTCACATACTAAATCACGACCAATCTCTTAGATTCTGGCGTCAATCGTTTCAGCATATTACGAGTATATTCTAGGTTTGTAGGTTGAGATAGGATAACATTTAGGGGCAGGAAAACGTTTTCTCTTTCAGTATGGACGAGCGCTCGGTAGACGATTGTCTTAAGCTGGCCATTGACGATCAGTCCAAACATAAAACTGCGGCATAAAACTAGGGCGTCACTCCAAAATTTGACCGTCAATGGCGAATCGTCACTCCAGAGTTTTAACTGACGACTCGCCACGGAAATTTTCCGTGACTACCATAAATCCAAGCGGCGCGTCGCGCCAAACTGACCGTCAATGCGCGATCGTCATTCCAAGGCTTCAGTTCGCTCGAATCGCTCGCTGCGATCGTGGTAACTGAGCGTTGCTTTACATGTCTCTAGAATGATAACTCCCAGACGCTGTGGAGATATTGCAGTTGGAAATTTTAATTCTTCATAACTCATTCCTGAAGCTAAAAAAAAACCGGCCAAGTGCGTGTCGGGCCACGCACAGTGTAGGGTTCCGTAGTTGCCCATCAAAATACTTATATGCGAACTAACTAAACTGATTCGCTGAATTTAATTTTAAAAAGAAGAATTTTCAAAATCGGTCCAGGAGTCTGAGAAATCGGGGATAATACATAAAAAAAAGATTACGACGAATTTAGAAACTCCTCCTTTTTTTGAAGTTAGTTAAAAATAGTTGACGATTAAAACCTACCTATCCCCAAAAAACATACCTATAAAAGCTGTAAAAATAAAGTTGACAAACTTACATTTGCAGTTGCCTCCGATACATTTTGTTTAAGAAAATATGATATCAAGTACATTTTATAAGTTGGTCGACTATTACTCGTAAAGTTGTAAAGCCTACTTAGTCATGATAATTTTCTTTTAAATTTCGTTATATATGCTACTATTGTGAATTTTTTCACACCCCTAAACATAACCGTTTAGCTGGTAGAGGGGGGGGACACTCGAGTCGAGCAAATTTTAGCACTTTAAAGCTTAATATTTCACAAACGAATTTTTTTATCAAAAAATTGTTAATGGAAACTCACATTATTTTTTAAAGACCTATTTAATGATACCCCACACTTAGGGGTACGCGAGAAAAAAAAAATCCTCACTTTACGTGTAAGTACAGGAGGTACCCTAAAAAAAAATATTTTACGAGATTTTATTTTACCACTTTTTCGGCACAGCAAATCCGTATATTTACACCAAATTACAGCTCTCTAGTACTGTGCGTCTCTGAGCTAAACTGCGGACAGACGGACGGACGGACGGACGGACGGACGGACGGACGGACATAGCGAAACTATAAGGGTTCCTTGTTGACTACGGAACCCTAAAAACGAAGAGTGGCAGTCAATCTCTCATGAGGGCTAATAGCTTCTCTCATATTAGTATCCTGTTTAGCAATATATGGAGTTACAAGTTTCAAAAGCTTGAAATATGTAGTTTCGTCCATCCTTAAGTAGTTTCTCCAGTCACTTGGTTCTAATGATAACTCATTCAACAAATTGACGTGAGTGAATTGATTCCTTTTTCTAAGCCATTCCTTCATCCATTGCTTTCTTTCACGTTTCTCGGTTATTATATGGCAACAAATAGTAGCCACAGTTAAAATGAATGTTTCTTCTTCAGAACCAGAATTCATTTTCTACACAAATATAAGTACCTAGTTCACTTTTCGTCAGCTTTGCCCCGCTACCGATCGAAAAATGAAGAGCCGGAGTGACGCCAGTGAATGGGCAAATCTAAATGGAGTAAAACCATTTGGAGTGACGCCCTAGTTTTATGCCGCAGTTTTATGTTTGAACTGATCGTCAATGGCGGGCTTTAAGTTGCAATTTATTACCAACAAACAATCACGTTCTTAATCTTCATAACATACAAATCAATGTTTCTCTAATCGATACAATACTCGATAATGATCTCGATGCCGATACGGTAATCGATTGAACAGAGATAGCTTATGATGTTATCACTTTTGTTCTCCTTACACAATATTTAGATCAAATTGTGTAATTGTTGCAAGTCTAAGCTTAGGTACCTCTTGCTTAACAATGGACGAATGGAAAAGTTTTATTGTCTAGCAGGCTAGACATTTATTGTTAAGAGAATTTGGGTATTGGCGGATATCCTATTTTGTTACTTAACTGGGGTGAGAGGTCATTGCATTGTGTCAAATAGGGTGGACATTTCTGATGACACGATATTTTGGTGGCACATTTGGTGCAATTGATGAGCAACTGCGCTGTATGTCATGGGTTCGATACGCGCTCGGAACAAAGATTTGCATGGCCTCAAGATACAGTAGAAATAATAAGAATAGGGTAACGTTTAAAAAGTAGAACGAATAGGTTAGACGTAGGTACCTACTTTTCGAGACACAAATGGGTCCATAAATCTGCATTTTAGGGAATTTTAGATATTCTCCGAACGACTTTGGTATGCATAGATCTATTAGCGATAAAAATCAGATACCTAGTTCCAAAGATATACAATACGTTAAAATTCCAAAAACATAAAACACACATACATTGGTAGGAACGGCATCCTTTCCTTTACCTAAAATTACCAATTTTCCTCATATACAACGAGGTAGCCAGATACCAACTTAAAATACTGCGACAGAGTTATTCGTTTTTTTATTATGATGCGGTAAGTTGAGTTGAACTATTGAATGCTAGTTTGAGTTAGTGTAGTATGATCTTGGTGTTCATAATGTGTGAGTTGAAATCTTTCAAAATGCAATGTCCCACATGAAAAATCCCTAATATGGGGCAACGTTTTAAAATTACTGAGCCAGATTTATCCGAATTCCATATAATGACATATCCATGATCACAGGCATATGACTAACTTTAAAACTATCTTCAAGTACCAACAATCGGCTTTTATAGAACTGTGGCGTGGGAAGACAGATCAGCTTTTGTTTTAACTCTTTTCATCAATAAGAACAAAGCTTCAAAATGACGAAATTACGTTCTAAGTCAATTTGTTAAGTTGAAATATCACGATCGTGTTCTAGTAGTGACAGGTACCACTTGATGCGTCTTTGAAACAATACTATTCATCAAATAGAACAATATCACTACATGCGATTGACAGGAGACAATTATTGTAACACTTATGCTATTTTCACACGAAATCGCTTGTCCGCGCGATTTGGCAGAAGCGGCGAACCAGAACAACGCGACTACCTCAAATAATTGTACCTCAAGACAGCATCATAAATTAAAAAATACAAAATATCTCACAACTACCTCCTGCTACTTGGTGAAGGGTTTAGTTAGGCTAAGTTGATAAGTGTATGGAGTACTCATTCAGAAAAACACAGTTTCGGGACCCGCTTGCAGTCAATTTTTTATTTCCGAATAAACTTTATCTCACGATCAGTTATGCAAACTGTGAAAAAGATGTAAAGCGTTGCGACCCACGTGTGGTCAGAGGTGTAGGTGTGTTAAGCATCAACGGATTTCATTCAAGCTAATTCGATCGATATTCGCATAACCGCCCGACCGCGCGGACTACCGTTTTCGTATGAACGTTACCTAAGTAATCGTGGGATATTGTTTCATGTGTAATATAAATTGATCTGTTAAATATGACATGATACAATTGTAACACTTAGGTACCTACAGATTATATTATTAATAGTAGTCTAGAAAGAATAGTGCTAGCAACGACGAGACTGCTCAATAACATCTATAAATCTTCATAAGATCTTAGAGCATTGACAGTGTTAAAAAAGCTGAATGTTAAATTGCATACTTGTGCAACTTATTCTTGGAAATTTCTTTGACCAAAGAGTAAATAAATTTTCACTATCAGCATTTTTTTTTTTGTTTTAAAACTACTTTTAAATTGATCACAACCACAGACGGCTAAGTGTGTTCTCAATAGTCATAAAACCCAGTTACAGTATTAAAAAATAGTGTAACTGACGAACATTATGTATTTTTTTTAAACAATGAATATTGATCAAAATAAAACCTATCAAAATTTGGAAGTGGGGGCTTGTGACGTCATAACGCCTTTAATATTATATTATACCTTCTGGTATTTTTTTTTGGGTAACGTAGCCTAAATTGTTGAAAAATTATGGACGAGTCGAATATAACCGGCAAGTACCAAGTCACAGTCGCGCACGAAAGTTTCCATATCATTGTTTTAAGCGTGGCGCTTGCAACAGCTTCGAAATATCGGGAACTCAAACAAATAAAATATAATCACGGAAGATATCCCGTAAGTGACATTTAAAAAAATTCCATAACATTATCTATAAAAACGACAAATAATCATTTCTGTTGCACGGGAGCCCCCTTAATTTTTTTTTTTTATATTCTGTCTTTTTAGTATTTGCTTTTATGGCTGCAACAGAAGTACATCATCTGTGAAAATTTCAACAAACTTAGGTACAACCACGGTTTAATGATATACAGCCCGGAGACGGACGGACACCAACCCTGTACATTTTTTTTCTCCAATACCTTACGATTCACATTTTATTTGTAGGCGACACTACGTCATACTGTATGACATATCAATAAACAAGATATAGCCAAATATGGTCATCATACGAGTTAATATAAGGCCTACAACATTGTTTTATGGAGATGCGTAGGAGTTGGAGGAAACCAATAAATTATATTTTAATCAATTGAGTTATTGGCAATACTTTGTTTCGGTTTAAAATGCTCTGTAATTATACGGTACTTAAATGGCTCTATAAGGAGTCCGTAATAATTCAAAGCCATTATGGCTTCTGAATCTATAGGTACTACTATACTTACTCATTTTTTAAATATTTCTGTCCATCCTTTCCAGTCCTTACCACTTTTTTCGATAATATTTAAAAAGATGCAAAAAACTATGAAGTGGGTCTAAAACTTTGTCTTAACATTATTCTGAAAATATGTTTTACGCTAAGTTTTTATGTTGATTGAAACAGTTTTCATCCTACACGGACAAAACCGTGGCCAAAATCTAGTCAATAATACTTTAATTAAATGAATTATATCAGTGTACATTGCTTCATTTAGAAACTATAATTATACTTTGTATGGTTAGGAAATACGATATAGTTAAGTCATTAATCCTTATGTGGATGATCTTTTAATTTACAGATCAGGAAAACCGGGGTTTTTGTATATGTATCTGCTACCTTATATAAATTGTAATAATTGCGATAAATAAAAAAGTTTTATGAATAGTATTCTCATTATTTTTAAAGAGGTGCTAGCGTGCTATTGTATTTTCTACCAAAGAATCTGCTTCCTTTTCGCAATGATTTCGTATTACACACGCTCTTTAATAAACACTAGCAGCTGCTACAAAAACTTAAACACCTGTTGAACACTAATTGTCTAAAAAAAGTGTGACTGCATAACGGACCTTATTTCAACGTCATAATCTGACATTTTTTAGACAAGTGTTCAACAAACGTTTAAAAGTTTTTGTGGTGCGCTGGTAGTTGTTCCCCGTCGTTTCAGCCCGTTTTGGCTCTCTAGAGGGGGAGGCCGTCATCATGCTGACACTCTTTGAGGCGCGCGTGGAACACAACGCACCGTCATTATACTTTTTGCTTCGGTATCATTTACTTATGAATCACTTAATTACTTGTATCAATAACAACTCATGAAAACGCTAGGAATTCCCACAAACTTATAACTCAAAACTTGCCAAAAACATCTGCGGTGTAGCGAATCAGAACAAATTCGTTGAAAAAATATTCGCCATTCTGTTGATTCATCAAAAATTCCAAATCTTGTTTGTTTTGTTTTTTTAGTGCCTATTTGTGACTACGGTCAAGTACCTACCTTATTTGGCATCGACAAAGTTACATCAATCTCTCATCATCATCAATTGCTCTATTTAGCAATACCAGCCCCAAATTACTTGAGCCAAGTACTTTTATTGTCAAATTACTTGAGCCAAGTACTTTTACTGTCAAATCAATATCACAACTTGACATTTCTGACATTATACCACCCACGCACTTGTTAAATACAGAAAAATGCATCGATATATCGTATGTAAGTTTAGTGGTCTTAAGGTTACTTAGGAGAAAAAAGTCAAGGATTCGATTCCCAGGTAATGGACACCTTAAGCAATATTTCTAATGATTCACTCGGGGTTTTTCAGCAAAGTCATTGGTCATTCTTCTATTATTTATTCATTCATAAAGTGAATTACTAGAAATTTTGCTTTGTTGCAATGTTGGATTTTAAACATAACTGGTGAAATGTGGGTGTGGATTATCTGTCTACCCCGTCGGGCAAAACAGGCTCTTTTTTTAGCGTTTTAAAATTATCAAATGAGTCCTCCGGCCCCGGGCAGGGCGGGAGGGACTGTCAGACTTCTACTGACTAAAATCCACGGTGTCTTTCAATAGCCTGTTACGTTCCGGGGTCACGGTAAGGAAATAATCCCGCGACCGAATAATCCTGCAACCGGGCAAAACAGGCTTAAAAAATGTTTTTAGTGCCTATTACTGAATGCGGTCAAATTCCATATTTGCAAATGACAATCTTGCAACATTAATACTATTTAGCAATAGTTTAGCCCCCAAATTACTTGAAGCGAGTACTCAAGTGCTCTCCTTGTCAAATCTATATCACTATTTGACATTTCTGACATTATGATACCCACGCACCAATTATACAGAATGCTTTAATGGTTTTCGTGAGAATATCACTTTTATTTCGCTCGTATTTTCTTCGCTGTAATGTCAAGAGTATCACTGTCACTGACTGTACTAATATGACATAAGTACTCTTCAACGGAAAAGTGTTTCAAAATTGTCCTTGGAAATAATGATGTCTTGATTTTATAATTATGTCAATTTTGAAAATCAAACGTCTTGTCGAGAGTTTTTGAGAATAATTCAATTTCATTTTTATAGAGATTAATAATTAGCAGATATATAGCTTTTTATATTTCTTTTATTTTTGCTGAATAGCAATTCTATTTGGTACACGGGTAAATTGAAACATTAAAAGGACATAATATAAGAAAATAAAATATATTATTGAAAAAAATGTATAGTTTTTTTTATTTCGCTTACATTCAAAAGCACGCAATTTAATGGTTATGCTGTAACAATTACCTTTAGACTATAAAACAGACACATTACTAGTAACTCCAACCATACATAGACAATGCAATCCTCAGCTAACGCATTTCACGCATAACATTAAATTGATTATACAATTTATTCTATTAAGACATCGATCAATCGGTCACCAGTTAGATGCGTATCTTGTGAGTGCTAAAGTGGCTAAACTAAATCAATTAGCATTTCATCAATGTTACGGGGGTGTAACACTTTTGTTAGTGATTATACGCAGCTGTTAAATGTTAGGGTAGGTTAGTAGGTCTATTTTTTTTTTGTTGTTTTTCTTTGTTTTTATAAACATTTTCTGAATCATTTATTAGCTAAATTCAAGGGAGCAAATCCATTCCTCGAGAATTTGCTAAGTCGCTACTGTTGGGTCGCGTGACTTATTTCCTTACCGTGACCCCGGAACATGAAGGTTTATTGAAGGACACCGTGGATTTTAGTCAGTACAAGTCTAACAGTCCCCTCCCGCCGCGGTGTGGAAAAGTCATCAAATGAGTTTTCCGCCCCGTCATTTGATGAATTTGATTATCAGGCTAAAAAAAAGCACTACTGTTGATTTTGACCTCAGATGCAATGAGTTGGAAATAAAACGAAGTTACGATCAAAAACATGGAAATTAGTCAAAGTGCTTGTTTATAGTTATCAAAATCAGAATGAACTTTAAAATCTGACTTATTAGTTCCAGAGCTTTGCTGGTTTACTTTAACAAATTTAGCTTTAATGTTTGAGTGTTTATGGCATCTATCTTATTAAATGTTTCTATCAACAATAGAATTCTAAAACGCGACCAATCATACAACAGACACACAAAATGCGTCTCCTTTAACCCAGAATGCGCGACATCAGTGGCATGTCGCATCTCCCAGTAAGGCTCGTCCATGATGATCAAGTTGTAATAGTCGCAGTGACTAACGTATCGACCAGACCACAGTATAGGGATAACCAGTACGCCAAAGAAAGGCTTCTTTGAGAAATAAAACATGGATAAACCTTTTTATAGTCTTATGAAATAATTTGTCTATATCAAAGATAAGAAATACAAAGTTAACGATAGAGTGAGAATTTCCAGAAAAAATAATAATTTTGAATATTCCCGGAACACTGGCTTTTGAATAAACTTTGTCTTGCAAATGCCGTAATTTCTTTTATATACACAACAGCTAAGTTTTTCTTTTATGTTAAAGAAAATATGATTCTCCATGAGACTTCAAAAAGTTTAAACAAAGTCAATACTTAATGTGCTACAACGGAAAATTCGTAATGTTCTCAAAATGTCAAAGCGCTATTTTAGCTGTTACTTTTAATTAAGAAACTGGCCGTTTATAATAAATAACAGCACTAAGCAGACGACAGACTATTTGCCCGCTGGGCATAAATGACCGATAAGGAATCTTGTTATATTTTCATATTTTGGTTGTAAATAAAATTGTCCATGGTATGCTTGCTTAACCAATTATTACCAGAAACATTCTTAGTTTGTTTAAATGTTTAGTATGTATGTATGTGTGTGTGTCTTGATTCATCATCATCATCCTCAGAGCGTGTGTCTTGATTGGCTTAGATTAATAAACATAGCCAAACAAGTCGTTCTTGAAGGTTAAGCCACGCTTGCCGCTGTTAATCAGTAGATGGGTAACCATCTATCATAGCGAATTTCCTCCGTGCGACTGTGTAACGACTGTCAAAGATATACAGATGACTGCCAAAGCATCTGTAGATCTTTGACAGTCGTTACTGTTACAGTCTGACAACCAGTACCCTTAGCACGAATTTTCACTCTTTTACTTTACAGCGTGTATCCAGTATTTACAGCGTTTCTTGTACGGAAAAATGGAACAGCGCCTCTGTTGTGCGAAGAAGGAACTTGAAATGTCGAAGTTCCAGTTTACGTCAGAATAACTGAAAGCTAAAGTCCTCACCAAGGGCTGTCGTATTACCCAGTTAATGAGTTGTAGAAGTCAGATAATTAGGCAGTTACCCCATCTTTTAAACTGATATTCATTTGGATTCAGTTAGACTGGAAGTCGACCCAAACATAGCTGTGAAAGGCAGGGCTGATGATGATGTAGTTATGAGTGAGTTGATTCCGAACATTTGTTCCTAGTTGAAATACTGTTGTTACAATCTACTGTGCAAGTAGTGACTGCACCCACACTACTCGTATCGACCACTGTTTAACTTGTCAATTAGGTTGCGACAGTACAAAGGGCAAACATGATAGATATCGTCTTTGTGAGTTATGGACCATTGTAATTGAATGATGCTTGTCGCGAGGATTCAAAAGGAGAATAAATTGTTGTTTTCTTTCTCGTTAATGTCAATTTAGCTTCGAGTAATTTATGGAAACAGGCGGGGTCGCGGCAGGCCATGAAGGAGATGGCGGGACGAACTCTATAGGTTCCTTCCAAACTGGAAAGAGGAGGCACGGGCCCGTGAGAAGTGGAAGGAGTGGAGGGAGGCGTTTGCCCAGGAGTGGGACTGACCAGGTAGTAAAAAAATATAAAAAATATGGAGCTTCGTTGGGTGATACTGTCTACACACTTCAATGAATCTTTTCGCTTCAAGACTAGTGTTTGACCACTCTACTAAGAATAAGTTATGGAGTTTCTTGCCCATTCTTCTTCATACAAATCTACCCTTGCGAATGGGTGCTAATTTTATTTAACTCACATACTATTGATATTCAATTGAGACTCTATCACGACTCCATTACGATTAGAACAAATTTGGTATTCTACAACTTGTATAAGCTCAATAGAGTCGTAATGGAATCGTAGTGTAATTGTAATTGACTCTCAGTTGAACAGTATAGGTACCGATAAAGTCCACAATCGATTTACAATTGTAATAAGATTAAAGAGCAAACTAACAAATATTCTGATAGCAGTTCAAACTGGAAAGAGGAGGCACGGGCCCGTGAGAAGTGGAAGGAGTGGAGGGAGGCGTTTGCCCAGGAGTGGGACTGACCAGGTAGTAAAAAAATATAAAAAATATGGAGCTTCGTTGGGTGATACTGTCTACACACTTCAATGAATCTTTTCGCTTCAAGACTAGTGTTTGACCACTCTACTAAGAATAAGTTATGGAGTTTCTTGCCCATTCTTCTTCATACAAATCTACCCTTGCGAATGGGTGTAGAATCAATCCCATCCCATTTCCTTTATTTTAAGATTTGACGTTTAAAAAGTGCCTCTTTGATCGCATAATTTAATTAAATGATGATAGAGTTGACGGTGAAGCATCTCCGCCTAGAAGTTACCTATTCACTCTTGACTCCAACGCTTTTGTAATTTCATCTGCATTAATGGTCCTTATGAAACAAAACAAGTAAAATGTATAATGCTTGATTCATAGACAATACTTGTGGTCTAGTTGCAACAAACAAAAACACACTGATGCCATAAAGTGTACCCTTAGCACGAATTTTCAGTATTTGAGACGTAAACTGGAACTTTGACAATATCAAATTAACAATTTTCAAGGAAAAATTAGTTCTTTCTTCGCACTCCAGAGGCGCTGTTATACTGGAAAGACGCTGTAAAGTTAAAGAGTGAAAATTCGTGCTAATGGTACTGTCCTGCGCCTGTACATACCTCTTTAGGTAGCAAACTTGATAAACAAACTCTGTCCATCAATTTCGTCACAAACGAAAAACTACAATGACCCAATCGAACGAAGCATCCAATTTATTCACACAGCCAGTTATTTTCAAAACTGATTCAATAGCAATAACTTCAGCAGAACAAATAAGAACTTAAAGAAACAACTTTAATGTCCTTTTTTCACCAACATAATCTGAAACTTATATAGATGCCTAAATGAAATGGTTTTATTGATTTTTCGACGTTATTGTCAACAGTTAAAGTTTAAATTCGGACTATCTATTTAAGCATTGCCTAGTGACAACAATGGTAATAGTAATAAGCTTCAGACCTTGCATTTTACTCGTTCGTGCGTAAGGAATGGCGCGTACGCACGAACAGTATGAAATGCATCGATTCAAAACATCATCAAAATACAATAGATCGACGAATTTCAATACAACATTGCGAAAGTAGGCCAACTTTATGCAAACCTATCAAGTCTTGATCAAATACTAGAGTTGTACAAGCACTCACAAAAGTATTTGTTTAATAATTCCATTTTTTAATTTAGCATCTTTGTTTGGCTTTAACAAATACTTCGTGTGGTTGTGGTATGTGGTATGCGTATGCATCGTTGCATTTAGTTTAATTTACGAACTATTAAACAAAGGTGTTTTGTTTGTTATATTATTACTGCAATATTGAAGGAGATTTTGAGGTTTTTAAATGATCAAATATTGCTTCGTTTTCTGTTGATTTTAGATGGCTCGGTGCAATTTGAAAAGAGCTATGTTGTGTTTTTAAAAAGTAAGGACGTTGTTAAAAGTCAAAACATGTTACTCATTTTGTGCCCAAGCGTGCTACATTTCCAATACTATCACAAAACCTTATACCATTAAAGTTTAAACGAGAAAGTTTATAAGAATGGATGGATCTATGTTTGTTATTCTATCCCACCATAACTGCATACCAGATTTGGGTAAAACTTAGTCAGAGATAGACTATACTCCGGAATATCACATAGGATACATTTTATCCCAGAATTAGTATTTTGACGGTATGTTTGGCGTAGTGGCTCAGCAATTTACTGCTGTGCAGCATGTTACGGGCTCGATCCCCGCTCGGGACTTTGTGTTTTCTGCAAATAGTTTTTCCTGGTCTGAATGTTTGTGTATTTGAGTATCTATGTTTGTAAAACGCACCCACGACACAGGAGAAATTCCTAGTGTGTGTGTTCCTATTGAACCAAACATTTTTAAATTCCAGTGAGATAATTTTGCAAGTTGAAGTGGCAATGGGCAGTGGAAAAGTTCTCGAGTGGCGACCACGGACCGGAAAACACAGCGTAGGCAGGCCTCCCACTAAGTGGACCGACGACATCGTGAGGGTCGCGGGCAGCCGATGGATGCAAGTGGCTAATTGTCGTTCGGCGTGGCGGTCTAAGGGGGAGGCCTATGTTCAGCAGTGGACGTCATCTGGCTGATGATGATGATGAGATAATTTAAACATAAACGCGGGCAAACCTGCTGACAACGACTAGTATCGATAGAAGTAATAAATCTATCTATATTTCATCGCTACTCAGCTGTCCATCGAGTACTAACGTACCAATCAGTTGGCAATCTCTCGGCAACAAATCAATTTGACGTATTCACACAATTGACGGCGGTCGGCACTTATCATTGATCTCTATCGATGCCTGAGGATATGAGATGTACTGATTAAGATATGTTGGACGCTGCGATTTAGGGCGATGATTTTAGTTGATTGGTGCAACTTTATTTTGAGGTTAGGCATAGTGTGCTTAGATATTTCGTATAGGCCTTAATGGGCATTTACACAACGTTAAAAAATGGCATGGTTATAGCTGATATTTTCCATGAACAAAAGTCGATAAGAAAATCCGTGGTTACTCTTTTTAAAATATTAGTTTTTTTCTGGTAATTTTGAGTGCTTTTTAGTTGGCTGTCCAGCGTACTTGAAATTTGAAATTACATTGGAAAATGAATATGCCTCTAGTGTAAGAAAGAAGCATTAATTAAATGCATCAAATTGACGTCAAAGTCTTCGTTTTCTTTACGTTACAAATACGTGGAAACTCGTCCTTTTTTATTTTCATATGCAAACTAAATTCACTATCTTCAACATAGAGCCAAGATTGTATACCTATTTAAAATAACTTTGTTCAAATTAAAATGTTTTAAAAACAGGATATCATGTCTAATTTACTGTAAATGATTGTGTCTATTTTCGTTCAAAATGTGGTTTTTCATATTTTTTGCTGACGTGGGAATTTAAGACTCGTCCATATTGTATTTAAATACTGCTGTTTTAATTGTAGACATAACTCACTTAACAAGACGTAGTTGGCTGAAAATGAAGACTGTAATTGCTGCTTAATTTTATGACTAATCTTTTAAATACCTATACATTGTCCTTTTTTTGTAATAATTATGTATAAGATCTTAAAATGAGTCCTCTCGCAAAAGCCTGGCATGGTAGGAACTATCAGACACTTACTGACTGAAAAACACCCTAATCCTTTGGTTACTCTTTTTGTTCCTGGGCCACGATAGCTTGTTCAGGCAGTCCCGAGAATAATACATAATATCCGGATATGAAATATGCAATTGAATGTTGTAGAATGTAGAGTATACCAAATCCGTTTCATTCTTTACTATGTGATCCGCCCAAGCTTCGGAGAGGTAACGGTGAATTTCCCCCGTTTACAGTGAATTTTCCAAAAAAGTTCTTGTAATCAAATTTTTTTTATTGGGACAAACCCACCACACTATTCCCTAACCACTGCAACTCCTGAAGCCAGAATCAACAGTGGCAACCACCAGAAAAGCGCCGAGACAATGAAGCTTGACGTGTCCCCTTGTAATCATATCCTAATCCTAAAGATCCCCTTGTAATCATATCCTAATCCTAGAGATAATTTGCATTTATTTCCCGAACCACGGGAAATAAATGCAAATTATCTTTTCACCTCACATCAGCTCTAGTGGTGCACGTCTAGATCGTCTCACCACCTTTTTGTGGACCAAATCTAGCAGCACAGCTCGCCTTGGCTCCCACTCTTTGGAGAATTTTACCAAAAGCGATCCATCATACTAGTGGCAATCAATTTTTATGTACAGACGCCAGCACATCAAGCTACCACAATCTGTCTGTGATAAGGTTGAAATTCTATTAAAGAAATCTTTCTTTAATATAATTTCAACCTTATCACAAAAGTAGAAGGTTAATATTTGACTGGTAAAATCTGACAGATTCGGGTAGGTTGACCTGCTGGCGTCTGTACCAACATAAAATATAGATGACTTTCTCAATTAATGTTCTATTCCAATAAGGTTAATAACCGCATAACAGATTAACACTACAACAATGACCTATCCTTCACTTCAATTAACTTCCATTGCACTCAATTAATTATTCCGAACAAAAAAAATGTTGCACCAAGAAAATATACAAATATTATAATAAAAAAACGCGCATCACTAATCAAATTTCACGATCACCGAACAAAGGGCGGTGGCGTAAATAGGGTGTCCACGCTATCAGGACACGGATCTCCTAAGAAACAAACGGTTCGTTTCCTAACATCCGCACCGAATTTGAGGCCACCCGAATCCGCGAATAATGGAACAATTAGACTCTTGCGCAAGTCATTGACAATAACGCTAGGCGCTCCACGCGTTTGACCTTTGAGGGAAAAAATTCAGACTATGTAGTACGACCTACTTTAAAGTAAAGTTCATGAGTATTTTTGCAGTTAAGTAAGCGGAAGAAGACAATGTGATTGTGTGAGTTTAAATAAAAGATCTTGATAGGTTTGGAAACCGAATTAATAACGTTATAATTATATTTTTTAAATTTTGTTATTAAGTATACTGGGAGTTTTTAAATACCAAATTAATAACTGAGACAATTATACCTAGTACAGTTATTTTTAAAACACGGAGTTTCTATGACATATTGATGACTTAATGCTCCCTTCTTTGTCTACAGAAAGTTACATCCAAAGCTATTCAGGGGAAAAAGCGATATTAGTGCATGTAATTTATGAATGCTCACTGTACATCAGGTGCTTAAAAATAATCACCAAAGGAAAACCGGCCTCTAAAATTAAAGATATTTTTTTTGTATCTATACTTTTGATTTAAACAATAATTAAGGCAACAAAAGTTTGAATCCTTTAAATTTGTAATAAGTACGTTAAACATGTCAGAATATATATGAAAAAAAAAAAGTGTTTTTTTTTTCCTTATCGAAATATAAGCTTTAATACGAACAATATAATGTGAGCCAATATAAATAATAACGTCTTTCACACCTTTAACCTTACAACAATGAGGTCGAGCTTATTATTACAAAAAACATTATTTTTAATGTGTTCTTGTCTCTTATTATTGTTCAAATTCACACAATAATCGTTATCATACCCAATGAGCGGTGTTTACGCTTTTATTAACAAAATTGTTTATAATTCAAGGTTATGTGACTTCCCGGCTTATTACAGTTCAATGACTTTTACCTTAACCTTTTTTTAAATTATATTCTACCATTTTTAAGCAAACATTTTTTCGCCAGATTCTCAGGTACAATGAGGTCATGCTATCGCACCGTAGTTAAAAAAAAACCCAGGACCTCTTTATGTAGCCAAAAACATGAACGCTGTTTCAAAAACAAAATAGAAAAATAAACGAGTAATATACTGTGTCTGAGCAATTGGACAACGATTGTTGGCTAATTACATATGCTAGAATTAAAAATAATGCAAAAATATTTTTAACATATAGAACTATCACAAAAATCTATCTCAGAGACATAATTATGAGTGATAGACAGGTCAGGGTACTTTTTTTTATTGTGGTAAAATCATCAAATGAGTCCTCCTACGCAGGGCAGAGCTTGGGACTGTCAGACTTGTACTGGCTAAAATCGGTTTCCTTTAATAGCCCTTTATTACGTTCCGGGGTCACGGTAATTTGTTAGTCCCGCGACCAGGTCAGGGTACCTAGGTACTTTAAGTAATTCTAGGAACCTAGAATTCTAGATCAATAAAACAGGAAGATTAATCCATCAAAACGTGAGTTAGTTGGCCACCCTATCTTATTGAGTCGTCAGCCGACCCTGACTGTCAGCTGATTAACAAGTGATGTCCGAGGCATCCGACTTTTGTTCTATTACTGAAGTAATTAACTAGATCCTAGTACTAAATAGAGCGGTTGATTAAGTAATATCAAAATTAAATTGTCTGTTCAATTTTAAACAACAAACAAAAAGTATTAAAGTATCTCAGTGATCACAAAAGCTCATGTTGAGCATATGCAAACCTGGGTTCAATTGGTTTTCTTTTATCCTGTTTTAGAATTCGTAACTTACTCTAGAAGTCAGGATTTTTGGTGATGTGAAATATAAGTGCACTATACACATAGATCAAGTCAAGAAAATATTGTTCTTAGTATTGCTTCTGTCTACTATGTGTAATTTAAATGCCTTAATGTCTACCCACATATGACAGATTTTCAAGAATTCATAATTTTGACATTTATAAATTACAAATTCATGAACGCGAGTTTTTTTAAAGAAGAATGATTCTTATCTCAGAACATTTTCACACGAGAACTTAATCTTTACTTTGACTCGGTTTAAAAGATCACTTCAAAGAAATAAGTTTTATATTTTTCTTTGTAGAGTAATTTCAAAATTATAAAAGTTTTTTTACTATTCCAGTGTTTTACGTTTAACGAGCGAGTAGGCTCATAACTGACCCTTCTTCATTAATATGACGTAACATTTTAATATTTCTGTACGTAAACCGAAGAATCCGACCCCCGAAGTTCAGGGAAACTTTATACAATATTACATTTCACCAATCCAGGTCCTATATAACTCGGTCAAAACCTATTGCCTTCTGACACAAAAAGCTCCGTACAAAACCCAATAACACTGCCGGGCTGTAGAGGCTACAGGTAGCTGAAGAATTTTGTTTGGCACACTAAAAACTGGCAAACACGTATTGGCAGAAAAATGGCCAGTACGGTTCGATTTTTTTTTTGTTATCGTTATTTTTATTTTTATGTTGGATAGTCTATTTATCGAGTAGACTATAGACATCATGCTATGACCAAAAGAAGCTAAACAGCGGGGGTGAAACCAAAGGGAACAACCATGCTTCATCCTACTAATATTATAAATGCGAAAGTTTGTGAGGATGTATGTATGTGTATGTAGGTATGTTTGTTACTCTTTCACGCGAAAACTACTGAACAGATTTGGCTGAAATTTGGTACACAGATAGTTTATAACCTGGATGAACACATAGGATAGTTTTTATCCCGATTTTATGTTCCCGTGGGATAATTTTCGAGGTGAAGCCGCTGGCAACAGCTAGTAAATCATATTCTTGAAATATCCTTCTACTTATCTCTCTACAACCTTTAAATTCCTCTTCAAATAGATCACCCACTCACTTCAATTTCACCTTGTGTCTTATTTAGCCTGTCAGAAGATAAAACAAATAAATCTACCTCACGTCCTCCTCAAACAATGGAACTACGACAATGCAGTTCGACTCCCGGTCAAGGCAACACGTCACTCTCGGAGAAAAATGGATGATTCCGATTTGAAATATGGATATAGTTTTGTTTCTGTTCAAATTAAATGTTTAGTACAATGGTACAGGTATTTATGTTAAGTATTGTGCCTGACAGTTAAGTTATTAAGCTAGCAGCCTCATTAGCTTCGAAATAACTAAGTTGTGACTGGCGAATTCAAGGGTGTGAATGCTTTAGGGAACTCTATGAATGCTACAAATTATAAGTGAAATTTTTGTTTTCACTAACTTTCGATTTGCTCTACGTTTTGGTTTCATAAAAGTAACTTGTTGAAGGAAGAAATTAAAAGTTCCCTTTACCTTTTTAACCAAATTTCATATGGAAGAGTTTGTCAAATCATTTTTGTATGCCTGATTGTTGACAAAAAAACATACGGCGCACATGATGGAAAGCGAACACCGTGTCGTAGGTATGGACATGGACACCTATGCAATAGCACAATATCGTAAATATATCGTCAAGTCTTCTACTCACGTCGACGTCAACCCCTTGCCAACCCCGCAGAAACTTTTTCACGCCCTTCAGGAAAAACCCCTCTTTGTTGTCGTTATTTGAGAAAGCCTCGGAAGAGGATTCAGTCCCGAACAACTCGGTTTTAGAGGTCTAAAACCGAGTTGTTCGCGACCATTTAGGTTTAAAGGCATGAGGGTGAATTTCTCTTTGATGAGATGAAAATTGGGGTGAATTGAATATACAAATTCGTCTATTTATTCCGTTATTTGGTATATTGGTATGTAAGTATCATATTACGGTAGCAGATATTATAAATAATATAAAACGTAACTATCCCTTTCTTTATATTTTAAACTAAGTACTTCAAAATTGGATAAATTACGCGCCACGTAATAAATCCAATACAACACAATTGAGTCAATAATCATGCATGGCATCATATCTCCACAATTATTAGTTCAAATATAATCATATCTGATATCATAAATGCGAAGATGAGTTTGTTTGTTCGTTACGGTTTCACACATAAACTCCTGTAATGATTTTAATACATTTTGGTAAAGAGATAGATTGGGGAGAATTTGAAGGGGAAATTGGCGCACCACACAGGACATTTGGTGATTTTATACCTGAAAAACTACTAAAACAAACTAAATGATTTTTTATGGGACCAAATGACAAATATATACTGTATCGAACAAAACAAGAATCATCGAAATCGGACCAGAAACCTCGGAGTAATCGGTGTAGACAATGTTGAAAACTTTTTAGGCATTGTTGATTTTTCAAAAAGCGCTTGTCCGATTTCGATAAAACTTAAATGGGACCATTCGGGAAGTATACCCTTTCCAACAAAAACATATTTTTTCAAATCGGTTGGTAAACGACGAAGTTATACCCGAACAAACATTAAAAAAAAAAACATCCGAATTGAGAACCTCCTTTTGGGGTTGAGTTAAAAAACGGGGGGATTCATTTCGCGCCTGTTTCTGTGCGATATTTTTGTCGTCCACGAAAGCGAAGCCTCGAAAAAAACTAGTTCAGTTTAAAACAATCTATTTATACCAATTTAGAAGCAAATAGGTAGCCAAACAATTACGTTTAAAAGTAATTGAAGTAAATGTTAGTGTATCGCAACTGTAGCCATTTTTTTTCCATTTCATCATTGTATGGGAACATCCTTCAGATCGGCCATTAGATTAGCTGATCGTGTAACTTTGGACTCTGCTTATCTCATTGATGCAATAGCTTGAATACTTTGCTAATAGATAAGTTAAAGAGTATTTTAGGACAATAGTGTTGATGATCACATCGTATACCTACAAATTGCTTAAAATTAAGATATGCGAAAAATCCAAGGGCTATTGTGTTACATTCTACTGTGATACAATGATTCGAGTTTATAGGTGACTGGTCCCTGATCCTTCGTTTGGCTGGATGGATGGATGTTTGTTGATGTGTCATAGGCCTGATCTCTTTATGACGGGGCCCCAGCCAGCTGCTGGGGTTGTGGAAAATACGTATACCGCGACTCCGGTACACAAAGGGCTACCGAAGGACACCGTGGATTTTAGTCAGTAAAAATCTGACAGTCCCTCCCGCAATACCCCGTGTATTGCGGGAGGGACTGTAGAAGGACTCATTTGATGATTTTACCACGAAAAAAATAAAAAGGCCTGGTCTCTTTTCGGTCATGTCGGATTGCCATCCCATTGGTCAGACCTATACACAATAATTACATCCCTCGCTTATTCACAACAACTCCGCAGGTATTGACCACCGTTACCAAAGATGGTTAGATGAATTAACTATAAATAAGTGTTTATACTTGACAATGTCTCCTCAACCATGCTTACAACGTGGTACGATCATATTACATTGTCATACAGCTGATACAACAGCTCTTCCCACGGTAACAAAGGGGTTTCCCAACCCATAGGAGTTACGTTACCTATGTTGGTAATTAATTCTAATGTTTACCACATCTAAGTATGGGAAATATCCATGGGATGCAGCGAAAGTGTACCAGATCCTTATCTTCCTGTGTATGCTGTTCAAGAACTAGGTTCTATAGATTTATGGCGTTTAGTCGTAGATTACAAAACTATGAAGCATTCAATGAAAATAGTTTAAATCCCTACAATACATATTCTAAAACGTTCGTTTAAATAAATAAAAAATTAACCGACTTCAAAAACAACCACAAAAAAGGGTAAAATAACCTACAAAATAACTTTTCTTTCGGAAGTCGGTGGCTTTATTTTTTTATTTCGTTGTCTTTTTGCCACCGACTTCCGAAAGAAAAGTAATTTTGTAGGTTATTTTACCCTTTTTTGTGGTTGTTTTTAAAGTCGTTTAATTTTTTTTTAAGTTTTTTTACTTTACTCTTTTTAGTTTAAATATTCAACCCAAATTCTTGTCAAATACATCATTTCCTTACAAGTGCACTAGACTTCGTAATCCGTGGCACCGGTATTAACATCGCTCATGTACACATGCTAATAAAATTCCCTATCTCAAAAACTGCTGAACAGATTTTGATGAAACTTGCAATATTCCCTGAGGTGAACGATCCCTAGTACAACAAAAAAAGAATTTTGAAAATCGGTCCACAATTGGCGGAGTAATCGCGTAACAAACACGCAAAAAGTAATGTCATCCAAGTAGCCGAAATCAATAAAAATGCTCACAAAATAAAAAGTACTGAACCAAATTGGATGAAATTTTTATGGGACCACACTGCAAGTATACTACATCGAACAAAAAAAGAATGACACTAATCGGACTAGAAACCTCGGAGTAATCGATGTACATACATAAAAAAAAACAATAAAAAAAACATACTGACCGAATTGAGAACCTCCTCCTTTTTTTGAAGTCGGTTAGAAAACCCATCCCACAGTACCAATGAATAAAAAATTAAAAATGAAAACGTAAGATAAAATCGTAAACTCTATGTACTTAAAGCTCATTGCAAAATTAAATAGATTGACCCATGATTTCAAAACAATTTCGCATGCAATAATCAATTTCCATGCTATAACGAGCTGAAGACAGACTGAAATTAGGTAAATAAACAAGACCCTGAAAATGGCTATAATCCACTCAAATAAAATATTCTAAGAACTTTAAAATACCAGATATTACACAATTTCTAGGTCAACATTACAGTCATTATAACCTAACATCCAACATTACAAATAATAAAATACACTTACAGTACAAAATTACAACAAATTGTTCTAAAAATCTATATAATTGGTAATTCGTAGCTAACAATCACTTTACGGATAACGACGGTAGTATCATTAAATAATTGGAAATAAACGGAGGTAGTCGTAAATCATTGCGCTGATACACGATCGTAGTTGTGAATGTGCGTACACGCAGATGGGGACACAGACTAGGTATAAGTACAGAATTTATGACACTGAGAAATTTTTTAAATAATGTTGGCCTAGTTGAAAATCGATGAAAGACCACAAAGCGTATTCGTTCCTTCGTATATTAATAAATATAGACTTTTATATATATTCAACTTTAAAATCTATGAGAGTCTACAAAGAGATTTAATTTATCTCTAGCCACTTCTCTAGTACCGCCTGAATTCAGATGCATTAAAGGAATACTATAGACCGGCCCCAACGTAATAAGAATTGGCTATAAGTTACAGATAATGAGAAGAAACCAATACGACTCAACCAAAATCGAAATATAATTCAAAGAAAGAAGTTGAAGAAAATCCAAGACATATTCCAGTCCTGGATTTCAAGGAAAAAAGTGAAACAATGGAGACTCGACAAATGTTTTAGAAAGATCCCAAAAGCAAGTCATTTCTTCGCTCTTCTAGTCTCCGCTTTGATGAAAACCGAGTCTCATAGAATTCAGCAATGATGGAGTGCACTTACCTGTTCTAATTATCCCTAAAGTTAATTGCTTCTTTTTTGTGATACCCTATGATTTAACTAAATTATTTTTATAAACCTGAAGAGTTTGTTCGTTGTTATGATTAGATGCGCTAATCTCCGGAAACAATTCATAACAGTGGGTTTTGAATTGTTTACACATTACGAACAATAGGAGCAGAGCAGCTCGAGTGAAACCACGAGGAACAACTAGTATATTATATCGCTAATGTGCTAAAAAAAAAACAAAGTATCAGATAATTTGATATAGCTACTAGATATTGTGTTTTAGCTATCTTCAAAATCTAACTGATTTCAAAATCACCATATTACAAAAGAACGAAGAATCTGGTCTAGTTTCGGATTAACATAAATATATATCAATGGCAGCTAATTTATGGCCTTTTAAATAATGATAATATTCTACTGGCCATTTTTGGACACTACTGATGAAATACAGATCTAATTCAATAATATTTAATATTATTATACGATGACAATGTATTGTGTCCTTTAAATTATTCGGTGGCGGACACAGTGACCAAATGAAGGGTAGTTTCAAGGGCAAACGGTCCCGATTTTTGTAGTTTTGGGTGGGATTTCGATTTGCGGGACCAACTTGGGACCCTAGAACGTAAAGGGCCATGTGAAGAAAACAGGTGGTTTTTAATCAGATTTCGAACCCAAGCAACGATCACCAATGGTCTTAACATCGTAAGGAAACCGGCGTGTCCTAGAACCTAACCTTTGAATACCTTTGACATCCACAAAACATCACTGGGTCTAAGTGGTGGATTATAACGCACTCATCTCACGGAGTAGCCCACAGTAACCCCGTATCCCAACAGTGGGATGACTATATTGTTCAATGTCACTTCTGTAACTTAATCTATGCAACATTTTGTAAGCGCAGACGCACCTCTATTATTTTACGCGAGAATTTTGTTATTGTCACCCATTAAAAAACAATGCTTATACAAAATGAACTTTGACTCTTTATCAATAGCGTTATTTTCAGCTTGAACTATGCTGTACTACTTTGCGTGTGATTGCTAACTCATTATAAGTTTACAAGCTATATAAACTGCACCTTGTAATTTGGGATCTTTAAACAAAACACTTAAAGTTAAAAGTTAAAGCAACAGGTTAAAAAGGTGAACTGCTTAGCTGAGTTACTTGTAGGTAAAACTAAATCGGGACCAATGGGGATATGGCAACTGGGAAACGAATGGCGTTAGCATTGCTAGTTCCAACCATCGTCATTGGTACAAATCGAAAAGGTACTTCAAAATAGTACTACTTCATTGGTCGGATTAGGACTTAGTTATGGTGGCGCCATCTACCATTAGCTTTGACCGGCCTTCCCCATTACAAGGAACAGTGTGAAAAGGAGAAGAAAGATGGCTGTCTATCTAATAGGCAGCCATGTTTATTCTTCTTTCATCTTTTGTCTTCCATTGCTATCCAAGAGCCGCATCCACCCCACCGTCGTATCTCCACGTTGTCGTCGTGGTGGGGCTTACATACTAAGAGGGATACACCGGGGAAAGGCGCGCCGCCTGGAGGATCGAGCAGTTAGCTCGAGCTTTCAGGCGGCGCGGGCCCAGTCGTCTGAGACTGGGTCAGGGGGGGAAATGTTCACTTCCGGTACGCGTCTAGTCTATAGACGTAACCGTGAAGTGAACCGGGGAGGGAAATTCGGGGATAGGTATAGAGGAACTCACCTCTCTAAAAAAGTGAAAAACAAACATGGAAAAGTCGTTACAAGATGTAGTACCCCAGGCGGGTACCAGCTGCTCCGCAGCTGGAGAATCCCGCACCGGATCCGTCCGGTCAGTCCCACCGTACTCTGGGGGGGACAATAGCTACTTTTACCCTGTTTTCGCTCCGGCAGTCGCCGCATCGAGCCAGGGAGGCTCACGTGCCCGTGAGGAGGAGTCACTGGACTTGTCCAGTACGTCCGACTCACCGGCACCGAACAACGAGCGGGCACAGAGTGCCGCTCCGAGGAAGGGGAGGAAGGGTGTGATGGTGCTTGAGTCGGATTCCGACTCGGCATCAGACGCCGTGAGCTTCCGGAGCATAGTCTCCGGAAGCGCAGCGAAGAGCGACGAGGGGGGCGCAAACAGGAGGTCCGAGTTCCTGAAGCGCCCCAGGGAAGAAATCTCGTCGTCGGAGGAGGGTCTTGTCTCGGCCCGTAAGATCCCCACGAGCGTGCGGGGTAAGGGCCGAGGCAAGTCCTCGGGAAGGGGGCCCCCCTCTGGAGAGCCCAACACGGGTTTGGCCTCGAATGAGGCCAAACTGGCAGAGGCTGTGGAAGCCGCCATTCGCACCGTCGCCCTGAAGCGAAAACGCAGTAGTAAGGAGGGTGCGATCGGCGAAGCCACGGCCTTAATCATGGCGGCCACGCGGATACACGGCGGGGCTCCGGCTGCAAGGGACGATATGTCCGAACTGCGGTCGGAGGTCACCCGCTTGACTGCCGCCATGACGGAGCTCCAAAGGGAGAACGCCGCCCTCAGGTCAGACCTGGCTGGCCTTCGGGCGGCAGGCCGTCGAGAGGCTCCGACAGGGAGTGCCAAGGCGGGGAGTGGGGGGAGTGCCAAAGAGAAAGGCCGGCCCGCATCAGAGAACGCAGTGCTGACTCTGGTGCGGCAGGAGCTGGCGGCATTCAACCAGCGGTTCTCCGTATTGGAGAGCCGCGTGCTGCGACCCCCGCTGGCGGCGTCCTCGTACGCGGCGGTGGCCGCGTCGAAGCCGCCCCCAACCAAGGCACCCCCGGCGAAGACGGCCACGGCAAAGACGGCCACGGCGAAAACGGCCCCTTCAAAGACGGCCCCTTCCAAGACGGCCTCGGCAAAGCCTAGCCAGGCGACGCCGGGTCCGTCCAAGCCGACCTCGACCCCGACACCTGCGGGGCCGGCACGGTCGGCTTCTAAAAAGAAGGGCGCCCAGGCCCAGGCCAACCCAGCCCAGCCTCCTCCGAAGACTCCCCCGGCCAGCGCCGACTGGCAAGTGGCCGGGGAGAAGAGGAAGGCTGCCAACAAGGCCAGGTCCTCGAGGCGAAGGGAGAGACGGCGGCGGCGCAAAGAGCGCGACGTTGCGGCGCGATTACGCGCCCCTAAGACCGCGGCTGTAGTGATTACACTGCAGCCGGACGCGGCTAAGAGGGGCGTGTCATACCGTGACGTGCTAGCCAAGGCGCGGGAGGCGGTGAACCTCGCGGAGCTCGGCATCGCCGGGGGCCTCCGACTGCGGGTCACCGCAACGGGGGCTCGGATGCTGGAGCTCCCGGGTGCAGCCAGTGGCCCTACCGCTGACGCTCTAGCCGAAAGGCTCAGAGCGTCCTTAAACGCGGAGGAGGCCCGAGTGTCCAGGCCCACCAAGCGCGCAGACGTGCGCATATTGGGTCTGGACGACTCTGTGACGGCGGAGGATGTAGTGGCTGCTGCCGTGGCCAGGACTGGGGGGTGCCCTCCCGATCAGGTGAGGGTGGGCGCCCTCCGTCCTGGCTTCGCGGGGTTGCAGACCGTTACGGTTAGCTGCCCCGTGTCGGCGGCCAAGAAGCTAGAAGAGGGCCGAAGGCTCCTGGTTGGTTGGGTGGCTGCCCAGGTAAAGGTCCTGGAGCCCAGACCGATGAGGTGCTTCCGCTGCCAAGTGGGCAACCACGCGGCGTGCGTGTGCACCTCGGAGGTAGACCGCAGCGACAGGTGCTTCCGCTGCGGCCAGCCCGGTCACAAGGCCGGCTCGTGCTCTGCCCCGCCGCACTGCTTCGCATGTGCGGCGGCTGGCAAGCCGGCCGATCACCGGGCTGGGGGCAGGGCCTGCGCCCCACCCACCAAGGCCAGGGGCAGAGGTAAGCCCTCTGCCGCCGCCGTCACCGCCACTCCCGCCGCCGCTGCCGCCGCTCCCGCCGCCGCCGCCGCCGCCGCCGTGGCCACGCCCTCGAGGAGGGCCCTGGAGGAGGACGCAATGGATTCAGATTAATGTCTCCATTGCGCTTCCTCCAGGCGAACATCAACCACTGCGCCGCTGCTCAGGATCTTTTGCTCCAGAGCATGGCGCAGTGGTTGATCAACGTCGCCGTGGTCGCCGAGCCGTATTTTGTCCTGCCCAGGAATGACTGGGTAGCGGACCTGGACGGCTCGGTGACCCTAATTTCGTCGGCCGCCGCTGGTACCCCGCCCCTCGATCGTGTCGAGAGAGGGCACGGGATTGTCGCAGCCCGGTTCGGGGAGATCGCCGTGGTAGGCGTTTACTTCTCCCCGAACCGATCTATCGCCGAGTTCCAAGACTCCCTAGAGGAGCTGGGAGACGTCGTCGTCGCCCTCGGTTCCCTCCCCGCGCTCGTCCTGGGGGACTTCAACGCCAAAAGTCCGGCTTGGGGTTCCCGGAGCACGGACTGTTATCGGGGCAGGAGGCTCGAGCGCTGGGCCCGTGCGCATGGCCTGGTGATCGAGAACCGGGGTTCCGTCCCCACGTGCGTGCGGTGGACGGGCGAGTCGGTGGTAGACGTAACGTTTGCCAGCGCCGCCCTGTCGCCGCGCGTCACCGACTGGCGTGTTGTGGAGGAGGTGGAGACCTATTCCGACCACCGGTATATCCGGTTCGACGTCTCCACCCAGACCTCAGACGCGCCGGTCTCAAGTGGACGGAACCTAAGTGGTCCGCGATGGGCGCTGAAGCAGCTGGACCGGGAGCTATTCCTGGAAGCCTCGATCGTGCAGGCCTGGGTGTCACCACCGGACAGGCCTGCCGACGTAGACGACGAGGCTGAGTGGTTCCGGGAGGCCATGTCGGAGATCTGTGACGTGGCCATGCCCCGGGTCCGGCAAGGACGCGCCCGGCGTCAGCTGTACTGGTGGTCAAGCGAGTTGGCAGCGCTGCGCGAAGCGTGCGTTGCTGCGCGCCGCCGGTACACCAGATTCCGCAGGCGCCGCACCCGACCTCCGGATGCGGCGACTGTAGAGGCGGAGCTGCACGAGGGCTACAGGGCAGCGAAGACCGCCCTCCGCGACGCGATCTGGCGGGCCAAGGAATTGGCCCGCGAGGAGATGCTGGGGACTCTGGACGGGGACCCATGGGGCCGCCCCTACAAGTGGGTGCGAGAAAAGCTCCGCCCCTGGGCTCCCCCGTTGACGCAGAGTCTCCGGCCTCAGTTCGTGGAGGACGTGGTGAGCGCCCTGTTCCCTTCGCGAGGGGAGGAGTATGCTCCCCCGCCCATGGCTCCGTCTCCGACGGAATCTGAGGAGGAAGCTGACGCAAACGCGGATCACAGCGACGACGACGTCTACGACGCTCCAGAGGTGACCGAGGTAGACCTGAGAGTGGCGGTACAACGGCTCAAAGCCAAAAATACCGCCCCAGGACCCGATGGCCTGCCAGGAAAAGCCTGGGTCCTGGCCTTCGGGACTCTCGGGCCTCGACTAGGGGGGCTCTTAAGCGCGTGCCTGGAGAGGGGCCGGTTCCCGCTTCGTTGGAAGACGGGGAAACTGGTCCTGATCCAGAAGTCCGGGCGCCCTGCGGACTCTCCGTCCGCATTCCGGCCCATTGTGCTGCTCGACGAGGTGGGCAAGCTCTTTGAGAGAGTAATTGCAGACCGCCTCGCCGGGCACCTGAATCGAGTGGGTCCGAACCTGTCGGAGAGCCAGTTCGGCTTCCGCAGGGGGCGCTCGACCGTGGATGCAATCATGCGCGTGAGAGCCCTCACGACGGGGGATGCAGTGGCCCGGGGCAGGGTCGTCTTGGCGGTGTCTCTGGACATCACCAATGCCTTCAACACCCTGCCCTGGAGTTGCATCAGGGAGGCACTCCGGTATCACCGGGTGCCGACCTACCTCCGCCGAATAGTCGAGGACTACCTGACGGACAGAGCCGTCATCTACCCCGGTCACCGGGGAGAGTGGAACCGGCGAGAGATGTCGTGCGGTGTTCCACAGGGTTCGGTCCTGGGACCGCCCTTGTGGAACATCGGTTACGACTGGGTGCTGCGCAGCGACCTCCCTGACGGCGTCAGCGTAATTTGTTACGCTGACGACACGCTCGTCCTTGCACAGGGAGAGTCGCACCAGGCGGCGGCCGACGTGGCGACGGAAGCGGTCGCGACAGTCGTTCAGAGGATCCGGCGGTTGGGACTCGAGGTGGCGCTGCACAAGACGGAGGCCATGTGTTTTCATGGCCGCCGTAACGCGCCACAGTCGAGTTACAGCATTACGGTGGAAGGAGTTCCAATCGGCGTACAGGGGACGATGAAGTACCTGGGACTCGTCCTCGACAGCCGGTGGAACTTCAGGGAGCATTTCCTGAGTTTGGCCCCAAAGCTGAACCGTACAGCAGCCGCCCTCAGGCGACTGCTGCCCAATCTCAGCGGGCCAAACGCTTCCTGCCGTAGGCTGTACGCTGGCGTCGTGCGGTCCATGGCCCTCTACGGGGCCCCTGTGTGGGCCCTGAGCATCCGGACGCGACCACAGAAGCTGGTCGCATGCCAGAGGGTCATGGCTATCCGAATGATCCGGGGATACCGCACGATTGCAGGCGAATCGGCCAACCTGCTTGCCGGATTGCTGCCTTGGGATCTGGAGGCGACTGCCCTCCAGCGCGTCTATGAGTGGCGCGTGGAGGCGCAGCGCCGGGGCGTGACCCCGCTGCCTCGCGAAGTCGAGGCGCGGCGCGAAGACCTCCGGCGCGATCTCAGGGCAGTATGGAAGGAACGACTGTCGCGACCGACGGCCGGGCACGCCGCAATTGCGGCGGTAAGACCCCTCTTTGAGGAGTGGCTGGAGAGAAGTCATGGCGTCCTGACCTACCGCTTGACGCAGGTCCTCACCGGACACGGAAGTTTCGGGAGGTACCTGTGTCTGATGCGAAAGGAGGAGACGCCTGGGTGCCACCACTGCGAAGATCGCCCGGAGGACACGGTGGAGCATACGGTGCAAGACTGCCCAGCTTGGGCGGAGCACCGACGTGTCCTCACGGCTGCGATAGGCGGAGACCTCTCGCGCCCGGCATTGGTTGCGGCCATGCTGCGGGGCGAGACGGAGTGGGAAGCGGTCAGCTCCTTCTGCGAGGCAGTAATGCTCGTCAAGGAGGAGGCAGGCCGCGAGCGAGAGAGGACAGCGTCCTCCCTCCGCCCCAGCCGCAGTGGTAGGCGCCCACGGCGACGGACGTCGCAAGATGATCTCCGGCCACCGTAGGCGCGGGCATGCGGGCAGCGAGTAAAGGGCAACTCGCTGCCCGACCAAGGACCATGCCCGGGTCGACGGCGCGTTGTGTCCCACGCGCGCCTCAAAGAGCGTCAGCATAATGACGGGGCCCCCCTCTCAGAGGGCCAAAGCCTGCCGGGGTCGCGGGATTATTCCCTAACCGTAACCCCGGAACGTAACAGGCTATGAAGGACACCGTGGATTTTAGTCAGTAGAAGTCTGACAGTCCCTCCCGCCCTGCCCGGGGTTGGAGGACTCATTTGATGATTTTACCACGCTAAAAAAAAAAAAAAAAAAAAAAAGAGCCGCATCCAAAAGTATAGATACATTTCTGATACAATCTACATTATCCATTTAAAAATCTAAAGAGCCCTTTGCCTCCAATGTCAAAAATCAGTCATAAAAGTTCGGGACTTTTGGACTTAATGTCGGACTGTCTGGCGAGGTGGGAGATATAAATAAAATATCTCCTACCTGGTTACCAGGTCTCTACTGAGATTGGCAGCCAAGACTGAAAACATGCAGGAATACGAGTAAAACACTTCATGTATATACCTCTATGTAGCCATCCCGGGTTGCGGGATTTATCCAATTACCGTGACCAGGTGGGAACATAAAGGGCTATTGAAGGACACCGTGGATTTTAGTCAGTATCGAGTCAGATAGTCCCCCCGCCCTGCCCGGAGTGGACACATTTCATGATTTTAACACGTAAAAAAAATATTCTAAAATGTAGGTAAGTATGTACTCGAATCGAGTATGAAATCGAATGTTCATTCGAATGCTTGAAAGCAAGAATTATGTTGCTTTTCAGGTAGTTCACGTAGGTAATATCTGGGAAGACATCACAAAATGGCGAAGGAACACTTTAATTTAAAGTTAACAAGTAAATACGTTCAAATTGCATACAAGTTCAACTTTGTAACCCTCAAAATATAAATCTTCTTATGACATTGAATGCCAGCGATTTAGGAACATTTGGCAACACCAATTTATTTTTGAAAGGAAACTAATGGGCATCTGTGCATAATGTTTGCATAACGAACGGAAAAAGTTTTAAACTTATAATCAAAAATGCATTAATTTGCATCAAAATTGTCATTCGTTTCTTTGGAATGGTGGTAGAATCAGAATCAGAATCAGAATCATTTATTTGCCTGAAATATGGTATTAAAGGCGCTAGCATAGCTGGTACTAAATATACCCATTAGCAGAAAATACTTAGTCAAATCATTTTTTTTTATCGCGGTAAAGTCTTCAAATGAATCCTGCCCACCCAGGGAGGGACGTGTGGGGCTATCAAACTTGTAGGTACTGACTAAATTCCAAGTTGGTACGTAAATAGCGCTTTCCAGGGTCCCGCGACCCCGGCAAATCACATAATTTATGATATGCTTTGGCAACCGTTTCTATTTTTTTATCAGGCTGAGGTGGAATATGGAATGTTTGTCGACAGGGTTGGTGCAGTGGCTGAATGATGGAGTGCTTTGCATCGTGTCGCTGTTCGACCCCCGCATGAAACAAATACTTGCATGACCGCATAAAGTTGTTACGGCTCTGGATGTTTGGATATGTGAGTTTTATTGTCTGTAAACGCCCACCCACGATACAAGCGAAATCCATAACGTAAGGCGCGGGACACATAGAAAAGACGTAAGACGGGGCGGAGACATATTATGTCTCTTCGGCGTCTCTTTCATACAAAATGTACAGAAGCGTCGCGACGTAAGACATACTGAAGAGACGGGGCGCGGACGCGACTCTCATACATTTTCGCACGTCCGCGATGCGTCCTCGTCTTTTCTATGTGGCCCTCGCCTTAGGAAACGGGAAATTATTACGTCACTGCAATAATTGTTAAATAACCAGAAGTTTAGTCTAACTAAAAAGCTGTAAGCTGCCGAAGTAGTTTAAATCATTGAGAAATTAAAGATTATTTTCTTGATTTATCATAATTATAAATGACTTGATTTATTTACCTGATTAATACGTAACATATATAGAAGTAACGTTTTGTTTTCCTCTTGTTACATGTATATAACTTGTTGATTTATATGCGAATGATAATTTAAAATTTATTTCCAAGCCGTTATGTAAATCATAGAAGATGAATTAGATGTAAATGTTATGTAATGTTCAATATCAATTCATGTTATCTGTCATCAGTCATAAGTACTCATAAGTAACTCATAATATTATTATGCGTTGTTAGTTTTAAAATGCTTATATTCAGTTTCGTTTCACTTGTTATCTATCCGTCTGAAATAAATGGAGCTGAAAGGTGGCCACCTCTGTAATGAAACGACAAAACCCCAATGAGTTTGGATTTGCACTGTTCGGGTTGGTCGTTTCCATGGAGAAGAACCGGCAAGAAACTCCATGGTTACTCTTGTAAAATATTTGCTTTTACAATGTTGTTGTTACAGTTTGATATACATATGAGAGAACATCGCAGCCACGATAAGAAGAGGGAACTTCTTACCAAAGCTAAACAAAAACAACAAAAAAGAAATTATTATTATAAAAGTCATATAAATAGTTCCTTCTTCGCACACCAGAGGCGCTTTTCCATTTTCCAAGTAAAAGAGTGAATACTCGTGCTAAGGGTACTGGAGTTTAGAGTTTTTTTCAGTATCCTACTAAAAATAAGGGAATTTCACAAAAAAATGATATTCTACTTAGAATCAAAAATCCTTTGCGACACCTCATGTTATTACGTGGCTATTTTTGATCTAAAACTACAACAATTCAAACGCTAACCTGACACGCATAGACAGTAATTACCAACATTAATTAGCGACATGTATCGAAGATCATCAATCAACGCGGCATCACTCACGATGTAATTACTGACTTCAAGAGGTCTCATTAACTTCTTGTGAGAAGGACGACTCGCGGAGAGTATTGTGAAGGCAGTCGTGCATTGGACCAACTAGTCCAATAATGGAAAACACTTTTGTTTTTAAAAGTGCACCAGCACTGCATGCTGTGCTGGTGCGGCTGCAGCAAGTGCCGAAAACCTCAAACGGCGCAAATACTATGGCTTGACTACTAGCTATGTATTTGAGACGTTTGGGGTTGAAACACTAGGGCCATGGGGTCCGAGTGCTCATCGAGTTTTCAAAGACATCGCCAAGCGTGTAGTCGACGCCTCGCGTGACCAGAGGGCTGGTATATTTCTTGGCCAAAGGATCAGCATTGCCATCCAACGTGGCAATGCTGCCAGCGTTCTGGGCACTTTCCCCATTGACAACGATGTGGATGAGTTTTTTGTCGCCCTTTAAATTTTAGTTTTTGTTTAGTTATTTCTGTAAATATTTTACTCTTAATTTTAGTTTTTATATATAGTATGTATATATAGGTATTTTTTATATAATAATTTTGTTATAGTTGTATAAAAAAAAAAAAAAATTAAAAGAGTAATACGAGTATTATGGTAACATTTACTTAGAATAAAACAAAGCCTGTCTGTGGGCTTATGAACTCTGAAGGATTGCACCAAATTAGATTTAAGTTTTTTAATCAACTTTAATTAGGTTCTCAATTCGGTCCGTTTTTTTATACTCTTTGTTTTCGCAACTTGTGGTAAAATGACACCGTAATTAACTAACAAATTATAATAAGATATTCTTAAAGTAGGTACACTAAAAAAACTATAAATAACAACTTAATAGGAATATGTACTTAAAAATGTGTAAAAAATAACCTGTCAACGGGAACAGTGACTAGAGCGCTGGCAGCATTGCCACGTTGTATAGCAATGCTGATTCTAGAAATAAGCCAGCCGGCAGCCCTCTGGTCACGTGAAGAATCAACTAACCGCCTAATGATATTATCTTTAAAACTTTGTGAGCACTCGGCTCTAGTCTTTCAAACTTTCCACCCCTTTATTTAATTTGTACCGATTACTCCGAGAAATGTTACGCCTCAGTTGATATTCTACCTTAGCACATGCACCTCGTCTAAACAATTACTTTACTCAAATAGTAACGAGCTAAAATACACTATCTACAATTTTTATTATTTAATCACAGTGTTAAAATTATCTATCAACATTGTATTATCAATTTGTTAGTTCATCAAATTGCTTTGTTTGCTGATACGCGCACACAAACTTCGGACTTGAGACTATTACGATGCATCACTACTATGATTAATTTCTTGAAACTGCGATTGTATATTTTAGTAATTTAAGACTAGAAAGTATATTTATCAATCGTTAACTGTCACTAGGTTGTAGAGGTCAGATAGACTGTATGACTGACAACTCCCAAAATAAATAATATTCTACATCTATCACACAACGCCATCTAGTCCCAAGCTAAGCAGAGCTTGTGTTATGGGTACTAGACAACTGATAAACATACATATATTTCTAAATACATACATAATATAGATAAATTACACCCAGACACAGAACTAATGATCGTGCTCATCACACAAACATTTGTCCTGGGTGGGAATCGAACCCACGACCTCCGGCATAGCAGTCAAGGTCACTAACCACTAGACCAACAGGCCAGTCAAAATATTTGCGAGGAAGTTTGTCAGTTGATTTTTCATATTATAATACCCATGAAACAGTACTTTTCAGATACATATCCAGCTTAGCAGTGTATCGACCTTTGGAAGTCAACCTCTATAAATATTCACCAAGTCCTGATATTTACAAGTCGCACCAAACATCAATTTTATCAATATTGACACGTAACCTGCGCCTGCGCCGCTGACGTTGCTAATTAAGTTTTTGTAGCTCTTACAATATATCGACGATACGTCTGTCCTTGGCAGCAGCACACAGGTTAACAGGGTTGTCGATGTGTCCCTTTAATCGATGATACTTGTTCGCCCACGTCCGCGCATCCAGGGTTAGGTGATGAACTCATGACTAACATCTAGGTAAAATACATCGTGTCCGTGATAAAGGATAGAATAAGGATGCCCTTACAAAATATATGTAAGCAAAAGGCGGTTTGAGGAACGAACGTCAAAATGTACCTTCACAAACTGAAAATGAATTAGCTTATTTTTAATTTGTTGACTCTAAATTTTAACAACCATAGGGCCACATTCAATCACCTCTCTTGTGTTTTTTTTTTTTTCAAAGAGTATCGCAAACACTTCAATGTAAACTGACTCATATTGTAGGTAGTTAAACTCTGTCTCAACGTGGGACTGGAGTCTAGTATACCCTACGTTGGTTGTTACTATTACTGGACTTAAAACGAAAATTATGTCTAATTTTCAGTTCCAGCCAGATATTAAGTATCGTCTGTAGCCAGTGCTGGAAAACCACACCCACACCACCTATTGAGTGTGACAGCCCTAGATAAAACAAATGCAATGAATTAACCCTAGCAATGAAACGGCCGTAACACACAACATAAGGGGATATATTGTTTATACAGGGTGTCCCTAGAAGTATGGATCAAATTTATAACTTGGACATAAAGTTACACTAGCAAAAATTGACCAGAGTGTATCAGAGAAACTCCCTTAAGGCATTTTTTTTTTTTTTTTTAGGTGGTAAAATCATCAAATGAGTCCTCCCGCCCTGGGTGGGGCGGAAGGGACTGTCAGACTCTTACTGACTAAAATCCACCCGTGTTCCTTCCTATGCCCTTTACGTTCCGGGGCCACGGTAACCTGGGTTAAGAAAAAACCCGCGACCCCAGCAGGCATTTGGCGCGAAACACGACGCGCCACCGACCCGGGCTTGGTCCTTGGTCGGACGGCGAGCTACCCATCACTCACCGTCCGCAAGCCCGCTCCGCCGCTGTGCCCTCTGCTGATCAGAGGGACACGCGTTGGAGCGTCCACACGACAGGCTATTCGCATACGGGCAAAGAGACCACTTAGGCACACAGTGCCTAAGGAAGAGTTTTTGCCCGCATCCCAGGGTGCACCGGCCCGGAAAACTGGTCTTCCCCCTGGACGTATCCAAGAGGGAACTCCAGTCCACGGGCGCACGTGGAGGTTTCCTGTCATAGCACCCCAACTCCCTTAAGGCATAGAGATTCTTTAGAGGTATTAATCACCCGTTTGAGTCTCAAATGAGTCCTTACCCACGGCAGGGCAGGAGGGACTGTTAGACTTGTACTTTATAAAATCCATGGTATCCTTCAATAGTCCTTTACTTCACGGTAGCTTGTTAGACCCGCGACCCTTCGTATAAGTTTTAAAGTAAGAAAATTAAATTAATTTTTAGTCTTTAGGCATAATTGGGGGAGGCCTTTGCTCAGCAGTGGGACAGTATAGGCTAATTAAAAAAAAAAAAAGGCATAATTATGTTGCCTATCTGAACAAGAAAACTGTTCATAAGTTTTGAACAATAAAAAATAGCACCGTATTTCTCAGAGGTCAAAAGATTGGTGACCGCTCCCATAATCCATACTTCCCGGGACACACGATATAATATAAATATGCATAATAAATACATGCAAATATAAAATATCAAACGATTAATTGCCTACGCATTTATTTTATTTAAATAATTACACCGTACGTTTTTATTTATTATGTTGTTAATTGCGATCTTCCTGGATGAAGACATGTCGTGGTTGTTTAAGTAGACAATTTTTAAAATCCATCATCGTCATCACCATTCTTCTATCCTTGTCCCTCTTTAGAGGCTCAGCAAGGGCTTCTTCGATTTTTTTTTTACTGTCCTATCTGGCTGTCACAAAAAATACTGCAGTTTTAAATCGGTAGCGGTGACGTCATTTTCATGACGACTATAAACTGTAACTTGGGGACTTAACATGACCGAATTAAGTTCGGACTTAACAACATAACCAAATAAGTCAGGACCTAACATGGCCTAATTGAGTCATCGTCATTAAGCTTTGCTTTAGTAAAGGAACGGTAATTTCGATATCATTTGGAACGGGGGCGTAGCTCAGATGGTAGAGCGCTCGCTTAGCATGCGAGAGGTACCGGGATCGATACCCGGCGCCTCCATGGTCTACTTTTTGCGACTGATGTGACTTTCCTTTTTTTTAAACTTCATAATAATAATAGCTTTAATATTTTATTATATTTTCATGTTTGAATTTTTTTTTCATAAATTAGTAAGTATTTTCCTTGAAGATGCTCATTATAATCGTATTAACGTTACATGCAGACTTTTTAGGTTAATGCTGTAATGATTGAACTATTTTTAATTCACATAAATGACCAACCTTGTGTCTTGTAAATTACAACATTAAAATTATCTAATAGGCCGTAGTTTAATGTCTTTACTAATACTTAGGTATTATTTACGGGTTTTTTTTTGCCTTGATGTTCGAAAAATTTTTATGTTACAATTTTTTTGTAATTTTAGATGATTATTGAGCAAATTTTAAAATAATGTTTTTTCGAAAAGCGTCCCATTCCGCAATAAAAATTAATTACCATGTAACTCCAGCATAACTCGATAGATGGCGTTGCACCAAATAGCGGCGTTTTTAGGTCAAAGTACATATAAGCTTCAGCTTTTATAGCTTTTCCATCGGCTTTCGATCTTTTACATAAGAGGTACGTTTAGTAGATTGTTTTTCTTTTGAGTGTTAAAATTGTCTTAATAGTCCCCCAGCTCTGGATAGACTATGGCCCCATCTTTCATATCTTCCACTTTATTAATGTAATTTAGGAAAAACGAAAATTTTATCAGCCTAGGGTATTTTATGAACAGTCACATGTGTATATGTAGAAGGAACTGTCAAAGTAAAAACCATTGTTCATTCACATGGCTTTTGATGCATGTTCGTTCTAGGGTCGCGGTCCTGTTGTGAACAATCCCACGAATATTCTTTGGTGCCTTGTCAAATTTTCGAGATTACATACATACTTACGTGGTTCATCACTCATAACAGTTATACAAGTTATTGTCATTATACACATACATTTTCAGGGATACATTTCTAGCGATGATTATGTAATTCGTCTTAAAATCTACTTAGGTATAAAGGTTATAAAAATTAAGCGATGACAGAAACAAATGAAAAGCGACTTTTATTTATTTGTATTGTAAATTATGCTTTTCTGCAAGCATGTTTTTTTTGTTACTTTGACCCATGCTCCTTGCAAGGTGCGAACTGCGAAGGCCACAACATTTTTTCGTTTTTAAAAAAAAACATAACTTTTTTTAACGTCTATGGCAATTCAACCTAGTACTACTTTGACACCATAATAAATGTGACATGAGACTCCTATGTTTCTTTGGTATAATAAATTATGGTGTTGACGATGCCATTAAAGTCTAAATCAGCTCTAGTGCCAAAGAAAAGCAAAACAAAATATGTTCACTATTCATCGCTCATAAATTTGAAACAAAACAGAACTGTCTAATCAGTGTGGCGATCTTCGAAAGGAGGCGACCATTACTGACAAATATTATTAATCTGATAGACGACCGCAAGGTACAGATGACATTTTTAGACCGTGAATACACGCCTTTACTATGGCCACAGGCTGATCTTTAAAAGTCACACTTATAAAATAGATTAGTTCATAAATAACTAAGTACAAACGCCTACAGAACAACTTAAGCTTAACTTAAAAAAAAACCCAAACGAACATGAACCTTCTTCTTTTGTAATACTCAGGGTACGTTTGATGTGTTGGTTCGGTATCTGTAACATAGCAATTAGCAACACAATAAAATTCAGCGATGTTGTACCTAAATCGCTAGAGTGACAACTGACCTTAAGGTAGCGGGTTCAGTTCAGTTCACAGATCTAAAAAAAGTTTTTAGATTTTTTCTGCTCAATAGGGCATTCAGTTTCATCACACCTCCCAACCCGTCCATATTTGTCTATAGCCATCTCTATGAAACGAACGGAAAATACATATAGGTATATGAGTGTACATTTATACTCTCTACTTAGTCTGTGGGTATATGTATACAAACAAACATACAACCTTTCTCACACATAATATTCTAGTAGGATATGTGTGATTAAATGGCAGAATGTGAGTATGTCACGTATACAACACTGCCTAACCACTGCCTAACCTAGTGATGACAGCCGTGGCGTAATTTTTTGAAATCCATTTTCATGAAGTGAGTCTCGACTGTGTACAGAGTGTGTAAAACGTTGTTTATCAAGCAAAATTTCACCGTAGTTAGGGTTAATAAAATTACAGTAAAAGATATATTTGTGGCCGAGCCCTAATTTCATCACGGGCCTATAACGTTCCCACTGCTAGAACACAGGCTCAGGCTCCTCTCTGTGAGAGGGTGTGGGCCATAAATAATTGACCACGTGCCTCATTGCGGATTGGATCTCTTCGATTTTTTTGGATTTAAGTTTCCTGACGATGTTTTCCTCCAACGTTTTGAGAGCAGTGGTGATGAAATAAATTACACAAAGTAATGCGACTGACTGACTGAGTTCGAACCCACGACCTACAACTCGTAAGTCGGGGCCGATACTATTTGGGTCACCACCGCTCTTTCCTTATTTGATCTCCATAAAAGTTATGGCTTATTATTTTAAGGGCTTTTTTTCAAACAAATGACATTGTTACCTAACTATCACCCTGTTTCATTTGATTCACGATTTTTTTACCCAACCTGTATAAAAAATCTGTATTATTTTTGCATAACAATAACAAAATATCGAGATTTACATAAAAATTTGGATACTAGAAAAGCATGTCTGTATATTTAAGCGTGGGTGTCATTATGACACCAAGAATGTGTTATAAATAATGTTAATTTACTAATATGGGTCAGCTTAGAACACGGATGCGGTCTGATATCATCAAATTACAATAAAAGTCATGTTTTATGAAATACTAGCAAACCCGGCGAACTCCGTTTCGCCACCAGTCTTTGCTATACACCTCACGGAGCCCGAGACGTTTCCAACGAACGCAAAACCGTGGAAATCGGTCCGTGCGTTCTGGAGTTATAGCGTCAGGAAGGAAAACCCGACTTATTTTTATAAAGTTATAGATTTGCTCCTTTTTTTTCATTGAACTTTTTTTCTCTGTTACTCTAATTGATCAGAGAACGAAGAGTTCCTGAAAACGAATTGACTTTGGATAGGTACTGAGTTTGACCCACATGATCGGTTAAAAGAGTAATTCACAGTTCATTCTCAATTCACATTCAAAAAAATACATGAATTAAAACCGTTGTTCCTGCTACTAATATCTCGCCGGTCGTGTCAGATTGTATTACTTACCATTGGACAATGACAATACAAAAACTTTAAACAAAATCTTTTTTTCTCTATCAAAAAAGTTTTACATAAGTTTGTGATGGAGTTTCTTTTTAGGCAAATAATGCCTGTATTAGGACACTCCGCTCTTCTACAAAATAAATAAATTTAGATTTAGACGATAAAGTAAAAGAGAGTCCACCTTTGCCTGCATAAACGCTTGTGCACTAGCTATAATACATCCCAGTCTCCACTCTCCACTGAGATTGACCGCCTAGCAAATTTATATTCCTAAAGTTGGCAACGTCGCTAATGGTTGTCAAATATTAACAAGTTTTAATTAATTTAGCATTGATACTGTATGAAAATAAGAAATATGGCTCTGTAGTGCACTAAAAATTGATAAGGGAATTCAATAATTAATATCGTAGCACCGAATACCTATATAGTTTTAGATGTAACAAAAGCATTTGGAAGCTTTCCAAATGCCTTTTATACACCTGAAACGGTTACAACATCAAATTCAGCGTTTTAATTGCATTCCTCTAACATTTTTTAGAGCACTACAGAGCGATATTTTTAGTTTTCATACAGAAAATTTGGCAAATCAATTAAAACTTGTAAATATTTGACAGCTTTTTGCGACCTTGCCAACTTTCAGAATATGCAGCCTTAACAATTATAAGTTCATAGTAGATATAACAAACGGACAAAGATTGACAGTTACCTCAAATCTGTCCTTCTTCATAAGCATCAGGGTGTTTACCTGTCAAGTTATCCACCCACATTGGTTCTCCATTGTCTAATGATGGCTACCTTCAATAGAATACCCTTGTTACTTGTCATGTTAACATAATGATACATGACCTAAGTAATTACCAATGTTAATAGGGACGCAACTAGCAGTTCTTTTGTTTTACGTGTTGAGTTCTCACGTTAATAAGAACTATGGAATTTTAATCTCAATATTGAAGTCATCATCACCGGTAGTTCTGTTCCACTTTTTTCCTCGTCTGATATTGACGCTGCTGAAGAATTTCTGGGAGCAGTGATGGCCCAGTGGTATCTGTCCCGACTTACGAGTTGTAAGTCGTGGGTTCGAACCCCGCCAGGCGCATTACTTTGTATAATTTATTTCATCACCACTGCTCTCAAAACGGTGAAGGAAAACATCGTGAGGAAACCGGCTTGTCCTAGAACCAAAAATTCGAAGACATATGACATCTACCAACCCGCACTGGGCCCGCGTGGCGGATTAAGGCCCACTCCCTCTCACAGAGAGGAGGCCTGTATCCCAGCTGTGGGAACATTATAGGCTGATGATGATGATAAAGAGGTTCTGGGCCCACAAAATATGAAACACTGTCATGCTAGCGATTCGAAGAAGAAGTAAGTACCTATCTACAAACTTAATGTCAGCTAGATAAAAAAAATATGGAAAAAAGGCTACGTAGATAGATGATTCGATTTACTATTTTAATTTAATTTAAATATCATGCAATGTTACTTATGAAACCTAATCAACAAAGTTATAGCTTTAATTGAATATTTCAAAATATTCTTTGTTAACCCAAAAATGATTTGCAACTTAACGCCTATGGCGACAAAATATGATAACTATTTCGATCAAGAAGTGAGATTGTTGAATATGATGAAATGTTTTCAAACCAACAGTACCAGAGGCATCAAACACTTTCAGACGGCACCAATACTAAAGCACAAATTATAAGAGCAAATGAGGTGTGTGACCACTCCCACTACTGAAGCAATCTATCAAACTGATAGCACTTCCCTAAAGCTACGTGAAGCAACAGTTTTAAATACAGTAATAATAAGTTTACAAGTGACGAGTATAGAATAACCTCCGACCGCCATAAACATTACTTTTAATCACGTTACGTTAGCTTATAAGCTGCAGGCCATGCTTAAGTAGGTACTAATAAATGAGGTATTAGTTACAAAACGTTTAGATAGAAAGGAAAACAGACCCTGGAGAGATGATTGACTAATAAACGACTTTTGTTAGTCAATTTGCATTGCCATAAATCATGTTAAAATACCTTTCGCATTTTCTTTCAATGGAGGCTATACACCAGCAAGGTACACCTTACAAGGTAAACCTCTAGAGTTACAAAGAAAAACTGAAATAGCAAAAGAAAAAACAATACTTCTTTTTACAAAATCCTAACTTAGAAAAGCACAGCGTTTAATAGCCCCTAGGCATCTTAAATACATGCTGTAAGAAGTATCGATGCACAAACGGTTTCCATTTGGAACATCATCATTAGTTTATTTGGTATTTCCATCAGTACGGTCAAAATATACGAAATAACTTATTTTGTTGTGCGTAGTTCACCCTTTATTATTGCAAAATGAAATTACAATCAACTAATCTACATACGACCCTCAAAACTTACGCCACCGTCACCCAATTCCCCGCCTTCTACATCCACTCTGTCAATCTCATCAAGGACCAATGCTACATTCCAATGATCTCCAAATCTCATTGCTTCATATTCTAGAGCATTTGATCTGATTGTTCTGGTCCTGAACAAGGCCTGCCAAAGGTCAGGCTATTGACACCCACTGATGGACAGCTGCCGTGATCAGCGCCTATTTGTGGAGTGCTCTCGATTCGGGGTCACATGTGATTGACAGGGCCGCTGTATTGTTCAGCTTTTGTTATTTTTAAGAGGATCACGATGGAATTTATGACATTATGTAGGTTAGTCATGCCTTCTGTTTGTTTATAGTTTTAATGTGAAAAACCAACATCATTAACAATTATGTCCGTCTATAGAAGAAACAATATTGTAACATTGTAAAGGGTAGGTCCCTTTTTGATTTAATATCCTCTTGTGCTCTCCAAAATTCTCCAATCGTGAGGTTGATAATTAGGTATGTATTGAAACGCTTCTTCAACTTTAAGCTACAGTGTTACGTTCTTATCAAATTCTTTACATAAACCTCTGTGCACTATTTTATTTTGTTTGTTTTGTTAATCATACTATTTTCGCCCTATTTCTCCTATCCTTCCTTCCGGTGTAACATTAAGAAGGTTCAGCAATGAAAGCTCTGTTACAGTCATTAAAAAAACTATGTGTTGTTGAAAACTGTTGAAATTTTGTATTCAGAGTATCAAATTAAGTATTTTTATTAAACGACTGACCTTCCATTGATAGTTTGCTCATTCGTTGCCATCTATTATTTAATTAGAGTCCTTTCTGAAATCATTACAAAAGAATGACTCACGAGGCAGTTATTACCTCTTGTACATTCAGTACTAAATTGAGATCTCTTCAAACCTAAATAATAGTCAATATTAAATGCCCTTGTTAAAGTTGAGAAGTTCAAGGCTCCCTTTTGGTGCATGATCTTTTGTTTGTTCATCTGCGACCAATCTACATACCAATCCTTACCAACTTCACTACACTTATCCTCAAATTCATCAACCTTACCATCTTTAACACAAGTTCTATTTTTGCTTGGAAGTTTCGTTTAAACAGCAGTATTTGGGTCTTTATCATTGTTTCAAACAATAATTGCAGCTATTATTTAAATTTTCACGTTCATATTATGCAAATACTTTGTTATAGTAATTGAACGATCGACATTATCTGCACTGCGTCGACAAAGGCTGAAATTAATATGAATAATTAGTATTCCTGTGGTTTTGAACCTTAATTACGTATCATCAATGTCTATTCAAATGTCTTTTGATTTGATTTGGGCTTAATTATGATTGTTAAGACGGCCCCCATGTTGATTAGAGAATTATTAAAGCCCAAGGTGATTAGGCCATGGAATTTTCGTCAATTTAATATTAGTATACAATAAGTCACCTTGTTTTTTTGCAAAGACTTTTGTTATTTGATTAATCGCTGACAGTCGTGTGGATAAATTGCAACTCACTTATTGCAATTAAGTGTGCCTATCTATTTTTTTTCTGTAAATGATTAAATCTGGAGAAAACCCAGTAATATTGCTATTTGCAAATCTTGAAGTAGTAGCAACCGTTTCGGATTTAAAAACTGCAAGGTGGAGCTTTGGAGTTGATTCGATATCGACGGTATCACTGATAGTTTCACTGAACTTATGAACAGAACCGTTGTGGTTCTAACAACTTCTGACATTCAAATAAAAATGAGATCTCTTGATAAGGTAAGCCGTACTTAGCAGACACATAAGTTATGTTTGATAATGGGACAAATAACCATAAATCATCCACATACTGCCACCTTTAGCGGCCGAATATAATTCTGATCTATTTCAATGTTACAAATGTTTGAAGATTTATGAGTCCACTTTTTTGATGTGTTGTTTATTAGGGAAATACCATCCAACCTAGCTCTTGTCAGATCTATATTAAACTTGTAACCTTGAACAACTTCAGTTGCAAGAATCGCTTTTGCCACCGGTTTCGCCAATTTAGAAGGACAAAAAGTTCTGGTGCATCTAGCCATCCATCCATCCAAAATTCATATTTGTAATTAGTAAGATTCTATGTATTTTAAAGAAAGAAGGGATTTATTGACGCACACAGGACAGAACAAACAAACTATACAGAAGAAATAGAAATACAAAAGTAATACAAAATTAATTTTGTATTACTTTTCTTCGGTAAAAAAAAACTTAAAATAGTCCTGTGCGAGGCCAAAAGGCTTCTATTTCAGCCATGTGCTGCGACATTTTTATAAGATGTCACATCGCTGGTTTTTTGATAGGACCCAATGTTATAAAATTTGTATGTATTTGATTTGTATTTTGCATTTCTTTATAATAGTTTGAACAATTTTTTTCGTTTATTCTTTTGGAAAAGATGGAAGTTTGGATTTTATATTTTGTTTAATTTATCGATATCGCATAGCTTTGAGATCGTTATGACAGTATTCTTTTTCACGCCATCTTCCTTGATTTTGACTGTTTGGCGGAACTCAAATGTTTTTAAATAATGCTAAATGGTAATTTCTATGCAAATGAACATCGATTAAACAATCAAGCAGTTAACAATTCGCAATTCAGCCAAATATTCATATTTATAACAACTAAATTAAATTCATGCCGCCGCCCACGTGAATGTTTGCCATTTTCCGCATACGTGTGCTAATCTCACATAATAATACAATAAATTATAACAATGTGAAATCTTTACATCACGCCGACCATTGTTGCCCAAAAATCTATAGAACGAGAATCCTTAGGTTCTACAAAATCGTGCTGATTCAAGGTCGTTGCTATGGTATTTCTATTGTCAACGGAACACCGATTTTATTGTATGGAAATCACAATATTTTGGCATTTTTTGATAATAAGACGCTAAAATTATAGATTTAAAATACTTGAATATTTTATGTTTTACTTCAATATATCATTAAAACTCAATAGGGATTTTTGCAAATTATTTAGATCAATTGGGACTGTTATACAATTATGTACCTACTGATATCTTTTTTCTTAGATTAAACTGCTTCCTCAAAATCCGGGATCTCTGATCCATTTCTTTTATGAAAAGCTTAGGGCTCCTAAGCCTACAACAACGAACAGGCTTTGTATGTGAAAATTACGTATTATTTCTATTTTTCATTGTATCACGTGTAAGAAACTTTTTAAACCGACAATTTTATTTCTGTTCTCGTTATTCGTTTAAAAAAAAAACGTTGCCACATACTAGGAAATTCTCCTGTTTCGTGGATGCGTACACACATAAACAAACGCCCGACCCGGAACAATTCTTGTAGATCATACAAATATTTGCTCCGTGCGGAAATCGAACCCGCGACACGCAGCGCAGCAGTCGAATCGCTCGGCTACTGCGCTAACCGTGCCGTCAATTATTCCAAATGCATACCTATTTGAAGCAAACACTACCTTGTCTAAATATCTAGACTTCTGCCTAACTAGGCAGAGACTCTTGAGCTTTACAATTTGCTATAGGTATACTCTTCACATTACTCCAATACCCTTTGACTTGCTTCTGCAACACTCGCAATGTGTGAGGTTATCACTGCCTTATCGAAATAAAACTTTAACAGACGTTACAAGTCTCGTAGCAATAAGTTTCAATCAGGCGCTAACAGATGCTCACAGTTTAATTGAATTTTCCTGTTTTACTGACTGTAAGGAAATAACATATTATAATTAACTTGTTGTAATAAATTACCTACAATTAAGTTGACATTATAATATAAATACCTACCCAAAAATACTTCAGCTTTTGGTCACTAACACCAACTTTACGTTACTTAAACCACAGGAACATCTGTGATTCTCATACAACCATTTATCGTATGTAACAAAGAAACATGACTTCTTGTCTACGTCTTATATACCTATTTATATACGTAAAGTCCAAATCCGGTATTATTGAATAACCGAAGTTAATGACTGAATACAGATAATTAAATACAATTAGATAAGTAATCTAATTTACAATGAAAAATGTACCTTACACCTATTGCGAAAAGGTTATTTGGGTTTGATTTCGTAAAATTATGTCCGTTTGCTATCAGATAATTTTAATGTCATATTTAATAGTAATTTATCAATACAATCTTTCATTAGGCATGCATCGTAAATTCTATCAGATAAAATTTTCCCTGGTGCGATTTGATGACTATTTCAATTAACATTATGAGACACTAATTACTGCACTTACATAATTAATTACGTAAACCTTTTACGAGTAGTAGTAAATTCCAGAAGCATGTCAAATTGAAAACAATACCAAACACTTACTATTAATCTAATCACATTAACACTGTTTCTGAGCGCCACTCAAATGGTTACAAGAATGCCTAACTTAAATAATGCCCTTCAGATGACAATACTTGTTAGGCAATGTACAAGTCAATAGAACCTTCTATTAAGCACTACATAATATTATGTAGATAATTGTAATTAAAATCAAATACTTGATTGAAGACTTGAAGTAAACCTTCTCATGCAAATAACACTGGTCCAAATATCTTACCCTGTCACACGCTGATTGATTTTTATTATTATAACAATAAAATGTATTTTAACTGAGTGTCACCTTGGTGGATTCGTAATTTGTGTAATGTATAAGGCTTTGCAAAGTTTTCTCCAAATCTTTATAAGGCTTCTTGAATAAAACTTAGTTTGTTAGTTGTGTCATAGGCCATTTATAGGATTATTTTAAAGTGTACTATGAATAAACATTTAAATTCACATACTCAACACCAACCACAAGGTTATTATTAAAAATGTCATATACTCTCCCTTATACTCGTAAAACGAGTTAAATACCGAATGTTGTTGATGAAATAAGTTTTCTTTAGGTGACTGATACTATATAACGGAGTAAATCCCCTTACATATCACAATTAGCTGCAATATAAATACGTCGTCTTTATAGAGAGATTTTAAATAAGTGTATAAGTAGGACCGGATTCGATACGAGTATTATGTATGCAGCTTCCTATTATTTTTAACTTCACATAATACGTAAACATATACAGCCTTACTACAAAAACTTAAGCATCTGTTTATCACGTATGTAAAAAAAGTGTGACTGAAAAACGGACCTTATTTCAAAATCATAATCTGACATTTTTTAAGATAAGTTTTCAACAAAAGTTTAAAAGTTTTTGTGGTACGATGGTCTATGTCTGAAATCTATAAATTTTAATACGCCATTGTTTGATAACTGGTTTGTAATCATATATGATTGATCTACTCACAGATACCGCATAGTTCTGTTATCAATTTATCACTGTTTCTTTTTCACCTATTTTGTAAACTCTAAACTTTACTTAATTTCTACTACGAGTACTTCAAGAAACATTCAAGCTTGTAATTAGTCAATCTAGTTTGGGTGCTGAATTGATAATTAGTTTTTAAAGACTGCATAAATGGTTCCTATCATGTTATAGAATATGAACGGCACCGCAGTGGTCGCTTGATCACCAGCGCACCATTCTTTATGGAACTTCATCATCGAGTCAACGCTGCACACTACAGTAACTTGCAACCTAACGCTCCCAAAGACAAAATCAAGGTACCTTCGAACCAATGAATAAGTAGTCGCAAAGGATTGCAGTAATGAAACGCTTGCAGTAGGAGAGCTTTTGAGGTTGATTGGGATCCACACATAGCGCAGCAGCGGATAGCGCAGGTGTTCCAGTTCTTTCTGTTTTGCTCCATCTTAGGTCTGGTCTTTGCCTCTGTGCTATATTGAGGCCAAGAGCAGATCCATTTTTATACAACCAAAGATAAAGACAACCGTATTAGGGACGGTCAATTTTGAAAAGCGGAATGGGCAATCCTTACCAGCACATTTCAACCCTGAAACTATTATAGAACTACATAGTAATTAAAACTTTATGCTTCCAGATCATCGTCATTAAGTTCCTGTACAAGAGCATGCTCCAGAGCATGTTAATAATTTTCCTCCAACAAAGTGAAGCGATAAGTTGGACGGTCGGTGTTATCAGCAGTATCTAGTGATAACGGTCAGTCTGCACACCGCCATCACCGGCAGCGCAACTCAACGATGTGTCTACTAATAACTTAAAAGATGGTAAGAACAATATTTTGAACTGTTTGGTGTGGAATTAAGGGTTATTTTAAAAGAATCAGCAAGACGCTATTGCGGAACTGATATGACTGTGTGTGTCTGTTCATGCGTGTAGTAATGTGAACTTTATAATTGATTCGAACTTCTGCCGGTTAAAATATAAATTAGTAGGTACATTGTTTTATAAACAAATTACTTGCAACGGTGCTATGTTTAACGATTGAAAGCTCTCGAAGATATTATAGAAATAATCCCCGATATGAGAAATTAATGTGATTGTTACTGTTTTTCTAATCATGGACACAATATATTGACAAGCTATCAACTTTCATTGATAATCTCAAGAATTCTTTCCTTACAGTGATGATTCACGCTTATCACTACATGACCACGATCAACAGAGATGTTTTTCGAAATGCATTTCCCACCCTTGAGAAACTTATTACCATGACTAAGTGCTTCAATTACTCATTCTGAATGTTTCTTTGTTTTATCAACAAGTAACACCGGCTTATGTCCGCGGCTCCATCCGCATTGGATTGAAATACATAGTACCTACAATCTACATACGTTCAACGATTTTACGTTACGGACTCATACAGTCAATAGGTGTTTGTTGACGGCAGAACGCTACTTCAGCCATGAATATAATGTTATGAAGGACTTAATGTTATGAAGGATTTTTGTTAACGTCGGCCACGTCAACAAAAATCCTACATAACAAACTATTTTTTTTTAAAGTAAGATAGAATGTGTTGCAATAATAAATACTATTTTTTCCTTTCCTCTTTGACAACTTGGTGGTGTCCAATCAATTCTTGGTTTCTCCATTTGCCATGGCTACTCCAGTGTTAAACAAATTAAAACAAACCGATTCTTCCATATTTGGTTGTTACCATCATACCATGAAATTGTTCTCTTCTACCTAATCATTGTGGATACATACTCTTTGTGTTCCTACTCTTACAAATTCAGTGTTATCGTCATTAATTACATCATTAACTTCAATAACTAATTCGTGTTTCCGATAATCGATAAACTTCCGAGAAATGTACAGAGAATTTACGACACGGAAAAAAAAACCTGATAAAATTGAGTATATTCTTTATGCTTTTGCTTGTATGAATAAATAAATAAAACAATTTTATTATTACTGAGAGTGAAAACATGCCGCGTCTTCCTATCGTGATAGAAATAATATCGGAATTTCATAAAATCTGAGATAAAATGATAAAATTCGTGACGGGGAATGTTATCCATTCGTTATCGACGGAAGCTCAGCTGCCAATGTTTTATCTAAGTGTTTGTTTACTGACTGGTACTGATCTAAATTAATGAGAACGTGAGAAATATTTGCACCAAATACCTACTCAATCCCGAAAAACTTACTAGTTTGTGATGCTTATTTGAGGATGTATTTGTATTTCCTACCAATGACCATCACAGGAAATCACAGCAAAAACTGTTGTAAGGATTTTAAGAAAATATTATAGGAATAAAGTGGCTAAAATAGGCTAAACTAAATGAAATAATATGTCTGAAGCCACTGTCAAGTGATGTGATATTTCGGCACTGTTGCAAACGCCACAGCTAAAATGGATTCTTCCACAACCATATAAAAATTTATTCAAACAATAGCCATATCTATTGAAGAGAATGCTACGTCGTCATTTGTTTCGTAAATGACTGTCGTTATCATCAACCCACAATCATTCACCCATATTTCTTTATCTACCCTCGTTTTAATTGGTCGTCGTCATTTTGTGTTAATTTCTCGAAGTGTTTGAGTGGTGTTTGAAGTTTCATGTTGTTGAACAATTTTACGAGTATAATGCTTGTTAATTTTTAAGTGGAAGTGATAAAATTATTGATATTGTTAATTATGGTAAGCTTTCAACTATTTTCCTGACGGTTTTTAATTACTGAGTGTGTTTTTCTAAGATACTATAATTGTGTACATACCATACATACCTGCAGTTTCGGTAGTTGTTTAGGTGAGTTGCTAAATCGATAATGACTGCAGTTATATACATATTAACTCAATGATATTATAAGTAAAAAAGGTGTAGATACGTTATAAGCGCCCACAACCGCACACGCTCATATCGGGCTGATTCACACAACTTGACCTCAGTGCGACGTTGCCAGCGGCACTTCACGTACTACAGAGTGAATCAAAAGTAAAAGTGACTCAAATCCTCCGAAAATGCCGTCGTGTGTGATGAGATATTGCACAAATTATACATGCAAGACTTCTAAAAGTCAAGGAATCACTTATCATTCGTAAGAAGACTATTTATCTTAATAATTTCACAAATAAAACATTACGTTTCTTTAATATGGCGTCGTTAAAAGAAAGAGAGCGAGTGAAAGTGCGAGTGAGAGAAAAGAGAGAGCGATAGCAAATTCTTTAACAACAAGTGCAACAGAGATAGATTGTCATTACCGACCACAGAGTAAGATTATGCCTACTAAACAGAGAGTCAGTTGACTAACAGTGCAAATGGTGCCCTTTTATTATATTTTCATACGGTACTTAAACGTAGATTTTTATTTATGTTATGACTAGATTTTGCCCGTGACTTCGTTCGCGCACAAACTTTATTCTCTTAATCTTTTCCCGTTCTCGTAATAATTTTGATAAATCCTTTTGATTAGTAATGAAATATTATTACTACATTGAAATCAATGCACAAATTTGATTGATTTATTAACAGTAAACTTTTTCTTTAGGTGTAAGTAATAAGTAGTAATAATTACTTCGTAATTTCTAGATTTCCAACAAATGAACTTACTTACTTTTTACTATTTGAACTCATGAATGAATAGCATTTTTAGGCATAAATCACGGTTTGTAGCTTCTGCCTAGTTAATTCACTATTCTATGACGCCGACGTGCGGGCGGTGCGGGGGGATTGATGACGCGAGGCGCTGTTTGTTTATCTAGCTGTCACTTTTTTTCTTATAGGTTTTATCAAGCTATCCTTTTTACTTGTCGTGAAATGTAATGTGTGTAAATAAAAAGTGTGTATGTGTGCTCGGCACACTTTTTGACGCTGCTTTTGTTCGTGATAACTTAACTATGACTTTATAATATCATTGTATTAACTAATCCATAATAAAGCTTTTTTTAACTAAATAAAAAAAAACATAAATGCGTTTCTTTTTCCGTAGTACGTATGTGAGACATGTACTTGCATGAAAGATTTACTTAAATGGCATTTAGAATTTAGAGTTTTACAATTGTGTTAATATTTTTACTGTCCTCAATTCCGCTCGTGCATGTTGTTTTCTTTTATATGTATCTGTAATTTTATGTGTATGTGATCTATAACACCATCTTGACATGAATGTATTTGAAAAAAAGATGTTTGAAGAACAGATGTTTAAAAAAATTCAAGTGGGACTCCTTCTATAAGGCCGGCCACATACATCGATTTTCTATCCGAACACAGTGAATTCATCTGGGTCCATGGTCAATTCATATAAATGTGTGTGCATGTCGCACACATTTTGTATAACGGTCTTTCCGTGAAGAAGGGGTTTTATTCTGGTCTTCCACTTAGTAACTTGACATGACTTGTGACCGCAGGAAGCAGAGGATCAGATCATAGTGGTGGCGAGCGTGTTCGCGGTGGCCTGGCTGGCGGTGCTGGTGGTGGCCATCGTGCTCTTCATCCAGGTGCGCAGTCTTCGCAAGAAGGTCGACGAGATGCAGGCCTCAGGGCGGATGAGGGTTCAGTACGTATTACTGCTTTATTTGTACTTATTAGACATCAACCAAGAAGTAGCTCGAGTCATTGTTGAGAGCCACCTCACCCTAAGGTGGTCCGGTATCCTTGAGTTCCAAGCTCCTTCCAGAAGCTCAGAAGTCTTCTCGGACGTTCACAAAAAATAAAAAATTACCTTTTTAACCGACTTCAAAAAAAGGAGGAAGTATGTTTTTTTACGCTAATAGATGGCGCCACGTGTCTTTCAAAAAAGGTTGCTTTACATTATTACAACCCTACTGACTGAAGACAGGCTAAATCTAGTAGGAAATGCTTATAAAACCTTGAAACTGAAGTATTTCCACGTGTAAACAATAACTTCTATAAATAAATTCCATTTATTCATATTAATATATTAATAGAATTCATATTAATATATTAATAGAATAAGAGGTATCAGAAGAGCACGTGGCCGATTAAATAATAATAGCCGTACAGATTTTCAAGGTTAAGCCGCACTTGCCTAGGTTGTTCTGTAGATGGGTGACTTTACATTACATGTCAAGTTTTCTCCGTGCCTGAGAAAGTACAAACGCTAGCAGGTCAACCTACCCGAATCTGTAAAATTTTACCAATCGACTATTTTGCTTTGAGATAAAGTTGAAATGCCGTTTTGCAATTGACAGTTTTTTGGATTATTGATCAACAGAATAGATGTTTAACTTTTTTGTAGTAAGACTTGGATGTTTCGATGGATGGATGTTTGTTTCTCAATCAAATCAAGACAGCTGAACAGATCTGAATAAAATTTCCTCTTGTACTATTGATGTTAAATTGACTCTTAAACCTTCCAAATTCCAGAAAACTTAAGCTGGACAGCAATGACAAGAACCACGCGTTCCACAACCCTGGCCTGGCCCCCAATGAGGAGCTGTCCCGCCGAGGGTACTCCATGTACCAGAGTAACGAAGATGTGGAGAGTGGCCGACATGAGCGGTATGTGTATACTCGACCTATTTTAACTTGAAACTTCTATGTAGAAACTTGCGATCTTGTCAATGAAGGGTTTGGGAGCAACTCCTCCAGGGCCCCAATTCTGCTAATTTAGTAATGACTCAATTGAATTATATCAATTGGATCTCAGTAGCAGTTTTAACTTCATTTGCAGGGCCGCGCCGACCCCTTGCAGCGCCTGTGTGCAAAACCTATGAAGCGCCTGTGTGCAAAACCTATGAAGCGCCTGTGTGCAAAACTTATGAAGCGCCTTTCATAAATAGTCGTCTTTCAAATCAGGTTACGTTTTTACTAATCCACGGCACGGACTTTGTAATAAAATACATAGATTAATATACTAATAATAAAATGGTCGGATAGCATAGCGAATGCGGCGCGGCCGGCGGTTCTTTTAATTTTTAAAGCAGACCTCGTAATTCATGTAAACAACAAAACCCAAAATGTAAACACTGGGTCGATTCAAATAGTTTCGATAAGTATCGTCTTGTGAGACTTGTATCTACTTACTTATCGATACTCAAGTATTAATTATGTTGTAAAGTGACAAAAATAATTTCAATATTTGGTACTGGTCATCCGGCGCCTCTATTGCTCTGGCGCCTGTGTGCGCCGCACACTTCGCACATAGGGGCGGCGCGGCCCTGCATTTGGTATTCTGCTACTAATTTAAGACCAATGGTTTTCCAGTGACATTCCATTGAACTGCTATCAGAATATTTGCTAGTCTGCTCTTCAATCGTGTTACAATTGTAAATCGATTGTGGACTTTATCGGCATTCTACTCTATAATGGCAATACTTTTAACTGTTCAACTGAGAGTCAATTACACTTACACTACGATTCCATTACGACTCTATTGAGCTTACATACAAGTTTTTGCAGAATACCAAATTTGTTCTAATCGTAATGGAGTCGTGATTGAGTCTCAATTGAATAACAATAGCATGTGAGTTAAATAAAATTAGCAGACTTGGGGCCCAGTTCAAACCTGGGCCCAGGTGCCTAGTAATTTTACTGATTAGTAAAATTCTCTCAATTTCTAAGGTTGTAGCTGGAATTCAGTGCGGACAGTGAGTTACCCATTAGGCCCATATTCCACCAAAGCGGAGAGGAGTGGTGGATGTGGACATCTGTTTAGTTATTCAAACACATCTCGTGTTTGAATAATTAAACAGATGTCCACATTTCCTCTCCTCTTCATCTTCATCTTCGGTGGGCATCTGATTAGTTATTCAAACACATCTCCTCTCTTCTCCGCTGTGGTCGAGTCCGGGCCTTACTCCCATGGCCCAACTACCTATCTTCTATTATTAAATTATAAAAGCTGCAACTCGATCCCTGTCCCCAGTTTCGTGGACGTTTTTCTCTTAATCCTTCTGATATAGTACACAAAACAGTTTTGCCAACCATTCTGTTGCCAACAGGATCGAATTCTTCATTTAATAGTCTTATGGTGACGTTGACCATTTTAACTTAAATTGTGACTTACACCATTAAAATGTGTCTCGGTCAAAACCTTGATCCCGATCTTTGTTTGTAACTGATCAATTACCGAATTTGCCTACCCAAGTCTTAATTACTTGTAAATGTTCAATCAGAAGCAGCCCTCAAAAGAGATTACAATATTAATTTCGGGCGTAATAATATCATTATCAGTTTTTCCGTGATCATGGCTACCATGATAATAATAGTAGATTTTCGTCTTTCTTCTTTTTTTTTGCAACGGTAAACTCAAATCCGACCAATACTTAGTTCTGTCGTTTTCCTCGGACAAACCTGCAAAGTACGAAACCTATCTTCATTATTTTCGCCGGCAGAGCCCAAAACAAGATCTTTTGTAACTGTTTAGTGTTTCATAGATTAACTGTTTTTGAGTATGTCCTCTCGCCCATTCTATCCTCATTTTATTTACAAAAGCTTTGTTTTTATTTTGTCAGTTTTCCAAACAACTACAACTCCTTATCTTTATACAAACAACACTCACCTGCTTTCAATATGATGACATCATTTATTTAGCTAATGATGTGTCATTATGTTCCGTGTAATTAGTCACCTTTAACACAGCTGAAAGATAACATTCCATTATTAACACCTGAGATAATTCAGAGACTAGTCTTAATTTTAACTCCAAATTATTTTAGGATTAACATTCGTACATGACTGTACTGTTGTAGGTATTATGTTCCTTTTGCAAAGCATAACAACACTTTTAGCATAAACACTGTTTTAGACTATTACGGTTATTTTCACTCTTTAAAATGTCACTTACGGGATATCTTCCGTGATTGTTTATGTCATCCCGCGATCATGGCGCTTGCAACAGCGTCAAAATATCGGGAACTCAAAATCATAAACAATCACGGAAGATATCCCGTAAGTGACATTTTAAACTATTAGCATAATCAATTCTATACATTTTTATTCTACTAAAGCACTTCATATTGACAAAGTTCAATATTATCAACAAATTTTTGCCTGACTATTTTTGCTTTACAGCTGAAGAATTCTTCTTTAGTATTTCTATTCTACTTTTTAAACATAATTATTTTCTTCATACTTTCTATATTCTCTCAATATGTCGATTCTTCGTTGAACAAAACCCGTTTCTACAATGTCATGCAAATGAAAAGAGAAGACGTGCAGCGCCGATTACAGATGAATTAGGATTAGGGCTGGAGACTGATTAATGATAAAAATCAAACGTCAAAACATTTGCCCCTTTATTAACAAACGTGGACTAAAGTTACAACCAGGATAATCTTCGGACTTACCATACATTTTTAAGGATTAACATTGGCGTAACTTTACTTCTCGTTTTATTAATAAGGGTAAGAGTACAAGCATTAAACCTTCCAGGACATTACTTCAAATAACCTCTTACTAATCCCCCTATTTTTTCAGGCAGACGGGTGGGCAGTTCGTAGCACCAGACAGGCACACTCCCACGAATCTATATGAAGAAAGGCAAAGCGCTCCTCACTTCGTCGAGGAGCTGACGCGGGAGATTGACAGCAGACAGCAGAGGCCCAACAACCCTCCTTCATTCCTGCTGCAGAGCATCCAGGAGAGTAAAATGAAGACCAGGAGTCTTGCCAACCCTCATGCCAATGGCAGACAGAGTGAAACCAACCCTAACTTTATCTATTAACTTTTAAATGCAGGAAAATTATCAGCCAATGATGTTCGAGGTTGAGTGAGCAAACTATAAATCACCGTTGCAGTGCGCCTAGTGTGGATCTTGGCAGATCACAAAAAAAAAGAAACTAAGAAATTGAAGAAGGTTTTTGCAAACTCGATTCTCGTCACTTTCAAGAAACACTGGTCGTTTTCTATTTATTTATTTTTTGCTAATGATCTTCCTCAGCGTGGGCAAAGGCATCCCCTTTCTCCCATTTTCTCTTTATGTTGAAGTTACTCGCCCAGATTTTATTTATGGGGTTACTTAAACAAAGAGTCGGACGCAAAGGGTGGGTTTTTAAATATTGTTTTCAGCATTTATGTACTTCTTCATCATTGAAACTGCAGTTGTCTTAGATGCAATAGTTCACAGTCTGGAACTTTGCAACTTACAAAAGATTTTCTTTACATTGGCAGATATTTCTCTTTCAAGAAAATATGTAATTTGGTTTTGGAGCATTAAGCATCTTATGCGTTGACTTCACACCTATTTTTCGTTTAACCAGCGTTACATTTACAAAATTAGGACTTACATTCTTAACAACGATTTTTTTTAATCGAAGAAGTGAGTTTTTTATGTCCTCTTCTTTTTTAATTTAATTATTTTTTTCTTGTTTTATGAGTACTTTTACAAACATCAAACTCACACGCACAAACATCCAATATTTGTTTCGTGCAGGAATCGAATCCGCAACACATAGCTGGTATGGCAGCCAATCGTACAACCTCTACGCTAACCAGGAAAACAGATCTTAACAACTTGCCAAGTTTATACTGAGCTTACTGCCAACGTTCTAAAGATCAGAATCACTTGCTCAATCACGAATGTCATTGCTGAAGATTGACCAGTAGAAACCTATCTAAGTCGACTGAATGAAAGACCTTTCCTGATGAAGGAGGCAATAGTCAAAGTACAAAAGGTTGGGAACAATCTGACAGGTGAATTGAATGATGAAACAGATGATAAAATGGAGTCAGAAAATAAACGGACAGATATGGACAAACTACTGTCAAAATGAGAAAACTGTGAAGTATAATGCATGCAGAGTATTTACAATCTTGTATGATAACAGAGTAATTCTAATTCATTATTAATTCCATTCCAGACAATTCTTGGACCAGTATTTTTTATTTATTTTTATAATTTCTAATATAAAACTGATTGTGCATGATGAATTAAAATGTATATTTAAGTAATTTCTTCTATTTTCTTTTCGGGATTGTCTTCTATTTAAGTAACAGTAAAGGACGCATAATTGTTGTTTATTTATGAGACAATCTCATCTATCCTTCTTCCTCTTCTTCATTGCATGGTAAGACACCTGGTACTTCTTAATTTATTAAAGACGTATGAGTGAAAATGCAGTAACCTTTTCAACTAATTTCAATTTTGAAATTGGAGTGAAAAGGGTTACGTACCTAATTTTAAGATTATTACTTTAATTTGTAAGTATTAACTATTAAAATTAAATTAAATTATAATTTGGTTTTTATTTTACGAGACTTACTTATTAAAAGAAACGTTTTTTATTACTTAACAAAAAAGAAAAGATGATAATTTTTACCTGCAGTAAAATCAACAACAACAATAAAACAAACTCAACACTTACCTAGCTAAACATCTAAAATATTATCAATTTATTATGTAGAACGCATTACATTACTAAATACAGCTTATCAATTAATACTATGGTCAGATACCGGCAAATAAAGAATAAATAAAAAAAATTAAAGTTGCAATAAAAACTAAAATAATTTAGGTAATTGGACTTAAATGCTAAATGTAATAAAGTCAATGAACCGAAGATAAGGAATACCTTAGCAATACAAATTAACGTAGACATTACGTGTACATCATTGGCTGTTTTATATCGATCACAATTCAACAAAAAACAACAGAATCTACACATTAAAAAAAGCTCAAACAACAAATACTGTTTTCTTCACACGGGGCCGACTCCTTGAACGATAGGGCCCTGCTCCCCTCTTTCGACATCTGCCAGTAACACATCTAGGCTTTGACATATCATTGTGAAACCGAGGAGGTTTCTTCTTCTTACTCTTTCCATAAGTAAGATACTTCATATTATTATCATCTTCTTTTTACTGCTTTCCTTATTTGCCTCGTGAGCATCTAAAATCTCTTGGATACTTTTATAAGCCTCAGTCTCTTCTGGCTTAGGTCTGTTAATGTAACTAAGGTAAGGTTTAAATCCTCCCACGGTTTCAGGAAAATCGTATTTGTCTTCGTTATTCAACTCTTCTAAGTGTTTCAGATAGCTGTATGTTTCTGGATCATTACTCTCACTTATTGGCTTGAAATCTGAGTAACTAATAAAGTTTATGGACGATGTTGGCTTCTTCTTGTTGAAGAGTTTCAATGTCTGTTTATTCAACAAATCGTTGTATCTGTCTCCAAAATTTAGCGTTTCTAAATCGTCTGAATCTTCGTCGAGGTTCAAAAGATATCGTTCGTTCTTCTGAGATGCTTCTTTCTTGAGACTGGGACCTATATATATGCTTGGTGGTAATGTTTCCCCGTAAATATCTCTGTCTGAAGTTTTACCGTAAACTTGTTCGAAAACCTTGTAGTCATCTGTCCAAAATTGTTCAATTCCTGCGAAAACATAAGTTTTGCATGAGTGAATATCAGTTTCGTTATCTAACGCACACTTCGTAAGATACACGTGGATTTATTGAATAACACTACATAAAAAAAAAATAACAGTAAATACCATTGAGGGAAAAGTAATCCAAAATTTTGCAAGTATATATGAGTTGTTGATTCTCTGTACTCTTAAGAAAGTGGCAATAAAGTGTGATTTCGACTCCGAGGTGAGATTTAACAACGATGACGCTTCACAACCGGTACTTGTTGAAAGTACACAAGTGAAATAACATCAAACTGTTCCATATTATATGCATACATCGTCACTTTCGAAGATATCGTTTACAGAAACTAAATCTATACAAATTGCAAAGTAGTCGAATCATCAAGTTACATGATTCGAGAGAAATTTTGAGCTTGAATATTGATGAGCAGGAAGGTCGTGGTGTCGATTGCAAGCACTTTTGAACCCACCACTATAGCTTATTACTACTGCTAGACTTACAAGTAAAATGATACGGTGTAAAGTATTGTATATCTTCCAGAGAGAGAGCTCATAACCGGATAGACTACGGACCTTACAAACAGATGTGTTACTGGGGTGTTAGGGAAACGTGAGCGTACAAAATATCGTTCATTCGGTTAAAGTGTAGGTTCTCGTTCTCGGTTACACGTCTTGTTTTTCCATTCTGCCTTTCAGACGTCATAGTATCATTAAATCCTTTTTCCAATCCATCTTCTTTCCTTCCTCTACCGCTCCAACCATCAACATTTATACAGACTCTCTTATTCACATGAATGTCTCCTCATCACATACTTCTCGCCATTTCATCAATGCCGAGTTGATCCGGTGTGTTATCCCGGTCCACATCCCGGTCTACATCGCCATCTCCTTGGGCCATCGACCCGAGGAAGTACCGAAAGTCGGAACAGACTGGTATGATAATTAATATGGACGATCCGGATAGTGTAATGGGCACAGGACTGGAGAGACCGCCAAAATCGCTAAACATAATATTATTAGGTTATGGTTCTGCTTAATTTCAGGTCAACATTGGTTGTGTTGTTGTGAGCAATTGGACTGCTGCACTGTGCGTCGGGGGTTCGATCCCCAGACGGAACAAATATTTGTATGATCTGCAAGTAGCTGTTTCGGGTCCTGGGTGTTTGTGTATGTGTATGTGAGTTTCTATATTTGTAAACGCACCCACGATACAGGAGAAACTCTTAGTGTGGAGCAAAGTTAAAAAAGGCCTCCTGAGTTGCTCCTTCTAGATACATGTCACAGCAAATGAATCGTAACTTTATTCACAACTTAATTACAGCCACAAAGAGAAAGGGAGTAAGTACTTATGTTGCTTTACCGACCAAGAAATTGTCTTATTCAATTTCCGGTTTTAACGTTTATGATACTAACTCACGTTTCGAGACTGAAAAGTAAATGAGAAAGTGAAACAATGGTTTATGGCTGTAGAGTTACCATAGTTTGATGGTACGGTTGGCGCAGTGGTAATGAGAGATACCGCTACACTGTATGTTTCGAGTTCGAGTCTACGGGTTGTTCCGTGTCTGGCTGTGTGTGTACATATATTTGGATTAAAAGTTTGTAAATTCAGCGACGACACAGGAGCAAGAGTGATTCCTAGTGTAAGGCAAATACTTACGTTTTCTGAACACAATCTTAACAACTCCTATAAAGGTAGACTTTGCGTAGTGGGCCTTTAGCTAAACGACACCTTCATTTTCTCCATGTGTGGCAAGACAACAATTCCTTTAAAAAGTCCAACTGGATGATCACTGGTTACGTTATAGCGATTTCCTCCGTGCCTCGGACAGCACGTAATTGGTCCCGGACATATGTAGATCGTGACAGTCGTTACTGTTATCAGAAGCTCTAAAGTCTGACAACCAGTCCTACCATGGGGTATCGTATTACGCAGTTACCGGGGTTGTGGAGGTCCGACAGCAGTCGCTCCATGTAAAATACTGATATCCAGCTGAATCTGGTTCGACTGGAAGCCCCCCAATCTAGTTGGGAAAGGCTAGTCAGATGGAATTACAGCCACCAAGGAAAGGGAGTAATACTTATTACCTTTACCGACCAAGAAAAAGGTCTTATTCAAGGTTCTAACGTTTATGATACTAGTCACGATTCGAGACTGAAAAGTAAATGAGAAAGTGGAAACAATGGGTTATGGCTGTAGAGTTACTAGTTTGAACGGTTGGCGCAGTGGCTAAAAGAAAGTCTGCTGCACTGTATGTTTCGACTCCCTATCTCATGCGTCATCCGTGTCCTGTGTGTGTACTATTTCGGATTAAGAAGTTTTTCAATTCAAATTCATTCATGCGGGAGCAGGAGTATTCCTAGTGATTACAATTTATAACGTCTATACTTTCCGTAGTTCCATGCATCCGTCATCCAAGTCCTTTAAAAGTCGACTGGATGAGTAACTGGTTCAATCACTACGATGTTATAATAATCGGACATACGTGCAGGGATCCCAAAGTCTGTCCTCCCGTGACTCCCTATCCTCATGCGTCATCCTACCATTATCACTATTTCGGTTCAGAATCACTCACACTCACTTCTGGATAAGGAGGTTTGGATCCCTTTTCTTCAATATACTTTCCGGTTCCATACATCCGTCATCCATGTATCGCAGACTATCTTACCAATGTGTCTGGAGAGGCAGAGGAGATGTGTTTGAATAACCAATCAGTGTGGATTTCCTCTCCGCTAGGTACCTTCAGTGGACATCTGGTCAGCGTTAGTAAAGGGCAACTCCTCTGCCTCTGACCATGGATACCATGCCTAAGTCTCGACGGCGTCAGTTGGACAAAAACTGCGAAGTTTATTTATACGTACCAGATGTCTTAGTAACTCCACCCCCACCGTATACCAACGCAGCCAGGAGGACACACGTCCTCGTCGCTACCCACTGCATCTGAACACTATTGAAGGACACCGTGAATTATTGTCAGTACAAGTCAGAACAGTAGTACCACCTATGGTCACGGATCGTCTTAAAACTCATTCTGAACGTAGATTTTACCACGCTAAAAAAGGATGGATTTTTAATCCGTCAAATTCTAACGGAGAGCAGTTAGAATTTGAGGGCTTAGTGAGGCGCATTACTTTGTGTAATTTAATTCATCACCATTGCTCTCAAAACAGCGAAGAAAAATATCATGAGGAAATCGACATGTCCCAGGACCACAAATTCGGAGACTTTTGACATCTATGTCTATCAACCAGCACTGGGCCCGCGTGGTGGATTATGAAGTTATGACCCACTCCCTCTCACAGAGAGGAGGCCTGTGTCCCAGCAGTGAGAACATTATAGGCTTATGATGAGATTCTAACAGTCCGTTCCGCTCAACACAGGTGGAAGGAGTCGTTTAAAATAACACCTCAAAAAAAGAATTTAATAACGATATCGTCAAGTCAGTGAAATCGCTTCAGGCAGAAGACTATCTTCGATATCTCTCTACCAATATTTAGCACACCCTGGAATTTTGAAAAAGAGAATTTCTAACACTTTCTCCAAAAATCCATTTGTCATCGTTGTTGGTACCTATACATATACTAAATACAATCTAAAGCTGATTTCTTAAGTTTTTGATGATTTTCTGTTTCTCATGACAAGTTATAAATGACTGCAATAGATAATATTAAAACTTTTTTTTTTTTTGTATTTCGACAAATTCAAAAGTATAAAATTAATTTCAGTTTTGCATCAGACTCCAATTGCTATTACTATTCTTTAGCTTATTTCTATAGCTACTTACCTATATAAAAACTGAAAAGTTTGTGTGATTGAACGCATTAATCTCAGGAACTAATGCTTCGAATTTGAAAGTTTTCCTTCAGGAATCGCAGTTATGACTTTATGTTGTTTTTTCATTATGTTTTTATATACTTTATGTGGGATGGGGACGCAGGACTGTATTATCTCTATTAGGTAACCATGACCCTGGAACGTAAATCCCTTTACGTTCCAGGATCATTAAAGGATTACCGTAGATTTGAGTCAGTACAAGTTTGGCAGTCCCTCCCGTCCGGGCCTAAGAGGGCGCAGTCATCTTTTTTTTTACAAATAAGAAATAATTTTTTTAGTCGAGATATTAAAAAAAAAAATTTGACAAGCCCAAAAAAAAGAAACCACTTTTAGAACTTAATTTATGAATACAACAACACATGGTCCATGTTAAAAATAATTATTTAAATTAAAACAAAATCACGTACCTTATCGCAACGCACTGTACCACACCATGACACTACTTCACTGGCGGCACCCCTACACACTGGCGCAATGAAAGTAAGATGAGATCCGTCGCAGCATCCTATATAAGCTCGGGACGGCGGTCCAGCGACAGGGAAAGTGCGGGCTTGGTATGATGAATGAGAAATTTTATTAAACTGTTCTTATTCTACTCAAAATGGCCAAGATGGCAGAAGTTTTTCAAAATTTTGCACACGCCACGTATGGACAAGTGCGTGTCGGGCCACGCACAAAGAAGAGTTGCGTATAATTTATCTACTAATTTTTTCGATATTTTGCAGTTTATCCTAAAAACAAAATCAACACAATAGGTATTGCCTTTATTCTCAGATACTTTGAGTAAACAGAAGAATGGGTACACAACTAAGCACGTCTCGCCACTATTATAGCCTTAATCCCTTTGGTACATTATAGCCAATTGTGAGCTGAGCCCAGCTTGGCTGCGCCACGCGCGCGCTGCCGCTAACGATAATAATCTGGCTAAATGGGATATCCCCGATCCATCCCATACGAAACTATTAATCCGTGCCCAAAAACAATGCTACTATGTGGGATATCCATTCTGCACAACCATTATAAAAGCGTTTTTGATCATCTTTGAATATCTCGACACGTAAACAGGTCGACTCAGCTATCAATCGTCAGCAGTGTTTTGTCAACTGTTTCGTTGATCACGTTGAGATCATACTATTAAAGTTCGTCGTAGGTAACCCAGCGCACTCGACAGCCGGCGTCCGTTAGGGAAAGTCAAGTTCAAGCTCCTCGGAAACGTCCTGCCCCGCCCTGCAGAGTCCACCACCAGCCACTAGATGAACCTGATCGTCTACATTGCGATTATGAAAGTCCATATAATGTACCCAAGGAACTTCTTACACCTTGGATTTTAAATGGCTAGGTAATTATGACAATGGATGGAGTTGTTTTTATGCTCAGTAAGAATATTGAAGAAAACACTCAAACGCGTTTCTGAATCCGCATCAAAATCGGTTCAGCCAAACGCGAGATAATCGCGAACAAACATCGACTTTGAAAATATACAATCCAAGTTGGCAAAATAATCCCTATCTCAAAAACTACTTAACTGATTTTGATGAAACTTGCAGTATTCCCTAAGTTAAACAAGTACAACAAAAAAAAATTAATACTTAAATCGGACTTGTAGTTCCGGAGCGGAAAGAGTTTTCTTTTTGTATCGGATAACCGTACCGAATGTTTTTAAAAACGCCTTTTAAGTAGTAGGTAAACAAAGTATCTAATAAAATGATCTAATCACTAGATACGGAAATCCTTATCCTTATTAAAAAGTTATACATAAATGCGAGAGTTTATTTATTGTTTGTTACTCAATCACGTCTAAACAGCTAAACGGATCTTGATGAAATTTGAGTCGGAAATAGACCTTTGTATCGAGGGTAGGGTAGGCGGTACTGAAAGATTTGTAGGTAATGACTAAAATCAACGGTGATCCTTCAGGCTTCAATAGCCCTTTACGTTCCAGGATTACGGTTACTTGATGAGAAGGTCGGTTTTTGCCCCTTTAATGGGGTTCGGACCGTCAGTTTGCTGCGTGGAACACGGCGCGCCGTCGACCCGAGAACGATCCATGATCGGACGGCGAGACACCCACTCGCCATCCGAATGCTCGCGCCTAAGGTTGCCGGAAATCGTCTCGCGAAGTCTGTTTCCGTGAGCGTCTTTCACTATGACCTGATGCCGGTTACCCAAACGACGGTTTTTTTTTGTGTGTTTTTTCTGTTTCTGGTGCCCCAGAAGTGAAACCATGTGCAATTGCTTGATTTATTCCCTTTATGTCGAGTCCCGTTACGTCGAGCCGAAAACCCTTGTCTCGCTTCTATTACCGCTATGTCGAGCCACAGAATATATAATAGTACCTAAAGGCACAGAAGGCTTACTCCCAAAAAGAAAACAAACTAATGTAAAATCTATGCACGAAAGAATAGAGTCCATTTTTACTTGCACCCGCATCACCCACCTACTTTTATAATAGCCTAAACTTCCCGTGCGCAAGCAAAAATGAACTGAATAGTGACGCGCGAGAGTTCATTTTAGTTTATCTGACGCCAACGACATTAAAAGGTTACTGTCGGTCAAGCTCAATAGGGTTGCGACTCGCGAGTTTGGGCACAGTTAGGTAGGAATACGTATTTTATGCATTGTTTAATTACATTATTATTTAACATAAATATATATCACTCCTCATTACCTCTTTATGTCCCTCAAGGAATTTTGTTTCTATCATCAGCCTATATCTTTTTCTGTTTCGTCATCGATTATTTCATATTCATATCGATTGGTTGCACAGAATGTTAACAGTAGGTACCTACGGCACTTAACGTGAGGAATAATATATACACCGTGACTTTTTAGTCGCCTTACAACGGCAGCCCAGTTCATGTATCCAATGACTAAAACACGTTTATAATATAAAATATGTATTTAAGAGACTTCAAAATTTAAAAATAAAATAAAATAAAACCTGCGGTCTTTGTTTACATCAAATATTAAAGATTTTAAAATGTTGTCAGAAACAAAAAGGGTAGTTCCGTTTCAATCCGTTCTGGTCAAGCTGTAGTCATAACTTTAAAGATCGATTGTTATCGTTTACGGCAAAATAGGTCACTAGTCCTTATCATTTCATTCATTTCATTGTCACAGGCCCCGTGTTGCGTGTATTTGTAGGTAAGTAGGTAAAAAAGTCGCGAAAAGAATTACGATCGCTGACCTTGAATGCGTAGTGTAGCCATTTTCTGAGTTTGAACGTGTCTAAACAATAACGTAAACATCTTCCTACTTTCTACCGATCATAATTCGACCTACCTACGTGTTCAGCTTAGGTGAGTGAGAGTGATGTCAGGTTTGATAATCGTCTATTTTATTTATCTTGGTCGTCTTGTAGGCCAAATTTGTAACCTACTTAGTCATGTTTAACTGATCATGATTACTAGCCGGTACTTGAATGACATTAATAAGCACGCCACAAGCAGGTAGATAGTTTTTTGATCATTATTAAATATGTACTACATAGATAAATATTCACTTTTTTTCTTAACTTTCGAAATCACGCGGTAGTGTGTGAAACGTGAGGCTCCTATCACTGTCATTATTTAAACAACCAAACGTTATGCAGTATTTTTTTTCCTCATCATAAATATATTTTTTTTAAACTTATGCGTAAATTCAACCAAACACCAAACTTAAATATTATTTAAGTAAGCGCGTGCGTAGTGGGCGGCGCGCGGCAACCGACTAAATGTCCACTCCGAAGTGGTCCCCGCCAATGCTTGCAGTTTTATACCTACACTGCGGAGTGAGCCAGGCCTGGTCGAGCTTAGTTTTCTGTCCCATTTCTATTCCTTTTATGTCGAGTTTATTTACCACGCTTAGGGTTAATCCGTCACTGCAAGCAGCACAGCAGTTGATCGCTCAAGCTATCAAGCGATATCTATGATAAAGTCCCAAAATATGCAAGCATAGAATTTTCAATTCACTGACTCTCTAATTAACTTACTAACAAGATTCTAGGTACAAGTAAAATGTAATTTCAAGACACATGAGAAGCGACCGCATTAGCTTTCACTAACGTGACTCGATTCCCTCGCCTCTAGAGTATCATCAATACTAGATTAGCTAGGTACATGTAGGTACCTACTTACATGCTTAGACAGATACCACAAACCTACCAACAAAGGATAAGCAATCGATGTCTGATCTGACCCTACTTACTAGTTAAAATCATCAAATAAGTCCTCCAGCCCAAGGTGGTGCAAAAGAGACTGTCAGACCCGTTTTTACAAATCCACGGTATTCTCTCAATAATCTTCTAAGTTCCAGGCTCACGATTACCTGTTTAGAACTTTAGACATTTATTATTCCCACGTAGCCTGTTGTCCCAGGGTGGCTATTACCCCGGGCATAGAAATGGCCGCTGAAGGACCCAGTTGGGCCACATTAGCACTGAAAGGTGCATGCCCGAGTCGACGGCGAGTTGTGTTCCACGCACGCCTCTAGGAATTTCAGCATAATGACGGGGCCGCCTTTAGCTAGCTTGCCGGAGTCGCGAGAATCACGAATTTTAGTGACCCTGGAATGTAAATGGGATAGCCCTTTACATTCCGGGGTCACTAAAATTCGTGAGTCCTTCAATAGTGAAGGACACCGAGGATTTTAATCAGTACGACAATTCCTGATTTGCCGTGGGTGGGAGGACTCATTTAATGATTTTATCGCACTAAAAACAAAAAATGTACAGCAAGCCACTGCCCAAATTTGAACTTTGAATATTGTCAGATGCTCAGATTGCTATTACGGAATACGCAGGCGCTATAATCTCCTGTGATTTTCTTTTTAACTGCAGGTTTGTACAATGTAATATTCCTTTATCACTATTCAAATCTACTACTAGTTATTGCCAATCAAGGGATAGTTTCCTGTCCTATCATGGTGACTTCCCAAATGACAGTTATCGAAGCTTCCAAAGTCTTGGTTGCAGTGTTTCTTTCAGGTACTACTCCGGGGGGGCAAAGCCCCCCCGGAGTAGCCTTACCGCCCCCCCCTGGGCACTTGGAACTGAATAGCATAAGCTAGAAAGCGGAATTTACAAGGAGACAAGTGAAAATCCAATCGCTAAAATCTTAGAAGCAGACGTAGGGTACTGCGAGTTAAAAAAGCTTTGTGAAATCCTTCTTGTCATTCCCGTAACCACAGCCTCCGTCGAAAGATCGTTTAGTACGATGAATAGGATACTGAATAAGGCAAGAAACAGAATGCTACCTGAAACTTTAATGCATTGTATGATGATTAGCATCGAGGGACCAGAGACTCCAAAAGAAGAATTTTTGGAAAAAGTTGTTGATTTGTATGCAAGAAAAAAGCCACGAAGAATAAGATTTTTGTAAATAATAATATGTTACTTTGACAATTTTGGTTCAGCTTAGTTGATCTTTTAGTTATTGTGTAGCTTGATAGCATTTTTCATTCATTAAAATATTAATAATAACTGGAATTAATTTTAAATATTACTTTGTTTTAATTATTTAGTCCGCCCCCCCAGGTCTCTTAATTGCCCCTCTGGAGAATTTTGCCTGAAAGAAACACTGCTTGGTTGGGCCTAGTAGAAGCAAAAAGTTCGAGAATAACTTTTTTAGCAAAGTATGGACACACCCGTCATCGACGGCATGGTTAGCGCTGTGGCCGAGCGATTAGATTGCTGCGGTGCGTGTAGCGGGTTCGATTTCCGCTCAGTGCGGGAATCGATCCCGCGACACGACACGAAAATATTTGTCTGATCTACAAGTACCTAGTTGCTGCTTCTGGTCTGGGCGTTTGTGTGTGAGTTTATATGTTTGTAAACGCACACACGACACTAGAAATTCCTAGTGTAGTGAAATGTTTAAAAAAAAACTGAGTCCGATATGACAATTTGTTACTGGCCACTTGGATCATACAACTGTTGGGCAAGGTCCAAGACTTTCAGCATGTGTTTTGTAATGCGCTCGTACTCGTAAGAACCATATTTTTACGAAGTATGTCAAGTGCCACAATAATAGATGGATTGACTACCCTACCCAAGGTGGACATACAAGCAGAATATGATAAGCAAGTTATTCTATACATATAAAAATACGCAACCTTTGGAAATTACGGGAATAGAATAAAGATAACAGCAAATTAAAAAGACTTTAATTTATTGTCTTACAATTTTACATTCTTTGGTTTTATCCTTTACACACTGGGTACAATTTAAACAACAACTCATCTATATTTCTATCCAACGAACCACTACGGAAGGTCAATTACCCAATTAGTCACTCATTGTCAGATTCATTTTGGGCTCAAAATTTCAATCATCTTCCATAATTCCTATAAGATTGCAATGTAAAACGAACATAATACTATGGGCTTTCAGGCCACTTCAACTAGAGAGTGTTACAGCCATGATACTGTGTTACTTTTGCTGCAAAAATGTTTTGCATTCTCCTTTACACATGGCCAGCCAAATTGATTAATGTTCATACTACAAGCCTGATAAAACAATCATAAAATTACATTATTCAATTATAAATTGTCCTACAGGTGTAGCCTGAGATTACTATTTTTCCAAAAATATTAATATCCAGTAATATTTTAATCTTTCTTGAATCTCTTATTGGCAACTGGAGTAATATTGCCAATTTCAATGACAATAGAAGACATGGAATCTGGTTTAGTATCTATGTCAATTTTTAATTCACCGTGACAAATTTCTTGTTTATTCTTGAGTTTCTGCAATTCATTTTCTTTGACTAACTTCATTCCAGATGACTTTTGCAATGCAGATAAATTCTGGATCCACTTTTCATTCCTGATTGTACCAAATTCTTTGGTATCAAATAAAGCTTTGTTACACTCCTTTATTTTTTCAACATTCTTTTTGATAATTTCATCTTCCTCTTGTTTTCTTGCTCTTTTTTCCCGTAGCCGAGGGCTGATTTTTCTTGTAAATGCTTTCGCCGAACGAAGGCTGCTATTGTCGTCAGAATCATATCCTTGACTTGTTGTCCTGCTCATGTCTGCCCACTCTGATGTCGACAAAACAGAGTTAGTACCGATAGTGGAAGTACCTATTGAACTTATTCCCTCAGATCTGGTTGAACGAGTAAATCGTTTACAAGGTGTGGTGGCTAAGTCTGAGTTAAGCCAGTAACCATCATCATCACTGGAGTAAACTGAGAATTTTTCTCCAAAAGGGTATTCACATTGTAAGTTTGTGCACATAAATATCTTCTCATTAAAGTTTATATAGAATTTCCGCACAATTGAGCTGCAGAGAGGACAAATCTGCAAAGAAACAGTTTTCATTGTTAAACAATATGAATGAATGAATTAAAGAATTATTTTGAATTTTGATGCTAATAAGCAAATACAAAACCTTACCCTAGGACCCTCCTCTACAATGGTGGTATTTTTGGTAATTTCAACAGCACACTGAAAACAAAAACATAAAAATTAATTATTGTAATGTATGGGGCTCATTCAAATTACACACAACATTTCAAATGAAACGGAAAACATAAATTTACTTTTAAAAGGTAATTATAAGAAAGTGCCATAAATATAAAAAAGCAACCTATCTACCACAAACTTCTATACAGCCCCATGCAGACATGAAATATTTCATTATAATCTGTACCAAAATGAAGCAAAGGGCTTTGAAGATTTGTGGCATACCTACCGCCGCCATTTTGTTTTTTTTTCAAAATCGCGGCCAGCTATGAAACCTTTATAAATCGTTAGCTGACATTAATGCCAACAAAAAATATTACGACAACAACCCGCGTAAAGTTTCCGGTTTCCGAGATAATAACCGTGAAAGTTAATCACGTGACATTCACAATTCTAAGATAGTGTATGTGTTCGAATGTATCAGGATGTTAAAAATAATAACTTTTTGAACGTAATGTATGTTGCATTTTATCTGGATGTTATTTAGACATTATACGTCTGATATAATCTACTTTTTGAACTTATCAACTTATTTTTAGACCGCCTGCACTTGTTTGAATGTAATATCTTCATATGATTTAACTGTAAATGTAATTAATACATAAGACAGGTTTAAACATTCAGTCTAAAATACAACTGACGGTACTCGTTACATTTATACAGTGATATATTTGTATAGTGTGATGGTTCTGTGGTTACTACAATTTCTAATTCTAAGCGTATAACGTAATAAACTGACATCAACTCGCGAAAATTGTCTTCTATTGGTTGCATAAACTTGTATTTCTTTCTAATATACTGGCACAAATAGGGATAGAAAAATTAAAAATCCGTTTTAAGAACATTTTATGGCCTATCAAAAAAAATTTAGGCGTCTTGTTTTATTATAATATTTTAAACACTTCAAACATAAAATTCTTATTTGTAACATCGGCAACAAAAACCACTTTTTTAACATTCTTGCGCAAGTGAGACACATTTTTATTAGGATAAGAAGATTTTAAAACGAGAATGAGTCACAACCAACCAATAAACCAACATAATGTTAACAACCGATATTTGTCTAACATGAACATTCTAATCATAGTCTCTAATAATATGTATTACGGAATATTATATGGTCTAGAAACCCGGCGGGAGGGTTAGGAATTGTTTTTTGATGTCTCGCCCATGCCGTGTACCCTATAATGGTAAGAAAAAAATATTAAGCCTTTGTTATTCCGAATTAATGTCGTTAACTTTAACACTCTATATCTCAGAAACCGGTCACTTTACGAGGGTTGGTGTCATAATATTTTTTGTTGTTATTGATGTCAGCTATCGATTTATAAAGGTTTTATGGCTGGCCGCGATTTTGAAAAAAAATCAAAATGGCGGCAGTAGGTATGCCACGCTCCATAGTAAAATCTTCAAACCCCTTTACATGGATTGCTCGACCAACAAAAAAATTATTACAACTTGAAAATGAGAAAATATATTTCATTATAAAGTACAGAATCCTTGTTGAATTAAATTGGATTTGTTACAATATCATGTTTTAAAAGGCTTGCTTTAAGTACTGTCAAATTTTATTGTTTGCAAACAATTCAGCTGTATCAGAGTTTTTGTAATTTAATCTCAATTATCATGCCAAATTGGATTACACTAAAACTAAATTATGTAGTAAAACTGCAGGTGCAAAACAAAATTTGTAGGTACCGCATAGAACTAGCTAACTAACTAAAATAACTGCTGCAAAATAAATAAATAAAATATACAATTTAATGTTTGCGAACCTAGAATAACTTAACTAGTTATGCACAGCACTTTTTGTGCAATGTTTCAGTTCAGTACTAGGACTAAAGACAGGCTAGGATCACAGGACATGCACAGTGCACACCTACAGTACCTAAAGACACTACAAACATTACAAAATTATGTTTATCAATGATATTTACGGTTTTATCATCAATGAGGAATGCGCCGACATTGAATACGCTGCTGAAACTTATTTACTTACATTCGCATTTGATGGAGTTTGAAATTGAAATTCATGTGCTGCCATTCTTAGTTAATTAACCTTTGTTTTTTCAAAGTTAGAAAAACATACCAATACTTAATAAGAAACTCAATACTAAGCCAAAAACTAGGCTAAAAAATATGTTTCCGTTTCAAAACACAAATTACAAATAAATAATAGAAGTACTCTGTGCAAAATAACAAAACACAACAGGCCAGCCGACAAGCCGGTGAGCACCGACCGCACGCCAAACGCCAATGAAATGTGACAGAAATTTGACAATGACAGCCTATGATGACAGCAACTGACAGTGACACTGACAGCATTTATTTTGTAATGTTTCTGACATGGGTTCAAGGCTTTTATGCCAAATACAAAAATAATTAGAAAATAAAGAAGTCCAATCGCTCTTCTTAAAGTGCGATTAACCGTGGGGTCCAATAAAAAAGACCAAGGTCTGTCAAATTATTTGAACATTTTTATTTTATTCTCATATCAGTTGACCATAAACACTGGTCTTCTTCTAGAGTTTTCGCTCTTTATCTACGAAGAAGCCACAGACTTCAAAAAAGTACAGACGAGCACATCAACCTAATGTTTCAATGAGAGGTTTTCTTTTTGGAGATTAAAAAAAAAAGTAGTTTCCTAGGACTCTATGGATGGCGTTGAACTGACGGTGTTACTCTAGGAAAAAGATGTATGCCTTCATTTTTGCACAAATCCACGAGGCACAGACTTCTCTTCTTTTTATTTTGGGACATTTTCTTTCTGGCGTGGAAAACTCATAAATTAAAAAGATTGGTAGGTAAATGAATATTTTTTTTATTTTTCTTTGTTGTTATTTATTTTCAAAATGCCATTTGTGTGATGTGATGTGACTGACAATGACATGATCATGTACTTTTTGTTTTACGATCTCAAAATTACATCCAAGTGAAAAAAATAAAAAAATGACGTGACGTTCGTTCATTGCAGTAACATATCAAGTTCAGCGCCATCTATCCATTGACTAGGGAAAACATAAAAAGAAAATCCCTCATTTCTCAGTCCATTCTATGGGGCTGGCAACTGGGGAACTAATGGCGCTAGTACTGCTTGCACCAAGCATCGTCATTGGTTCAAATCAGTTCAAATCTTCAAGGTACTTCAAAATAGTACTACGTCATTGGTCGGATTAGGTGTGAGCAGTGGTGATGCCATCTACAATTAGCTTTGACTTGCCGGCCCCATTAAAGCTGAAAATCTGATATTGATGAATTGTCAAACTTTAAGAGAGATTTTCAACTTTACAACAATAGCGAAAGTTATTGTAAGTGTTCGTTTTGGTATTTGACAAATTCGTGTGGATTGACCATTGACCTGCTGGCGTCTGTACGCACTTATCTTTTTGACGTGCCGGGCGCACAACGAAACGTCAAGAAAATAATTATCTTTGCGGGTCTTGCGGTCTTCTTTTCGACTTCGACCATCCGACTGCAGCTTATAATTAGTGTCGTCTGTGGGAAATCATTACTCAGAAAGAAATTAAAGAGTAAAGATCAGTAATCGGTGATTTCTACATTAGCTCATCTTTCAATATCAATAAAACTTGTTGAATTCAACATGTCTCGGGCTGTGTGTGTTCTCAAAGGCGATGTCAGCGGAACCGTATACTTCGACCAAAGCGTAATTATTATTTTAGCGTTTTATTTTTTGTATAAATTGCAGCAATACTTCCTAGATTATATAACCTTGAAATACTGGCTTTTTGATCTATAGTTATGCTATTGCGACGTAGTGTGTTGAGTAGCCACTTATATCATTATATGGTTACCTACCTACATATAAATTCTTATCATGCTTCTAAAGATAGTTCTGGAACGATGTTTATACATTAAATGCAAATATATTATGGTTTTGATAAGGGGAAACATCGTAAACCGGTGCCGCGCCTCTTTCGGCTGGAATGGTGCATACAAGCATGACAAGTGACTATTAAGCGCAAAATCGTTCAGATTATCACTTATTTTAGGTCCGAAGCAGTTATATATACTTACCTAAGTAGGTAGTAAATAAGAACCACCATAATCAAGAGAAAAATCGTTGAAATTATTTAACTTATTGTTATTTTGTCCAAACATTGCATTAATTTTAATATTTAGGTAGTATACTATACCTACTTCAATATTTTAGACTGAATATCATAGTTACTATTCTTCAGGTTATCAAAATTTTCAGCAGTTAAACTTTGCTGTGCCTGCTTAAATTCTGCATGTGCATTTTAATATTTTGCATGGAACACTCCGTTTTATGCCCCATGTATTTATGAAGTTCTTTTTGTAATATTTAAACTAGAATCATTTCTAAGAAAAAACCTTGAATATGAGTTTTTAAAAAAAAAATTTATAAATGAATTTATTTTTTGGACTATTATGAAAATATATTTTTTGTTTTTATATTTGCAGGGCGACAATGCACCCGTAATTGTATCTGGTGAAGTCACAGGTCTTTCAAAGGTATGTAGAATATTAAATAAAATACATTTTTAATTATGTGCATGTACCAATGAAGCATTTATATAGGTATGTTGTATTGTAGTAAATCCAATACACTTATAGGGTCACTTTATTTTTTCATAAATATTTATGTAAATCTTTTTCTGATAATTACAAATTCATACATTAATTCAACAAATATGAACTTTCAATGAAATTTTTTTGTTTGTATTAAAATTTGGTACACAAGAAGATTGCCATAGATTAGGTCTACATTATATGATAAAAATAATATAAGTTTTACTCAGACTAAGTAAAAATATAATCATCTTTAAAAGTATAAAATCAGAATGACTTGGCAGTTTGATATACACAGTGTTCACATACATTAACATGTACAATGACTATCAACATAGTATACCTACAGAAAACAAACTCCAAGGCCACGATGTATGTCGTAATCACCGTAATCAGTTAAATAAATTACCTATTCAGAACTATAATTGTGTGAATACCAACTTCTGTCTTCACTTTCATAAGGATCAGAAATTTTAGAGGAAAGCAAATGAGTTTAAAAAAATATCTGAAATCCTTCAGGTTATGCTCTCCTTTTAAATGTTTGACGGCACGGTTAGCGCGGTGGCTGAGCAATATGATTGCTGCGCTGCGTGTCGCGGGTTCGATTTCCGCACGGAGCAAATATTCTGTATGATCTACAAGTAGTTGTTTCGGGGCTGGGTGTTTGTATAAGTGAGTTTATGTTTCTAAGTGCACCAAGACACAGGAGAAATACCTAGGTGTGGGGCAATGTATAAAAAAAAAAGTTATAAAGGCTTCCATCCTTCTCAAAGATCCAATCTATCACTGTACCATTCACCAAAATCGATTCTGCGAAACAAGCAAAATCGCTTTATATTTGAAAAAAATCTTAATTGAAAAAATTTGGCACCTTTCACCTCGTTCACATTCATAAAAGATCATTCTGTGGATGTTATATCGAATTCATTATCCCTTTCCAGGGTAAACATGGCTTCCACGTGCATGAGTTTGGAGACAACACAAATGGCTGCACATCTGCTGGAGCTCACTTCAACCCTAAGAAACTGGACCATGGAGCACCAAACAGCGATATCCGCCACGTGGGAGACCTCGGCAATATCGAGTCGTCTGGTGATGGCGTCACTAATGTAATTATCAAACAAAAGCATTTTGATTAACTTTTTATGGACAGAAGCTTCATCTACTTGCAAGAATCATGGGCGAATGGAATAATGTGTTATTAACAATATTACAAACACTAAATACATCTTTTTGTTTCGGTCAGTCAATCAACAACTGAGAAAAATAAATGGTAAATATTTAGGAAGAATATGATGACATCTTTTTAGCGACATGTCACTTAGGGAATCTATCGACTATGATAAATTTGTCAAAATTGGACCACTTGTTTTGTCAGGAGAGCACCGCTAAGGACAAACAAACAGGCAGATAAAACACATTACCCTCGCTAATATCGCGCTATAGGACAATAAATGCACAGACGAGCCAGCATGAATAGTTTAAAATAAAAACTGAATGAATACTTTTTCTAACATTCCAGGTATGCATCCAAGACTCTCAGATCTCCTTGACGGGCCCCAACAGCATCATCGGACGTACTCTGGTCGTGCATGCCGATCCCGATGACCTCGGTGTCGGAGGCCACGAGCTCAGCAAGACCACAGGCAACGCCGGCGCCCGCATCGCTTGCGGCGTCATCGGACTCGCTAAGGTCTAGAAACCTGATCATCAGTGTATACCTTCGATTAATGTAGTATTAGAGATGTATCCGCTTACAACAAGTTTCTGGTGTAGGGTTGTCAGCTTCTGATACTAATTGTGCCCTGGACTCATCCTCGTTGGTTGTTCCATCCGTGTTAAGATGTTTTGCATGAAAAGTACAAGAAGCATATAACCTGGACTGATGTTTGTGCCTCTATATAAATGTAATAAATGAATGTTGTTTATCAGGGTTTGTAAGTCCAGAAAATAACACAAGGCAATATGGGTTGACCACCTATCTGTAGCATGTAAGACTATTGTATGTTAGATGTGATCTATTTAATAGCATTCCTGGCATATCTCAGTGAACAAATTGTTGGAATCTTTTATTTTTTATTTTATTATCGGTGCAGGGCACATGATATGTAAATGTCATATGTACTGGTTTGTTTCAATAAATGTAATCTAAATTTATGTTTTATTTTCTTTTCTTTTTGTAACAGATGTCCAGTCCAAAATCATCATTGTAGTGGGGGACCATTCAGAAGGGATTATCAGCATTCCTTCAGATGCATTTATTCTATCTCTTAGAAAAATCTATTCAAATATCTAAATGTGCCATAATTTTTAAAACAAATCAAGTGTGATTTATCAAATCAACTTTAGTCAAAACATTCATTTTACTCATGTAAGAATTTTTATTCCATTTTGTAGTAACTATATTATTTATTTGGGATGAAATATAGTTAGCTTGTAAATATTGCAGTTTTATATAATTTTCTTGGGGTATAATCCCCTCTTATTATAAGTCTTTAACCTATCGTGTGAAATGGGGATGTACTACATATTAGAAACACCTCTGAGTTCAATGCTTCAGGGATTACAGGCATCGTGTTGACTTTTAAAAAAAGAATCATGAGCTTTTGTCAGCAGATTTGCCTGTGAGGAGAGAAAAAGGGAGTAACAGTAATCCGATTTATATGAAATCTAGTGAGTGAACCATTAGGCACAAAAAAGTAACAGATGCCAACTTATGTGTTTATAAAATTGCCTTGGAACATTGAAGGAAATAAAAATGATAACCTGGAAAGAATAAAAACTTGCTTTACTCCTATGAATACTTTAATTGACCTATTGAATACAATACATGACCATTATGTGTAAAGAAGACATTAGTTGAAGAATTATGAGCTTGGAACATAGCTGGGCTACTGGTATTCCATTGCCACAAACTGTTCTCATCACTTTGTATACTTATAGATGCCCAATAGTTCTCAGTTTCCCTGGCTAGAACATATTCTGATAGTTTTTCACATAAATTACAAATCAGGGAAGGAGTTACAAAACCCTTGGCTATCAGAACTGATATCCTTCCAGTTTTCAATGCATTCTCACTGTCTGGTTGGCAGTAAGTGCTAATGTAAGGTTCTGTAGGAATTATATCTGCATCATGTGCCAGTAAACCAATCCATTCGACCATTTCTTCAGCATCTACATCTTTTACTGAAGGTATTTCAGTCACTGATGGCAATACATTCTTGGTTTTTAAGGACTGTACAGACACATTGATGTTTCTCTCACTAAAATATTTTGCTATAGATGATGGACAAATATCTTCATTATTTGGCTCCCATGTTATGTTGAAATCAAAATGTTCTAGCTTCTGAAGGCCTGACCGCACTTTGGAATGGTTGTTTATCTTTTTAAGATCTATTTTTACTTCATAGAAACCAAGAGGCCGTTTTGTTCCTTCAAATCCTAATGTTTGATAAGTGTATTCTATAATGTTCAGTACAAGATGTCCATCAGGAGTAATAGCAGCACAGTTTTGTATGACACAGTTCCTGTCTACTGACAAACAGTGTACTTTTCCTGTTTTTACAAAACTTTCAATAAAAACTGGTTCCACAAATTCTAGTAGTGAACAGTCTGTTAGTTTATAGTAATCTGTGTCTTCTGTTATTAGATCTTGAATAAAACTCGGCGCCTGTATTTCATCAGGGCATGTGACTATTAAACTTCTGTAGAAATTATTCATAATCACAGTTTTATTTATCGCTTCCAAATCTTGATTTTCTCTGTGAGTCACTATCACTTTTGGTTGTGGAAAGTTCCATACTTCTGGGGATAGCATATTGTAGATGTATTTACAACTATTAGTCTTCACGATAATCTTGAATTTTTGTGTTAAATGTTTTCAATAACATAACCTCAATTCAACTTTAACAGTTTGACATTTGACAGTGACAATCTAAATGACATTACGAAAATGACGTTTTAAGTGATGTACTCGTGATTTTATATCGGAATCACATTCGTAATCCACTTTTACGGTTTTCTTCACGTACTATTTTTATTGAGTTGATTTTGGTAGAAGGACAATGGTCAAAGGAACTGTGAATATAGCTAAAAATTAAAATAGTCGCATGAATATTAGTTGAAAATATTCGATTTCAAAATTTAAAATTTTGAACTTGTTGATAATATTGTGCAGCTTTGAGATTTAGTTACACAGAACATAATGAGGGATTTTCTTTTTATGGTTTCCCTAGTCAATGGATAGATGGCGCTGAACTTGATATGTTACTGCAATGAACGAACGTCACGTCATATTTTTTTTCACTTGGATGTAATTTTGAGATCGTAAAACAAAAAGTACATGTCATTGTCAGTCACATCACATCACACAAATGGCATTTTGAAAATAAGAAAAGAGAAAAAAATATTCATTTACCAGTCTTTTTAATTTATGAGTTTTCCACGCCAGAAAGAAAATGTCCCAAGAGAAAAAGAAGAGAAGTCTGTGCCTCGCGGATTTGTGCAAAAATGAAGGCATACATCTTTTTCCTAGAGTAACATCGTCAGTTCAACGCCATCTATAGAGTCCTTGGAAACTACTTTTTTTTTTAAACTCCAAAAAGAAAACCTCTCATTATATACTCATCATCTACAAATTGCATTTTGTCCGACACGAAAAAGAAATGGTTGATATGAGCGACGATCATTAATGTACCTACCTACCTACCTACCTATTCTACTGGCTTTTTAAAGGAATATTATAGCCATGGGGAAAAAATAGGAATTGAAATCAAACATTCTAATTTGTGCACAGTAACAGTGGTGGCGCAGTGGTATCGGTCCCGTCTTACGAGTTGTAGGTCGTGGGACTTGTGGGTTCGAACCCTGCCAAGCGCATTACTTTGTGTAATTTATTTCATCACCACTGCTTTCAAAACGGCAAAGGAAAACATGGTGAGGAAACAGGCACGTCATAGAACCAAAATTTCGAAGACATGCGTGACATCCACCAATCCGCACTTGGCCCGCGTGGTGGATTATAGCCCAATCCTTCTCACAGAGAGGGGCCTGTGTCCCAGCAGTGTGAACAATATAGGCTGATGATAATGATTCTAAGTTCTAAAATAAAACAGAAACGAAACTTAGTCTAATTTATTATCACTTTGCTTGTCTACCCTATGTACCCTAGAATCACTTGTGATCAACTCTGTAAAAGCAACGGTTTATTCGATAAACAGTTCTTCAGCGGGCACTGCCTTGTATAAAGCTTCGACTGCTTCCACGGTGCGACCTACGATGGCTTTGACTATCGGCGGGGCCACTTCGTTCATCACGTCACGCCAATTTGTGTTCACGAACTCTTCTATAGGTGCGGCTGAAATCAGAAAACATTGGGATGAGTTATATTAATGTTTTATAACCTATAGTCTTCCTCGGTAAATGTAGGTACTATTCATTTAAAAACACTTCAATTTGGTCCAGTAATTCCTAAGACCATCATCCAAAGGAACTCTTCAATCAACAGGTAGTCCCTGTATCTAGATTTCGTTTGAGATAAGACCGAAAAGTTTGGCTCATGGACACTTTGCGGAAGCTATAGTTCTCAGACGGTTGTAAACAGTTCACTTTTTAGTTTTTCAGGAAAATCAGGGTTGCCATTTCAGTTTTTGTTTCCTCATTAGTATTATAAATTCTTTAGTAACCCTGCGCGGTGATCAACAGGTGGTACGGTGGGACAACCGGACAAGACCTGATAATAAACTTCCTCACTTACCCAAAAGCCTGTTGCCATTGAAGAGGTTGTCAAAGGTGAAGGTAGCGCCGGACTTGGTCGTGCTGGTGTAGTGCCACTTGTCGATGTGCCAGTGCTTCTTGCCGTCATCACCGTCCACTGTCACCAGCGACGTGGTGGCTTTGATTATTATGTCACCTGGAACATAGGTTAGAATTTTGGTTATGGTGGGGTTTATGGGACAGAAAAATAAAACTGGCTACAACCATGGAGTAAATGAAAATGATGAAATTATACCTAGTCAATTTTTTCCATCGCTACTAAAAAATTCAATTGAAACTATTGTTTCATATTGGTTTTACTTTGAGCATTCATACCTATATATTACCTATATATTTATACAGAAAAAATAAGACCTCTAAGAATTTTGGGGCCCAGGTGCCCAGGGTACATGCGTAGAGTTGACTCTGCGCGGGCATAACTAGTTGATTTTAATATTCTGTGATGTAACTAGAATCATCATCATCAGCCTATTAAAGTTCCCACTGCTGAGACACAGGCCTCCTCTCTGAGAGAGGGGGTGGGCCATAATCCACCACGCGGGCCCCGTGCGTATTGGTGGATGTCACATGTCTTCGAATTTTTGGTTCTAGGACATGCCGGTTTCATCACGATGTTTTCCTTCACCATTTCGAGAGCAGTGGTGATGAAATAAATTACACAAAGTAATGCGCCTGCCTGGATTCGAACCCACGACCTACAACTCGTAAGTCGGGGCCGATACCGCTGGGCCACCATTTTTTTTTTTTTTTTTTACGTGGTAAAATCATCAAATGAGTCCTCCAACCCCGGGCAGGGCGGGAGGGACTGTCAGACTTGTACTGACTAAAATCCACGGTGTCCTTCGGTAGCCCTTTGTGTGCCGGAGTCGCGGTATACGTATGTCCCGCAACCCCGGCAGGAAGGCCACCATTGCTCTTACTCGTAATCGTAACTAGAATGTCTTTGATTTATTCCTAGATAAGTATTATGATAGTTAGTTAGCTGACCGTCGGCGACGACTGACGGCCGGAACTAATGGGTGCTTAACAAGAGATGAATGACTTACGTATATAGATGTTGTATTGTCCTTGTCCCTGGATGGGCAGCACGATCAGCTGTCCATCCAACTTGTAGTTCCCACTCAGCTCCACTGTGCACCGGATCGTTAGAGACTGTTTGCCTTTCTTCAGGTCGTGTCTGTGGACAATGAGTTCCTTTTAAAACTTTCTATTTTAATAAAACCTCGAGATTACATGGATTTTTATTTTGAACTTTGCTATATTAGAAATGTTATGTAGGAGATTGTGAGTGCGTTTACAAATAGTTAAGCCCATTATACACAAACATCCAGACCAATTATTACTTGTAGATCCAAATAGGGCAAAAGGTAATAATTGCTCCGTGCAGGAATCGAACCACGATACGCAGCGCATGCTGTTGTTTTACAACTTTGTTCAAATGCCTACCTAGCAATACTAAAACATTGGATTGCTAAGTCCAAAGTTCCAAACATTAATATAACAATCATTAAATTATAAGCAAGTTAAATTCCTTAGAACAATAGCTAGCTAATTCAACAAAAACAGCTTCCTGTAAAAAAATCATTTAATTTGGAATAACAACTACCAATTTTGTAGTCTAGGTGAAACAACAAAATTAGCCTTACCTACAGAAATTAAGCCAAGTTTATTGTCAATCTCTATAATTTTTCAGGATATTATTGTCCAAGGCAGTTTTTTGTTATACACATAAAATTGTATACCTACATAATAATAAGGGTATACTCCCAACGGCCACCACTAAAACAGGCACCAGTGGTGGCCGTTAGAAAATAACTCGTAGGTACCTAAGATCGAACGAAGATCAACTTCGTATCAATTACAGCAAATTAATACAAGTATACCTACTGTGCACGTAGGTATTCCAACATCACATCGATGTCGGTCAAAGTGTTTGCTCGGATTTTATAATAAGGAATTTCTAAGTGCCTAGCAGACTGGATTTGCCTACTTAATACAGACCCTCCCGCCTACTCTCAACAAGTCATAAATATTCTGTCACTCAAACACAATTACCGTGAACAACAATAAAATCATCGTACCTATTTACTTATATTTTATGTTTATGGCTCGGATCCTTTATGGCTTCATTTATGTAGTGCCACAAAGGCTGTCCTCGTCACATGTTTAATCCTCAAACAATCGAAGTTGACAACTGAACGAGGAAAATAATTCTATCTAGTCATGTTTATTTTTTATATAAAACAAGATCTTGAAGGAACAGATGCTCTCCAAAGAGTAAAATGGATCCAACAACATAATGAAATCTTAACTGAAGATTAACTCTCAACAAACGAACAAGAAACTTTGAAAGGTTGAATCAAAACCCGTTTACAATAAGTTTGTAAAACAAACAAAATGCTAAGATGATACTGACGTCAAAGTTGTTCAGATGTGCTTGCTAATCACATCTTCATCTTCATCATCATTATAGTCCTGCCTTTATACCAAATCTTTTGGGAATTGGCTTCTGAACAAAATTAAAACTGAATGTAATCATCGTTTATCGCCGTCGTTCAATTTTGAATTTTAAGGAAAGGTTTAATATTCATCAAAAATATATTTAGCCGTCTAATAATAGGTAATCATCATCTCGAGATGATGATAGGATACGTATACGTATCCAAAAATATCTCAAGAGTTTCCGAACACGCAGCTATGAAATAATTTATCTTACTCTTAGAGGTCGCGGGATTTATCTCATTGCCGTGACCCCGGAACGTAAAGGGCTATTAAAGGACACCGTGGATTTTAGTCCCTCCCGCCCTGCCCTGGGTGGGAGAACTCATTTGATAATTTCACCACGATACAAAAAATCTTAGAAATCAGACTTGGAACATCGCATGAATTGATTCATGCGATGTTCCAAGTCTGAAAGTCAAGTCAAGAATACCCAAGGTATAAGGTGTAATCAAGCGGAAATACCGGTCCGTCACTGCACAAGAGAAGTTGCTAAACAAAAAACAAACGGTGTCCAATTGTCCATGTAACATCAACATGCCTAATCGACATATCAATATTGATTAAAAGTACAAATAACTAGAGAATCGGATTCCGGATTCGTCTACGTGAAAATACGTCACTTCCCGCCTTACTAACGGACTGGGGTCCAAGCACAGGTCCAAGTTTGCAAATTTGATAAGTTCATTCGTCGTTCCAAAACGATACCATTGTCCTTTTACTAAAATTTCAATATCCGCTAAATTGATAATGGTCGATCATTGGTCGGTCAATGGTAGGACTAGGTACATATTTGGTAGTAGTAAGTATTAGTTGGTCACGTCTCGAAAGTCCGACCAGTCTTGCCAAGGTGTAGCGTATTACGCTGCAGTACTAACTGGGTTAGTATTCAGCTCTGCATCATAAATGATTGGATGCCGACCCAAACATAGTTGAAGAACGTCAAAGTAGATGTTGGCATTCCTTGATTAGTTCGGCCGAATGGTTAGTCACTGAGCTTTCCTAAATGCTGGAAATAAAACTTCACGACACGCTACACCATTGGATACAGGTACAGATTTTGAAGCCTCGTTTAACAAAAGATGGGATAATGTATCAATTCCAGATTGGAAAATAATTTTGTGAGAAGTGGAACGGCTACTACCAGCAAGTAGGCATGACGCATCATGGAATTTTATCAGTTTGTAATTATTTTGTGCTATCCATAATAATGGCCCCATGGACATTCTAATAAACAAGTGAGTCATGTTCCACACTTCAAAGCTTCAAAGGTTCTTTGACCTAAGCGGAAAGTTTTGAGAATATTGTAGCAACGATGAGAACTTGGAATTGTTCGAGAACAAGGATAATGTTTGCGTCCATAAAATGACACGTCTCATTCACAAATACAAAATATTTGATCATTAAAATATTTGACACCTGCAGTAAGTATATTTATAGTTATTTTTGGAATTCAGCTTGATTATTCTGTGGGTGATGTCGATCATATTCGCTCTCTGTTGACTTCATCGGAAACTATAACCCTTTCAATAGTTCCGTGAGCGACATTAAGAGGAAACAGCAAGGGCTGGAGAATTGAAAAATAGGTATTTGTAAAATCTATTGCTGTCGCACAGTGCCCACAACAGAGTTACAGAGCGCGAAGGAGACAACTGCAGCTTGGACCGAAAATACCTTAAAATGGCACAAAATCAACGATTCGTAGTCCCCTGATTACTCCTCCAAAACTTAACCGATTTCACTACTTTTTCCTTTAAAAAATAAAGAAAGGCATTGGCCGTGTTCCTATGTTTTCCTTTTTTTATATAATCTCGTCAAATTTGTTTACTGATTATTAGAACACAGCGGAAAATCTGGCCATTTTTTTAGGATTTTGAATGTTCATATCTCTTTTCATAACTAATTTATGGGAAAAAAGAAAACATAGAGACATGCCAATAGTGGTCATAGATTTTTTGTAAAAAAAATATTGCTCTACTGGCATTATCCAGGGAGAAAACAGGGGACTACGTTTGTATGGAAAAACGGCCGTGCTGATGTTTCCTCTTAAAATGGACCAGCCGCGTCGTGAGTGTCCCAGGAGCCGAGACTTGGACACTCGTATAAGCAGGTAGGACAAACTGATCGAAGACTATATATAGGTTCTGTGGAATAGGTGACGATAGCAAAAATTAAGGTTGAAGTCTTTCGACTTCCGTCCGGTCATCATGTGGGTTCTTAAAGTTTGTGTAGGCGTGAGTGAGAGGGTTTTGGCGTAGTTTAGGTTAGGATTTATGTATTGTAAGAAAATTGTTGCTTGTAACTATCACTGTAATAACTAGGTATTGGTACGTACTTTAATTCATGATAAAACGTCCACCGAGAACGTGGCAACGTGCGCCCTTCATCCTAGTTCTATGTTCAAACTTCGACCACATCTTCGCTTACCATCAGACGAGATAGAATTCAAACGCGAACCTATCTATAAATTTAAAAAAAAATCCGCCTCGCCAGAGCTCGGAGTTCGTTTAAGAAATTATAGAAAATAGGTTGCTCCGACAAACATGTATAAAATACGAACTGCACTTACTTGATAGCTTCAGCATGACACCCCTTCATACCAGTCACAGTGGTGTCTTTGAAGTTCAGTTTCAGACCCCCTTGGTCCCCCACGATCTCGTCGAAGTGCATGGGGTCTAGTGATGGGACCCCCAGCCCGGGGATGCCCACTGCCATGATAGGCACCGCCTTCTGTGCGGATGCGAGGATGCAGGCATTGTCTCCGTTCTTGCATGGTGTTATGAAAGGAGCTGTGGCAAAGAAATTATAGTTTAAAGGAAGCCTCTTTCAACGATACACGCAAGCACAATATGTTGATATTAATTCCTGCTATATGAATGATAAATGCGCATGCCAAAACGGTCGATATTACGATCAAAAATTCCAATCTTAGGAAAGTACACACATCAAAACAAGTTTGCGATCACTTTGAAAAAAATACTACGGTAGATTAGTTTAAAAACCTACCTGGTAAAATATGGCTGAACTTCTCATTATGTTTTTTTTGTCATCATTTAATGTTACCCATGTTTGCAAAAAAAAAACATGATTTTTATTTTTATTTCAAACAGTGTTTTTCTATATACTTAAAGAAAACACACAACAAAGAATTTAAAAAAATATCTTTCGACGTTAGACAATAAACCAACACAGTTATGAAGATAACATTATTAATTACCAGAACGTATGCGATATCACTTTTCAATCAACATCCAACCTTTTATTGCATTTTGGTTAAAGGCCAGCGCACAAAAAAGAATGCAGTACAGAGCATTTAATTTGTATTCAAAGTAAATTCAATCTTAGCTAATACAAACAAAATACAAATTCTAATGTTTGGAAATCGAACCCAACGCATCAAAACACAAAAGGGACTTCCTTTCAGGAAATTGGATATTGAAATCTACGTTTTGCTACCAATGTAAATTGCTACCATAATACACAATACCTCATATAATATAACAACTCAAATAATTATGAGTCAGTCCAAAATACGCTCAATTTTTTTTTTGTTGTTTTGAGCTATTGATTTAATTACTCTACTGTTTATTTTCGGATTCATGAGATTCAAAAAAGTATAATTATTAGTAGGGAAGATAGTCGTCAATCGTTTAGGTAGGTAAGATAATCCAATCGTTTTGTTATTGATTCTTTGTCCCTACTAATCATAAATATTATAAAATATTTCCGTAAGTTAAAAGGAGTAGGAAACGCCCGTAACTTCGTCGCCGTGACCTATAGGTTTCTTGTCCAGAGAGCTGATGTCAGCTGAGGACATCAGCTGCATCAGCAGTTCACAAGTCACAGAAATCTTTTCTTCGGTTCCATTATAGCCCAAGAGCCCGTGAACCCCAGACCTACGTCATTTTATAAAGGCTGAAAGTTTGTCAGCGGATGCTCCCAACAGTGGTAAGACGATGGACCAATTATGGAGTTTGGGTTATGGTGGCTTTGGCAGGTAAACGGTACTGAAGGTGCGTAAAATGTAAGTTAACTTACGTCATAGTATAAAAGCTGATTTTTATATATAATACTCGGGTAGTAAGTAGATGATGTTTCCTCAGCAGCCAGACACTTATCATGGTGGCAACCCCTTGCCAGACACCCTTAATGTTCAAGAAATTATATAAGTTTACTTACGTCATAGTATAAAAGCTGATTTTTATATATAATACTCGGGTAGTAAGTAGATGATGTTTCCTCAGCAGCCAGACACTTATCATGGTGGCAACCCCTTGCCAGACACCATTAAAGTTCACGAAATTATAAGTTAACTTACGTCATAGTATAAAAGCTAATTTTTATATATAATACTCGGGTAGTAAGTAGATGATGTTTCCTCAGCAGCCAGACACTTATCATGGTGGCAACCCCTTGCCAGACACCCTTAATGTTTAAGAAATTATATAAGTTTACTTACGTCATAGTATAAAAGCTGATTTTTATATATAACACTCGGGTAGTAAGTAGATGATGTTTCCTCAGCAGCCAGACACTTATGATGGTGGCAACCCCTTGCCAGACACCCTAAATGTTCAAGAAATTATATAAGTTTACTTACGTCATAGTATAAAAGCTGATTTTTATATATAATACTCGGGTAGTAAGTAGATGATGTTTCCTCAGCAGCCAGACACTTATCATGGTGGCAACCCCTTGCCAGACACCATTAAAGTTCACGAAATTATAATTTTACCTACGTTATAGTATAAAAGCTGATTTTTATACATAATACTCGGGTAGTAAGTGGATGATGATTCCTCATTAGCCAGACACTTAACATAGTGGCAACTCCTTGCCAGACACCATTAAAGTTCACGAAATTATAATTTTACCTACGTTATAGTATATGAGCTGATTTTTATATCTAAAAGTAATAATTAGATGATGTTTCCTCATTAGCCAGACACTTTACATAGTTCCAACCCCTTGCCAGACAAACATTGTAAATCATAAGAAGAGATTGGAGATTAGAATGAGTTATGCAAATAATATTTTTGGAGCAAAGTTATACATTTAACTGATATTATATGTAAATTTTGAAAAAAAAAGTTATTAGGGATAAAAATAAAGATTTAAATGAAAAATAAAGATATTACTATTACATGAATATATTAAATGAAAAATAAAGAGATTACTATTACATGACTATATTAATAGAGAGCATAAAAGAAAATGTTATTTTATTCATTATCATTATTATCATCAGTGTTATCATTTTCTTCATCACTGTTACTCCATTCGATATCACGATCTTCTTCTTCTTCGTCAGTTTCTGTAAAAATGTTAAAAGTTAATGGGAATCAAAGTTATAAAAAATAAAATAGATATTCAAGTATTTACGAGTATACCTGATACGTGCTCACAGTCGGCGGCGGACAATATGTTTGGTGTGGACGATCCCTTATACATACTATAACGTAGGTAAAATCATAATTTCGTGAACTTAAGAGATGTCTGGCAAGGGGTTGCCACTATGTTAAGTGTCTGGCTAATGAGAAATCATCATCTACTTGATACCTACCCAAGTAATATATATAAATCAGCTTTTATACTATAACATAAGTAAAATTATAATTTCGTGAACTTTAATGATGTCTGGTAAGGGGTTGCCACTATGTTAAGTGTCTGGCTAATGAGGAAATATCATCTAATTACTACTTTTATATATAAAAATCAGCTTTTATACTATAACGTAGGTAAAATTATAATTTCGTGAACTTTAATGGTGTCTGGCAAGGGGTTGCCACCATGATAAGTGTCTGGCTAATGAGGAATCATCATCCACTTACTACCCGAGTATTATGTATAAAAATCAGCTTTTATACTATAACGTAGGTAAAATTATAATTTCGTGAACTTTAATGGTGTCTGGCAAGGGGTTGCCACCATGATAAGTGTCTGGCTGCTGAGGAAACATCATCTACTTACTACCCGAGTATTATATATAAAAATCAGCTTTTATACTATGACGTAAGTAAACTTATATAATTTCTTGAACATTAAGGGTGTCTGGCAAGGGGTTGCCACCATGATAAGTGTCTGGCTGCTGAGGAAACATCATCTACTTACTACCCGAGTATTATATATAAAAATCAGCTTTTATACTATGACGTAAGTTAACTTACATTTTACGCACCTTCAGTACCGTTTACCTGCCAAAGCCACTATTACCCAAACTCCATAATGGTCCATCGTTCTTACCAGTGTTGGGAGCATCCGCTGACAAACTTTCAGCCTTTATAAAATGACGTAGGTCTGGGGTTCACAGGCTCTCGCTCTATTAACAAAGCAAACGAATAATCGTTTGATATTCAAAACTGCCTTTTGAATATCATTCAAAAGTAAAAATCCCAATTGTTTTATTCCCCGTCTACGGCGGCGGGCGGCGGGCGTAGCAATGAAAGGGCTTTCTTTGCTACGGCGTAGCAGGCGTAGCTTTTCGATGAATTAATAATTCAATTTTGTTCTATGATTATCTAGTTTTTACAAAATTGCTTGTAGATGTAATGTGAATTCAAAACTTGCATTTATAAAAACGTTAAATTTGCTTTAGCGAATGCTTATACTAAAAGGGTTACCATTTCCGTTATCATTAGAGTTTTATTAAGCGTTTTTAAACACTTTGGAGCCTTGACGTTATAATATTTGTGGTTAACGTTTAAAGCTCCGTAATAAAATCAACTTTAAACTCAAGAGTAGAAATCACAATTTTGCTAATTCCTATTAACATATGTTGTTAAGGGCGCTATGACATACTGAAAGAACACAATTCCTGTCAATTTGACATCGTGATGCCCCCCGCATAAAAACAAAACACTAACGAAACAGCTATGCCTCGTATACCAGAAAGCAAACAATAATGAGCTTTTGCCACTTTTGTTTCGAATAAACAAAGTAAGATTCCGGTCTTCTAGACACTACTTATTTTCATAAACAAATGGATAATATGATAAATATATACCTATCAAAATAAAATAAGTGCCACTCAATAAATAACACTTTAAACCGCACATTGTGTCACACTGCGAATTGGATATGTTTGTAATTTACAAAGTGTGCATTATAGAGATTATTCAATTTCATTCTTAACAAGATAATTTACTCGTATTATACGAGTAAATTATCTTGTTATGACATCTTTCAGGTGTTGATTTTGTTTCTAGTGACTAATTGGAATTCATAACTTTTTAATTAGATTTTTGAAATTATTTAGAATTTACGATTTGGTGTTTAAAATTTTTCAAACTTTTTCTTTGACTTTTACAGCAAACAGTCATTTATGCCATCTAGAGACATAATTATGGATGCAAAACCAGCCATTGGGGTGATTAAGGTGACATAGATAAGGAGATATAACCAGAAATGGTCGGTTTAATGCTCGAATATTTCCAACCAGTGGTTCAAAATATTTGAAACTAGTGTCAATTAAGAGACGGGTAATATCACCAAACGCCGTGATCCAGGAAGAAAGTGAGCAAGGCCAGAGAAGACGTTAAACCGCGCAAAGAGAACGATAATCTACTACGCAGATCATACAAAGTCCATTGCGACCAGCAACAAGCTCCCATAGAATTGACAAGACAATTTCGAATCGACACTATGAAGATTAAAAATATTCGAGAAGATTCTTGGTTCCCCTGCAGTTAACTGTGAGCGGACGGTGCAACTCGTTAAACATTTACAAAGGAGAATATTTATTGAACTGTTTTGACTGGGCTTCAGTGCTTCTTATACTGGGTTATAGCTGGGTTATTTTTTTAATAAGGACACATCTATTAGAGTGTAGAGAAGATCTAAACAACAGGGTTTCAGATCATTTAACTCTTGAAACAGAATGTTTCGGTGAGCTCTAAATTATAATCTCTATCTCGCAAAACTGAGCTTTTACTTCCTAACGAAGTTACGTAACTGCTCAAAATTGCGTAGAAAAGGTGGTTCAACTCCACATTATTCCATTCGCACAGCAAGTAGTACCTGAGTTCATCTTCGATCAATCGCGACTACCAGTGCATAGATTCGTTTATGCTCGAATTACGATGCTACAATTGGTCACTCAGGCTTTTTACCTAATTTCTTTTGAAACGATATAGAACATGTTCGTTATTTAATAGATAACATTTCACCTTTAGTAAAATAACACAGAGTTTAAGAGAAAAAAGAACATTATTTTTTCGATTTCATTATTTTATATGAAACTTGACGCATTCCTGTAATTTCTCACTTTTCATTCAATTTCGCTTATTTTTACGATTTATTGGAATGCTAACTTATTTTTTTGTATGTTCTATTCTGAGTAGTATCTCATCATCATCATCATCATCATTAGCCGGAGGACGTCCACTGCTGAACATAGGCCTCCCCCGTATACCGCCACGCCGAACGACAATTCGCCACTTGCATCCATCGGCTGCCCTCGACCCTCAATATGTCGTCGGTCCACCTGGTGGGAGGCCTGCCTACGCTGCGTTTTCCGGTCCGTGGTCGCCACTCGAGAACTTTTCTTCCCCATCGGTTGTCAGTTCTACGAGCGCTGTGGCCTGCCCATTACCAGTTCAACTTGCAAATTTTATGAGCTATGTCGGTGACTCTGGTTCTTTGCCGAATATCCATGTTCCGGATTTTATCCCGCAAAGATACTCCGAGCATAGCTCTTTCCATTGCTCGTTGAGTGACTCTTAGTCTCTCTAAAAGGCCAGCCGTCAATGACCACGTTTTGGAGCCATATATCATCACTGGCAACATACACTGGTCAAACACCCTTGTCTTGAGACACTGTGGGATTCTCGATGAGAAAATATCACGTAGCTTCCCAAACGCTGCCCATCCGAGTTGGATTCTTCGGGCGACCTCTTTCTCGAAGTTTGACCTACCTAACTGAACAATCTGTCCAAGGTAAGTATCATCATCATCATCATCATATCAGCCGTAAGACGTCCACTGCTGAACATAGGCCTCCCCTTTGGACTTCCAGTAGGACCGGTTGTAAGCGGCAAGGTAAGTATAATGGTCTACAACTTCGAGAGTATCGCTCCCAACAACAACCGGTAAGGGTGCCACATGGACATTCGACATGACTTTCGTCCTGTCCATGTTCATTTTAAGGCCATCCCGTTGGGAAACGATACTGAGGTCGCTGAGCATAGCATTGAGGTGCTCCAACGATTCTGCCATGATGACTATATCATCGGCAAAATGAAGGTGAGTGATGTATTCACCATTGATGTTGATGCCGAATCCGTTCCATTCCAAGAGCTTGAAAATGTCCTCCAACGCGTTCGTGAACAGTTTCGGAGAAATAACGTCTCCCTGTCTCACGCCTTTTATTGGATTGGTTTCGTGCTCTCTTCCTGCACGCGTAGCATGGCGTTATTTCATCGTTATTTCTACACAAATCGACTGTTTTTTTTTGCACAAATGTGACACCATTTGAACACTATTGAAGAAAAGGACGTTTATTTTCTATATTTTTCACATTACCATGCTTAAAACGATAAAAATATTTCTACGTTCTGTTATTTTGTCTATTCTTCCGTCGACAAAACCCCTTTCTACGGCGCCATGCTACGCCTGCTGAAATCGGATGGACATGGTGGCGTTTCTATACAAACACTTCGACACTTCGATATACCTATAGTCGTGACATCGTTGGAGGGACTGCAATACTGCCCAGGTTTCGATTGAATCGAAGGCTTTTTCATAGTCCACAAACGCTAAACACAATGGCCGATTATAGTCCTCTGTCTTCTGTATAATCTGGCAGAGCGTGTGTATGTGGTTTATAGTACTAAAACCTTTTCGGAAACCGGCTTGTTCGGGAGGCTGGAAGTCATCAAACCTGCGTTCGAGACGGTTCGTAATGACTCTTCAGAACAGCTTGTATACATGGCTCAGAAGTGAGATTGGCCTGTAGTTCTTCAACAAGGTGTTGTCACCTTTTTTGAAGAAAAGAACAACCACACTCCTGTGCCATGCTTCTGGCGTAGAACCTTTGAGTATGACGGAATTAAATAACTTCTGGAGGACTAGAGTAGTACCGGTTTTCCACCCGCTCTCAGAAGTTCTGTTGAGATTCCGTCCTCACCCGGCGACTTGTTATTCTTGAGCTGTTGAGCCATTCTAATCTCGTACAGGCTGGTGTCTGGGATATCCTCAGTGTAGTGTCAAGTCAGTTTAGCTCTTGCGTCTCAAGATGTACCGACACTGGGTTGTCGTATTGATGTATATAACTGTCCGTAAAACCTCTCAAGCTCCCTTAGGTTCTCTGGTTTAGTCGAAATGATGCTGCCGTCGTTAATCTTCAGCTTTGTCATTTGGCTCTGCCCAATAGACGAATTCTTTGCGAACACTTTTGAGCCCCGGTTCCGCTCGATTGCCTCTTTGCTCCATGCCGCACTAAAGGAGCGCAGGTCACGTTGCATTCATTTAGAGATTCGTCTATTGAGTTTGCCATATTCCGACATATCAGCTGAAGATTGCAGCCTCATCTCGGTCCGGTCCTGCATCAACCGGATTTTTCCGTTCGAGAGCTTTTGAGGCTTATTGCGGCGCGGGGTCTTAAAAAACTTGGTACCCACAGCTTGGACAGTTTCCAGCAACCCATTGTTAATCTCGTCCACAGTTTCGCATTCGGTTAGGCACTGGAAGCGATTGTGCAGTTCAAGTTGAAAGTCTTCGGGGTTCCTGAGTAGTATCTGTTTTTTGTGAATTTTATTCATGAATAAAATTCACAAAATAATATCAGGCAAAAGAGCCATGGCCGGTTGAGTTTGAGCTTCAATGCTGCTAAGACGTGAATTTTTCCGCAAAAAGGAGCCGATCCGACTCGGTTCTATCTTTCTGAGGTGTAACCGTAAAAATGACAGGCTATCTTGACCTTTTTGGGGTGCCGTTGACATCGACCCACAATATTAGTCCTCTTATTGAGTTGGCTGCAAAAAAGTTAGGTACATGAAGTGGTACAGGTTTGCCAAATCCCAACTCGATGCACTTGAGTCAATTTAATAGCACCCGGCATTGATCGAGGCCACGATCTGCGGGGCAAGACGGAATAGGAAGTAGTCACCTCGAATCCTTATGCAAAGCAGTCATGCTAGCGAAGTAGGAGGTGGAACACGTGAGGGAGAACAGCCGCGTGACCTACGACGCCGAGAAGCGATTTCTATTTGAGGGTAGGAGCATGCCTTGGTCACTGGACTGTCTTATCAGGTAATGGTGACCCTGGAACGTAAAGGGCTACTTAAGGATCACCATGGATATTAGTCAGTACTAGAGTCTGGTAATAAATCCCGTCCCGCTCGGGAGAACACATTTGATGATTTTACCAAAAAAAAAAAAATACAATGCAGCTGCCAAAACGGAATACCGCAATTGACTGGATGCCGAACCTGATACAAGACTTCAACTCTCTTCGATCAAACCTAATAAAAATACACTGATGAAAAAAAGTACCGACTTCAAAAACGAATACAAAAAGTTTAAAACAAAACTTTTCTCTGGGTTAACCGCTACCTCAAAACGATCAGATTAATTTTTCATGGATTTCCGGGGCGCACGTTAGAAAGCCAAATCCTGCCGGGCGTCGCGGAATTGTCTTATCGGGTATCCATAGCCTCGGATCGCAATGGGTTATTGAAGGACACCGTAGATTTTAGTCAGTACAAGTTTGTATGTCCCTCCTGTCCTTCCCTGGGTGGAAGGGCTGATCTGATGATTTTACCACGTAATAAAAAGCCATACCACCAGGGGCATGACCGGTGGTATGGTGGGTCCCGCAGCGAGCTATATTATCCAAACGAACTGGAATGTTTGGGAAGTTAGCAAGTCTGAAATTACATATAATTACCAATTCAGAAAAAAAGCTGTCTTAATTATTTAAATTGTTTTTTTTTTGTATTATTTACATTATTTTTTTTTTACAATTATATCCACATTCGAATATAGTCGGAAAATTCAATCAAATTAATTCAAAATATTAGCTTGTATCAAGAGAGGTAGGTTATACTGTATTCTTGGCGACTGGGAAAATTACTGGCCACCACTCATGACCTGCGGAAAATTCGAGGTACTACATTTTTCACATGGAATTTGATGTCATGACAAAGACACTGGCGCCGCGTGTAAAGGTCATGAATGGTGGCGTGTATTTTAAATTTTAATAATTACGTGACTAATGTCAAAATGGTTGCGAGCGATACGTCCTCCCTCAGAAGGCGCCCCGCGCCGTCTAAATCAAAGAACAAACCGTTCTTGGTTTTATATTGAATTTTGTCATTGCATATTATAATTGTTTAATACTATTATTTTACTTTTAAATGAGCTAATTATTTTTTTAATGCAAGCTAACATAGTAACCTTAGTTATTCAATACTTTTTGATTGAATATTCAGTAAATCTTGATAGATAAAAAATATAATTTCGGACGAAAAAATGTCAAATTTTTCCTGTTTTGAAACATTATTTTTGGTTTATTTCTGAATGAAAAATAAAAAAGTGATTAATGCAGTCCAAATATAATCTTTCAGATGTACCATGGACATTTTCAAATATTATTTTACTATTATACCTTCTATGTAATTCGGTACCAAAGTTTGACAAAAAGTAGAATTTTATGAAACATCCTTAGCAGAGGCAAGGTTTTTACTTATGTATGTAAACAAATCTAAAAATGTGTTTAAAGCACTCCACGCAGAAAGAATCAAACTTTCTCGAGTATATGTACTTTTTTTATTTGTGGCTATGTCATACACAGAATCAGGTTCCAAAAGTCTCACAAAAACAACGAACCGTGTGAAAGCACTCTTAAGTAAATATTGACCTGCAGTTTTATTGACATTGACAATTGTCGCTTGTTTGCACTAAAATGACGGACTCACTAAAATGCATAAACGCAAATGCACGAGAGGTGCAAACGAATCGAATTATTGAAAATTTCTTGTTTGATTTTTATAAAAACATCCAGTCTTTGTATGGAAAATCCTCATTTTTGCCGAAGGGAAATTGCATTGGCCGCACCCCGTACTTTAAAGTTTTCCTGAATTATAAAGATTTCCTGCTATAAATCACATTCACAATGTTATACATAGTGTCAGAAATACCATACAAATCTATCCCTTAATTTAAAAAAAAACATACATAAGGAAAAACAGTAAAAAAGAAGAAATAAGGAAAATTGTTTTTTTTTTCGCATTAAATCTACTCACAATTAAATTAATTAATCAATAAAAATAAGCTCAGGACTTCAGGAGTTCCACCACACTTATTAAAAAAAAAGACATTAATAAAGAAAAGAAAGGCAGTTATCTTAGAAATATCTTTGAAAGATAGAATTCTTTCTTTTTTCTAAAATCGAAATAATTCCCACTCACCTAATCCAGACTTGGCGCCCAGAATAACAGCTAAGAAGCACAAATACGTGAGTTTGTTCATCATATTTCACTTGCACCACAGTGCTCACAGTGGACTCCTGCGCAGTCTGACGGCCGCCACAACGACACCTCACTTATATGAACACGCCGTACGAGGTTTACGTCGCCAACGTCATACGCGCATTGTCAACAGTATTGTGTTAAGGCGACGGCTTACAAACTTGGATGGTAATTAGGAGCCTACCCATTTATGCTTAATCTGTACTTAATAATGATTTCTGACGTCTATTAGGCATTGTGTTGGTTAGTCACGTATATTTGACATTAGGAGCCATTTTAAGGTGATAATGCTAATTCATTTTGTATTTCAAAATTAGTATGAATCTAGTTTTTTTGTTAAGAAATTCTTCCGGTATTTTGGATCGGCTTGCAACCATTTTTAAACTCAAAAAAACACAAACAACAACGACTTTACGTTATATCCGAATATTTGATACGCGCGGTAATCGAACCTGCTCAGCAGTTTTTGATAATTTGTGTGTCAAAACATAAAATATAGGAAAACCAGTATAAGTATCTAGAATTAGTTACAAATATGTATGTACATAATATTTTTACAGCTTTGTTCCAACGCCATCGTTCATCGTACACGTGCTTTTAAAAGCCCAAACATTATTTTTGTACTGATTACTCACAAGTTTCAACTTATTATTTTGCATGGATATCGTAAAACCAAATTGTTTGTGACTCATCAAACAGTATTGAACTTCCCCTTAAGAAACACAAGCAAACACTTTGAGTTGACATGTCGCGTCACCTTGATCTTGAGATTTGAACTGCGAACAATACCTGCTCCAATGGAAAAGATTAACTGCAGTTAACTCTCAATAGTTCAGTTCAAGTCATTAAATGCACTAAGTGTGCTCCGCCGATTTCAGGGTTCACACAAGATTCGACGGCGCGTTGTGTTCCACGCACGCCTCAAAGCGTGTTAGCCATGACCTGCCACGTAAAGGGCTATTGCAAGGCACCGTAGATTTTAGTCAGTACGAGTCTGACAGTCCCTGCTCCTGCTCTGCCCTGACTGGGAAGACTCATTTGATGATTTTACCAGGCTAGAAAACGGGTTCACAGAGTGTGAGGAACAAGGCGTCGGTGGCAATTAATCATGTCGTCGCCTAACTTGCTGAAACCGCGACTGCATTTAACATTTAGCAGGTGGAATTTGGGGTCACGGGTGTACATACTCATAGACGACTGTGACACTGAAGTCACGTGCCGCCGTGTGAGGATAAGGGGTCGCTTACCACACAGTTTCCTTAGGGATGTGCCTCCTCTCAGAGGGCAAAAGCCTGCTGGGGTCGCGGGATTATTTCCTTACCGTGACCCCGGAACATAACAGGCTACTGAAGGACACCGTGGATTTTAGTCAGTAAAAGTCAAACAGAAGGGGTGGACTCATTTGATGATTTTACCACGCTAAAAAAAAAAAAGTGTCATCAATTCATCATGCATAAATCATCTACTCTCCAGTATGGTAAAAATATGGATTACAAACAACCAAAGAACTAAAGCCGTGGATCACAGAATCAATAACTTTTCCAAACGCATTACCAAGAATTAGTGTGTGGTCAAGTCATGAATCAATTATTATTTTTATGGTGATTTTATGGCGTCTGCTTTTTGAACTGCTCGACCCTTGATTAAGAATTCGAATTAATTAAAAAAGTAGAGGAAAATCGTATAATCTTTAATTATTATTCCTTGGAATTATGACATTTTTTGTGCGTTTGTTTGTTCAATATGTTTTTATTCAAATCGAGCTTGCTTATGACGCGATGCGACACAATAAGAACGATTTCATCTACAAGTGAAAATTATCCTTGAGTTGACCACTATGACATAATTATGATATAAAAAAGCGCTCACGACGACGCCTATAATGAGTAGGGCGACGCCGATAAAGAGCAGGGCGACGCCGATAATGAGTAGGGCGACGCCGATAATGAATAGAGCGACACCGATAATGAGTAGGGCGACGCCAATAATGAGTAGAACGACGCCGATAATGAGTAGGGCGACGCCGATAGTGAGTAGGGCGACACCGATAGTGAGTAGGGCGACGCCGATAGTGAGTAGGGCGACGCCGATAGTGAGTAGGGCGACGCCGTTAGTTGAGTAGGGCGACGCCGATACTGAGTAGGGCGACGTCGATAGTTGAGTAGGGCGACGCCGTTAGTGAGTAGGGCGACGCCAATAGTTGAGTAGGGCGACGCCGATAGTTGAGTAGGGCGACGCCGATAGTTGAGTAGGGCGACGCCGTTAGTTGAGTAGGGCGACGCAGATAGTTGAGTGGGGCGACGCCGATAGTTGAGTAGGGCGACACCGTTAGTTGAGTAGGGCGACGCCGATAGTGAGTAGGGCGACGCCGATAGTGAGTTGGGCGACGCCGATAGTGAATAGGGCGACGCCGATATTGAGTAGGGCGGATAGTGAGTGGGGCGCCGCCGATAGTGAGTAGGGCGACGCCGATAATGAGTAAGGCGACGCCGATAGTGAGTAGGGCGACGCCGATAGTGAGTAGGACGACGCCGATAGTGAGTAGGGCGACGCCGATAGTGAGTAGGGCGACGCCGATAGTGAGTAGGGCGACGCCGATAGTGAGTAGGGCGACGCCGATAGTGAGTAGGGCGGCGACGCCGATAGTGAGTAGGGCGACGCCGATAGTGAGTAGGGCGACGCCGATAGTGAGTAGGGTGACGCCGATACTGAGTAGGGTGACGCCGATATGAGTAAGGCGACGCCGATAGTGAGTAGGGCGACGCCGATAGTGAGTAGGGCGACGCCGAAAGTGAGAAGGGCGACGCCGATAGTGAGTAGGGCGACGCCGATAGTGAGTAGGGCGACGCCGCCAATAGTGAGTAGGGTGACGCTGATACTGAGTAGGGCGACGCCGATAATGAGTAGGCGACGCCGATAGTGAGTAGAGCGACGCCGATAGTGAGTAGGGCGACACCGATAGTGTGTAGGGCGACGCCTTTTATGAGAAGGGCGACACCGATAGTGAGTAGGGCGACGGCGATAGTGACTAGGGCGACGCCGATAGTGAGTAGGGCGACGCCGATAGTGAGTAGGGTGACGCCGATAGTGAGTAGGGCGACGCCGATAATGAGTAAGGCGACGCCGATAGTGAGTAGGGCGACGCCGATAGTGAGTAGGGCGACGCCAATAGTGAGTAGGGTGACGCCGATACTGAGTAGGGCGACGCCGATAGTGAGTAGGGCGACGCCGATAGTGAGTAGGGTGACGCCGATAGTGAGTAGGGTGACGCCGATAGTGAGTAGGGCGACGCCGATAATGAGTAAGGCGACGCCGATAGTGAGAAGGGCGACGCCGATAGTGAGTAGGGTGACGCCGATACTGAGTAGGGTGACGCCGATAATGAGAAGGGCGACGCCGATAGTGAGTAGGGCGACGCCGATAGTGAGAAGGGCGACGCCGATAGTGAGTAGGGCGACGCCGATAGTGAGTAGGGCGACGCCGATAGTGAGTAGGGCGACGCCGATAGTGAGTAGGGTGACGCCGATACTGAGTAGGGCGACGCCGATAATGAGTAAGGCGACGCCGATAGTGAGTAGGGCGACGCCGATAGTGAGTAGGGCGACGCCGATAGTGAGTAGGGCGACGGCGATAGTGACTAGGGCGACGCCGATAGTGAGTAAGGCGACGCCGATAGTGAGTAGGGCGACGCCGATAGTGAGTAGGGTGACGCCGATACTGAGTAGGGTGACGCCGATACTGAGTAGGGTGACGCCGATAATGAGAAGGGCGACGCCGATAGTGAGTAGGCGACGCCGATAGTGAGAAGGGCGACGCCGATAGTGAGTAGGGCGACGCCGATAGTGAGTAGGGCGACGCCGATAGTGAGTAGGGCGACGCCGATAGTGAGTAGGGTGACGCCGATACTGAGTAGGGCGACGCGCGATAATGAGTAAGGCGACGCCGATAGTGAGTAGGGCGACGCCGATAGTGAGTAGGGCGACGCCGATAGTGAGTAGGGCGACGGCGATAGTGACTAGGGCGACGCCGATAGTGAGTAAGGCGACGCCGATAGTGAGTAGGGCGACGCCGATAGTGAGTAGGGTGACGCCGATACTGAGTAGGGTGACGCCGATAATGAGTAAGGCGACGCCGATAGTGAGTAGGGCGACGCCGATAGTGAGTAGGGCGACGCCGATAGTGAGAAGGGCGACGCCGATAGTGAGTAGGGCGACGCCGATAGTGAGTAGGGCGACGCCGATAGTGAGTAGGGTGACGCCGATACTGAGTAGGGCGACGCCGATAATGAGTAAGGCGACGCCGATAGTGAGTAGGGCGACGCCGATAGTGAGTAGGGCGACGCCGATAGTGAGTAGGGCGACACCGATAGTGTGTAGAGCGACGCCTTTTATGAGAAGGGCGACACCGATAGTGAGTAGGGCGACGGCGATAGTGACTAGGGCGACGCCGATAGTGAGTAAGGCGACGCCGATAGTGAGTAGGGGTGACGCCGATAGTGAGTAGGGCGACGCCGATAGTGAGTAGGGTGACGCCGATACTGAGTAGGGCGACGCCGATAATGAGTGAGGCGACGCCGATAGTGAGTAGGGCGACGCCGATAGTGAGTAGGGCGACGCCGATAGTGAGTAGGGTGACGCCGATAGTGAGTAGGGCGACGCCGATAGTGAGTAGGGCGACGCCGATAGTGAGTAGGGCGACGCCGATAGTGAGTAGGGCGACGCCGATAGTGAGTAGGGTGACGCCGATAGTGAGTAGGGCGACGCCGATAGTGAGTAGGGCGACACCGATAGTGTGTAGGGCGACGCCTATATGAGAAGGGCGACACCGATAGTGAGTAGGGCGACGGCGATAGTGACTAGGGCGACGCCGATAGTGAGTAGGGCGACGCCGATAGTGAGAAGGGCGACGCCGATAGTGAGTAGGGCGACGCCGATAGTGAGTAGGGCGACGCCGTAAGTGAGTAGGGCGACGCCGATACTGAGTAGGGCGACGCCGATAATGAGTAAGGCGACGCCGATAGTGAGTAGGGCGACGCCGATAGTGAGTAGGGCGACGCCGATAGTGAGTAGGGCGACACAGATAGTGTGTAGAGCGACGCCTTTTATGAGAAGGGCGACACCGATAGTGAGTAGGGCGACGGCGATAGTGACTAGGGCGACGCCGATAGTGAGTATGGCGACGCCGATAGTGAGTAGGGCGACGCCGATAGTGAGTAGGGTGACGCCGATACTGAGTAGGGTGACGCCGATAATGAGTAAGGCGACGCCGATAGTGAGTAGGGCGACGCCGATAGTGAGTAGGGCGACGCCGATAGTGAGAAGGGCGACGCCGATAGTGAGTAGGGCGACGCCGATAGTGAGTAGGGCGACGCCGATAGTGAGTAAGGTGACGCCGATAGTGAGTAGGGCGACGCCGATAATGAGTAGGGCGACGCCGATAGTGAGTAGGGCGACGCCGATAGTGAGTAGGGCGACGCCGATAGTGAGTAGGGCGACGCCGATAGTGAGTAGAGCGACGCCTTTATGAGAAGGGCGACGCCGATAGTGAGTAGGGCGACGGCGATAGTGAGTAGGGCGACGCCGATAGTGAGTAAGGCGACGCCGATAGTGAGTAGGGCGACGCCGATAGTGAGTAGGGCGACGCCGATAGTGAGTAGGGTGACGCCGATACTGAGTAGGGAGACGCCGATAATGAGTAAGGCGACGCCGATAGTGAGTAGGGCGACGCCGATAGTGAGTAGGGCGACGCCGATAGTGAGTAGGGTGACGCCGATAGTGAGTAGGGCGACGCCGATAGTGAGTAGGGCGACGCCGATAGTGAGTAGGGCGACGCCGATAGTGAGTAGGGCGACGCCGATAGTGAGTAGGGCGACGCCGATAGTGAGTAGGGCGACGCCGATAGTGAGTAGGGCGACGCCGATAGTGAGTAGGGCGACGCCGATAGTGAGTAGGGCGACGCCTTCTATGAGAAGGGCGACACCGATAGTGAGTAGGGCGACGGCGATAGTGAGTAGGGCGACGCCGATAGTGAGTAAGGCGACGCCGATAGTGAGTAGGGCGACGCCGATAGTGAGTAGGGTGACGCCGATACTGAGTAGGGCGACGCCGATAATGAGTAAGGCGACGCCAATAGTGAGTAGGGCGACGCCGATAGTGAGTAGGGCGACGCCGATAGTGAGTAGGGCGACGCCGATAGTGAGTAGGGCGACGCCGATAGTGAGTAGGGCGACGCCGATAGTGAGTAGGGCGACGCCGATAGTGAGTAGGGCGACGCCGATAGTGAGTAGGGCGACGCCGATAGTGAGTAGGGCGACGCCGATAGTGAGTAGGGCGACGCCGATAGTGAGTAGGGCGACACCGATAGTGTGTAGGGCGACGCCTTCTATGAGAAGGGCGACGGCGATAGTGACTAGGGCGACGCCGATAGTGAGTAAGGCGACGCCGATAGTGAGTAGGGTGACGCCGATAGTGAGTAGGGCGACGCCGATAGTGAGTAGGGTGACGCCGATACTGAGTAGGGCGACGCCGATAATGAGTAAGGCGACGCCGATAGTGAGTAGGGCGACGCCGATAGTGAGTAGGGCGACGCCGATAGTGAGTAGGGTGACGCCGATACTGAGTAGGGCGACGCCGATAATGAGTAAGGCGACGCCGATAGTGAGTAGGGCGACGCCGATAGTGAGTAGGGCGACGCCGATAGTGAGTAGGGTGACGCCGATAGTGAGTAGGGCGACGCCGATAGTGAGTAGGGCGACGCCGATAGTGAGTAGGGCAACGCCGATAGTGAGTAGGGCGACGCCGATAGTAAGTAAGGCGACGCCGATAGTGAGTAGGGCGACGCCGATAGTGAGTAGGGCGACGCCGATAGTGAGTAGGGTGACGCCGATAGTGAGTAGGGCGACGCCGATAGTGAGTAGGGCGACGCCGATAGTGAGTAGGGCGACGCCGATAGTGAGTAGGGCGACGCCTATAGTGAGTAGGGCGACGCCGATAGTGAGTAGGGTGACGCCGATACTGAGTAGGGCGACGCCGATAATGAGTAAGGCGACGCCGATAGTGAGTAGGGCGACGCCGATAGTGAGTAGGGTGACGCCTATAGTGAGTAGGGCGACGCCGATAGTGAGTAGGGTGACGCCGATAGTGAGTAGGGTGACGCCGATACTGAGTAGGGCGACGCCGATACTGAGTAAGGCGACGCCGATAGTGAGTAGGGCGACGCCGATAGTGAGCAGGGTGACGCCTATAGTGAGTAGGGCGACGCCGATATTAAGTAGGGCGACGCCTTTAATGAGAAGGGCGACGCCTTTAATGAGAAGGGCGACGCCTTTAATGAGAAGGGCGACGCCGATAATGAGTAGGGCGACGCCGATAGTGAGTAGGGCGACGCCGATAGTGAGTAGGGCGACGCCGATAGTGAGTAGGGCGACGCCGATAGTGAGTAGGGCGACGCCGATAGTGAGTAGGGCGACGCCGATATTAAGTAGGGCGACGCCTTTAATGAGAAGGGCGACGCCTTTAATGAGAAGGGCGACGCCGATAGTGAGTAGGTAGACGCCGATAGTGAGTAGGGCGACGCCGATAGTGAGTAGGGCGACGCCAATAGTGAGTAGGGCGACGCCAATAGTGAGTAGGGCGACGCCGATAGCGAGTAGGGCGACGCCAATAGTGAGTAGGGCGACGCCAATAGTGAGTAGGGCGACGCCGATAGTGAGTAGGGCGACGCCGATAGTGAGTTGGGCGACGCCGATAGTGAGTAGGGCGACGCTGATAGTGAGTAGGGCGACGCCGATAGTGAGTAGGGCGACGCCGATAGTGAGTAAGGCGACGCCGATAGTGAGTAGGGCGACGCCGATAGTGAGTAGGGCGACGCCGATAGTGAGTAGGGCGACGCCGATATTAAGTAGGGCGACGCCTTTAATGAGAAGGGCGACGCCTTTAATGAGAAGGGCGATGCCTTTAATGAGAAGGGCGACGCCGATAATGAGTTGGGCGACGCCGATAGTGAGTAGGGCGACGCTGATAGTGAGTAGGGCGACGCCGATAGTGAGTAGGGCGACGCCGATAGTGAGTAAGGCGACGCCGATAGTGAGTAGGGCGACGCCGATAGTGAGTAGGGCGACGCCGATAGTGAGTAGGGCGACGCCAATAGTGAGTAGGGCGACGCCGATAGTGAGTAGGGCGACGCCGATAGTGAGTAGGGCGACGCCAATAGTGAGTAGGGTGACGCCGATAGTGAGTAGGGCGACGCCGATATTGAGTAGGGCGACGCCGATAGTGAGTAGGGCGACGCCGATAATGAGTTGGGCGACGCCGATAGTGAGTAGGGCGACGCTCATAGTGAGTAGGGCGACGCCGATAGTGAGTAGGGCGACGCCGATAGTGAGTAAGGCGACGCCGATAGTGAGTAGGGCGACGCCGATAGTGAGTCGGGCGACGCCGATAGTGAGTAGGGTGACGCCGATAGTGAGTAGGGCGACGCCGATAGTGAGTAGGGCGACGCCGATAGTGAGTAGGGCGACACCGATCGTGAGTAGGGCGACGCCGATAGTGAGTAGGGCGACGCCGATAGTGAGTAGGACGGTGCCGATATTGAGTAGGGCGACGCCGATATTAAGTAGGGCGACGCCGATATTAAGTAGGGCGACGCCTTTAATGAGAAGAGCGACGCCGATATTGGGTAGGGCGACGCCGATAGTGAGGAGGGCGCGCCGATAGTGAGTAGGGCGACGCTGATAGTTAGTAGGGCGACGCCGATAGTGAGTAGGGCGACGCCGATAACGAGTAGGGCGATACATTGTAAGCACACTGCACACAATGTATTCATTATCTAAATACGAGTACCTACTTATACATAGATGTATGCCAATGTCCACAATAAACTGAAGCATCTTCTTTGATATTTGGATATCAATATAAATTTTCCGCAAACACTTTAAAATGCATTGTTTATCTGATTTTAAACGGGGAAACCCCTCTTCAAGGTAAAAAGCAGATTACTTTATAAATAAAATATTTACCTAAGTAAATAAGTAAATTATCATATCTGCCTAGCCTTATCCGAAATTTATGTTTGGGTCGACTTCTAGTTGAACCGGATCGGTATTTAACATGGAGTGACTGCCTATAATTCAGAACTGGGTAATACGGTACCCCCTGGATCAGATAGCCTTTTAAGGTTCAGAAAAACTGTAACGTCTATCAAAGATCTACAAATGACAGCCGGGACAACATGGTTTGAAGTGCTTTTTGAGGCAAGAGATCCATACCCAATATTAATATTAATTGTCATGCAATCTCAGTCGCCATCTATTCAAATGTTATGCAAAATAACAAATGCGTTCACATCGAATTATAATAATTGTCCGCAACAACGGAAACTGCTAGGTACTGTGTTTACGTCGAGATGACAATGGAAGCAAATTAGCTTTTATATCAGATCCAATTTCAAGATCAAGGTTTAATTATATGCAAGATTTGCCAGCAGTGTTTATAAGGCTATTTATTTTATTGCTTTTTCTAGTACCTGCGCTAGAATGGGCCGTAAAACTCGTACCAATAAATCTACCTACATTCATAGCATTTATAAATAAAACTAGCACTCTGCCTGCGACTTCGTCTGCGTGTATTTCTAACTTCGAACTCAGTGAATTTCAATGCGCGGTCAGGTTCCTGGGATAGTTTATTTACACCAAATTACAGCTTTCTAGTACTGGGCGTCTCTGAGCTAACAGACGGATTCGTATGAAGTAATAAAGATTTAAATACTACGAAAACATCAAAAGGTTTGTACGTAACAATGTTCGAGGATATAAAAAGTTTTTTTTTGCACTTCGACGTAGGTTTAGCCGTCATTGGCGTCAATATTTACTTGTAAGTACAAAACATGTAATAGGTGACATAGGTTTCTCTGAAATCCACTTCATTACGTCATAGTATGTACATACCTAGTAACCACAAAAGTCATAAAAAGTAACAAATCGTAAAATGTATGCACGGTAGCGTGCCCTGCCAAGGTTGATAAAACTTGACCGCGACCTCGCGGGCATAGGTATTAAGTTTATTCCCCTGTTCATTCTCATCCACAACTATTCACCAATTCCCGGTTGGTCTCAATTGACTGATATACACGGTTGAAGTGGCTGAACGATTGGGAAGATGGATTCGGTTATCAGATTTTAGAGAATTTCTATGTAAAGCTTAAATTAAATAAAAAACAATGTAACACATCTTTTGAGTGAAATAAAACCATTCTAGGCATTTAATACATTAAATAATGTTATTATAATGAGGTAGCGTTGTGTGAAAATGTCTAAACATTAAAATGTTTGACCTAAATACCGGCCTTAGAGGCCATGGTGACAGATAGAATCTTAAAAAATCCTTAGCCTTCTTTTGTTAGTTTGTGTCAATGTGTTAAGCTTTAACTTTAAACATGCAATGTAAGCTAGAGTGTTTTTGTAAATTATACATATTTTTTATTGAGGTAAAATTGTGTGTAAATACAGTCCTCATAAAACACTGTATGCAAGTCATGACGTGAGCATTGCATTTTAATGTCTATTTCTTCCTTAAAAATATACAGAAGAATATTCTTTATATCTGCAGTCACCTCAGTTGACCTGTATAAATTGCTATACACATACATACAAAACAAGAGTGAACAAACAATTGAAATAGCTAAAGATATTTACAAAAAAAAAAAAATATCTTTAGCTATTTCAATTGTTTGTTAATTAATATTTAACAGGTATTTTGTAATACCAATTGATTTTGAATAAAATCAAAGTAATTTTCTAAGTACTTGGCTAATTGCTTTTCGATTTACGTTTTTCCAACACTGCTATGAGATATTCGCTACTATTTCCGACTATGTTTGCTCGTGAATGGACAAACACTACTTCTTATGTTTAACAAGTTATTTATGTAGATACTTATTTGTTGATGTATTGTACCTATGGGTAGATAAGCGCGTGCCCATGTTACTTAAGACTTTACACTACAATTTAATTTCCAATTGCTCGGTAAAAATCTGCGTTACTTCCAGGTGTTTCCCATTTTCAGGTAGCTTGAAACATTGTACAACGGCTAACTATAAACCAAAGCTTTTATTACACCACCATTGTCAAACTTGTTCCACTAATTTACAAATACAGGACTCAAAAATCATCAATATTTCGTGAAGAAGATAGGTGTATTAGTGACAGGACTCACTAATTATAATGTGGCAATGTTATTCCGGGATAATATAAACCAAAAGTGAAGTTTTAATAGACAATATCAATACGATGTTAACAAGTGTGAACCAGTTATAATTATTGTGGTAATCTGACGAACGATACACATAGAACAGTTTGGTGAAAAAATATTACGGCAAACATGACTTCCTGACCTAATGCAGGTAAAACAGTGATCAAAATACGATGGAAAAAACCCTATAATTCAAATCACAACCGCTATAATTCCTACGCTCCTCAAACAAAGAACTGGACTTTGGACTTCCCCGACATCGAAATGCTAATAATTATTATTGAATAAATATATGACGAAGTAACTAGTTACTACTTTCAACACTCTCTGTCATAGCACGTTTGGCGCAATGGAAACATGAGCACCCGTGGAGTGGCTATAACCGATGTGACTCGAGTTCGAATCCCACATCCAACGGTAACTTTTTAATTATTTTCTTAACTCATTTTTCTACAAAAAATTAACAATTATGAGTTTCTTTGAGAACGTTACCCTGCGCACCCGAAGAACTTCGGAACCGGCTATAGAAACATTCGAGGAATGTAGTGATTACAATGATTCGACAATAGAGGGCGATACCAATAATAGCGTTCCAAACATAACTATGGATGACGAGCACGAAGAAATACAAGAACTCAAACAACAAATCCGTGGACTTAATAACCAATTGCAGGCAGCACATGAGGAGATAAATAATCTCTCTATTGAAAACACAGATTTAAGGAAGGCGATGGAAATAATGAATAATAAATACAAAATTATAGAAAAAGCGACCAAAAAGTTAGCTAACGAGAGAGTAACACCAAATAAAAAAACAAAATTGCACACACCTCTCAAACATTCCATAAAAAAATCAGGAAATTCAAGATACGGGACTCCAGAGTTATTCACCCCCACTCAAGTTACTCCGCGGAATAAATCAGTTCAATCAATTAAACAAAGGAGAATAAGTTCTACTCTAGAGGAAAAGAGCAAGCTGTGCATCATAAGCAGCAACCGATCGAATAAAATATTAACAATTGCGGAAAATACTTTTCCATGCCACCAAATATGCCATTATGTCTTACCAAATTGTGGCATAAAAAATTTGTTAAGTAATATAGACACTAAACTATCTGGCTACACGATGAAGGACAATTGCATTATTTTTATTGGTGAGAATGACTTCCAACAACGAATAATTACTTTGAATTAATAAAAAACATACGTGAAAGTTTATCAATCATTAAGCATACGAACGTAATATTGTGTTTACCTACTTATAAATATGGTTATTATTGCGGAATGTATAATTTTAGAATTGAAATGTTTAGTAATTTGTTATATCAGGACATACAAATTGACAATTATGCTATATTATTTGACTCTAATTTAGACCTAACATATGAATATTCGATGTATCAAAGACAGACTGGTAAAATTAATAATTATGCCGTTTCAAATATTTTTTCTAATCTTAAGTACTATATTTCAACTGATTGTAATTTAAATATTCAGAAACTTGCGAACGAACCAGTGTCGGAAAAAGATGTCTTGTTTTGCGACTCACCTTTTTCTTTTGCTTCATGTACTACTGACGTCCCAAATCAAAATTTTTTTCGTGTATAACTCATTATGTATACTGCATCAGAATATTAATGGACTATTATCCAAGGCTGATGTAATAACAGAACATTTGGATACGCTCATGAGGAATGGGAAATGCGTAAGTGTATTGTGCTTTACAGAACACAATATGAAGCAAGGTGATCTTAACTTACTGAATATACCAAATTTTGTTTTGGCTACAAGTTTCACTAGACTAAAGCGAAATGGTGGCTCTTGTATATTGATTAATAACCACATTAACTTCAAAGAAATAGAATCTGTGAAAAAGTTAAATGTTCCTAATGTGTTTGAATGTTGTGCAGTCGAATTAACGGACGATAACGTTATCATTTTGTGTATTTACAGAGTTCCTAATTCAACTAAGATACATATTTTCTTTGATAACTTGACGAGCATATTGCAACAGTTTTGCTATAAAAGTAACCAAAAAATACTTGTATGTGGCGACTTTAATATTGATGTTCTTCAGGATACCAAAAGCTCTAAACTGTTTAAACAACTTGTGAAGGAATTTAATCTAAAACTAGAAATAAATGAACCAACACGCCCTAGTAGTGGTACATGTCTAGACAATTTTTTTCATAACATAAGAGGTTGCAAAAGTGAGATTTTGGAGTTAGGTGTGTCTGACCATACAGCACAACTTATGAAGTTCCCGGTATCACAAAAGTGTATTCTACCATATTATTATATATATAAAAGAGACTAGTATTTGCGCGTTGCGCGAGCTGCAAGCAGCTCGCGGGGTCGTGTTTTGAAAAATATTTCTTACTTAGAATTTTTTGCAGTCACCATTTTAGATTTTGATTTTGACCTTACTATCGGCTTTAGCATCCCCGAAAACTATTAAAATGACTCCCATGATGAACAATTCAAAAATGATCGCAGTCGCCATCTTAGATTCTGATTTAGACTTCACTATCGGCTTTAGCACCCTCGAAAACCATGAAAACGGCATCCAATATAAAAAATATGATTTTTTTCAGTCGCCATCTTGGATTTTGATTTTGACCTCACTACCGGTTTTAGCATCCTCGAAAACCATGAAAACGACTCCCATGATGAACAATTCAAAAATTATCGCAGCCGCCATCTTGAATTTTGATTTAAACCGGCTTTAGCATCCTCGAAAACCATGAAAACGACTCCCAGGATGATTATTTCGAAAATATCGCAGCCACCATCTTGGATTTTGATTTTGACCTCGCTATCAGCTTTATATCATCATCAGCCTATTGCCGTCCACTACTGGACGTAAGCCTCCCCCAAAGAGCGCCAACCATCCCGGTTTTGGGCAGGCCGCATCCATCCACTGCCAGCCACCTTCCTTAAATCATCGACCCATCTTGCAGCAGGGCGTCCTACACTACGTTTGCCCATTCGCGGTCTCCACTCAAGCACATGTTTGCTCCATCTGCCGTTTGTCCGTCTACAAACGTGCCATTTGGTTCTACATTTGGTTCTCTGGCGAATGACTTCATTACGAATTCTATCCACCAGAGAAACCCCGAGCATTGCTCTCTCCATTGCACGCTGAGCAACCTTAAATTTGTGGACCAGGCCGATGGTAAGTCTTCACGTTTCGGCTCCGTAAGTCATTACGGGTAGGACACGCTGGTTGTAAACCCTGGTTTTAAGGGATTGTGGGAACGATGATTCAAAGATATGACGCAGCTTCCCGAATACCGCCCAGCCCAAGCGTATTCTTCTAGCTGCCTCCTTCTCAAAGTCGTGCCTGCCCAGTTGTACACTTTGGCCTAGGTAAATGTATTCTTGCACAACCTCGAGGGCAGCATCATTCACGATTACAGGTCTCGGGGTGACGTGACCATTAAACATGACTTTGGTTTTGTTCAGCCAGATTCATTCCGAGACCCACACGCCTTGAAGAATCGCTCAAGCTGTTCAGCATTTTTTCCAGCTCCTGCAGAGACTCTGCTATGATGACAATTTCATCCGCAAATCGGAGGTGTGAAATGTACTCACCGTTGATATTAACACCCCGTCCTTTCCAATCAATCATCTTGAAAACGTCCTCCAACGCGTTTGTAAACAGTTGGATTGGTTTAGTGCTCTGTTCTTGTACTTAGACGGTCACTGTTGCAGCCCTATACAGACATCTCATCACCTCAACGTAGCGACAGTCGAGGCATCTCTGCATGGACTCCAGAACAGCCCAGGTCTCGACGGTATCGAAAGCCTTCTCGTAGTCCACATACGCTAGGCACAGAGGCTGGTTATACTCCTCGGTCTTTTAAATCACTTGCTTAAGGGTGTGTATGTGGTCTATGGTGCGGTAACCTTTTTGAAACCCGGCCTGCTCCGGTGGCTGAAAATCATCGAACTTTAGGGCAAGATGATTTAGAATAACCCTCGAGAACAGCATAAAGATATGGCTCAGAAGTGAGATGGGGCGGTAGTTTTTAAGGAGCGCTTTATCGCCCTTTTTGAAGTATAACACTACCACACTCCCATGCCATGCCTCCGGTGTTATGCAAGTGTGGATGACGGAATTGAAGAGTTTACAAGCTCTGTCAAGATAGGTATTCCTCTTGCCTTGAGCAGCTCAATGGTTATTCTGTCATCCCCTAAAGCTTTGTTGTGGTGAAGCTGCCTGAGTGCCATTCCAATCTCACCCATGTCAATGTCGGGAAGCTCGTCTGTGAGATGGCGTGTCAGTTTGGCCCGTTGGTCATCCGCGCCGTGGGCCTGAGGTGGGCAAGGTTTTTGAGCATATAAGTCTCCGTAGAACTTTTCGACTTCAGCTAGAATATCTGGCTTTGAGGTGACGGTGGTGCCTTGTGACGTTCTGAGCTTTGTCCGGCAACAGCCGGAGGTATTGGGGTTGGCAAATACCTTCGAGCCTTTATTCCGAGCTAAAACTTGCTCCATAATTCGGTTATTTGCACTCCGAGTATCGCGTATGAACTGCTTTTTGACCTCCCCGTTAAGAACCTGACTCTCAGCCTGTGTGGCTTTGTGAGTTCTCGTCGTTTCCTCATCAGTGCCAGAGTCTCGCTGGTAATTAAGTTCCGACCTACGTCCATTCCTGATCGGTCGAAAAAGTTTACAGCCCACCTCGCAGACGACACGCAGCAGGCCTTCGGTGACGTCGTTTATGCCCTCCTGGATTTCAAACCTTACTATCGGCTTTAGCATCCTCGAAAACCATGAAAACGACTCCCATGATGAAAAATGCGAAAATTATCGCAGCCGCCATCTTGGATTCTCAGTTTTACCTCACTATCGGCTTGAGCATTCTCGAAAACCATGAAAACGATTCCCATGATGAACAATTCGAAAATTATAGCAGCCACCATCTTGGATTTTGTTTTGGACTTCACTATCGGCTTAAGCACCATCGAAAACCCTGAAAACAACTCCCATGATGAACAATTCGAAAAATATCGCAGCCGCCATCTTGGATTTTAATTTTGACCTCACTATCGGCTTTAGCACCCTCGAAAACCCTGAAAACGACATCCATGATGAACATTTTGAAAATGATCGCAGCTGATATCTTGGATTTTGATTCTTACTTCACTATCAACTTAAGCATCCTCGAAAACCATGAAAACGACTGCCATGATAAGCAATTCGAAAATTATCGCAGCCGCCATCTTGGATTATCATTTTCACCTCACTATCGGCTTTAGGATCCTCGAAAACCATGAAAACGACTCCCATGATGAACAATTCGAAAATGATCACAGCCGGCATCTTAGATTTTGATTTTGACCTCACTATCGGCTTTTAGCATCCTTGAAATCATTAAAGCAACTCCCATGATGAACATTTCAAATTTATCGCAACCGCCATCTTCGATTTTGATTTTGAACTCACTATCGGCTTAAGCATCCTCGAAAACCCTGAAAACGACATCCATGATGAACATTTTGAAAATGATCGCAGCTGATATCTTGGATTTTGATTCTTACTTCACTATCAACTTAAGCATCCTCGAAAACCATGAAAACGACTGCCATGATGAGCAATTCGAAAATTATCGCAGCCGCCATCTTGGATTATCATTTTCACCTCACTATCGGCTTTAGGATCCTCGAAAACCATGAAAACGACTCATGATGAACACTTCGAAAATGATCACAGCCGCCATCTTAGATTTTGATTTTGATCTCACTATCGGCTCTTAGCATCCATCAACTTAAGCATCCTCGAAAACCATGAAAACGACTGCCATGATGAACATTTCTAAAATTATCGCAGCTGCCATCTTCGATTTTGATTTTGACCTCACTATCGGCTTAAGCATCCCCGAAAACCTTGAAAACGACTGCCATGATGAGCAATTCGAAAATTATCGCAGCCGCCATCTTGGATTCTCATTTTCACATCACTATCGGCTTTAGCATACTCGAAAACCATGAAAAGGACTCCCATGATGAACATTTCGAAATAATCGCAGCCGCCATCTTGAATTTTGATTCTTACTTCACTATCAACTTTAGCATCCTCGAAAACTATAAAAACGACTGCCATGATGAACATTTCGAAAATTGTCGCAGCCGCCATCTTGGACTTTGATTTTGACCTCACTATCGGCTTTTAGCATCCTTGAAATCATTAAAGCAACTCCCATGATGAACATTTCAAAATTTATCGCAGCTGCCATCTTGGATTTTAATATTGACCACACTTTCGGCTTTAGCATACCCGAAAACCATGAAAACGACCCCCATGATGAACAATTCGAAAATGATCGCAGCCGCCATCTTGGATTTTAATACTGACCACACTATCCTCGAAAATCATGAAAACGACTCCCATGATGAACAATTCGAAAATGATCGCAGCCGCCATCTTGGATTTTGACTTCACTATCAACTTTATTACCCTCGAAAACCATGAAAACGACATCCATGATGATATCTATGAATTTTTTGCTGTCGCTATCTTTGATTTTGATTTTGACCTCACTATCGGCTTTAGCATCCTCGAAAACCATGAAAAGGACTCCCATGATGAACAATTCGAAAATGATCGCAGCCGCCATCTTGGATTTTGATTTTGACTTCACTATCAGCTTTATTACCCTCGAAAACCATGAAAACGACATCCATGATGATATCTTCGATTTTTTTGCTGTCGCCATCTTGAAATTTGATTTTGACTTCACCATCATCTTTAGCACCCTCGAAAACCCTGAAAACGACTCCCATGATGAACAATTCGAGAATGATCGCAGCTGCCATCTTGGATTTTGATTTTGACTTCACCATCATCTTTATTACCCTCGAAAACCATGAAAACGACATCCATGATGATATCTTTGAATTTTTTGCTGTCGCCATCTTGGATTTTGATTTTGACCTCACTATCGGCTTTAGCATCCTCGAAAACCCTGAAAATGACTTCCATGATGAACATTTCGAAAATGATCGCAACCGCCATCTCTGATTTTCATTTTGAGTTCACTATCATCTTTATTACCCTCGAAAACCATGAAAACGACATCCATGATGATATCTTTGAATTTTTTTGCTGTCGCCATCTTGGATTTTGATTTTGACCTCACTATCGGCTTTAGCATCCTCGAAAACCATGAAAACGACTCCCATGATGAACAATTCGAAAATGATCGCAGCCGCCATCTTGGATTTTGATTTTGACTTCACTATCATCTTTATTACCCTCGAAAACCATGAAAACGACATCCATGATGATATCTTTGAATTTTTTGCTGTCGCCATCTTGGATTTTGATTTTGACCTCACTATCGGCTTTAGCACCCTCGAAAACCCTGAAAACGACTCCCATGATGAACAATTCGAGAATGATCGCAGCTGCCAACTTGGATTTTGATTTTGACTTCATTATCATCTTTATTACCCTCGAAAACCATGAAAACGACATCCATGATGATATCTTTGAATTTTTTGCTGTCGCCATCTTGGATTTTGATTTTGACCTCACTATCGGCTTTAGCATCCTCGAAAACCCTGAAAATGACTCCCATGATGAACATTCGAAAATGATCGCAACCGCCATCTCTGATTTTCATTTTGAGTTCACTATCATCTTTATTACCCTCGAAAACCATGAAAACGACATCCATGATGATATCTTTGAATTTTTTGCTGCCGCCATCTTGGATTTTGATTTTGACCTCACTATCGGCTTTTGCTTCCTCGAAAACCATGAAAACGACTCCCATGATGAACAATTCGTAAATGATCGCAGCCGCCATCTTGGATTTTGATTTTAACTTCACTATCATCTTTATTACTCTCGAAAACCATGAAAACGACATCCATGATGATATCTTTGAATTTTTTGCTGTCGCCATCTTGGATTTTGATTTTGACCTCACTATCGGCTTTAGCATCCTCGAAAACCATGAAAACGACTCCCATGATGAACAATTCGAAAAGGATCGCAGCCGCCATCTTGGATGTTGATTTTGACTTCAATATCATCTTTATTACCCTCGAAAACCATAAAAACGACATCCATGATGATATCTTTGAATTTTTGCTGTCGCCATCTTGGATTTTGATTTTGACCTCACTATCGGCTTTAGCACCCTCGAAAACCCTGAAAACGACTCCCATGATGAACAATTCGAGAATGATCGCAGCCGCCATCTTGGATTTTGATTTTGACTTCACTATCATCTTTATTACCCTCGAAAACCATGAAAACGACATCCATGATGATATCTTTGAATTTTTGCTGTCGCCATCTTGGATTTTGATTTTGACCTCACTATCGGCTTTAGCACCCTCGAAAACCCTGAAAACGACTCCCATGATGAACAATTCGAGAATGATCGCAGCTGCCATCTTGGATTTTGATTTTGACTTCATTATCATCTTTATTACCCTCGAAAACCATGAAAACGACATCCATGATGATATCTTTGAATTTTTTGCTGTCGCCATCTTGGATTTTGATTTTGACCTCACTATCGGCTTTAGCATCCTCGAAAACCCTGAAAATGACTCCCATGATGAACATTTCGAAAATGATCGCAACCGCCATCTCTGATTTTCATTTTGAGTTCACTATCATCTTTATTACCCTCGAAAACCATGAAAACGACATCCATGATGATATCTTTGAATTTTTTGCTGCCGCCATCTTGGATTTTGATTTTGACCTCACTATCGGCTTTTGCTTCCTCGAAAACCATGAAAACGACTCCCATGATGAACATTTCGTAAATGATCGCAGCCGCCATCTTGGATTTTTATTTTAACTTCACTATCATCTTTATTACCCTCGAAAACCATGAAAATGACATCCATGATGATATCTTTGAATTTTTTGGTGTCGCCATCTTGGATTTTGATTTTGACCTCACTATCGGCTTTAGCATCCTCGAAAACCCTGAAAATGACTCCCATGATGAACAATTCGAAAATGATCGCAACCGCCATCTTGGATTTTCATTTTGACTTCACTATCATCTTTATTACCCTCGAAAACCATGAAAACGACATCCATGATGATATCTATGAATTTTTTGCTGCCGCCATCTTGGATTTTGATTTTGACCTCACTATCGGCTTTAGCATCCTCGAAAACCATGAAAACGACTCCCATGATGAACATTTCGTAAATGATCGCAGCCGCCATCTTGGATTTTGATTTTAACTTCACTATCATCTTTATTACCCTCGAAAACCATGAAAACGACATACATGATGATATCTTTGAATTTTTTGCTGTCGCCATCTTGGATTTTGATTTTGACCTCACTATCGGCTTTAGCACCCTCGAAAACCCTGAAAACGACTCCCGTGATGAACAATTCGAAAATGATCGCAGCCGCCATCTTGGATTTTGATTTTGACTTCACTATCATCTTTATTACCCTCGAAAACCATAAAAACGACATCCATAATGATATCTTTGAATTTTTTGCTGTCGCCATCTTGGATTTTGATTTTGACCTCACTATCGGCTTTAGCATCCTCGAAAACCATGAAAACGACTCCCATGATGAACAATTCGAAAATGATCGCAGTCGCAATCTTGGATTTTGATTTTGACTTCACTATCATCTTTATTACCCTCGAAAACCATGAAAACGACATCTTTGAATTTTTTGGTGTCGCCATCTTGGATTTTGATTTTGACCTCACTATCGGCTTTAGCATCCTCGAAAACCATGAAAACGACTCCCATGATGAACAATTCGAAAATGATCGCAGCCGCCATCTTGGATTTTGATTTTGACTTCACTATCATCTTTATTACCCTCGAAAACCATGAAAACGACTCCCATGATGAACAATTCGAGAATGATCGCAGCTGCCATCTTGGATTTTGATTTTGACTTCACTATCATCTTTATTACCCTCGAAAACCATGAAAACGACATCCATGATGATATCTTTGAATTTTTTGCTGTCGCCATCTTGGATTTTGATTTTGACCTCACTATCGGCTTTAGCATCCTCGAAAACCCTGAAAATGACTTCCATGATGAACATTTCGAAAATGATCGCAACCGCCATCTCTGATTTTCATTTTGAGTTCACTATCATCTTTATTACCCTCGAAAACCATGAAAACGACATCCATGATGATATCTTTGAATTTTTTGCTGCCGCCATCTTGGATTTTGATTTTGACCTCACTATCGGCTTTAGCATCCTCGAAAACCATGAAAACGACTCCCATGATGAACAATTCGAAAATGATCGCAGCCGCCATCTTGGATTTTGATTTTGACTTCACTATCATCTTTATTACCCTCGAAACCATGAAAACGACATCCATGATGATATCTTTGAATTTTTTGCTGTCGCCATCTTGGATTTTGATTTTGACCTCACTATCGGCTTTAGCACCCTCGAAAACCCTGAAAACGACTCCCATGATGAACAATTCGAGAATGATCGCAGCTGCCATCTTGGATTTTGATTTTGACTTCATTATCATCTTTATTACCCTCGAAAACCATGAAAACGACATCCATGATGATATCTTTGAATTTTTTTGCTGTCGCCATCTTGGATTTTGATTTTGACCTCACTATCGGCTTTAGCATCCTCGAAAACCCTGAAAACGACTCCCGTGATGAACAATTCGAAAATGATCGCAGCCGCCATCTTGGATTTTGATTTTGACTTCACTATCATCTTTATTACCCTCGAAAACCATGAAAACGACATCCATGATGATATCTTTGAATTTTTTGCTGCCGCCATCTTGGATTTTGATTTTGACCTCACTATCGGCTTTAGCACCCTCGAAAACCCTGAAAACGACTCCCATGATGAACAATTCGAGAATGATCGCAGCTGCCATCTTGGATTTTGATTTTGACTTCATTATCATCTTTATTACCCTCGAAAACCATGAAAACGACATCCATGATGATATCTTTGAATTTTTTGCTGTCGCCATCTTGGATTTTGATTTTGACCTCACTATCGGCTTTAGCATCCTCGAAAACCCTGAAAACGACTCCCGTGATGAACAATTCGAAAATGATCGCAGCTGCCATCTTGGATTTTGATTTTGACTTCACTATCATCTTTATTACCCTCGAAAACCATGAAAACGACATCCATGATGATATCTTTGAATTTTTTGCTGTCGCCATCTTGGATTTTGATTTTGACCTCACTATCGGCTTTAGCACCCTCGAAAACCCTGAAAACGACTCCCATGATGAACAATTCGAGAATGATCGCAGCTGCCATCTTGGATTTTGATTTTGACTTCACCATCATCTTTATTACCCTCGAAAACCATGAAAACGACATCCATGATGATATCTTTGAATTTTTTGCTGTCGCCATCTTGGATTTTGATTTTGACCTCACTATCGGCTTTAGCATCCTCGAAAACCCTGAAAATGACTTCCATGATGAACATTTCGAAAATGATCGCAACCGCCATCTCTGATTTTCATTTTGAGTTCACTATCATCTTTATTACCCTCGAAAACCATGAAAACGACATCCATGATGATATCTTTGAATTTTTTGCTGCCGCCATCTTGGATTTTGATTTTGACCTCACTATCGGCTTTAGCATCCTCGAAAACCATGAAAACGACTCCCATGATGAACAATTCGAAAATGATCGCAGCCGCCAGTTTGGATTTTGATTTTGACTTCACTATCATCTTTATTACCCTCGAAAACCATGAAAACGACATCCATGATGATATCTTTGAATTTTTTGCTGTCGCCATCTTGGATTTTGATTTTGACCTCACTATCGGCTTTAGCACCCTCGAAAACCCTGAAAACGACTCCCATGATGAACAATTCGAGAATAATCGCAGCTGCCAACTTGGATTTTGATTTTGACTTCATTATCATCTTTATTACCCTCGAAAACCATGAAAACGACATCCATGATGATATCTTTGAATTTTTTGCTGTCGCCATCTTGGATTTTGATTTTGACCTCACTATCGGCTTTAGCATCCTCGAAAACCCTGAAAATGACTCCCATGATGAACATTTCGAAAATGATCGCAACCGCCATCTCTGATTTTCATTTTGAGTTCACTATCATCTTTATTACCCTCGAAAACCATGAAAACGACATCCATGATGATATCTTTGAATTTTTTGCTGCCGCCATCTTGGATTTTGATTTTGACCTCACTATCGGCTTTTGCTTCCTCGAAAACCATGAAAACGACTCCCATGATGAACAATTCGTAAATGATCGCAGCCGCCATCTTGGATTTTGATTTTAACTTCACTATCATCTTTATTACTCTCGAAAACCATGAAAACGACATCCATGATGATATCTTTGAATTTTTTGCTGTCGCCATCTTGGATTTTGATTTTGACCTCACTATCGGCTTTAGCATCCTCGAAAACCATGAAAACGACTCCCATGATGAACAATTCGAAAAGGATCGCAGCCGCCATCTTGGATGTTGATTTGACTTCAATATCATCTTTATTACCCTCGAAAACCATAAAAACGACATCCATGATGATATCTTTGAATTTTTTGCTGTCGCCATCTTGGATTTTGATTTTGACCTCACTATCGGCTTTAGCACCCTCGAAAACCCTGAAAACGACTCCCATGATGAACAATTCGAGAATGATCGCAGCCGCCATCTTGGATTTTGATTTTGACTTCACTATCATCTTTATTACCCTCGAAAACCATGAAAACGACATCCATGATGATATCTTTGAATTTTTTGCTGTCGCCATCTTGGATTTTGATTTGACCTCACTATCGGCTTTAGCACCCTCGAAAACCCTGAAAACGACTCCCATGATGAACAATTCGAGAATGATCGCAGCTGCCATCTTGGATTTTGATTTTGACTTCATTATCATCTTTATTACCCTCGAAAACCATGAAAACGACATCCATGATGATATCTTTGAATTTTTGCTGTCGCCATCTTGGATTTTGATTTTGACCTCACTATCGGCTTTAGCATCCTCGAAAACCCTGAAAATGACTCCCATGATGAACATTTCGAAAATGATCGCAACCGCCATCTCTGATTTTCATTTTGAGTTCACTATCATCTTTATTACCCTCGAAAACCATGAAAACGACATCCATGATGATATCTTTGAATTTTTTGCTGCCGCCATCTTGGATTTTGATTTTGACCTCACTATCGGCTTTTGCTTCCTCGAAAACCATGAAAACGACTCCCATGATGAACAATTCGTAAATGATCGCAGCCGCCATCTTGGATTTTGATTTTAACTTCACTATCATCTTTATTACTCTCGAAAACCATGAAAACGACATCCATGATGATATCTTTGAATTTTTTGCTGTCGCCATCTTGGATTTTGATTTTGACCTCACTATCGGCTTTAGCATCCTCGAAAACCATGAAAACGGCTCCCATGATGAACAATTCGAAAAGGATCGCAGCCGCCATCTTGGATGTTGATTTTGACTTCAATATCATCTTTATTACCCTCGAAAACCATAAAAACGACATCCATGATGATATCTTTGAATTTTTTGCTGTCGCCATCTTGGATTTTGATTTTGACCTCACTATCGGCTTTAGCATCCTCGAAAATCATGACAATGACTCCCATGATGAACAATCGAAAATGATCGCAGCCGCCATCTTGGATTTTGATTTTGACTTCACTATCGTCTTTATTACCCTCGAAAACCATGAATACGACATCCATGATGATATCTTTGAATTTTTTGCTGTCGCCATCTTTGATTTTGATTTTGACCTCACTATCGGCTTTAGCATCCTCGAAAACCATGAAAACGACTCCCATGATGAACATTTCGATAATTATCGCAGCCGCCATCTTGGATTTTGATTTTGACCACGCTATCGGCTAAAGCATCCTTGAAAACCATGAAAACGACTCCTATGATGAACATTTTGAAAATGATTGCATCCGCCATCTTAGATTTTGATTTTGATCCCACCATCGGCTTTAGCATACCCGAAAACCATGAAAACGACATCCATGATGAAAAAATCGAAAATTGTCGCAGCCGCCATCTTGGATTTGGATTTTGACCTTACTATCGGCTTTAGCATCCTCGAAAACCATGAAAACGACTTCCATGATATAATTGATGAACAGTTCGAAAATTATAGCAGCCGCCATCTTGGATTCTCATTTTGATTTTGAAAAATGATTTTGACATACTCTGGGCCCCAAGAGAAAATAAAGGAAATAGATCCACTTAAAGGGGGGAGAAAGGGGTGAAGAGGAGAGATTTTGAAAAAAATGTTTTTTCCTTTTCCGATCCTCCTCTATACGAATCCGTAAAAAAACACCAAACACACCTCCTAGTTTCTGAGATACGAAAGGGAAGGGGGGGGGGGGGGACGCCAAAAAGCGGAGGCTTGGTACTTTTGCCCTACTTAAGAGAGTTATTTGTAAGTTTGCTTGTCGTCACCCGTGAGTTACGCTTCACCCGCTCAACCTTCGTTACGCTACGAAGGTCGCCGGCTCGCTTCGCTCGCCACCTCCCACCTTCGCTCCACTCGGTCTCGCAGGTTCGCTCCACTCAGGACCTACCTACCACCGGAAAGCTATCGTGACCTCATTCCTACGCTTCGCTTTACCGCTACATAGTTTTTCCGATATACCGTGAAACTCGCCATCTTTGGCCGGTTTTTACACATAATCGGCTACAACTATGAAAAAATATATGACAAGTATTAGTTTTTTTTTTATTTGCAAACCAAGTGCAACCTAAACTCTTGATATTAAACTCGAAACCTGCAAAACTTATGACTTTTTATACCCAAAAACGAATTTAAATAGTCAACCAAAATTACCTCGACTTTCTGCCAACATTAGCCACTGCATATAACTCTTGGATTTTCGCTCTTACAGCCGTATAATTAAGAATTACGATAGGAAACTGGTTAAAGTTGACGGTTAAAAGATAATAATAACAAAAGGTTACGTATTTAGCCGTACAGGGCAGTGGCCAAAGTTACCCAACATTTTTTCTTTAAATTCATACAAATGATTTTTAGACATAGGGTTGTCCAAAATAAAATAAATCGATTGGATGTTTTTAACAGAAAAACGTGTTTTAATATCAATCATTTTTATTAGGTACCTATTACTGTAGATACTTAACAAATTAAGGTATAAAAAAATGGCAATTTTACTTATTTAATAGGTTACAAAGTGAGTAGGGGCAGCCCTAGCACATGTTTTTTGGTGGCCAAAGTTGACATCTTGTGTTCGCAGAAAGTGATTGTAACATTGGTCGCTAAATTTCTAAGTTCAAAAGACTCGTTAAGATTTGAAAAAGCTCATCATGTTATTATCATGAATTCACCCAAAAACATATCAAAAAACTACTCATCTCGGCAAGTTTTCACGCTTACTAGGATCACAAAACACGATGCACAATTTGGTACCACTCGAATCGACTTTCTTTCGACGACCGTTGACAGCCAACTGAGTGAAGGTAGCAAGTGAACTTGCTATCAGTATTGCCATAAATATAACCTATTTTCCTTATCAGACTGTAAAATGTTGCCATTTGAGACAATATTGTCGTTACAACTTGTTTTGCTTATTTTTGGTAACTGGCCAATGTTAGGCTTGAAAACCAAAGTTGGCGGATTTCACGGTACGGATGGATGAAGAGGCGGAAATGAAGGAGTTTAGAAAAATCATTTTGACCAATTCCGGGTACCTTGATGTGAATCTGAAAAAAAAAAATGTTCCAAGTCTCTTCTGAGATCCGACTTAAGGGGGGGGAAAGGGTCAAGAGGGGCAACTTTGAAAAAATGGGTTTTTCTTTTCCGAGCCTTCTCTATAAGAATCCGTAAAAAAAGAAAACCTGGGTTTCTTACTTTCTGAGATACGATTGGGAGGGGGGGGAGACGCCAAAAAGGGGAAGCTTGGTACTTTTGCCCTACTCATGAGAGTTACTTGTAAGTTTGCTTGTCGTCACCCCTGAGTTACGCTTCACCCACTCAACCTTCGTTACGCTACGGAGGTCGCCGGCTCGCTTCGCTCGCCTCCTCCCCCCTTCGCTCCTCTCGGTCTCGCAGGTTCGCTCCACTCAGGACCTACCTACCACCGGAAAGCTATCGTGACCACATCCCTACGCTTCGCTTTACCGCTATGGGGTGAGGGGTGAAGAGGGGGAGAGGGGTGAGTTTCGAAAAATGATTTTGACATACTCTAGACCTCTTGACACGAGTCTGAAAAAAAAAGTTCCAAGTCTCTTCTGAGATCCGCCTAAAGGGGGGAGAACGAAGTCAAGAGGGGGGGACTTTGAAAAATGTTTTTTACTTTTCCGAGCCTCCTCTATACGAATCCATTAAAAAACAAAACACGGATCTCATAGTTTCTGAGATACGATTGGGAGGGGGGGGGGGAGCAAAAAGGGGAGGCTTGGTACTTTTGCTCTACTAATGAGAGTTACTTGTAAGTTTGCTTGTCGTCACCCGCGAGTTACGCTTCACCCGCTCAACCTTCATTACGCTACGGAGGTCGCCGGCTCGCTTCGCTCGCCACCTCCCCCCTTCGCTCCACTCGGTCTCGCAGGTTCGCTCCACTCAGGACCTACCTACCACCGGAAAGCTATCGTGACCACATCCCTACGCTTCGCTTTACCGCTATGGGGTGAGGGGTGAAGAGGGGGAGAGGGGTGAGTTTCGAAAAATGATTTTGACATACTCTAGACCTCTTGACACGAGTCTGAAAAAAAAATATTCCAAGTCTTTTTTGAAATCCCCCTAAAGGGGGGGGGGGGGGCAAGGGGGATCTTTGAAAATGATTTTTACTATTTCGAGCCTCCTCTATACGAATCCGTAAACAAACAAAACACGGGTCTCTTAGTTTCCGAGATACGACGGGGGGAGGGGTGAAGGGGGGGAGAGGGGAGAGTTTTGAAAAATGATTTTGACCAACTATGGGGCCCTTGACGTGAATCTGAAAAAAAAACTGTTGCAAGTCTGTTAACTTCCGAGATCCTCCTAAAGGGGGGAGAAGGGGAAAAGGGGAGGGGGGATTCTAAAAAATGATTTTTACGTTTCCGAGCCCCCTCTATACGAATCCGTAAAAAAACAAAACACGGGTCTCTTAGTTTCCGAGATACGATGGGGAGGGGGGAGAGGGGGGTCGAAAAGGGGAGGTTTGGGATTTTTCCCATACTCACGGGAGTTACTTGTTTACGAATCTGTCAAAATATACCCACCTTCCCCTTCACCATCTGGGAGAACAATTATGTCAATCAGTGAGTGAGTGAGTGGTAATCGAGCTTTATATAATATAATTACAGCAAGGAAAATATTAACCTTTTTAAGAAACATATCTCCAGTCTCAGTTTCTCTGATGTCTATGAATGTGATGAAGTAAATGAGTGTTTTAACTCATTTTTTGAACTGTTCAAATTAATATACGATCTATGTTTTCCACTTGTCAAACGTAAAATTTCTACAGTTACTAAACCAAAGTGGATCACACGTGGAGTTAAGCGTTGCAGTAGAACCAGGCGATCTCTACTGTGGAAATATAGACTAACACGAGACCACGATTCTAAAGTAGCGTTCAAAACCTTCTCTAAAAGATATCAAAATGTTATCAAACTAACTCAGAAAGCACAGAACTCTTATTTTATTGGAACAAGCTCAAACAAGTCGAAGGCAACTTGGAAAGTTATTAAATCTGTAAAATCGAATATTCCTAAAACGAATATAAATGCGATTAATGTAAATGGCAACTATATAACAGAACCCAAACAAATAGCACAACAATTTAATGACTATTTCGTATCCTCAGTACAAACAAATTCTAATTATTCAAAGCCAAACATTTTTAGCACTTCAGGATCGCATAAATCCATGTTTATGTCACCAACCGTACCTCAAGATATAGTTACAATAATAAATTCTCTTAAAAACACCAACAGTACGGGCTATGATGATATTAACACTGGAGTAATCAAATCAGTTGCTCATAACATAGCACCTATATTAAGTGACATTATTAATAAAATTATTCAGAAAGGCATCTTTCCGGATAAATTAAAGATTTCAATAATAAAGCCATTGCATAAAAAAGGAGACAAAACACAAATGACTAATTATAGGCCCATTGCACTAATACCAATATTTTCTAAAATTTTTGAGAAGATTGTATATAGCAATATTAACAGTTATTTAGAAAAAAATAATATATTCTGCAAGGAACAAATGGGCTTCAGAAAAAATAGAACTATTAACATGGCTATCTACAACTTCTTAGAAAAAATACATCATAATATGGACAACAGAAAACCTGTAATGGCAATGTTTATGGACATGACCAGGGCATTTGACTATGTAGACCATAAAATGCTATTAACTAAGCTCGAGAGATATGGCATCAGAGGGAGCGTGCTTAATCTGATAAAATCATATTTAGAGAATAGAAGTCAAATTACACAAATTAATAGAGTAAATATAAAGACCAAAACTGAGCAAATTTACTCCTCTAGCTCTAGAATATTGTCATGTGGTGTGCCGCAGGGTTCTGTGTTAGGACCATTACTATTTATATGCTATATCAATGACTTTCCCCAAGTAACCGAACATCAAATGTCACTTTTTGCCGACGACAGCACTGTTATTTATGACTCTGGCACTACAAAAGAAATAGAAGAGCATATTAACGACAGCCTTATTCCTATTATCGACTGGTTAAATGCTAATAACCTTAAAATAAACCTTTCCAAAACTAAAGTAATGAATTTTAAAATTAGGCATAAAGAACAATCGCAGTTTCAAGTACACTATAAAGGGAACGAAATACTTGAAGCTAGTGTAACAAAATTTCTTGGACTTTATATAGACAATGACATGACATGGAGGACTCAAATTGAAAGTGTATGTGGAAGGCTTAGTAGATTTTCATATGCTCTTTATATGCTAGGCAAAATTGCAAATAAGACCGCGCTACTAGAAGCGTATCATGGTTATGTCGCCTCAACTTTGCGGTATGGCCTCATATTCTGGGGTAATGCACCGAAGGTTCAAGAGGTACTTGTGGCACAGAAAAAATGCATCCGAGCTATTTGTAAAATAAAACAAACAGTATCATGCAAGCCACATTTTCAAAAACTAAATATTTTAACGTTACCATCGCTTTATATTTATGAAGCCTGTATTTTTGTAAGACAAAACATTAATTTTCATCCCCCCATCTCGGAAAGCCTATTTTTCCTCTTCGATATCTGTGGGTAAAAGCCGTTTTTATCCTCTAGTGGATAAAGTAAATTGAATTTGGAACATGCACGTGCACTAAAGAGTTGTGTCAGTAAAGGCGGCTGCTGACCCCTACAGCTGATCGCTTGTTGTGGTGCCCATTGGGCTAACTTGAATCGAGAACCAGAATCCTTTGGTGCGTAATCTACTATTAATTTATTACAATCTAAAAAGAATAGAATAGAATAGAAAACATTTATTTTAAATGGACACACACACAGACATAATAAAAAATAAAATCTCAGACTCGGAACCTTATTGACTCAGAACTTTTCTTTTGCGGTTTTCTTTTCACGTCCTACTTATTGTTAAGAAAAACCAAGATAAAAATAAGAAACTTAAAAACATACTAAACTATATTCTATTTTCTGTAATACTTACCTCTAATAACGTAGTAAGTAGTTATTACCTAAACTTTTTTTGCATCTACTCATTTCCTCGCTGAGGTGGGATGAAAAGTTACGTGTTGCACTCGAGTGCAAAGATTTTTCACCTTGTGCTCTTTTGATTCCCTCGTTACCGCTCATGATTCTAATTTTTGAATCACTCGTTGCACTCGTGATTCAATTTTAGAATCATTCGCTTGCTCGGTCATCAAAATTGAGCACGCGGTTAAAAAGCAACTTTGCACTCTTGTATAACAAATAACTATTATATAGATTTGTGGAAAGTAAACGTCGCTCACAAAAGTTGCAGGTGTTAGCAACTAAAACAAAATTTCACAGCAAAAGCTTTTATGCAATGGCTCAAAAACTGTATAATAAATTACCAGGACAAGTTATCTCATGTATGAACATTAATAAATTTAAAAGGAATCTTTTCAAACTGTTAAATAATAAGGTGTATTATTCTGTTGACGAATATTTGAATGACAAATTTTAATTAGTCCGTTTTTATCTTATGTGACATCATGTACATACTGAATGATTTTGATTATTGATTTAAATTTGATTATTAGTGACATTATTTTTTATTATGTATTGTTTGGTCCTGTTACTTTATTTTTAAATGACATCTTTTTAAAATTTGACATTCTATATTTTTTGTGATTTCACCTACGTTAAAATAATTATGTCTTGCATGTAAAAACCTGGTAAATTTTGTATGCCTTTTGGCGGAGCACAGCTCGGATCTTATTAATTTATGAAAACATCTACTGTATGTACCCTGTGTTCACGAAATAAATTTGATTTGATTTGATTTGATTTGATTTTAAATTATATTATTTTATTATTTTCCAGGTGTTTTTTTTTACTTTTGAAAACACTATGAATTTCTATTGTGTCGTGGGTACAGGAAAAAAAAAGATTGGTGTGGTGCTTTTCCTACCAAGTTTGGTCAATAGCTACCAGCCTAAAAAAAAGAAATGATAATAGGTGCCTAACCCATTCTTTGTTTTTCCTTGAAAGGATGATTTTAGATTTTAGTATCAAATAGTCGTGTTGTCATTATCTCGTAGTTAACAATACCTAATCTCAAAGATCATACCTAATTTACAGTGTACGTAAGTAATAAGGCAAAAGTTCAAGGCAGTTTAATTTACGTACTCCAAACTTTTTTGTGCACAACTATGAGCTAGTTCAAAATAAATATTCAACAAAAGTAATAAAACAACAAATAATAAACAATTTGGTGTATAACAGATCTATTGTATTTCAAGTTTATTAATGGGCACTTTGTCGAATAATTTGGTTGATTCGGCGACCAGCTTTGATACGATTACTTTGACGATAGGTGGCGCCACCTCTTGGAAGATATCCTGCCAGTTGCTATTTGCGAATTGGTGAACTGCGTCAGCTGAAAAATCAGATAAATGTTGAGTGATGAATGAAATTGAGTCAAGGCAATGATAGAATGTGACTTCTGAGCAGGGCTGGCTCTGCTATTGGGCACTCTGGGCATATGCCCAGAATCCCTCAAACCTTGAGAACTCGATTTCCTCTAAGCATCATGAAAAGGGGTGCTATGACAGGAAACCTCCACGTGCGCCCGTGGACTGGAGTTCCCTCTCGGATACGTCCGGGGGGAAGACCAGTTTTTCGGGCCGGTGCACCCTGGAATGCGGGCAAAAACTCTTCCTTAGGCACTGTGTGCCTAAGTGGTCTCTTTGCCCGTATGCGAATAGCCTGTCGTGTGGATGCTCCAACGCGTGTCCCTCTGATCAGCAGAGGGCACAACGGCGGAGCGGGCTTGCGGACGGTGAGTGATGGGTAGCTCGCCGTCCGACCAAGGACCAAGCCCGGGTCGGTGGCGCGTCGTGTTTTGCGCCAAATACCTGCTGGGGTCGAGGGTTTTTTCTTAACCCAGGTTACCGTGGCCCCGGAACGTAAAGGGCATAGGAAGGAACACGGGTGGATTTTAGTCAGTAAGAGTCTGACAGTCCCTTCCGCCCCACCCAGGGCGGGAGGACTCATTTGATGATTTTACCACCTTAAAAAAAAAAAAAAAAAGCATCATGAAAAGGGCTTACAAAAATAAAATCTAAGTTGTTACCACAGAGGTCGAAATTAGGTAGAGTTATTTTGTTACTTGCTTTCTTTGAGTAATGTTCATATTAATATGGATTTTCCTGGGATTTCTCATAGACAATCTCGTGTGGATAATAGTATTACAAAAAAATATATAATAATAAAAACGTCAGAGATATATTAGATAAATAAATTATGTATAAGTAAATAACTTTTTTAGGGTTCCGTAGTCAACAAGGAACCCTTATAGTTTCGCTTGGTGTAAATATACGGATTTGTTGTGCCGAAAAAGTGGTAAAATAAAATCTCGTAAAATATTTTTTTTTTAGGGTACCTCCCTACCTTTTTAGGGGTCCTGAACTTACACGTAAAGTGAGGATTTTTTTTTTCTCGCGTACCCCTTAGTGTGGGGTATCATTAAATAGGCCTTTAAAAAATAATGATAGTTTCCATTTACAGTTTTTTGATAAAAAAAATCGTTTGTGAAATATTAAGCTTTAAAGTGCTAAATTTTGCTCGATTCGAGTGTCCCCCCCTCTACCAGCTAAACGGTTATGTTTGGGGGTGTGAAAAAATTCATAATAGTAACGAAGTTTAAAAGAAAATTATCATGACTAAGTAGGCTTTACAACTTTACGAGTAATAGTCGACCAACTTATAAAATGTACTTGAATAATATGTTTTCTAAAACAAAATGTATCAGAGAACATGCTCTTCAACTGCAAATGTAAGTTTGTCAACTTTATTTTTACAGCTTTAATAGGTATATTTTTACGGTATCCTTTTTTGGGGATAGGTAGGTTTTTATCGTCAAGTATTTTTAACTAACTTCAAAAAAAGGAGGAGGTTTTAAATTCGTCGTAATCTTTTTTCTTATGTATTTTCCTTGATTTCTCAAAGACTCCTGGACCGATTTTGAAAATTCTTCTTTAAAATTAAATTCAGCGAATCAGTTTAGTTAGTTCGTATAAGTATTTTGATGGGCAACTACGGAACCCTACACTGTGCGTGGCCCGACACGCACTTGGCCGGTTTTTTATTTAATTAAGAAGTCGGGATTTTTCTGCTCTTTAAAAGTAATTCCAGGATTTGGGGCATATCCACTTTATTTTTTCGCTGTATAAAATCAGTGTAAATAAAACATGAATAACTCCACCTAATTCGGAACTATGTTTATCGCTGTATCGCAGGTCTTTTAAAGTCGTTGAGCTTATTAAAATTCACAGTAAAATAATTTATATTTCCAAATATTGTGAACCGAACTACTGCCACTAAATAGTATCATTCGTTCGGTGATTTTTATAAAGCTTTTTTCTGCCACAAAACAGTTGCATTGGTTCGGTCAACCGGACTAGTGCCACTTTGCCACACACCGATACATCCCATTTATATCCGAAATTCTAATTTATAAAATATACGTCAATCAATATTACCTTTATGCAGATGTCAAATCTGCATATTAAGTCTATATTTAACGTGTATTTTTGTACAGACGTTTTAAAAAAAAACATGTACTCAAGACAGTGTGCTATTGAATTAAATTCAGTCGATTTCGATTTGCTTTGGCCTTACTTTTGCAAGGGCCCCATAGTCCTCACGGACCTCACGTGTCCAGGGACAATGGGAAAAGGGGGTGGCTCTGCTTCTGAGTTTGTGACTATGTTTCTTCGGAAGAGTACTCAAATAGGAAAATTCGTAATTTCATTTATATTTTGTGATCAGTCGTTTTGTCTTTAATAATGCGTTGTAGCGAAATAATGCATCATATTATAGTGGTATTGCTTCCGGGTTTAACTCACAATATTACAGTTTGTCATATCCTATGTTGTGATAGTAGATATGAGCGCCGCGCCGGCGCGCCGCCGCCGCCGTTATTTTGCTCGCGCCGCCGCCGCCGTCCACAGGCGCCGGCGCGCCGAACTCAAGCGCGCCGAACCCGAGCGGGCGGCGTTCAGTATAATCTAACACGCTGATCAAACCGAACGCACGATAATAAATGCTGGCCAAACGGCGGCACTAGACGTAGACGTTTATAAAACGATACTCTTTGATATTACAATTTCTGTGTTGTCCAAGTTATCAGCAAACAAACACAGTTTTGAAAAATACTGATATTCAGCTGTATCTGGTTCGACTGGAAGCCGACCCCAATATAGTTGGGAAAAGGCTAGGCAGATGATGATGAGCGCTCATCAAGGCTTCTTTTTTTTAGCGTGGTAAATCAAAGGGCGGGAGGGACTGTCAGACTCGTACTAAAAACAAAAGCCCGTTTATGTCTCTGCAGGCTTTGGCCCTCCAGAGAAAGAGCGTCTGCATGATGACGGGCTCCCCCCCCCGTCATCATGCTGACGCTCTTTGAGGCGCGCGTGGAACACAACGCGCCGACGACCCGGGCATGGTCCGTGGTCGGACAGCGAGTTGCCCTGTACTCGCCGCCCGCATGACCGCGCCTACGGTGGCCGGAGATCGTCTTGCGATGTCCGTTGCCGTGGGCGTCCACCACTGCGGCTAGGACGGAGAGGACGCTGTCTTCTCCCTCACGCGGCCCGCCTCCTCCTTCGCGAGTATGACTGCCTCGCAGAAACAGCATGGCCGCAGCCAATGCCGGGTGCAAGAGGTCTCCGCCTATCGCCGCCATGAGGACGCGTCGGTGCTCTGACCCAAGCGGGGCAGTTTTGCATCGTATGCTCTACTATGTCCTTCCTTAACAGACACAGGTTCTTCCCGAAACTTCAGTTTCCGGTGAGGACCTGCGTCAAACGGTAGGTCAGGACAGCGTGACGCCTATCCAGCCACTCCTCCAAGAGGGGTCTTACCGCCACAATTGCGGCGTGCCCGGACGTCCCTCCATACTGCCCTGAGCTCGCGCCGGAGCTCTTCCCGCCGCGACTCGACTTCTCGAGGCAGCGGGGATACGCCCCGGCGCTGCGCCACCACGTGCCATTCTAGCCGCCCTGGAAGGTAGTCGCCTCCAGATCCCAGGGCAGCAATCCGTCAGACCCGGAGATTGGATCGTGGGGTATCCCCGAATCATCCGGACAGCCATGACCCTCTGGCATACTCATCAAGGCTTACTGTAAAAAAAATATAGCCACCAGCAATCTTTAATGTTAATTTTTTTTCTTCCCTTCTTTTAGTTTATTTTGCCAATTCAATTTTATCTAGTCAAAATTATAATAAATCTTTAATTATACGTAAAATATTGTTCTATTTCTTCTCTTAAATTAATTAATTAAAGTAGTTGAATAAAGGTCACGCCGCGCCGCCGACGCCGCCGCCGTCGACTCCAAAAAGTCGGCGCGCCGCCGCCGACTGATTGACCATCGGCGCTCATATTAGATGTGATAGTCTTCTGTTTGTAATCGTCTTCAAGCAAAATTCAAAACGCGATAGTTTATTTAAAATCGAGTAAATCTTTTTTTTAGTAGCCTAGTTTGTATCAAGGAGCTCGTGGCTAAATAATTACAGCCGCACAGGCCGATCTTCCGGGTTAAGCCGCGCTTGCCGAGGTTGGTCTGTGGATGGGTGACCATCTGTCATAGCGAGTTTCCTCCGTGCCTCGGAAAGCACGTAAAGCCGTTGGTCCCGGCTGTCATTTGTAGGTCTCTGACAGTCGTTACTGTTAGTCAGAAGCTCTAAAGTCTGACAACCAGTCTTACCATGGGGTATCGTATTACCCAGTTACTGGGTTGTGGAGGTCCGACAGGCAGTCGCTCCATGTAAAATACTGATATCCAGCTGAATCTGGTTCGACTGGAAGCCGACCCCAATATAGTTGGGAAAAGGCTAGGCAGATGAGTTTGTATCCCACTGCTAGGCTCTCCTGTTCATCCAAAACTTTATATTTTGGGCAATTTCCAGCCATATCTGAACGTAATCAGATCGTCAAACCACTTCCACCGCGGTCGACCTCGACGGCAATGTGCGTCCAGTGAGTGACGATCTTTGCGCAACTCTCAGGGAGATTACGTTCAACGTGGCCCGCCCACTCCCACTTCAGCCTGGCTGTTTTAATTCCTGCATCAGCTACTTTAGTAATGGAGACCAGAGTGGTGTTTCTAATTCGATCCGTTAGTTTCGCACCTATATGAGAATCAATAGTATAAATCGATATACTTACAAAGAACCTTATTCCCATTGAACAGGTTCTTGAACTGGAAGTGCACTCCCTTCTCCACCTGCGAGGTGAACTGCCAGTCCTTGACCGTCCAGTACAAGTCTCCACCCTTCCCCTTCACCTCTCCCAAACTGAACTGGATATTCACCACGATGCCACCTGGAAAAAAGAAAGAAAAGAATTGTCATCGTCGGTTTTTTTTTTCATTAATTGAGTCCTCCTACCCCGGGCAGGGCAGACTTTGGCCCTATAAAGAGGGGACCCGTCATCTTGCTGACGTCCTTTGAGGAGCGCGTGGAACACAACGCGCCGTCGACCCGGGCATGGTCCATGGTCGGACAGAGAGAGAGTCCTTTATTGCCCGCATGCCCGCGCATACGGTGGCCGGAGATCGTCTGCCGACGTCCGACGCCGTGGGCGCCTACCACTGCGGTTGGGGCGGAGAGAGGACGCTGTTCTCTCCCTCTCGCGGCCCGCCTTTCGCCGTCAATCCTGCAAGTACTATTCTCCTCTATAGAGGCGAGGTATTACAATGATGTGTTTATAGATAAACACATCATTGTAATACCTCGCCTGAAGCACTAACGCCACGCTGTGACTAAAGTTCCATATTCACTATAAGCCACTGACAGCGACACTAGCGCTCACGATCGAACGATCTCAAAGCTGCTTCGTCGACGAGCACGTCGTAGAGGCCAGCGATAAGATTTCTTATAAAGAATATAAAGCTGGTTCTCCATCAGATTGCTCGCCGTCAACAAGTTTCTCATAGTAACTGCATGGGATACTCACGGATCTTGATGGTGTATTCGCCTTCTCCCTGGATGGGCATGACGAGCAGCTGTCCCCCGAGGGTGTAGTCTCCCTTCATGATCACTGAACACTTCAGGATCAGCTTAGTGTTCAGTCCGTGGCGTCTGGAATGAGGAACGAGATTGTATTAGCTACTGTATTTTTCTGTGCGTGCATTTCGAATTTCCGATTAATGCTAATCTAGTTGCTGAATCCAGGGTCACTAGAATCTTTTCTTTCTTTCTTTTGTATTTTTTTTAAAACCTTACCCTGCACTAAGAATGTCTCTAGGAAAGAGGAATGTGGGAAGATAGCCTTCTATGTAGACAGACGATTTCGTTAAAATGGCTTGAAGGAACTGGAGCCATGACACAGAACCACCAGAAGTGGAAAGATTTGGAACAGACATACACTTAGTATTGTAAATGGAAGCATTTGGTACCCTACTACTTGCATAATAATGTCTGATCATTATTTATTCACAGTAAGTAAAAATTAATTAATATCATCACTTAGCAACGAACCTATTTATAGAATCTACGTAGAGAAAATAACCACATAATATGTTTTTAATTCACATAAGTATTAAGACATTATACTGCATTACAGATAAAGTTTCTCAAGAAATTAAAGAAAAAACGTTAAATAACAATGAGAAAAATACAACAATTGCTTTGAAAAACCTATGAAATTGGTTTTAATAACAGTCCAAAGAGATGGAAGAATATATTTTACATTAATTACATGTCTTTGATCCGTTATTATTGGTTATTTCACATGTAAAGACAATGACTAATTGCCTTCCATTTTTTTGTTAGCAAGAACATAAACTTTACACCTTTGCAAATTATTGTATTGTGATCATGATTGGCAGCACGTGTAAACTGTAACATTTCAATTAGTTAACGAATTCGGTATTTTATATTTAATATTGGGACGACCCCTCCCTTCTTATTCATCATCATCATCATCAGCCGGAAGACGTCCACTGCTGAACATAGGCCTCCCCTTTAGACCGCCACGCCGAACGACAATTCGCCACTTGCATCTATCGGTTGCTCGCGACCCTCACGATCTCGTCGTTCCACCTAGTGGGAGGCCTGCCTACACTGCGTCTTCCGGTCCGTGGTCGCCACTCAAGAACTTTTCTTCCCCATCGGTTGTCAGTTCTACGAGCGATGTGCCCTGCCCAATAACCCATTGCCACTTCAACTTGCAAATTTTACGAGCAATGTCGGTGACCCTGGTTCTTCGCGGACGTGTCCCGGAGAATGTATGTATGTAAATAAATGAACTTACTCCAACGTCTCAACATGACAGTGCCTCAAGCCTGTCACAGTCGTATTCCTGAAGTCCATTTTCAGTCCAGCCTGGGTGGTCTTGACCTGGTCCACGTGCATGGGGTCCATGACAGCGATGCCCATGCTGGGTACGCCGGCTGCCAGCAATGGAACTGCCGCCTGTGCCGACTTCTTCAGGCAGGCCAGGTCTGGTTGACGGCATGGTGTGATATGTGGTTCTGGAGAAGAGTTGGAAATTATGTTGAATGAATAATCATTATCTTTTTTAAAAAAAAAAGTAGCGTTGCTCTAATAACTTCTGTATCTGGGAGCATTAACAAACATTTAAGTTCACTTATACAAACACTTGCAGGCCATTCAAAATACGTATTAGGCGATTCACCCACTGCACCGCGCACCGCCGCGGAGGGAAGTGGCGTTTAAGTGGATTTTACGCGCCTCTCCGCCCGATTGGATTTAACACGGTTTTCACCAGTTAGATCACAGACACTGGGTAAAAGGGACGCTGAAGTGGTAGCAGCAATCTAGCTTTTATGGCGTAGATACCAGAGCGAATTTCAATCTCCGAAATAAACTTTTGACATCGAAATCCATTTAATTATTGCAACACGTCCTACAACCATGATGATCCGCGTTTGTTGCACCAATTAGGTCACTGGATTCATATTCTAGGACATAGGTAGCTACCTTGAAAGAGACGTCTATTTTAAAAATAGCCCAGAAATACCACATCGTTAAATAAATCTTAATGTTTCTCTCGATTAACGTTTCTTAAACTCTTTTAGATATCTTCCACTTTTTAATTCTAATGAATAATGTAATTAACGTTAAAGTAACAAAAATATTCCATATCGCTATCTTCAACTTTATGACTAAGAGGTATTTACCCCAACGAAAGTGTCGTAGTCCGTAGATCGTGAGTAATTCAAACATATTTGAAACTAGCTGTGCCCGCGACTTCGTTCGCGTGGATGTTGGAACTCAACAATGTATTTTTTTTCAAACAAAGGACTTTTTCTAAAATAAAAGCAGCCTAAGTTACTCTTTATTACATCAGCTACCTGCCAATAGAATCCCGTCAAAATCAGCCTAGCTATTTCAGAGATTAGCCATTACAAACAGACAGATAGACAGACAAAAATTGTAATAAATGTTATTTTGGTGTATGTACTTGTACCGTATATATACCGTATATATACGAGTATATTCGTATGCATGTAGTAAAAACGGTAAATTTCAATATTACAAACAGACACTCTTATTTTTATGTACATAATAGATGTATAGATGAATGACACTTTTACACGTCGCTTTGTCTTTTTACCAACTAGATGAAGCCGGTGTTTTGTACCTGACTACTTTGAGAAGGAATAGCCGAAACAAACTCAGAGGTCACTGTCTCTTTTAAGGTCCAGGCATTAAATTGGCCATGTCATACGAGGACCATGTAGGTTATAAGTGTCTAAGATGGTCTTTTGAAGAAAGAACCACACAGATTTGAGTGGACCTGTCCAGTCAGTGCAAGCATTTGTCAGTTATCGTGTAGCTCGACTCATAACTCAAGGAGCTCTATTTATTAACCAACTTCACTAAAAACAGTGAAGGAAGGTTGGCACAGTGGCTGAGCGATTGGCTGCTTAAGCGTTGCGCGTAAAGGTTCGATTCCGGCATGGATCTAATGTATGAGGGTTACGAGTTGTCTCGGAAATGGCTGAATTATGTCCAAGTGTTCAAATATTTCGTGAAAGAGTAACAAAGATCCATCCAAACAAACTTTGATTAGAATTAATTTAATTTTAAGTTTTAGAGCCAATAAACATTTTTTTTGGTTTTTCCTTCTTTTTGCTAATTTTTGAAAAGGTTTAGTTAGAGTGCTATTAAATACACCCGGCTTATTTATATTGGTAATATTACTGCCTCGTCCTATAGGGCGCTAGTTGTAGACCACAGCAGCATGAGACCTTGGTTCACTTCCCGGGTCGAGCAGAGTTTTATTTTAATTTCTTATTATTCTCATTTCATCTCTGTTAAATGGGATTCATACTAGGTATACCTAATACCTTATGATTAATGGCTTACTTAAAGTCGGTAATATTTTTATTTTTCAATTAGAACCAGTAGTTTCTGAGCTCTACTAAACAAACTGTTCAATTGTATAATATTAGTATATATAGATTAGGATATTATGATTATGTCGTCATAGATATCCTAAAGTACTAATAACACTTAAAGTACTTACCATCAGTACATTCGGCTAACCCACAGAGTACCACACAAACTATCACTACATAGCCCTTCATTATCAAACGTCACTAAATCAAAGATGGCGCGGCAATGCATGGGCGCAGCGATGCGCTTGCAATATATACTGCGATCAAGAACCGATAAATGAACTTTAATGATATTAATAACAAGGAGAATACGGAGAAAGATTTTGGACTTCCGAGATTATTATTTTCCTCTTAAGCTGACGAAAGTGCAATGATTTTTTTACCCGACTGCGCCAGGAGGGTTATGTTTTTCGAGTGTATGTATGTATTGCGGCTTGATGGATTTTAACTTGAGAGGTGTCGTTAGATTCGTCTTAAACGTGAGAGTGTCACTGGGTACATAAAAATGGCCAAGTGCGAGTCGAACTCGTGTGCAAAGGGTTCCGAACTAAAAATATTTTTTTTAAATCTCTCACATTCTATCAAGTGGGGTATCGAATTAAAGGATTTTAAAAATGGTTTACCAAAATATGTATAACTTATATGTTTCAATTTAATTTGGACTGATAAATGCTAACAAAAACTAAAAGTAGTAAAATAAAATAAATATTTAAAAAAACAAAAAACCCGTACTGTGAGTGTGAATGAGTGAATTCTAAACTACTGGGATTGTTTCTTTCTTTTTAGTTTTTTTACGCAGTCGGGTTTTTAGTTTTTTTAAATATTTTTTTTTATACAAATCTGTAATGTATAGGATTGCCAAGTGGTTAGTCTAGTGGTCGCAAGCACGATTGTATGGCATAAGGTTCCACGTTCGATTTCCCGAATCGGGAAAAATGTTATTGGGTTTTTCAATTAGGAATTTCTCAGTATCAGCCACGCAGTCTGGATTTGTAACTAGGCACATAGGTATCCAGACTGCGAGACTGCTACTGAGAAATGCTTGATTCATCAGCCTATAATGTTCCGACTACTGGAACACAGGCCTCCTCTCTGTGGGAGGGAGTGGGCCATAATCCACCACGCGGACCCAGTGCGGATTGGCAGATGTCACATGTCACAATGTGTGTGACAAATAAAAAATGTCGTAGATACGATTGTGGGCTGGGCACCCCGACTCGGACTTGTTAGGTTAGGTTAGTGGCTATTTTTTTTTAAACCACCCAGTAGTAGGACCACCATTCCGACATTTGCTGAAAATTTGTCATTTCACTGAATCAGTTTAGGGATTTGATCAAATCACTAGGTTTGTTTAGAGAAATGATAAAATCATGTTGTTATTTTAACATTATCCGGTTTTTGATCAAAAACCTGCGAAGTATATACTAATAATTAAAGCTGTGCAGTTTGTTTGGTTGAACGCACTAATCATATTTTAGAACCGCCTATTTATCGAAGTACGCCATAGTCTGTGTAACATCACGCTACGACGACGATTAAAGGAGCTGGGGAGCGAGTGAAGCCGCGGGAAAAAGCTAGTGTACGTATATTTCCAACCACGTGCAGGCACATCATAAACCTTAAAAAACCGGCCAAGTGCGTGTCGGGCCACGCACAGTGTAGGGTTCCGTAGTTGCCCATCAAAATACTTATGCGAACTAACTAAACTGATTCGCTGAATTTAATTTTAAAAAGAAGAATTTTCAAAATCGGTCCAGGAGTCTTTGAGAAACATAAGAAAAAAGATTACAACGAATTTAGAACCTCCTCCTTTTTTTGAATTTAGTTAAAAATACTTGACGATAAAAACCTACCTATCCCCAAAAAACATACCTATAAAAGCTGTAAAAATAAAGTTGACAAACTTACATTTGCAGTTGTCTCCGATACATTTTGTTTAAGAAAATATGATATCAAGTACATTTTATAAGTTGGTCGACTATTACTCGTAAAGTTGTAAAGCCTACTTAGTCATGATAATTTTCTTTTAAACTTCGTTATATGTACTACTATTGTGAATTTTTTCACACCCCCGTACATAACCGTTTAGCTGGTAGAGGGGGGGGACACTCGAATCGAGCAAAATTTAGCACTATAAAGCTTAATATTTCACAAACGAATTTTTTTATCAAAAACTTGTTAATGGAAACTATCATTATTTTTTTAAGGCCTATTTACTGAGTATCCGTTTCGACCGCGCGGCCACGACGTTTTTTTTAAATAGAAACCATCCCAAGTTTTTGTAAAAACATGTAAAAGTCGATTCCCAAAAACCATAAATTTGTCAAAGCAATGGTTAAAAAGTTATAAGGGTTTGAACGTGGCCGCGCCATCGAAACTTTCCGAACCGCGCGGCCATGGAGATCTTTAAAACTAAGAGTCGCAGAGACCTGAAATTTTGGGAAATAGTAGATTGAATTTGTAAACCAAATGTAAAAATATAGAAAAAAATCCTGTGTTTATATTTTAGGAGCTGCAAGGCTAAAACCTCATGGCCGCGCCATTGAAACGGTGACGAACACGTTATCGCCGATATCTCGCTGAAAAAACATCTCAGACGTTTGAAGTTCTTTGTAAAATATAGATTTTAATTTGTCGAAACATGTAAAAATACAACAAAAAATCCTAGGATTATATTTTAGGAGCTATAAGACTAAAATCCCATGGCCGCGCCATCGAAACGTTGAAAATTTAGTTTTTCACCAATATCTCGCTGAAAAAGCATCGCAGAGGTCTGAATTTTTTTGTAAAACCTAGATTTGAATATGTCGAAACTACCAAAAATACAAAAAAAATCCTAGGTTTATGTTTCAGGAGCTGTTGAACAAAATCTCTAATACATCTTTAATATCTCGATTAGGGTGACCACGGATTATTATTTACAGAGAACTTTCCACCTATTTTTATATTAGAAATGATAGTATCTCAAGGATTCGAATTTAAATGAAACAATAAGGTACGTAAAAAAATAATGTTATTTCTTTAAAAATCGCAGATTGTTCGCTTACACTAGGACATACATTTCTTTAAAAATCACATAAATCACAGATTGTTGGTTTACACAAGGACATACATTTCTTTAAAAATCACAGATTGTTGGCTTACACTAGGACATACTTTTCTTTACTGTCCTAGTGTAAGCGAACAATCTGCGATTTTTAAAGAAATAACATTATTTTTTTACGTACCTTATTGTTTCATTTAAATTCGAATCCTTGAGATACTATCATTTCTAATATAAAAATAGGTGGAAAGTTCTCTGTAAATAATAATCCGTGGTCACCCTAATCGAGATATTAAAGATGTATTAGAGATTTTGTTCAACAGCTCCTGAAACATAAACCTAGGATTTTTTTTTGTATTTTTGGTAGTTTCGACATATTCAAATCTAGGTTTTACAAAAAAATTCAGACCTCTGCGATGCTTTTTCAGCGAGATATTGGTGAAAAACTAAATTTTCAACGTTTCGATGGCGCGGCCTTAGTCTTTTAGCTCCTAAAATATAATCCTAGGATTTTTTGTTGTATTTTTACATGTTTCGACAAATTAAAATCTATATTTTACAAAGAACTTCAAACGTCTGAGATGTTTTTTCAGCGAGATATCGGCGATAACGTGTTCGTCACCGTTTCAATGGCGCGGCCATGAGGTTTTAGCCTTGCAGCTCCTAAAATATAAACACAGGATTTTTTTCTATATTTTTACATTTGGTTTACAAATTCAATCTACTATTTCCCAAAATTTCAGGTCTCTGCGACTCTTAGTTTTAAAGATCTCCATGGCCGCGCGGTTCGGAAAGTTTCGATGGCGCGGCCACGTTCAAACCCTTATAACTTTTTATCCATTGCTTTGACAAATTTATGGTTTTTGGGAATCGACTTTTACATGTTTTTACAAAAACTTGGGATGGTTTCTATTTAAAAAAACGTCGTGGCCGCGCGGTCGAAACGGACACATTTACTGATACCCCACACTAAGGGGTACGCGAGAAAAAAAAAATCCGCACTTTACGTGTAAGTACTGGAGGTACCCTAAAAAAAAATATTTTACGAGATTTTATTTTACCACTTTTTCGGCACAACAAATCCGTATATTTACACCAAATTACAGCTCTCTAGTACTGTGCGTCTCTGAGCTAAACTGCGGACAGACGGACGGACGGACGGACGGACGGACGGACATGGCGAAACTATAAGGGTTCCTTGTTGACTACGGAACCCTAAAAATAAACAAAGGCTTTCAAGTGACGTCAGTTTTCACCGCTCGGCACGCGCTTCAAGGAAGTGCCGAACTTACTTGTTATACCTTATAAAGCGCATATGATTCAAGTCCATTATCCTGTCACTACCTAAAGAATACCTTCTTAAAGGGTACATCTCACTTCCTGGTTCAAATAAATAGTTTTTGACTCGAATTTAATAGTTCCGGGTTTTATCTGTTTCCCTTTAAATACAGCGTAAAAGAGGTTTTCTGTCTGAACAATTCTATATGTACTCTACCAAGAATCATCATCATCAGCCTATAATGTTCCCACTGCTGGGACAAAAGCCTCCGCTCTGTGGGAAGGATTGAGCCACAATCCACCGTGCGAGCCCAGCAACGACGATATAATACTAGACTCCGCATGCACGATCTATGGAACAAAAATTATTCTGCCAACTCGCTGAGGTACTACGTAAGCGAGGGGGACGGGTTACTGCGTTGTGATTGGCTAACTCAAAGTCTGTTCTGTCTCAACGTATGTTTACGGCTCACAGGATTGGTCAAAATGCGACGAATATAAGACTTTTTTGCCTAATGTGTTGGCAGACATCGGTCGCCTGTTATTAGGAGTCTAGTATTATATCGTCGTTGGAGCCCAGTGTGGGTTGTTATAGATGTTGCATCTTCGAAGTTTTGATTCTGAGATCTTGCCTCACGTTATTTTCTTTCACGTTTTGCGAGCAGTGATGATGAAAATATACAGGATGACTTTTTTACCGCCGTCCAAAATTTTTCTAGGCATTAGGTATCAAACACTAACCCCATTTTTGACAAAAAATCCATACGTCAAATTGTCATTTAAATCATTTTCTCATCCGCTCTGCGTGGTCATTAAGCTAAAAGTTAATAATAAACGGGCATAAATAACTGTGAGACGTGATATCTCGATATTTTTGTATTGAGTGATTGTGAGTGATACAAAAAGAAAAAACACGTACGAGTATTTAATGATTTTCGCCAAAGATTAATATATTAAAATTTGGATGGTGACTAAAAAATTACTCTGTATGAGACAAAAAACCAATTCTTCTGGTTGTGTTTAGACCTCGTGAGTTCAAAGCTATAATTAACTCGTATTTCGTAACTCGGCTCAGGGCCTACACTGGGCTAATTCTGGGATGGTACTGAGAAACTCATGGAAAATCCCAATTAGCACTTGCTACTCAGGCCGGGAATCGAACCCAGGACCCAGGATCCTTAGTAGTCGCCCATAGACAATCAATTATCCAAGTACCAAATAACGGCTCACGGAAAAAGTTGGGAAAAGACAGAGTAGATGTTTACTTGTCTTCTTCTTTACTTCATATATCGTTTCTGCCAATCTCTGCTACCGCTTCATAAAATACAAGCGTCATGAATTTCTTTCAAACTGATTTTTATATTGGGACAAAGCGCCATCTGTTGAAGACACTGACACACCTCGTAAGTAAATCTAAATATTGAACGGTTTCACTATCGATCGACGTCAGTGGCAATGGGGCTGGCAACTGGGGAACTAATGGCGCTAGTATAGCTTGCACCAAGCATCGACATTGGTTCAAATCAGTTCAAATCTTAAAGGTACTTCAAAATAGTACTACGTCTTTGGATTTGTCGGATTAGGTCTAAGCAGTGGTGGCGCCATCTACAGTTAGCTTTGACTTGCCTGCCCCATTGATTTCAAACTCAGTCGTAATGTTTATTTAGATCTATAGATGGCGTTACTTTTAATGGATGATACAATAAACACAGATATTTATCCAAGTTTAGGATTTTAGAAACAAACAAAGAATTTTCGATTAAAAACTACATAACAATCCAGTAACCCCAAGGGTGATTCAAATTGAAAATTAAAATTAGGTTTAATCTGGGAGTATCACTGTATCATTTCAAGGAAAGCAACCTATTACCGATTATCTTATCTTGTCTTGTTGATTCAGGATTGGCAGAGCGGATGGGCGAGATTTTTATAAATTAAAACACAACGTATCAGTAGACCATTCTTGTATTGACGACCATTGATCAGGAAGTGCGCATAGACAAAGCTACATGTCATAGACACTTGTTGATCACAGATCACTACATGCCCCCTTTTAAGATTTTTTAACATTTATTATTTATTTATTTCCAGATTGGAGGTGCATGGAGCAATCTCTTGACCAGTACAATTTTATAAAATTAAAATATTAATTCTTGACTATAACTTAACTTAAATTTAAGCAAGCCACAATACCAATTTACATTTGGTTACATTAATTAAATTATATTTAATCAAACTTTGCTTCATTCTAACAAAAATACTTATACATGTCACTTAATTATTATTTTTTTTTTCTGTCAAACTTAATAAACTAAGAATAAAACATTTTATAAATTTAATTTGTCAGGAGGTTTCAATCTCCTTCCTCTTGAACTATATTTAATTGAAGAAGTATTACTTGGAATATACATATCACACATTTCTGGCACTTGTTCTGCATTACTTAAATTATTTTCATTTTCTGACAAAAATAAGTTTTCATTTGTTTGTTCCTCGACTTGTACAAATAATGGTGATTGAATTTCAAAAGGACTTGACGTACCTTGGCTATGAGGTGACTGAAACTTGTCGTTAGTATTATTTGGACTTTCCATTTGAAATTGAGTAGTGACAATTTGACTATCTTTATTTGACTGCTGACTGTTACATAATTCATTTTCAATTAAATTATTATTTATCACATTACAATTATCTTGACTAGTCTGACTATTTTTTTCCATGCTATTTGTAACTAACTTACTACTTCCTTCTTTTGGACTTGACAATGAATTGTTACTTTTGTTCTCACTTGGGTTATCTGACACTGATAATGCACTTTCATAAGACTCATTTTGACTTTCTAAGGTTCTATTTTGACCTTCTGAAACATTACTTTTCACATTATTAAATCGATTAATATTGACATAAAATTTTTCATAAGACTTTGACTCATTATGCTGTTTAGGTAAACAAGACTGACTTTTACAATGACTTTGACCAGAGTAACTATTACTGTAGTTGAACCTTGACTTGGAGACTGGAATCAACAATTTGCTTGTTAGATTCTTATTTTGACTTGAATATGACAATTGACTTTTCGTCTGACTACTTGACTTTGACTGACTATTCTCATTTGACTGACTTTTTGACAAACTTGACTTAAACAGTTTTATGTGATGAGAATTTCTTCTATAGACAGAACCTTGTTCGTCTTTGACTAAATATGACCTGGGGAAATTAGTTTTTGACAAAATGGTACCTTTTTCCCATGTGACATTTTTTGGATTTTTCTTGAAAAAGACTATGTCGTCTTTTTGAAATTGCTGTTCAGCTCTAGCCGACTTATTGTAATGACTTTTTCTTTTATTAATTATTCCTTGTTTAGTATTAAAATGGCTTGAAAATTTGACAACTTTAGGTTTAAGGTTTTTAATGTGTGTAGGTAATTTAGTTCTCAACTTTCTTGACATAAGTAATTCTGCTGGGGAACTTAAATTTCCTTTTTGTGTAGTTCTGTGTTGTAATAAACCTATGTAAATATCAGTATTAGACTGTTCACATTTTCTAAAGATGTTTTTAATTGTTTTTACAGATATTTCTGCAAGGCCATTCGACTGTGGATAGTGGGGACTAGAAACTATATGTTGAATATCCCAACTATATAAAAAGTTTTTGAATTCAACTGAGTTGTATGGAGGTCCGCCATCACTGATCAGTTGCATCGGTATACCATGACGTGCAAAAATTGATTTTAAGTGCGTTATGACTGTATTACTTCTGTGATCTTGGTTAAGACAAGCTATTTCAATAAAATTTGAATAATAATCAACTACTAACAAATACTTTTTATTTTTGTACTCGAATAAATCAGTTGCTACTTTTTGCCATGGAAGAATAGGCGTTTCATGAGATAAACATGTTTCTTTTTGTTTATTTGCAGAGTACATCATGCATGATTCACATTGCCTAATTTTTTGTTCTATATCCTGGTTCATATTGGGCCAATAAATCAATCCGCGTGCGTTACTTTTTGTTCTTTCTATTCCCATATGACCTTCGTGTAAAATGTTGAGCATCTCTGACCTTAACGATTTTGGTATTATAACACTTTTGTTTTTGAAAATAATATTGTCAATCACATGAATTTCGTCGTGAATGTGCCAATATGGTAAAACAATAGGATCACACTTTTGTTTTGAATTTGGCCAACCATTTAAAAAATATTCTTTAAGTTTTTGAAGTGTTGAGTCTGCATTTGTATGAATTAAAATTTTTTCAAGTTTTTCTTTTGTTATGGCTAAATTTGACATTAGTAATTTAATGTGACAATCAATATTAGATTCCAATTCATTTTCATCAAATTTTTCTATATTTTTATTTGAAATTGGTGCTCTGGATAATGTATCAGAAATATACATTTCTGTACCTTTTTTATATGAAACAATGAGGTCATAACACTGTATAGAAATCATCATTCTTTGAAGTCTAGCCGGAACATCTGAAAGTGGTTTTTTAAATAATGTAACTAGTGGTTGATGATCAGTTTCTACCTGGATAGTTTTGCCATAGATATATTGGTGGTATTTTTTGCAACCGAAAACAATAGCGTATAATTCTTTCTCAATTTGAGCATAGTTAATCTGAGTAGGTGTTAAAGACTTTGATGAGTATGCTATTGGGTTTTTCTCGTGGAAAATTACTGCTCCTACTGCATCTTTTGACGCGTCAGTTGACATACGAATGGGTTTTTTTACATCATAATGCACTAAAACGGGAGACTGACAAATAAGTGTTTTTAGTCTATTAAATTGTTTTTCGTGATTTGGTGACCATTGCCAAACATTTTGTTTTTTAAGTAAGTCTCTGAGAATACCAGTTTCATGAGCAAGGTTAGGAATATATGAACCTAGATAGTTAATCATACCCAAGAATCTTTGTAAATCTTTAACGTTTTTGGTCTTGGCATGTCTTTTATAGCTTCAACCTTTGACTTGTCTGGGGAAATACCATCCCTGTTAAAAATATGACCAACATATGATACTTCACTGAGACCGAATTGACACTTTGATTTATTGAATTTTAAATTCACTTCTCTAGCTCGTTGAAATACTTTTTCCAACCTTTCATTATGCTGGGCTTCATTACAACCATGCACAAGTATGTCATCGACAAAGATAATTACACCGGGTAAGTCATGAAAGATGTTTGTCATAACTTGGTGAAATATTTCTCCACTGGAGTTTATACCATAGGGTAATCTTAAAAATTTATAACGACCAAATTGTGTATTAAAGGTACATAATTCACTACTTTCTTCATCAAGTTTTAGCATCCAGTATCCTGAGTTCGCGTCTAACTTGGAAAATACACAAGAACCTGCTATTTGAGAACGTAAATCATCGAATGTAGGGTAAGGGAAGTGAGGTCTTTTTATTGCTTTGTTTAAATTTCTGGGATCCAAACAAATACGTAAACTACCATTTGGTTTTTCCACTATAACAATGGAATTTACCCAATTAGTTGGTTTAGTAATTTTTTCGATTACCTGTAACCTTTCCATCCTGTCAAGTTCTTCTTTTAATTTTGAGTGTAACATGTATGGAATACGACGTACTGGACAAATCTTTGGTGTAACACTTGTGTCTAAGTCTAAATGAACTTTATTCGGTAAACAACCTAATCCTTCAAAAGTATTTGAGTAATTTTCTAACAACTTGGTTACTGACCTTTGTTCTTGATTACAAGTTGCACTGTTAGTCAATTCAAACAATCTTTTCACGATTCCATACTCCTCACAAGTTTTCCAACCTAAAATTGTTGAACACTCACAATCCACAATAACAAAACAAATATCTGTGGTGATTTTATTTTCAATTGTACATTTCAGTCTTGCAGTCCCTATATTTTCAATTAATTGTCCTGAAAATGTATAGATTTTATTAATTGTTCTACAAATTTTTATAGAAATATTGGATGTTTTTTCAATTTTTTGCAAAGTACTTTTTGACATGACATTGATATCAGCACCTGTATCTATTTGACAGTTTAAAATATTGCCATATACATTCAAGGATATTTGCCACTTGTTTGAGTCACTTGACAAACGTTTGACGATAGAACTGATGACAAATTCATAAGAATCTTGTGGTACTGTATTTGATGATGAATTATTTTCACAAATGTCTAAATGATTATCTTGACTAGATAAGAAACTTACATTCTTGTCACTGGTCTGTTTATTTTGGAAGCAAAATTTAGCAAAATGGTTAGGTTTTTTACACACTGCACAAATTTTTCCTATAGCCGGACATTTGTGTCTATGTTGTTGACCACAACGACCACATATTGATTTTGTCCTGGAAGAGGAAGCTGAAAAAGAATTGCTGTTAGAATTTCTTGATGAACTCCTTTTTCTTGACCTTGACTTATTGTGTCTGTATGGCTTTGGACTTCTTGTTGAGGTACGACTTTGGTGTGTGATTGCCTTCACATTATGTTCTTCTGTTTGACTTTGAGACTGACTTTGAATAAGTAATTTTGATCTGGTTTGTGATAATTCCATATTTTTTGCAAATTGAATGGCTTCAGTTATCGTGCTGAAATTTTCTTGAAGTAATCTTTCTTTAATCTGGTTATTTTTTATTCCAATGATGAACATATCTTTGACTAATTGTTCCTTTATGTCCTTGAATTCGCATGAGCTAGATAAGTTATTCAAAATAGTAACGTATTCGTCTAGTGTCTCGTTTTCTTGAAATTTGGTAAAAAATTTATATCTTTCTACTGTGGTATTTCTCTGAGGACAGAACTTTTCTTCAAACTTTTTTAAGATTGAGTTCAGAGTTTCTTTTTCTTTGTCAATTTCGAATGAATTAAATATCTCGAGCCCGTCATCTCCAATACAATTTAATAAAATCGCAATCTGCTTACTTCTTGATGCTTTTTCTATGTCATTTGCTTCGAAATATATTAGGAATTTTTGTTTCCACTTGTTCCAATTTGAAACTACATCGCCATGAACATTTAATGGTTTGAGGTTATTTTGTAAAAATATGTTTGTTACCTTTTCTTCCGACATATTAGATGTTTTCTTTTTCTTCTGACACCATATCTTATCTTGTCTTGTTGATTCAGGATTGGCAGAGCGGATGGGCGAGATTTTTATAAATTAAAACACAACGTATCAGTAGACCATTCTTGTATTGACCACAGACTACTAAGAGATACTACGTATCAGACTGCCAACTCCAGAACAAAAATTTTCGGCGTAGCGCCATTTTGAGTTTTAATGTCGTATGACGTTTCTTTTTTTTTTAATCAGTGTTGCTCGCGCAAAAAAAACGCCGTACTCGATATTGCTATACTACTGAAACTTTTCAAAGTTAATTTTGGGAAAAAATCAAATAAAAAAAAACTATTACATATTAAAACATTTATTTTTCAATTTGCTTTTAAATAATGCTTATTTTTGCATCGCAGGCAAATGGCGAAAATCGAATTTTTATTGTAAAATTATTATTATTGTAAACTATTTGACGCAACATTATTTTTATGAGCATTGTGTTCCAATATTATGAATTTGTTATTAATATCACTGTACCGAAACACGTCACTGCACCTTTGGATGGGTAATTTAGTCTTTTTTTTTTTGCTGCCGTATATACTCGATGGTTTATCATTCGCCTCTTTCCAAAACGATGGTGAGGTGATTTTTCTACATCTGCTATCCTCAGGATTTTCACAGGTCTTCATTCATCTGCATAATGAGCTGGAAAAGAAGAAACATTATGTTTAGTACAAAGAAATATTGTGAACCTCGGAGTCGGTGGATGAGGGAGCTTTATGTAGTCAGGTAGTGCATACCAGTTTAGTTTTAAGCAAACATTATGTTATTATGTATGTAGTAAAACATAATTATTATTTTAGCATGTAACTGTACAATGATTTCTCTTCAAAAGATCTATTAAACTAAAGGAAAAATATATCTCTGCCTTCTACCACACGGTCAAAATTTAGCAGCCCCCATAATATATAACAATTTGCATACTAGCCATCGCCAGCGGCTTCGCCCGCGTTAATAACAAAGAATTAACAGGAATTTAAGCCTGGGATAAAAGGTATCCTATTATTTTAAAATAATCTGAGTACTGTTACTCCGTTACTGTAATGGAATGGATGTATGTACATCCATCTTGTCTCCTCCTTTGGTATTTTATAATATTAGTTAAAGTAAGGTTAAGAAAGCAAGAAGTAATGATAGCTGATGTTTCATCATAATACTTACCGGTAGACTGCCAAGTTGTGTTGTTCCACTCAAAATCTCATCTTCAGTAAACAGGGAAGGATAGGTAATGCCAATGAGACGAGATTTAGACGTAATGAAGTTCTTTTCGTGCTTTGACAAATAAAAAACTTCGAAAGTTGTTCAGGTTACGAGGATTGCAGTCTTGCAGATCATCACGGTTTAGTTTAGACACTCTAACCACACAGCGAGTCTTTTCTACACGGGAAATGATGCCAAATCCACTCGAAATACATTTTGAAAGTATCAAAAGTAATAGTAGAGACACTGGGGCTTTAATAATACAGAAAAAGCGGACAGGATAAACAATAAAGATCAATAGTAGCAACAGCAGTAATGTCAGACATACGTCATATGACGCAAAAACAAATGGCGGCCTGCCAGCGTCTGCGACGGCCAATCACAGACGACCAGAAACGTCAGTCGACATTAAAACAATATGGCGCTACGTCGAGCGTTTCGTTGTACGAAGATTATCGCCCGTGGTATTGACGACCATTGATCAGGAAGTGCGCATAGACAAAGCTACATGTCATAGACACTTGTTGATCACAGATCACTACACCGATCACCCTGTGACCCTGTATATTGAGAAAATCGGGAAGTCCTGGAATCAAACATTAGAACGGCTTTGGCAATATCCACTAACCCGCACTAGGCTCACGGTTAGGTAGAGTCATTCTGACTCACAAGTTCCATAATCTTTTTTTTTTCTTTTTAACGTGGTAAAATCATCAAATGAGTCCTCCTGTCTTGTTGAAGTGATCGCAAATGTAACTGGCCTTGTAGAGGTATCAGTTCGATTCTCGGGTTTGGTATATTTAGGGAACATTAGTTTCCTGGATTCTGGTGTTCTCTGAGTTGTATGTACAGACGCCAGAAGGACAACCTACCCAAATCTGGGATTTTTTTTTGACAGATTGCGGTAGGTCAGTGTGCTGGCGTCTATTGTATGTTTTTTGTTGTGGACCAATAAGACTGTTCCCGATCTGTGATCGAACCTAGGGCTTATTATACACGGACTATTATACACGGGCATGGGGGCGGTGAGTTAAGACCATAGACCATGTCCGGGTCGAAGACGCGTTGTGTTCCACGCGCGCCTCAGAGAGCGTCAGCATAGTGACGGGGCCTACCTCTAGAGGGCCAAAGCCTGCCAGGGTCGCGGAACTTATCTCATTACCGTGACCCCGAAACATACTCGTAAAAGACTATTGAAGGGTACCGTGGATTTTTTAGTCAGTACGAGTCTGACAGTCCCTCCCACCCTGCCCGGGATGAGAGTACTCATTAGATGATATTACCACGCTAAAATAAAAAGGGCTTATACTTATGAGTAACAACATGAATTTGGAGATAACATTATAATAATACTCGTATAGCTGGGCAAAACATACGGAAACCTTTTGTTCTGTATCTTCATTACCTTAACTGTCTTTTGCGCAAGGAGATGACATTTTTTGCATAAATTAATGACATTTTTGTTGTTAATGTTCCATGCTTGTAATTACTAATGGGTCATGGTGTGTGCGCCTCCGCACGTAGGCATTAGTTTAAAACTACTTACTTTAAATTGTTGTGTCAAAATATTTTTATTAGATTTTTATTAATGGTAGGTACTTTATGATGCTATTTTTTTTCATAGATAGTTCAAAGTAGTATAATTTATTTATGTACTTAAATAATAATTTTAGGCAGGAGGATTATTTAAGTACGTACCACCTTGAACTTATGCTTGTCTAGTACTTTTGCTGATTATATTTTATTATTATTGAACCGATATTTAATTAAAAATATACAATTTGGCGAAATATCCCTTTACTATTTAATAGAAGACATCTGGCCCGTTCTACTAAATTGATCCGGGCGAATATACCCATGCACATTTTAAAAAGGGGACATCTGGCCTGTGGGCCAGTTTTTTTGTGGGCGAGATGTCCCATAACCCGAAAAAAATGTATATTAGGTTTGACACGTTTTATCGGTACCTATGTAAGAGTATATATTAACACTATTTAAAATACATCACATAATGTTCCCGATGAATCGCGACAAATTGATTAATTAATAAATATCCATGATTTTAAATTAAATAAAGCAAAGTATGGCTAGGCTCCACCTTTTGGTTTGTGTGGGATGAACTAGATCCTGAATAGATACTTTTAAAAGAGAATACTTATGAGTATCATACCTTTCATTTGTATTTTCAAATCATCTAAAAAACCAATCAATTTGTGTCATTTTAAACCGCAGAAACTATTAAAGATTTGAGGAATTAAGGAACTCGACTAAAGTAATGCGAAGACTTTTAATTAGATAGTGAATCTTTTTTGAGTGAACAACTATTAAAAGTAAAGGAATTTGCTTTAGCAATTTGATTTTAATTTAGTGATTAACAGACGTTTATGATCCATAAGCTATCTGAACCAATGTAGTTAGCATATAAAGCAACTGTACCCTAATTCCTCTTAGCTCTATCCGTTTTCAGGGCCTCGACTTCTAGTAACGCATGGTCAAGCTGTAATGGGTGACTACCAGTCTTACCAAGGGTTAGGAAGAGACAACTGGTCCTTTTCGAAACTGGTACCACGGACCAAGTGCACCTTATCTTATGGGTTAGGGGTCACTCGTCCCATTTCGTTTTGAACAGAGACCAGTTCCAACTTATTTGTTTGGATATTATGCAAGTGGAATTCCAGCTACAAACTTAGAAACTGAAAGAATGTACTAGGCTTGTATAGGTTCAAGATGATATGGTTTTAAATATTTCTAAGACGTAGTACTAATTTCGTTGTGGGATAAGCAGTCGCTTAAAGTAAAGTACTGGCATTCATCTAGTTAGACTGGAAGCCAAACGAGAATAGGAAAAAGGCTAGGCAGATGACGAATCTGTTTTTGTTTTGTTTTTTTTTCAAAGGCAGTTTTTTTCTACGAAGAGTTTAGCCAACACGTACATAATAAATATTACTTAGGCGCCAATATTCCGAGACGTGTTCGAATTTTTATGACCAAAACCTGACCATATAATCTTTCATTTGTTAAAGTCCTGTACAACCAAACTGACCAGTTGCCGTATCTATGGATATCACGTACGCTCCATAAAGTGGTACTGCTGACGTCAAAGTCGTATGTGTGACGTAGGGGAACAGGTTTATAACTAGCAACAGGTAAAATAAAGGAGCTTTAAAGGTTTATCGGCTTTCTTGTCTTTATTTTTTCTTCATGTATAAAGACGCCAGTCTTGGGTTTTCCCACTGGTTACTTCTCAGTAACCAAAGTGAAAGAGTTTTAGAGAAATTATGAAAGGGAATTTAAGGAATATGGAAATCCTTATTCTGAAAATGACTGTTTTCCCATCAAACTTTAATATTTTGGATTAATGTTTCAATTGCAAGTAGGTATTTCCTATTTTTTCTTCTTATTCTACACAAAACCTTCAATTAAATAGGAACAAATATTTTATTTTATTGGTCTCTAAATCTGAATGGACTCTTGTGTATTTATCAAACATTTCTAAAAAGTGATAATGACATGCATAAAGAAATGCAGACACACATGAATGATATGATAATTCGAGAAATTAACAGTTGTAAACTTGTATTGTAACAACGTTGCCTACAGCACAAAATCTCCAATAACAAAAACACATGAATCAATTAGAGATGCCTTCCTAATTCATCATCATTCTAATAGCAAAACGTCATTGGCATTGCAACAATGTAACAGTCACGTAGGTCCATAATACATATCTACGCATATTATAGTGATACGCGTCTCTGACGTCATATTTGACGAAGTCTCACCATTGACACGATGAAGTTCACCACACGGTCATGACATGGTTATAAAGTACCTTAAACTTGCATACTTAGAATTTATGGAATTTGATTTAAATATTAGAGAGTCACTAGGTTGATTTATTTTAGGTTTTTCCTGTTGCGTCATAACTCTCTCCTTTCTCTATGTTTACGCATAAAAACTTTATTGTATTTAATCTACGTGAACTGCTATTAAGATTGATTATAATAACCCTGCAGATTGATTATAATAATCTAACTAATATTATAAATGCGAAAGTTTGGCTCAGAGATACGTTGGTTTTAAATGACATACAGTTTAGGATACCGTTTACCTTTTTATTACGTTTCAGGGGGTTAATTACAGCCAGTTATCCAATTCAAAGTCAAACCAATAAGTACGAAATCGGATGCGGCTGCAGACACCATCTAGACAAATGAGTTAAGACTGACAATCTTGAGACAGAAGTATAAATAAAATATTAGACGGTCGTCTAAACGGACAATATTTTTACTGCAATATGTGGCTACATATTTTCAATATTTTTCTTCATCAGAATTATTTATTGTTGTACGACTGGACAATATATCTGAACCCAGATGGCTCAAACGTTTATCTACCAAAAATATATGGATATATGGCCGGGTCAAACTAAAAATATTGTCATGTATTGCATATTTTAGCGGTAATATTGCAGTAAAATATTGCCTGACAACAATAATTATGTCAGTTGAAAACCATCAGTCAAAAAAAAAGTCAAATATGTTAGAAACGCGTTGAAGTCTTTTGTACTATCAATCGAAAAGTAAATAAGGAAGGCCAAAGTCTGCCGGTGTCGCGGGACTTACCGAATTACCGTAACCCTGGAACGTAAAGGGCCATTGAAGGACACCGTGGAATTTAGTCAGTACGAGTCTGACAGTACCTCCCGCTCTGCCCTGGGTGGACTCATTACTACGATAAAAAAAGTCCACGGAAGTTGAGTAAATATTTTTATTTTAATAGATTCTGCGGCGGTATGAAGTTTGTCGGGTCAGCTAAAAGTCAATATTATTGAAACAATAATGATTTTTACCTATGCCACATTTATACTTCCAAAATGCATAAAACTTAACGCATTATACAACATTGTGTAAGTACCTAGAATAATACTGACATGCTCCGCTCTTGACAGGGTAAACACAGTTCGACCCGGCTGACCACTAGCTGGGTCAGGGTAGCTTGGTACTTGTTAAATAATTATATAAATAAGACTAATTATTATATGTATACCACGATCGATTATAATTATACCATGTTAACAATATAGACTAGACGGCATGTTTTGGAGTAAAATAACCTCCTTCTTTTTGAAGTCGGCTAAAAATACATTTTCATGAATTATACTGCAGCCATTTTGATTTCACAACGTCATGTCAACACTTTTTTGTTGTTGTTTGTTGAACTATAATTATGGAATGTTTACGTTAGTGGTTGAGCAACAGAGTCAGCAACTCGTAAACACTTCAACTGGAGTAGTTCTTTACTCTTGGAATTACAGATATTACCTTACTTTGGGGTTTCCATGAAAAAGTAAATATTTAACTAAAACAGAGTTGACATCCGACAATCGCTTATATCCCTTTAATCGCTCTTGCATCCCATTTTTAACCGACTTCAAAAAGAAGGAGGTTTTCAATTCACCGGTATGTTTTTTTTTTTTTTTTTTGTGTGTTTGTTACGCGATTTCTCCGCCAATTGTGGACCAATTTTCAAAATTATTTTTTGTTTGAAAGGAGATACTTCAGGAGTGGTCCCATTGTCACCATGTCAGGATGGAGATGGGATCCTAGAGAAATCGACAGATGGCAGAAAAGACAATGAAATTAATAAAAAATGTCACCGACTTCCTAAAGAAAAGTGTTGAAGGTTTTTTCCTAAAGAAAATTTTACCCTTTTTTGTGGTTGTTTTTGAAGGCGGTTACATTTTTTTTTTCGTTACCATAAAGTACAGGAAAGCAATAGGATAGATGTTACACGTCAAAAGCTAAGACCGATAAATACTTAAAAATGTCACACAAATCCACATTTTAAACTTACTTGTAGTACGTATCAATTCATTTAAATATTCATAAACCATTATTTAAGTAATAATTAATCACGACTGAACAGTAAACCCATTAAAAGTCAAACTTTTGCCTTAATTTTCAATTAACTCAATTTAAACAAACATCACGCACGACACACAGTCATGGCCACATTGTGTCAACATATTCATGAATCATTTCCTGATCAACTCGATGTAACTTCATGTTACATCCATATATCAAAACTGGTAAAATATATACCTACCATGTCCTGGTTTAAGACAGAAGATTCTGTTTGCCCTGGCAGTTCAGTCATCATCATCAGCCAGACAAATGCTGGGACACAGGCCTTCTCACTGTGAGAGGGAGTGGGCCGTAATCCCCACGGGCACACGGGCCACGGCCACTGGGCCACGCGGGCCCAGTGCGGATTGGTGGATGTCATATGTCTTCGAATTTTTGTTGCTATTACAAGCCGGTTTCCTCACGATGTTTTCCTTCACCGTTTTGAGAACAGTGGTGATCAGTGATCACTGATTTTTAGGGTTCCGTAGTCAACAAGGAACCCTTATAGTTTCGCCATGTCCGTCCGTCCGTCCGTCCGTCTGTCCGCAGTTTAGCTCAGAGACGCACAGTACTAGAGAGCTGTAATTTGGTATAAATATACGGATTTGTTGTGCCGAAAAAGTGGTAAAATAAAATCTCGTAATATATTTTTTTTAGGGTACCTCCTGTACTTACACGTAAAGTGGGGATTTTTTTTTCTCGCGTACCCCTTAGTGTGGGGTATCATTAAATAGGTCTTTAAAAAATAATGATAGTTTCCATAAACAGTTTTTTGATAAAAAAATTCGTTTGTGAAATATTAAGCTTTAAAGTGCTAAATTTTGCTCGATTCGAGTGCCCCCCCCCCCCCCCTCTACCAGCGGTTGTCTACCGGGTTATGTTTGGGGGTGTGAAAAAATTCACAATAGTAGTATATATAACGAAGTTTAAAAGAAAATTATCATGACTAAGTAGGCTTTACAACTTTACGAGTAATAGTCGATCAACTTATAAAATGTACTTAGATAAATGTTTTCTTAAACAAAATGTATCGGAAAACATGCTCTTCAACTGCAAATGTAAGTTTGTCAACTTTATTTTTACAGCTTTAATAGGTATGTTTTTACGGTATGTTTTTGGGGATAGGTAGGTTTTTATCGTCAACTATTTTTAACTAACTTCAAAAAAAGGAGGAGGTTCTAAATTCGTCGTATCTTTTTTGTTAAGTATGTATTTTCCCTGATTTCTCAAAGACTCCTGGACCAATTTTGAAAATTCTTCTTTTGAAAATTAAATTCAGCGAATCAGTTTAATTAGTTTTTTGATGGGCAAGTACGGAACCCTACACTGTGCGTGGCCCGACACGCATTTTCGTATCTGACCGTGACATCACTTTGGGTCCTATCAGAAAACCAGCGCTGTGACATCTTAAAAAATGACGCAGCACATGCTGAGATAGAAGCCTTTTGGCCTCGCATTTTATGTTATTTTTGTTCCGTTTGTTATCTTTTTTTATGTTATTTTGTATTTCTTTTTCTTCTGTATAATTTCTTTGTGCTGTCCTGTGTGCGTCAATAAATCCCTTCTTTCTTTTTCAATGCTCTAATCGTGTGTCCACCTAGTAGCAGTTCAGTCAGTGCACTGAATTTCCTCTTGAAGTTTTTGGACTCGTATGTCCATCGGTCAACCGCTTAACCTAACTCCGCTGGACAGCGTTCGGGAAATTGCGTAACGTTTTCTCGTCCAGAATACCTCACTGCCTCAAGTTGGAAATTTTAGACCAATGTATGTTACCAGTGATGACGTATGGCGCCGAGACGTGATCTCTTCCTATGGACCTCATTAGAAAACTCGAAAGATAGTCCAACAAACTATGAAAAGGACCATGCCCGGAGTCTCTCTGCGTGATAGACTCAAAAATCAGATTTGTATACGAACTAAAATTGCCGACAGAACCCAATGAATTAGCAAGTAAAAATGGCACTGGGCAGGCCAGAACTGATGGCCGATGGAGCCGTAAGATTCTCGAATGGAGACCACGAACCAACTGACGATTTGATGAACATTACAGGATCGTGCCATACAGTTGCTTCCAACTACATAGTTCTCAAGTAGAAGACTATATGCGAGGCCTATGTTCAGCAGTGTCGATCTACGGTTGATATCATGATGATGACGTATCGGATCCGAAGACATCAAACTTTAAGGACATGGAGCAATTCATCATCATCATCATCACCAGCCGGAAAACGTCCACTACTGAATAAAAGCCTCCCCCTTAGACCGCCACGCCGAACGACAATTCGCCACTTGCATCCATCGGCTGCCCGCGACCCTCACGATGTCGTCGGTCCACCTAGTGGGAGGCCTGCCTAAGCTGTGTCTTCCGGTCCGTGGTCGCCACTCGAGCACTTTTCTTCCCCATCGGTTGTCAGTTCTACGAGCGATGTGGCCTTGAGAAATTACAGAATAATAAAAGCAAACTATGTGTAAGGTACTAAAGCAAGGAAATAATGAAATCCAAAATTTTGTCCTTGACAGTGACCAAATTAATGATCCCTTAGCTCTGCAGTAACTGCAAGCACACCGCCCGCCGGCCAACTTCACATGCACTCCGCATACTAATCACACTCATTATGTCTAAAGGTAAACGCAGACTTAGCCGCACCGCAGTCTCCGCAGTCCTCGCATTACGAATTCTTTGTATGAAGTTCTATGATACCTCGCACACTCACCCGCATCGCAGTAGCCGCAGAAGCGTTAAGAAAACGATGACTGCGGGGACTGCGGAGACTGTGTTGCGGCTAGGTCTGCGTTCTCCTTTAATATGTAGTTCCCCAACATTCTTTGTGTCTCACGATGTTGATGCAGTATAGGTGATTAAACTTTTTTACTTGCTTTTTTGTTTAAAGGGGTTTAAGAAGTCCTATTTGTTTTAAATATTATTTGATGAATATAAGGAAAATGAGCATGGTTATTTATTGTTGATTAGTTGCACTGCACAGGACATATTTTATGACGTATTATAAATATTGTGGATCGAGTAGATTTCTTATGTTAATATTTTCAAGACCCACTGACTTGGCGCAGTGGCTGAGCAATCGACTGCTGCACTGCGTGTCGCGGGTTCGATCCCCGCACGGAACAAATATTTGTATGATCTATAAGTAAATGTTCCGGGGTCTGGGTGTTAGTGTATGTGAGTTTATATGTTTGTAAACGCATCCACGATACAGGAAGAAATTCCTGTAGCGTTGGGCAACGTTTACTGACTAACAAAAACATATGCAGATGTTGTTATAGCACCTTTTTCACAATACTGTTTTATCTATTATAAATAATTCATCATCATTTACCATATTTCTACTGTCTTGTCATTTTTTGAGGTCGGCGCAACATCTCTTTTTGCTGCATAGGCACTTCTCCAAAATTCCTCATCATCATCATCAGCCTATAATGTTCCCACTGCTGGGACACATACCTCCTCTCTGTTTGAGGGAGTGGACCATAATCCACCACGCTAACCCAGTTCGGGTTGGTGGATGTCACATGTCTTCGAGTTTTTGGTTCTAGGACATGCTGGTTTTCTCACGACGTTTTCCTTCACCGTTGCGAAGAGAGCTCACTTAAAGCAATGGTGATGAAATAAATTACACAAAGTAATTAGGCGCCTGCCTGGCGGGGTTCGAACCCACGACCTACAATTCGTAAATCGGGACCGATACCACTGGGCCACCACTGCTCAAACTAAAAGACATCATCTGAGTGGTTCTAGCAAAACCATCTTCTCTTTTACTCATTGGTGGTTCATAAAATGTACTATTTCTCAATTCACTTAACCTGCTTCCGTCTCCTCTTACAACATCCTTCACCTCTTATCAATCCGGTCATCATGGCAGTCATCACTCATAACTTTAATTAACTTACTACTTCAACTACAATACAATGTTAAATTAAAAGAAGATTTTCTGCGCAATGTCTGACCTCCACGTCCCATGAGGAAACCATGTTGCTATCAGCAGCTATCATTACTGAACTATTAGGTGCGGATGTTGCGAGCTGGTGTAATACTTGCAACATCCTTTGGAGAGTTGTAAAGTGCTCATAAACGGAGATTCTGCAATAGAAATTCATATTTAAATTCAATATCTAACTTCTAGATAATATTATTATTAGATTTATACACCGTGACTTTTTAGTCGTCTTACAAAAAGGGTCCACTTAATGTATCCGACCTAAAATACCTCTAGGCAAGTTTGTTTGTTTTTTAATCGTTAATAATAAATTTTATTTTTAATAAATAGGTACATTAGAAATATGAAACACCCTGTTAATATTTACGTATCAAGCTGTAGAGTATACCTACCCAGCGCAATAGTCGGGCAGATCAGTCCATCTCCATTTTCTATGAGACAAGGGTGTTTCTAACTACGCCTTGCGTCATAATAACGAATTAAAATTTTATTTTTACAATTTTCAAATCTTTTAAATACCTATTATTTTATCATAAACGTGTTCTAGTCATTGGATACATGAATGATACTGCTTTTGTAAAAAGTCAAGGTGTATATTATTAGATACAGAACAAATAAATGTCAGTTTTTAAACTCACACGGTCAAGTTTATAATTGTATTAAAATGGCACTGTTTCGAAAAACTATCCGTGATAATGGTACCAATAATGCTTGAGGTAATAAATAAGAAATAGGATGACTCAGTAACCTTCAGTCGAAAGAATTAGAGTAGGTATACACTTAAACTTTATGTAAATAGGTAAACCACTAACACACTTCTTAGAACCACAGTTAAAAGTTCAAGGTGTTTGTTTGTTTACTTTATTTTGCTTGTCCGGTAGATCGCCCCAACGGTAGTTTTGTGCCGTTGCATTTTTTTCCGTAGATCGCCCCAACGGTAGTTTACTACCGTTCGCGTTCAACGCGACTTCGCGCCAAATTATTGCTGTTTCTTTTTAACTCACGATATTTGGATCTTTTTTCTCTATTCCACTCGATTCTCTATACAATTCTTCAACTATGAACACGAAACCGCATCCAAATAATTTCATTTTCTATGACAAAAAAAAAATCAAAGATAGTCTGTGGTTACGCGTGTTTACGTTGTCAAGTGGCTGCCGATTTTAAGTGTTTTTTACGTTCTTAATGAGTGTTATTGAGTGAATTACTGGTTTAATAGTGAAATAACATTATATTTAATGTGTGTGCAAGTGGATTTTAACCTGAGGGTGAGTTAAATACGTTTTTTCATGTCATTTTGTTTCAAGGTCATGTCTTGTTGCAAGACTTGACCTTGGTCAGAATGCTATCCTAATTGTGCGAATATTTCTGAGTAAAAACTAATTACTATCGCATTATATGTTTACTATACAATAGATTTCAGCCAAAACATAAACATTTTAATTGGAATCTTAATTCCAATAAGAATTTATGCGCACGTAAACAAAGAAAAATGGCGAAAAAAATGGCGAAAAAAGTAAACAATTTTCCCGGATTGTGATATTTCTTAGCTTATTTTTTTTTTCTATAACTATTGAATAACAAGTGTGATAAATAATTGGAAAGGAAATTTCTTGTAGAAAATAGTTACGTATGATGTAACTACTCTAACTTTACTGAAAAAAAAAACAAAAATAGGACAAACGAGAAATGTATAAACGCAGTTTATTTGTGGGTTTTACTTCAATCAATTTCATATTTTTCTGTACTAGATAAACTTATCAACATAATTTTTACACAGTAGTTACAATAAATGAACTTAGCTTTCAGGTCATATCAATATTTTGAATGTCTGTGAAAAGATATAATTGTAATAAATTATTTACTTCCCGTGAAAATTTTTGCCCCGTCAGCAAATTTTTCGAGGTACTTGTACGCCTGTAAATATATTTTTGTGCTATAAAAAATGTTGTTTTTTATTTTATTGTACGGAGATATAACCCACCCACCAATAAAAGTCATAAAATATATACGTTATCGATCTACTTTTAGAAATAATCCTGTTTAAAGTTCACGCGATGTTCTTTTCAACAGTAGTCAATGTTTATAGCTACATTTCAAAACATAGAAACTAATTATCAACAAACTCTTAACACGACACTAATGGGCGTCTCATAACCATTCATAAAAACAGCACTTCAATAAGCCCATTGTAAGCCGAGCGCCGGCAAAAAGTTGTTTATCTTATCGGGACCACTTGACGCGCGGGTCGGCAATTAGATTTACGACCTCGGGCGAATGTCGACAATCGATGAGTCATCGCTCGGGCGCGCCACCGGTTATGTAAACAAGGACAATATGAAAGTAAAATAAAGATTTCCAGTTTTGGTACAGTTTTCGAAATCAATGGGTTTGGGTAGCTTGTGATTTGTGTCTGTATCAAAACAGTCTATAATCACGGTAATAATATCTACAGTACTTGATCTTCATACAAACGGACGAAACGCGAGCTATACCTACGTGCCTCGATGTCGGGGCGCACTCGGGGCGCTGACAGTCACGGCCGTACCGTAGTGATGAACGGACGGTGTGTTGTTTTTTTAACAAAATCAGTTCATGGACATAATTTAATATGACGAGTAGGAAATATTGTGCTGTTTTTGGGTGTATGAATTCGTCAATATCCGGTATCCAGTCATAAGTTTTTTTTTAAATACCTGGAAACTCTGAAAAGTACTGACTATAAAATAATTTTACTTATGTACTAGTAGCTGGTAGGTAGATATATAATGTGTGACTTTTTAATGGATAAATATTTTCTATTATCTCACGAAAAAAGGGTATTTGGATTAATAAATACAGTGAATAGAGTACAGGAAAGTTACTGAGACGAGTGAAATAGGTAAGTCATAGGCAGTTATGAATGAATCATGATACGGTAGGTACTTACGCTTGTTTTATAATCCTTCCTATTCAATATACAAAGTATTTTATTTGTTTACTGATTTATGAAAAGTATATTTCCAATCACAAAACTAAATAGATACAGAAAGTAGGCAAATGTAATTAAAATGCTGGAGACGGGCGTCGCGTCGGATCGAACAGCCCTAGCTCATGTTTACGTACCGCGCGGCTGTAGGTATTTATTTCTATCATGCGGCCGAGTTCCACTACTGTAGATATTTATACTGTGCTATAATGGTCCCACTTTTGGGTCACAGATCTCTCTACAAGTTATCGGTACAAGATGGTAGATGTCACGTTCCTTCAAATAACTATTTGGTTCTAGGACATGCCGGGTTCCTTAGCTGTTTTAGGAGGAATGATGATGAAATAAATTACTCAAACTCCACTTCCACAATACTACCGTACTCACTCAGATTAATTTAACCGCATCATATTTAGTCTATTTACTACGGAGAAACTTTATTATATGACTTTTACTTTTACTAACGTTGATAAACATGACAGTACTACAAGTACTACAACACTGACGAATATTAATAAAATTAAAGAAAAAAACTTGAAAAAAGAAAGGAAGGATAAAGAATAAAATAAAAAAAGAAAGACAGACGGACATAAAATAAAATAAAGAAGATATAAATAAATAAGAAAAAAAGAAAGATGACAGATAGAAAAAATAAAAACAGAAAATAAATGAAGAAAGAAAGAACATCACGCTTAAAAGCCAGCAGACGGAACCCATAGAAACCGCCGATGGAACCCTAACATAAGAATGACTTGTAGAGCAAACACACAAAATCTTCCACCGGTACATCTCAAGCTGCGTGGGCGTACAAAAACATCAACTGCTTCGCGGATGTTCCTCCACATTGTCTAAGCCAAACAAATCGCCCGTGACAAATATCATCGAATTCTGAATACCCCAGTTTTTGTCCACCACCGTGTTTGTCAAGTCTTCATATACTCTTGCACGTGGCTATGTGACAACACTTGTGAAGACAGAACTGTTTACATTTAGTTTAATAGCTCTTTGAATATTTTTTCTCGTGTTTTTAAAGTTCCATCATAGATCACAGGGACACGGTTTTGTCAATGTCGCAAATGGTGACAAAGCCGTGCTGGTGACATAATGGAAAAAGACGAAAACATGATGCCTTTTAAAAAAAATCTTTTGTAGAGATATCTAGATAGATAAAAAATAAAGTATGTTACGGTTCGTCCGGATAAATGATGCGCACTGAAAGCAAAAGCGTGGTCCGAAAAGGGTAACCGAAAAATCATGATAGATTTTTAGTCCGTAAGCGTCGACTCAACCTGGGGCAGGACGATTCATTTCGCTGGTTTTTTTTCCCCAAAAAACTGGGCAGTTCTGGAAATATTACATACTTAAGGGTCGAATTGATAACCTCCTTTTTTTTGAAGTTACTTATAAGGTAAAAAGCGCTATAAATTCAGTTACTAGAGCGTCAATTCTGCACTTTATAGGTTACCTCGAAGCTAAACTTACCAGAATCCAAAATAATTAACAGCAACTTACCTTCAGGGTTTGTACATATTCCAGGAAAACTACGGAGCTGAGGACTTAAGTCATAGACAAGTGACAATCGCTTTTAAAGCATTTGGACTCACGATTCATCACAAGGGTTTAAATAGGGTGGATTTATGTTTGGTGGTCGATCAATCTAATGGCAGTCATTGTTATTGCTACACTTTATTTATGACTATCTATTTATAAAGCAGTGGTGGCCCAGTAGTATCGGTCCCGAGTTACGAGATGTTGGTCGTGGGTTCTTACCCCGCCAGGCGCATTACTTTGTGTAATTTATTTCACCACCAAGCTGCTCTCAAAACGGTGGAGGAAAACATCGTGAGGAAACCGACATGTCCTAGAGCCAAAACTTCGAAGACATGTGACATCTACCAACCCGCACACGGCCCGCGTGCCGCGTGGTGGATTACTGTCCACTCCCTCTGACAGAGAGGAGGCCTGTGTCCCAGCAATAGGAACATTATAGGCTGATGATGGTCTAATTAAAAGCTTAATATTTTCTAATCTTTCAACTGCCCCAAGGCATAAATGAGCTTAGTCAGCCTCTAATGATCCCACTGCTGGGACATACGACTCCTTCCTGTGAAAGGGGTAAGCTGTAATCCAACACGCGAGTTTAATGCGGGTTGATGGACGTCACATGCTATCGAATTTTTGGCACAGATCTCATCTCTACACGTTCTAGGTACAGGTTGGTGTATGTCACATATCTTAAATAGCTATATGGTTCTACGACATGCCAGTTTCCCCAAGATGAGATGATCCTCCTCCATTTTGAAGTCGGTTATAAAAGTAATGAGGCTCGCTGGGTTCGGCTTCGAATTCATGACCTACAACTCGTAAGTCGGGGCCTATAACACTGCAAAAACTGTTCTTGTTAATGATTTATGTAATAATCAAATAATCTTTTCGGCAGTCTCATGTTTGACCTAACACACTTCCGATTCCGTTTGGTTGAGCTAGAAAGTCACAAAACACCTATTACCCAACGGTTTTACCACAAATTTAATTGAGAACTGTTTCAAACAAGTCGTTATGGCAGTTTCGCGAACACTTACGAGAACACAAATAGGTAACATTTTAATTATTTCTCTTTTTTGTGGCTACTATGATTTCTTGATACGAGTATTCAGCAAATTCATTAACGTACATCCTCAAAAACAACGTCAGAAAGGGTAAGAGTATCTACTGGTTAAACCTATCACCACCCGTGGTGGTAAGTTTAGCCAGTCGCTCAGGCATCAGCTCTGGTAGCTTGTGACGCCCGCAGTGGTCCGTTATACGTAGGGTCCAATCACCCAAAATAAAATAATCATATTATGTCAAATAATCATGTTGTTTTTATTAAATTTTGACATTCTGAACCACTTCTATCCTCTTATAACGAAGACAACACTCAAACAATTAATAAACAATAATTTTATTTGAATATCCCGAAAAACATAATTTTCAGAAAATTTCTGTAAACAGACCAACAAAATTTGAACTCCCCTTCCCCTCCTTTCTTGATCACTTTTGATGATAGGCAGGAAAAGCACCCAATTGCAACAGGTCATAGAAAAATGGTTAATTAGTAGTGAATCTGTGATCGCACGCGCACGTAGTTTTGCTTGCGCAACGTATAAAAGGCTATAGAGACCAAACAGGCGGCCAGTCGGAAACAAGACTTGATTACGATAACACACAATTATTTTTAATATTTTTATTTGTATAAATTATTTTTAATGAATTTTATAAAGATGAAAGTGCATTTGTGTCTCCTCTTGAGTTACTTCGCGTTCGCGTACGCTGGGACATTACGTGAGTTTGCTTTTTTATACAAAAAAACAATAGAATAGAAATAATGGCTTTCACTTAAATTGGCATTAAAAGAAACACAATATACATAATTAAAAAAAAACTTGTTATTAATGCGAAAGTTTTTGAGCATGTGTGTGGGTTTGTTACTCTTTCATGCAAAAACTACTGAACGGATTTAGATGAAAATTGGAACACGAGTTAATTTCAACCTGAATTTTATCTTAGCGTGGAATATTTTTTAGAGTTAAAACGCTAAAGCTAAGCAGCTGGCCTATATTAATAACCATAATTTGGCGATCAAGAAAGTACATTTGAAAAATTCATATTGTTAGAAGTTTGCTCTCCAAAGAGCCCCATTTTTTAAAATAAAATGTTAGAACTGTTAATAAAAATTAAAAAGGGGAAAAAGACGTAATTTAACCACGAATACAATGTATATATATATATATATATATATTTATATATATCCCACAAACAAACATCCGTCCGCTGAAGGCGAAAGTGCATTTAATTTGGCGTCCACCAGCTTTTGACGTCCGCATACCGGACGCCACTTATTTTGCCGGTGTGACTTAAGTCATTTTGGTCCTAGCTAGCTGTAGAACAAAAATCGATGGAAGCCAAAAATGCCATGAAGTGAACGAAAGTATATATTGGATAGTTCCCGAAAAAATCTCGGCAGTGGTGAGGCGCTGCTGTAGCCCGTATATCTACCAGCAGTATACCTCGGCAATTTTGCGTCCACAATTGCGACGTTGCCAGCTCGCTCACTTTAGAAAGACGATAGATCATAGGATATCGCAATCAAAACAATATTCACCGTCCGTCGTAGATGATGCGTTGCGTATTATTTGGCGCTCGATTTGTTTGCATTAACCCTTTATAGGGCAGAAGTATTTTTTTTTGATGATTTTGATTTTTTTGTGTCTGGATTGGTTTAGGGCAGTGTTTCCCAACCTGTGGTCCGCGGACCCCTGGGGGTCCGCGAGTATATGTTTGGGGGTCCGCGGTATCATTATCTCTGGCCCATACATAAATGCTAATGTCTTGTAATCGCTACGCTTGGTTAGCTCGGCGGTGAGCAAGACTGAACGAATGATGTGAGTGAGTGAAATAATAATCAGATTACAAGTCGAATCGGATTTAAGAATACAATTAAATTATTATTTTATTAAGGGGGTCCTTGAAAACTGCGCTTGATTTTCTAGGGGGTCCGTGGCCGAAAAAGGTTGGGAAACGCTGGTTTAGGGGAACATAAGAACTTAGATTAAATGTGATTTTGACCAGTTGATTCATTCGGGTTTGCCTGTAGGGGGTGGTTACATATGAAACCAAGACCATTTAGGAAAAAATTTGGTGGTTTCATTCGAAACCATGATCTACACGCCCAGCCTACATTAAAACTATCATAATTATAGTGACTTGGCAATGAGCACAAATTAAAAGCTGCTTGCTGCCAGGAATTATGTGCAAATGTTACTGACGAGACCTGTGATCAGATTAAGTATTTGTTATGTGTGAATCATGATGGTCACTACTGACTACATGTTCCAATACAATAATTAAAATTACTTGACTTTCAACTCCTCCAAATATGCCATTTTATTTTTTTCTTCTTGCGCTCATTGCCAAGTCACTGTAATTATATTTTATAAAGAAAACTATTGATACAATTGCTAAATTTTGATTTATAACTACAAAATAATTTGAATCGGACTTGGCTTCTATGTGATCTCAAAACTTTTTACGATGGAAAGACTGCATCGAGAGACTTTTTTTTTTGAAGTGAAAACTTCTTTAGCGGCGTTGTACACTTTTTCTGTAATGGGTAAAAAATTTAAAACTCGCGTCAGGGTCACGTGACCAAAACTCGCGTCAGGGTCACGTGACCCTGATCGAAAATGAGTAAGACGTCATTCAAATTAAAAATAAAACATAGTAACAAAAAAGTTTTCACTTCTACCGGCACTCCTGGAGTGCAACCTTTTTTTTTTTTAGCGTGGTAAAATCATCAAATGAGTCCTCCAACCCCGGGCAGGGCGGGAGGGACTGTCAGACTTCTACTGACTAAAATCCACGGTGTCCTTCATAGCCTGTTAAGTTCCGGGGTTACGGTAAGGGAATAATCCCGCGACCCCGGCAGGCTTTGGCCCTCTGAGAGGGGGGCCCCGTCATTATGCTGACGCTCTTTGAGGCGTGCGTGGGACACAACGCGCCGTCGCGCGTCGACCCGGGCATGGTCCTTGGTCGGGCAGCGAGTTGCCCTTTACTCGCTGCCCGCATGCCCGCGCCTACGGTGGCCGGGGATCATCAAGCGACGTCCGTCGCCGTGGGCGCCTACCACTGCGGCTGGGGCGGAGGGAGGACGCTGTCCTCTCTCGCTCGCGGCCTGCCTCCTCCTTCACGAGCATTACTGCCTCGCAGAAGGAGCTGACCGCTTCCCACTCCGTCTCGCCCCGCAGCATGGCCGCAACCAATGCCGGGCGCGAGAGGTCTCCGCCTATCGCAGCCGTGAGGACACGTCGGTGCTCCGCCCAAGCTGGGCAGTCTTGCACCGTATGCTCCAACGTGTCCTCCGGGCGATCTTCGCAGTGGTGACACCCAGGCGTCTCCTCCTTTCGCATCAGACACAGGTACCTCCCGAAACTTCCGTGTCCGGTGAGGACCTGCGTCAAGCGGTAGGTCAGGACGCCATGACTTCTCTCCAGCCACTCCTCAAAGAGGGGTCTTACCGCCGCAATTGCGGCGTGCCCGGCATCGAGAGACTTGGCATTTTTTTACACTTAATATTTTTGATGGGATAAATAATTACAAAATTTCATGTATGATAGACTATAACTACCGTGGTGTAGGGTTCCGTAGTTGCCCATCAAAATACTTATGCGAACTAAATAAACTGATTCGCTTAATTAAATTTTAAAAAGAAGATTTTTCAAAATCGGTTCAGGCGTCTTTGAGAAATCGGGGAAAATACATAAAAAAAAGATTACGACGAATTGAGAACCTCCTCCTTTTTGAGAAGTTATTTGAAGTTAGTTAAAAATAGTTGACAATAAAAACTTACATACCTCCCCAAAACATCCACCCACACACACTAAACACCCACCTATTATAGCTGTAAAAATAAAGTTGACAAACTTACATTTGCAGTTGAAGAACATGTTCTCTGATACATTTCGTTTAGGAAAATATGTTATCCAAGTACGTTTTATAAGTTGGTCGACTATTACTCGTAAACTTGTGAAGCCTACTTAGTCTTGATAATTTTCTTTTAAACTTCGTTATTACCCGAGTACGTCCTTAAACTACGTCCAGCCACCGAAGGACGGGCAGGAGCGTCCTTTGCAAACTTACGGTGACCCTACTGCGATCCCCAAGCCGCCTGCCAAGCGTGGGGATTATGGCAAACCCCCCCCCCCCCCCCCATTATGATTGACAATAGAACGGCCCCCAGTCCCCGGCAGCTCCGCTATTCCTGGTCTGGGTAGCGGATCGGGTAACGGCGGAGCAGGGGGTGCTAAGAATCCCCGGCAGATGCCTCGCTACCACCCCCAACGGACTTTGGTCCTGGCAACACACAACATCCGCACACTGAGGACCGATGAGAAGATTATCGAGCTGGAGGAAGAATTGAGCAAAATGCGATGGGATATCTTGGGATTATCTGAAATCCGAAGAGAGGGTCAGGATACGATAGTTCTAGATTCCGGCAACATGCTCTTCTACCGGGAAGGAGACCGTAAATGCCAGGGTGGTGTTGGATTTCTCGTCCGCAGGTCCCTCATCAACAACGTTGTGAAAGTCGACAGTGTGTCGAGTAGGGTAGCATACCTTATACTCAGAATAACCAACCGGTATTCGTTGAAGGTTTCTCTAATAATATACGGACGCCCAATAACTATACAGACGCTCAATTGGTAAATACGGACGTCGAATAGCCGTACACAGACGTCCAAGAGCTATATACGGACGTCCGGTAGCTGCATGCGGATTTGGAGTTCGGCGTGGCGGAACTGTAGCTCCGGGCAAGGAACAAGGCCCCTGGGACGGACAGAGACCCCACGCGCCCGTGCTTTGGCCTTGGCTCGTGGGACTTTTTAGGTCTTCAATTTCAAGGGCTGTTTAATGCCTGTTTTGTAGCTGACCTGTTTCAAGGCTATCATTAAAGACTCCACAGGGCGCCATCTTCTTTTCGCCCTATATTGCTGCTCGAGGAGTTGTAAGCTCTTTGAGCATACCATCACAGACCGCCTGGTCGAGCACCTGAGGAAATACAGCTCAGACCTCTCCCAGGTACAGTTTGGGTTCCGAGATGGTCGGCTAACCATTGATGCCACTTAGCGCGTAAAGCCCTCTCGGCGGAAGAAGTTGGTTCCGGGTGGGTGTAATTGGTGGGTTTTTATTTTGACTCGACTACAGCCGAAACCGCTAAACGCAGAAACTTGAATTTTGAACAGCATTTGCAGTCTACCATGTAGGTTGGCAATAAGACGGGATTTTGTGAAAATCCTCCTCTAAGGGGGTGAAAAGGTTTGTTTTTATAAACTTGAAACTTACCACGAATAAAAACACCAGTAAATAAATAAGATCAGTACCACTATTTTTTTTAAACTACCCTCCATTGGTAATCTAGACGATGTTAAAGTTTGTATGGGAAAATCATAACGCGTGAGCTGATTAATGTGAAAATCAATCTTTATATACTAGATCAGAAATAAATTAACACGTGTTTTTGGGTTTTTCGAAAATCACCCCAAGTTGGTGAAAAGGCGTGATTGAGTTTTAAGGGAAAGATAGAAAGACTGCACAGGGCATAAATTATCTCTCAAACGAATAAAGGATGCGTATTAATTTATATTTCAAAAATCAACCCCTAGCAGGGTGGACATCGAAATTCCTAATATTACATTGCATTAAATTCACTGAGTTCGAAGTTAAAAACACGCGCAGACGAAGTCGCGGGCAAAGTGCTAGTTTCTGCATAATTTCTCTAATAATATACAGCCGGGAACGGACGTCCAATTGGGATATGTTGACGTCAAATAGTAATATACGGGCGTCAAATAGCTATATACGGATGTCCGATCGCTGTATACGGATTTAGAGTTTGGCGTGGTGAAACTGTGGATCTGGGCAAGGAACAAGGCCCCTGGGCTGGACGCAGTCCCTGGCTGTGCTCTGGCCTTGGCTCTTGGGGCTCTTCAGGACCGACTTTGAGGGGTCTTTAATTCTTGCCTTCATACAGATCGGTTTTCTCTTTGTGGAAAACGGGACTCAGGAGTCAAGAGCCCCACCTGCCACAGTGAGGGAAACCCTCTGTTTCAAGGCAGGCAGAAAAGAGTCCGCAGAGCGCCATTCGTTCCTGATAAGCACCCTGATGCTTAACAAGAAAGGATTGCGCCCTGCGGAGTCATCCTCGGCATATCGAACCACATTACTGTTCGAGGAGGTGTAAGCTCTTTGAGCATATCATGGTGCGTGGTCGAGCACCTGAAGGAAGAAGGCCCGGACCTCTCCGAGGTACAGTTGGAGGCGGTACATTGGCACCACGATAACGACACATTGCGTGTGAGATTATAAACAAATTAGGTTTATTGAATTCCCATAACGTTCCTGAAATAATTTCATGTACCGGTTATCGTAGTATGATGTACAGCATTCACCCCATCAGTCGGTGGAGGGCTATCCCTTACATCTTGTATACGGACATCCAATAGTTATATACGGACGTCCAGCAGCTATATACGGACGTCTGATAGCTGTACACGGATGTCCAACAGCTATATGACAATGTGGCCGACAAATATCATAATGTGGCCTGCCTTCTATGGTATTCTCTAAAAGACTCAGCGCCGAGGCGACGCTGAGGCTGCGGTTTGTCTTTAGTAGATTTTGAACTTTAAACTCTAGATTATAAAGTTCAAAATCCACTAACGACAAACCGCAGCCTCAGCGTCGCCTCGGCGCTAATTTAAGAGAATAGTACCCCCTTATGAATGCTTGGTATACCTGGGGTATCAGGCTCACTCTGCCGTCCAATATCAATAGGTACTCGTACCTATTGAGCCTGGTGACCTTATTCATTTAAGTCCGTTCAGTAGTTTTTGTGTGAAAGAGCGACACAACAATTAATTCATCCATCTATCCTCAGTTAGTAGAGCATACGGTGCAAGACTGCCCCGTTTGAGCAGAGCACCGACGTGTCCTCACGATGGCGATATCGATAGGCGGAGACCTCTCGCGCCCGTTTGGTTGCGGTCATGCTGCGGGGCGAGACGGAGTGGGAAGCGGTCGCCTCCTGCTGCGAAGCAGTAATGCTCGTGAAGGAGGAGGCGGGCCTCTTGAGAGAGAGGACAGCGTCCTCCCTCCGCCCCAACCGCAGTGGTAGGCGCCCACGGCGTTGGACGTCAGCAGACGATCTCCGGCCACCGTAGGCGCGGGCATGCGGGCAGCGAGTAAAGGGCAACTCGCTGCCCGACAATGGACCATGCCAGGTTCGAGGGCGCGTTGTGTCCCATGCGCGTCTCAAAGAGCGTCAGCATACCGATGGGGCCCCCTCTCAGAGGGCCAAAGCCTGCCGGGGTCGCGGGATTTTTTCCTTACCGTGACCCCGGAACATAAAGGGCTACCCGGAACATGAAGGACACCGTGGATTTTAGTCAGTACAAGTCTGACAGTCCCTCCCGCCCTGCCTGAGGTGGGAGGACTCATTTGATGATTTTGCAACTTAAAAAAAAAAAAACAATTCTCGGTTCAATAGCACACTTTCACATTTACAATCTTAGCAAAGGATAAGATGCTCGTAGATACATATTTCAATATCGGGTATCGGTTTTTTTTTGAACGTGGTAAAATCATCAAATGAGTCCCACCACCCCAGGCAGGGCGGAAGGGACTGTCAGACTTCTACTGACTAAAATCCACGGTGTCCTTCAATAGCCCTTTATAATCCGGGGTCACGGTAAGGAAATAATCCCGCGACCCCGGCAGGTTCGGGCATCCGTATAGGCAAAGCTTCTTTTTTTTGTGTGGTGGTAAAATCATCAAATGAGTCTTCCCGCCCTGGGTGGGACGGATATGACTGTCAGATTGTTACTGACTAAAAGTCCAACCTGTTCCTTCGGTTGCCCTTTGCATTTCAGGGCCACGGTATCCTGCTTAGACAGGCCCGCGACCCCGGCAGGCGTTTGACCTATTGGGGCACCGTCACTTTGCTGACAGCTCCTTGTGACGCGCGTGGAATACGACCCGCCGAGGTACCTATAGCTTCTACGAATAGATTTAAAGATGAAACTGCATACAAAAGACAACGAGACAAGTAAACCCAAAGCTGGCAACGTCGCAATCCCGAATACCAACCTCACTGTGAGGACTTTAAATTGTCGACGCATTAGATAAATCATGATCAATATATCTAGGAAGCTAATAATCTATCACCATGAATGGGGGTTCAAAAATGTTTGGGCATGACTGTAAGAAGAATATTGCCCCATATAAAATTGCAGGAAAACTATGTATCCCATGGGGCGGGAAATCAAAAAACTAAGCAATATTCACAAATACACCATAAAAATTGCAAGTGGAACTGGTGGACGCCGTAATGATGCACAACGTGCATGACGCCAAATGCGTTGCTGGATGTAAATATATATATATATATATATATATATATTTTCAGTAATCCTGTGACAATTTATATATATATCTCTATTCTAAATCCAATCGTCAAAATGACTTCATGGGGAATTAAAAAAACGTAATGGGGAATCTCCTTACTCGCTACTTACATAAATAAGAATACATTACAATTAATTTATATAATGTCAGAAAGTTATATGAGTAATCCTTCTCATATTAATTCAACTATCGTCTACGAATGAAACAAATTATCGTAATACTCTCATTTAAATGCAAGTCAGCTCATGAGAACTAGGCTTTATTTTCATTTCAAAGAATGTATGTTCGTAATTAATATAATTATTAAAGTAGGTAAACTATCAAAAATCTAGTAGTAAAAGCAGTTCCTTACTTGACTTTATTATCAAAATTTTGAAAACTTTGTGAAAACTAAAAGCTATTTTGTTTTGTCGGCGGCAATCTCTTTCAAAGTATTTTTTTTTACCACTACCTATTATTCATTTCAATAGATTTGAAATGAGCTTTACTTAATCTATGTAGTTAAATTCAAATATAATTTTTGATTTCTCATGGCAACGTGATTAAGCCTTCTTCTAATTGTCAAAAATAAAGAATATTTTTAATAAATAAGGAATAAGTATCTTAATGTTTTTATACACATAATTACATAATACAATATTATAAAAAATCCCCAAAAATTGTCTCTCTGTCTGTTATTGATTTCTCAAAAACCAAGGAACGGATTTTTACTAAAATACTCGTATAATATCTACAATTCTTAAGGTACGGTTTCATGTAAATTGACTGAAAACGCGGACAAAAAAATGCAGGCAGAGGTTTAGCACTAAAGTTATAATTATACCACACCAATTTATGATAAACCCTCGTCAGTATGATTAAGTCTTCTATGCCTGTTGCCATTAATTTTTAGGTCAATTACAATTAACATTTACTTCATAACAAGTTTTCCTCTTCTTAAAACTGTTTGGGGTCATTTCACTTACGATGAGATTAATTTTAATTGAACTTGATCTTGGTCTTATATTTCCGTTTTCGTTGAAGCAACAAAAGGTTTTATACGTAAATGTAATGATTCTTAAAATACGGAAAGAAATATGTAAGTAATCAATGTATCTACAATTTTTTTTTCAGCACTAATAATTATGTTTTTACTGTTTTCTGTATCTTATAAACACGATACCTACATGATAGTAATTATTTTTCAAGTATAAAAGAAAGTTAGCAAATCCTAGATACTACTCGTACCTAACATTATAAATGCGAAAGTGAGGATGTATGTATGTGTATGTGGGTGTGTTTGTTACTCTTTCACGCAAAAGCCACTGAAAGGATTTGGGTAAAAGGAGAACATTCACGCTCCATACATTTTTGGGCCTTTTCCGAAAGAGCCGGCCAACGAAAAAAATTGCTACCTATGGGTAGTACTAGTCATTTGGAGCAATAGTTACTATGGCACAAAAGTTGTAGGATTGCTCGCGGCCAAGTTATACAAGTTCAAAGATTCGTAATTTTCATACATTTTTTAATTTCTGAAAGTGCTCTAAAACACCAAATAATGATAAGTATTGCTAGAACTAGGGACCTCAAGCAATTTAACATAAAATATCATCGCGTCTGTAATCCCTGAAGGGTTGGGCAGTGGTGTTCCGAATTAAAATTAATAATAATCTCTTAATTTTTTGTGAATAGAAAAATAAACCTGTTAAAATATATAAATCTACCGGTGGAGCCAGCATCGGGAACAGAATCAACGTTGCCTGTGGTGGGGGTCTTGGGAGAGCGACCTTTTAACAATACGAATCCTGACTAAAAGTGCTGCTTTTTGAATCAGCCACGTTTTTTGGCTGTTAAAGTCATCAACTGTACTACAGTGTTCTACTAAGATAGTCCTGCAACTTGGTAGGGTGGCTGGTAGGCGTTTGGCTCTATAAGGACCTCTGAAAGCTCCTTTAGGAGCGCGAGGAACACGACATGCTGTCGTCCTTACTTCCCATTAATCGCCATACGCGGCTGGATTGAGATTTCGAGGGTGTTCTCTCCTTCATGTGTTCTGCCTCTTTCCTCCTTCGCTGTCATTACTGCTGCAGAAGAAATGGCAGCTTCCTTTCCGGATTGCCACCGTGTGATCTGGAAGCAGAAGCCCTCCAGCAACTATGTGTGGATCACCCTAATAGCCATGATGCCCTGTGCGATCAGCTTGTTTGGTCACCTCCTTATGGAGACGACGGACACAGAGTTCCAGTAGAAAGTAGGGAATCATGGCTTTTCGGGTGGTCCACTCATATATGCTTGGAGGGCTTCTTTATCGAGATCACACCGTGGCAATCCGGTAAGGAGGCTGCCGTTTCTTCTGCAGCAACAATGACAGCGAAGGAGGAGACAGAACACGTGAAGGAGAGGGCGCCCTCGAAATCTCAATCCAGCTGCGTACGGTGAGTAATGGGGAGCTAGTTGTCTTATCCAGGATCAGGCTCAGGACGACAGCATGTCGTGTTCCACGCGCGTCCAAAGGAACTTTCAGTGGCCCTTATAGAGCCAAGCGCCAACCAGGTCGCAGGACTATCCTAGCAGTATACCGTAGCACAATTTTGATGATTTTATTAGCCAAAAAAACGTGGTTGATTCAGAAAGCAGTTCTTTTGGTCAGGATTTGTATTGTTAGGAGGTTTCTCTCCCAAGATCACTACCACAGGCAACTTCGATTCTGTTCCTGACGCTGGCCCCACCAGCAGATTTATTTATTTTAACAAGTTTTGATTTCTTTTCACAAAAAATTAAGTGATTTTTATTTATTTTAATTGGGTACACCTCTACCCAACCTTTTAGGGATTACAGGTGTGATAATACTTTATGTTAAATAGCTTGAGGTCACTAGTTCTAGCAGTACTTATCATTATTTGCTGTTTCTCGTTACTTTCAGAAATTAAAAAATGTATGAAAATTACGAATCTTCGAACTTGTATAACTTGGCCGAGAGCAATCCTACAACTTTTGTGCCATAGTAACTATTGCTCCAAATGACTAGTACTACCCATAGATATCAATTTTTTTCGTTGGCCGGCACTTTCAGAAAAGGCCCAAAAAAAATGATCTCCTTTGATACACAGATGGTTTATGACCTGGAATAACACATAGGATAGTTTTTATCCCGATTTTATGTTCCCGTGGGATAATTTTCGAGTTGTAGCGGGTGAAGCCGCTGGAAACAGCTAAAAGTAACTTATAATCGTGCTTTCGGCAATTTAAATCCTGTTACATCAGTCAAGTTAATAGAATATTATTATATTTTTTAACAATAGCGGTTTCATTTTTAAATATTTCAAAAACCTACCTATTATTTTTTTGCTCACATGAATTTTCAGTAAAGGACATTAATTAATGAAATCACTGTGGGAACGTTACATTCCTGTTATTTATCTTCAAATTGACATAACTGCTTCGAAATCATCTATTGTTTTGTATGTCAATCTCACCAATCAGAATTTCTTCATTATGACAAGTAGTCATATTATTATGCAATATTGTCTTCAAAAAGTTGCAAGGAATACCTACTTTTTATGTAGATGTTGCCCATAGTTTTAAAAGCGGTTTTCGTTTGTAATCTTTGTCAATTAATTTTCACACTTATTAATGTCTGCTATTTAGCGACATCGAACCGTATAGACCTCATACAGTACAGTACCACTATTTTACTAACCTATAACATTATAAGGCTAGAGCACGGCTCCCCAATGCTAGGGTATGGGTCTCTTCTCCGTGGCCATGGACCTAAAAAAAAAGGCGGACGGAACTTCACTAAGAAACAAGTGAAGCACCCATAGTAAGTCAGTGCGCTTGTCCACACAAGCCGGCACACACACATTCACACCATAGTAAGTCAGCCGTCGGCCATTACGCTTCGAACGACGCTCGCGTATTATTCGGCGTTATTTTGTCTAATAAAAATCAAAGTATGCGGTCATGTGTTGCAAAAAGTTATCTAAACCATAGTAGTTCAATTAAAAAAGCCAGGGGATCACTTTTCATAGTTAAGCATGTCAATTTGAAGCTTATTTCTCGATTTTACGACAATAAATTTAATAAACATCTTGAAATCAATCAGTGTTGCAACTATTTCATGGTTCAAATTATTTTAAAATTGGGAGATTTACATTTTATGTTACTATTTATCGTTATTGTATTCTTCTATATTTTTACAGATTTCCCCACGGCAAATGATGCATGGAAAAATGATTGTATAAAAATAATAAGGGAGTGTAGACATGGAATAGGAATGTAGACGTGTAGGAATGGAACATAAAATAGCTTTACCAGCTGACAGCGTTGAGGATGAATTTTTCGATGCTCTTTAATAGTTTAGTTTTATTTTAATTTAGTAATATTATATTTATATAGTTTAATTAAGGTATATCTTAAGTTGAATTATTTAAATATAAAATAGCTTTAATTAAATATTCATAGCCGAAAAATACTTCAACATTCGTTTTAACCACTTAAGTAAATGGGGATGGCAACTCAAAGCTAATCGTAGATGGCGCTGCGATAGTTGGTCCCCACGTCTACCTTGTACAAAAAAACAAACAAGATTATTTGTTATAAAAATTGGGTATAAATACAAAACAAATATGGAAAATTGTTCGTCCATGCAAGTACTATACACTAAAAGAAGAATTAAGACGCCGCGGTGCATCTACAAGAGGAAAAAAGTGATTTAATTGAGTGGTAATACATTTGATTTTACCGTAATAAATCCACAATTACTTGTAGTTGAGGTTTCAATTTTTGAGTTTAGCTATGTTTTACCTGTCCTCTCCTTTATCAAGAATATAATGCTGCTTTTGACTTTCTATTTTGATAAAATATCATAATGTTTTAAGTCAGTAATTTTAACCTTTTTTTCTATTTAGATTCGAGAAATATCACAATATATTTAATTTCTTAACACCACAACTATTACAAAACTCGTTCCAGGTGATAATTCTTCGATTTTCGAGCGATGCAATACTGGTACTTAACCTCCAAAAGAAAAGTAGATATTATTTTGAAAAGTGTATTCGATTGTTTAGTTATGGTATAACCTTAGAATTTCATTAATTAACTCATCTAACGGCCTGTCTCGGCTTCGCAAGGCTGGATATTTGTTTATTATTATAGCTTTTTCTTAGTATTAATACAATTTTTGTTCTCACAGCAGTCACAGCAGCTACCCATTATTTCTTGATAGTGTGAATTGTTGGAAATTTGTATGTTCCATCATTTTTACAGCTTATTCCACAACATCTAGTCATTTTACATCAATAAATCGTTTTTCTTTCTGAAAATTCCTTTGATTTGACAGTTCTTTGGGGACCAAACTGTCACTTTTCACTTTGACACTTGCCTTCCCCATTAGAAGGGATTTCTAGATGTGTCGATAGTAAAAGACAAGTCTACAAAATTTGAATCACCAAAAGGGATTGCAATACTTTATTAACATTAAACGAGTTGTAAATATTTTAATAACCAATTTGCTTAAATTATATTACCTTTATTTAAAAAATAAGTATCCGTCACAAAAAAAAATGTAATTAAACTTAAGTTCAAGGGAGATCTTAATTAAATATTGTTTAAAAATGGGTAATTTTTTCCTTCATCTGGCATCCCTATACAAACTCACACATACAAAGGCCGACGCCATTGTGGTGCTTCAATCGTTTCTTAGTGAAGTTCCGTCCGCCTTTTTTTTATGTCCATGTCCGTGGCGGAAAATATAACTCGCAGTCCCAGTGCCGATTGATAGATGTAGTGGTATTACATAATCTTAGAAAATTCTCAGCTTGGGGTGTGTTGTGTGTTTTACCCCGGCTCTGAGAATTAACGTCCCCAAGGTCATAGCTGTCAGTCTTCAAGTCAATAACACATATATTATTCGCTTTCCATCTGCCAGATAGTGGTCAAACACGAACCTTAATAATGTTTAAAGAAAAAAAAGGAAATTGGGAAGTTCCGTCGGTATTCTTCTTTTGACAATTGTTATGACAAAGATATTAACACGAGGTAAAGTGTTAGTCTAGATTCAAACCTTCATCTACAACTTATAAGTCGTGGTCATTTCCGTTGCTACCATGTTAGAAGCCTAGAGGCCGATACTGAGCCATGATTCGACTTCTTATGGCAACAGGCTGTAGTGCTGAATATAGAGCACTTGACAAAACTTAACTTGTTTAATTATATGGAATTATAAAAGCACTAAGATTTATCAGGTTAACAGACGACTAATTGATACTGTTCTGAATTAAATTAATGATAATTATCATTACTACACGACATTTATGTTGCTAGGTTGCTTAGAAGTTAAACTCCTAGCTAAATTATCATCAGTTTCATAAACAGCTATATTGTCGGTCACATCTTATACATGACCACATCATAGAAATGCTACAACCTTTTTTTCATAATTATATATTGACTTTCTAATGATAAAGAAAGAGTCCTTTAGTCATATAGTAGTCGTAACATAATTCTTAAGTATACATTATTAATTTGAACCTGACGTTCAAATTATAACTTATTTTATACCTACCTAACTATTATAGCTAGACATTAAATGCATCAGATTGCATTACAAACTTGCGAAAGACGCCGTTTAATGAAACGCCCGCGCCGGTTGATCTTGATCATTTTAAATAACACTACTTTCTTCAACAATTCACTTTTGCGATAGTTGTTATCAAACGGCCACGGTCAAGTTTTTGTTTATTTTCTTAAGAAATCGAACATTTATTTCTCAGCTTTAGTTTTTATTGCCTTTTTTATTGGTTTAATTTTGGGGTTAACGACTAGATTTTAACGCCGCAGAATTAAAGATAATGTGTTGATGAAAGTTTTGAATATTAAGAAAGTAGAATCCATAGAAATGATGGATGGACATCGTGATGGAAGATAGGCTTTAAAGAACTGACTGCTGATATTTACAAATCACAGAATCAAAATAATGACATAAATCAAGCAGCAAAAAATACTCGAATTTTGGGAGAAACGTCTTAACAGCCAATTTATTTTTATTTTGGTAGACTGTTGCTTTTCTCTTTTTTGGCCTTGATTTTTTTGTCTCCTCGTCTTCTGTCTGTAATATAGAAATGATCAAATTATGTTACATATTACCAATCCTCCGCTATTTTTATCTGATTAATTTTGCTGCGGGATTCAAGACGACGAAGTCTCAGAGAATGAATTTAACTGTCTCCGGCTTACTCCGGCTGTTTTCTGCTGGTCGTCACCCTCGATTCTAACTTTCAGGGATTTGCAGTGAATTGGAAATCACACTCAGAAGTGTCAGAACTGTCTTATGTAAAAATTAACCATCAAAAAGTGCTGTCAATCAGCCTAATTTTAATAAATTACTTTTGATTAGTGCCGCGGGATAGTAGCTGTTCTTTTTAGTATACTTATAACCTAACATCACTAAGCTAACCATGCAAGCATCACCTTATTTGAACCAGCAGCGCTACCAAGCGTTCACGTAACTGGCAGATTAATTAAACCAATTCAAAGACTGCACGTGAGACTGAACCGGTCGGTTACCGTAACCCGTGCCGAACGGTTTGACATTGACCCCGCTTACTGGATCCACATAGGGATTTGGACCGTGAACTCGAGGCTATCAACACTTGATAATGATTGTAGGGCTTTTGAGGGAATAGCTAATTTATCGACAGAAGTGTGAGATATGTAAGTTTGCCTTCAGTGAAGTGCTGTCTAAATATTTGGCGCTTAACTATGTTTTGTATTTGAAGATTCTTTTTGGGTCACATTCGTATAATTAAATAAATGTTCTTTCTTTGCTTTGTCAGCTGGTTGAAGTTTGACAACTCTTGTGTCTTTTATTACTTTATTTAAAAGTGCGCGTATAGGTACGTTCACTTGCTAGGAAGTAGAAAACAAAAAATAAACTCTTCATCTTTCATAATATTTATTTCAAATATAAAAAAACTTGTTTAATAGGTTTATGGCCTTAATATTATATAACATAAGTACATGGATCAAACTCGTAATAGATCAGCTTGCGCACGCGTCACCGATATGACAGGTTTACCTCGATTCGCTCGTTTTGTAATAATTGATATTAGATCCTAGTTACATACAAATTACAGTTTTTATCGATCCTTTTAAAGTAAAAATATGTAAGAAAACCAAGGATTTGTACTTAAGTATCTACTTACTTTTATGTTGGTACAATGTACATGATATAAGTGCAGCACTTCGCATATTTCACGCAAAAGTAATGATGATCAACAACATTACAAATATTTATCCGGCAGTAAACATGGTCACTACTAGTTAACGGTCAATAAAATAACTAACACTTATGTAACAAGATTACATACCTACTGTTAGCCCGCAACCAGTTAAAATCAACAAGAAGAACAACATGAATGTTAGCCGTTTATCGGCTAACATTCATGTTGTTCTTCTTGTTGTTCAATCTTCATGTTTACTAATTAGAGTTCGTTTTCATTTAATGTCCTTCTGGAAATCTAGTGTTTGCTGGAATAATTTTCTTTTATGTCATGGAAACAATAATAGTATTAAAAATTCCACAAGTTTGGTATAGGATAAGTTTTTTTTGTCCCCTCATGAGCAATTATTTCCAGCATCGTGGGTGCGTTTACAAACATAGAAAATCACATACACAAACACCCAGACCCGAAACAACTACTTGTAGATCATATCAATACTTAATGAAGTTTTATTACCTCTGAGCCTTAATTAAAAGTTCCGTTCAACGTGATTGAGAACCTAACTTTTCTAACTACCTACAAGTAGTCCCTTTGTCTAGAACAAGCTCTCAACCCTTGACCTAAAAAGAAGATCATCATCTGCCTAGCCATTTCCTAACTATATTGGGGTCGGTTTCAAGTCGTACCAGATGCAGCTGCGATTATCAGTATTTTACATGGAGTGTCTGACTATCTATCGGACCTCCACAACCCGCAACTGTGTAACACGATACCCCATGATAAAACTGGTTGTCAGACTTTCGAGCGAGACTGTTATTAACGACTGTCAAAGATCTATAATGATAGCCGGGACTAACGGCTAAAAAGAAGATTACTTCTGGAAATAAAACTCAAAACTCTTTTTCTTTCTTTTCAGCCTCATTTATCTCGCCATGCTCCCGGTCAGACCCTCAACTGAACGCCTGTGTGGAGAAGGTGATCAGTTCAGCAGGAGCCAAGTTCACCGAGGGCATCCCAGAGCTGGGCATCAAGCCCCTGGACCCTGTGGAGTTGGGCACGGTGTTCGTGGACAACCCTGCCTTGAAACTGACGTTTTCCGATACTGTTGTCACTGGATTAAAGGGATTCAGACTCAATTCTTACAAGTAAGTTTAAAATCATTTCAATCAATCAATAATTTACAAAAAAAACCAAAAGGATTATAGTTTATCAAAAGACATTATTGAAGTAAAAGAAAACAACAACAGTGGAAACACAGTTAATATTTCTAATGACTAGAAATAGAATCTCTTTTGATTTATAACCGACTTCAAAAAAAAGAGAAGCTAGATTCTCAATTCGACTGTATTTTTTTTATTGCAACTTCCTAAACTGCCCAAAACAAGGAGTGTTATTTTAGTCTTGTTTTTACTTATATAAAATTCTAACTTAGACAAAGTCGAGAGAGAATGGAGAGGAAGAGGAAGGCTAAAGAAATAATTATGAATGGATTGTGAGAAAAATGACAATAATGAAAGAAAAAGGAATGATGTTGTGACGTCTATCAGAGGAAAATGGAGAAAACGAAACCTTAATAGCCGACCATAAGTAAAAAGGGCAAAAGGGCAGGACAAAGATTAAAACTTTGAAACAGTTCAGTGGAAACACAGACTAATCAATTTCTTTTTTATTTGACGTCAGGATCAACCCAGACAAAGGTAAAGCGATCTTGGACTTCACCGCCAACGTGACGCTGAAGGCCCACTACGTCATGGACGGACAAATCCTCATACTGCCGATCAGGGGCGATGGACAATCCAGGATCAAGATCAGTAAGTACAACAATATTAATTGGCCTATTACTACAACTGCTCTATTATAGCTGAAAATTATTGTAAATAGTCATAATGCTACATCAATAATACAAACGAGAAATTAGCCGAATATAAGTATCTATATGAGACCCTAGAGAAAGGACAGTGTCTACGTCTAGGGACAATTCCTGTCTTCTTATAATATAGTAGAAACCTATGAAATTAGACTCTAACTAAAACCAAATGGGTATGAAATTTTGCCAAAGGCAAGAGCAATTCTTAATCCGCATTAGGAAAGCTCCAATTCCTTCTCATCATGAAAAACCTGTCTAAAATCTGGTACCAAATCACGAATAGAATTTGCCTAACAGCTAAATGTACATACAGCGAGTTTGCAAGACCGACACATAATAACCATACTTGCAACACCACTCAGTGCTCACTCGATCGGCAAAGGAAACAGCAACAAATAATTGATGGCTACCGTAGTATGCGAAATGTCTGGTAGCTAGGCTTGGGGCAACAGTTTCAGAAATAGTTATAAATGAATAGATGTTTATAAAAAAAACAACAAAAACTTCTCCCGCCCCTCGTGGAGCTGAAGGGACTGTGAGACTTCTGCTCACTAAAACGCACTCTGTTCTTTTTATATTGCTCTTTGAACTCTTAAAGCATTCCCATTGAACTAGACAAGTGTCTGGCTCTATCGGGCCGCGTTTCTTTCCCCATAGATCTTTGAGGCGAACATAGTAATTGAATCGGCTAAACTCGTTAACATTTCAAGGACCCCATTAAAACTCTTTTGAACAATAGTTAGTCGAAGTAGGAAAGGTACAGAAAATAGGGACCAACAGTTCCCAACGAAATCATGGAGACCGATTCTCATCTGTTCTGTTATTTACAGCGAACCTGAACATCGTAGTGAAATACGACTTCGTAGAGAAAGACGGCCACTGGATCGTGCCGAGCTACAAGGACCACTACAAGATGGACCGAGCCCAGTTCAAGTTCACCAACCTTTTCAACGGAAACAAGGAACTCGGTGAGAACTGTTTGTTATTCAGTAACACATGTATAGAAAACGCCCCGAATGAAATGACCTCGACCTCGCGGCTATGACATACTGACCAAATTCAACAATTCGTTCTTTATCGAGTGATATTGTGAATGGTTACTTAACTAAAACTACCAACCCGCACGGGCCCACGTGGTGGATTATGGCCCACTCCCTCTCACAGAGAGGCCTATGTCCCAGCAGTGGGAACATTATAGGGTGATGATGATGACTTCACTAAAACAAGATTTTCGATGGCATAACTTCCCTCTAGGAAAAAATTGACAAAAATTTAGGATACCAAACATTCACGTTATGAACTGAAGTTTTTGCTGTTCACGCCATCCTCAAAATTCCACCACTGGATTGTCTCACAATCCAGTGGTGAAAGTGAGCAAAGATCAGGCTATTTTATCGACCAATATTTGATGAGCAATAGAGCAGTCTAGTTGACTCTTTTCCATCCAGTGACACTACAATAGAAACATATACCACCAGTCATAAAAATACTACAATTCCCAGTACACAAACACTTCCTAACAAACACCTTATTTACAGCACAAACGACAGAAAGATTCACAAACGAAAACTGGGAGATCATAATGAGTGAGATTGCACCTCCAGCCCTCAAGCAGATCATCAAGAAGTGCGTCGAAACAGTGAAGAAGTTCTTCTCAGTGATACCGGCGAGAGAGTTACTGCCCTGAACGGTTGGAAGACAAGAATTTTGAATCATCATTCTCTGCTAAAACATAACCAAGCTTCTTTTCAGTCCAGAATAATCCGGATGCTTGTTTTCAGTAGATATTATTTCCATATATCATTTTCGAATAATGGCTTCTCACTTCATACTATTATCAATTAACACTATACTACTACTTGAAACTTGTTCTTAACTAGGTATCAAAGAATCTAAAACTCATTTCCAAGATGCTACTAACACATCCATAATTATAAAGAGATACGGCATTCCTTTGCAAGACAAACAGATGGCGAAATTGTATCTACATTAAAAAGTATCACTCTAAGCTCGCCAAAGACTTATATTATGTGTTTCAGGACCATTATGTTCATTCTGAACTACAATTTACTTATATCAATCTCTTTTCTCAGGTGAAACAATCCACCAAGTAATAAATATAAACTGGGAGCCTGTGATGCGGGATATAGGACCGGTCGCCTTCCAACAAATCATCAAAGCGTGCGTCGACGAAGCCAAGAAACTGTTCGAGGCAGTGCCACTCAACGAGCTGCTGCTACCTTGATCCTTTAGTCTCTTCTTTACTTATGCAGTTATACCTCGTAAAGTTGCTGCATTAGGCTGCCTTATTCTTCAAGCATCGCTAACAGGTGTTATTATATTTTAATGTCTTGATGTTCTTGAAACAGCCAAAATATTTGCTTTAGAACTAAATGGTATTTCTAGAGATACATCATTCCTGCTCGTATGCCTCTGAAAATCAACTATTTTACGGTTTCGACCATCATATTTTTGAGGTGTAAAAGTATCGATAATTTATCATTCATATAATTGTTCGTCGGACCACGTTACGCGTAGGTAATTCAGCACAAAATGAATTCTGTACAAGACTGTGTTTGATCATTTGTTTCCAGGCGCATATCATAAGTTAATTTGTTTTATAGTAATTGTGATAATTAGTTTAAGTTGGTTTTAGATTTAATTTATTCAAAAAATACACTGGTGAAAACGTGATTTGCTTTTTTATATTTTCCTTATCATGAATGTACAACCAAGGGCAAAAAAGGATACAGATATGGATATCTGCAATGTCTGGTCAAGAATAAGAATGGACTCAGTATTAAACCTTGAGATACACCTAACAGGCAGAGCCACAAAGCACAATAACCATGATAAAAATATTAGACTTCATTAAAAAATAAATATTTATATTTATTATGGCAAACTACTGTATTTTTCTGCTAAGTGCAGCAAAAATGAATCAACTATAACCAGCTGGATAACCAAGCGCAGGTGCAAAGAGAGGAAATCTTTGAAAAGGAAGTAAATATAGAAATTCTGAAAAAAAAAACAACCAGCTAAAAAAAAGTGCTTGTTTGAACACACAGAGTCATCAGTTTGGAAGACCAATGGGACAATCTTTGCTAAACAGCTGGGTTATCAAATGAGAGCACCACCCAAATAATATTGTAAAATAGTGTTAACTTAAATAAATTAAGAAAATAAAATTTATACAAAAAAAATACAAACTGAGATTTAAATGATGTATTCAAAAACTTCAACAAAAATAATAATAATAAAAAATGCAACAGTACCATGTATAAGTATACAAGGAAAAAATAAAAACTTTAAATGCATTTCATAGAACCGGCACATTAGAATATGTTTGGCACAACTTTATAACGTGTGTGGTGTTTGAAAGTTTATCGTGGGCACATAGCATGGCGACCACCGTCAACTGGAACACTAACGCCAGTGATATTGCTCGCAAGATCACTAGCTAAGAAAGCAATAGCAGCTGCTACTTCATCTGGCTGGCCTGGACGACCTAAAGCATGGGTCTGCTTGGTCCTCTCTAAGAAAGCCGCATACTGCTCCTCATTCATACCACCTCTCTTCTGCAGCTCAGTCAAAATAACTCCAGGGTTAATGCAGTTGACTCGCACACCTTTTGGTGCCAGTTCTAGTGCTACACACCTTGTGAACTGGTCCACGGCGGCCTTAGATACATTGTAAGCAAGAACTCCAGGGAAAGAGCGAATACCATTGACACTGGATATGTTCACAATGTTGCCTTTGGTTTTAACCAAGTGTGGGACTGCTAGCATAGTTAAATAGTAGATAGAACGCACATTGGTGTTCATCAAGCGATCATACTGCGCTAGCGTCGTGTTCTCGATAGTGCCAGTCTCGATAATACCTGCATTGTTGATCAAAACGTCGATCTTCCCGTAGTGGTCTACCGTGTTCTTCACTATCTTTTCAATGTCGGCCTCTTTCGTCAAATCCGCGGGAGTGACGAAAGTTGCCGCAGATTTATCACAGTCGTTACATACTTTCTGTAAGTTCTCGGCATTCCTACCAGTCAAGGACAGTTGAGCTCCCAACTTTGATAGAAATACCGCTGTCGCAGCGCCAATGCCGGAGCTTGCGCCGGTCACAAGTACAACTTTTCCGACCAAACTCATTTTATTCTTCAGTTCTGTATTTATCGCGAACTGGACACCTCTGTTGAGTGACATGAGCGAGTTTATTGAAGATGGATTCTCCACAAAACGCGACTATTCTAGAGTTGAAGAGTAGAACTACTAAATCACGAAATTATCTTATCTTAGCCTTACATAATAGGTAAATATAAAAATTTATACGAAAGCAAAATAATTTCGTACGACTTGTTCTTCATGTATTATTATGTAACATGAGTACTATAAACCAATCAAAAAGGTCGATTCGAATGGAAAGTACGCTAACCACTAAACAACGTCCAATCAGAGAGAGTATTTTAATCAATTCAACAATTCGAAAACAGACAGCAACCAAAGATAACAAATTGTTATTTACTTTTACATCAACACAACTGACGTAAATGACCTTGAGTTTGACCTAATTTGACCTATGGCTGAAAAACAAGTAGTGCTGTGACTGTGATGAAAAACCGATATCAAGATCGGTTTTTCGCATCGCAATGTCACAGTCTAAGGGTGAACGCACATTGAGCCGCACGCAGTCTCCGCAGTACCCGCACTCATCGCATTTTGTTAATGGCCTCGCACACTGAGCCGCACCGCAGTCTCCGCAGTCACCGCACGCATTTTGTAGTGTTGCCAACTTAGTGGATTTTTCACTAATTAAATTGTTGGTTTTGACTCCTCTTTTAGTAGCGTAATATTGCTTTTAGTGGCTGGGGCTTTTTTCTAGTTGTTTAGTAGAATTTACTTACAGTTATTAAAATGCTATCACTTAGACAAAGCTATTGAAACGTTACGAAATATATTATTTTTACTTCATTTAATTGTCAGGAGAACTTTTATTGATACATACGCTATAGTTTTTAAGAATTGAAGAAAAATACTGCAAAGATGATGAAATTCCAATAAAAGTTACAGACGACGAGGCAGACAAAAAATGCGGATGACGTCATCCGCACCGCGCTAGCCGCAGCGTCCGCTGCGTGCGGGCCGACGTTGGTGACGTCATCAGCTGCGGCTGGGGAATTCGGTCGTCTCAAATGCGTGCGGCGACTGCGGAGACTGCGGTGCGGCTCAGTGTGCGAGGTTTCATAGAATTTCATACAAAGAATTCGTAATGCGGGGACTGCGGAGACTGCGGTGCGCCTCAATCTGCGTTCACCTTAATTTTATACTGTGGCAATGTCGTTTCAAATAATTATAAAAATGTAGGTAGTATTGTAGTATTTTACAAAGTAGTTTTATATTCCTTTTTGATTTGTAATATCTTGATTGTATCTCTATTCCACCAAGAAAAGAAAAAGCTATTTGATCGTTATTTCTACATAAATCGATTGTTTTATTGCACAAATGTGACACCATTCGTACACCATTGAAGAAAAGAACGTTTATTTTCTATAACTTTTACATTCCCGTGCTTAAAACGCAAAAAATATTTCTACGTTCTGTCATTTTGTCTTTTCTTCCGTCGACAAAACCCCTTTCTACGGCGGCGCCATGCTACGTCTGCAGTGGCTACTCTAATGCTGGCCACTCACATTCACGCGAATACGCAAACCCACAAGTAAAGGACGACATTTGCAAAAGACTTTGCGAAGTTTTCGTGGCATTCGTGCTTTTCCAAGCTGTGTTGGTTTTTTAACGCACATCAAAGGGCGCGAACCTCGAACCTTCACGTAGTCTCCTACACATTCATGTGACTAGTTGCGCACACCATTGCGAAGCAAACGGTCGTGTCGTTGTTATATTTTGTGTGAGGAAATACTGATCAGTATAAGTTCCTATTCATACACCGTTAAATTTTGGTCCTTTTAATCTCGTGGAGGATCGATTATAATTGTTAAGAGGGTCGGTAATTCGGTAAATGAAACACTATCGATCTGTAAAGATAAAATTAACTGAGACATTCGTAAACAAGTGTAGGAGGAAGCGCAAACAGTTTCGCAAATAGAGTATGCGAACCCATTTGCAAATATGCAAAGTTTGCGAATGTATGTCTGACGGCCCTCCACATGCGCGCAAAGATTCATACAACGTACGAATCTTTGCGCGAATGTGAGTGGCCCCGGTAAAGGCCTACGCAGACCAGCACGGCATGGCAAGGGATTTTGCCGTGAGTCGGCGCACACTGGCCGCCTAGATACCGCGGCATTCCAGCACTTTGCCACGGCCCCGCTTCTCTACCCCCGCCGCCGCAACCCGCAGTATAATATATCACTACGACCGCCGGAGTCCGTGGCATGCCGCTGCCTGCCGCAGCATGCCATGGCATACCGTCACGGGAGCCTGTAGCGCGTCTTTGAATGCCGTGCGATAAAATCCCTTTTCAATGCCACGGCATCATTTTTTTATTTGTTAGACTTACGAAAGAGAATTTAACTTTAAATCACAACCAAATAGACCATTGTCATTATATGAAACCGAATGTCAAGCGATTAGAATTTGACATTTTTTAAGTAAGTATTTTTTGTAATAAACATGTAGAATAATTATATTTAGCTAACACTTTCATATTATTTTTACAAACAAAATTCTCAGTTACTATTTAGCTCAATGGCTAAAGTAAGTTTCAAGTAGGTAGACTTTTAATGATAGCTCTTGTTTGAAATATTTTGTTTAGAAATAATATGCTTTTCTTTTAGAGAGAAGTTATTCACATCCACATTGGTCAGGCAGGAGTACAAATAGCAAATGCTTGCTGGGAGTTATACTGTCTCGAACATGGTATCAGAGTAGATGGTGTATTGGCATTTGCAGGTCAGGAAGACAACAGCTATGGCGCGTTTTTTAACGAAACAGGCGCTGGTAAAGTTGTACCCAGGGTTGTTATGATTGATTTGGAGCCAACACCAATTGGTATGTATGTATTTATGGCTCTACAATAATTTATTTTTCATGCAAAGATTTAATTTTATTATTTTGAGGAATGAATCTCGAATGGCAAATCAACAGTATATATGGGGATTAAATCTAGCAACAAAACCACATGCGGCCACATTTAACAGAAGCCTTTGCGAGTCTAATGTACGAAAATGTGTAAATTTTACAGATGAAATAAGAACTGGAGCTTATAGAGAGTTATTTCACCCTTCAACTCTGCTTACTGGCAAAGAAGATGCTGCAAGCAATTTCGCTCGCGGATATTTTGGTGTTGGCCGCGAGATGATTGATCTGGCGTTAAACCGTATAAGAGTTGTTGCAGAAGGCTGCAATTCTTTGCAAGGTTTCATGATATTCCGTTCATTTGGAGGTGGGACTGGTTCCGGATTCACCGCACTGTTACTAGAAGGTCTAACGAGAGATTATGGAAAATTGTCTAAAGTAGAATTTGCAATATATCCATCTCCAAGAATGTCGCCTATAATCGTTGAACCATACAATGCTGTGCTAACCAGTCATGCAACTATGGACACTGAAGACGTTTGTTTTATTTTTGATAATGAAGCCTTGTATGATATCTTGGCGAGGTTATTAGATACGCCACGTCCAACATACACTAATTTGAACCGACTTATCGCCCAGGTATAAATCATAATTGTTCTTTTTATTACTATTGTATTTGACTATTTTTTCATCAGCCTTGCCTGCCGTACTTAACTTTATCACCCCAAATTGTGATCGCTTTTAGTCTAATCGAATGCAGCTAAAGTCTAATGTTATACTTGAAGCGTCAGCTTTTAAATGCTCCTATCTAACATCCACAACACGATTAGACCATAAAAGGTAGGTTGTTAGAATGCTATGCTAATGGGCCTCTAACTAAACCTAAAGTCTTTCACATAAATTATCTAGGAACGACAGCGGGAAACAATGGTGTTGTTTCCTAGCTCAGTGTTACAAATTATTTATATTTTTCTTCAGGTGGTGTCGTGCATTACTGCTTCAATGAGATTCGAGGGGTCATTAAATGTTCAACTTGTAGAATTTAGAACTAATCTGGTTCCCTATCCAAGAATTCATTTTCCATTGGTAACGTTTGCACCGTTCGTACCTGCCGCAAGAGCACTGCATGAAGAAAATTCAACATTTCAGTTGATGATGCAATGTTTTGAACCTTCCAATCAGATGGTTAAATGTGATCCAAGAACTGGATCTTATATGTCCTGCTGCTTATTATTTCGAGGAGACGTCAATCCAAACGATATCAATTCAGCCATTGCTCAAATTAAAACAATGCGAACAATAAAATTTGTTTCATGGTCTCCCACAGGATTTAAGGTAATAAATACGTTTTTGTTCAAGCTAATAACTTGTTTGTTCAGTAAAAAAGCTTTGTAAGGTTTGTTTTTAAGTGAAATGAGCGATAGAATTTTACTTACGTCTATATAATGGGTGTAAGGGGGCACACCTACATCTTTTTGCCCCAAATGCCAACCTCACCTGCCCGTGGTGCACCCTGCTAATAAACGGACGAGGCCTGGCGACCGAACCAATGGCGGTATAACCATTAAAATATTATATATATAAACATAATAATATACAGAGTCAAATTCCTCTGACCAGCGGCGGGCAGCAGCGTCGCTGGTGCGAGGCTCTGTACTGCGCTCACCAACCCGCTTGCCCAGCGTGGTGAGTATGGGCATGCACCTCCCATGAACGAGCGACTGAACCCACGGTCGCCGGCCGCCCTACTATTCCGGGTCACGGCAGCGACCTTGGTTACGGTGGGGTAGGGGGTGCCAAGAATCTCCGGGATACGGATGGCTGCCACAAACCCTTGACCTTGGCGACGTATAATGGACGCAGTTTACGACTGGACGAGGGCTTGGTCGAACTCGAGGAAGAGCTCAAAAACATAAGGTGGCATGTTCTGGGACTGTCAGAAGTCCGAAGACAGGGGGAAGACACGATGACCCTAGAATCTGGCCATCTTTTCTACTTCCGAGAAGGAGACCAACTCTCCCAAGGTGGCGTGGGTTTCCTTGTCCACAAAGCACTCCGTGACAACGTGTTGGAGATATCCAGTGTGTCGACCCGGGTAGCGTACCTTGTAATCAGACTGGCGGAGAGATATTCTCTTAAGGTCATACAGGTATATGCCCCGACGTCGACTGGACATTCGGATGATGTGGTCGAGGCCATGTATGAGGATATATCCGAAGCCATGCATCGTAAAACCAGGACCCACTTCACCGTTGTCATGGGTGACTTCAACGCCAAAGTAGGAGTACAGCAACGCGACGAATCGTGTGTCGGACCGCACGGCTTTGGAACCAGGAACCACAGGGGGCAAATGCTAGTCAACTTTCTGAGCATGGAGGGGCTCTTCTGCATGAATAGTTTCTTCCAGAAGAAACCCCAGAGAAAGTGGACTTGGCTAAGCCCCGACGGTAGGACGAAGAACGAGATAGACTTCATCATGACGGACAAGAAGCATATATTTAGGGATGTCTCTGTGGTGAACAGGTTCAACACCGGCAGTGACCACCGACTAGTAAGAGGCACCCTAAATATCAATTTAAGGCTTGAGAGAAGCCGCATAATGAGGTCAGTTCTCCGTCCAACACTGGACCAGACCGGCCAAGGTTCCAAAACCTTCCAATTGGAACTCCGAAATCGGTTTGCCGCTTTGGAAACTACAGAGGACGTGGACAAGGACCTAGAGAGCGTGATAGAAGTCTTACGCGAAGTGGGAAATAGGCACTTTAAGGGGAAGGCATCGTGCCATAGGTCTAAACTTTCGAGCGAGACTCTGGACCTGATGAAGCAACGACGAGAAAGGCCAGAGGAAACTTTGTCAGACACCCGATCCCTGCATAAAAAGATACGGAGTTTAGTGAGACGCGACCTTCGTAAGTTGAATACTCGCCTCATAGAGGAGGCGATTAAGCAGAATCGTGGGTCGAAGGTCTTCACTAAAAGACTCGGGAGGAGTCATCTGACAAAGTTGAAAACCTCGGATGGCAGAATTGTTGCATCGGTTCCGGAGATTCTCGCCGAAATCGAAGACTTCTATGGCCAACTCTACGCCTCGCATTCCCCGCAGCCGCAGCCCGACGCAAATGACCAAAGAGCCACGCTTACACGCCACTATACAGACGATCTCCCAGACGTAGAAATGGATGAGATTGAGACGGCCCTTGGGCAGCTTAGTAATGGGAAGGCTCCCGGCGAAGACGGAATCACCTCCGAGCTTCTAAAAACTGCGGGCCAACCTGTGCTCGGAGAGCTTAGGAGGCTGTTCAACTCCGTCATAGCCAGTGGGACTACCCCGGGGGCGTGGAGCAGGGGCGTAGTGACATTGTTTTTCAAGAAAGGAGACAAAAATCTCCTCAAAAACTACAGACCAATCACGCTCCTGAGCCACGTCTACAAGCTATTTTCGAGGGTCGTCACAAATCGGCTTTCCAATAGATTTGACGCTTTCCAGCCGCCGGAGCAGGCTGGGTTTCGCAAAGGCTATAGTACTGTAGACCACATACACACAGTGCGGCAGGTTATACAGAAGACAGAGGAGTATAACCAGCCACTGTGTCTAGCCTTTGTGGACTACGAGAAAGCCTTCGACTCCGTCGAAACCTGGGCTGTTTTGGAATCCTTGCAGCGATGCCAAGTCGATTGGCGGTACATAAAGGTGCTAAGGAGCCTATATAGCATGGCGTCGATGTCGGTCCAAGTACAAAACCACCGAACAAAACCCATCCAGCTGCTTAGAGGTGTGAGACAGGGAGATGTTATATCCCCTAAACTGTTTACCAACGCGCTGGAGGATTTGTTCAAGACGCTGGACTGGAACGGACTGGGCATCAATGTCAACGGTGAATATCTAACGCGCCTTCGTTTTGCCGACGACATAGTTATTATGGCGGAATCGCTGCAGGACCTGCAAAAAATGCTGAACAGTCTCAATGCTGCCTCGAGACGTGTGGGTCTTGGGATGAACCTGGAAAAGACCAAGGTCATGTTCAATGACCATGTCATCCCAGAACCAATTTCCGTCGAAGGCAAAACACTCGAAGTTGTCCAAGAATACATCTACCTCGGACAGGTATTACAGCTAGGTAGAGACAACTTCGAGCGGGAAATTGCCAGAAGAGTGCAGCTTCGCTGGGCAGAATTTGGGAAAATGCGTCATATCCTCACGTCGCCACTGCCGCAGTGTCTGAAAAGCCGGGTGTTCAATCAGTGCGTCCTTCCAGTCCTAACCTACGGAGCCGAAACGTGGAACATGTCTGTCAAGCTGGCCCACCGACTTCATGTCACGCAGCGTGCTATGGAAAGGTCTATGCTTGGGGTCTCATTAAGGGATAAAATCCGGAATGAGGTCTTACGGCATAAAGTTACAGATATTGTCCAAATCTGTAGCAAGCTGAAGTGACAATGGGCTGGTCATGTCTGTCGCAGAACCGACGATAGGTGGAGTAGGAAGGTTCTCGAATGGAGACCGCGTGTAGGTAAGCGTAGGGTGGGACGCCCCCCGGCAAGATGGACCGATGACTTGAAGAAGGTGGCTGGCAGTGGCTGGATGAAAAAAGCGGGAGATCGTGCGCTGTGGCGCTCCCTGGGAGAGGCCTATGTCCAGCAGTGGACTGCAATAGGCTGAAATGATGATATAATGGGTAAGATTACATTAGCCGCAGCACTCAAATGAGATATTAATAAAATATTCAAAGTAATTATGTGCTTGCAATTAGATCGAAGATTATTAAGCCAGATTAGTAATATTTTCAAATTTATTTATGCAGATCGGGCTAAATTACCAACCACCAATGACAGTCCCAGGCGGTGACTTGGCTGCATTAATGAGAGCAGTTGTGATGGTATCGAACACTTCAGCAATACGCGGTGCCTGGGAGCGGCTTTGTAAAAAGTTCCATTTAATGTACGCTAAGCGTGCTTTTGTACATCATTATGTTGGTGAAGGTTTAGAAGAAGGCGAATTTAAAAATGCCCTTTTAAATATTAAGGCATTAGCAAGAGATTATAAGGAAATGGAAAGTTAAGAGTAAATGTTGCTAATACGACATTATTTTTGCAAGCAATTTTAACAATTTTCAAAACTGATCGTTGAAGATGTGAAATCAATAATTTATGTTACATTTCGTCACTGCCAATCAGATTGTTAGCTACTTATAATTATGTAACGTGCAATCGGAACAAGACAATCATATTAATTTTCGTAATAAAAGTAAGAAATTTTAACTTTTCTTTTCTCCAACTCATTCCCTATCTCCTGAACCACATATTTTGTTTCCGGGTGTTTAGCTATTGTGATTGCTTCACACATTAAAAATTACAAGTATTTTCAGGCCAGTAGCTTTATTTTTGACAAAAATGACTTTTGAGAAACTGAAGCAGAGAAAACGTACTGTTGCCATTTAATTTGAGACGTCGCAGTCGAGCCAATATTAATAATAACTGCGCTGCCGCCGTAGCTGCAGTAAAAAGTTTACGAGTACCACTTCTACCAGCCCGTTCACGGTTTTTGTCTAAGCGGTAATCAAAGCGACGCCATGCTTTTAATTACTTTGACTTGAAGTACGCAAATTCGCCACTGGCGGCAAAATGTAGCGTACCTATTAGAAAAAAATCTATAAAGATCTTACCGCTCGCTACCCCGCACTTTAGTCAACGTTCAGTGGTAAGACAGATTTAGACAGGGTCAGGGCTGCGTTTAAATCCTTTATCCAGTTTAATTTTATACTGACTAAATGTCAAACAGCCCGTTTAAGTACACCGCGAGGTGAAAAATGAAGCTAACTAAAATTTAATCTGCCCCGTTTATGGTCGTCCGCTGGCATAAGTTTTTACTGAAAGGAATAAATATTTGCGACCTTTTTACCACGCAAAATTTTATCCTGCTGTCAGATTGACATTAAGTTTTGTCGTTTTGCTGCATTCGCGCCGTAAAACGAATATTTTTATTTTAGAGAATGAATATTATTTGTGGATTATGGATTTAATTAATATTACACCGGCAAATTGATTATTTGTTTCAAAAACTGGCTGTCAATTGAATTTGACAGCTTACATTGACAGAAACTTATCGACTCCGTTCAGCAAATAATCAATTTGCCGAATTAATATAAATCCATAATCCAAAAATAATATTATTTACTCTCTAAAATAAAAATAATATTCGTTTTTACGGCGAGAATCTAGCAAAACAACAAAACTTAATGTCAATCTGACAGCAGGATAAAATTTTGCGTGGTAAAAAGGTCGCAAAAATTTATTCCTTGCAGCAAAAACATAGACCAGCGGACGACCGTAAACGGGGCATATTAAATTTTAATTGGTATAATTTTTCACCTCTCGGTGTACTTAAACGGGCTGTTTGACATTTAGTCAGTATAAATTTAAACTGGATAAAGGATTTAAACGCAGCCCTGGGCTGCGTTTAAATCAAACACCACTGGCGGCAAAATGTAGCGTACCTATTAGAAAAAAATCTATAAAGATCTTACCGCTCGCTACCCCGCACTTTAGTCAACGTTCAGTGGTAAGACAGATTAAAGGCCTATTCAGACCTAAGCGGTATTCGCTACCGTCTGCGTCAGAGAAAACCCAGCGGGTATGCGGTAATATTACTGTTCACACCAAAACGGATTTCGCTATTCTTGTGGGTAGAATAACGCGCGGTATGTATGTACCTCTACCCACAGCGGCAGCGAATATCGCTCAGGTCGCTCTAGTCACGGTACTTGATACTAAATACCTGAGCGAAACCCGCGCGGTATGTACCTCTACCCACAGCGGCAGCGAATATCGCTCAGGTCTGAATAAGCCTTTAGAGAGGGTCAGGGGTGCGTTTAAATCCTTCGGCGGTATTTCGCCGGAAAAAAACTAAACTAGCGAGGGTTCGCTGAACGGAGTCATAAGTTTCTGTCAATGTTAGTTGTCAAATTCAATTGACAGCTCAGTTTATTGAACAAAAAATCAATGGGGATGGCAACTCAAAGCTAATCGTAGATGGCGCTGCGATAGTTGGTCCCCACGTCTACCTTGTACAAAAAAACAAACAAGATTATTTGTTATAAAAATTGAGTATAAATACAAAAAAAATATGGAAAATTATTCGTCCATGCAAGTACTATATACTAAAAGAAGAATTAAGACGCCGCGGCGCATCTACAAGAGGAAAAAAGTGATTTAATTGAGTGGTTATACATTTGATTTTACCGTAATAAATCCACAATTACTTGTAGTTGAGGTTTCAATTTTTGAGTTTAGGTATGTTTTACCTGTCCTCTCCTTTATCAAGAATATAATGCTGGTTTTGACTTTCTATTTTGATAAAATATCATAATGTTTTAAGTCAGTAGTTTTAACCTTTTTTTCTATTTAGATTCAAGAAATATCACAATATATTTAATTTCTTAACACCACAACTATTACAAAACTCGTTCCAGGTGATAATTCTTCGATTTTCGAGCGATGCAATACTGGTACATAACCTCCAAAAGAAAAGTAGATATTATTTTGAAAAGTGTATTCCATCATTTTTACAGCTTATTACACAACATCTAGTCATTTTACATCAATAAATGGTTTTTTTTCTGAAAATTCCTTTGATTTTACAGTTCTTTGGGGACCAAACTGTCATTTTCACTTTGACACTTGCCTTCCCCATTTGCCGGTTTAATATAAATCCATAATCCACAAATAATATTTACTCTATAAAATAAAAATAATATTCGTTTTTACGGCGCGAATCGAGCAAAACAACAAAACTTAGTGTCAATCTGACAGCAGGATAAAATTTTGCGTGGTAAAAAGGTCGCAAAAATTTAAACCATTTAGTAAAAACTTATACCAGCGGACGACCGTAAACGGGGTAGATTAAATTTTAGTTAGCTTCATTTTTCTCCTCGCGGTGTACTTAAACGGGGTGTTTGACATTTAGTCAGTATAAATTTAAACTGGATAAAGGATTTAAACGCAGCCCTGGCTTCCACTGTTTACATGGTGTCAGTAGTCGCGGGTAGTTTTCACGGGTGAGCACACGTTTGTCGCAACATCACCCCACGGGGTTTTTGTCACTGACGCGGGTGGGCGCGGGTTGCGGAGGGCGTTACAAGCCAGCGCTGACTTCCCGCCACTGGATTGACTTGAAATCAATTTACACGGGTTTTTTTTTGTGGTCAGCGCTAGCTTGCCTCGATTTCGGCGCCAGTCACTGGATCTGTCTAAATCTGCCTGTAAGGTCGTGAGCGGGCCGTTAATCAAATGATGTGCGGCACGGTCATGATAAAAGTAAGTAGTGATTGTCTACATGACAGTATGCTATCGCGCGGTGCATCCGTAATACTTCTTACTTACTACTACTTAATGAGCATGGACCTAAAAAAAAAAGCCGGACGGAACTTCACTAAGAAACAAGTGAAGCACCAAAATGGCGTCTGCTTTACTATGTGTGGGTTTCTAAAGGGTTGCCAGATGAAGGAAAAAATTACCCATTTTCAAACAATATTTTAATAAGATCTCCCCTCGAACTTAGTTTTAATCATGGACCTAAAAAAAAGGTCCATGGGTTTAATTACAAGTTTTTGTGACGTATACCTATTGTTAAAATAAAGGTAAAATAATTAAAACAAGATTAAAATAATAGTAGATTGTATGACAAAGTAATATTTTTACGGCGAGGGCGCTATTTTGTATCCAGAGCGAAGTAAGGGATTCTACAGTAGAATCCTGAGCGTAGCGCTCTTATAAAGAGGATTAAAAACTCATTAGTGCCCGCTAAAAGCTTCCTATCAAAAGTGCGCGGCAAAGTTATTTGCGGCGCACTTATAAAGAGGATTAAAAACTCATTACTACCCGCTAAAAGTTCCCTATAGAAAACACCAGTTTTGGGCGCACTTAAAGGCGAACCAAGTCGTCCTTTTCGAATAGGTGGAATGAAATAGTAGATTATTAACCAAGGGGATAAAGCAGTGTCTTCTGTCGCGGGTGACGATTTAAATCGCGAGCATAACGAAGGACTCGAGGCTTACTCCCGACCGTAGCGAGGGTGTTAGAAACTTAAATCACGAGCGAAGCGAGGGATTTAACCCGCTTCCTGAGTGTAGCGAGGGATTTAAGTTCACCCAAGACTGACAGCTTTATCACTGAGGAAAATACTCTACTTTTCGTACCACTTGCGAAAAAATTAACATAATACTAATATGAGATAAGCATTATTTAACCATTTAAATTTAACAATAACTTATTTAAAAAAATAAATTAAAACAAACTAAACGTTTATGTATTTGAAGAAAACAAAACGCGGCAAATTCCTAGTCGGAAAAGCAAAGGCATCAAGATCATACGGCCTCTTCAGTTTTCGTAATTTTATTTAATCATAACTGCATAATAAAAATGCGTATTCCTTTTTCAAAAAGTTGTATAATGCTTTACATACAAACTCAATGGTGCATAGACAGACTGATGTAGTTCACTATCGGTAAGTATTCGAAATTCAAATCACATTCTCTCCCTAGAGGATGAATGAAATTCAGTACAACTTTCTTTCCCTGTTTTTAACAGATTAATAATGACTATTGTTATGTACGCTTCAATCACTAGTGAACTCTAAAATAAATAATAAAATCAGGTTAGAAACGATTCTAACGCATAACTTTATTTAGAATAAAATAGCGTTTCAGTAAAAAAAAAACACACACCTCATCAGAAACGCTGGAGGTAATTACTTCAGTCGGTAGATCTTGAATTGTTGACGTATCGAATAAAAACTAAAAAAAAAGTTCAACTGTTATTAAACTGTTAAGTGTCAAAATATTAAAGTTTATAACTAAGAGGTTAGGTTGTAAGAAGAGGACCATAAATTAATTGAAATTTTAATTACCTTTGTTGGTACGGCGTAAGCAACAAAGCGAAGAAGTCCGCCTTTAGTTGAGTACAAACAATGCTTCTCAAAATGTATACTGCAGATTACACTAGATTTTGATGGATTCCAATTATTTTCACGTCTACACTCCCTTATTATTTTAATCCAATCATTTTTCCAATCATCATTTGAGGGAAATCTGTAAAAATATAGAAGAATACAATAGGTAGCGATAAATAGTAACATAAAATATAAATCTCCCCATTTTAAAATAATTTGAACCTTGAAATAGTTGCAACACTGATTGATTTCGAGATGTTTATTAAGGTGATTGCGTCGATGTAGCCCGCGAAATTCAAATATTTTTACGTTTTTTGCAATTTGCAGGCCAGTGACATGTTGTAACTTTATAAATATTTGTGTTGCGCAAATAACAAGTATAATTTTAAATATAAAAATTGTCAAAAAATTCGCTCCATCAGCTCTCACATAGAAAAGGTGCATCGCAGTTAGATTTCGGAGATTTTAACATGATGCACCTTTTCTATGTGAGAGCTGATGGAGCGAGTTTTTTGATATTTTTTATATTTAAAATTATACTTGTTATTTGCGCAACACAAATATTTATAAAGTTACAACATGTCACTGGCCTGCAAATTGCAAAAAACGTAAAAAAATTTGAATTTCGCGGGCTGGTTGGAGCATCCCCCTTAAATTTATTGACGTAAAATCGAGAAATAAGCTTCAAATTGACATGCTTACCTATGAAAAGTGATCCCCTGGCTTTTTTTGATTGAACCACTGTGGTTTCGGCAACTTTTCACAACACATGACGGCATAGTTTGATTTTTAGTAGACAAAATAACACCGTATAAAACCGCGAACGTGTCGTTCGAAGCGTAATGGCCGACGGCTGACTTACTATGGTATGAATGTGTGTGTTCTGGCGTGTACATATTAGCGCACTGACTTACTATGGGTGCTTCACTTGTTTCTTCGTGAAGTTCCGTCCGACTTTTTTTTTAGGTCCATGGTATTGAGTAGTATCCCGAAGGATCTCTAACTACAGAACTAGAAAATTGTTTACGGTTTTATTGCAGCTGTGTTTAATCTGTGGTGATTTTGGCACTTCTGTCAACTGACAGAACTTGACAGCTTGACATTTTAATAAAATTAACTGTCACAAAAATTGTGTCAATCGCGCTCCGTGATCGCACTCGCACATTTTTCAGCGGATTTGCTTTGCTTGAGTGGTCCATGTAAAGCATTTAATAATAACAGAACAGTATTTTTTTTAATGGATATTATTAATTTAAGTTAAAGTGAAGAACTGATTAAGCCTTTAGCCTAGTAACATTTTCGTATAATTTATATTGTTTACAGTTTTCCACAAGTGAGTAACAATTTGTGTTGTTTTTATTTTCTGTACATAATGTTAATCCATATACTTATCTTTATTATTAGTAACAAACAAATTATGTAAATACTGTATCTATCCGCGACATTGATTTAGTTCAGATAGCCTACTAAACTTAGTGTCCGTGGAAGGTATTTCAAAATATTATGTAAACTTATTTAATTAATATCTCTGGTCAAATAGCTATCTAAATTAAATCAAGTGAAGTTTTACGAAATATAAACATTTTAAGTCCATGCAATAACCAATTCAGAGTGGTATTAATACAAAAATATTTGATATGACTTCTAGCGAAAATATTTAAAATGTTCACATACAATACTTATTTTAATTCAGTCCAAAATGGTATAGTGTTTTCTTAATACTGTTGTTTCTTGATCTTCCTCTATCTTCTCTTCTTCAATCCATCAACTAAAGCATGTTCAAGTGACTTTACCTTATTTTGTAAATATTCCAGCAATGTTAAGTGTATCACACCTATGCCGCTGCACGCAGTCACTGCGGGCAGCCCAGAGCAAGCTGCTGGTCTCCGGCACCAGGAACGGCTTCAACACAACAAACATCATCAGCAGACAACTCATCACACAGAACAATAAAGCCAGCAAGTTTAAGGGATTGAAGGTAAACTGCTTTCAAAATAAATGTAATAATTTTTTAAATTATTGTTGTTAGGGTTCCATACTCAAAGAGTAAAACAACCCTGTTACTAAGACTCCGCTGTTCAAATATCGGCAATTGCATCTCATAATAAAAAATAATGGGATACATCAGACTTTTCATTTTGTAGATAATGGTATACAAATACAAAATTGTTTGTATTTTTTTGTAGGTATTTGTTTTTTCATTTTGTAGACAATGTTATGGAACTGTAAATAAGTGTATTTATTTACAAATAATAAACAAAAAGTATATATTCTATACATTACACTACATACATACACTGCACTTGAATGTTTTTTATGTGAATATAAACAGACAGATACAGCAATTTTCAGCAAATCATGATTATCTGTTTGTCAGCTAATGCAGTTTACGTGACATAATATTATCAATGTCTGCAGTAATCTCGATCAAACAATGGACATCATTGTGGACATACCTACTTGTTTGTTTACATCGCAAGAACACATACACTCACCTTTATTATGATAACAAATCCATTACGTACTATAAAAGATGTGCTATACGATGTGCACTACAAAAAATATTTTGGTATTATCTTTAACAAACCACTGCTATTTGTAGTCCTTCAAAATCATTTATGAACATGAAATCTTTCGACCTTTCAGGTTTTACTATAGTTGTAAAATATCTTTTAAATGATGAGTATCATGTTTTTCACTTCATTGTTCTACAAAATAAAGGGGAAAAAATTATACTTTTGTTTGCAATGAATAAAGTCAAAAACTATCACTAGTTCAATTTTCTTAAATTTTTGCTGTGAAGCTTTTGCTTATCAGTGTGAAGTAATTATTGTTATTTTTGGTACCCTTGAGAAACAGTTCTAATAATATGTAATTTAATATAGCTTTAAACACACATACCAGCATAGATATAATGTAATATCTTTATATATTCTATTTATCATTACTTACATTATAATCACTTATTAAAAATGTGATGCATATAAATAATTATACCTTCTAATTAATTTCTAGGTACATATTATATAGAAATGAATTTTATTGTATGGCCTTCTTCAAAATTAACTATTATAATTTCTATTATATGAAAATGAAGACAACATCCAGTGATTGACCAGTGGCAAACACAGAAAAACAGTTTTTGGCGTTGTTTTTGACTAGTTAAGAAACCAGCATGTCCTAAAATGAAAAATTCAAAGACATGTGTTACCAACCCGCGCTGGGTCCGCGTGTACAGCCCGCTCCCTCTCACAGCGTTATGAACATTATAGGCTGCTGTTCCTTGTTTTGGTCTGCCAACTGATATCAGCTTTTCCTCTTCCCCAGCTCACAGACCTCCTGAAGCCGCAGAACATCGCCGTCCGCCTCTGCCAGACCGCGCCGAAGCCCAAACATCCCCCCAAAATTGTGGGCTACTGGCTACTAGGATGTAGTGGAATGGTGTTCACCGCCGTGGTCCTAGGTATGGTAGCAGGATATCTTGTACTGCTGTATAGCATATACTGTGTTATTGATGTGGCGCTTAGAACTACTAATGGGAAGAAATAAGAGGTTTCAGGTGTAGTGCTTTGTAAAGTCCTGTATTTATATTAATGGTCCACCTTGCCCAATTTTCATAGACTTAGCCCATTCGTACACTAGGCGACGCAAGTCATATCTTACGATTTTGGTATTCATTGACGCGTGCTTGTGTTCGAACCTCTATGGGTTTCTTTTGGGATAGCCGCTTGGATACCGAAGTCGTAAGGTATCGGAAACTTGAGTCGCCTTGTGTACGAAGGACCTTAGGTAACGTTTTCAACAAGCGGATTTTATTGATGTCACCGATACGACGACACGTTGCGACCTACCTACGAGGTCTCATTTGGTAATTTTTCACCTCAAAAAAGCCAATACAGCCTTCCCTATGGTCAAACGACCATGTTTATTGGAAACGAAACTTTACATAGTATTCGCCACTGAAACTGGGCGGTATTGCCACTGCGGTTAGCGCTTACAACAAATCTTGGATAAGCACCTTTATTTATCTTCGCACCTTTGTTGTTTGTTTTATTTGATAGTAGTAGAATGACGATATTTATGTTTTATAATTAGTAATGGGGGTTAATTATTTATTCGTGGTTTTATTTATTGGGGATATAATAATTTATAATTTGCATTTATGTAGTTTGCATTCCTCAATTGAAAACTAGATGACTCTAAAATGCAATAAAACTCAAATAATATATTTATGTATTTTGGAACTATCACTACACTACATAAATATTTATTTAACAATTACAAGTGGTTCTTTATTTGCCAGAACGAGGTTAAACCTGTGTTTCAGGCCAGAAAGTGCATTATATGTACAGTAAATTAGGTAGTAATATATCATTGTGCTAAAATACAGACTACCTATAGTAGTATTTTTATATAATTATGTTACCTTTGTACCTAAATGTAGTGTCTCCTTGACTCAAATTATTTACTAAGTAGGTATTATTATGAGAAAGTAGAAATGGGATTTCTAAAATATTTGTTAGTTTTTATTAATGTAAATGTTTTACATTAATAAAAGTACTTTCAGTTACATGTTTTGTTTTATTTGTCTTTCGATATGATAATTTAGTTTAATGTTTGGGAAACAATCCATTTTTTTTTGTGGTGTCGATATTGATATCATTCAGTTTTCATTGTTACAATGAAGCAAATAAAGTTTTACAAGCTTCGAAAGCGAAACGTGAAATATTTGGTAAAAATTATTAAAATGATACCCAAACTTATTTTTATTTTGGCATGGTAACGTCATAATTGAGTACGGCGCCCTGCGTAAAGTGGAAGGAATTGTCATACACTGACTAAATTCCGCTCTGGTCCTCTGGTTGCCCTTCGCGTTCCAGGGCCACTCTATCGTGCGTAGACGGTTCCGCTTCAAAATTATCTTATTTAATAGGTGAAAATACAACCCAGACAGGCTTACTACTACGTTTATCTATAAAAAAAAGATTCCGACGAATTGAGAACCTCCCTTTTTTTGAAGTCAGTCAAAAATACAAAATCGAAACGATCTTAGAATTTCACACTACACCTGCAAGAAAAATATCAACTCAAAGATACGTTTAGTTCAATTATTTTCCACTTTATTATAATGTTCACAATGTTTATTGACTGAATTGACTCTTCCAAAATTTTTATCTTTATCATATTTTTCCATTGATGTGCAGGTGGCGTCACCAGGCTAACGGAGTCAGGGCTATCGATGGTGACGTGGAAACTGTTGGGAGAGAAGATGCCGAGGACTGAGGAGGAATGGCAGCAGGAGTTTGACAAATATAAGCAGTTCCCTGAATTTATTTAGTATGTAGTATTTCTCTTTTAATTAGATTTTGCGATCACAGGTTCCTTATTCAGGCAAAATGTTGTTGTGAGTGTTTGTCGTTTCATAAACTCATACTCTACTCTCTAACTCAACCAACAATTACCATTAGAAAACCACATAGATGAGCCTTGGATATTGTAGATTCTGACTAACGTATCGTAAAGTACAGTGTGGGAAACAAGACTGACCAACATGCAACAGACTTAAAAAGGTCGCTAGACCAGAATTTTTGGGTTTCGTACCTTACAGGATATTATATTATTACCTTACAGGATATTATTATATTATATTATTATTATATTATTGCTCGGTTTTGCTGAATATTTCTTGGAACTTCCCTTGCACATAGAATTATTATCAAGATACGGCGTAACTGTTCTGTGTCACAACGTAACAGCTACTATAGTCTTTTACAAACTAAATCCCATTATTTTAATTCCACAGTAAGAACCAAAACATGACCCTATCAGAATTCAAATGGATCTGGTACATGGAGTTCGCACACCGCACGTGGGGCCGCGCCATCGGTGCCGTGACGTTCCTGCCGGCTGCCTTCTTCTGGGCGCGCGGCTACCTGGACCGACCCATGAAGATCAGGGTCGCGGTGTACTGCGCGCTCGTGGCTGCACAGGTGAGGAATGACCTGCGTAAGGGATCTTCCCCATGACACGATGCGACGCAATTCAACCGATTCCAACTACAAGTGAAAATCATCTTTAGCACTACGACATTTATGACATAAAACGTGCGGTTGTAAAACAAAACACGCTCGCCACGACGTCAAGTCAATCGAATGAGAGGTTTTCTTTTTGGACTTTAAAAAAAAAAGTAGTTTCCAAGAACTCTGGTAGATGGCGTTCGCACACTGCACGTGGGGCCGCGCTATCGGTGCCGTGATGTATGCCTTCATTCTTCTGCACGCGAATCCTGGACGAGGCACAGACTTCTCTTCTTTTTCTCTTGGAACATTTTCTTTCTGGCGTGGAAAACTCATAAATTAAAAAGACTGGTAAATGAATATTTTTTTTCTTTTTTCTTGTTGTTATTTATTTTCAAAATGCCATTTGTGTGATGTGATGTGACTGACAATGACATGACATGTACTTTTTGTTTTACGATCTCAAAATTACATTCAAGTGAAAAAAATCAAAAAATGACGTGACGTTCGTTCATTGCAGTAACATATCAAGTTCAGCGCCATCTATCCATTGACGAGGGAATACATAAAAAGAAAATCCCTCATTGCATCATTATATCGTAGTAGCAAGGACGAATCGCGTAGTGAAGAAGCTCCCTAACTATTTTAGTAGATACTGTGGCCGGTATGTGTGGTGGTCTTCATCAATTAGTTACCGCGCAGTAACTGACGTGTGTGTTTCTAAAAAAGGAGTAACTACGTCGTAACGCGTTACAATGTTATTTTTTTAATAACATTTAAAAAAAAAACGTTTTGCACGCCGGACTGCTAGTGCCAATTTTCATAAACTTATTTCTTTATTTTCTTGAGGAAATGAGAGTTACTAATAAACTATATCGAATTAAACAGTTATTTAACTCACTGTTGTCTATGAGACGAATTTAGGTCGGTCGCACTTGAATGTTACATGTTTACTAATTACTTGCTTACTCTACGTTGGTAAAAATGATTATGAATATAAATATTGGACATTGATCTTTAAGTTTATCTGTAGGATAGGCTTGCTATTTTTGTATTGTATTGACAGGTTCCATATTACGATATTTATGTATTACTTTTATTTCTACAGGGTCTAATGGGCTGGTACATGGTTAAATCAGGTCTGGAAGACCGTTTCCAAGGACCATCAGACGTGCCCAGAGTGTCACAGTACCGTTTAGCAGCACACTTGAGTATGGCATTTATTTTGTACTCGGGTCTGCTGGCCGGAGCCCTGAGGGTGCTTCGCCCCTTCCCCGTGTCTGCCATGTTCAAGTCTCTCAAGGAGTTGAAGAGCGTGACTGCGCTTGCGCATTCCGTTAAGGCTATGGCGTTCTTTACTGCTGTATCAGGTATGTGATAATTTTGTTTTATTGTTTTCTTAAATTTACAGCATCATCAGCCAGTAATAAATAAAAAGAACTACTTGTTGGTATAATGGTTGCAAGTGTCCATCAGCCCAGCAAGAAAATGTCTTCTACAAGGAATTGAGTTTTTCCATTAATTAGTGCGTAATAAGCTGTAAATGTGCGTCACATAATCGAAAAAACGAATTCTGCTGGAAGTACGTTATCCCAGCAGAATTAGTTTTTTCGATTTTATATCTAAAACACAGCTTGCACAATTTTTATTATGTGACGCACATTTACAGATTATTACGCAATAATTAATGGCAAAACTCAATTCCTTGTGGAAGACATTTTCTTACTGGGCTGATGGACACATACTACTATAGGTATATGTCTGCCTCTTCAGAAATTACAGCTATGGTGCTGTAAAACTAAACATCAAGAAGAAAATTTAACGCTCAGAATAATCCAGAAGTATGATAATATTAATTTGGCTTAACATTATACCAAAGAAAACAGAATATCAATTAGATAAATAAATTATTTGAACTGGTTAAAGTTGGTGGCAGTGTTATTTAGGTAACAGACCGCTTGCTAGTTTCCAAAATGACGGTAAAAACAATTTGTAGTCTCGAAAGTTCCACTGACGGTATGCTGAACGTGGCCACGTGTGGCTTGAATACTTACAATGACTTCTCAATTCAGGTGCCTTCGTAGCAGGCCTGGATGCAGGTCTAGTCTACAGCTCCTTCCCCAAGATGGGAGACAGATGGATCCCGGAAGAAATCCTGGAATTCTCCCCAAAAATCCGCAACTTCACGGAGAATCCCACCACTGTGCAGTTCGACCACAGGATCCTCGGCACCACTACGTTGGCGCTGGTGACTGGGTTATGGTGGATAGCGAGGAAGAAGCCACTGTCGCCCATGGCTAGGATGGTTGTCAATGGTGTTGGGGCTATGGCGTGGTTACAGGTAACTACATAATTATAGGAGTTTTGGCGTAATATGGGGTCACTTTGACCTAGCATTACGTTGGCGAAACTAATATAATTTTGCCTTCAAGTATGTTTGCAAGACGAGTTCGAAGATTTCAATGTTTCTGGCTGTTAGAGCGAATGATAAAGTTGACCATTAGTTGTAAGTTGCAACAAGGATGACTGAAAATGGGACTCAGGGATTGTAATATTACAAAAATTTGTCGGTAATTAGTAACATTTTTTCGCCGAATCTCAGATTTTGTCAGTCACTACGTCAAAAGTATATGATAGCCGAGCCATTCAGTTTACCCAACTTGGCTTTTGTGTGAATCTCGAAAACTAGGACACTTATCAAAGATCTGTTTTCTCCCAGATTTGGTCCTTAATTAGTTGTGAAGCCACAGATTTTGTTAGGTCTAAGTTTAGAAGATAATATTATATTAAGAGTTATTTTTAAGGTATAAGGCTGCTCCCACATTTATCGACGCGGAATCTCCTTAACCCATTCGTTGCGGCAGACGCCTATCGGCGTCTTTTTATTTCATATTCAGGTGCGGAGGACGCCTATCGGCGTTTTTTTACAATTCTTTATATCTTGGCAAACACCAGCCTAAAAAGTAAAATTTTGCAATAGATGCTATTTTTTTTTTTGAATGCACAAAGTATTGCTCACAGTTTCCGGATTTTTAACTATAAAAAAAAAAATGCGAAATCCTTTCTAGGTGCTGAAGACGCCTATGGGCGTTTTCCAGGATTTAACAACCTAGGATTCTTAATATATTTTGTGAATTATTACTTTTCTATAATAAAGGTTTTTTTAGCGAACACTTACATCGCATAATTTTTATTTCCTATTTTGCATTGGTTTTACGAGTTAGGTATGACTTTAATGACATAAAATTGTGTAGGGTATATTTACATAAGTATAAATTCAATAAAACTTAATAAGACTTTACCGATAACAACACTGAACTGAACTGAAGTCTTACCGATGTGGAATTTAGTTCCAATTTTTACTCTTAGCTAATCCCGAACCGGTCAGTACACAGATTAAAGTTAACCTTTATAATTTGAAGTTAAGGTTCACTTTCGTTTGAAAAGTAGGTAGTTTGCACTAAATGACGGTTAATATTTTTTAATACAGTTGCTCAAAAGTGGCGTATTGCAGGGACGTATAGCGTGCGGGATGTGAATACACACCATTGCTTTTTTTTAATTCCCGAACTCGTGCGTTCTCTTTCCCAACTTTCAAAATAATGTTTTATTATTATAGTTGTGGAATATATTAATGTCTATTTAAAAATAAAAACCAACCATGAAGTTTTTGTGATTCATACAAATAAGTATATTTCTAAAAAGAAGCTATTAATTTATTTCAATATCAGATTTTAGTCCGGTCAATTTAGACAAAAAAATGTGAGTGAAATTACATAAAGTCCCAGCAAGCTGATTTTTTGTGAAGTTGTTCAAAAGATAAAAGCGATGTAAATGAAAAAAAAGTGTTGAAGTTTATTCGTCTCATTCGTAAGTTTCAAATTCTTGTTCTTCTTCTTGATCTTCTTCTCCTGCTTTTTCATCATCTTCATTTTGGATGCAAGTAAATTGAACACAGGGACAGGCACGCTTTTATCTTTCCCAATCTTTGAAAATTTCCGTTATTTTGCAATAGTTTTACAATAAACAGGATCACAACTGACCCGTGGAGTAGGCCTACTGGGGAAACCACGTTAAAAAAACGCGCTAAGTACACTACCTCATTAGATGCATATGACGATAACAACTTTTATAACTTTTTGAATCGTTATATCTCTGAAACGGTGGCTCGTAAGAAAAAAAGTATTAACACATTTTTATAGATAATTTTATGATCTACAATTTTTGTCTGAGGTACTTGTATGATAAAACTTACCGTTTTGCTGAAAATCGCGAAAAACTCATTTTTTTTACCTTTGACCTTGAATATTTTTTTTTCCTTACAGGGGAATGATGGGGAACTTTTAGACATTGTTTATAATTATGTTTTGAACAACTTCACAGAAATTCAGCTTGCTGGGACTTTATGTAACCTCGAATGTCTAAATTGACCGGACTATTTAATGATTTAGTTGAATAATAAATAGTGGTATTGTAAAAGTAAGAAAATGTTTACCACCTTTGATATTATATACCTTTTGTTTTTTTGTTTTAATGTAAGAATTATTAATCATTTTGAAAAGTGCTGAAAACGCCCATCGGCGTTTTATATTATCCATTTGAGGTGCTGAGGACGCCCATCGGCGTCATAGACGAAAACCGCCCCGCACCTGACATATAAAGTTATTTTTCTCTGCCGCAATGAATGGGTTAAGCCGGTCAAAAAGTCCGGCTCCGCTCGGACGACGCGATCCGATTTAAATGGTATTAGAAACGCTCTTATTACGTTGACATAAGGGTTTTTTGACCGGCTTAAGCCGATTGCGCGTCGATAAATGTGGGAGCACCCTTATACAAGATATTTACGCCATAATCTTCCACTATACTCAACCGTGTCGTGATGTTAATTCCCCTGTCTCCCTGTAGGTGTCCCTGGGTATCCTGACCCTGCTGTACTACGTGCCCACTCCGCTGGCCGCGTCCCACCAGTCAGGCTCACTGATGTTGCTGTCGCTGGCCATCTGGCTCACGCATGAGATCAAACTCTTGAAGTACATACCAAAGTAGAACAGACTGTATTATTGTATTGTAAATTAAACTTTATGCTAGTGAAATTGTGACTGTGTTTTTATTGACGATGGTGGGGTTAAGCAATATTGATCTTACTATGATGAACAGGCTAGTGGCGAGAAAATACTGCTAAAGTCATCTTCAAGAAATAAATATCACAAATAAACACAATCTCAATGATTTCCTTTTTTTGAAGTTGCAAGTGTTGTCGATATTCTTATTAGCTATTTGTCCAATAAAAGTAATTATAATAAAAAAAAATACAATATTTATCTAATTATTTCATATCTTTTTTAGAAAACGTTTCCCCACAACAGGATTCTCCTGTGTCGTGTGTGCGTTTACAAACATAGAAAATCTCATACACGAACGCGCGGACCCGAAACAACTACTTGTATCATAAAAAAATTTGCGGGAATCGAACCCTCGACACGCAGCGCAGCATTTAATCTTATTCCAAAGAGTAAGTAAGTATAGAATTTAACAGAAGGTATTAAAGTACAATATACCTACCTATTTTTCTACCTTTACCAAATCAAGGTGGTTCAGCTTCCAGTCTAACAGGACCCAATTATTACTGGATATACACTTATACATGGACACACAACACAAAATACACAAACAATGTTATTCACAAAGTGTTTTATTTGAAAATTTAAAATGCTAATATTGCTTACACACTGAAAAACTGTTTTTATGTACAAAAGTGTGTGTAGACAAACCGCAGATGTGCCGCGACCGAGCGGCGAGCCCACTGCGCCGGCGCAGGCAGTACAACTTCGTATAGCTTTACGATACACGCAGTGAATTTGTTATTACAATATAATCTATCTATCTACATACTTGTAACATTACAGGCATGATCCAAACTCTGCGCGGTCAAAACCCACATCAATTTTGATATATTTTTTAGTACATAATGTGCTTCTAAATATTTTAGCAGTACCCGGGCTTACGGATAACATATGGACATTTTAACTTTAATATATCTAATTATTTCTCTAAAATTACAAGTTGGAACTTAAAATATTTAATTTAGTGGTAAAAAAAAAGACAAAAGAAAAAAATCTTTAACATTGATCGTCAAACACAAAAATACCGATTTGAAATTATTTTGTCATATTGAGCGAATTCAGTTTGATATGCGCACATAATATACAACTACATTACAAGCAAAAAATATGGAAATAAGGAATCTAAAAAAATATCAATTAAATTTTTCTTTCATATCTTGCGAACGTAAATAAAATTTTATTGCTTTAGGGCTGGTTTTTCAATAGTCAGATAACCGTTACCTGAGGAATAAAAATAACGGTATGACATATTTTCCATAGATAAGCTGTCAAACCGCCATTTTTATTCCTCAGTTAATGGTTATCTGACTATTGAAAAACCAGCCCAAGGTACATTTCAGAGGGTTCGTACAATCAGCGACAAAAATAACAAATGTGGTGCTGACTGTACTGTTTCTTAACAAGTACTAAGATAAAAAGAGAAATATGAAGATGTGAGTATGATATTTGAGTAAAAAGTTTATAATTTTGGATATTACCCGTATCTGTTAGATATAACATTTTTGTGAGAAATTATTAATGTCGGACCTATTCCTACTATTTACTGCTATGACTCTCAAAATGAAACATTATGCATCGATACTAGCTATTAATCTTAGCGAGATTGTTAATGACGCGATTCGTACGAATTATAATTTCAACTTACTAAAACTGAAAATCGTCCTTGGTACTACGATATAATGACGCATTTCGACTGACTTAGTCGTGGCGAGCGTGTTTTGTTTTTCATCTACCAGTAGGTAACCGCATGTTTCCTGTCATATGTCGTAGTAGTACGGTTGATTTTCAGTTGTAGTTGAAATCGGTTGAATTGCGTCGCATCGCGTCATCAGCAAGCATAAAATCAGTACGAAATAAGTCCTTCAGTGAAAACAAAATGGTAGCACCATACATAATTCCTTAGTCCGAAATCAAACACATTTAGACCGTATAATCACTATTGTATAATCTAGCTATGGCCGACTGTAATTTGTAACCTAAATATAACTGAAAAACTATTAGAGTAAAGTGAGGCAACACTATATTGTTGATGGTAACACAGGGGGAATTGTTCACAGATAATAAATACTTTGTTTTTTTTTTCACTGGCAATTTCAGTCTTGTGTGTTAAGGCGTGAACTGAATTCCTTTCACAGTTGTTATAAGACCTTATAGCAATTACAGTAAAGGTCATTATTATTTGAAAGACTTGTCAGTTACACCAAACAAAAAGCAACTTTATTAAAACGGTAATAAAAATTAATATCGTGAAAAAACAGTACACAAGTTTAGGCGGAGAGGTGTGGTAATGAGATGTTTCATAGACATTGCAATTCAAGCCTTAGTAACACATTAACATAAGAAGTCGTGAACGCAATGGGGATGGCAACTGGGGAACAAATGGCGCTAGTATAGCTTGTTTCATTCAGTCGTCATTAGTTCAAATCATACATGTACTTTAAAATAGTACTACCTCATTGGTCGGATTAGGACTTAGCTATGGTGGCGCCATCTACAATGAGCTTTGACTTGCCTTCCCCATTATACATAGACGTTGAGTGTCTTTAGATAAAGTTGAGTGTAGCGTGCATGAGTTACATGAACGTATTGTTAGATATTTATATACTTAATAAAATGATTTATCTTAAAATGTGTAACTATGATAATTCTGCAAAATTTTATAAAATAAAATAATTATCACTGTATTATCTCTCGATCTTGAAAATAATTTTTAATTAAAAATTAGGACTGTACTGAAGAAACAGACATGTTTGCAGAGCCATCATTGTTCCACTAAATAATATATCTCGAGCCTCTTCCCAATTTAACTAATAAATTATTATTTATAAATACTAAAACTAACCTAATAAGTTAGTACTAAAATGTTATAATTCTCTTATTACAATTTAGAAATATAACGTATATTTTATAGCAGTTACAATTTGTAAGAAAATCATACAGAATTAATTTATAATCTGTAAAATCATAAACTTTAAACTTGTCATTTAAAAATGGAGTATCGCAAACTTATAAATATCTAACAAAAAAGAGTTACTTGATTTAAATTGTAACTGCTAACATTTAAACATCTTTAAAACCTATATCGCCATATATCAATAATTTCGATTTCGATACAAAATTTAAACCAACTATAGTCATAGACGAATATAATAATTCCGATTTATAAATAAATGCTGATGAAGCTTTATTTAATATCACTACAGGATTTCAAAAAACACTCTGTAAATAAACAACATCGATGTCGATACTTTTGAATGTATCGATAAAGTGCGGTACTATTTATCGATATAAATAAAGTCGAGGTTAGTGATTTTGAGTCGATATGTGAGAATATTGTCAGTAATGACTTCAGGCCAAAAATGAGAAAATAATGGTGATATTAACCGAATATTTACATATAAATTGTACAAGATACACAAAAAACACATAGCTCTAAAGATCTGATTGTGTTGTGAACATAGATAATAAAACCACAAATTTAATTTACTGAGAGATAAAAGTTGCTATGAATGTACCTTTTTACATTTCAGAAGTGTGACTCTATTGGTAATTCACCCTAAAGTATCAGATAGGAATTAATTGTGTATTTTTTTACAATGTTATGCTAAGTACGCTTGTTTTTTTTTTTCTTATTTCAATCGGAGTCCAACTGAGTATCATATTATAAGGCCATTTATATCATAGAAAAAAAGACTAATTTAATTTTTATAACTAAATAATATTTTGTCCTAAATTATATTGCGAATACCTAATTTGCATCGAGCCAGTATAATTATATTCTTTACAATATAAAGAAAATAGTCGCAATATCAGATGATTATATTATGAAACACATAAAGCGTTTGCCTTACCGCCGGCCATTAGACTTAGTTCTTAGGGTACCGTAGTAAATAAGGAACCCATATTATAGTTACGCCATGTCCGTCCAAGTTCCATGTCCCAAACTGCTGTTTGGGAGGTCTAGATTCATGTAATCGTTTGTGCGTATGCGTCTCACTCTGTATGATTTCCATAAGCTGTTATGGGATCTACAGTCATTTGCATGTTTTTTTTTAGTTAGAAAATAATCGAAAATATGTCACTGTCTTGAAGGCGCGGCGCGGCGGTAAGACAAGTGCCTAAATTGTCACAAAACTACATTTCAGATTCATTAGTTAACCTACAATATGTCCGTTCACTTACACAATCATAACAAAATATAATTTAACCCGAGACTTAAATGTTAATAATTTCTTTTATAAGAATACATTCCACGTATTGCTAACAACATTATAATTTTGCTTGTATTTAACTCGTGTGCAGATATTAAAACTAGACATTGTACAGTTTACAATGAGCATAAAGGGAGTTACCACACTTATCACCACGCTTTTATTCTGAGGGCATAAAGCTCTGATTCCGCAACTACAAGTGCAGTAACTCCCTAAACCAAATGATAGGTACGAATAGCAGCTCTATCGAAACATTAGCGTGAACCAGCAACGAATCGACTGTCTTTGATATGAGAGACTTGCGAGCCAATGAAATAACTACAGGTACAGGCAACACATATGGTGTACCTCGTCTTTTAGAATGAGATAATGGGCTTTTTGGATTTTTAGTGCGTTGAAACTCTCGAAAGTTAGCCAAGTTATCACTTTCCAAACACCGATGTAATGCCTGCAAATAAACCTACCGCAATCTGTAATAGAATATCAACTTTATCACAAATGAAAAAGTTTCATATTCGACTGAAAGGAAAAAATTAAAGTTTGGGATAAGTTGTCGCGATGCCAGTGTGATCATGTCTAGAAGGACTTGTCATAAACCCAGAATATTATTATATCTAAGTTAGAATAACAAAATTGCTTAGAAGTGCTGCCCAAGCAATAATGTATAGACATAACACCATCCTATTTATTTGAATGCAAAATTAACACCTAGCGTTCGATTTAAATAATCAAAATAAACAATATATTATTAAGTATGTAATAATTCTGTATATAAAGAAAATTTCACATCACAATTGATGGCAGTAGCTGTTTTTTATATGGCAGATTAATACTTGCGTTCAAATGTTTATTTATTATGTTAAAATATCTGATTGACCGAGCTTCGCTCGGTTTTAATATGTCTATTTTTTGGGAACCGAGCTTTTCTCGAATCTGGGACCTTGATAAATTGATTCCTTGAGCCGAAAAACCCCTAATCTGTAACTTTCATGAAAATCCTTGGAGCCGTTTCCGAGATCCTGATTATATATAAATAAATTGAATTGCTCGTTTAAAGATATTAGATTTTATGCGCATAGCAGTTTTTATTTTACTCCCAAAGTGACAATGAAAATTTGAAATGCATTTTCAACGTTCGGTTGTGTGATGTAAGTTATAATCCAACAGCAATTGCTGACATTTAAAATTAGGTGTAAAATAAAGACAACTACAGGCAGTGTTCATTATAACAACGTATTTATGCACAATTGGGACATCTCGAATTAGTTTTAAATTGGTTCTTTGTTGAAAAAGCATGACACAGCGGCCATATAACATTAAATATACATCAAACACACATTAGAAAAAAAAAACAGGTAAATAAGCTTCTTATTAAATAAAAATCTTCCAGTCATTTCAATATAATAATATATATAATACATATATGTAATTTTATAAATGATAAAGTTGAACGTTTTGTAATGATGATATCCCACGAGCACATTTTTATAAGAACTTTTATAATTATAAATATGTATTGATTTAGATGATTTTCTTTCTTCTTTACTTTGAGAGTATATTTATATGAAATTATGCAAACGTCACAAAAAATTGCTTTTTAGATTAGGCAAGTCCACATCAGTGCATTAGTAGTGGGATAACGCCTTTACATAATAATATCCGTAGTAAATAATTATATGAGATGCTGGGCGGTCGATTAAATCGTTAATATCTTGAGCCGTGTTATTGTCAGTCATACATTTTATAAGTTTATCGCTTATTTCAGTTTTGAGACAACTTGCAACTTATTTGTTATTTATATCTCTAATTTAATGGTACACTTGTTACTAATTTATCGCATTTATCATTAATTCCAGGCGATTTTAAACATATAATTACAAATATTAACTATTATATTTCCCTTGATATATAATATAATAAAATTCCGTTTGTTTCTTGTGTATCGTAATAACCATACAGCCTTAAAGTATCGCTCTCACTGTCATATACATATAATATATTAATCACTACGATTGGGGCATTTTATATCAATATAAACAATTTTTATATGCATCTAGTACGAGTACCTACATGATAAAGTAGGCTGAGTGAAGCATCGTCCATATAATATGTAAATGTCCATATAAAAACCATTATTACTATGATATTTAATGGTGTATTGTGGAATTGTAAGTCACTATCATTAGAACTTAAAACGTGAATTATTTATTCGAATGAATAATTGAATATTTATTTTCGACGAAATATTTGCTTTAAGTTTTCGATATTGTTGCAAACGCCATGATCACGGTTATTGTGGTTGGATTTTTATGAGCAGACAACACACATTCCACATATTTTTTTTACTTTATTTATTTCGATATTACAGATCGTGTCATGATCAGGTGGCCTACCATGAACTCTTAAAGCGTGAGTCTTTAGGCTGTGGGAAAGAGATGGCGCTAGACGATTTGTATAGCTCTGTCTCTTTCCCACAGCCTAAACTGGATCGCGTTATGAGCTCGTGGTAAGGCCTCAGTTGATCACAGAAAAACATGGTAAATATCCCGTTATAAATTGTTTACCGTACTAGTTTAATACTAACTTACGGACCCTTTACATAATTATAATGCACTGGAGTATCTGCAGTTTCTTCGCCATTTTTTACATATTTTATGGACGATAAAAAGTGACAAAAATCAGAATGCAATATCAAGGCGACACCCCATGTGAAGCGATCAAATAATAACCGTGGACATTAGTAGTACTCGAGCTTCGGGATGATTTCGAGCGCACTAATCATGATAGAACGTTGTTTATACCCTTAGATTATACAATGATAAAGCGACAAATCAGAGTAAATCAAAACTGAACTTTAAAGACATCAACATATTGTATAATTTAAGGTGGACGCATGCTAGCCAAAGTGATAACTGCACGAATTTTGATCTAATTTAATGCAACTCCCGTGGTCGACAGAGGGCGCTTGTGTGTTATGTTAGAATAACATATCGACGTCAATGAAAATATCGTAGGCTCTTCGTACATCGCGTCTCTGATATCTTATGACTTTGGTATCCATTGACGAGTGCCTGAGTACGAATATCTATGGATTAGTATTGCGATAGTCGCCTGGATACCAAAGTCGTTAGGTATCGGAGAATAGGCTAGTTGCCTTAAAAAATGTAATTAGTCAGTCTTTTAGATTATTCAAAAATAAGGGACACGTATTTTTTATTCGTAAATTAGACCAAAAATGACAAAGATATAGCCTATTAAAGTTACGTGTGACGTCACGATGCGGGCATTTTTCGCGCAGTGATTATCTTTGTTATTTTTTGTTTAATCGAAAAAAGAAAAAATACGTGTCCAATATTTTTTTATAATCTAAAATACGGACTAAATAGAATGTTATTATTTTGACCCTGGAAACTACCCTATTGCGTCGCGTAGCGTACGATGGGGCTCGATACTTATTTGAGCGACCATTTGCTTTGGTTAGGCGTACCCTAACCAAAGTAAATGGTGGTTTGCTTAATTAAGTAGCGCTCGATTTTTAATCTGTTAATGCTCGCGAATAACGTTAGACTCTGACGAAATTGAATAAAGATCCGATTCAAAGTCATTACTTCAACCATTTCCACAAACAAAAATATACTTTATCATTGTACAAGCTAAGGGCTATTATTATACATATCGGTTACACATAACCTACACTGTAACGTTACTTTAGAATAAATTTATTACGTGGATTATGTTGCTCTGGTACCTTCACTGAAGCGTCTTTGTGATATTTTGCTTGTATCCAATTTCAAACATTTATTTTATTTATTCACTGGGCGATTTAATTGCGATAAAATACCACTCAGGGTTTCGACACCGCGCAAGATTTAATATTAAGTGTTACCCTACATTATAATCAGCTACAATAAACTATATCGCATTTTATTTATTCAAAATAATTCTTTATAACAGATGGGGATAAAATCTTCGTCTCATGATATGAAGTTATGCAGAAATTTTACGTTGTTCCGATGTATCAACCTCCATAATATTCCTCGACATACAACTTAGCAGAGGGCGCCACAATCGCTTGTGCTTTCTACGATTCATCTCACACAAAGCGTATTATATGGCCCGAACTAAACTATGATCTATACAAAAATAAATAGACAAACATATCGAACGAATATATAAGAACAAAAACTACAAGTACGACAGTGCAGGGGTTCGACGCAAAGAGTGGAATACTTCCCGTATTCCACTTTCAAATTCAACCACAGATAAAGTAGAATTTTCTGTTTCTTTTTCTTGAAACATTACAAACCTCTTTGCACAGTCGTCTTCAAATATAAACAAAATATAAGTAAAAATAAATGCAAAGTACCACAAAGACGCTATTGGGTGCATTAGGGCGCGGTGTTGTTGCCGCGACTAGCTCGGGGGCTGCGGGTCCGTGCTCACGATGACCTGTACGACATATCCTGGCGTGATCTTCGCTTCTTCGATTAGCAGCCGGTCTCCGAGGAGTTTGCCGCCGTAGAACCAGCGTTGCCGCCAGGGCTCGATGTTCTCTTGAGCCTGGGGATGGTGGAAAAATGTGATTGTGAGTTTTGATTCATTTATTTAATACTATACGTGAATATAACTGGGCTATACGAGTACTGACCCATTTTCGCCCTGGACCAGAAAAAAGGGGGAAATAAAAAGCCATGGAGAGAGGTTGTCTGAGGTCTGGCTGCTGGCTTGAAGAGCAGTGGGAATATAAAGTTTAGCAGTATCAATATCAGCTAGTACTACTAGCGACCGGCCCTGCAAAAATCGGTCGTTTATAATGTTTAATCGATTTCAAATTTCTTTAATAGATTTTCATCCATAAGCTTTCGAAATAAAGTTGAAAATCTATTAAAGGAATTTGATAACGATACGACTTGGCGACCGATTTTTGTCGCTGTCTAATGTCGATACTGCAGTGGCTGTCCCAACCTGATACGGCAGTAGATGTCATCGTGGGGTGTTTAAGGCCGGGACTCCACCAAAGCGGTGACGAGAGGAGATGTGTTTGAATAACCAATCAGATTCACACCGAACCTAAGTGGAGAGGAAATGTGGATTTCTGATTGGTTATTCAAACACATCTGTCGACTTTGCTTAAATGGAGTCCCGGCCTTAATCAGTTGAATCTTTCCTGCCTCCCCCACAGCGGAGTAATTCCATGAAGATTTCATCACGTAAATAATAAAATCTGAGGAGGCGAGTGATGGCTCAGTCGTATAAGTTTAGTTTGCTATTCACAGCTTTACTTATTGTGAATTGTTATATCACCAGTGCTTTCAAAATTGTGAAGGAAAACATCGTGTGAATTCATTACTTTCTACGTGCCAGTTGCATGTAGAAAGTACTGTGCTGCACTAACTCGGACTGAGCTTGTCTCAGCAGTGATAACAATATCCTTAAGAAGTGTGTCATGTGTTGGGAATTTGTTAGAACAAAATAAGTAGTCGCCTAGTTGTCGAAATTAGACCCTAATGCGTTTAAATTAAGTTAGAAAATTAAAACAGCTTTCTACACTTCTTCTCCTTAATAATATTAAGAGTTTTAACTGTTCCTAAACTCTTTCGTGCACGTAATTAATTTTCGAAAATTAATTACCATTTTTGCTTCAAGTATAAGTAATGTCAGTTAGGTCATAAAAATTTAATAAGGTATCTTATTAATATTATTCCGGACCAGCAATTTTTTAATATCGGAATTATATTAATAAGATACCTTAAATTTTTATGACCTAACTGACATTACTTATACTTGAAGCAAAAATGGTAATTAATAATATTAATCTGATATTTTTTAATATCAGATTAATATTATTAGATGGATGGAAGTTTATTTTTCAATCACGCAAAGATGGATGGACGGATCGGGATTTAAGTAACGCATAAAGATTTTAGAACTTTAAAATACGAAACAGACAGACAAATCCCGGATAACTTTGGCCCACAACAAAACCTAGATTGCTAGAAAAACCTACTTTATTTGGAAAGGACAAAAAGTCACGGTCCAACTAAAGTACGACCATTTCAAGCTCAACCTTGGCCGCGGGCCAAGAGCCATTAATAAAATAAGCTGATGTGCCTAATGTCCGTGTCATTAAGTTCGGCCGACGACAAAGAGAAAGCACAATGGAATCATACTCCTAGCGATGGTTTGAGCAGTTCACTTAATGTAGGTCAACGGGCGTAATTGTCGCGGCATCCGAAATTGTCAGACATTTAACAGGTGAGTACGACCTTTATAGAGTACTTAAGTACCTATATTATATAGGTATGTTAACTTCAGGGCTGTGCCCAAATGTGAAGGAGAACTGCGTCATATTATCCAAAGTATTACGATTGTAAGGATGTTTGTACAGCAAACATTTACATTATATTATGAGAACAGATTTTGTTTCGGAAATTGCATAATTATCGCGTAATTATGCAAATGTGAAGTTATTGTTAACATAATGCTTATTCTTTTTATGCTAAAAAAAAAAACAAATTAATATTTATCTACATTGAATATTTAATACTTCTTCCAGGTTTGACTAGCAAGCATCGAGTATTCTGATTGCGTCGGAGTTTTTAAGAGTGAAATATTTTAAAAGTAATCTAGCATATCGAACCCATAATATTCCCACTGTTTAGTTTGGACAAAGTTCTTACCAATCCACTACATGAACTCTGTGTCGGATGGTAGACGAATCATGTCAACAAAATTTGGGTTCAAGAATAAATATGCCATAATAATAAAATACAGAAGCACAGAACCACCTGCCATTCAGAAGTCGTCTTAAAATATATCAATCACACAAAACCGTAGCAGCCCTATCATAAAACAAAAGTACACAATGTGACGAAGGCAGGCGACAGCGTACGGTTGCAAAATTTCGCATCGTTCGCATGCGCTTACGTCACCGACTGACCGTGCTCGCCCGACCTGCTGCACAATGTACATATTTTTATGACTGGCTTTAGTAAGATAGTATTGTAGTAGCATTCGTAGCTGGCATGCTGATAACAAATACTACATGATTTTTTGGTCATAAAAATATAAGCTTTGTTGACTAAGGATTGAGAACAATGACAGACTTGCTGTTGAATTCTGCAAAGAAATTTTTTATTTGTTTATGATGTTTTCATTTGACTCTATTCATTCTATTCTGACTGGCCAGTCTACCAGGCTTAAATGGACCCTTCACGAGACTAGTATAAGGAAATTGAATAGGACCTATGCATGTCCCATAGACGTTTTATCGCGTACGCGTGGTACCATATATTCCGTGGAATAAATGATAATGATTATCATGACGGGAAGTATAATGTACCCTATAGGATTCGTATCGGTATTTACCTCCTTTATTTATGCTACTGTTTGGTTGTAAATAAATAGAGATCGGTCGATGCAAAAACTTTTATGCTCTAAATGGGCATTAATTTGCCATATTGGGCATAAATGATTCCCGAATTGACACATTCCCGGTCACAGGCAATAAAAACGAATAACTTTGTTTAGTAAAATAAGCAGCAACTTAACAGGGCAAAAAGCCCATGCAAATAGCATTTATTCGGCGTCAACTGGTATTTGTCGCTCGTTTATTCAATCCACCCAATATGCCTAGGGAACCTAGGCAACCTACCTAAGCTCTAGTTATGAAGAATAGTACAGAAAGCACCCGAATATTATGTTTTAAGTACGCCGAAGGCCGAACCGTTTTAAGATTTTCGAAGATTTTATTTATAGAATGTAAATCGATCTGAGCCAGGACACCTAAAATATTGGCGTCAATTTGCGAAGGTAGACAAGGACGAGCTGAGCGACCTTTGCCCCACAAAAGAAGACGTTATACTAAGATGATAATAAAATATATGTAGAGACTATCGACCAAAATCTGAAGAGGCTATTTTTAGTGTTTTTCTTTTTGGTGGTCTTTTAAAAAAATCTTTATATAAGACCTTTATAAAGTCTTTATATTTGAATATCAGCAGTTGTCGCAGTGCCTGATTGATACACTACTGCGTTGCATGTTGTAAGTTGAATTCCCGCACGTGAGAAACATTTGTATGATCTACAAGTAATTGTTTCGGGTCTAGCTGTCTAGGTGTTTGTGTATGTGAGTTTAAAATGTTTGTGAACGCACCCACTATTTAAGAGAAATTTTAAGGCCCAGATTCCACCAAAACGGAAAGGAGAGGAGATGTGTTTGAATAACCAATCAGGTGTCCACATCTCCTCTCCGCTTAGCTTCAGTTGACATCTGATTGGTTATTATCCTCTCGTCTCCGCTTTGGTGGAGTCCGGGCCTAAGTGTGGCGATGAACGTTATTAGTAAAATAAAATATAAATTATTAGGTATTAGGACTATCGACCAACTTCTGAGGAGGCAATCGTTTGGCAGTTGGATCTTCATTTAGAAATCGCCCGGTGTGTAGCGTAGATATTGTTAGGTAGAAGGTTCCTCTCTCAAGAGCTTTGACCATCGATGGACTAAACCTTATTTTTATATTATAAGCGTTTCTGTTTTGTCGTATTATCAACTATCAATGAAGTTTTATTGAGACTACTCGTATCATTGTATTATTAAGCGCAGTTGGCCCCACACGGGTGATCAGCATGTTTTGATTTTCTACAACCTGTTTTACAAATATCACGTTCAGGTTTCCTTCTAGATTCGATTATTGTTACTGTTTTCTAGAATTCAAGTTTGTGGGAACATAAACAATGACTATGGAATTATTGTTTTATCACAGTAACTGTAAAGAATTTAGAAAAGACGTGAATGGCGTGAATGTGTTGTTATTCTTATAAGAAAGTTATTTTTATTGTACAAGGCTACGCAAGTCTCCGATGCCGTACGACTTTGGTATCTAAGCGACTATCGTAATACAAATCCATATAGGTTCAATGGATACCGAAGTCGTAAGGTATCGGAGACTTCTGACGCGTTTTGTACGAAGAGCCTTAATGATGCGTCATTATCAAAAACTAGAGTAGTTGCGGCCGATTATCTGGACTAGGGATGCTTTTAGAATAAGTCGGTACTGATCGGGCAGGTAAAACTTTACGTGCATAAGATTGCTTGGGATTTTTTTGCCTGCACCGACCTGTACCAACCCGCGCCGACTTGTTTCTAACCTGCTTCTTTATAAAAGCACCCTATCGCCTGTAAACAGCCTAGTGTTGGCGTGATAGATTTTCAATTTAATGAGCTGTGCATAAAATTGAAAATCTATTAAAGACAAACTGTCTTCAATTAATTCGTAGTAAGTGAATAGCATAGTTTATGTAGTTAGTGGACTTGATTTGAAAATATTCATCATTATCATGATCATCAGCCTATAATGTTCCCACTGCTGGGAGACAGGCCTCCTTTCTGGGAGAGGGAGTGGGCTATATATAATCCACCACGCGGGCACAGTGCGGGTTGGTAGATGTCACATGTCTTCGAATTTTAGGTTCTCTGCCATGCCGGTTTCCTCACGATGTTATCCTTCACCGTTTTGAGAGCGATATGATGAAGTAATGCGCCTGGCGGGGTTCGAACCCACGAACTACAACTTGAAAGTCGGGGTCGATACCACTGGGCCACCACTGCTCCAGTCGGTTAAAAATATTATTAACTAATTTTAACAAAACAACTAAAATGATTTTGTCAAAACAGGAAAAAGATGACGTTTTAAAAATAGAACCTACTGTTTGAAATCAGAAACCAGTTCGATAAAGTGCAGAATTGTATGAATGTATGGTTTCATAATCGTAATGAGTACTTTGATGTAGAGTTAATCAATAATTCTAACATTATGGCTGGTCATGGTTGTAGTCCAAGCTAATTTTACTTTAATACTAGATTATATTTTAGCTGGCGCATTGGCTGAGGAATCGACTGCTGCAAATCGTGTCGCGGGCTTGATTCCCGACGGGAACAAATATTTGTATGAACTACAAGTAGTTATTCCGTGTCTTGTTGTTTGTTTATGACAGTTTTTATTTTTTTTATTTTATCCTTGTCAAATTATCAAATGAGTCCCCCACCCCGGGCAGGGCGGGAGGGACTGTCAGACTTGTACTACTAAAATCCACGGTGTCCTTCAAAGCCCTTTATGTTTCGGGATCACGGTAAGGAAATGATTCCCGCGACCCTCTGAGAGGAGGCCCCGTCATTTTGCTGACGCTCTTTGAGGCACGCGTGGTGTATGTCAGTTTTGAATGTTTGTAAAGGGACCAACGTTATAGGAAAGATGATTTATGAGGTTTAAATAAAACAAGACAATGTAGAAGAAAATTACTCTACAATCTAGTTATAGACACACCTCAAATAATGTTAATGGGTACGACGAGTCACCATCGTGTCCAGTTATGAATTATTACATAAAAGTATTGAGGATTATTTATAAAAAATCTATAAGGTCAAGTGGAATCGAAGGTGACGACTTGTTTGGCAATGTATTGGTTCATATTCATACTGTATTTATAGAGATTCCAATAAAATGCATATTATTAAAAGGGCAATTAAGCAATAAAATACCTTACTGCACTTGAAGAAAAGGCATAAAATAGCACTGACGTTTTAGTCTTATAAAAACAATATACTTAGGTATAGATTAGTGAATAATCAATGGCATCTTAAGGTATATTAAAATGTGTAGCAATATCTTTGTTTTTCGTTTTTACGTAAATGGAGGATAATAAATTTGACCCTAAAAAGTTTTTTTTTTTAATTTGTCTCATCAGTTAAACCTATTTCCTTATTCAGTCTTAAAGGTTAATGAATTACTTATGGTCGACTAAAAACAAATTAATTTCTATGTTTTATTACAAATGTTAAGAAAACCTATATTGACTGCGAACAGCTAATTAAACGGTGTTAACATCATAGGTATTAGCACATCCATAACCGATCATAATCAAGGTCTTCAATACAAGGTTGAATGCTACCAGCTATTATCTCATTTACTCTAATCTTAAATATTGATCTTTCAAATTCGAACTTACGGGAATTCCCGTAAAGAATACTATTGCTTGGTTACAGTTTTGGAGGATTTATTTTTATACAACTTTGGTAAACACTAGGAATAATTCTGTATCGTGGATGGGTTCACAAACATTGAACTCAAATACAGAAACAACCAGACCTGCAACAACCATCTGTTTTAAGTACAAATATTTGTTCCGTACGGAAATCGAATTCTCGACGACCTGCACAGCAGTCAATCGCTCAGCCACTGCGCCAACCGTACCAATGTTTATCTTAGTAATAATATACAGTACAATCTATGTTTAATTGAAAGTTTAAATAACCTTAAGCTCGGGGTATAAAAGTCTGTGAAAGTTAGAATTTAACAGACAGGGAGAATAGGTGCTTAACTATAATCTTATTATTTCTTAAATGTTTCACAAAAAAATTTAAAATGCAAATTATTGCATTGTTCCTATTACTATAAAAAGCCATAGAGATGAAAATTTTTCACCAAATTTCTTTCGTCATTATCCAACTATTGGTCCAATCCACTGCTGGGCATTTGACCTTTATTTACATGTGCAAAAATAACAATTAAAAAAATGTACCAACGATACTGGAATTCCTATAAGGGAGACTACAAAAAAATAATAGAAAAAAAATACTGCCAAAAATAATCGAAAATCATCATCAACTCACATGTAACTTATTCTTGCACTGCGCAACTGTATGCCGGGAGTACACAGCTAGGTCCACATCCTTGCAGGTGCTGGAGAGGCGCAGGCGCAGCGACACCTCCGTGCCTCCTTCCACGGGCTCCGACCACTCTGCCGGCGAGTCGCGCCCGCTCGCCTCCTTCACCATGTTTATGGGGGGCGATAGGCAGTATATTGGGACCTGGGGAGGTATATCACACATAATAGAAGAACTAAACATGACAATAAAATGGCTCATACTGTCAACATTTATTTGTGGTTGGCCCTTTCATATTTCTATGCTTAGCTTGGGTAGTAATAAAGGTAGTTAAAAGAAACAAGTTATAATAGCAGAAGAGAAAGGCAGTGGATAGGTTGGCAGGTAGATCCTGTGTTTTAACCTTTTGCCCGAAAGTGCATGTTACCATCATGACTACACGACAGACTTTTAAATATAAAATACTTACTCAATTGTATAATGAACATTGAAAACAAGGACGTAAAGATTTACTTAAACAGTATTTATTTACAATTAAAATATATCCTTCATGCAAAAACTTATGTAATTAAATTCTCTTTTACATAAACATACAGAGTATGTACTTGATTATTTAATTAAAACAAGTGATTCTTGACTTGCATTTTCCTCTCTATTGTAGTTCAAGTGAACAATACACTTTGGTAATCCCATAGCAAATGTTTACATCAGTTAAAGATTCAATATAACTTGCTATAGGATACTTGAGGATAATGCTACATTACTGTGGCCAAATTTAATGAGGAACCAAAAACAACATCAAAAAAGGCTCAACAGGAAACAAAGATACATACATAAATACTAATTAGGCACAATAATTTAATATTTATATTCTGACTTTGTATGAGTAAATAATATGAGAAAAAATCAAGTTTGTTGTGGATGACATGAGCAACTGTAAAAACTTCAGTTAAAAACACAATTTTTAAGGTAATATGCACAAGGACAGTGGTCAGTATATGTTCTCATAGGCAACACTTTGCTGAAGGTTATTCAATATCACTATCTTAATAAGGCTATGGAGAATACACTCATAGCCATACTTTGTGCAGGGAAGGTAAAGCATTGTATTTACCTGATATCTTGAGCCCCATTCATCATAGCACTCAGTGAGGTAGCCATTAGGCACGGACACACTGGCTCCGTCGAGTATCGCCTGGGCCAGCTGGAAGTCCATCGCCTCAGCAGCGACGGCGGCCGCCCGCAGCGCGTCCCATATCTCTTTCCGTCCCTCGAACGCCGGCGCTGTGTCCCAAAACTCATCTCTTTTGCTACGTAACTGTCCTTCTGTCAATGGCACGTCTGATTTCCATCGTATGGTCTCGTGGCACAGCGACTGGTTCTTCCTCAGGCCGCCTACAACAAAGAGTCATGAGAACACGCACTCGACGTCTCCACGGAGACAGATGATCGCTTACCCCACCTGAATTAGGCCGAGACACGGTAGCCGAAGACTCCTCTATTGGCCCGCTACCACTTCTAGTTATTCCTATGCAACCACCCATTATGATCACATTCTACAATTGCACTTTTAACAAATATTTACAAAAAAATTATTAACAAATAACATTTTTATCTTCTGTACGCTTCTGTCAAAAAAGATTAGCTGTATATGTTTTGTTACTGCTTTGAAAGGTCGCGTGTAAATTAAACACGTTCCTTGAAAAGTTTCGGAAAATGTTACAGCTACATTGTATTTTAATACTTATGGAATTTCGTGTTTCTGAGAGAGCAATATTATAGGTACTAAGAGATTTCATTTAACTTTGTTTTCTTTAAATACGTAAAATAGAATTGCTTGTTGTTGTAAATAAAACGCATTAGACTTTTTTAAATGTCAACATCATGGACCTAAAAAAAAAGGCGGACGGAACTTCACTAAGAAACGATTGAAGCACCAAAATGGCGACCGTGTTTATATGTGTGAGTTTGTATAGGGATGCCAGATGAAGGAAAAAATTACCCATTTTTAAACAATATTTAATTAAGATCTCCCTTGAACTTAAGTTTAATTACATTTTTTTTTTGTGACAGATACCTATTTTTAAAATAAAGGTAAAATAATTTAAGCACATTGGATATAAAATATTTACAACTCGTTTAATATTAATAAAGTTTTACAATCCCTTTTGGTTATTCAAATTTTTGTAGACTTGTCTTTTGCTATTGACACATCTAGAAATCCCTTCTAATTTACTTAAATGGTGAAAACGAATGTTTAAGTATTTTTCGCCTATAAATATTTAATTAAAGCTATTTTATGTTTCATTCCTACACGTCTACATTCCTATTCCATGTCTACACTCCCTTATTATTTTTATATAATCATTTTTCCATGCATCATTTGCCGTGGGGAAACTTGTAAAAAAAAAATATTTAACGAAAAACAAAAAACCCGACTGCTTTAAAAAAAACTAAAAAGAAAGAAACAAGCCCAGTAGTTAAGAATTCACTCATTCACACTCACAGTCGGGGCCCATTCAAATTATACCAATCAAATCTTCCCAACAGGCCCCGACTGTGAGTGTGAATGAGTGAATTCTTAACTACTGGGCTTGTTTCTTTCTTTTTAGTTTTTTTTTAAGCAGTCGGGTTTTTTGTTTTTCGTTAAATATTTTTTTTATTTCATACTTTTTAGTTACTATTCAGAAATTATTGTTTTGCTAAACAACTTTAAATCGTTATATTTCCTAAACTATTATTTAAAATGAAAAATGATAGAGGGAACCTAAAGATGATTTTAAAATACCTATTCAACGATACCCCACATGACATAGTTCATCGACATTTTTTTTTTCATTTTGACAATATGGCGTCTGGTTGTCGCTGTGGTGAATTTTGATTACTGTCATGTCTTTAGTGACACTCGCAAGGTCAAGACGAATCGATTAACGTAAAAATTATCAAAATCGGCCAACGCATTTGGTCTCTAGAACGCCACATAGAAACAAACATACATACATACATACATAGACTGATAAACACATTACCCTCCTTTGCGTCGCGCAGTCGGGTAAAAATACAGAAGAATACAATAACGATAAATAGTAACAAAATATAAATCTCCCAATTTTAAAATAATTTGAACCTTGAAATAGTTGCAACACTGATTGATTTCGAGATGTTTATAAAATTTATTGACGTAAAATCGAGAAATAAGCTTCAAAATGACATGTTTAACTATGAAAAGTGATCCCCTGGCTTTTTTAATTGAACTACTATGGTTTAGACAACTTTTTGCAACACATGACGGCATACTTTGATTTTTATTAGACAAAATAACACCGTATGAAACCGCGAGTGTCGTTCGAAGCGTAATGGCCGACGGCTGACTTACTATGGTGTGAATGTGTGTGTGCCGGCTTGTGTGGACAAGCGCACTGACTTACTATGGGTGCTTCAATTCTTTCTTAGTGAAGTTCCGTCCGGCTTTTTTTTTAGGTCCATGGTCAACATGTTATTTTTACCAGCGGCAACCTCTAAAACTTTACGTTTAATTGTTTATCATGATCTTTCACAGTTAAAGAAGTAAACATTTCTATAATTTAATAAGCAAGCCAATTAACATCAGAATATTTACCTAAGTAAAGTCTATTTAACTTTAAATTGAACATGAACTCACATTATGCAACGAAATGTCACACTTTTAATTTTTTTTGACAAACCTGCGTTTAATTGAAGCAGAAACAATACGTTTCAACTTTTTTTGTATGTCATTCATTTGTTTACATGTCAAAAATCACAAGTCTGCAAAACAAACAGACCATCATTTCAACACATTCAATTTAGTTAATTTTTTAAACTAGATCAAAATGAATTCAGATAATTTTAATTTGGAAGACCACAGAGTCATTACTGTAAGTATTCATTTAAACCATAGCACGATTTAGGTATTACAAACATTCGGCCTGAAATCGTAATCTTTGTAGCGATTAATTTAATCCCTATTTTATCTACAGGCTCCGGAAACTGCCTACTACATATCAGAGTTTATAACAACAGCCGAAGAAACGGGAATCTTGTCGAGTATTTACGCGGTACCAAAGCCAAAATGGACGCAACTTTCAAACAGAAGACTGCAGAATTGGGGCGGAATACCTCACAATAAGGGCATGATAGCCGAGGCGATACCTCAGTGGCTGGATAAATACCTTGAGAAAATACATGCTCTCAATGTCATGGATGGTAAACGGCCAAACCATGTGTTAGTAAATGAGTACCAACCAGGGCAGGGTATCATGCCTCATCTAGACGGCTCTCTATTCTATCCAACTATTACTACAATATCTGCTGGATCTCACATTGTTTTAAAATTCCTTAAACCAGCTGAAGATGACACTATTAATGCAACGCCTGTGTTTTCAATTTTGCTTGAACCTCGGAGCTTGTTAATATTACAGGAGAAGCTGTACACTCGTTATCTGCATTGCATAGAGGAGTTAAAGGAGGATTTACTGGATGCCTCAATAGTGAACATAAATATGTGCTCTGATAAATATGTCAGGCATATAACAGTGCCTAGGGAAACTAGAGTATCACTAACAATTAGACATGTGCCAAAAACAACTTCTTTTAAAATTTTTGGTGGTGGCCGAAGATAGAGGAGCAAACCCTTGTTTAGGAGCTGTAATATAAATTAAGTATTCTTGTGAAAAATATATTTATTGACTGATTTAAAATGAAGTGCAAAATAAGACTTTTGCTGAAAATTTAAATGTCTTAACTTTACTTATTTATTATGGAAGTTGCATCCAAAATGAACAATATTTATTGTAACCTGTGAGGTAAAAAAGTGATTGATTATAGACCTGCAATGAAGTAACCATAGCTGTGAAATATTGAATGACTTGACAATGACTCACTTTGAATCTGCATGGCACATACCATGTAGTCTTTATTTCTTACAAACTAACCTTTATACACTTAAAATTTAAGAAAATTCAACATTCAAACATTATTTTATACAAATCTAGATGGTTTACATTTTTACATAAATTAAACAATGAAATTACATATAGCTTTTTAATTTTTTAATGATATAATGTTTTCAAAATTATTAAAGAGTGCAAGATTCTTGAATAGAAGACTAAATTATGGTAAGGATACAAGGGCCTGCAGTTCTACAGCAAGTGGAGGAGGAGCTGATCAGGTAAATAAAATAAATATAAAGATTAAAGTTTTTTTTTTCCATACAGGCAAGAAAGATATGCACCACATTAATTAACAAAATCATATCCCTCCTTTTGGCTTTGCCATAGTCAGGTAAAAAAAGGACAAATATTGTAGTCTCCTTTTACAGCCTGCTTTTTGTACTAGTTTCATATTATCAAAGCAGTGAGGGGACGGTCTAGTATAATACAATATCTCTTCCTCAAGATGAGCACCAGCGTTTTAATATAAGCGTCAAAACCTGACGGGTTTTAGGTGGTCGCCAGCCAGTTGATTAGCTGACGTCCATCAACCCACATCGCCAACGTCGCCGGACGTGCGTGAGCTAGTTTTTTTTAAGCAGGGTCGGCAACGCGCATGCAATACCCCTGGTGTTCCAGGCGTCTATAAGCTATGACTGCTTTCTATTAGGCGGACTGTACTTATGCTTGTTGGTCATCTATATACTACAAAAGTCATCAATTAGGACATATTATGAGGCCAGTTTTGGCTATTATTAATGGGCGGACTTTTTTTATCGTGGTTAAATCATCAAATGAGTCCTCCCAGCCAGGCCAGGGTGGAAGGGACTGTCAGATTAAAATCCACGGTGTCCTTCAATAGCCCTTTACGTTCCGGGGTCACGGTTAGCCCCGCTCCCGCGACACTAATGCGCGCATTGACATAATCAATTACCAGGGAAAAATTATGCGCCCAGAGTACTTTTCGAGTGTAAATAAAACAGTAAAATATTGTTTAAATTTTAAAATGAAGCCGGCAATGCGAAATTTGATGTTACAGAAAGGTCTTGTAATTTGCTGTTATGAACATAATAAGCAATTGGAGTTGTCGCCAGCTGGAGCCGAATTGGATCAGAAATCTGGCGGCTTGATTTCACAACAATTAAATTCGTAAGTGTTTTTGTTTTTCATTTTAATATAGTAGGCATAACGCCGCAGGACCATTGATAACTTAAAAACCGGCCAAGTGCGTGTCGGGCCACGCACAGTATAGGGTTCCGTAGTTGCCCATCAAAATACTTATGCGAACTAACTAAACTGATTCGCTGAATTTAATTTTAAAAAGAAGAATTTTCAAAATCGGTCCAGGAGTCTTTGAGAAATCGGGGAAAATACATAAGAAAAAAGATTACGACGGATTTAGAACCTCCTCCTTTTTTAAAATTTAGTTAAAAATAGTTGACGATAAAACCTACCTATCCCCAAAAAACATACCTATAAAAGCTGTAAAAATAAAGTTGACAAACTTACATTTGCAGTTGTCTCCGCTACATTTTGTTTAAGAAAATAGATATCCAAGTACATTTTATAAGTTGGTCGACTATTACTCGTAAAGTTGTAAAGCCTACTTAGTCATGATAATTTTCTTTTAAACTTCGTTATATATACTACTATTGTGAATTTTTTCACACCCCCAAACATAACCGTTTAGCTGGTAGAGGGGGGGGACACTCAAGTCGAGCAAAATTTAGCACTTTAAAGCTTAATATTTCACAAACGAATTTTTTTATCAAAAAATTGTTAATGGAAGCTCACATTATTTTTTAAAGACCTATTTAATGATACCCCACACCAAGGGGTACGCGAGAAAAAAAAATCCTCACTTTACGTGTAAGTACTGGAGGTACCCTAAAAAAAAATATTTTACGAGATTTTATTTTACCACTTTTTTGGCACAACAAATCCGTATATTTACACCAAATTACAGCTCTCTAGTACTGTGCGTCTCTGAGCTAAACTGCGGACAGACGGACGGACGGACGGACGGACATAGCGAAACTATAAGGGTTCCTTGTTGACTACGGAACCCTAAAAATTGTTAGATTGTTGGCCTTAGGAACTACATTAATGCAGTAAATACTTATTTGAATTTGATAACCAAGTGGATTTTGATCAAACTTGGTTGATTTTTAAAAATTGCAATTACTTAGTCAGTTTAATGTTTTAATATCAAAATCGGCCTCTAGATTGCTTTGAGTATTTTTCGATAATATTCTTCTTCTCTTTCGGTTTCGCCCTTTCACGCCATCTGAAAAGATCACTCTTTGTCCGAGCCCACTTCTCTAGGCGTATATGTCGACAAACTATCCTGCAGTTAGGCAGAAGAAAGAATAAATAAAAAATACGCGTCGTGTGTAGCGAGCATAATAGATTTTTAATTCTATTTCTTTCGTCATATGTTTCAGATTCGCACGTGAACTACACATAGGCAAGGCCTTCGCGATAACCAGCGTACTGGAGTACTCAGTGGTGGCGATCGCTTCCATCGGGCCGAAAGACGCCAGTTACAATGTGCTGGAGTCGCTTGATGAAGCTAGGGTTAGTGAGTTCCCTAAGCCTCTATGTCAAACTCGTTACCTATTAACTTTAACCTCGATAGAATAAGGTTGAAAATTCATTAAAGACAAACTGCCTCGACATAGACGACCGAAATAGTTTTCTTTTAACATATTTTCAACTTTATTTTGTATGGCGTACAATTGAAAATCCGCTAAAGACAAACCGTAGGTTAATCTTTGTTCCACTTTACTCCTGTAGCGAGGGTGTGTGCACAATCATGTAAATTTTAAAGTCACATATCCACAATGAGTCCTCCCACCCCGGGCACTGGGCAGAGCGAAAGGGACTGTCAGACTAGCACTGGCTAAAATCCACGGTGTCTTTCAATAGCCCTTTATGTTCCGGGATCACAGTATTCGTTAGTCCCGCGACCCCGGAAACAGCCAGACCTGGAATAACAATTTGTAGTTCATACCAATATGTTTATCGCGAAGCCATGACTTATGGCGCAGTAGTTCATCTCTCAGCCACTGGACCTCTCCTTGAAAGTGTGAACACCGTGTACCTTTTAGCTGTATAATAATTATTTTTTTATCCTTTAAATGGTTACTTGACTACATCGCTTTCATTTTTTTTTATTGTGAAACATGTTTGAAAAAGAGTAAGTATGGAGTTTCTTGCCCATTCTTCTCCATACAACCTACCTTAGCGAATGGGTGTAGAATCAATCCCATCCCTTCCTATTTCCTTTAAAAATAATCGACGTTCAAAAGTGCCTCTTTGATGGCCTAATTGGAATAAATGATTTGACTTTAACCTTAGTATCTTAAATGTATGAGTTGTAATCCCCAGGAGAACATCCGCTGGGGCGTGGGCGCGGGCGTGAAGCTGCTGAAGGAGCGCGGCTGTGTGTCCATCGAGGTGGACCCCTGCACCGCGCCCGACGCCGCCGCTGAGGCCGCCGAGCTGGCTGCCTGGAGGTCAGTACTACTGGTCTATGCGTCAGTTGTTAGGCTGTAGGAAAGAGACGGAGCTATACAAGTCTTCTAGCGCCATCTCGAACTACTCACGCTTTTAAACGTCATGATATGACCTTTAGCGGACATCAACGACGATATAATACTAGACTCCGCATGCACGATCTAAGGAACGAAAATTATTCTGTCAACTCGCTTAGGTACTACGTAAGCGAGGGGGACGGGGTACTGCGTTGTGATTGGCTAACTCAAGGTCTGTTCTGTCTCAACGTATGTTTACGGCTCACAGGATTGGTCGAATGAGACGAATATAAGACTTTTTTGCCTATTGTGTTGACAGACATCGGTCGCCTGTTACGAGTATTACGAGTCTAGTATTATATCGTCGTTGGCGGACGTTATGAGACCTGTCGTGTATAAATTCGCCGCTAGAGGCTCTAGTGTAGCGTGAGCTAGATGTCTCGAAATATCAATACTGTTAGAAGTCCTCTCTTACTAAAGGTTTCTCTACTAACAGCAGAACGTGTTTGAGACATAAATAAACGGTTAAATAAAACACGAAGAAACAATGACTACCAAAAACGCATTATCTTTCAAAGTGGAAGAAATTTATTATCAGACAATAATTTTAATACATAATAGAATCTTTTAACCTACCTGAGATCACAAGCAAAATCAACAACATCTCATCATTATTTGCGGGTTGGCTACGCTAAGTACAAATTACTTATTTATGTAAACACGTTAAAAACACACACTTATTACTTTAAAAAATTCTACCGTAAGAGATATCTACAGAAGAAACGAAAAAGAAATGTAGATAATAGCGCAAAAACATGTCTTAGGGAATGTATTGTATCTACCTAACTTATTACCGTAGCTTGTGTGGAACTCGGTAATTGCCCCACTGTATCGATCTTCCAAGAGGAAATACCAGTAGTGTTATTCCTGACATAGGTAGTTATTCTATCACATTCCTTTAGCCGAAACTTTCGCGTTTATAACTGTATGTATGATTTTATAATACTATGTTTGTGTATTAATGATTTTAGATTCGAAGTGTTCAAATCAGTAGAAGTGAAAAGGCCGGGGTGTAACGTGTCCATGTTCGGCGGCGAGGCCAGTCCGCTGTGGCTGGAGGGAGGCATCCGCGGGCGCGCACAGAACTGGGCGCGCTGCCTGTCTGACATGCCGGCCAACAAGATGACGCCCGTGGATCTGGCACAGGTACACTTTATTTATTTATTTATAAGGATATTTTTTTATACAGTCACGAGCAATAGTATGTATACACTAAGAACTATTCAATTCACACTTATGTAGTCCTTTTGACAGTTTCAATCATGGAAAACCCTAAAGAAGTCGGTTAATTAAATAGCAGTACATAGGTACAGCGGCTTATCTCGGTGTCTGTGTGGTGATTATCAAATAGCTGTCAAAAAGTAAATTTCGTATTGGCTTTTGCATTTGCAATGAAACTGATAAATGTAAATGTTCCCTAAAATCAACTATTCTAACGCTCTTGAGGCACGCCACTCCTCAACTTGGCCTCACAACAGGTAACAAGCCATCCAAGTTCAGTTGACAGGTCAGTGACTATCAAGTTCGCCAATAGCCCTGCAGGAGTAAACGATCGACGCGAGAGATCTTATAGTGTACAATTGTGTACCAGAGAGGGACAGAAGGCGTGGTCTGCGCAGGACCCCTAGCTTCTAATTAATTACATCATCATTTTTTAACAAATCATAAAAGGTTACAAAATATGCTCAGTGCCTAATTGAGGAAGGGGCAGTTTCAAGTTGAAGGCTCCTAGTGCTTATCCGATAGGCAGCCCAAGATATCTTCTTCCATGCCTGTTTCCTATTTGAGGTCGGCCCTCCTCTTTATGCGGCGCCAACGCCAAGTCAGTCGATGACAGTCAACGACTTAACGTCTCGAAAGACCATGTGGGAGGGAGTAGAAGCCAATAAACACTGTTTCACGGAATACTGAAGGATAATTTTATTAGCGTTTAATTACTTAGTCAAGTGTGTGCGCAGACTCTGCGGTTGCAATCTCACTTCTCCAGGCCCATTTTTCCCATGGGGCACTTTGTTCACAGGGCCTCGCAATGCTCGGGGTACCTAAACCTTGTGTGTCGATGTGCTAGTGAATTCGATTCACCTGGTAAATTTGCATCCTGCAGGGCCTATAGTCCTAATACAGTGCCTAACTGCCTAAGGCCCTCAACAGTTTGTAGACGGTCCTGCTCTTTTCTTATGGTCTCCTGGTCCTCATGGTCTGACGGAACGGCAGTCTGACCGAGAAAGATGTTCAACTGCATAACGTGCAATTTAAGATGGGCAGACAACATGCAGTGAAGAGTAGTGGTGGCCCAGTGGTATCGGCTTCGACTTAGGAGTTGTAGGTCGTGGGTTCGAAACCACCTGGGGACCAGCCAGTGGAGATGAAATTCATTGCTCTCAAACGGTGAAGGAAAACATCATGAGGGAACCGGCATGTCTTAGAAACAAAAATTCGAAGTGCGGGTTGACATCTGCCAAGCCACACTAGGCCCGCGTGGTGGATTATGGCCCACTCTAACCTCTCACAGATAGATGCCTGCGTCCCAGTAGTGGGAACATTTATAGGCTGATGATGATGATAGAGAACATGCTGCGAACTCCATTTTTTATTACCAGGCGGCCCTGGACGTCCTGTGCCCGCTGGGTGTGAAAGTGGAAGCTCACGACCGCGAGTGGATCGTGGCGCAGGGCATGCAAGCGTTCCTGGCGGTCGCTCGAGGGTCGTGTGAGACCCCCATGTTCCTGGAGTGTGTGTACTCGGGCGCCGGGCCCAACGCGCCGCCCGTGCTGCTGGCGGCCAAGGGAGTCACCTTCGACAGGTATTACTACAACTGTCTTACAATAGAACATAATAATAACAACTAAAGCTGTGTTTCTGGTGTGTATACCCACCAAAATGTGCCAGTAATGTCTTAGTCGCATAAGTGTAATTAAGGCGTTCCAATTTCTTTTAACTGGCCCCAAATCTAGATTCCGAGTTCCTAAATAAGAAAACACGATAGAAACAGCCATTTCAGTTGGCCTTTGCATTCTGGGCTGCTGTATCCTTTAGGCTTTAAGACATTACCGCGAGCTTTACTAGACCAGAGAATCAAAACCAGCAGCATTTGACAGAGTCGTCACGTACCTATAGTTACGTACCCATTTTTTGGCTCCCTACATATCGACATTTTGATGTACTTGTGCAAGGGACCATCCACGGAAGACTTAATTTGGGCGGTCAATCGCATGTGACATTCCTGAGGCTCTCTATTGCCTATATTAAAATGTTGTATCTCGTGTTACAGTGGAGGCCTGTGCCTGAAGGAGTGTCACTCCATGACTGAAAACCGCGGCAGTATGGCGGGCGCGGCCGTCGTGCTCGCAGCTTTCAAGATCATTGCTAAACTTAAGGTATAATAATACTTCCTTTTAATGTATTTAGTCCATAAACCATTGATTGACTCTCATCGCTTAACTTTGATCATCCGTTCGAAAAATACCTCTGCATTCAAGAGTTGTTTAACTTGAGTCATCACCTCACAGACTGATCACGGAAAATTGCTTAACTTTGGGGATCAACCCTAAAACAGCACTAGACAAGAGTCGCTTAAGGCCCAGCGCACATCGGTGGAGGCGTGGCGGAGCGCATTTGAAGACAACAATTTAATATAAATCTTAACTACCTTGGCATACGGTCGCAAATGAATAAATCGCGGAGTTCGGAGCGCCTCCAAGCTACCACAAGAGCATCCGCTTGAGCGCGCCATGATGCTCTGCGCCGCGCCGCGCCCCTCTGCTCCGCGCGCGGTTGGGTCGGTCAAATGCCTCGAGAGTTTTCCCTGTTGAGCGAGATTATGGACGATGAAGAAAAGTTAATTAACTTAGTGCAAACATAATATATGTTTATACGATGGATGTATCGTCACGCCGCGCCGCGCTAGGAGTAGCTGCGCCGCGCTCGAATGCTCTTAACGCCGCTCGATGCGCGCGAATCCGCCCGCACGCATCAAGGAAATGGTGTCCGTCAGCCCAGCAAGAAAATGTCTTTTACAAGGAATTGAGTTTTGCCATTAATTAGAGCGTAATAAGCTGTAAATGTGCGTCACATTAAAAAAATTGTGCGTGCCATGTTTTAGGAATAAATTCGAAAAAACGATTCCTGCTGGGATAACGTTTTTCCAGCAAGAAAATTTTGAACGAGTGACCGGAGTCAAAAAAAAAGTATATCGGCATGTAGCTTAAATTAGTGCATAAAAGTGCGCTGAAAATAAAATTTGTGCGGCTTAAGGCTTCGTAGATATTTCATTTCCTGCTGGGCTGACGTTTTGCAAAATCTGGTTTTTTAGGAAACAATGATTGTGCGCCCGTAGAAAAAACGCAAGTTCGTAGATCGTAATTTGTGCGTTATTTGTGAAATAATAGATTTTCAAAAACATCTATCGTTTCGAAGTAATCATAAATTTATGAAAGACCTAAAAATTATGTTATCGCTTAAATGAACAAACAAATAAACGTGCTGTTAACGTAATTCGGTTTTGCTTGCTGTTTTTAACGCCCACCAAAAGTTTAAAGGCAAAGAGCACACACGTTTTTAAATAATACCCCTTTAAGTTAAACTGAAAATGCGGTTAAGCTTTGACGCGAAAGTGCAAGAAATAGAACCAACCCAAGATAATTCCCTTATGGACCAAAAATTAGAGCGTCCACAGGTCCGCATCATACGTATCGGACGCATCGCATCAAACGGATTTCTGTGTCGGCAGCGATCGGATTGCAGACGCGAGTATCAGCAATCGGATTACTGATGCCACCTTCATCGTGTCCACTGATCGGCATTTCGTATGACGTCATCGGTACGCATCGCATTAAGGCATTGCCGATGAGCCGTCCATACGATGCGAATCAGTGGACGCAGTTGTATGAGTTTTCATACAAGGCAAACTAAAATCCGTTACGTACGATACGCGCGATGCCGACCTGTGGACGCAATCCTTTAGTTTACTATCTATGTGTTATTTGATGACAGCTGCCCATCAACGTGACGGGCGTGATCCCGGTCTGTGAGAACATGGTGAGCGGACAGTGCATGAAGGTCGGCGATGTCGTGCAGGCACTCAACGGAATGTCCATTCAAGTGAGAACCACTGTTTATAATATGTTAAGTTTTTGATGTTCACCAGGAGGTTGTGATGTTCAGATTTGAACATTAACAATGGGATAGGAGAACCAAGCAGAGGCCCTAGCATGACTTCACGATTTTATAACGTAACGTAAATGGGACTCCCGCTTTAATTTACGCATTCGTGCGCTAGAGGCACTTTTTCATTCTAAAATAAAAGCCGTACATACTCTAAAGACGCTGTAAGTAAAATACGGCCTCAGTACAGTGTGCCACCTGATACCATAATTATGTTTCTGTAACAAATTAGTTGATTGATTGTCATGTTATTTTTCCGGTGAGCCTGAAGATTTCTTCTTACAGTGTTGCGTTAAAATAAGATTTTTCGTGCAGTGCTTAGTAAAAGATGATTACGAAAAGAACACCACCAAAGAAGCACGGTACACTATTGTTAATAGCGCCATCTAGTGACGGGAGGATGAACAAGAATTGAACAGTGTGGGGATTTTTGTGCAATAAATGCCTTGTTCCGTTTTTTCTAGGTCTAGACTAGTATGCCGTATGCCACCAAGCTTGATAGTTTGCCCTATAATTAATCATCTTCCCCTTATCCCATCGTGTTTGTGGTCGGCGCAACACGTTGTCTTCTTCCATTCATTTTTTCTAAGAACTTCCTCTTCCTCTCCATCCATCAACATTCATACCCATCAGTCTCCTGGTTACATCAATGTTGCTTTTCCTTTGTCTGTCCTTTAAATAATAAAAACTTTAAAATAATTTATTTTCAGATTGAGAACACCGACATGGAGGGTCGCCTGATGATGGCGGACGCGCTGGTGTACGGCCAGTCTATATACAAACCTTCACTAGTCATTGATGTCGCCACTTTTACACGTATGTGTGGATTTTCGATTTGTACAAATTATTTTATATTTAAGGGCGCTCCCTTACCGCGAGCATTCAGCTGTCATCATCTGCCTAGCCATTTCCCAACTATATTGGGGTCGGCTTCCAGTCAAACCAGATTCAGCTGGATATTAGTATTTTACATGGAGCGACTGCCTGTCGGACCTCCACAAAACAGTAACTGGGTAATACGATAACCCATGGTAAGACTGTTTGTCAGACTTTAGAGCTTCTGACTAACAGTAACGACTGTCAAAGATCTACAAATGACAGCCGGGACCAACGACTTTACGTGCTTTCCGAAGCACGGAGGAAACTCGCTATGATAGATGGTCACCCATCCACAGACTAACCTCGGCAAGCGCGGCTTAACCCGGAAGATCGGCCTGTGCGGATGTGATTATTTAGCCGCGAGCATTCAGCTGTAATGTAACACAAAAGTTCGCAATTTAATGCTCTATTGTCTTCGAATGTTCGAATCGGTAATGTTGCATTACAGGTGAATGCTCGCGGCGAGGCATATGAAGGAGCGCCCTATATAACTACTAAATACTATGTTAAGTGAAACGACATTAAATGAAGTTTTTATTAGGAAAGTTGTGTGTGTGTGTACAGACGGCGTGCTGATGGCGACGGGTGGCGGTGCGTTCGGTTGCTTCAGTAACAGTGAGCAGGCGTGGCGGGCGGCGCGCGGGGCGGGGGCGGAGTGCGGGGACAGACCCTGGAGGTTCCCGCTGTGGCACTACTTCCACAAGCTCATCACTAGTGAGGACTCATTATTATCTACCCTTAGGGTGCTCCCACATCTATCGACGCGGAATCGGATTTTTCCGTCGCCCTTTCTCTTTCTGTCGCTTAGAACTGCCATTTGCTAGACCGAGACAATGCGATAGAACGCGGCCGCGTCGCGGATTCCGCCGCGTGCGATGAAAGAGAAAGGGTGACGGAAAAATCCGATTCCGCGTCGATAGATGTGGGAGCATCCTTATTTCATACTCTTCTACTATTCATTTCTAAGAGCAGTGGTAGCCCAGTGGTATCGGCCCCGTCTAACGAGTTGTAGGTCGTGGGTTCGAACACCGCGAGGCGCATTACTTTGTGTAATTTTATTTCATCACTTCTCAAAACGGTGAAGAAAAACATCGTGAGGAAACCGGCAAGTCCTAGAACCAAAAATTCGAAGACATGTGACATCTGCCAACCCGCACTGGGCCCGCGTTGTGGATCATGGCCCACTCCCTCTCACAAAAAGGAGGCCTGTCTACCAGCAGTGGGAACATTATAAGTTGATGATGATGATTTCATGCTTCTACTATTATTATCATCATCTACCTGACTTTTCTCAACTATGTTGGGTCCAGTAGAACCAGATGCAACTGAATTTCAGTATTTTACATGGAACAATGGGGATGGCAACTGGGGAACTAATGGCGCTAGTATAGCTTGTTCCAAGCATCGTCATTGGTTCAAATCTTATGCCTCATTTACATTCAGCTGTAGTGAGCAGGGAAGTGGGCAGGGACACTTCCCTGCCCACTGGCAGGACGAGTATGTAAACGTATACTTCTCATGCCACTGCTTAATGCCACTCGCGCTGCCCAGCGCTCCCCAAAAGAGCGGTTTTTATGCGGACTTCAAAGGACCGGCAGCGCGAGCGGTAGGGCGTGTTTACATTCTGCTCAAGCGCTCAGTTGACGCCGTGCGCCTGGAGGAGAAATACGTTCGGTTACATCATCGAAAATGCTGTACGAATGGAGCAACAAGATTACAATAAAATTCTTAGAACAACTGGAAACGGAAAAAGTAATTTGGGATGTTAAGGATAAACAACATGAACAGTTATAACATAAAGTTCTATTTCGATGGATAGATATCATCCACCATCGTCATCACAAAAAAAGAATGTTCGTCGTAACATTCTTTTTTTGTATTCGATATCTTTTTAAATATCGAACATAATTAAGTATCGCAAAAAGAGAGCGCGGCCGCTGTAATTATTTCGACGTCTGCCATTGCCGAATCTTGAAAGCGAAGTGAGTGGTAGGGCAGAATGTAAACACACACTCCTCTCGATCCTGCTGCAGCAGTATTTAGGGAATTATTGCCGGCAGTGCGAGGGGCAGCGGTAGAGGCTGAATGTAAATGAGGCATTAAAGGTACTGCAAAATAGTACTACGTCATTGGTCGGATTAGGACTAGTCTATGGTGGCGCCATCTACAATTAACTTTGACATTGCCTAACTGATCTCCATAATTCGGTAACTGGGAAATGCGGTACCCTGTTGCTAAGTAACAGTAATGACTGACAACAGTACAAAATCATTCCGCACCGAGTGCAGCAAAAGTAACTTGATTTGCTCAATAAACAACCTGTTTTATCCGTTGTAGGTACTTTGCCTTCCAGGGCCGCAGTGTCTTTTTAAGATAGTATGGAAACCTCGGCCAGCATCAGTTCGTCTTATGCGAATTCGAGGAAACATGTATCACGACGTGATGTATGTTTATTTGTCACGCCCTTGTAACAAAATAAATGTCTTAAAGAAATGAAAACTTAAGTATTTTCTTAATTCCAATGCGGATTGCACGTATCAGTGCCGTGTCCGTTTCGACCGCGCGGCCACGACGTTTTTTTTTAAATAAAAACCATCCCAAGTTTTTGTAAAAAAATGTAAAAGTCGATTCCCAAAAACTATAAATTTGTCAAGCAATGGTTAAAAAGTTATAAGGGTTTGAACGTGGCCGCGCCATCGAAACTTTCCGAACCGCGCGGCCATGGAGATCTTTAAAACTAAGAGTCGCAGAGACCTGAAATTTTGGGAAATAGTAGATTGAATTTGTAAACCAAATGTAAAAATATAGAAAAAAATCCTGTGTTTATATTTTAGGAGCTGCAAGGCTAAAACCTCATGGCCGCGCCATTGAAACGGTGACGAACACGTAATCGCCGATATCTCGCTGAAAAAACATCTCAGACGTTTGAAGTTCTTTGTAAAATATAGATTTTAATTTGTCGAAACATGTAAAAATACAACAAAAAATCCTAGGATTATATTTTAGGAGCTATAAGACTAAATCCCCATGGCCGCGCCATCGAAACGTTGAAAATTTAGTTTTTCACCAATATATCGCTGAAAAAGCATTGCAGAGGTCTGAATTTTTTTGTAAAACCTAGATTTGAATATGTCGAAACTACCAAAAATATAAAAAAAATCCTAGGTTTATGTTTCAGGAGCTGTTGAACAAAATCTCTAATACATCTTTAATATCTCGATTAGGGTGACCACGGATTATTATTTACAGAGAACTTTCCACCTATTTTATATTAGAAATGATATTATCTCAAGGATTCGAATTTAAATGAAACAATAAGGTACGTAAAAAAATAATGTTTTTCTTTAAAAATCACAGATTGTTCGCTTACACTAGGACAGTAAAGAAAAGTATGTCCTAGTGTAAGCCAACAATCTGTGATTTATGTGATTTTGCAAGAAATGTATGTCCTTGTGTAAACCAACAATCTGTGATTTTTAAAGAAACGTATGTCCTAGTGTAAGCGAACAATCTGTGATTTTTAAAGAAATAACATTATTTTTTTACGTACTTTATTGTTTCATTTAAATTCGAATCCTTGAGATAATATCATTTCTAATATAAAATAGGTGGAAAGTTCTCTGTAAATAATAATCCGTGGTCACCCTAATCGAGATATTAAAGATGTATTAGAGATTTTGTTCAACAGCTCCTGAAACATAAACCTAGGATTTTTTTTGTATTTTTGGTAGTTTCGACATATTCAAATCTAGGTTTTACAAAAAAATTCAGACCTCTGCGATGCTTTTTCAGCGAGATATTGGTGAAAAACTAAATTTTCAACGTTTCGATGGCGCGGCCATGGGGTTTTAGTTTTATAGCTCCTAAAATATAATCCTAGGATTTTTTGTTGTATTTTTACATGTTTCGACAAATTAAAATCTATATTTTACAAAGAACTTCAAACGTCTGAGATGTTTTTTCAGCGAGATATCGGCGATAACGTGTTCGTCACCGTTTCAATGGCGCGGCCATGAGGTTTTAGCCTTGCAGCTCCTAAAATATAAACACAGGATTTTTTTCTATATTTTTACATTTGGTTTACAAATTCAATCTACTATTTCCCAAAATTTCAGGTCTCTGCGACTCTTAGTTTTAAAGATCTCCATGGCCGCGCGGTTCGGAAAGTTTCGATGGCGCGGCCACGTTCAAACCCTTATAACTTTTTAACCATTGCTTTGACAAATTTATGGTTTTTGGGAATCGACTTTTACATTTTTTTTACAAAAACTTGGGATGAGTTTTATTTAAAAAAAACGTCGTGGCCGCGCGGTCGAAACGGACATATCAGTGCCATCACTTTCTTTTGTGTATGGCGTTAGGCACGGATGTTTCATTTTAATATCGATGGTAACTCCTTATTTTTGTTCGACGCCACAGCTAGAAGTAAGCGAAATTAAACATCGCAACGAATTAGGTACACCAAGATATCCGCTCTTCATAAATTACCTTGTATATCATAAATATGTTAATACAAGCAATTGTCATGTTTCAGATGACGCTGCCTTCGATTTGAGGAACAAGGGCTGCGGACACGCCACCCCTTGTCTAGGAGCTGCCTTTCTGAAGGTCAGTATGCCACAGACTGTAATGAGGTGCTAAGTTACTTTTTTAGCGTTGTATAATCATCAAATGAGTTCTCCCACCCGGAGCAGAGCAAGAGGGACTGTCAGACTTGTACTAACTAAAATCCACGGTGTCCTTCAATATTCCTTTACGTTCCGGGGTCACGGTAATTCATCAAATGAGTCCTCCCACCCAGGGAGGGACTGTCAGACTTGTACTGACTAAAATCCACGGTGTCCTTCAATATTCCTTTACGTTCCGGGGTCACGGTAATTCATCAATCCCGCGACCATGCTAAGTGACTTGCCTTTTCTTTGAAGAGGTGACTAGAACTTGCGCCTTGCTAAAGGAGGTGTTAATTTTTTCCCTACATAGGCCCAGCCGTGTACCTCAAGGACAAAAATACGAAATTATAGGAAATAAAATCGTAGATTTTGAAAAAAAATATATTGTATTTATTTGGGCATTTGTACCATAAGAAATTGTCGATCCAAAATGTTAAAACTTGCAACCCAAGAATTGATTTTCAATCTAGCAATGTCATACGTCTCCGACATGATGCGTTTCGTTACTTCATTTATAAACGTGTGAAAACCCAAAAATGTACTTTATAGAATTTATTTATGTATTTCAAATAAGTCATAATTACTAGTACACGTCATATTTTGTGAATAATCATGGGAACAATAATTTAAAAAAATGCATTTATTTCACATTTCGTATTATTTTTTACGTTTAGTTATCTGCCGGCCAAAAACCAGGGTTCCCGACCTAGTTCGATAGTTTTTTTCTATTGCTGTTGATATTCATTACTGTCAAAAAGCTGTCAAATAATGAAACATCGATGTCTTATTTTGACGTGATTTTGACAGATGAAACAGATTGCCAGCCGTAAACGCTGTCATAAACGTTTCTTTGAACGCAGTTCCGTTGCGAAGTAGTGTTTTTTCATATACTTTTATTTCTTTTTCTATCTAGTATTGAAGGATTTTAAATACTGCTAAAAATACTAATTATTGGAAGGGATTTTAATAATAATTTGTACCTCGGTACATGGTTGGGCCGAAAAAATAACACCTCCTTTAGCGCTAAATGGGCATGATACAGTGGCCGGCACGTAAGTTGCCGTAGTAAGTAAGAGTAGTTAGATGCGCAGAAGTAATTTTGTAGATCTCTTTGGTGGTGGAATAGTTGCTCTCTGAGCGTGCACTGCCGGCGACGAGTCGCTTTACTAGTTTTGTCGACGAGCTTTCAGAAATAAACTCGCTCAGCGATACTCGTTCAGCGATGCTCGCACGGCTCGCTTGATCGGGTTTGCTCAGGACTAATCGACCGCGGGCGAGTGGCGCGAGTAATCGTTCGTCGCACTTGCACACTCGCGACAACACTATCGAAACTACAATCGCTTCCTGCTGATCGTCAACTCTTTTATAGTTTCTAGTTCTACTCGTTACTCGTTCATCGTCGGCGGTCGGATCACTGCCTAACATACTCCTTTCGCCACAACTACATTCATACACCTATAAGCTTAGTGAGAGTTTGTTTTACGCTGACGTTTCAACTACTATCAATATAATATTAAAATAATATACTTAGTGCGATTTTTTCCAAATCAGCGCGTTCGATTCCTGACCATGATTATTATTTTTTCTAAAATCCAATCATGCAGTTTTAATTTTAAATCGCGTAGCAGAAGGGATTTTAAATAAAAGGGATAAAAAAATTAAAGACTTCAAAAAAAAAAGTTCAAAATAACCTTCGGAAGTCGGTGGCTTTGATTTTTATTTCATTGACTATTGCCGCCGACATCCGAAAGATAAGTTATTTTATACTTCTTGTATTTGTTTTTGAAGTCGGTACGTTTTTTGAAGTTTTTATTTTAACCTTTTTAGTTAGTTCAGATATTCAACAAAAATCTTCGATTAATCGGCGTCTTTAGAAATCTATATCCAAGCGAGCAACAAAAACAGATCTATTCGGGCAACGTCACGAGATATCCATTATTGTTACCTATATACTTAAACCTACCCTAGAATGTAACTCTTTTTTCGGAATTCGCAAATTCGCGGCAAAAGTTTCAACAATGTGCATCTACTGTTACTTACCGAGATCCAAGGTGGCTCCTCAATTAAAACGTTTAGATTGAGGAGCCACTTTTGCATTAATATAACTTGTGATATTTATTTTGCTGCAAAATCTAGAATTTGTGCTGCAAAATCAGCTACATTACTGCTAAATAATGGTGAAATCAGATTTTAAAAATCTGATGTTGCTCCTCAATCCTAACGTACATAAAGTTACATGTACGTCAGGATTGAGGAGCTGGTAGTGAAGGGAAAGCAGCTCCTCGTTATCGATGATTTCTCAAGTAGTTTGACTCCAAAAAAGAGGAATCTATGTTTGACGTGAAATTTTTTTGGTGCATGAGATAAATAATTTTTCCTTTTTCCAGAATTTTGTCTGCGGGGACTGGCTTCACATGGACATTACCGGAGTGGGCAAAGTAGCGCACTCGGGCGCGCCGCCCTACCTGGACACGTGCCGCATGACCGGCCGGCCCACGCGCACGCTGGCCGTGCTCATACAGCACATAGCACGCGCCAGCCAGCCGAGCGACACGCAGGGTGGACAACCATGTCCGCCACAACCCTGTCCACCATGCCCGCCGTCTCCATCAAATCCCATTCAGCCATGCCCGCCGTCTCCACCACCCATTCAGCCTTGCCCGCCACATCCACCATGCCCGACGTCTCCACCACGTCCCATTCAGCCATGCCCGCCACAACCACACCCGCCGTCGTCACCACAACCCATTCAGCCTTGCCCGCCACATCCACATCCTCCATGCCCGCCGTCTCCACCACATCCCATTCAGCCATGCCCGCCACAATCACAGCCCAATCAGCCTTGCCCGCCACATCCTCATCCTCCGTGCCCGCCGTCTACACCACATCCCATTCAGCCATGCCCGCCACAACCACACCCTCCGTCTCCACCACAACCCATTCAGCCATACCCGCCACAACCAATTCAGCCATGCCCGGCACAACCCATTCAGCCATGCCCGCCATCTCCAGCACATCCACCATGCCCGCCGTCTCCACCACATCCACCATGCCCGCCGTCTAAACCACGCCCCATTCAGCCATGCCCGCCGTCTCCACCACGCCCCATTCAGCCTTGCCCGCCAAAGCCACATCCACCATGCCCGCCGTCTCCACCACATCCCAGTCAACCTTGTCCACCTTGCCCGCCTAGCCGACCTAGGCCCCAGACATGTCCACCCTCAACTCAGAGTCATGCGCCTAAATCGCAGTGTTCTGTGCCGTCTATGAAGCACAAATGTAGGTAAAAACCATATCCATCTTTTGTTACTGTGAATATTTTGACTATCAATAGCTAGTCTGTATTTTTAGATATTATAATTTTCAAACTAATATTGTGAGTAAAAAAGTCAATAATTGCTGGCAATCATGCATTTTGAAGTCGTTATTTGGTTTTATCAATAAATGTGTGTACGTTTTTGGTCAACTTAATTTAAAGGACTGTCTTTTCAAATATACAAAGTATTATTTCAATGAGATCTTTATAGTTATAATTAACACCACACCAAATATACATTAGGAAAATCCACCGCTCAACAAGCAGCGCGTAGGTGTTTTCCGAGCACACAAACATACTGCGACCTCACTAGTGTACACAATCTACAGAGCATTAGGTGTGAGCTCATACAATGAAACAAAAAGAAACACGTCATCAAATCAACAGGGCAGAAATGAAACACCGATGCTTATTGACCTAAAAATGAAGAAACATTTATTTTCAGTATGTCTTTTGTAAAATTTAATAACAGAATGAATCAAATGTGGTAAGAGAATAACAGAGCGGATTACTTTCCATTTCGATAGAATTAGTTTCACCAACAATAGAAATATAATATTTATCAAGTCATTTACAGATACAATTAATGCAGTACCAATAAATCTAATTTATTCGTTTACTGAGTTAGTTAAATTTAAACATTTATTACGATCATAATGTACACGGAGTGGAGCGGACGACCGAAGTCGCCCGCCGGGTACACTATATTTTTTTGGGATTTTTTAATTTTTATTCCTCACGTACTTTATAAATATCTCATACTTGAAAAAAATTTACATTAAAATGTATCGGAAAGGTGCGGGACGCTAGCACCGCATACACTAGGGCGCGACGCAAACAGAGGCACGCACGCACACATACAGGACGGCGGGCGCCCGAAATATACACAAATATAAATTATGAGCCGACACGAACCCGAGACTTATACCATCACATTGCGACGCACACCTATTCGTTTTCCCTTTGTACCGCTACAGTTAAAATTTTTCTTACATAGTAAAATTAACGGAATACTTTAAAATCTAAATAAAAAGAGAAGGCGGAGGCGACGGAAGCGGACGACACAGTCCCCCGCGTCTGTCGTCTGCACCCATACGTTACAAGTACATCATTAAACTGAAACGATGACAATATTTTAATTTATCGCAAACACTAGAGAAATGCAGGTCCAATACGATGGTAATATTGTGTGTCATGAAACAAAATGTATATTTAAATTCTCTGCTTTTTACACACACACTAGCCGGCGGCTCACTTCGACGTCATCATGGTGACGAATTCTGCAACAGAAACACAACAGGCATTAGTGACGTCATCAGCGAGCGCACTGCCGAGGTTTACAAGAAAAGTTTCACATAAACCCTTGCATAACATGTCTAAGATAAAATGTTAACACAAACATAATTAACACAACGAAAGTAACCGACAGAGATAGAGATGCACTAAAGATGTAACCGCTATTAGACAGATAACCACTAGATGTATTAACATAGTAAATAAATCGAGTCAACACCAAACATATGCCTCTGTGGTAACAACGAAAATATACAAAGCAAGGCATGTACTTGATGGAGCGACGAACAACATAAATAAACCGTATTTTACCTCATCATGCCACTACAAGGGGATTATGTGAAATACCACCCTCTGGATATATCCACAAAAAATATATTATATTGATGATAAAAGTAATAATAAATGATAGGCGGAAGCACTCGATTAGATACCAGTGCTGCGAACATATCCCGATAGTGTTGTGCGAAGCCTATACACTCATGTACATGTTGTCAATACAATATCGATCGCATATCGCGCGTCATCGTTTGCTGCTCGTTTGTGAGGCGAGTGTGGTGTGTGTGTGTGAGTGGGGTGTGTTTGTGGTCAAGCGAGTGTTCGAGAGAGCAAAGCACCGGACACACGGCACGCGCAAGCGGAGGACCAAGCATCGCCTCCTCGGAACAACGGGGCGGATCACCAGGTGGTATTTCTAGAGGAAGAGTTCTATACAGATATTAGACACATGCACCAATTAACAGGAAAACAATATTCAACATGTCCCTGTGAGGCGGACGCGTGTAATTTTGTCGCCTTCGTGTAGAAGATAAGAACAAAATTGCAGACGATCCGCCACGCCAATAGTGAGTAAATAGACACAATCGATAGTCAAGTGTGAGATCCCAACGAGAGAGTGAGGGCGGGGGAGGGCGGGACAGCTCGGGAGTGGCGGGACCAGCTAACATATCCAAGGGAAGGAACAGTTAATAACGAGCAGCAAACCATTCAGATTAACACTGGGATATACCTATTGTCGTACCGCACTCGACGTAGGCCGTTGGCTCATTGCATTGCATCGATCACTACACACTACTAGGGGAAATCGTTTCGAGATCACAGCTTTATCGTAGAGTCTTTTCTTATGGTTAGTTACGGTACTAATATCACAAGTGTGGCAGCAGGCCGTGCGCTAACGGCTGCCGTCGCCGCGATCGAAAATGATTTTGGCGAATGCATGGAAGTCTGCAAGAGAGAGAACGCTCGGTCGGATGATGGAATACAAACTGCACATACTGGGACGCGGGAAAACGCTTCGAGAGCGCGCGGCGAGCACACACCGCTAGTTGACGGAGAGCTGCAGCGCCGCACGCTCTCGGAGCCTTTCTGCGACGAGCACTACGACCAGCCCCGGGGCGAGGTCTGTCGTCCAGGACACGACTGTCCAGCCCTGTCTTCCCATAACACTGAATCCATGCACAACGGGACAGCAAGCTTATTCAACAAGCGATACTATCTAACTATTGATCCAAATACCACCCTTTAGGAGTACGAATTTATCCAAAATTAAATAATATAAACCAGAACGTCAGAGATCCACTATGTTGAGACTGCAGGATCATTTGAACGCCCAGTTTGTTCTTACTACCCAACTAAAGTACACTGCAGGAATTCAATAAATACTCAACGTTACGCATGTACACTGCACAGCATTTAAAATGATTGGTGAACGTAAATCAGAACTCAAAAATATTTGAGATTTAGAAAATATAATTATATAGGATATAAATTTATTGCAAGTCAGTTTATAAATAAACGGACCTTTTGAAAACAAGCAAACCCAACTGTTAGTGTGAACACGTACTATATACTACATGCTTGGAGTCTCGTGTATGAGTATCGTTATACATATTATAATAAGGTGGTACTATCACACAAGAGGGTAGTAATTATCACATCGGAGTGTATAACATTAACAAGTCGACGGGTACAACGTTTTTTGTGGATCTGTCATGCGTCATAGTGACTGCGAATTATTTGCGGTTACAATGTTATTTATAAAACTAAATGTGAATAAAGTGATAATATTGCATAGTAAAGATCCACATGAACTGACGCTCGAGGAACAAGTTCTGCTTCAACAATCGTTCGTTTTAAACGTCATCAGTAGGGATGACGTCACAGCCCGCTCTTGTTCATGGAGCGTCGTGTTGGTGTGGCGGTGTGGTGTGCAGGCCCAAGCGTGTGCTGCTAGTGTACTGACCCTCGTAATTGACTTGTCCGTCGCCGTCGATGTCGGCCTCGCGGATCATCTCGTCGACCTCCTCGTCGGTGAGCTTCTCGCCGAGGTTGGTCATGACGTGGCGCAGCTCAGCTGCAGATATGAACCCGTTGCCGTCCTTGTCGAAGACACGGAACGCTTCGCGGATTTCCTCCTCGCTGTCCGTGTCCTTCATTTTGCGGGCCATCATCGTCAAGAATTCGGGGAAATCTATCGTGCCGTTGCCTGAAATTCAAAAAGGGTAGATGTTAGTTTTCATAATCGTTTTTAAAGAACTCGCTCGTGGTAGTCTCTAGATAATGGAAGTCTTATATCTTAGACCTGTTTCTAAACCTAAACACAGCATACCGCTGTAAGTGATTTGTTATAAGTCAGAGTCAGTAATTAATCAAGTTTTGGATGCGAAACAGAGCGCAGTCACGCGCTTATCTGGTCTAAGAAAGATAAAAACAAGTGCATGTTATAAGCTATTTTAATTTTCTTCTAAATTAATCCGTACTATAAATAAGCCATAAAATGTACATTATCGAGAAAAAGTACCGAGAAATGAGAAGTCAATTCTAAACTAAACAACGAATCGTTTGTAACGCAGGTGCGCCCTACAGATAAATAGATTAAGATTAAACAATCAATGGAAATTTTCGCATCAAATGAAGATCAAGGGGCCGCTGAATAGATTTACGATGTATAAAAGTACATAATGAACAGTATAATTGTTATGAGTCGTTAATGCGCAAAGACGTGAGAAGTATGAGCGCAGGCTCAGCGCGGCGTTAGCGACGAGCCTTGTTTGTTTTGCTTGACGGCAAGTGTTGGCGTTTCCACGAACACGGCGACTTATAAACACATAGATTTATCATCTGACTGGATCTGTGTATTGTCTGACCTCGTCGTACAAGCCGTGCTGTTTTTGATACGTAGTGTGTTTTAAAAACAAATGAATGAGATGAATCTTATCTGGCTTGGGAATATAATTGTAACTGTTTTCATTCTGTCTGAGGACCATTTATAATACAGGCGTTGATTTTCTAATTTACGTTACTCCGATACCAAGTTGCTATTGAATTCTTCTACACTTTTGCAGTCGTTAAATTAGTATGTTAGTGTAATAATAATAATTAATAGAAATTTTCAAGCGTGAAACGTGAAAGCGCCACGTGTAACAGGCACGTGATCGCCTTTACAAGATAAATATGTCACCGTATCTAATTCACAAACGTTTCTGGCGTTTTAGGAAGTCGTCGATTTTTGTGTAACATTTTTCAGAAATCTCTGGTAAGGAGGTGCTTATTATAACAAGCGTAGGATTTACTAATTGATACTTAGCTAAATGGAACGCGTGATTTTATGTTTGTATATTTCGGGCTGTCGTAGTATTTTGAGTAGCTCAGCTATGATGCTGTGAATCAATAGAATCGCACACGCGCGCTTACCGTTTTTTCCTGCCAATACTTCAGTCAAATGTTTTGACTTCAAGCCTCTAAACGCAAATATCATTGTCTTAGTGTCTGTCAGTTGAATTAAATGACGTTGAAGGCACGGTGATTCAACGAAGTATTTAACATGCTATTTTTATTATCATAGATGGGATATTTTTCCTGCTTTTTTATTGCAGTACCTCTCATTCACAGCTACTCATGAAAAAGTATTATCATGTTTTTCATTACTTAGCCATAACACATGTACCTATAGGAATATCGCTACATTACGTACCTACGTTAGCCATCATGTTTTGTTTAAAGTATTCTGTCAGTATCTCACGGACGTGTGAATTAAATTATATATTATAACTTCTAACTGTTATTACTGTGATAAACGTAATGAAAATAGTCGGTTATAGCAAAAACTATTTGCCGTTCCACACGTGGCGCGGTTGGAGAGAGCGGGAGACGAAACAAACGTTCGGTGTTGATCGCCGTTATCAACAAATAGACAGAAATACGTAAAGTCGGATAATTTATAGTTAAATCAAAGATTTGCAGAACGATCATTAAAATGTTACTTCATAAGCTATGATATTTCTATTTATATATTTCATGTAACTGCTTAAGAAGAATATTCTTAATGTTTCCTTGTCAATTCGCAAGACTGCCTCAACATTTTGATTCGCAGAAATTCCGAAATGTTTACTACACGAAGAAACGAAGAACTAAGACCAGCAATGTAATCGTTACCAACTCCATGACTCCAGATTAGAACTTCCCTACTAAATCTAATCAACACGATATAACAAACGAAGTTCCTGAAACAATCTAGATCTAGATGCGATCAGTTCCTTCCGCGCTCGAACAGACGGCCCGAGGTGTTGCAAAAATAAGTTCGAGTTAAGTTTGGCCCGTCTAATTCTGGGTTTAACCTTTCCGAGGTGGTTCGCGGACTAATAATAGAAGTGCGAGCGAAACAGTGAGCTTCGGAGAATGCACGCCGCATACCCACTACAAACGGTACTGAAGAGAGCAGAAGGCGCATTTCGGTAGCGCGATAAGGAACACAGCCTTGGAAGGTTCGATATTATCCCTCAGAATCATCATGAAAATTTAAATGTGAATGAAGAATGAATCCGAGGATTCCATTGAATGCAAATATGGATACATGTAGTAATCCAGGATGATCAAAGCAACTGTACTCTGGTACTGTTACTTTTTTTCAACTTTAAGATCAATCAAATCGATTCGTGATTTAGTACTGCATCCCTTGAAAATGCCGTTTCAGTATTGTATCTTCTGTATCTGTCTACTTTATGGTTGATCTACAAAGGCGCACCTGGACCACTCCCGTTAATAGTCGGCTGTAAATCTGTCACGCCCGTTTGTATACTTGCTACTACAATCGCTTATTAGATAATCTGTTTGTTTATTCTTTATGATTTTAAATCTCAGATAATCTCACTGTGTCTGTAGGTGTCGTTATAGACGTTAGCAACATTATATCATTAGGATGGTCATCGTTACTCATCCAACGAACGCCCTCATTTGTTAGACTAGGAGGAAGTCTTGAGATGCCTATGTCCGCTTGGGTTGTAGATTTCACTTGTAGTTGTTTTAAACCCAATTATGGGCTGAACATTGGACCAGACAAGTTTGCGCATTAACCGAGTCACGTAAGATGTTTAGTTTGTATTTTGTTCTAAAGCAAACCGAATTACGTTTAAATGTGTGGACACTGGACACACTTAAACCCTTCTGCAGGAATGTTAATGTTATGTTTTACACAGAAAATTAATCAACCCAGGAAGGACTACTTCAAACGTTAAAATACATACAGTCCACAGCAATAGATTCAACTGCGCAGTTCCGTGTTCTGTTCCGCGCATAGCAATTAACAAACGACTCATAAAACAGTGAGTCAGCCAGCGGACCTGACAGCATCCACCCTACACACTAACATGGTATTTTGTCATCTCAACTTATAACCTTGTCTCACTCACGTCCTATGATGCCAGATATCACATCATCGTGTATAGCGGAATGATTAATTCATGAGCCGATTTCATGGTGATAAGGAGAAGCAAGAATTTTCCACTAAATTTTGTCGGATAAGTACCTATTACATTTTTGTTACCGAAATTTTCCTTTATTTATTGTGGGCGGGTAACATTAATTTGGTATTGGACAGAAGTTGTCAAACAATGTTTCTATTCATACAGAAAAAAAAAAAACTTGAAATATTAGCAGAGCGTCCAAATTAGAGTTGTTATGTTCAAGGTCTAATTTGCAAATGAATCAACGGGCCTCTTGAATGCCTGGATACATTGTTCGTTATGCTTATGTTACAAGCTACACATGCGCGAGGTCGGGTAACGCGCTGCGGTCGCCTCGGTTGACAACGCGGCTCCGCGACACAACGGAACCACGATCAATATACACCCCTGGAACGCGCACACTTGGCATGCTTCCGCAGACATTTGAATTCGACCAAAACCAGTAATGTAACGAATGAAAATGAGTTGCAATATGCATAATAGGCTATGATCAATGTTTGTTATTTCAATATATCGTACTTGATACAAATATTTGGACATGGCCAAACACGTGTAATGGGGTTTAATGGGAACAATCAGTATTAACTTGCCTAAATATGTTTGAATTCATCGTAGGGCCGCGTGGTTCCGGCTCAATGTAATTTATGTTGTGTTTATTCATATTTCACTTCAGTTCTATCTGCGCACATTAATCAATGTTACAGTTAGTGTTCGCAGTTTCATAATTATTTTGGTAAACATCAAACAAGTTTGTTACATGCTGTCAACGTTATCTTGGTAGTTATATTGGGTTGGTGTGTCCTGAAATCGCCAAGAAGGCGCCGAAGCGCGGTGCAGCCGGTCTGCCGGACTAACAATCTAAAATCAATCGCGTAAACATCGGTTGTTTCGGGGAAAGTTCGATTAAGCCGTTTTAGATTGGCGTGCATGGTCCATAAACACATCGCGCCCACGCCTCCCCACGTTTACCGAATTATCACGGCTATATCTGCCGATGAACTCAACCGACTTATTGTCTTATATCAACCAGCTACTGAAAGAAATTGATTCACTATTTTATGGTCACTATATGAACGCGACAATCTACAGGTTATAAAATACAAGTGAGCAGTCCAGTGAGCAATTCTACTTAATTTGATTATCCAGACAACACGAGATGTCCAACTTGTCGCCTGTGTATTCACAATAATTATAATATTACGAAATGCCTCTAGATATTCCACAAACTGGATTAACATACAGCAGATAAATTCAGGCGCGGAGACGTTTATGAAATAATAATTTTCAAAATCACTGCGGCGGACATGCATTATTCTGCTGGTTTTGTGCGTGGTAGCATAACATGTAACAATGACAAAGCTCAATAATTCAAACTTGAGCTGAACATTGAGTAAAATTAGGCGTAACTAATGTGAGCGACGGTTGGGAAGCCTTACAAACGAGCCGGCAAGGACGCCTGACTCAACATGGCGTCAGCATTGAACACTCGATTAGCGAACCGCAGACACATTCCATATACGATACGTTATCTACGTAGGCATCGTTTATTGATAAACTTGAATGTACAACTAAAGCAATTCGAGACTTTGTCACAGAGCAATCAACATAAACATAAAATGTGTCAAGAAATGTAGCTCGATGGTATGTAAACGATTGTAGTGTAACAATAGAACTGGCTAGAGAAACATGCGGAAGAAGTTACTACGACCGCAGAGTAATATCGGATGGCTCATGAAGCCATGCACGGGTTACTGCTCGCGTTATGACGAAGTATTCATGAGGAACATGGCAGGCATGAAGTCGTGACATCATAAGCAGGCACGTTGATATATCGAGGAACTTAACAACCTCGGAAGTTTTGTCAGTGACTTGCGTGACGCGATTTTATAAACGAATATTTTAAATCTAGATCTTCGGTAAACTTTAGAAGGATTTAAAACAGCCAACAAGAAAAAAAACTTACCTAGACTAGGTAGGTAGGAGGTTATAGCCACCAAGAGCATTTGTTGGACAGTCATAAGAAATTACTTTTAGCACTGCTATTTAGCAACAAACCGTTCGCAGTAATATAGTAGGTAAATGTTTTCTCTATAATAATAATAATAATAAACAAGGTAAACGAGAGGTAAGTTAGGGCGATGCTCCGGCCCGACGCACACCGGCACACGCGCGACCACGCGAGTAAATCGCGACAAACACGCTGGCAAGCCGCCAACAGAATATGCAAATTCATTTGCAATTTCACAGTGACTTCAGACAAGTTTGAGTGGGTAAGCGGGATGTCAACACTGTTTATCCTTTACTTTGTACATAGAGATAGTTCAAAGTGTTTTGAAAGTGAAGTCCTGTCAGTTCTTTGCAGTTTGTAAACGATCGAACAGGTTGTAATGGTTGAAAGTTTTAATGCTCCCAGTTTATTCCCCAAAATAAACTTGCTTTATGCTAGGGTACAATTAGTCAAAGGGGTAAAATCAGACCGTGATTCAGAATCTGAAAGGGCAGTTGAGCATGCAATTAGGACGACAGTGGGTCAGTGATGTAGACAATGTACGGGGGAGGTGCTCCTGTAACAGTGAGGTGTCTTGATCGATACGTGGCTTGGCGCGCGACCAATGAATAAACCTCGTACTATTTCACGTTATACGTTACAACAATACAAACAGTTTTTTCATATCAAAGACACTGTTTCCAGATATGTGCGACTTGTGATCTCACGTTAACAGTTGGCAAGATTGTAGTTTTGATAACAGCCAATTATATGCACGCAGGAGCTCTCGGATGTATGTTTCAAGTACCTGGTTGGTTTAAAATGTCACAATTGAATGCAGCTATCACTTCCGTCTAGCTATTGACACAGCTGCGGTCGCGACTATACCAGTACATTCAATATAGCTGCGGTTTGTCACGCAACACTGTCAGCTAACTACTTCCAGTATTTAAATTACATCACTGAATTGATGGACGACATCCCGACATTAAATGAGATTAGATGTACGATGTGATGCGTGGACATTGATGCATTAAATAATTACATACCCAACGTTTGAATTGCTGCGACGGTTGACTTAACTATGGGACGGCCATTGTTCGCGCCAAGGTTTTATGGTAATCAAAACTAATTTGTAGTGAAGAACTTGAGTGTTACTAACACTAAGTGTTTACGAACGTTAATATTTCAGTGCAGTAGAGCCAAGTGTTGGCGACTATGTCACCAAAACATAACGTAACAAGTCGCGGAGAATTTGTGTGTTCATCAGTTATCCGCCATCTTGGTTGATTTATATCACAGTTGCAATTAACCGACACAAACCAGAAGCTAAGGCGAGAATTTGTGCGCGGGACAGAACATTCACGGGCCGTTAGCACGAAACGTCCAATTTAAACCTTTCGGTTACAAAACACGAGACTCGTGTTGGATAAAACGAGGAAATAACTAAATAATAACAGAGCGGTGCTAATTGGGGTGTTGAAAATAAAGTTAACCACAATGACACGAGCAAAACAAATGATCCTGTGGACACGCCCGGGTAGGAGAGGAACGATAAAAGACAGTAGAGGCGCGAAATACAATAAATGAGATGAGAGAGTTTAAGCCGCTGAAGCATTTACCTCATCAATGTCATGTCTCTCATTCGCTTTGGCTCTTATACGACAATGTATGCTTCATTTTTCATCACATCAGGTGAATAATTGCGCTAGTATCATATGCTGTGCTTAGTAAAGCGATTACTGGAAGACATTATTAACCAGTTTTTTTTTCTCATACCTTTCCTGGTTGGTTTCCAAGTTCTGTTTCATTTAGTTCTCAAAATACTGGCTTAGTTGCTTGTTGAGGAAAAGATAACATGAATTCTTCATGAAGATAATTTTGTTTTACCAGGTTTAGTTTTATTTGTGTAGCCTTCCGCAAACATTATGTTCGTTGATGATGACATCATTACTAGCCTAACTAAACACCTACTATTTTCCCGTCATTAGTTTTGATCAAATATAGCATTGAAGCTGTATAACAATCATTATTATGTATTTATGAGCATCTATTTTAAATGGAGACAATAGCTCATTTGTCTGATGTATTCTCGCTGTCAATGTCAGGGTAGTGTTAAAAACATTATTGTCATAAAGCCGTAGACATACGGATTATCCAGATCGAATCACGTTATATCCCTAACTTAATCAGCATTCGTTCCACTCCTCAGTGTTATGTACATACCTACGTGACTGACTAGTTTTCACAACATAACGATTCGTGTTTTAAAAACTCGGCCGGTTCGTAACACGAGAAAGTGTTCAGTCGGGAGATATGATGTGAAAAATTCGCAGCGACCGTTCGCAGCACAATCGATGGAAGAGTTGCTTGACCGGCCCCTAACCTATTTTTATTGTGAACTCGTATTAGATGGGTAAACAAGCGCATGCGCTGTGAGCAGTCTTTTATCTTTTACGAGCCATACATCAAAGCTCGGCCGAGTGTCGAGTACAGCTGATGTCATTGTCAAGTTACTCGCAAACGGCAGTGATTGCTAATAACCATAGGGTACGACAGAAACCGGTCAGTAACGGAGTGACGAGCGCCGTCATACCTAAATAATGAATCAGTTCTCATGACACAGCTTTCTAGGGAACTCGAAATGAATCGTATGGTTGTAAATAGTAATCCATTATGTGACAGATATTCAATATAATCAAAAGTGCCATCGGGTCAATCGAAGCCAGACGCTTCGTATGGACACAATACAATCGAGCTAATTGGTCGTTCGCCTCCATGATAATGGGCTACGGAGCGGAACTGTGAGGTCGAGCCCACCTATGATAATATAGCATATTAGCATTTTTATTGTATTGGTATAACGAGAGTACAGGATCGCATTTCTTAACGATGGACCAAGAAGCGAGCATTAACGATGAAAGTCCAGATTGCAAACACGGACGGCGATAATCCAAACATTGAGCGCAAATACGGGGGATTACCGGCGAGCGACGGGATATCTTCAGACGTTTCAGTGGCCGGGCGGGCCGTGGGCCGTGAAGCTCGTCGCCCTATTGCCCCCGGCACGTGTGGCTATCGATCGCACCCCGCCTCTCTCAGCTGACGACCCAAACCCTCCGACCGGGACAATCTTTTAATATAATTATGTCGGCCACTAGGCCCACGATCTTTAAAACCCCATCAAGAGTATTGACCAGACCCAGAAAAATTGGGTCAAATTAACATAAGAGTACGAGTTATGTGCTCATTTATATTCAGCTGGACTATCGTTTGCATTTTCATTTGGAGAGGACAATTTGTTTGCATCCGTTAGTAGTGAACATACCCTAAAGTTCTGTAGGTACGTTCATGTTTATTAGCAGCATTTAATCACCACCTCAGCGAGTTTCGAGTTTTTCTGCCGATTATAAATTGTGCGTAAATGAGACACGTATGCAGCACAAGTCGCGGTCAGCTGTCGATGAATCGTCGGTGTGAGTTAGATTCGAGTTTGATGCTCGCTAGCATTGTTCCGCAAATAGCGTGTGCGGTGTGGGAGCGCTCGCCGGCAGCTATCTCTGTCTGACGAGTGAACGACTCCTTATCGCGACGTCCGTGACATCACCAGCAAGACTTGCCAACTAGAGAACTGTTACTCCGATTTGCTCTTTTCGTTTATGTACTATAAATATTCATCCGACAGTTACTAGTAACGTCGTCCTACTATAGATGAAATGATGGACAGTATACGATGTTTGGCTGTCAAATACCGGACGTTATTTTGTTGATTCCTCGTGCACCCATGTTTGCAACGCGCAGGAGAGTGCACTTGTAATCCCACAAAACGATCGTTCAACATTCCTACGGCCGAGGTCGTTGAATCCTGTTGGACGACACGGCGTCTTTGTGGATATCATCGCGCACACTCATGCAAGCGCCCACGTGTCCACGTTGCGTTGCGACTACACCAATAGAAAAAAAATTGAAAGCCGACCGCGAATTTACAACACATTTACGAAGTACGAGGCGATCTTGTTAGTAACGACGAAAATAAAAAGTGTTACGAGCGGGTTTGGAGTTGCGCAGTCGCAGCATTTTGTTTTCAGGAAGTCACTGCACCGGCGCATCATGATGAATAGCGCGATACGCGTCATGTAACCAATGCAAATTATCCACTTGACATTGGTCTTCATACACTTCTATCAGACGTTAATAGTACATAATGTAGCTCCAATATTGATTGTTGCTTATAGGCGGTCAAGTGCAAGGTCTTTGATAGTCCACCAGTCGCAGACAATTTACACCATAACACGTACGGTGACGTTTTAGTCTCAATACCCTGGGTTTGCAATTGCATACGGAGTCTGCTAACAACTGGTATCGTGCTGGTTTACTGGTCTAAAAATACGAATGGTTATATCTATATGTAAGGTGTCCCCAAAGCGGCGAGTGCCCGCAATTCTGGGTGGTAGTACGCCCGTCGATTTGCCAAGAGCAAATGCGGTGGTGTTGTAAACAATCGCCACTAGTACGGCGGGACATTAAAATAATGATTGCAGAATGAGCAGACGACGTTCATTACGGATGGAAGCGTGCCCAAAATAATATTTATTGATCTAAATCAATAAGAGACTACTTAAATAGAAACTTAAGAACTATCGAGAGTAATTCATGTTACCTATCACAATATTGCTGGCTTGGTCGTTCGTGAAACCTTATTTTCATCTGCAGTAGGAAATCATAAACAGCCTTTTGACATTTCAAGGAAAAAGGAACCCCTAGTTTTGCTTCATTCGTGACCTTTCTGAATCTCAGCTGGCAGTGTGTAGGCAGCATCAATTTATAGACTAGTTTACAAGAACAACTCTGTTCCCGCTGCGGTGAGGTGAAACTGGAATCGTTCAACAACGTAAGTGATAACTCGGATACTCAAATTTACAGACAGCTCGCCTTGTAATTTGCTAAATTACAGACTAGCTGGAACATATTACCTAGTTTATCGCATTGCGAATTTGCGAGAGCTAAATCAGTATTGAATTATTTGTTTGGGGATTTAACCGATCGTGTTTTCTTAAGATTTTAATTTTGGATGTTTCGATACCGAGCTCTTTTATCTTTATTTTCAGATTAGCAACTATTGAATGAAGCGATGTAATGCCGCATTTTTCAAGCGGTTTTGTAATTTATGCTTCATCTGGGAGTCGGTAAAAAACACGAAAGTAATTGTACCACTTATATAATTAACTGGGGCGATTTAAACATGTCCACGACACACGTGGGTGATGTGGGTACAAGATCATGGGGGGTGTTACTGCAGAACGATTTCAAGTGCTGCAAAACAACTTCGACATTATAGGTACACATGGCTCCGAATCAAGCTATACAAAACCAGTTTATCTAGTCTCGCTTTGTATGATCTTTCCGCACATTCAACGGTTTTTACTGGTTTTGTTTTTGATGTGCAATCCTGTGTATGGAATTTAATACTACTACTACTCTTGTCCTTTGGCACCATTGCAACTGTTTTATCTATCGAGCATCTATGCTCAATATAACGTTTGTATTTACTTAGCCAGTGGGTAGTCGGATGTTTAGGCTCTAACTGTTCGGGTGACTGAACGCCACAAAATAAGTCGTTATTTGCCCAGCTGCCTCATGTCGGAGTATCAATGGCTGCTATGTTGTATGTGTGATGAATAATGCGTTTATATCGCAGGAACACACGCCTCGTTTATCGTGCTTCCGTTTGTTAGCGGCGAATTAATTTTCTGGGCTCCCGGATGCATCGTATTGTATTGTTGGGCTGGCAGCTTTATACGGACACCGTCTACGTCACGGCAGGCATATATGGGTGTCCCTAGCATTGTTGGTAGCAGAAGGATTGCCTCTGTGCTTGGCACATGTCTGTATGCTCCATCGTTAGTGCTGTGATCTTTAACCTGCCAGGTATTAGATGTACGTGACTGGTTTTTGGGTGAAAATCCTTTTTGTATGCTCATAACTTTATCACAAATGCAGCTGTACAGCACACAGTCGTTTTTTCGGAAACCAGTACCGTATAGGTAAAACGGAAATGACACCAAAGAATGGTATTCTTAGTATCACCAGTATCACTAACCGTTACAACAAAACGTCGCCAAAAAACCCACACAAATGAAAATATTCATGATTGTGGATAAGACGATAAGTTTATCGTTACAGGTAGGCTATCTACCTACTATCAGTTTCCTTGAAAAAAATAGCATAATATCCTTGATAATGAATTAGCCATATTATATCATATTTGTTGAAATGATAATAATCAACAGCTTTAAAATTATGTCTACGTGTCTATACGATGTTAATTAAAGGGATTTAAATTCAAAACACGTCTATCATTTAAATAATAATTCATCGAATGTTACATCGTTATTGTATTGATAACAGCACTATTTCACCAACAAGAAAAGCGCTACGTACACGAACCAATCGATATTGGAGCGTTTCGGTTCCATTGTACGTAATCATTGAGGCATGTCGTGCAGCCGATGGCTTTACCTTATTTCAGTTTATGGACTGACAGAAACAACGTAGAGACAACGCAATATAAAACATCGATGAAAGAATTCGTGCACGAAACAAGGGCTGAATTTATCTACAACATTCTTATAAACTATAGTTCATCTAAATTGGGTACATTTTATCAGCTGCAATGTCAAATAAGTCACATTGCGTATAAATGCCTACACAGACCTCTATCTCTAGCCTTTCAGCGTCGCACTGTGTGAACAGATACTCTGAACAATTACAAGTCTTGTTTCAAATGAGGTATTGTGTTACAAGTGTAAAGAGATGACAATAATTGTAGTGTTAATTACAGTTCGCATCTCGCCCTTTTGTCATGCAAACCGTGCCCCAGGCCCCAGCACGACGCACTAACAAACTGGTTCTACAAGTCCCTACTTTGCCAGACAGTATTATGTAATACGAATAATTTATTCAAAACCTGATGTGAGGATGTTGTGGCTAATCTTCTTGATGCCAAATTGTTATTACGTGTGGCGGTATTAAATTTTTTACGAGTTTAAATATTTAAATTCAATCACGCATAAAATTATCTGTTTGGAAACGTTCATCAAGTTTTAAACGTTTTTGCTTCAATATCGTGAAGATGGGATGGTTGATCGACATACCATTAATACATGTTATAGGTGACATCGGCTTGATAAGGGAAATGTCAGGGTCGGCCGATGTGCACCGAGCTTGTAAACACACAAACAATGCCATGTGACGTGAATTGCTAGAAATAGGGTGGCCGCCCACTTTTTACATACTACAGGTCATCTGAGCGAAACCTACGATGCCAGTGAGCCAAATCTGTAAACATCTCGGGCTGTCGTTTGTCTAGTTTATATACTTTCTTAGCAAAAAGCTGTACATTCTGGTAACAGAACCGTTTTTTTTTCATCTCGTTATATACGTTTTAACTTTAACTGTCACAAGAACCACACAAATGATGAACGTGTGAGTTCAAATAACAGTTATTCACGAACAGTTACAAAACTCATCGTTCCGCTGCATTCGAATTTGCAGAGTGAAACTTTCACAACAAAAAGTCCATTTCTAGTCTGTAATGTTGGTGAGTTCGTTTCCAATCGCCTGAGCAGGTGACGTCACCTCATTGTACTCCGACATCCAAATTAAAGGTCTCAGCACACATATGGGATCGGAAAGGGATCGTAACCGTAACGCCTTTCGCCTCGCCGTCAACCAGGCGTCAACCTACCGTATGCACGTAACGAAAGCGTATCAGCAGCGCCTGTACGTCAACTCGGCTACGGCTAGGCGACACCGCGCTTACGACTCGCCGCCCCCTGGCTGACGTAACAACATACGCGCAACACGAATGAAATACTCCTTGCGAATGGCGGCGTCGTTAGCAGGCAAGTCGCGGGAGGGGAAAGGGGAAAGGGTGGACGAAGAGATGTGAGCTCGGGTACGGAGAGACGTAAGCGCGGGGACGGAGAAACGTAAGCGCGGGGACGATGAGCCGTAAGCGCGGGAATTCAAGTTCGGAGCCTGTTCCGAGGCGAGGCGATTACGTTATTATTCCGATTAGTGTGCGTTGCAGTAGGGAGTTTAATACAAACCATTCTGAACGGCTCGAGGCGATACGGTGACCATCCCTTTCCGATCCCTTAAGTGTGCTGAGACCCTTAGGCACCTCTAAAGAGGTCAACGACGATATAATACTAGACCCCGCATGCACGATCTAAAGAACACAAACTATTCTGCCAAGTTGCTGAGGTACTACGTAAGCGAGGGGGACGGGGTACTGCGTTGTGATTGGCTAACTCAAGGTCTGTGCTGTCTCAACGTATGTTTACGGCTCACAGGATTGGTCGAAATGAGACGAATATAAGACTTTTTTGCCTAATGTGTTGGCAGACACCGGTCGCCTGTTATTACTAGTCTAGTATTATATCGTCGTTGAAAGAGGTTTACGACTAATGCCTTTTAAATTGTCGTTCAGATTACAGTGACTAACATTAATGGAGGTACTTCTATTTTTGGTAGCTCGAAGAAATTGACAGATTTATTGTTTTTGTGAACGTGTTTGGTTATGATTTGCTGCAATTTCATTATTGGGGTTTGCAATGAAAGATCTTTAGTATTTCACATATGAGAGTATAGTATTCCCATAGGGGTTTAGTTGCATGAATCACAAAGGAATTCGTCTCGTATACTAACGAAGGGGTTATCGCAATTCTTATGGGCAATGTAACCCTGACAATGGGGTAAGAAATTGTTGACATGAATGGAAGCATGCAACACAAAAGACTGTATACTCCATGGGCGATTTCTCACAATACTTCCGACTTCTCTGGGGTGGGAACGCGGAGAAGTCTTATTTCTCAAATTGTAATTATTAATACTTACCTAGTTTAAATCTATTCTAACATGTTTTAATATCGCAAGCGTTATTCCGTATTTTAAAGACAATGCTCCCGTTCTTATCATTACGTTGTGTATGCTTGATAGCGGAGTTTTGGGCTCAATTCAAATACTTTATGTAAACTCACATGATATTCACATGCTAGTTTGATCAGGTATGTTTGTTCAGGCATTGTCTCATGTTGAAATGTAATCATTTCTGGTTTCAAACACTGACGGCATTGTCAGAGGTGTTACCCACCGTAATTATGATCGCGATTTTTAAAGTTGTTGCTGTTTCTGCTGCTTTTCTTTTCCGTTCTTTGGCCACGTTTATGCAGCAAAATGTTTATGACCGTTTTGGCATTTTCAATCAGAGCTAATAATTTCGGCCTTTTAATAATGTGGCAACAAGTCGAGGTTCTTACAAAAGTCGATATTTTCATGTAGAATAAGATTGGACTGATATTCTTAGAATAAGCCACTCTCTTCAGTCTGATGTGTCGTAAGGCTACCAAGGGGGATAATATTATGATGCAAAGGGATTGGCAGCAACACAAGCAGCAAAGACAACATTGAAATAGGGTGATTGCGCCGGTTAGCGACCAGTTAGCTGAGTTGCCAACTTCAGATGAAGAAAAAAAAATGTTGTTTACACGCAAGATGGTATATGTTAACGCGAATTTGTCCCAAATATAATGTAGTTTGGATACAAAACATAAAATAAAATACTTTCATACAAAAATATTTATAAAATGCTGAAAAAGTGAAAATATAGCGAAAACGTCGGTTTGCGACCATTTTTATCAGTTTATGACCACCAGTGAGCTGGTTTGCGACCGCTATGATAAATATGCCAATAAAACAATTATAATCGCTTTAAAAATACTTTAATTTTTGCCATTTAATAAAAACAAAAATGGTAATCATGTTATAATTCATAATTAAAGATAACAATCTCACATTTTGTAGAGAATTAGTCATAGTTGTAATAGAATCAACAATCATTGGTCAAACAATATCCATAAATGTAGTATACGTATAACATTTAAAAATAATCAGTATAATTTCCGAGGGCAAAACGTCTGGAGCATGGACCAGGGGTGAGGTGGTGCTGTTCTTCAAAAAAGGTGATAACAGCCTATTGAAGAACTACAGACCCACCACGCTTCTGAGTCATGTTTATAAGCTGTTTTCAAGGGTTATCACGAACCCTCTCGAACACAGACTTGATGACTTCCAGCCTCCCGAACAAGCCGGTTTCCGAAGAGGCTATAGTACTATAGACCACATCCATACGCTGCGGTAATTATACAGAAGACCAAAGAGTATAACTTGCCATTATGCTTAGCGTTTGTAGAATCTAAGAAAGTCTTCGATAGGGTGGAAACATGGGCGGTACTTAAGTCACTCCAGCGATGCCGTATTGACTATCGGGACACCGAGGTGTTGAAATGTTTGTATAATAACGCCACCATGTCGGTCCGAGTACAGGAGCAGAGCACGAAGGCGATTCCATTGAGAAGAGTTGTAAGACAGGGAACTTTCTCCCCGAAACTGTTTACTGCCGCAATGGAAGACGCCTTCAAGCTCCTGGAAGGGCAAATTCTTGCCATTCCAGTTATTAACATCAACGGCGAATACACCACTCACCTTCGGTTTGCCGACGACATCGTAGTCATGGCAAAGTCGATGGAGGAACTCAGCATGATGCTCGATGGCCTCGACCGAGTTTCACAACGGTCTTGAAAAATAACATGGACAAGACGAAAATTATGTCAAATGCCAATGTTGTGCCCACCCCAGTCTCTGTTGGAAACTCGGTACCCGAAGTTGTTGACTCATGTATCTACTCAGGACAAGTAGTCGAATTAGGTAGGTCCAACTTCGAGAAAGAGGTCAACCGCCGAATCCAACTCGGTTGGGCAGCGTTCGGGAAACTACGCAATGTCTTTTCGTCCGACATACCTAGTGCCTCAAGACGAAAGTCTTCAACCAATGTGTGTTAGCAGTGATGACTTATGGCACTGAAATGTGGTCTTTCACTATCGGCCTCATCTCAAAGCTCAAAGTTGCTCAACGAGCTATGGAGAGGGCTATGCTCGATGTTTCTCTGCGTGATCGAATCGGAAATGAGGAGATCCGTAGACGAACTATAGTCACCGACATAACCCACCGGATTAGCAAGCTGAAGCGGCAATGGGCAGGCCATATTAAAGTCACCGACATAGCCCACCGGATTAGCAAGCTGAAGCGGCAATGGGCAGGCCATATTCAGATGGCCGATGGGGTCGAAAAGTGCTAGAGTGGAGACCACGGACTAGCAAGCGCAGCGTAGGACGTCCACCAACAAGATGGACAGACGACCTTATAAAGGTCGCCGGAAGGCGCTGGATGCAGGTCGCTTCCAACCGATAAAGATAAAGGAGAGGGCCTATGTTCAGCAGTGGACGTCCTATGGCCGAGGTGATGAGGTACCTACAACAAATAATTATGAAACGGACATTTAAATAATTACGAAATACAAAAAATCAGACGTGGTCGCATACTCAATGAACTTTCATACTTATTTCTGTTAGCGGCCGTTATTTCTCTCGTACTAAATTATGGTGGTCGGAAACCAATGTCTTTATTTCGCTTACTTTGGTTTACGACCACCTGTTTAGCGACCAATTTTGTAGGTAAATTAAATAAACTTCTTACAAAGAAACTGGTGGTCGCTTACCAAAGGACTACAAAGAAAGACTTTTACAATACTACATTCAAAATTATAACAGACCTGTATGAAGCTTATGGATCATTTATTGATCAAAACAAAATAATGCTGATCTCGTCGGTTTGCGACCATGTGGTCGCTATCTAACGTTTTTGATAAATAAGCATTTCGGTTACCGACCACTTGATTTTATCATGATAATAAGTTTAAAAAAAGCAAAATACAACAAAATTATAATCTATACATTATCGATTATACAATTTAGCATGTAACTGGCGTGAAAAACATGAAATAAGTATTAAAACTTACCTTTGAGCGCCGAGCGCCGTGTAACTTTTTTTTTTAACTCGCGGTACCTCCACTCATCATGGAATCAAGACGCGCATTGAACAATATTTTTTCGGCTCTGGGTTAAACCTTTTGTTTCAAACTTTATAAATTCTTATTTCATAATTAATTAGAAAGCACGTTATATTTATTTTTTATGTATATTACCTCTACAAATACTATTTTCTTGATTTAAAGAAACTTAGTCCGTCAAATGGTCGCCTACTGAAGGTGGTCGCGAAACCGGCGAAACGACCCTACATTCCCTTTGTGTGCCAAGCGCCACTGCGCTTGACTAGAACATGGTGTAACTATCTCAGATGGACCCATGGGTGTCATTTGACCGATTTGGAACCCATGAAGAAGGTATTCTACCTACATAAAATTAACTGAAGAAGCGATTAGAAGAGGAATTTTAATAATGCTCCTTGTGGAATTCCCTTCCAGTAAATATTTGTTTAAAAATAAAGGCATTTAAACAGGCAGGAAATCAACACAAAGGTCAGTCTCATCTCATCAACATTTACAACACAGTAATTGTACAATATTTTGGCGACATAATTAAACAACATCACGTGTTTGTACAACGCTGTGTTTGTGTGCTAAACAGTGCTACACACACATGGACACTGATAAAGCGCTCTGTAAACGTAGCCTACGTAATTCTGTGGTGATAATGTTTTTACGGCGCACACGCAGTGGGATTAACTTTTAACTGTTTTAATAACTAATGTACTGTAATGTAAACACTTGAATTGCGCGGAAGCTTGTTATTTTTTTCATTTTTTATTGAAAGAGCTTATCAGAGCCGAAGAAGAACAGATAGGTACAGAGGCTTAATCTTTAGAAGGAAAAAATATAGCAATTAAAGTGACAACAATGATGCTCAAGTGTACTTGCAAAAGGTCTCCTTGAGTTTAGGTAAACATTTTGGCCAAGTTTACATTAAAACATGCTCAATATCTCTAAGCCCGATATCCAATATCAACAATGTGTTATCAAACCACAATTCGACCGAAGCTTATCGTGGCAGCGAGTGAAGCATTTACTGCGTGCAACCATAAAAATTGTTTTCATAAACAGATTAGGCGTTAACCCTTACATTTTTATGTTCATTTACTTCATCAATTAACGTTATGAACTCGGTTTATGGTGTGAATTGGTAGCTAAGCACACAGCACATTCCAGAGGACTCTAATCATAAATATTAAAGCATGTCTGTTATCGACATTATAATACCTTAGACGATAATAATATCGATTACAACAAGAGCGATATGAAATTTATTACATTTGTAATGAATCACAATAGGTAACGATGACCTTAATTTAAGTACGTGGCAACATTGAATCGATAGCGAATTAATTGTATCACACTTTATGCTTTTAACGTTGCTAAGAGAGGAAAATCGACTCGGTATTTATTGTTTTATTGGAACAGGTACCTATTTATTTATTAAAATTATAACATATTGATGTCAATAGCCAATACCTAATTTCGGTTTGGGTATAACCAAGTCCCCTTTAAAATTATGACTGTGGTCAAAAACTATTCGTCGAAAATGACCAGAAAGAAACCTTTGAAAATAGGCAAAATTTAATCATTGGAGGAAAATACCAAAAATGGAAAATAGGTAAGTACCTACATGCCAAACGTTTTTGGCGACGAATAGCGGTGTTTTAATTCAACCTAATTAGCGTATCACATTGAAAACACGTTATTTTTAACGTGACAATCCAATGATTGGTATGTACCAGACGGGCATAAATAGTGTGTGTTTTATAGCAGAAGTGGAACGACATTATTCAGTTATTGTTCTAACAAAAGGTCGTAAAAGCAGTTAATGGTTGTGTGGTATTATTGTTCAAGTATAATTTTTTTCCTTATGTGAGGATTGGATAGGTACCTAGTCATCAACGTCCGTATGATAAGAATGTCGTGATTCGTGGAGTTTTGAGAATCGAATTCACTATCTACCTAGGTACTTCTTATCGCTAGATCCACGGTGCAATTGGTATTTAGATAGGACCCAATATTTAAATCTAATCGCCTTGTTATTTCTTATCTGATTACTTTCGGACGGTTATCGATACTTAATCTTGTCATCAGTAATTATGTATTTTTTCCGTCCGTCAAGTAATTTGTTCCACGATCATTCTGCCATTGGGTTTTTTACCATTTTTTTTTCATCTATCTAATCTTATCGTAATATTCGTAGGTATTTCACGATTCAATTAAGGTAAACGGAAACGAAACTCATACTTTAGCTGTTAAGTTAATCACGATTTTTCTGACAACTAAAACTGCATAATTCATCGATCATTTTACGATTTTGGCTAAAATATGTAACTAAATCGACGGAAAACGTACTGGTCACAAGGAATGTGAAGAATTGTCGCTATTGCGATACGGAAAGATAAGGGCGTGGACTCACCGTCTGCGTCAACTTCGTTGATCATGTCTTGAAGCTCGGCTTCTGTGGGGTTCTGTCCTAAGGATCTCATCACCGTTCCCAACTCTTTGGTCGTGATGGTGCCATCGCCGTCTTTGTCGAACAGTGAGAACGCCTCCTTGAACTCGGCGATCTGTTCTTCTGTCAGTTGATCCGCCTGTAACCAACAAACACTAGTTTTAGAAAACCTACCCTATATTGAGGAGAATAGAACACATTTTTGTTTTGTAAATTGATTTTAGAATTAGACTTTTTTACTAATAAAATAAATAAAAATAGCATACAGTTTGGTTGACGACCATTGTTAATGAGTGTCAGATACAAAAAGACGGTAGACGAACGCGGGCGGTTATCGTGTGAGATAAGATTACACCGGAGATTATGTGTAATTACCGGCCGGCCTCGTCGCGTCATACTGCGGGCTTTTGCGCCACAGATACAAAATACTGCATTGCCACTTTTATCAATAAATACGATGTTGTTGAGATAACAACCACTTTACAAATACTATTGGTATTTGAGAAGTACGCTGACATACTTATGCTAGACAACAAACTCAAGTAATCAATAAAACTTTAAGTATGTAATCATTAACAGAATTATAGTACTTTAAAATGGTTTCAAGAATGCATTCTGTAGATGTCCTGTAATTTTGGAATCCATGCTAATCATTCACACAAACTAATTAATGTGGGTGCCCAACAACATACAACTTTGGCCGAGCTCCCATAATCAATTTAATTGTTCCTTCACAAGTGAACCAACCAAAACCTTAACAAAAACCAGTTAATCTTCAATGATTACTCTTTTTGATCGATACGACAAAAAGTAAATACAGGCCATCAGAAAAAAAAAACAATATTCAAATTTGATTAAGACTCCGCCCATATTCAAAACCTACCAGTTGCATTCTTTGTATTTCAACTCGGTAAAATTTAAACAAATAGGTTTATGTTTGAATGAAAGAGGTTTAATCAATATTCACATAGTTGCCTTTGGTTGGTAATAAGGAAATAAGTATATAAAATAAAATACATGAATGTATTTTACAATACATTTTCCCTAACACACATTTAAATATTATTCATTAAAATATAATATTTAAACTATTATACTGGCACTGGTTTTCCTGCTGATATGCTGTGTAATGTGGGTAGTATAATCACTTCTAAAAATACCGCAGTCCATCTCTTATCAGTAACCATGCCTATTATTTACCACCATTGTTCTGTGGCAAAAAATATCTCTGTACCAGTTTTTGTTACAAGGTAAACATGATGGGTATTTAAAATAGTTTTACACCATCAACGCAGGTCTGACGTAGAGTCTATTATCAACTAAGAAGTACTAAAGTCAAAGAATCAGAATTTTTAGCTTATCATTATTCTGACCAACTTGATAACAATAACAAATAAACAAGATTATAAATAACGTCAAATAATAACAAGGATTTTTTTACATAACCAGTTTAGTATGTCATAAATAAATATTGTTAAAGAACTTTTTATCTTTTACAACCTCTGCGCTATAAAGTTAGGATTGGAGTCTATTATGTATTCTGTGCTGGAGTGGTGAAGAAACAGTAAAACAGACTTAACATGAAAAAATCATTGCAATGCAATCATCAATAGAATTTTGATTAAATAATTGGCAATCTAAGTACTGTAAATCTAATTATATTTAGTCAATATACAATGTAAACCTATAAAATAATACATTTTAGTATTCTATGCAGGTCCCTGCTTATCGTACATGGGTAGTACATGTTTTCAGACTAAATTATGCTGTATATATCAAAGGCAAGTTAGTAGTAATGCTACCAGCTCCATACAAAAATGGTACTCTAATAACATCATTTAGTACATTATCATGTATTTTCTTTGCATAATTGAATAAATATCAGCCATAACAGGAGTTAACACAGGCAATTTATCTACCAAAGGCATTCTTCCTACAACTGACAGGCCTCTAAATAAGACCAGGTTCTTATTATCACAAGATGTTAGCCTTGCTTCGTGAAGCATTCTTGCTTCACGAAATAACCGAAATATTGAGAGAAAGTCGAACACAAGACGGATGGGAGTCAGCTGTGCCAAATACAACGATATTTACATACCATAGCGATACAAGAACCACGAACTATCTGAGAGGACGGCCGCCGCGCTCACGGCAATACGTGTCGCCGCACAATGTTACTATTGTTTAGCACCGCAGCCTCCCAGACCGGCGTAGAAACGCGACCCGTTTAGCGAATTGCGTATGAAAAATATAGAAGCGCGCGTAGCGATGAGTCAACGGGCGTTTGACAGTTGCGCCCGGCCGATCGATCCACCGTCAACAGGGCGCGACTAGACCTCCCAACATCGAAACAACGCACTAAACCACTTCTATTCTTCCTATTAAATCCCAAACGCCATATTAGATCGTCAATGACGGCCAGCTTCAACCAAAACTATCGTCATTTAGCCGGCACCACCTAGGAAACTATGGCGACGGATGTTTCTCGAGCCTTTCTAACGGTCGTTTTATAAAGTTTAGAAAACCCGTAACACTCGCGATGCTTCCTATGAACCAGTAATCATTGGTCTTGTATCCTGACCAAGACATTGGCTTCGTCGCCGATCCGCAATGCGGTAAAAAACGGCCATCACAATAATATAATGGAGGCCCGTCATCACTATAAACACCGATGCACCACATCCCAAAAATATAGCATGGAACCAATACAGGATGATCCCTTGAATGCACTCCCGACACCTTTCAGCAGAAATATCACTCACCATTGTAGATTAACTTGGATTATCAGGAGCTACACTAAAAAAATCACAGACTACGCCGCAAAAGCGACCGCACGGATCGACGGTTGAAACGATACTGCCGCCCTCACTCGCGCGAGCGGCCGCGCCGGTAAACTCGCGACCGCGATTCGTTTCGTGCTCGGTCACGAATCGTTCCGAATCGACTATTCGATTCACCGTATTTTCATATCCGTTTTCCGACGCTCGGAATAGTTTTTAACACTACGCTACAATCGTTTCGTTTCAAAACTTTATCACTCGAACGTCCAAGTCCATGTCTCGGGACGCACGACACAGGATTAAATTTGATCCGCAAAGGATAGTCGGTTTTATATCGGGCTGGTGCGGCGGCGTGGACTGGCGTTCGGCGCGCGCCGATTGGCCGTCGCGCACCTGCAATGCGTCACTGCGGGCGCTAGCGGCGGCCGCGGAGCGAGTGGCGAGCGGCGAGTGGCGGCCGGCGGCGGCGTCTCACGCCTCGGGCTGCGGCGCGCGGCGGCTGCTGGCTGCTCCGATCACCCCGATGCCCTAGTTCGCGGTCGAGGCGAGGGCGCGCCGCAGTGGCCGCCCGCAGACGCCGGCCGAGCTAACGAGATAACGCGGGTTGACGGCTGGCGCACGGGCGCAGGCTTCCCGACACGTCGCCCGCCCATCATACGTGCCACACGCACTCATCATGGTCCACGCCGGCCGCGCCGCATTACTGACGCAATATGGATGCTTATGCAATGATATCTACAGAACTATTGACAATACCTTGGGGAAACCATTTTACACAGAAATAAGAAAAGCGAAGTCCGAGTGTATAAGCGAATTATTATCATCATGCTAAAGTAAATTCATTCAATTCATTCCATGCATTCAAGCCATTGAAGGTCACGTAATATGAGGCACTTCCGCTCAGAGATTGAAGTGGTGATGCCAATCGTGATAATGCTAATCAACATTTTTTTTGACAAAATATGAACATAATCTTCATATTCTTATTAGAGCAATGGAACTATGGAAGGGCCTTCTCTTTATTTTTCTGTAAGTTACGTGTGCCACAAGTGGCCACGATCACAAACAATAAATTCAATGTTATCATCCCGCGAAAATCTTATTTTACTTTTTCTCGTTATCAAGAAGTGAACCAATAACAGATAATGAGATAGGTAAGTTATCAGATAAGAGGAAAGTAAACTAACAAAAACTAATTTTCTGAGGAAAATTGGCGGTACATGCATGTTTTCACCGTAACGGTTGCGATTAAATCGAGCGATATCAAGTTAAATCGATTTAAAATCAAACGGAACTTGAACTCACTAAATAACGGTTGATTCCACTCTCTTTTAGAAAAAAAAGTTGTTTGGCAACATTTTTGTTTATACTTACTATTTTTATTTATATACGTTTTATGAAGTGATGGAATATTTACTTAATCTACGCACATAAATAGAAAACAAATATTAAAATTCAAAATAAATATTTCTCGAATATAGAGACATACAGCGCCATCTGTTGGCGAGTAGACAGAATCATGTTTGATATTTTCCATCGATCGAAGATTTTTGTTAATCTTCGGTGCAAGGTGCAATTTAAAATTGTTGAAGTAAAGAGTAGACAAAATAGATTATTAGTGACGAGTTCAACCGCGGATCCAGAGTTGGAGGGGGTTACGGGGGCTCTAAAGAAAAAATACGGCTCGAATATTTTTTGACAAAGGTAGTGATGTACTAAAAATATTTTTTTAGTTAATAAGCCAATAACCAATGTTAACTTATAAAAACTATTCTATTATATTCACGCTATGACCAAAAAGAACCCGGGCACGCCGCAATTGCGGCGGTAAGACCCCTCTTTGAGGAGTGGTTGGAGAGAAGTCATGGCGTCCTTACCTTCCGCCTGACGCAGGTCCTCACCGGGCACGGGGGCTTCGGGAGGTACCTGTGTCTAATGCGGAAGGAGGATACGTCTGGGTGTCATCACTGCGAAGATCGCCCGGAGGACACGGTGGAGCATACGGTGCAGGACTGCCCAGCTTGGGCGGCGCACCGACGTGTCCTCACGGCTGCGATAGGCGGAGACCTCTCGCGCCCGGCATTGGTTTCGGCCATGCTGCGGGGCGAGACGGAGTGGGAAGCGGTCGCCTCCTTCTGCGAAGCAGTAATGCTCGCGAAGGAGGAGGCGCGCCGCGAGCGAGAGAGGACAGAGTCCTCCCTCCGCCCCAACCGCGGTGTAGGACGCCCACGGTGACGGACGTCGCGCGACGATCTCCGGCCACCGTAGGCGCGGGCATGCGGGCAGCGAGTAAAGGGCAACTCGCTGCCCGACCAAGGACCATGCCCGGGTCGACGGCGCGTTGTGTCCCACGCGCGCCTCAAAGAGCGTCAGCATAATGACGGGGCCCCCCTCTCAGAGGGCCAAAGCCTGCCGGGGTAGCGGGATTATTCCCTTACCGTAACCCCGGAACGTAACAGGCTATGAAGGACACCGTGGATTTTAGTCAGTAGAAGTCTGACAGTCCCTCCCGCCCTGCCCGGGGTTGGAGGACTCATTTGATGATTTTACCACGCTAAAAAAAAAAAAAAAAAAATGACCAAAAAGAACCGAGCAGCGGGGGTAAAAACAAGGGGCCAAAAACCAGCTAGTATTTCAATCACTCAGAGAAGCAGCTACCGTCCTCATAGATGAAAACAACAGAAACAATTGGCCTACCATTATGTCTTAAAGTCAGAATGGTTCCAGTGTGGGAAAGAGACAGATCTATACAGTATACAAGTCGTCACCTCACCCTCGTTTACTCACTGGAACTACTTTGGCTTTAATTTAAGACGGTATGCCACCATGGTAGGCCACCAAGAGAGCAAAGTTGTTTTTTTCTGAGAGCTGATTTTGAATCCTGAGCAAGCGAAGGATTCATCGATTGAATCACGAGCGTAGCGAGTGATTCCAAAGTTGAATCCTGAGTGTGGCGAGGGATTCAAAGGTACGAGATGCAAAAAACTTTGCTCTCATGTAACACATAACTTTTCACTTCAGGAGCGAGAACACTTTAGGAGATAATAAATATGTACAGGTTAAATATCAGTTTTATTTGAAACAAATACTTATTTTCGTTAAAATTCAATAAATTACATTAAAAGATTTAATAATCTTTTTCGCAAAATTTCTTTAGTTAAGTAGTACTTTCCGAACGTGTTTGTCTTTGAGGTCGAATTCAAAATCGGAACTTCGAAAGGGCTGGACTTTGTCTGTCTCTCTTTCTGATGGCGGGAAAGAGATAGAGTGTAATTGTTTCAAATTGCTGAATAAGATATTCGCGGCTTTCTGAAAACAAAAATTTAAATGTTACTTTGTCTCACTCAGTGAGCAAACGCATTTTGCTACTAAAGTGAAAACAACATTTTCTTTGCAATACCACTGTTATAAAACATGGGGCACACGCACGTCACAGCTATTACTTATTGGATTCACAACACGAGTAAACATGCTATATTGTGCTCACGTATTATAGCCTTTATTGTTGTGTACAATAAGGCGCATCCCCCGAGGCAGAGGCATATAGTTCACTGTATATGAGGCATTTCGTGCCTATATTGAAATTCCTAGGCGCATCTACATAAATGCTTGTATTTGTATGCTTACGTATTAAATTGTGAGTAAAGGTTGGTGTTTTGAATATGTTTTACTCATCTACATAAGGAGTAGTAAGACGCATGGAACTCGGTCGCGGGATTCACGAATTAACGTGACCCATGAACGCAAAGGGCTATTGAAGGACACAGTCAGTACTTGTCTGACAGTCTCTCCCGACCTACCCGGGGTTCAGAAATCGAAACGATAAAAAAAGGCGCATGGAACTTAGTATTTTGGGAATTTGTATGCTTAGAATTTAATACTATCGAACTTATAGACGTACTTTTGATGTATCATCCAGTTGCTATTCTACCAATTTGCACTAAGTGCTTTAAATTTTCCTTCATAATGTGAATGGCAAAGGAGTGGAATTCACTTCCTGCGTCGGTGTTCTTAACGCATTCAACCTGAATCTCTTCAAAGTTAGAGTTAACGGGCTTCTTGTTGGTATGATCACTCAATCGTATGCTTTTTCTCAGTCACCATTTATTTACCTGAACAAGAGTACATGCGGAGCAAATCCATCTTAAAAAAAAAGTCAAACTTTCAGGCCGCTGAAACAATACAGATTACCGGCTTTGGGAAAAAAAGCTACCAATCTGAAATGGGACTCAGCGGGCCACTTATGTCGAATGTCTTAATACAGTAATTATTAGACCATAACAATACATAACACATTACAATACATACATAACCGCAAGCCATACAAATTTTATTTTGTACGGGAGTCGAACCCGTTACGCGCAGCCACTGCACCAACCGTTCTGTGAAGCTGGTGAGCTTATAGTCTACATAATAAGTATTTCATCATCAGCCTATAATGTTCCCACAGCTGGGACACAGGCCTCCTCTCTGTAAAAGGGAGTGGGCCATAATCCACCACGCGGGCCCAGTGCGGGTTGATAGATGTCGTTCAAAGTTTTGGTTCTAGGACAAGCCGGTTTCCTCACGATGTTTTCCTTCACCGTTTTAAGAGCAGTGGTGATGAAGTAAATTGCACAAAGTAATGCGCCTGGCGGGGTTCGAACCTACGAACTGCCTCCCTCTACCTCGTTAGTCGGGGCTGATACCATTGCTCTCATTATGTATTTAACTGTGGGTAAAATTAGTTTATGATGGTTCTATATTTTATTAAGTATTTTCAAAAAAGTATTCATGACTACATCCTACATCACGTATTCACTGTGATAAATGGCAATGCCTAAACTTCGTTTAAGATTGAAATTAGTCGCTCGACTCCGGAAAACATTATTATGGTAGGTACCTATAAACAATTATGTAATAATAATTAATATAACAATGACATAACGTAAGACATCCAATATAATTTGAGACCACTTAGAGCGCGTATTTTCTTTCACCATATTGGAAAATGTGAAAATATTTTCTCATACACAAACCTATTTTCTTAGCACGACTCTCGCTCTGCAAAAGATAAACATTTTAACCGTATACCTTCGATATTTTCTCAGAGATCGTTTTGTACGCTTCTTTCTATCGTATGTAAATTCTTCGCAGGTTCACTTCGAGTACATCTAAAACCGTATGTTTTATTCATCGATCATTCAAATATTCAAAAGAGCGTTGTTACTTCTTACGAAAGATAACAAAGTTCCCTTGCTTTTGATTCAATAATAAGCCATAAAAGGCTAGTTTGCAGACAATAAATTGCAAATACGATTGGTTTATCTATTTGAAAAATAATAGAGACAAACTTTTTTTTAACGCAGTATAATGGACTGGATGAAATAGCGACGGAACTCGGGATGGATAAAATAGCGACAGGTCACCACCGGAACAACTTGCGACCCGCGGATGCGGGAAAAATGTAGAAATCCGTGATGAGACCTGTCGTATTGTATGGATCGGAATGCTGGGCTGTGTAAAAGATGGATGAGAAACGATTGCATGTAGCGGAGATGAGGATGTTGAGATGGATGTGTGGAGTGACAAGAATGGTTTATAAGGGGAAGTTTGAAAGAGACGCCTGTTACAGAAAAAATGAAAGGGAATCGTCTGTCCTGGTGAGACTGGACTGGACTAAGAGAGTGATGAGTATGAATGTTGATGGGTTGAGACGAAGAGTTGTTTTAGGAATGAAATAAAAGAAAAAGGAGTAAACGATACTGTTAGGTACGTCTGACAGGGAAGAAAAAAAACGTGTTGCGCCGACCAAAAGTAAAATGGGATAAGGGCAGGAAGATGATGATGATGGGACAGGTGTTACTGTCTTAGTAATTTTATGGGAACGGAGGAGCAAGTAAAGCCTCGGGGAACAGCTAGACAAAGACAAAGACAAAGACAAAGACAAAGACATTTATTCGTAGAATATGGTATAGGCTTATAGGTGTTAAGTGTTAATATAGTACAGCATATCCACCGCATATAGCGGCATTCGAATATTTATGTTTACATTAAAGTAACATTTAAATTTTACTCAACATAAAATTAACGAAAGACACATTTTGAAAAGGCTAAATTAACTTAAATTAGGTAACTCGAAACGTAAAACCTCAGATTTTATATATAACAATAAACTATAGTTACATATCTATTAAATAAAATTAAACAATAACAATAACAACTATAACAACTTTGGCATGTGTTTTTTACCTAATTCTTTAATAACTATCTATCATCAAAGAAATCTTTTAAAGAATAGAAGGACTTTTGGAGTAGCCACGACTTTAGTTTGTTTTTGAAAAATTGACGAGGTGATTCTCTGATAGGTTTCGGAATATGATTGTAAATTTGATAGACATTAGGTAACTGTTTCTATAGTGTAGGGTACTATTGCAAAATTGGGTTTTGAGTTTAGTGGGATCTCTTTTTGTAAATCTTGTATCATCAGCTACTGTGGAGAAGAAACGTTTATTATTTTTTACAAATACACCAGTTTCTAGAATGTACATGCAAGCCAAAGTTAAAACTTTTAACCGTTTAAATATTGGTCGACAGCTCTCGTATGGTGGCGTTCCCGTGATAGCTCTCAAGCATTTTTTTTGTGCTAGGAATGCTCTTTGCACATGGGTCGAGTTGCCCCATAATAGTAAGCCGTACCTCAGCACCGACGCTACATAGCCGTAATAGGCGCTGAGTGCGGCATCTTCGTTTGCCGTTTTTCGAAGTTCTTTTAGCGCAAATACAAATCTATTAATTTTTTTACTAAGATTGTCGATATGAATTCCCCAATTACAATTTTCGTCTAGTGTCAGGCCTAAAAATTTTATATTATTCTCTTTGTTTATGATTTCATTATTGTGTTCTAAAGTAATTTTTGATGGGTTTTGTTTGTAGTTAGAAAATTGAATGTATTTAGTTTTAGACAAATTTACTTTTAAATGGTTTCTGTTTAGCCAATTTATTGTATTATCAATCGTTTTGTATACTTCTTGTTGATGAGATGTCTTTTTATCTTCTGGTATTATTATTGATACGTCATCTGCAAAAAGTACGCATTTGTGTTTAGTGATACTTGGTAAATCGTTTATAAACAACAGGAAAAGGGGAGGCCCAAGGATACTTCCTTGAGGCACTCCTGACTTATTTACTCTTAAGGAGGATCTGTATTTTGTTGCAACAAGTTTATGATTGATACGTGATACTTCAACACACTGTTTTCTATGTCCTAGATAGCTTTTCAGCCATTCTAAGGCAGGACCTCTGATGCCATAGCGCTCGCATTTGTCGAGAAGAGTATTATGGTTTACAAGATCAAAGGCCTTGCTCATGTCTAGGAAGATTACGGACACAGGTCGCTTCTTATCTATATTATCTGTTATAGACCTAACCAGAGAGAATGCTGCCAGAGTAGTTGACTTACCTTTTTGAAATCCATTTTGTTCTTCTTTAATAATGTTATGTTTGTTTATGAACTGTATTAAGCGACTATGCATTATTTTTTCGTATATTTTTGAGAATATCGAAATTAGTGTAATTGGTCTGTAATTTGTTTTGTCTAGTGTACTTTTACTTTTATGAAGGGGCTTTACTATTGAAATTTTTAGTTTATCGGGGAAGATACCCTCAAACAAGGACAAATTAACTGTGTGACACAGTATGGGTGATATGATTTTAGCACATAGTTTCAGTATGTGTGTAGAGATTTCGTCATATCCTACCGACTTTGTATTGTTTAGAGACATTATTACACGAAACACTTCAGTATCAGAACACGGATTTAAAAATATGCTTTCACTGTTTCGTGTTAGTTGGGGTATGCAGGTATTGACAGGTTCAGTTGTAGTATTGGAAATATCAATAAAATAATTATTTAATGAATTGGCTATTTGTGTCGGGTTGTTTAAAGTAGATCCATCGTGATCAATGGCATTAATTTGATTAAATGTTTTGTGAGTATCTGTTCTATTTTTTATGATATCCCATGTAGCTTTGTTTTTATTTTTAGATTTAAGTAGGTACTTGAAATTTGATGTTTTTTTTGAGTAGAGGACGCACGATTTTAAGATTTTATTATACTTTAAGTATTTAGTCTGTATTTTATTGTTTTTATTAGTGTAATACATCTTTTGAAGGTGTCTCTTATAATTGCAAGATTTCCTAATACCTTTAGTGATCCATTTGGGTGAACTATTATTGACACATACTTTTGTTTTCCTTAAGGGAAAACATAATTTATAGTACAATAAGAAGTTATCATGAAAAATATTAAAACTATCATTAGCGTCCATGTTCTCGAGAACATCGTTCCACGACAAATTCCCAATAGTTTCCAAAAATTTTGTGATGTTATCATCTGAGTAATCCCTGTTTATTTTATACCAGTATCTTAAGGCCGGTTTCCTCTCATCAACTGGGAAAGTTAATGTTTGGCATGTGTTATGATCTGATAAGAAAACCTCATGTGTAGTTCCAATTGAGTTTTCAATGTTACTAATAATCTGATCTAAGCAAGAAAGTTGACGTGTTGGTGAATTAATATGAAGATTTAACCCATAGTTGGACAAAATATCTTTAAGTTTGGTTGTATCATTGTTTACTTTTAATGTATCAATATTTAAATCTCCTGTGATAATAATACGTTTTTTCCGTTTGAATAATTTATGCAATAGTAAGTCTAATTTTTCAAAAAATATAAAAGTGTTTGAATTTGGAATTCTATAAATACAAATAACTATACATTTTAGAGCAGGTATCTCTACTCCACAACATTCAAAAAATTTCTCAGTACATAAGTCTTTAGGTAGTACTATATTCTTAAACTCAAACATTTTATGTACTAGTATACATACACCTCCGCGCTTTTCTCTTTTCCTTGAAAACGAGCATGCGAGATCAAAGTTTTTAAAATGAATATTTAGTTCATCGCCTGCTCTTACAAATGTTTCCGAAAGAACATTTGTAAAGTAGAACATTATATAAGAATCAAAAAGGCTCTAAGAGTATTTCAAAAGAGTCGGCGGATAATTTTATTTTGTCCATACGTCTTCTGATTTCAGTATTTTCAGAAGAGAACTGTAACTTGTTTATACTGAAGGGAATACTTTTCTTTACTTTGACGAGTTCTGTGACATAAAATCGAGTTCGCCAGATGATGTTACTTACTGGAGTTGGAAGAAAAAGTTTTGGGATCCCTATAAAGATGGTAATATTTTCTTATTTACCTTTTTATTATTTTGTATTTTGTTGAGTTATTATTTAAATATTCTTTTAAGTAAATTTTGTTTTCCAACCATTTTTCTATCAGCTTGTTTTTCTCTATCGCCCAAGTCATTTAAAAAAACTTACATGGCAAGGTTGGTATTTAACGTTCTTTGTAGACCGCATTTGTAATCCTGTAATGTAGTGTGTTTGTTGTGTGTAATGTATCTGAGTCCGTATGTCATTATAAGTGAATGAGCCCAGGTGGAAAACAAGAAATTGTTATTGAATAATTAAAATATCAAATTAGCCTTTTCCTATGTTGAGGTCGGCTTCCAGTCTAACTGAATACCTTTTATAACGTTTCTGCAAGAAGTGACAACGTTGTATTGCTAGACTAATTAAATATCCATTAATATCAATTAACTTCTATCTGATGTAGACTTTATCTTGTCAGAGATTAGGTTTATTTTATTTTAATTACCTACCTCATTACCATAGGTAGCATTAACAGATAAGCATTAAATAAAAACAATGACTGAGTCACTTGTGTTAATTTAAAATATTATACTACCTACTGCTTACCTACATACATAAAATTCATAATTTCATAATATAATAACAAAACATAATAATCAGAATTGTTAGCAGCAACTTCGTTTTAAAAAACTGTCTCTGGCTGAGATTGTTTTTGGAAACTCTACATTCAATAGTCACCGACTATGTCGACAACTTTTGTGATCAGTTGGTATCCAATGCAACCTACCTATTCAAAGTGAACTATGATTTTAATTTTAAATCGTCAAAATCTTTCAACAGGACCGCCTCAGACATAATATTTTACTATAAATTATGCTATAAACAGATTGTAGTTGCCAGGCCAAAGAGAAGAATGGTCATAGAAGTTTAGAAATATTGTTCAAATTGATACACGATTTTGTGAATTGGAGGCCTTACCACGATCCATTTTAAGCTGTGGAAAAGAGATGGCGCTAGACGACTTGTATAGCTCTGTCTCTTTCCCACAGCCTAAACTGGATCGTGTTAATAGCTCGTGGTAAGGCCTCAGTGGTTTTCCAACATACCCAAAATATCTATCCATACCTGCCACACACCTTCCACCTACACAGCAAGTCAAACCGTAAACAAATGTCCACAAAAACAAGGTAAGCAAGTACGTATGCTAAGCGATAAAAGTATTAGTTTTTCAAGTAATTAGCGAGGCGCGGCCAAGCCATCGCTAGCCGGGCCCCATTGCCGGCCGAATGCGATCATCACCTAATTGCGTTTACGTTCTAGATTACGTTGATTACGTCGATAACTGAATTGGACTTCGTCGAAAGTTTTTTTTGGACATTATGGTGATGATTTTAGGTTAAGTTGGGTGTGTTGTGTTGTCATTATCACGTATTTGAGGTTACAGTTCTGATTCGTGATTAGTGTCCCTATGTTTTTGGAAGGTCAATTATGTAGTATCAATTAGTGATTGGTTTGTTTAGTATTTATCTTGAGGTTCTTTGTAATGCAAAGTCATCCTTTGTCTTGTTTGGGGTGTCCGTGGGCATACGGACGGCGAGTAATGGGTAGCTCGCCGTCCGATCAGGGACCATGTCCGACTTGGTCGATGCTTCAAAAAGCTGTCAGTAATCTGCCGCATAGAATGTCGGGGGGGGGGGGGGGGGGGGTCGCCAAATGTCGAAACGGGTAAGCCTGATACTGAAAAGTAAAAATGAAGATCACTATGGATTTTAGTCGGTACTAGTCTAACAGGACAGTGTCACTAAGGATCATTTTATGGATTTTAGTTGAATGTTCAATCCTGCTACCCCCACTTATCTTAAAGAACGTTTCAAGTTCCTTCATGACACACATAATAGATATCTTAGGTCGTCAGAAAATTTAAGGCTAGAGGTGCCAAAGCATTCCTCTAGTTTTTACGACAAATCATTTACAGTCGAAGCAGTACGGCTATGGAATGGCTTACCTCTGCCAATAAGGCGCGCTCAGACCTTGTCCACGTTTAAAAATCTGCTAAAAAAGCTCTATTTATCTCCTTAGACGTGTGGCTAAAATGCATCTTTGTTTTGTGTTTATTGTTTTATATGTATGTCTTGTATTTACTCGTATATAGGTTTTTTATATATAATATTTTATTTATGTATGTATTTGTATATGCAAATGGTACACCAAAGACTACCTACAGTACTGTTTCTCCCTTCTCTTCAAATCCATAGTAGACATAAATCATGGAATACTACCTATTAAGATCCTTACATACTTACTTCGCCTGGTCTAATTCTTACGATACAAGAAGCGGTGAGAGTAGGTGCTACCACACTGACCTTTTTGAAAAATCTCATCAATAAGTTTCACCTTAAGGGCGCTATGACATACTGAAAGAACACAATTCCTGTCAATTTGACATCGTGATGCCGCCCGCATAAAAACAAAACACTAACGAAACAGCTATGCCTCGTATACCAGAAAGCAAACAATAATGAGCTTTTGCCACTTTTGTTTCGAATAAACAAAGTAAGATCCCGGTCTTCTAGACACTACTTATTTTCATAAACGAATGGATAATATGATAAATATATACCTATCAAAATAAAATAAGTGCCACTCAATAAATAACACTTTAAACCGCACATTGTGTCACGAATTGGATATGTTTGTAATTTACAAAGTGTGCATTATAGAGATTATTCAATTTCATTCTTAACAAGATAATTTACTCGTATTATACGAGTAAATTATCTTGTTATGACATCTTTCAGGTGTTGATTTTGTTTCTAGTGACTAATTAGAATTCATAACTTCTTAATTAGATTTTTGAAATTATTTAGAATTTACGATTTGGTGTTTAAAATTTTTCAAACTTTTTCTTTGACTTTTACATCAAACAGTCATTTATGCCATCTAGAGACATAATTATTATGGACGCAAAACCAGCCATTGGGGTGATTAAGGTGACATAGATAAGGAGATATAACCAGAAATGGTCGGTTTAATGCTCGAATATTTCCAACCAGTGGTTCAAAATATTTGAAACTAGTGTCAATTAAGAGACGGGTAATATCACCAAACGCCGTGATCCAGGAAGAAAGTGAGCAAGGCCAGAGAAGACGTTAAACCGCGCAAAGAGAACGATAATCTACTACGCAGATCATACAAAGTCCATTGCGACCAGCAACAAGCTCCCATAGAATTGACAAGACAATTTCGAATCGACACTATGAAGATTAAAAATATTCGAGAAGATTCTTGGTTCCCCTGCAGTTAACTGTGAGCGGACGGTGCAACTCGTTAAACATTTACAAAGGAGAATATTTATTGAACTGTTTTGACTGAGCTTCAGTGCTTCTTATACTGGGTTACAGCTGGGTTATTTTTTTAATAAGGACACATCTATTAGAGTGTAGAGAAGATCTAAACAACAGGGTTTCAGATCATTTAACTCTTGAAACAGAATGTTTCGGTGAGCTCTAAATTATAATCTCTATCTCGCAAAACTGAGCTTTTACTTCCTAACGAAGTTACGTAACTGCTCAAAATTGCGTAGAAAAGGTGGTTCAACTCCACATTATTCCATTCGCACAGCAAGTAGTACCTGAGTTCATCTTCGATCAATCGCGACTACCAGTGCATAGATTCGTTTACGCTCGAATTACGATGCTACAATTGGTCACTCAGGCTTTTTACCTAATTTCTATTGAAACGGTATAGAACATGTTCGTTATTTAATAGATAACATTTCACCTTTAGTAAAATAACACAGGGTTTAAGAGAAAAAAGAACATTATTTTTTCGATTTCATTATTTTATATGAAACTTGACACATTCCTGTAATTTCTCACTTTTCATTCAATTTCGCTTATTTTTACGATTTATTGGAATGCTAACTTATTTTTTTGTATATTCTATTCTGAGTAGTATCTCATCATCATCATCATCATTAGCCGGAGGACGTCCACTGCTGAACATAGGCCTCCCCCGTATACCGCCACGCCGAACGACAATTCGCCACTTGCATCCATCGGCTGCCCTCGACCCTCAATATGTCGTCGGTCCACCTGGTGGGAGGCCTGCCTACGCTGCGTTTTCCGGTCCGTGGTCGCCACTCGAGAACTTTTCTTCCCCATCGGTTGTCAGTTCTACGAGCGCTGTGGCCTGCCCATTACCAGTTCAACTTGCAAATTTTATGAGCTATGTCGGTGACTCTGGTTCTTTGCCGAATATCCATGTTCCGGATTTTATCCCGCAAAGATACTCCGAGCATAGCTCTTTCCATTGCTCGTTGAGTGACTCTTAGTCTCTCTAAAAGGCCAGCAGTCAATGACCACGTTTCGGAGCCATATATCATCACTGGCAACATACACTGGTCAAACACCCTTGTCTTGAGACACTGTGGGATTCTCGATGAGAAAATATCACGTAGCTTCCCAAACGCTGCCCATCCGAGTTGGATTCTTCGGGCGACCTCTTTCTCGAAGTTGGACCTACCTAACTGAACAATCTGTCCAAGGTAAGTATAATGGTCTACAACTTCGAGAGTATCGCTCCCAACAACAACCAGTAAGGGTGCCACATGGACATTCGACATGACTTTCGTCCTGTCCATGTTCATTTTAAGGCCATCCCGTTGGGAAACGATACTGAGGTCGCTGAGCATAGCATTGAGGTGCTCCAACGATTCTGCCATGATGACTATATCATCGGCAAAATGAAGGTGAGTGATGTATTCACCATTGATGTTGATGCCGAATCCGTTCCATTCCAAGAGCTTGAAAATGTCCTCCAACGCGTTCGTGAACAGTTTCGGAGAAATAACGTCTCCCTGTCTCACGCCTTTTATTGGATTGGTTTCGTGCTCTCTTCCTGCACGCGTAGCATGGCGTTATTTCATCGTTATTTCTACACAAATCGACTGTTTTTTTTGCACAAATGTGACACCATTTGAACACTATTGAAGAAAAGGACGTTTATTTTCTATATTTTTCACATTACCATGCTTAAAACGATAAAAATATTTCTACGTTCTGTTATTTTGTCTATTCTTCCGTCGACAAAACCCCTTTCTACGGCGCCATGCTACGCCTGCTGAAATCGAATGGACATGGTGGCGTTTCTATACAAACACTTCGACACTTCGATATACCTATAGTCGTGACATCGTTGGAGGGACTGCAATACTGCCCAGGTTTCGATTGAATCGAAGGCTTTTTCATAGTCCACAAACGCTAAACACAATGGCCGATTATAGTCCTCTGTCTTCTGTATAATCTGGCAGAGCGTGTGTATGTGGTTTATAGTACTAAAACCTTTTCGGAAACCGGCTTGTTCGGGAGGCTGGAAGTCATCAAACCTGCGTTCGAGACGGTTCGTAATGACTCTTCAGAACAGCTTGTATACATGGCTCAGAAGTAAGATTGGCCTGTAGTTCTTCAACAAGGTGTTGTCACCTTTTTTGAAGAAAAGAACAACCACACTCCTGTGCCATGCTTCTGGCGTAGAACCTTTGAGTATGACGGAATTAAATAACTTCTGGAGGACTAGAGTAGTACCGGTTTTCCACCCGCTCTCATAAGTTCTGTTGAGATTCCGTCCTCACCCGGCGACTTGTTATTCTTGAGCTGTTTAAGAACCATTCTAATCTCGTACAGGCTGGTGTCTGGGATATCCTCAGTGTAGTGTCAAGTCAGTTTAGCTCTTGCGTCTCAAGATGTACCGACACTGGGTTGTCGTATTGATGTATAATTATAACTGTCCGTAAAACCTCTCAAGCTCCCTTAGGTTCTCTGGTTTAGTCGAAATGATGCTGCCGTCGTTAATCTTCAGCTTTGTCATTTGGCTCTGCCCAATAGACGAATTCTTTGCGAACACTTTTGAGCCCCGGTTCCGCTCGATTGCCTCTTTGATCCATGCCGCACTAAAGGAGCGCAGGTCACGTTGCATTCATTTAGAGATTCGTCTATTGAGTTTGCCATATTCCGACATATCAGCTGAAGATTGCAGCCTCATCTCGGTCCGGTCCTGCATCAACCGGATTTTTCCGTTCGAGAGCTTTTGAGGCTTATTGCGGCGCGGGGTCTTAAAAAACTTGGACCCCACAGCTTGGACAGTTTCCACTAACCCATTATTAATCTCGTCCACAGTTTCGCATTCGGTTAGGCACTGGAAGCGATTGTGCAGTTCAAGTTGAAAGTCTTCGGGGTTCCTGAGTAGTATCTGTTTTTTTGTGAATTTTATTCATGAATAAAATTCACAAAATAATATCAGGCAAAAGAGCCATGGCCGGTTGAGTGCTTGAGCTTCAATGCTGCTAAGACGTGAATTTTTCCGCAAAAAGGAGCCAATCCGACTCGGTTCTATCTTTCTGAGGTGTAACCGTAAAAATGACAGGCTATCTTGACCTTTTTGGGGTGCCGTTGACATCGACCCACAATATTAGTCCTCTTATTGAGTTGGCTGCAAAAAAGTTAGGTACATGAAGTGGTACAGGTTTGCCAAATCCCAACTCGATGCACTTGAGTCAATTTAATAGCACCCGGCATTGATCGAGGCCACGATCTGCGGGGCAAGACGGAAAAGGAAGTAGTCACCTCGAATCCTTATGCAAAGCAGTCATGCTAGCGAAGTAGGAGGTGGAACACGTGAGGGAGAACAGCCGCGTGACGTACGACGCCGAGAAGCGATTTCTATTTGAGAGTAGGAGCATGCCTTGGTCACTGGACTGTCTTATCAGGTAACGGTGGCCCTGGAACGTAAAGGGCTATTTGAGGATCACCATGGATATTAGTCAGTACTAGAGTCTGGTAATAAATCCCGTCCCGCTCGGGAGGACACATTTGATGATTTTACCAAAAAAAAAAATACAATGCAGCTGCCAAAACGGAATACCGCAATTGACTGGATGCCGAACCTGATACAAGACTTCAACTCTCTTCGATCAAACCTAATAAAAATACATTGATGAAAAAAAAAACTTTTTGAAAAAAGTACCATATACATAGCTTTAGCATAAGGGCTTTCACTTGCACTTTCTTTCTTTCATTCTTCGTGCAAGCATTTTTCCTCACTGCCTCCCAATGATATTTCTGCCTCCCGTGTTTTACGACGCGGGTTTTGAGTTGCCTGTTATGTCTTCCGTATCGCGCTCCTTTGATGCTGGTGACCTCTGGGACACAGGGAAACATGCCGTTAGTTTATGTTTTGACCACTATTTCGTACACCGCAGCTAGTCGCTGCATGTTGTAGCTTCAACTCACCTAATGTTGCTGGCCAACATGCATCTACACCGTAAAGTGTCGGAATGCGCCGCTCATCCGAAACACAAGTTTATTTCGAATGTTTTCCAATCCTTCCCACGTACTACAACAAAGAATAGGTACATTTTTTTCACTTAGTCAGTCTAAACATACCGACAAATTAACTTGATTAATGGTATTTTGGACACTTACCTACTTATTATTTCCAAATTTTCAATGTTGCATACAAAATTGCTTTATGTATTATCAATATTCCTCATCAAAATTATTAATTTTATTCACTTATTTTAAATTATTAGAATACCCGCAGCTACAAGTATTTTTTAGTTTCTATTTTTTTTTAAATATAAGCACAGATATCAGTGACTCGTGCGTCACACCCGGCTGCGAGCGATGCAGTGTCAGTGTGATGCTACAGACTAACGATAGTGTTGTCTTCTTATCGGTGTTTTAAATACCTAGTTTTAATGGACCCTTCATGATTGCGGTGATAACACTATTTATTTTACATATTATTTTATTTTACATATACACACTGGATATAGTACATAATATTAATACATATTTATATATATATACATATTTTTTTCTTTAACAGAGCTGATTTTCGTCCGTGCACTCACTACGTAGGCTCAGTTGAAAACCAGCGTCGGGCACTAGTTGTCCGACATTTGCTGAACTGGGTCTATTTGGCGCAGCCGTGAGTCACACAATAGTTTAGCGTTTTTACTTTGTCTTTTATATAATTTCTTTATGTTTATGTTGTGTGTACTTATGGCATGTGTCAATAAACGTTTTTTCTTTCTTTCTTTCTTTCTTTACCGACATCAAAAACGAATACAAAAAGTTTAAAACAAAACTTTTCTCTGGTAAACCGCTACCTCAAAACGATCAGATCAATTTTTCACGGATTTTCGGGGCGCACGTTAGAGAGCCAAATCCTGCCGGGCGTCGCGGAATTGTCTTATCGGGTATCCATAGCCTCGGATCGCAATGGGTTATTGAAGGACACCGTAGATTTTAGTCATTACAAGTTTGTATGTCCCTCCTGTCCTTCCCTGGGTGGAAGGGCTGATCTGATGATTTTACCACGTAATAAAAAGCCATACCACCAGGGGCATGACCGGTGGTATGGTGGGTCCCGCAGCGAGCTATATTATCCAAACGAACTGGAATGTTTGGGAAGTTAGCAAGTCAGAAAAAAAGGTATCAGAATTATTTAAATTGTTTTTTTTTTTGTATTATTTACATTATTTTTTTTTTACAATTATATCCACATTCGAATATAGTCGGAAAATTCAATCAAATTAATTCAAAATATTAGCTTGTATCAAGAAAGGTAGGTTAAACTGTATTCTTGGCGACTGGGAAAATTACTGGCCACCACTCATAACCTGCGGAAAATTCGAGGTACTACATTTTTCACATGGAATTTGATGTCATGACAAAGACACTGGCGCCGCGTGTAAAGGTCATGAATGGTGGCGTGTATTTTAATTTTTAATAATTACGCAACTAATGTCAAAATGGTTGCGAGCGATACGTCCTCCCTCAGAAGGCGCCCCGCGCCGTCTAAATCAGTCTAAATCAAAGAAGAAACCGTTCTTGGTTTTATATTGAATTTTGTCATTGCATATTATAATTGTTTAATACTATTATTTTACTTTTAAATGAGCTAATTATTTTTTTAATGCAAGCTAACATAGTAACCTTAGTTATTCAATACTTTTTGATTGAATATTCAGTAAATCTTGATAGATAAAAAATATAATTTCGGACGAAAAAATGTCAAATTCTTCCTGTTTTGAAAAATTATTTTTGGTTTATTTCTGAATGAAAAATAAAAAAGTGATTAATGCAGTCCAATTATAATCTTTCAGATGTACCAAGGACATTTTCAAATATTATTTTACTACTATACCTTCTATGTAATTCGGTACCAAAGTATGACAAAAAGTAGAATTTTATGAAACATCCTTTACAGAGACAAGGTTTTTACATATGTATGTAAACAAATCTAAAAATGTGTTTAAAGCACTCCACGCAGAAAGAATCAAACTTTCTCGAGTATATGTACTTTTTTTATTTGTGGCAATGTCATACCCAGAATCAGGTTCCAAAAGTCGCACAAAATCAACGAACCGTGTGAAAGCCCTCTTAATCGAAATCATAAAATACATCTGTCAACCTGATAAATTGTGACGAATTTATTAAGATCCTATGAAAAAATACCAAATTAATTCTGAAAAAGTTTCGCAGCTTTTTTCGAAGACTTGATAAAATGAAAATTTATCTTTTTCCATCCCACCTGATAATCAATTCATTAACTTTGTTCCTGAAACTCGCGCCTGTAAAAAGTTGTAAATAAACCGTAAAGTAATAACATGTTAAACTTGGCAGCGTAGAATTGATTCGGATGGGTTCGCGGCACCTTATAAAGCGTTTGATTTTTTTTTTTTTTTTTTTTTTTTTTTTTTAACGTGGTAAAATCATCAAATGAGTCCTCCCACCCCGGGCAGGGCGGGAGGGACTGTCAGACTTGTACTGACTAAAATCCACGGTGTCCTTCAGTAGCCCTTTATGTACCGGGGTCACGGTGAGGAAATAATCCCGCAACCCCGGCAGGCTTTGGCCCTCTGAGAGGGGGGCCCCGTCATTATGCTGACGCTCTTTGAGGCGCGCGTGGGACACAACGCGCCGTCGACCCGGGCATGGTCCTTGGTCGGGCAGCGAGTTGCCCTTTACTCGCTGCCCGCATGCCCGCGCCTACGGTGGCCGGAGATCATCAAGCGACGTCCGTCGCCGTGGGCGCCTACCACTGCGGCTGGGGCGGAGGGAGGACGCTGTCCTCTCTCGCTCGCGGCCTGCCTCCTCCTTGACGAGCATTACTGCCTCGCAGAAGGAGCTGACCGCTTCCCACTCCGTCTCGCCCCGCAGCATGGCCGCAACCAATGCCGGGCGCGAGAGGTCTCCGCCTATCGCAGCCGTGAGGACACGTCGGTGCTCCGCCCAAGCTGGGCAGTCTTGCACCGTATGCTCCACCGTGTCCTCCGGGCGATCTTCGCAGTGGTGACACCCAGGCGTCTCCTCCTTTCGCATCAGCCACAGGTACCTCCCGAAACTTCCGTGTCCGGTGAGGACCTGCGTCAAGCGGTAGGTCAGGACGCCATGACTTCTCTCCAGCCACTCCTCAAAGAGGGGTCTTACCGCCGCAATTGCGGCGTGCCCGGCCGTCGGTCGCGACAGTCGTTCCTTCCATACTGCCCTGAGATCACGCCGGAGGTCTTCGCGCCGCGCCTCGACTTCGCGAGGCAGCGGGGTCACGCCCCGGCGCTGCGCCTCCACGCGCCACTCATAGACGCGCTGGAGGGCAGTCGCCTCCAGATCCCAGGGCAGCAATCCGGCAAGGAGGTTGGCCGATTCGCCGGCGATCGTGCGGTATCCCCGGATCATCCGGATAGCCATGACCCTCTGGCATGCGACCAACTTCAGTGGTCGCGTCCGGATGCTCAGGGCCCACACAGGGGCCCCGTAGAGGGCCATGGACCGCACGATACCGGCGTACAACCTCCGGCAGGAGGTGTTTGGCCCGCCGATATTGGGCAGGAGTCTGAGGCTGAGGGCGCCTGCTGCCCGGTTCAGCCTCGGGGCCAAACTCAGGAAATGCTCCCTGAAGTTCCATCGGCTGTCGAGGACGAGTCCCAGGTACTTCATCGTCCTCCCGACGCCGATGCGAACCCCTCCCACCGTTATGTGGGACTCTGACCGCGGCGCATTCAGACGGCCATGAAAGCACATGGCCTCCGTCTTGTGCAGCGCCACGTCGAGTCCCAACCGCCGGATCCTCTGAACGACTGTCGCGACCGCTTCCGTCGCCACGTCGGCCGCCGCCTGGTGCGACTCTCCCTGTGCCAGGACGAGCGTGTCGTCAGCGTAACATATTACGCTGACGCCATCAGGGAGGCCGCTGCGCAGCACCCAGTCGTATCCGATGTTCCACAGGGGCGGTCCCAAGACCGATCCCTGTGGAACACCGCACGACATCTCTCGCCGGTTCCACTCTCCCCGGTGACCGGGGTAGATGACGGCTCTGTCCGTCAGGTAATCCTCGACTATACGACGGAGGTAGGTCGGCACCCGGTGATACCGGAGTGCCTCCCTGATGCAACTCCAGGGCAGGGTGTTAAAGGCGTTGGAGATGTCCAAAGACACCGCCAAGACGACCCTGCCCCGGGCCACTGCATCCCCCGTCGTGAGGGCTCTAACGCGCATGATAGCGTCCACCGTCGAGCGCCCCCTGCGGAAGCCAAACTGGCACTCCGACAGGTTCGGGCCCACCCGATTTAGGTGCCCGACGAGGCGGTCTGCAATGACTCTTTCCAAGAGCTTGCCCACCTCGTCGAGCAGCACGATGGGCCGGAATGCGGACGGAGAATCCGCAGGGCGCCCGTGCTTCTGGATCAGGACCAGTTTCCCCGTCTTCCAACGAAGCGGGAACTGGCCCCTCTCCAAGCATGCGCTAAAGAGCCCCCCCAGTCGAGGCCCGAGAGTCCCCGAGGCCAGGACCCAGGCTTTTCCTGGCAGGCCGTCGGGTCCCGGGGCGGTATTTTTGGCTTTGAGCCGCTGTACCGCCACTCTCAGGTCTACCTCGGTCACCTCTGGAGCATCGTAGACGTCGTCGTCGCTGTGGTCCGCGTTTGCGTCAGCTTCGTCCTCAGATTCCGTCGGAGACGGAGCCATAGGCGGGGGGGTATGCTCCCCCCGCGATGGGAACAGGGCGCTCACCACATCCTCCACGAACTGAGGCTGGAGACTCTGCGTCAACGGGGGAGCCCAGGGGCGGAGCTTTTCTCGCACCCACTTGTAGGGGCGGCCCCATGGGTCCCCGTCCAGAGACTCCAGCATCTCCTTGCGGGCCAGTTCCTTGGCCCGCCAGATCTCGTCGCGGAGGACGGCCTTCGCTGCCCTGTAGCCCTCGTACAGCTCCGCCTCCACAGCCACCGCGTCCGGAGGTCGGGTGCGGCGCCTGCGGAATCTGGTGTACCGGCGGCGCGCGGCAACGCACGCTTCGCGCAGCGCTGCTAACTCGCGCGACCACCAGTACAGCTGACGCCGGGCGCGTCCTTGCCGGACCCGGGGCATGGCCACGTCGCAGATCTCCGACATGGCCTCCCGGAACCACTCGGCCTCGTCGTTTATGTCGGCAGGCCTGTCCGGTGATGACACCCAGGCCCGCACGATCGAGGCTTCCAGGAATAGCTCCCGGTCCAGCTGCTTCAGCGCCCATCGCGGACCACTTGGGTTCCGTCCACTTGGGACCGGCGCGTCTCTGAGGTCTGGGCGGAGACGTCGAACCGGATATACCGGTGGTCGGAATAGGTCTCCACCTCCTCCACAACACGCCAGTCGGTGACGCGCGGCGACAGGTCGGAGGTGGCGAACGTAATGTCCACCACCGACTCGCCCCGCATCCGCACGCACGTGGGGACAGAACCCCGGTTCTCGATGACCAGGCCATGTGCCCGGGCCCAGTGCTCGAGCATCCTGCCCCGCGTGTAGTCCGTGTACCGGGAACCCCAAGCCACATTCTTGGCATTGAAGTCCCCGAGGACGAGCGCGGGGAGGGAACCAAGGGCGACGACGACGTCTCCCAGCTCCACTAGGGAGTCTTGGAACTCGGCGAGAGATCGGTTCGGGGAGAAGTAAACGCCTACCACGGCGATCTCCCCGAACCGGGCTGCGACTATCCCGCGCCCTCTCTGTACGCGATCGAGAGGCGGGGTACCGGCGGCGGCCGACGAAATTAGGGTCACCGAGCCGTCCAGGTCCGCTACCCAGTCGTTCCTGGGCGGGACAAAATACGGCTCGGCGACCACGGCGACGTTTATCAACCACTGCGCCATGCTCTGGAGCAAAAGATCCTGAGCAGCGGCGCAGTGGTTGATGTTCGCCTGGAGGAAGCGCAATGGAGACATTATTCTGAATCCATTGCGGCCTCCTCCAGGGCCCCCTGCGAGGGCGCAGCCACGGCGGCGGCGGCGGCGGCAGCGGGAGCGGCGGCGGCGGCGGTGGCAGTGGCGGCGGTGACGGCGGCGGCAGAGGGCCTACCTCTGCGCCTGGCTTCAGTGGGTGGAGCGCAGGACTTTCCCCCAGCCCGGTGATCGGCCGGCTTGCCAGCCGCCTCACATGCGAAGCAGTGAGGCGGGGCGGAGCACGAGCCGGCCTTGTGACCGGGCTGACCGCAGCGGAAGCACCTATCGCTGCGGTCCACCTCCGAGGTGCAGACGCATGCCGCGTGGTTACCCACTTGGCAGCGTTAATAAAGCGTTTGATAAGAAAAGTTTATCGTATAAAAGTAATGATGTAGAAACTTTTGGAACGATTATTGTAACACGTGTGTGGGAGCCTACTCGTACTTTTGTTCTTCTTTATTTCGACTTAGGAGATAATACTAATATTTTGGTTTTTATATTCATGAGATTTATTTATTTTTTATTTCATGTCGAGCCCCGGGGCACAATTTTGTGCTACCAAAACCCTACCGCTTTTAAGACTTATTTTTCCAAAAATACAGTTTAAAATCGGTTTGAGGTGGCACAAAATTGTGCCATTGAGGCGTTTTGGGGTCCTAGAGGTTTGAAACTGTTTTTTTCTTAAGTCGCGAGAAAATATTGAGTAGCAATATGTATACAGGGAAAGATCCAATATAGGTAACCATTTATGCGAATGAGGGTATTATTTCTAGCCCTATGTTCATTTCTTCTTTTCTCATTATCATCTCCTAATACAGAAATGACGACAAAATAATTCAAAATATAGCACAAAGTATGTAAGAAAAGAACATGCTGTCTCAAATATATTGAGTTATGATTGTTTACGTTTTTTGTCGTGAGAATGAGTCATTATTTATCATTAATTCATTTGCATGAGTCATCAAATGCATAATTTAACTTCACAATCATCATCTTTTTCCTGTTTTTGTTCCATTAATGATTTTATTTGAATCTTCTTATTAAAAAAATGCAACAGGCAACACAATTTTATTGTCACCTACCGATGTATTCTGGGTCGCGGGACTTATTCCATCACCGTGACCTTGGAACATGAAGGGCTGTTGAAGGAAACCGTGGATTTTAGTCATACGAGTCTGACAGTCCCTCCCGCCCTGCCCGAGGTGGGAGGACTCATTTGATGATTTTACCAAGTTAAAAAAAAACCGGTATATGTTTATATGTTCTAGAAGAAAAAATATTAGTAGATTGTTCTTCAACCTAAATAGGATAGGTTATACCTTATTACCTACTTATCCCGAGGAATTAATAATTCAGCATTTCCTCTCGGGAATCTGTTTAGTGTTGAAAGTAATTGAACATGTTCGTTCGCAGGGCAAGTGTAGTTTGACCTTTGAAACTAGGTTTTCGCAGTAGCAATACTGTAGTTTCGTATAAATATCTATGTGTAGTGGTAAATCGTAGCAATTGATTACGATCTTTGAAAGGTCAGCTTTTCATAGACGGGAATTTATTAATACATATCGCTTATAAGATACTAGGTAGGAAATTAGTCAGAATTTACGTTTGCTACTCTTTCTTTACGTAAAATCGGCTGACTTCGACGTCTTTTCAATGGACATTATCATTTGGAAACATTAATGATTTATTGATACACAATGCAGGTGAAATCCCTAGCATGGCGCAATATTATAAAAAAAAAAGAAAAAGTCTTACCTATGCAACTTTGAATCAATCCTAAATCTAAATAAATTATTTGTGTCTTTTGAGTGTACACTAGATTTTGTTAATTCTAAATTCATACAAAAGTCATCAAGGAGTAATAAATAAAAAGTTTAGTTAGTTAAAGCTTCTACTCAAAAGCTGTAACAATGTTAAACTGAATTTATAACCTTTCTCGGTAGTAAATAAGGTTATTGCACATTGTACCATAATATCAAAAGATTGTTATCATTGTGAAACTTTACGCCAAGAAAGAATAACTGTTTCATTATGTACAAAATATTTATGTTCAAAATAAACTTTTCTTCAAATTTTTTTTGATGAATTTTCAGTATTCTTAAGTGAGTTTTTCCAAGGTTTTCTTGAACGAAAGAAACTTTGAGGTATTTATCTGTTGTGTTTCGTAAATTTTTACTGAATATTTTTTAATTTTACTGGAAATTGTTTTCTTAATTACCTAGCGGTCTGGGTTTGTTGCTTGAGGCTATTTTTTGTGTAATTTGAAAAATGACTTTGCAAACATTTGATGGGTTCACTTTAATGGAATGAGTCGTACACTGTTCATTGTTGAGTTTTTTTGTCATTGTTCTATTATTTGTTTATAATTATCTGGGGGCACGGTAGTGCCCCCGCCAAGACGAGCCAAGCGAAGCGCAAGGGCACTACCTACCTTTTCTCGAAGTGTTTCGCCGTTTTTTTGAACCCTCATAGAGTTGGTTTCCGATGTTCCAGAAAGTTCATATTCGCAGGATATGAAATGCCAATAATAGACTTATTAAGCATACAAAGTATCAATAGAATAGCTATAATACTTTAGATTTTATTGATATCTAAAATACGCGGATTTCGTCACTGATTCACTGATTCACTGATACACTGACACACTGATGATCATCAAAATGTTTGGCTACTTCCTGAAGTGCTAGAGAGCTGAAATTCGGTATGTAATTTAAGTTTAGTATACAACCAACAAAAAAATTCATAAACTTATAACTTTCGCCCCCCATCCCCCTAAAATGGGGGGTGGAAGTTAGTGTGAGACCTTTAAATGTTAGGGTACTTTCTGAAGTGCTAGAAAGCTGACATTCGGTATGTAAACAAAGTTCAGTATACAAAACACATCCCCATCCCCCCATCCCCTAAAATAGGGTGGGGGAGGGAGGGGTAGTAGTTATTTCCAATGAACTTCTACAATATGGGTATCAAATGAAAGGGCTTGTTGAGAGCAACTAGAAGAATAATGTGCGGTCATTCTAAATCCAAGATGGCGGACCATCTAAGATGTCGGGATAATAATTTTTAATCCATTTCTACAATATGGGTATCAAATAAGAGGGCTTGTTGAGAGCAACTAAAATAATGACGTGATGTCATTCTATATCCAAGATGGCGGAATAGTTACTTTTAATGCACTTTTGCAATATGGGTATCAAATGAAAGGGCTCGTTGATAGCAACTCGATGAATAATGTGACGTCATGCTAAATCCAAGATGGCGGAATAGTTATTTTTAATGCACTTCTGCAATATGGGTACCAAATGAAAGGGCTCGTTGAGAGCAACTCGAAGAATAACGTGACGTCATTATAAATCCAAGATGCTAGCAACCTACAAAAAGAACTGAAATCCCACCAAAAACATTTCATGTAAAATGTTGCCAATTCGAGCACAAGGTTTGCCCTACCAAAAAGATATCAGATCTCATGTAGAACCAAGCTTCTGAATCTACGCGACTTAACTCTACCGACCCTAACTTCACAAATTCTACACATCAGTAAAAATGTATTGCTTGGCTGTTTCGTTACTTAGAAACTAAATATTACCTCCATGACGGTAGCGAAACGGTGAAGCCATACATTTTTACTGATGTGTAGAATTTGTGAAGTTAGGGTCGGTAGAGTTAAGTCGCGTAGATTCAGAAGCTTGGTTCTACATGAGATCTGATATCTTTTTGGTAGGGCAAACCTTGTGCTCGAATTGGCAACATTTTACATGAAATGTTTTTGGTGGGATCTTTTTTATTCTAAATATCTTCGGGATTGCAGTTGGGTGTGTAAAAACGTGAAAAAAAAACTATTCTGTTCTAAAATTTCAAGTACGAAGTACGGTCAAACCCGGTGGTTGGGGGTAAGTCGGAATGAAAATTTGATGAGGTGAAAACTTTTGTTAAACAAAGAGATTCAAAATAAATGTATTAAATTATATTTTGGGTAAAAAGTATTGTCAAGTTGTTTCCCCGCGTTTTTCATCTTACCCCCACTCACCCTAGAATTCATAAGACCTCTGGTCGGCTTGTTCTAACTTTTGTAGATACCAGTACTTACGTTACAAGCTCCAAAACGGTGGACAGTCGCAGACAGCGGTGGTCGATGAGCTCAATGTGCTAAGTGCTAATTAAACGAGGAGCACACCCCGAGCATCCATCATGTTCAGACATGTCCCTGAACGAACTGGCTGAGTAGGTTTCTTAATAGTTTAGTAGGTAATAGGTTTTTTCTTGTTTTCAATTTAGGCCTAGATAGGTTCTTAATAGTAGATTTATTGTATACATATCACAATCGAATCTTTAAAGGGATTTTTTTTCTTTTTAGCGTGGTAAAATCATCAAATGAGTCCTCCCACCCTTCTGTCAGACTTCTACTGACTTGAATCCACGGTGTCCTTCAATAGCCCTTTCTGTTCCGGGGTCACGGTAAGGAGATAATCCTGCGACCCCGGCAGGCTTTGGCCCTCTGAGAGGGGGGCCCCGTCATTATGGTGACGCTCTTTAAGGCGCGCGTGGGACACAACGCGCCGTCGACCCGGGCATGGTCCATGGTCGGGCAGCGAGTTGCCCTTTACTCGCTGCCCCCGCATGCCTGCGATCTATAAAGGGATAAAGTGGAAAAACGTGATGGGAAACCTTAGTTTCGTCTTCAGTACTTCATACTGGTACTTTTTACGACCACTAAACCAACGGGGCAGTCAGCTGAACAGTGAACCCTTTCCTTATAAAACCCTATTTATAAAAAAAAAACATAATGTTTTTGCAAAAAAAAAAAACCGACAGATTATAATTTCCTCATTCTGTAACTAAAAACACATCCGCTACATCTGTACTGACCCATAACTCAAAAATCATCCCCCCTACAGCATTCGTATTCAGCTCGTAGCTGCTACGTTGCTACAGTGCTACGCCGTAGCGTCCGTAGCACCGGCTACGGCGTAGGCAATTACGTAAATAGCCGATGGACGGAAATTACGCGTCATATCCGCCCGCGCTGACCTTGTATAAGCGAGTCTGGATTAAATGTTCCGTATGCAAATTATATTTATGAGATTTATGTAAATAGGAACATTAATTAAGCAAATAAAGTGTACCGCATAAAAGCTTTAATTGTTAGTATTTTTTTGGAGTCTGAATCATATGTCAACTTTTTCTTTTTTTTATGTTTGGTTCATTTACAAACATAGAAACTCACATACATAAACACCCAGACCCGGAACAACTACTTGCAGATCATACGAATATAATATTTTGTTCCGTGCGGGTATTGAACCTGTGACAGGCTGCGCACCAGTCGATCGCTGCAGTCACTGCGCTAACCATGCCATCAACAAGTATACTCGTAGTTTACAATACATTTCGAAAAAATATATATACTAGACTTTATACCCTCCTCGCTGCCTAAAATCCCGATGTGACCTCGATCTTTAGGCTGGCTGATAAGTTTAACACAACGCGCTGCGCTCACGACGCGCCAGAGTCTCGTCGAAATTATTGATAGTTGAAATATTTTCGTGCTATTTTTAATGAAATGATGGCTAACACTTGTATACTCGTATGTATTTAACACATCCATATAGAAACGAGTGAACAAATAATTTTACTGCTTATGTAGGTGTGTCAAAAAGTGTGAAAAATATAAAACGCGACGTGTCAATTTGTCGTGAATTTTCATTCGACCATCAATTAATGACAGTTTTGACAAAAACTCTTTAATTTTGTCGAAATGCTCCAGACTTACCAATACTAATCTCCAAATTCAATTAATGCCTCCCTAAACCCGTTCGTAAAAAAATGACACAGTCCAGTCTGGAATATGTGATGTGTCTGGCAAGAGCAGCGCTTGGCACCGACGACGGCGGCGCCCCCTCGCGACGCGGCGCCAAATTACTGAGGACATAACTTGTGCGCCTATGTATGAAGTGGACTTTATTGTTATCTGCGTATGGTTTCAATTAGTGGTCGCTGTTGTTATGTGGACCTCGTTTTTGTGTTGGTGGAGTACTACATTTTTAATTAATTTGATAACATCATCAACTGAGTCCTACCACCTATGACGGGGCAGGAGGGACTGTCAGACTTGTACTGACTAAAATCCACGGTGTCCTTCAATAGCCCTATAAGTTCCGGGGTCACGTTAGCTCGTTAGACCTGCGACCGTCGAATACTATGATGGGGTTGATTTCCTCAGTGAAGTAACTATAAACGTGTTTGGTGTCAGTCATCTCTTGATATCTTTAAAGTAAATTTTCTTATGCCTATTTGTGCTATAGAAGGAGACAGACAGTAGGACAAAAACCTGTCTCCTGTGAAACCCATGCACGGTGACGGTGCGCCCGCGTGTGCTTGCAGTTTCATACCTACACCGTGGAGTGCACCATGCCTGACTTGGCAAAGATTCCCTAAAGCAACAACATGAATGAATTGTATTACAAGTTCTTACACAACTCGTCCTCAATACCCACGCATCAAGTCTCCTCGCCTAATGACAGCATAAAGCTCAATTTATCGTCATTTACATACACCAATAACGCTTGATTTGCCTATAAAGTATGGCCGTCGTGATCGCAATGCTGAACGGAAGAGTGACAGTACAGCCTCAATCAGGCGACTGTAAAAATGGGGTGCATACTGAATATTATTTTTATGATTTTGGTAAGGCAAATGTAAGCTTATCTGTGTGATAGATTGGCTTTTTATTATCAAGATAGAAAAGTTTGGTGAATTTAAGGGGGCGCTGCAGGCCAGTCCGATATTTGTTTATGTGTGTGTATTGGCGATTAGGGTACGTATTTGTATATTGGCAATGTTCGACAAGGAAACGCACATGCCAGGCGTTGCAGCGAACGAAGCGCGCGCACTACGTGTCCCAGAATCAAAGATGAAAACACGAGGGCTCAAGTTAGACAAAGTGACAATAGCTTTAGTTTATGATTTCTGCGACCATTAATTACCACATTTATTTTGATAGGCTTAACCTTTTACCAGCCTATTTTGTATAGTTATTAGAGCTCATAGAATGTAACCTCCATATTTAAGCCCGTAGTATTTTTATAAAAGAAACATGGAAAAGCTCCTTGTTAACTTGAGAACCAGCGGTAACTTTCAGGAAAAAACTAAAAGAGGGAAAAGAACAAGATCGAATTTTATTTTATAGCTCTCTTTGTTCGTGCCTCGTTTAAACTCAGCTTCAAGTCTAGGTAAAGTCAATACTCTTGCCACAAAGGCGACTGCATCTTGTCTCAATTCCGGCCAGGTCGAGTGAACGACACACATACTTACCTCCCCGGGGCTTTCGACCACTTGTGCCACTTCCAAACGCTCCCAATTTCACTTTCCTAAATCTATTATAAAATCTCGGAAGGCTTGCCTCATATAAATTGTATGAAAGGGTAGAATGCGGTGGAATACTTCGGAGTGTTTCGGAAGGATTCGGTCGACACGGAAAGCCTGGGTTATTTCCATAATAAATGACTTATTAAAACAGAATTCATTTTGAGCGGCGTGAAAGAAAAATACGAGAGTAATACTTTGGCGTGCGACCGCCCTTAACGATAGGGTTGTATTTATGAAGTGACGAACATTAGGCAAATTGAATAGAAAGTTTTGTGGAAACGTTGGATTTAATGTTCTCATTTATTTTCTACGTTCGCCTTGTGTGTCTAGTTAAGTCATGTGATTTGGTTTCGTAATCTAAAATGTTATAAAATTAAAATGTAATGTAAATTCTGTTTAATTTCCTTTTAATTTACGGTTTTTCTTTCCTTTACTCTTTACATGTGCAATTTCCGTACTTATTGCAAGCGTAATATACGTATCCCAAATAATAAACTATCACAAGCCATCACCTCAATATTCCTCTCCCTTACCAGCAGCAGTACTCTTACCAAGCTCAATGAATGCATTAGCATACAGAGCGCGATAGCAAACACGAGGTGCTCGCGGCAATTAAGCTAAATACTCGCTCCTCAGAACTCGCACTCACTCGTACCAGTTGTACCTACTCGTGTTGAGAACAGAGTGTGACGAACTCAACTGAGCATTGACGTAGGACTCCGGTTTTAACCGTTTTAAAATGAGGATTGAGTGGTCAATAACGTCGTACCTGTATTACATGTAGTGTATTCCACATAGGTAGTAAGGAATCCATAAATCAAAAAAATTGTGATCACATTATAAGCTGATATTATTTTTTAAATTGAACGAAAAAATATTTTTTGTGTTTTCTTTAGATAGAAATGTGGTGCCTAGTATAATCTAAAAAGAAAAAGTTAAAATATTAAAATAATCTACCGTAACAAAAATGATTTTGATTTTGAAAGTGATCAAAAACTTTTTTGATGTGTGTACAGCCGTCGATGTTCAAAGTTTTTAAACTGTACTAGTCAAGGTTGGTCTGTGGATACCTATCACAGTGAATTTCTTCTGCGTCTCTGCACAAAAATCCCTTAGTTTTGACTGTCATCTGTAAATTTTAGACAGTCGTTTCCGTTAGTCAGAAACCCGAAACTGTTACAACTGACAACCAGTCCTACCAAAGGGTGTCGTATTACCATGTTATTGGGATCAAATAAGTAATCACTCCATGAAAAAATATTAATAATTAGCTGCATCCAGTCAGACTAAAAGCCTACCCGAACAAAGTTGGGAAAAGGCAGGAAGATGATGAAATACAGGAGCAAGGTTTCAGATAATGTTGAAAGAAAATCAATTCAGGTTGATTGTTAAATGATAGGTTATCTACATCCTTTAAGCTCCAGATAACGGAAGTTTAACGTTATCAATCGAATAGGCTTATCTGTGTGGTGTAAAACTTTCCGTTTCACTATATTGATACGTTTTAGTAGATTTTGTTTTGAAACACTGCTATGCCATTTTCCGTAATTATAAAGGTTGTTTTTATCCAATTCTTCAAATCAAGATGAATGAATAGGTAACTTATAGGAAACCGTGCTTCATCGTCTATCATATCTTCGCTTACCATCAGGCGAGATATTGGTCAAGCACACGCTTTAAAAAAAAATGCTGTTTATTGAAAGAAAGTACTTTTAATATACGAACGATGCCGACCTGTGGACGCTTACCATTAGATCTACAATACTGCGTCTAAAAAAGTTTAAATATAGTCGTTTGAGTTTCTAAATACACGGGGTGATTGGTAATTGGGTGCATTTCTCGAAATGAATACTATTTTTTCTTTTTTTTTACTTGGTAAAATCATCAAATGAGTCCTTCCCCCACCCGGAGCAGGGTGGACTGGGTGGACGGGAGGGACTGTCAGACCAGTACTGACTAAAATCTACGGTGTACTTGCAACAATTTTTTTAACTTCGATAACTTGGGCTCTAAACGAACTTAATGTTCCAATGTATTTCTAAAATAATATGCAAATTCAATTTCCTGACTAGAATACACTGTCCCGAACTTTATTTGTGTGTCTAACCTCTGTTTGAAGGTGACCGACGATCGTCCAACATTAATGCGATCCATTCGATACAGTGAGGTACGCGGCCCAGTTACTATTCCCAAAGGAATACATTGCATTAGCGAGGGCAGTAAGCCCACTGTAATGGGCTATCCCATTTTATTGCTAATGAATTGTTAAAACTACTGATTAACTTTATACTAACCTGTTAGAAGTTTGTTTGTTATGTATAATCATAAAGGGGCTTATGGTTTTTGTTAGCTAGAATAGTTTTGAATTAATTAAATAAGTTTCGAACATAATACAAAATAACATAATACGTTGGCTTAGCTAGTAGCTACGTGTTTGAACCATTTGGGGTTGAAACTCTAGGGCCATGGGGTCCGAGTGCCCACAACGTTTTTAAGGATATCGCCAGGCGTTTAGTCGACTCTTCAGGTGACCAGAGGGCTGGCCTTTTCCTGGGCCAACGAATCAGCATTGCCATACAGCGTGGCAATTGGTTTCCCTTCATCGTTTTGAGAGCTGTGGCGATGAAATACTTTAGACGAAGTAATGCACCTGGCTAGGTTCGAATCCACGACCTAAGTACAAATTGGAAGTCGGGGTTAGTGCAGTGACTGAGCGATTGGACTGCGGCGCAGCGTGTCGCGTGGTCTTTTCCCGCACGGAACAAATATTTGTATGATCTGCAGGTAGTTGTTTCGGGTCTTGGTGTTTGTTTCCATGTTTGTAAACGCATCCACGCCATGGCACAGGAGAAAATCCTGGTCTGGGGTAACGTTCAACTGGTCAAATGTTACTTAAAGGTAGAAAATACAAAACCCCGAGAGAGAAAGAGCGTATATAATCATATTACACGAAATAAATAATTCTAGGGCAATTGCTTTCGGTTTAGGCACGAGTCCATTAACTTTGGTCTTCTTAGAAATAATCTAGTTTAAATCTTGCCTTTGTTTAATAACATGGTTTATCTAAACTTAACATCTTCAGTTTGTGTTACTAAGGAGCTTAAAACAAACAACAGTTAAACAAAGTACTTACTGTTACTAAAATCGAAGGTCCCGAGATAATATGGCGTTTAACTAATATCGATAGAACCCTTTGTAAATCCGACAGCGGTAACCATTTGGTGGTAGGTTGGTACCGCTCGTTGCGGTAATTTTATGCAGTTTGAATTAATATTATAATTTCCTTCTTTGTTTTAATTATATTCTAATTAGCGGTTCGCGTTTCAAGCGGTACTTTACCCGCGAAAACCAGGTACTGCTAATGCTGTAGTGCACTAAATGGATGCCTGCCCTTGTCTGCTGTTGTAATTAAAAACTATAAATAAGCCAGCGCGCATTATACTGAGATTAGGCCGTATTTTATGGCATAATTTAAGGCAGGAGTTTGGCATATTTATTGCTGCTTAGTAGTTTTAATAAGCTGCAGTGAGGTAGGGAAGAAAAGTTCACCTCATTATTTCTTTGTAAGACTCTAAGTACTTGGCGCTGCGATCTTTAAGGACTAGAAAATATGCTAGCATTACTTTCATTTGTTATTAAATTGGAACATGCTACGAAGAGTAGTGCTAGCTTGTAGTTTCCAGGAGACAGATTTGTATAGTCAGTCAATATCGTTTATGAAATGTAACTTTGCGAATTTACTTATCTACAAGATTTACATTTAGATAAAGCCCTGCTTTGCAACCAGCTTTCAAATTACTTTTGCTTTTACCTTCCTCTCGGTAAAAGAAAATTGTAGTTTGAAGGTTGTTTGAAGATTCCTATATTTCTCAAAATAAAAAGACCAGCCTATATTTATTTGCATTGCTCGCTTCCACCATAGTCAAAATAACGCCCTTACCATGGAAATAAGTCCCCTAAATGAATTAAATTCTTCATGAACAGTGTCCGAGTGTCCGTTGTTCACGTCCAGAGCACGTTAACTGATATGATACGTATGCTAATACCGCAGTAATTGCAGCACAGCGGTGAATATTAATTATTTTCATATAACATGTAACTAGATTGTCGGAATGAGTTTTTGGGAGCGGCGCTGGGCGGTGGAGGCGCGCGGCATTGCGTTTTTGATTAAACTGAATTATGCTTAAAATATGGACGTGATTCACGTCGCTGGATGTTCGTTAGTGCTGTTTTAGAATTCACGTTTTCAGTCTTGTATTTATTATGAGAGGCATTCATATTTTGCGAGTGTTTTGACGAATTTAAACCATTCGTTTCATTTAGGCGCTTTTGATTTTAATTTGAAAATGGGTTGATTTTATTATTGTGCATGTGCAATATGGAGAAGAATGTGAAAGTAACATCAGAGTCAGCACAACAATTTCTCATCTTCCATTCTACCTGTTAGCATTTGCTAGTTTTCTATCAGATCATCCCTCATACACATTTTGTTTTGCTTTCGTCTCCCTCTCCATCCACAAATTCTTTCTTTTTTTTATTTTATATCATTATAATCATCCTTTTGGTTTAACTATCACGCATCAATCAAATATCTTAAAAATCTCTTAAGTTCTACACTCTTCACACCCCTACAAAGATTTCCCATGAACGTTTGAACAGATGCAGTGTCACATACACATTTATAGCGACATCGATTGTCGCGCGTCTAGACTGTCCTGACACGGTCACGTGCCCGCCCTGTGTTCCCATCAACTACGGACACCACACTACACTACACTACACAGGCATAGAAAGAAGTGTGGGATGTCAGATTAGCCTATAAATGTTCCCACTGCTGGAACGCAGGCCTCCTCTCGGTGGGAAGGAGTGGTCCATAATCCACCACGCGGGCCCAGTGTGGTAAAGTAATGCGCCTGGCTGGGATTTGAACCTATGACTTACAACTCGTAAGTCAGGACCGGCGATACCACTAATCGATGGTTGCCATCTCACAATTTTCTTTGAATATTTATTTTTATCTATCCAGATATGATTTCATTTGTTTCCTACGTATGTTCTCGGGAATAAACATTCCCGGGAAATGTCCTTCTTTCAAGAGGTAGGCTTCCATTCCTCTTTTATATAGCAATAAGAATTTTTTAGAATCCAGAGTCATTATCTCCAAAGAAAGTCTGACATTTATGTGTCCTTGCAATTGATGGAGATTTCGTTTTTACCTTTTTCTTATTAAATAACGTGATTTGTAAGTTAATATAGAAGATAGCGTGTTTTAGAGCAGTCTTCATTGCCTCGACTTTCTTGTATAACCAACCATAACATTAAAACTTTGCTAAAAGAAAAATATACCTACGAAAACATTTTCTAGAACCTTGTAAACGTTTCGTGTAGAAATTCAAACATTCATTTCTGGCGCAATATTTCATTTTTACCCCTTACTTCCACCGCCGAGTGCCTACTTTGAATTCCGCTCGAATCCCCACTGAAGTAAAAGCATTAAATGCACAGATTTAGCAGTCATCCTGGTTTGCTTAGCTCCCTTAACCACGGTATCTGCAGTACTTATAGATTTACAACTTCATGTAGCATCCATTGACGGATTAGAAAGGAGAAGAGTTCTTGTTGGTGGAAACATGAAGCAATGTATGATTTAGTAGGCAAAGCATCAGACTCTGGGGAACGTAATGAAAGTAGGCCTTCGATAGTTAACGATGTAATGGTTTGAGTTAAAAGCGTCGGCTTGTAAAGGGTTGTATTTCAGATATTAAACCTAAAATATATTGTGAAAATGGTTCAAGCAAAATGTTTTACCTACGCTTTTATAAAAAAACTTTCTGTCGTATTTTTCTTGACAGGGCTGCTTTTAAAACATTTATACGGGGTAGGTTTGAACCCAGATTTTGGTTTAAACTTAAAAGGTTTGTAAAGGTTAAGTAGTTTTTTGCCTCTTTGAAGAATATATTAGCTTGCCATTTTTAACCGACTTCAAAAAAAGGAGGAGGTTCTCAATTCGTCGGAATCCTTTTTTTTTTTCTGTATGTTCCCCTATTTCTCGAAGACGCCTGGACCGATTTGGAAATTTTTACTTTTGTTTGAAAGGGTATACTTTCCAATTGGTCCCATATTCATCAGATCAGGATCTGATGATGGGATCCCAAGGAAATCGAGGGCAACCTTCAAATTTTTATATAATAAACTTCAGGTCCAACTTATATGATGAATTTAATAAGTCTGGGAAGTTCGCATGCTTTAAAATTTATAATATAGTGAGTATTATTTATGTTAACCGTACAACCGATGGGACTATTTTCTTTGCCGTGTAAATAAAAACCATTATACGGTAACAAATGACCACTTACACCATATTTTACAGGGTGGATTTCGCAACAGGGCATGGAAAAATAAAAAAAGCTTCTGTACGTCAGTACCTTCCTATTTCCTTTTCGCACCACCCACCATTAGTAGCGAGCCGGTCTTCTCCAGACATTTTTAAAAGTTACATGAAAATTCTATTCAATTCAGTAATAGCAACATCGCAGCGACTCGGGAGCACCCATTATATTACAGGAGCTGTTTTTGATATTCCTATAAATGATATTATGAAGCCTACTCTCAAGACGACGATTGTCACGTCACATTTTAAATTGTAAGATTGTAAGTGAATGAATATTTAGTAAGAATCTGTTGCTTTTGTTGTAATTTTTTGATATTTTTATGGAAGTTGTGGCGTGGGTGCATGACCACGTTTGAGTTTTGGTACCTTTTCTTTTTGTGTTGTAAATCAAATGAGTCCCCTCGCCCTGGATGGGGCGGAACGGACTGACGATTATTCATCATCATCATCATCAGCCGGAAGACGTCCACTGTTGAACATAGGCTACTATATATTAACTGGCGATTATTACTGACTAAAAATCCACACTGTTCCTTCTGAATGCTCTTTGCATCACAAGACCGCAGTATCCTGCTTAGACTGCCCCGCAACCCGCGCGGGGAGAGTGATTTTGTACCTAAATTCTACGAGTACACAGAAACCTGATACTGTCCATGATTAAATCTCCTGTTGAACAAAAATCTCCCCTCTCTAATTCGTTCACACCTTTTTTATCTCACTCTGTATAACTGCAAATTATCATATTCTTTTCTAAAAGCGTTTCTCAGAAACTAAACCTACTGAATTCACTTAAGTGAGTACATAAAGCTGCTTAACCAGTAATAACAAGACTACCTTTACAAATTCAACCTTTCTCCTTATTTCCGTGAAATCTTGGGAAGTTGTTTTCTTGAGCAAGTAGTCGGTAGTGGGCGGCCTTTCACTCTATTTCCCAACATATTTTCCAACATCAAATTAGTTTAGTGCAGAGGTTCCCAAATTTTACAACACACGAGACATTTGCGGGTTTAGGTGACAACAATACCAGCTTGAAAACTTAAATAAATCGGGACACGTGAATATTGTTTCAAAACTACTGTCTTCTTTCTGGTGGATCTTGTGTATGTGAAGATTTCTCGATCTACGCAGACAAGGAGAATGATCGATCAAAGGTGACAGAACGATTTCGTGACGTAAACGCCGATATTTTAATCGAAAATACGATGTATCATTTATGTCGAATTTATGATCTTATGCACAAAAATATATAAATACATATTATCAGATTCCTTCTACAAAATGTTAGATATTAAGCGAAGTAATTACTTATTTTACACGACACGTTCCTACACTTGAAGTCACCGTGTCGAACACTTTGGGAACCTCTGAAGCGTGTTTCTTGCTAAGCCTCGCCGGGCTGGGCTGGCTGTGAGGCTCGCTGATGCATCCATAATCTTGTTTACTTCACCAACTTTTCATTGAGTTACGTCTTTGTGAAAAACAATGACGGATAGGCTGTTTTTTGTTGTTCTCTTTTTAGAAGAGATAAGTTATTATTTTCCCTGTACGGTTGGCGCAGTAGCTGAGAAATAGGGTGTTGCGTTTCGTTCGTCGTCGGCTCGAGAGCTGTGAAGATGGGTGATGAAGCCAAATCTAATGATTACACTGATTATGTAAGTTTATAATCATGTTAGGCTAAAATGGTCCACTCCACAGCTGGATATAGGCCTCTCCCCAGCGCAGTACCATCGACCGCTCTTATAAACAATTGCACAATTGGCGCAGTAGCTGAGCGATTGACTGCTACGCGGCGTGTCGCGAGTTCGATCCTCGCACGGCATGGCACAAATATTTGTATGATCTATATAAGTTGTTGTTACGGGTCTGGGTGTTTGTGTGTGTCAGTTTCCGCACCTACGATACAAGAGAAATTCCCAGTGTGAGCCTCATGGAATAAACCAAATTGAAACAAAAACTGTACCTAATTCTTATTCATACATGCGACCAAAATTGAAACAGAATTTTATTTCCAAATTGAATGAATTTCTGAGCTAAAATCCAGGGACTCTTTATTTTGTTATGAAGACTGTTTTAATATTCAGAGGGAGGATTGGCTGAGTCCTTGAGAACTGATATCGACTTCCAAAAACTTTGCGAAGGAAACATTTTCTCCTTTCTTTAGAAAATACACGTGGAGGATACGAAATATACGAGATAGGAGGGACAAAATTATAGCAAACCTAACTACATGCCTGCCGCGGGACTTATTCCATCACCGTGATCCCGGAACATAAAGGGCTATTGACGGACACCGTGGATTTTAGTCAGTACAAGTCTGACAGTCCCTCCCGCCCTGCCAACGGTGGGAGGACTCATTGGATGATTTTACCACGCAAAAAAGAAAACCTAACTACATCGATAAATTAAGACCATTTTTAGGGTTCCGTAGTCAACAAGGAACCCTTATAGTTTCGCCATGTCCGTCCGTCCGTCCGTCCGTCCGTCTGTCCGCAGTTTAGCTCAGAGACGCACAGTACTAGAGAGCTGTAATTTGGTGTAAATATACGGATTTGTTGTGCCAAGAAAGTGGTAAAATAAAATGTCGTAAAATATTTTTTTTTAGGGTACCTCCTTTACACGTAAAGTGGGGATGTTTTTTTTTTTCTCGCGTACCCCTTAGTGTGGGGTATCATTAAATAGGTCTTTAAAAGATATTGAGAGTTTCCATTGACAATTTTTTTATAAAAAAATTCGTTTGTGAAATATTAAGCTTTAAAGTGCTAAATTTTGCTCGACTCGAGTGTCCCCCCCCTCTACCAGCTAAACGGTTATATTTGGGGGTGTGAAAAAATTCACAATAGTAGGATATATAACGAAGTTTAAAAGAAAATTATCATGACTAAGTAGGCTTTACAACTATACGAGTAATAGTCGATCAACTTATAAAATGTACTTGAAAAATATGTTTTCTTAAACAAAATGTATCGGAAAACATGCTATTCAACTGCAAATGTAAGTTTGTCAACTTTATTTTTACAGCTTTAATAGGTATGTTTTTACGATATGTTTTTTGGGGATAGGTAGGTTTTTATCGTCAACTATTTTTAACTAACTTCAAAAAAAGGTAGGTGGTAATCAGTAACTAAGGATGCAAGAGCGAGCGAAGCGAGTTCGGGACTTGGGGCACCCCGACTCGGACAGGTTAGGTTCGAAGGGGATGGCGGGGTCTGAAAGACCCCGCCATCCTCTTCATGTTAGGTTACTTTAAACCTTGCAATCAGAAATAGGAGCCCCGCGAAGCGGGGCTCCGTCAAGCTACCTCGGTAGGTGGTCATCAGTAATATACGCTCGCCCTTGCATGCTTAGTCAAATTGCCGATTACTACCTACCAAGGTAGCTCGACGGAGCACTTCGCGGGGCTCCTGTTTCTGTTTGCAAGGTTTAAAGTAACCTAACACGAAGGGGATGGCGGGGTCTTTCAGACCCCGCCATCCCCTTCGAACCTAACCTGTCCGAGTCGCTGTGCCCCAGGTTCCGAGCTCGCTTCGCTCGCTCTTGCATCCTTGGTAAAATTGCTGATTACCACCTACCAAGGTAGCTCGGCGGAGCCCGATTTTTTTATAGACAATGAAAGAAAACGAATAATTAATTAAATGAATATTCGATGCGATATTTCGACTAAATCATTATTAGTCTAGTGAAACATTAGTCTAAATAAAATTAGTGAATTTGAAAATTCGGTCAAATGAAATTATTTCAAAGAAATAAATAGGCTAAATAAAAATATAAAAAGTAATTATTCGGTGAAATGAATAATTCGACTAAACGACTTTATAGTAACCAAAATTAGCCGGAGTGATTTTCGACGAAAAGTTGTTCTGCCAAACAAGGGTAAACCAAGACGGGTTCACCCTTGTTTGGTCGAACAACTTTTGATATAATTTTACTAATTCGAACAACGTTCGAGAAAATAATCAGTTTGTATATTATCGGTTAACTTAATTTTCATTTCATCGAATATTTATTTGCGATAACAACATTTGCGCTATTGATCAAAAGGTATAATATTCATTTGATATAATATTCAGGTGGAATAAAATTTAGTTTATCGAATATTCGATTGGTGTAATGTAATGCAAAAAAGAAAACATTGTAAATATTGGTTTACCCTTGTTTGGCAGAACAACTTTTCGTCGAAAATCACTCCGGCTAATTTTGGTTACTATAAAGTCGTTTAGTCGAATTATTCATTTCACCGAATAATTACTTTTTATATTTTTATTTAGCCTATTTATTTCTTTGAAATAATTTCATTTGACCGAATTTTCAAATGCACTAATTTTATTTAAACTAATGTTTCACTAGACTAATAATGATTTAGTCGAAATATCGTATCGAATTTTCAGTTAAGAATTAATTATTCGTTTCCTTTCGTTGTCTAGCAATTTTACTAAGGATGCAAGAGCGAGCGAAGCGAGCTCGGGACTTGGGGCACCCCGACTCGGACAGGTTAGGTTCGAAGGGGATGGCGGGGTCTGAAAGACCCCGCCATCCCCTTCATGTTAGGTTACTTTAAACCTTGCAAACAGAAAGGTATAACTACCTTGCAAACAGAAAGGTATAAACAGAAAGGTATAATGTTCATTTGACGTAATGTTCAGTTGGTATAACATTCAGTTTATCGAATATTCGATTGGTGTAATGTAATGCAGAAAAGAAAAATTTGTAAATATTTGTTCCGTCTGTCTACCTTGGTAGGTAGTAATCGGCAATTTGACTAAGGGCGAGCGTATAAATTACTAATTAACACCTACCAAGGTAGCTTGAAAAAGGAGCCCCGCTTCGCGGGGCTCCTATTTCTGTTTGCAAGGTTTAAAGTAACCTAACATGAAGGGGATGGCGGGGTCTTTCAGACCCCGCCATCCCCTTCGAACCTAACCTGTCCGAGTCGGGGTGCCCCAAGCCCCGAGCTCGCTTCACTCGCTCTTGCATCCTTAGTCAAATTGCTGTTTACTACCTACCAAGGTAGACAGACGGAACAAATATTTACAAGGTTTTCTTTTCTGCATTACATTACACCAATCGAATATTCGATAAACTGAATGTTATACCAACTGAACATTACGTCAAATGAACATTAAACCTTTTGATCAATAGTTCAAATGTTGTTATCGTATGAAATGAAAATTCGATGAAATGAAAATTAAGTGAACCGATATTATACAAACTGATTATTTTCTCAAACGTTGTTCGAATTAGTAAAATTATATCAAAAGTTGTTCTGCCAAACAAGGGTGAACCATCTGATTCACGGGTGTGGCGGTACTAGCGGGGACGGGGGCACACGAGCGGGGCACGGGAGGAGGGGGCGGCGGCGGCGACGGTGCTCCTTATTTTATTATCGCCTTCCTTCCTACCCCGTGCCTCCTCCTCCCTCCGGCGAGACTGGCACCGCGCATGCGCCCGGCCTCCGCCCGGCAACTGAAAGCAGGCATTACAGTAAATACTCCATCTACGTTTTTCTGACTCATGTTAAGCATTATTAACTATTCATTCTGTAACTTAGAGCTAATGTGTTCGTTTCATTCTCCCTGTTTGGTGGAGCGTCATTGTAATTCAGGTCGCTGGAGAGAAACTGGTTGTTAGTAGGTAATGTGATCCGGGGAAAGTTTGGGATAACTCGATCAGTTAGAGCGCCCTATGCTCAGTGGGTCGAGTGTCCGGTTACCAAACATATTGTGTTCACGTCCTGGCTTCTGTTTCACCCTAATTGAATTTAGAGGATTTCTTTCAGCAAAAAACTGTTTTCATGCCTACTGGCGTAAAAGAAATCATCCGCAACGTGAAAACGTACCTAAAGAAATCGCATCGCATGCGTAGCGACACTCGACGCGGTGCAGTGAAGTGATCTTGGGAAGTAGCATTCCTCGATCGGATTCAATATACTGCTAAAAAGGCGTATCATACTCTAGTCGATAACTGCTAATAATACTAAGTAGTCACGATGTGACTGCTCCTAAAAATAATAAGAGATGCTTATCTCTGTTTTCTATTACAAACTATGAGGAGGAATAGAGTACCTCGTTAGATTATGCACATATTTATGTAGGTTAATTAATTTGTTAGCCAGTTCTGAGTGTGATATACTTGTGAGTATGTCTGGAGACACATGGTTACTGCGAATGCACCAATTGACAGAGCATCCATGACCGTGTTTTTAGACAGTCTAGGCCCTTTCGCTCCACACAGGGTACGAAAGCAGGTTTGATTATTTTCCAAAAAAAAAGTAGCAAGTTACTATTGGAAATGTGTTCTATTACCAACATAGAAATACCAAAAAAAAAATACAAACTACCTACACAAATACCCTGTATTGCAGGCAGACGATAAAGAGTTTATTTATATCATGAACATAAAACGCACAGCCACCGCCATGACATTGACCAAACTTGCGTCCGGCGGACATTACGTAATCGTGTCTACTTCATGTACACTAATTATATTAACTTATCATCACGATAAAAGCCTCAAAGGGTTAAGTAGAGATATAGAAAATCCATATTTCAAGTTCACTTTTAGTATTCGTCCACTCTCAATGGACGTCAATGAGCCCGGTCCGGCGGCACGTGCCCAGGCATAGGGCGCAGACTCTGTAGGAGCGCACAAATGGCCAGACCAGGACCATAATTGGCCAGATCAGGACCACAATAGGCCAGACCAGGACCACAATTGGCCAGACCAGGACCACAATGGGCCAGACCAGGACCACAATTGGCCAGGCCAGGACGCAATTTATGAAGCTGGCACTGGGCGTATGAAAGGTTACTTGAGCCACGCTGGTCTAATTATTATTCAATCATAAAGTAAATAAAGTGTGATTTGAAGATTTGAAGAAAAGATATCATTAGAATAGTCAGCAGATCACAGTCACATCCTGATAAAAATAACCTAACACACCAAAAAAGCCAAACGTACAAAAAAAATGCTGTGCTATCTACAGTACTTTACCGGTGGCGATTTCCGCCCCGATAGCCAACAGGGCTACAGGAAAGGGGCCGAGTTTCATAGACACGCCGGTGTCGAACAATCGAAGCTAATAGTGGCTGAAACACAATGGCAAGGTTAGCGGATGAAATTGTTCGCGGAGAATTGTGCTACGAGTACTGACGGTGTAAAGTGCGAGAATATACGAGTACCTGTGATTAGGGGAAGTGTGTATGATTTTTGTGTATTTGCAAGCTGTGGTGGAATCTGTTGTGATGTTGGAACCTTGGCTTGTATTAGAGGGCACTGTTTGCAGTTTGGTGTCTTTTGTTAGACTAAACCTTAAGTACAATAAAAAGGAATATGAAGAAAACTTGCATACATAGCTAAGTGCGCGCACATATAGGTATACGTAATAATATACTCACACTTCACTGTGTGTATCTATACTTACTAGCTTTTGCCTTTACCTTCGACTGTTCTTCGTACGTTCTTAATAGTAGCCATGGAGTCTAGATTTGAGCTTCTTGAAACGATTTTAGTAAACGCATTTAGTTAGAACGTGGATCATAGAAACATCAATATTTTTTTTATGTCATGTCATAAGTTAATCACATCGTTGTTTCAGACTATAAATAACCAATGGATAATAATTGAAAAAGTATTGAGGTTTTCAGCGTGCTTAGTGCCAGGCACTTTCACAAAATTTCGCGGAGCTCATCAGCTATAATAATTAATAATCCACGTGTTTAAATTATGCACAACTTTCACTATAAGTAAGTAGCTAGGTCAGAGAAAACAACATTACAATGAAAGGTCACTCATCTACCAACACAGGTTGCCCAGATGAAGCCTCATAAAAATTGACTCACAATATTTATGTATTTAGTACTCAATCTTGCATAAAAAAGTACCTTCCAAGCTACATATTTGAGTGTATAATCGCGTTTGAAACATTATTCTAAATAAAGGCAACTCTAAACTTAGCCTGTTCACATTAATACATATCCAGTATATGATGATATACGGAAATATCCAGAACTAAAAAGAAATGAACTAGATTTGGTATGTTCGGTCTTTACTCGTAGCAACTAGCGCCACTGTGAAGGTTCAAGATTGAATGGTACTTGTTACTAAACATTTCAAAGGCTTCGTGGCCTCAAACTAGACTCACACATGCAAATTGTGCTCACTCAAGGTATACAATACATAATTTTATGCCAGAATATTTCGCTCCTTGTTTTCAACGAGGCATCTAAATTGCCTCGTTAGTTAAATTTCTAAGAAATATTGGGTATTTTTCTTATGGTATTTGAAAACAATAAAATTAGCTACGTAGCTAATTATTCCACTTTTTTTCTGATGTTATATAGTGCTAAGAATCTGTTGTCTAGTAGACTAGTTATAAGTAGAACATATATCACCTGTGATACTGATTTAATTTAATACAAGCATTGAAAGTATAAACACATGTTTTCTAAGCTAATCATCATCATAAGCCGGAAGACGTCCACTGCTGAACATAGCCCTCCCCTTTAGGTCGCACTCAAGAACTTTTCTTCTCCCTTCGGTTTCTTAGACTAACGTTTTGAAATATTGTTAACTTTGATTTTGAATAATCATTTATTTGTTTTTGTGATATTCATGTTCTAGTTTTTGAAATGTCACAACAATATTTCGTAATTTAGATCTAGGGTACTCAAATAAATACTATAAATAATAATATAACACCACATGATAACAGTTTACTCTTCATATTCGTGACCTTTTGAAATGGCATTAATCAATACGGTCAGTATGTCACCTGTCCATTTACTAAATTAAAGAAAGTAGACAAACATGTAGCACGACAATAAAATGTCATGTCAATTAAATTAATTATTTATTTTATCAAGAAACATCGAGACTTGTCTCACTTCTATTACTTGTTTAAACTTATATTTCGACGGTCCCTACGTACAAACGGACATGTCAAAAACCGAGGTTTTCAGGAGAGCGATTTTAATGTTCAAATCGCTCTAGAAATAATTCTATGTACAATTTTGAATTTATTTTTTCTATAATGTTTTATTAGCTTTAGGAACTTTATAATGGTATTTATACATGTTTTCTTTTTTTTCATTTTCTTAGAAAAACTGATAGATGACTGTTTCTACACTGATATTAAAATAAAAGAATGTCGGACATGTCTTAGATAACTTTTTATACGTAGGAAAGAAGAAATCAGTTTATAACATAGAATTTAAATAAGACGTTTTATGAAAACGTCGAACAATGTTATAGTTTTCAAACGGATTAGTTTAAACATCTTAAAATCACCACCGTTGGTTATAAAATATACATCGAAGAAGACATATCGCTTTATACGCGGTTTCATTCATTCGAAGTGTCTATAGTTCTCGCAATGTAAATAAAGACATGTCAATTTTTTAAACGTGGTTTATTCTTCAAATGAGATCCTCCCACCCACTGGGTGGAGCGAAAGGGATTGACAGACTTATACTGAGTAAAATCCACGGTGTTCTTTCAATGGCCCTTAACGTTCCAGGGTCATGGTTACCTCATAAAATAGTCCCACGAGTACCGGCAGGCTATGGTCCTCTATGGGGGTCCCGTCAGATTACTGATAGCTCTTTGAGGCGCGCATGGAACACGACACTCCGTCGATCCAGGCATGGCCCATCATCGAACGGCGAGTCACCCATTACTCGCCATCCGCCCGTGTCTACGGTGGCCGGAAATGGCCTTGTGATAACTGTTGCCATGGGCATCTCCCGCGGCGGCTGGGATTGTCAGGTTGAATGCCGGGTGCGAGAGGTGCCGCCACCTATCAGCTTCGTGAAGACACGGCGGTCTCTGCCTAAGCGGGGCAAATCCACCGTATGCTCGACCGTTTACCTCCGGGCGTTCCGCACAAGGCTTAATAGGCGTCAGGAGGATTCTGCCGCCGCCGTGGCGCGATCTTCAGTCACTCCTCAAAGTTAGTACGTCCACAAGCACCGGGAATAAGGTTTTTACCGGTGGTCAGGTCTTGAGAACGAACTTGTTTCCTAAAATGCCGCTGTGTAATAGAAGTATTGAGGTTCTGAATCAGACGCTTGGCCAAGCGAGGGCTTTCCAAAATTTGGTCAAGGCTCTAGGCAATTAAGCCATTAGCCGATCCACGAGTATCGGCACAATGACTGCTGTTCACTTTCCATAAGTGCCAACAACCTCGCGAGCCAGATCAAGATACTTGAATATTTATCTTTCACGAGGTTCTAGTCCACGGATACGATCATATAAAAACACAATATTTATTGCGTAACGGACGTTCCGATCGATCTATCACCACAATGTCATGCTTTTGGCAACAATGAGTGATGACAGGTCGATCCCAATACAACGAAACTTAGCCATCTTCGCGAACTGAGTCAGGTGCATACATTTTTTTTAACATAGTAGAATCAACAAACGAGTCCTCCCACCCAGGGCAGGGCAGAAGGCCACTGTCAGACTTGTACTGACTAAATCCACGGTGTCCTTCTAAAGCCTTTCAAAGCGTTCCGGGGCCTCACGGTAGCTCGTTAGTGCCGCGACCGACAGGGTCAGGCGCATACTTATATTACGGCACTTCTGATATCTCAAGGTTGTACTTGAAAGCAAGTTGCTGGTGGATAATCCTGGAAACGAGGTTGTGTCTATGCAAATATTCTCCATTAATTGAATTTTCCATATTGGTGTGTGATCTGAAACTGATTGAAATAAATGAATTGAATTGAATTAGTCAGACAAGAACACCTAGAGACAATGACTGTGTCGGATCGATTTAATCTCGGACGGTGGCATGCATGACATATTATGTCAAACGTTTATTTTCGGTAGTTATTCGTCATAACATCGTACAATTGCAAAGACAAATTCCCAAATAGGTCACCGAAGCGAAATTTTTTATTGTTAATTAACAATCTTCTTAGCATCTAAACATACAATAAGGACATGTACACGCCCTATTGAGAAACCCCCGCCGTAAATGACGTTATGTCAGACATGACCGCGTTTGCGCGCAATTTAAAACACCGTACAAAGCGTTATGTGTAGATATCCGCATCTACGTTACTTATTCGTTGTAAAAATAATACTTGTCCTCATATACGATTGGTAAATCTCGTTAAATACGTAACATAAGAAAAAAATAAATATACAGATATGTGCGTCTTAAAAATCTAAAGCGAACTGTGCAATAAAAAAAAAATGACATTTTCGACATGTCCGTTTGTACGTAGGGACCGTCGATTTGCTTGCTTCATCGATTTTCAGTCTGGAATTTCAAGCAAGAAACTGCTTGCAGGTCAAATTGCACGTTTTAATATTTTACAGGAATAAAAATTCTGGTTCTGTGAAAAGGTCACAATTATCTACATACGATGAGACACTCGTGTCCTGCATGTCTTGTCAATTATTAATTCCGGGAATTGGACACGATATAGGTAAATTCGTGGCCCAGTTTTGTTGCGAATCAACTTAGATTTCCAGATTCGCATAGAACAAGGACGGCTTTTTGTAGATAGATTGTGGTATGAGTCGGACAATGTCTTCCGCCCCACTCAGGATTTGGACTCTTTTCATAATATGTATTAATAATACAACGAGAACGAGTATGAAAACGAGTGGAGGGGAAGACATTGTCAGACTTACTGCCTAAAATTCACAGGGTTTTCTTCAGTTTACGTTCCATTGTCACTGTAAAGGAGCAAAATCACGAAAAACATCATCCGGCAACGTAATTAAAACTGCCAAATCTTTTCTCTTCACGTAACCTACATCTTTAACATAACCGGAATATAAAGCAGTAACTTTGGCCCCTAAAATGAAGCCAGAATCTGCGTGGCACTTGGCATAATAGGCCGGTTGGCGGCCGCCCCTGGCAGCCTCTGTGTGCACATTTGCCAAACAGTTTTTTTCTTAATTGCCAGGCCTTTGTCTGGATGTAGATGTTGTTGGCACTGCGTCGTGTGCACTATGCTTTTTGTTCTGCGCTCACAAGCTCTTGTTGCGTATTGCTGAGATGTTTCAAACGATGCTTTGGCTTTTATTTTGCTGTAGAGTTTTTGCTAATGCTTCTATATCATGAAGTTAAAACTACATTCTCTTGAGTAAAGCTATCAATTAAACCAATTAAAAAAAAAGGTTGCACTCCAGGAGTGCCGGTAGAAGTGAAAACTTTTTTGTTACTATGTTTTATTTTTAATTTGAATGACGTCTTACTCATTTTCGATCAGGATCACGTGACCCTGACGCGAGTTTTGGTCACGTGACCCTGACGCGAGTTTTAAATTTTTTACCCATTACAGAAAAAGTGTACAACGCCGCTAAAGAAGTTTTCACTTCAAAAATCAACTCTTTACAGCCTATTTCGAGGCAAAATTCACGGTCAACAAAAGAGATATTTATGTATCCAGACAGCAACTTTAGAGAAAACTAACGCCCTTTGGTAGTGATGTCACTAACAAAGGATGAGTTTTCTTTGATGGTTACCGCACGTGCTTTTCGATCGTATGCTACATATAGCCAAAGAGGTTGATACACAGACACATTTAATTTTGTAACACACCATGGTTCTCTCTACAGTTATCTACGCCACCTGTATTTTAGTGTAAACTCGTTGCAAATGAATAATTTGACTTGATTACTAACCTAATCTTCTTGACATGGATAGGCTATTTTTTTTTGTTTCGGTAAAATCATAAAATTAGTCTTCTCACCCAGGGCAGGACGACAGAGGGACTGTCAAACTTGTACTGACTAAAATCCACGGTGTTCTTCAATAGCCCTTTATGTTCCGGAGCCACGGTGGTAACTCGATAACCCCGCGACGTATAGGCGTAATAAGTCATGTACAGTCACGAGCAATAGTATGTATACACTAAGCAGTATTCAAAAGCGATTGTTGCTACCATATTGATTAAACTTTTGCCTTTTCATTGGACTTCTATTTTGAAAGCCATGCTATTACGAAATAGGTTTTACTTCAAAATTGAAAGCGGTATTTCACGAGTAATTATAGATTTTATTGCTCGTGACTGTACTAGGCACATTACGGAAATAAAGTTCTGGTATAACCCTCAAGTAACGTAATTTGTCCGTCTGACCTTGTCCTAGGTGTTACGTCTCGGAGACACCTGAGTAGTTGAGCAGTTGAGCACAATCGATATCATTAATTCCGGATCGTCCATGAATGATGTAGATTGTACTCTGTCGTAGTAATAGTCTTGTTATATGCTAAGCGATACATTGAACGGAGATGTATATGGTATGGCAGGTAAGGGTTCAAGGAGATGTGATTTTAGCATTACAATTATAATATTAATTCTTGTCTGGATATAGTACCTTGGAATATTAAGTAGATTTTTTTACACGAATAGTCTTTTCAAAAATTAAGGCGTGATTTTCTATGAATATTTTTGTGCTTTTAACCGTATTCACTCATTTCCATGTCTTGTGTCTATTATAATAATATTCCACAATTATCACACAACGTCATCAAGTCCCAAGCTAAGCAAAGCTTGAGTTATGGGTACTAGACAACTGATAAACATACTTATATATTTCTAAATACATAATACTTATCATCATCATCATCATATCAGCCGTAAGACGTCCACTGCTGAACATAGGCCTCCCCTTTGGACTTCCAGTAGGACCGGTTGTACGCATAATACTTATACTATAGATAAATTACACCCAGGCACAGAACAAATGATCGTGCTTATCGCACAAACATTTGTTCGGCGTAGTAGTCAGGGTCACTAACCACTACACCAACAGGCCAGTCAAATGATTGCTGATAATCATTCTACATGAAGACACAAAAGACGTAAGCGTTAGTGCATTAATTAAGACTAATTCACGTTTTATTCTCCTCAGACACTGCGTCACTCTAATCAAACTCTCAGCTGGAAGCCAGCGCATCTCACAATACCGGAGCGAACAGCGAAGAGTGCTCCACAATCTCATAAAGAGTACAACGACATCTGAATCAGATCCGCATTCACACACACACATATACAAACTAGGTGTACGTTCACAAATCCCTTTCTTGCGTTTCCTTTGATACAAACAGACAGGGGTTTCATTAAATTAACTGCTAGCAAGTAATTCGTCCTTGAAGGGAAAGCTGCGGTATTTTGATAATGCGTCCTAGCCTCTGGGAGAATTTGCGTAACTACCGAGTTGCGTGCCGTGGAATATTCGAGAAAATGGCGATGTTCGCGAGGCCTGTGTTATGATGATAGATAAATATGTTGCGGATATATTGCAGCAGTAGCAGGTACATGGAACTGCTGGGATCTACAGGGTGTGCTTGATTGGTTGCCATTAATTTACGACAAGGTTAAGTAAGGTTCGCGAGAAACAATAAAACTAGTGCTAATCACCAACGGAACCTTGACCGATATGTAGTGCTATTTGTACTTCCAGTAACTAGTTGATTTTAGTAATTTACATAATAGCTGAAGATTAGTCGAATTGATATCAACTTTACTAAAAACAAAACAATGTCGTGGGCGGGGGCGACCACGACCCACGCGCTCGATAAAATTGTACACAAAAAAGTTTTCCCAAAAAATTGTAAGTGTGGGTTGTGCTACCCACAAATACAACGGATTCTAAAACCACAGAGGACAATTCCGTGTAAATCCGTGAAATCCGGGAACACAATTGAATTAGCTTTCCCAGCCGGAATTATTTCACGTGCATTTAAATTAGCTGCGTTCTATCTCGACACAATTGCGACTGAGTGTTGTACAGTCACGAACACACGTGTTATACGCAGTTGCATAAATTCAAAAGCGAGTTTCTTTCGAGGAATAATGACTGTAACCTAGAACTAAGGTCCTTGTTATAAGCCACGGCGAACAGCTATATTCCTTATCCTGATGATATTGATGCAACATACCCTGTTATCTATAAGAAAATTACTTCTGGAAAAGCATTTTATTCCGAGCCAAAATATTAAGATTTATAAAAAAAACTGGTGATTGTGAGTGTACAACTAAGTCCGAGCGCATGCTATCACACGACGCGACAGTTTATTTAGCGCGAGCAATTTAACTTTTAAACCGAAACTTTGTACCGTGCGCGAGTAGCGTCCATTTAAATATTCAGTAAATCAGTTAGCAGTGCCGTCGTGCCGGCCAGCTCAATAATACATGCAGCAGCATCAGAGGACACTTCCTGCCGGGAAATGGGACACTATTTAAATGTAAAATGCTAAGGCCTTTATTTTTAAACACTTTTGTTCATGTCACTTTTTAAATATCTTTTTAAGTCTTTAAACTGACATGGTCGTGTTAACAACCTTTTTAAATTGTATTGACTTTTGATCATAATATTTGTGTATGTTTTACAGTAGTTGCGACTGGATTGCAGCCGAAAGGATTCACACTACCTACCCGTAACTGGTTTGTGGTAATTAAATAGGCAGTCGCTCCATGTAACATGGCGGTCGACAACAGCATAAATGTTGAACTGAAAGCCGATCCCAACATAGACGAGAAAAAAATGGTTTATTTTTTTTATTGTTTCTTCACATTATTTATTATTTATCTCTTCCGTGGCAAGGATTTATCCTGGCCTGCTTTAATGCCGGATATTGCGAAGATCCGCCTCTCACCTCAAATTGAAATTCACTGAGTTTTCAAAGACAACAACAGGGCTTCTCCAATGATAATATAACCATCCACAACGTTGTTTTAGGCAGTCTCAAACTATAATACATTAAACTTAGTGTTTATTCTACGTGCCCAGTAAAAGTCCCTTAACTTTCTACAAGATAAGGCTCTGAATCTACGAAAGTTTGTATAAATTGGTCAAAACAAAAGCGCGGTATTTCATCGTCAGTCGGACGTAGTAAGTTAAAATAAAGATGGTGGTAACGAAGATTTACTTGTAATGCCCGCCAGGCGGCGCTGTACGTCTTATTTATTACTTCACATAAATATACGTATACGTTGGTGGGTAGTTGGAGGCACATTAGGTGACGTCATTGTGTGATTGCATCTGGGATATGTCTTGATAAGGTTTCTTGTATGTGGAATTTTGTAGACATCTTCGATTGTTTTCTTCATCGTATTGTGTAGAATGTAGAAGTTTAATTACTTGTACACTTTGAGATATGGAAAACAGCATGTTTTGTGGTAAAACTCATGTGAAATTCTCTCTATTCAAACTACTCATTGTAGAGAACACGTGCTGGATTACAAACGCCCACCTTCACATACAGAGGAGACCTTTGTCCCAGAAGTGGGAAGACTTTAAACTGTTGTGTGTACAAAGACTTCTTTGCATAACGTGTAGCGTGTCTGAGAGCCTTTTTAAAATTAAAACTGGCCATTTTTCTTATGTCCAAAGCATAGTTAATTACCAAGATAATAATCACCCTGTTAAGTGTTCGTTGCCATTAAAAAGCACGGTGTGTATGCTAAGTTAATGGCGAAAGCCTTTTAATATGCAGGGTGCGTGGCCAACGCCTGTCATTATACAATTGCTTCCAATGACTTCTAATTTATGCACAAATACCCCTTTGTTAGTCCGTTAGTCCGCCGCCATTTTGCTAACGTTTTTAATTTGAAAAAGGAATTTCTTTTTACTGTAATGTTGGTATATTGAATTGGGGAGCGCTCCCTTGGCGCTGTTTGCGAAACCATTTTATTCTGGAATAGATTTTTATTCAAACGTTTCGTTTAGAGTTTGATGTGGAAAATATAAAACGGAATCAAGAATTGGAAGTGAAACGTGCTCTTAAAGTAATAATTATAATAAAAGAAATGATTTTAGTTTAATTATCACGAAACTGGAACATTGCTCTACCTACTGATTAACACATTTTTCCTACTCTAAATAAGACTAATAAAAACACACCAACATAATCCAGTTCCCTAAAGCAACATTACGAAGTTTAATTAAAAGCAAGAAAACCTCGTAATTAGAGGTTTCTACCTACTTCTCGTTTACCGGCGGGCTCCACTGTACTAACTGTCCGTTAGTAGAGCGGCGCGGGAGCAAGCGGCCGGTAATTGACCGTCAAACAGTCGTTAACCGTAGTCGACGACACACAGGACAATTAACGAAGTCCCACACAATTGTCTGGAGTTCCCGAACGATAGTTTTGAGGATAGAAACTCGTGTATTGTGGTTAGGTGGTAGACGTTTTTATTTGTCAGTAAATGTAGCTGTTTTAGTAACATGGGTACTTTTGTTACCTGTTAACGCAATAGGCTTTAAGCTGGTTCCCACTTAAGTATACGGTAACAAAGACAGGTTAGAGCTTCTTGGTTTAGTTAGCGATGTCGAGGGTTAAGCCTTCAACTTGGCCTATGCACACCACCTTTTTTAATCGCGCCGTTGCGTTGACGCGCGTTTGCTGCGATACAAACGGCAACAAATTGCTCTGATTGATAAAATCGCGCTGGCGACGCGCGTTTCAGAATGCGTAGGCTCTTAAGAGCTGCATGATCTAAAGATATTTACTTCTCACATAGGGGTACTTCAAAAGTGTCTTTCTAAACGTTTATAAAGAGCGTCTTAAATTAGGGCAGTTAAATGAAATATAGAGCTGAATGGTTGCTGGTATTCTTCGAATACAAAGCCACGATAAATAATGATCACTATCTGAAGAGAATGACTGGCTTTGTGAATGTCGACCGTCATGTAATCTACTTTTGGTAAAAGCAAGTTTCTCTATCTTTCAGTGGACTCTCCAAACTCGATAATTCACTTCAACTTTTCTTTTCACTCCCTATGAGTTTGGAATTACCCTAATTTAACTCTTATAACCTTCTTAAAAGTTTGCTTTTCGGAAATCAATATCCATCCGGAGCTAAGTTCCATTGTTCAGTAAATCATGCTGCTATGTAAGTTCGTGTCCATATTTTCCTCCGTCCCACAGCGGAACCGATAAAATTAACTGTTATTAATAAACGCCGACATTATCGGAAACGTAACGTTTACGTGGAGTCGGGCCCGCGCCGGAGCCGTGCCGGGGCCGCGCCGTGCCGCCGGCCGCTCCTCTATAAGGACATCATTCCGCAGTCCGCATTGTTATTCATCGGGCGACCTCCTTTGTGACGTTTTAGGAGCATGCGATGCCGCATCTTCCCTCTCTCTCACACGTGTGGCATAACTCGCCGAACACGTGAAACGGATGATGTGGTGCGTGAGTTTTGCGCTATGAGCTTGTTCTGGAGTCCTTCACCCCTTCTCGTTTTCCCATAGCTTTTCCGCTGCGTGGGAGAGGGACGCGAGACTAGCGCAACAGTTGTCGCACGTAGTATCGATCCTGCTCGCGGGCCACGTGCGGTCCGCCTCTCCTACCACTCACTACAATTTTCATTGCAATTTTTCCTTTTGAGCGACGTCCATAGCCGCGTTTCTTTTGTCAAACTATTGATTTATTGTTGGTAGACGAGCGTTGTACGTCGCTACGGCTGAATGGATGGGTGCGTAGTAATAATTGCTTCATTTCTTTCTGGGATGTGCTCGCTCGTAAAATAAAACGGAATGAACTGCGACTGTTCTCAGTTATACATGTGTTGTAGTAATATCTGTTCGATAATCTTGTCCAGTGATGACGTAACTCGATGATATATATCATGATGGATGCTGTATTAAGGTATCAATTTAACAAATGCTATTCAAAGCGAATTATTTTGTCACTGAAGCATGTAACACTACTTCACTGTCTGAGAATATAAGAATTTTGTCTTTGAAGTCGTAACAACATGTAAAAATATTCATTAAAGCTACGAAGTTTGTTCTTTGATCTCGCGAGTTACAGCTACATTTAATATGATAACAGATTTTATCAGTTCATTTTCTACAACATTATCCTTTTAAATAATAAATGTAACACTGAAAGGCGGGATAATGGATCTTTACAGATATCAAACGTAAATTAGGTCATTAATAAAACATTTGATACGAACTCATCTGTTTTAGTATTCATGATATCATCACGCCTGTGATCTTTAAGGGGTTAGGCAGAAGATTACTTGCAGTACCTACTTACTACCAAAAGTACGTAATATTTCATTGGACAGAGGCTTCTTACAGAAGTTATAAGGATAATTGTTCGTTGATCGACCCTCTTTGCAGGTAATTGGATTTAAAAAAAAACGTTGTCTTACACTACGAATTCTCCTATAATAGTGGCTGCGTTTACAAACATAGAAACTTGCATTTATAAACACTCAGACCCAGAAACTACTTGCAGATCATACAAATATTTGTTTTGTGCGGGGATCGAACCCACGACAGGCCGCACAGCCAGTGTTTCTTTCAGGCAAAATTCTCCAGGGGGGCAATTAAGAGACCTGGGGGGGCGGACTAAATAATTAAAACAAAGTGATATTTAAAATTAATTCCAGTTATTATTAATATTTTAATGAATGAAAAATGCTATCAAGTTACACAATAACTAAAAGATCACTGTCAAATTTATAGTGAATAAACTTTCGTGAAACTCGCAAACCAGCTTTCGACAATGACGATACTATACGTCATTTTAAACCTTCGTGCTAGCTATCTTCATACAAACCGCTCAAGGTTACGTACGTTACGAATTCGATACGAATACGAAACCTATAGGACTAAGTTCGTGCTCACAAAATTAGTTCAAATTAGGCACACCAGACGCGCTGTTCACGTTTCCATACAAAATGCTCACGTTAACGATACGAATACTTTTTCGCAAGTTGTTCGTGCTAGGGGTATCTGACCGATACGAAATAAAAATTTGTTCATTTTACGTCTGGGGATTCCCCGGCCCCGCGCGTGCACGTTTCCCAAGTGCGAGTTGGACTCGCCCGTGAAGGGTTTTGTAGTAGCAAGCATATCTTTTTTTTTCTTTCAAATTTCAGAGCTAGCACCGATGAAAAGTTAGATGAGGCTAGCATTCCGTTAAACAAAGAGTATCCCTATTTTTTTCTAAACAGACTGCACCTCTTAAAATAATGCGGACTCCGCTTTCTCTCGAACAAGCCTGCCGACTCGCCTTGCTACACACCACGTGTGTTCTGTTCTGACTGTCGATATTATTATGTTATACTGTATGCTTCCCGTGGTCCACGGAAAGCAGCTCGCTTTATAGGTTTAAATGATTTGCCAAATTGTCGGGAAATTCGTCGTGAACATACGTAATGCTATTCAGTTCCAAGTGCCCCGGGGGGGCGGTAAGGCTACTCCGGGGGGGCTTTGCCCCCTCGGAGTAGTACCTGAAAGAAACACTGCGCACAGCAGTCAATCGCACAGCAGATCACACGTCATCTCCTTTTTATGCCATATTATTTTGGTGATTGAGTGAAAACAAAACTGCAAAATTAAGTATAAAGTATATATAGTATATAGTATATGTGTATATAGTACACACACACACACACACACATAACACGTTTGGATGTTTTAAGTTTGCTTTGCGTCCGTCGTCACCGTCCAGGTCCAGTTGAAAACCAGTGTCGAGCACTAGCTGCTCGACAATTTGCTGAACTGGACCTATTTGATGGAGCCGTGGGACACACAATAATATTATCTTTGATGTTCTGTTTTTTTTTTTAATTTACGATAGGTAGATAGAATTCCTTTGTTATCTTTATTTGCTTGTTTGTTTTGTGTACGGGCTCACAAATAAACGTTTTTTCTTTTTTCTTTCTTTCTTTCTTCTTTCTATAGCCTGAGCTCATTTACCAACAAATTCAACAACTAAAGGTAATCCGGTCCCCACTAAAACGATAGCTTAATGTGCGAATAAAAGCTACTAAGTTTAGTCTTTAATCTGGAAGCTAGTGTCGTTTTTATAACAAGATTTATGAATCGTGATCTATAGTAAAAATCATCAATCAACTGTGGGAAAATAAAATATGTTAATTTTTTAATGACGAATTTCTGGCATCTTAGTTTTGTTTGCTTTATTATATTAGAGAATTCTAGAACAATTAAAAGAAAAACATGTATAAAGCCAAATATATTTTCTTACAAAAGAGATGTAAAGAAAAACACAGCCAACCCTACATTCGAGGATAAAAGAACAATACGAAAAGTTTGCAAAGAAATCCTATGAAACAACATTCTAACAGAACTTGAAATAATAGGAATATTTAGGAAAAACAAATGAGCGATATATTTTCCTTATTGCGAACGAAAAACTCGTTGGAATTGCGTGCTCTTTAGAAGACTGAAAAAATTGTCATTGGGTGAGTTCGAGCAAATCCTCCGAGACGAGCGGCACGCAACTTTGACACGATATGACGCGGTACGACCAGGCGAGACGACCGGCACACTAGCGTGCTGCTCTCGACATTTGTCATACTCTTTACGAACACTGCACGACCATTTCAAATCTCATAAAATTCATCACGATTTAAATATGAACCTTCCTAACCCCACTAAACTATTTTTAGACCACATTTTGCACAACTCTAGAATTTCCGTCGACGTCAGACCAAGAATTTTCATAACAGCACAAATGTTTTATGTGGTACGAAATAATGAGATGCGGCAGATAGTCACCATGGTTGACGGAATCTAGACTACATTGCTCACCAGATACTAAAACACAAATCTGGGAATTATGAACGGTGAAGTTACAAACAGGTACACCGGTAAACCTTATTAATATTCAAGTTTTCTTGCATTTTCCCTCGGTTCTGTTTAATAAACTACAACAGCAAGCGGGTATAATCTTCGAAGAATCCAGGCTAAGCCCCGGAGGTTTTCTTAGTTACAAATTCCATTAAAATCAGTTATACTTCGAAAGTAATAAAACTTAAAGTTCCGAAGTTGGCGGTGGTTGAACAAGTACACAACACAAATACATAGTTGAAACGTGCTGTGATCATTCAAATAATCCAACATTGTACACAGTGTTAAGCTTTGTCGCATGTTGGGGAGAATTAGCGTGTTTGGCACGCGACGTTGAGTTTAAAGCCGACAGCCCGATACGCTGGATTTTTCAATAGATTTCCAATTAGCAGCACGACACCTGAGCTCATGTGCTGTGCGGCCGCGCTGCACGCTGATGTATTATTCACGCGCATGACGATTGAATGTCAATCGATTCAGTGGATGAAGTGATTCAATGAGTGATAAATGATTCAATTTGTACAATGTGGAGCGCAATCTAGCAATTTTATGTTAGGTTCATGTATAATAGAATGAGTTATGGCTAACGATTCATGATTTTATATCAAGATCGGGAATTTCGTCGGTTATTATTCAAAAAGAAGCAATACGCGAAGATTCTTCAACATTTTCGGCAATGATCATTACCGCAGTAATAAAGACATGAGAATCATGAATAGCATTATGAATCAGTAATCCATATTGAGTATTCGGTGACCAAAATTCCTATTTGCAACAGCGATTGACGTCATCCACGAATTGTTTGCATGTACACAATTTACGACCACCGTATTTGCGATCCCAGATATCTGCCATTTAATATTAAAGCAGCGAGGCAAACAGCGTTGTTTACCGTGTAAAAGGAATTTATTTCTTGCTTTATAAATAAGGGAGAATCGACGTTCATAAAATCTAAGTGTTGCTATAACTCTGTAATGTTTTTACGAGTAGTGCGCGGGTCTGTGCGGGTCCGTGCGCGTCGGTGCGGGATTGCGCGTGTAAGCGATGTTTGCACAAACCTCGCGTGTTAATCGAGCGCACGGTTATGCCTTCCGACACGACATCGCTCCAAGGAAAATGATTTGCGACAAAAGAAAAGTTGCGAGCGGGACTTGACAAACTTTTCTCTTATCTCGAGGTTATATCTGTAAAACTAACGTTATAATTTCTTTTGTAAAGCTAGGGAGTCGAGCAACGGTAGTGACAGGGAATTTGATTTATTATGTACTTACATTGTTTTAGAAAAATGTGGTGGGACGTTAAAAATGTCGAGTGCTTTTAAAATGTAAGGTAAATCCTTTTAGGTTTTTTACCTACAGTTGAGACAAAAAGTAAATTTTTCTAAATATTTTAAGTAGTACTGATTGGCTTGATTTGTGCACTTTGGAAGTATTTTATTATAACGGTGCGTATACTATCTATATTTTCATCAGTTTTATTTAGAGTGGCGTAACATGCCTTCCGCTATGAATAAAAACATTGTCCTAATAATTCCACAACTTTCCCTTGAAACAAATTACTTTCGGTATTCGTTAATAATTTTCCTCAACGAACTTATAATACCGCAACGCGACATACGAGTCACTATCGCCGGAATTTAGCTTCCCTTGAGACGAGGAGGATCGAAACACACACACACACACACACACACACACGAATGTACGCAAGTCACGCATACACACATAAGTTTGCGAGGCCCTAAAAGGGACGTTCCTTGATCCCGGTTTCCGGGATTTGCACGATGGCCCGCGATTGTCGACGTCCTCCCGGGAAATGTGCCCGCATTAGATATTTACCCCGCATATTATAATAAAGAAAAGTTGGCCTGTCTTTTTGTTATTTGAGGGATAAAGTTGAGACTTAAAAGTGCAGTATATTTTCAGCGTATTTGTGTAAATTTAATTTAAATAAACGTCTTTATTGACTGAGTTTCAAAGTACTTACCTAAGTAGCCAAGTTATAAGTACCGAAAGTCATGTGAAACAAAAGCTTAGCTATAAACTGATGGAGACATAAACTTGTTGGAACTTCGATATTTTATTAAAATAAAATTCAGTCTGCATACTTTATTCATACTAATAAAGTCACATTTTTAGATCCGAACGGAATATTTATGAGAACGATATTTCTGTCTCCGCAACTCCGCAATAATAAAGTGAGATCTTCGGAAACCCGTCCCTACAATTTATTCCCTTTAAAAAATGTTCTTAGTATATTTGTTTTCTTGTTATGTACTTTGATAAATCCGTGAGCAGGCGACACGAATGGCAGCGATTCATCACGGGAACCAACTCATTTACATGGCAGTAAGCATGCGTGTCGCCCACACTGTTGCTTTGAACAAAAAGTGATCTATGTCGCAATTTGTACATTTTGTGCTTTGACGTAGTAGCCATGAATTTTCATTTTCTAAACCTATATAGATGGAATCCTGTATAGATGACGTAATCAAAGAAGATTTACAAGGCGACTGTCGAGGGCTAGTCTTTTGTTCATGAAATAAATTAAATGTAAGTTCGTGTACCTTAACAAGCTTTATCTCTGGTAAGGTAAATGGCTGTATTATGAAAGTATTACAGATAGATGATTGCTGCAAGAAGGCGTAGCTTGAAATTATTGTCGTGAGTCGTCCTGCATATTGCCACTAGAGAGGCAAGTTTTGTATAAAAACTTACTTAAATGTATTTTCATAGTAATTAAGCACGCTAAGGACACGCTAAGCTAGCGTCACGCCACGCCAAGCTCGCTTTTTGGCAAAGCCATATTCACAACAACGCAAAGCACAAAGAGCCTTTTTACCACGGCATACCAAAGAGGCCAGCGTGTCAACCTACCCTAATCTGTAAGAAAATATTAACAATCGAACATTAGCCTTTGACTATTGTAATAAGGTTAAAAATCTGTTAAAGGTTTTTGACAGATTCAGGTAGATTGATGTGTCTGTAATTGTTAGTATCATATCACCCGACACTTTTCTTCCACTGCGTGAAGACGGAATTTAAAATCACGCTGTTACATATCCCTGCGTGTACGTCGTGAATCAAGCTGACACGCTCTGCTTACCTCCTTTATTATTCACACAAAGTACACTCAGTGGTGTTAGAACATGTGTGGGGACACTGCTCCCATGGGGAGTGGTAGTAGTGGTAGAAAAGTAATATGATCATTAAGATTATACGACAATCTAGGTGAAGTCTTTCACGAGCGAAAACGGTTTGTGACTGGTGCGCTCAGTGTAAATAAAACCTTATTAACCGACTTCAAAAAAAGGTCGGTTTTTTTTAATGTACATAATATTATGTACATCGATTACTCCTAGGTTTCTAGTCCGATTAGTGTGATTCTACGACTACGACTTCCGAAAGAAAAGTTATTTTGTATGTTATTTTACCCTTTATTGTGGTTGTTTTTGAATGCGGTTAAATTTTATTGAAAAGTTTTTTGTTTGTATTCGCATTATACATATATTTTATCACAGATACAGAGGAGTCTTAATTGAATGGGGAGATTTAGTCTGATTGTACTTATTATGAAATAAGATACAAACTCTTGAACCGTAGAAGTTTTACTCATACGGATTTCATTATTTACTTCTAGTGTGTTGTAATACTTTCTAAAATGCTTTGTGATCGCTCTGATCTACGAAGATACACAGTGCTTTTTCATTAGATTGTTACCATCACTTGGAGGATTTTTCTCTAAAAGTTGTCCGTAAAATGTACGAGTATGAATTTGTGTGAATAACAAATAAAACTCTATACATTATTATAAGTAATAGCACGACTATATGAAAAAAAAAATGCGTTGGCTGCACCACCACACTTTTCCCCCCGGAACATGCACAACTTATCGTAACGCGTACACATGTATATGTGTATGATACCTATCTGTGTGTGTGTGCCTGTCATTTCATTTCACTGGAAATGCTTTAATTTTTTACGTATTTTTATGTACCGGGGGTGCGCCGCGTAGCATTTATCGCTGCTTTGGAAATCCCCGAGGGATATTAATAATTACGTGAGTTAAGGACGTAAATACGTTTGAAAGAACACAATTTCTGTCAATTTGACAGCGTGATGCCCCACGAATAAAAACAAAACACTAACGAAACAGCTATGCCTCGTATACCAGAAAGCACACAACATGAGCTTTTGCCACTTTTGTTTCGAATAAACAAAGTAAGATCCCGGTCTTCTAGACACTACTTATTTTCATAAACGAATGGATAATATGATAAATATATACCTATCAAAATAAAATAAGAGCCACTCAATCAATTACACTTTAAACCGCACATTGTGTCACACTGCGAATTGGATATGTTTGTAATTTACAAAGTGTGCATTATAGAGATTATTCAATTTCATTCATAACAAGATATTATACGAGTAAATTATCTTGTTATGACATCTTTCAGGTGTTGATTTTGTTTCTAGTGACTAATTGGAATTCATAACTTTTTAATTAGATTTTTGTAATTATTTAGAATTTACGATTTGGTGTTTAAAATTTTTCAAACTTTTTCTTTGACTTTTACATCAAACAGTCATTTATGCCATCTATTCACAGACATAATTATGGACGCAAAACCAGCCACTTGGGGTGATTAAGGTGACATAGATCCATAACTATGTCACCTTAATCACCCCAAGTGGCTGGTTTTTATCTCCTTAGATATAACCAGAAATGGTCGGTTTAATGCTCGAATATTTCCAACCAGTAGTTCAAAATATTTGAAACTAGTGTCAATTAAGAGAGGGGTAATATCACCAAACGCCGTGATCCAGGAAGAAAGTGAGCAAGGCCCAAGAAGACGTTAAACCGCGCAAAGAGAGCGATAATCTACTACGTAGATCATACAAAGTCAACCAGCCACAAGACAATTTCGAATCGACACCATGAAGATTAAAAATATTCGAGAAGATTCTTGGTTCCCCTGCAGTTAACTGTGAGCGGATGGTGCAACTCGTTAAACATTTGCAAAGGAGAATAATTATTGAACTGTTTTGACTGGGCTTCAGTGCTTCTTATACTGGGTTACAGCTGGGTTATTTTTTAATAAAGACCGATCTATCAGAGTGTAGAGAAGATCTAAACAATAGGGTTTCAGATCATTTAACTCTTGAAACAGAATGTTTCGGTGAGCTCTAAATTATAATCTCTATCTCGCAAAACTGAGCTTTCACTTCCTAACGAAGTTACGTAACTGCTCAAAATTGCGTAGAAAAGGTGGTTCAACTCCACATTATTCCATTCGCACAGCAAGTAGTACCTGAGTTCATCTTCGATCAATCGCGACTACCAGTGCATAGATTCGTTTATGCTCGAATTACGATGCTACAATTGGTCACTCAGGCTTTTTACCTAATTTCTATTGAAACGGTATAGAAAATGTTCGTTATTTAATAGATAACATTTCACCTTTAGTAAAATAACACAGGGTTTAAGAGAAAAAAGAACATTATTTTTTCGATTTCATTATTTTATATGAAACTTGACACATTCCTGTAATTTCTCACTTTTCATTCAATTTCGCTTATTTTTACGATTTATTGGAATGCTAACTTATTTTTTTGTATGTTTTATTCTGAGTAGTATCTCATCATCATCTACATCATCATTAGCCGGAGGACGTCCACTGCTGAACACAGGCCTCCCCCTTAGACCACCACGCCGAACGACAATTCGCCACTTGCATCCATCGGCTGCGATTCCACGCAAGGAGTAAATATTTGTATGAGGCCTATCGACCCTCAATATGTCGTCGGTCCACCTGGTGGGAGGCCTACCTACGCTGCGATTTCCGGTCCGTGGTGGCCACTCGAGAACTTTTCTTCCCCATCGGTTGTCAGTTCTACGAGCGCTGTGGCCTGCCCATTACCACTTCAACTTGCAAATTTTATGAGCTATGTCGGTGACTCTGGTTCTTTGCGCAATATCCATGTTCCGGATTTTATCCCGCAAAGATACTCCGAGCATAGCTCTTTCCATTGCTCGTTGAGTGACTCTTAGTCCTCTAAAAGGCCAGCAGTCAAGGACCACGTTTCGGAGCCATATATCATCACTGGCAACACACACTGGTCAAACACCCTTGTCTTGAGACACTGTGGGATTCTCGATGAGAAAATATCACGTAGCTTCCCAAACGCTGCCCATCCGAGTTGGATTCTTCGGGCGACCTCTTTCTCGAAGTTGGACCTACCTAAATGTGACACTATTTGAACACTATTGAAGAAAAGGACGTATATTTTCTATATTTTTAACATTACCATGCTTAAAACGATAAAAATATTTCTACGTTCTGTTATTTTGTCTATTCTTCCGTCGACAAAACCCCTTTCTACGGCGCCATGCTACGCCTGCTGAAATCGGATGGACATGGTGGCGTTTCTATACAAACACTTCAACACTTCGATATACCTATAGTCGTGACATCGTTGGAGGGACTGCAATACTGCCCAGGTTTCGATTGAATCGAAGGCTTTTTCATAGTCCACAAACGCTAAACACAATGGTCGATTATAGTCCTCTGTCTTCTGTATAATCTGGCAGAGCGTGTGTATGTGGTTTATAGTACTTAAACCTTTTCGGAAACCGGCTTGTTCGGGAGGCTGGAAGTCATCAAACCTGCGTTCTCGCGACTCTTGAGAACAGCTTGTATACATGGCTCAGAAGTGAGATTGGCCTGTAGTTCTTCAACAAGGTGTTGTCACCTTTTTTGAAGAAAAGAACAACCACACTATGCCATGCTTCTGGCGTAGAACCTTTGAGTATGACGGAATTAAATAACTTCTGGAGGACTAGAGTAGTACCGGTTTTCCACCCGCTCTCAGAAGTTCTGTTGAGATTCCGTCCTCACCCGGCGCCTTGTTATTCTTGAGCTGTTTAAGAGCCATTCTAAACTCGTACAGGCTGGTGTCTGGGATATCCTCAATGTAGTGTCACGTCAGTTTAGCTCTTGCGTCTCAAGATGTACCGACACTGGGTTGTCGTATTGATGTATGTAACTGTCCGTAAAACCTCTCAAGCTCCCTTAAGATCTCTGGTTTAGTCGAAATGATGCTGCCGTCGTTAATCTTCAGCTTTGTCATTTGGCTCTGCCCAATAGACGAATTCTTTTGAGCCCCGGTTCCACTCGATTGCCTCTTTGATCCGTGCCGCACTAAAGGAGCGCAGGTCACGTTGCATTGATTTAGAGATTCGTCTATTGAGTTTGCCATATTCCGACATATCAGCTGAAGAGCAGCCTCATCTCGGTCCGGTCCTGCATCAACCGGATTTTTCCGTTCGAGAGCTTTTGAGGCTTATTGCGGCGCGGGGTCTTAAAGAACTTGGACCCCACAGCTTGGACAGTTTCCACCAACCCATTGTTAATCTCGTCCACAGTTTCACATTCGGTTAGGCACTGGAAGCGATTGTGCAGTTCAAGTTGGAAGTCTTCGGGGTTCCTGAGTAGTATCTGTTTTTTGTGAATTTTATTCATGAATAAAATTCACAAAATAATATCAGGCAAAAGAGCCATAGCCGGTTGAGTGCTTGAGCTTCAATGCTGATAAGACGTAAATTTTTCCGCAAAAAGGAGCCAATCCGACTCGGTTCTATCTTTCTGAGGTGTAACCGTAAAAATGACAGGCTATCTTGACCTTTTTGGGGTGCCGTTGACATCAACCCACAATATTAGTCCTCTTATTGAGTTGGCTGCAAAAAAGTTAGGTACATGAAGTGGTACAGGTTTGCCAAATCCCAACTCGATGCACTTGAGTCAATTTAATAGCGCCCGGCATTGATCGAGGCCACGATCTGCGGGGCAAGACGGAATAGGAAGTAGTCACCTCGAATCCTCATGCAAAGCAGTCATGCTAGCGAAGTAGGAGGTGGAACACGTTAGGGAGAACAGCCGCGTGACCTACGACGACGAGAAGAGATTTCTATTTGAGGGTAGGAGCTTGCCTTGGTCACTGGACTGTCTTATCAGGTAACGGTGACCCTGGAACGTAAAGGGCTACTGAAGGGTCACCATGGATATTAGTCAGTACTAGAGTCTGGTAATAAATCCGGTCCCGCTCGGGAGGACACATATTTTGATGATTTTACCAAAAAAAAAAAATACAATGCAGCTACCAAAACGGAATACCGCAATTGACTGGATGCCGAACCTGATACAAGACTTCAACTCTCTTCGATCAAACCTAATAAAAATAAATTGATGAAAAAAAGTACCGACTTCAAAAACGAATACAAAAAGTTTAAAACAAAACTTTTCTCTGGGTTAACCGCTACCTCAAAACGATCAGATCAATTTTTCACGGATTTTCGGGGCGCACGTTAAAGAGCCAAATCCTGCCGGGCGTCGCGGAATTGTCTTATCGGGTATCCATAGCCTGGGATCGCAATGGGATATTGAAGGACACCGTAGATTTTAGTCAGTACAAGTTTGTATGTCCCTCCTGTCCTGGGTGGAAGGGCTGATCTGATGATTTTACCACGTAATAAAAAGCCATACCACCAGGGGCATGACCGGTGGTATGGTGGGTCCCGCAGCGAGCTATATTATTTTTTTTTCTGAAGAGCTATAGCTATTCAGAAAAAAGCTATCAGAATTATTTAAATTGTTTTTTTTTTATTATTTACATTATTTTTTATTTACAATTATATCCTCATTCGAATATAGTAGGAAAATTCAATCAAATTAATTTAAAATATTAGCTTGTATCAAGAAAGGTAGGTTATGCTGTATTCTTGGCGACTGGGAAAATTACTGGCCACCACTCATGACCTGCGGAAAATTCGAGGTACTACATTTTTCACATGGAATTTGATGTCATGACAAAGACACTGGCGCCGCGTGTAAAGGTCATGAATGGTGGCGTGTATTTTAAATTTTAATAATTACGTGACTAATGTCAAAATGGTTGCGAGCGATACGTCCTCCCTCAGAAGGCGCCCTGCGCCGTCTAAATCAAAGAACAAACCGTTCTTGGTTTTATATTGAATTTTGTCATTGCATATTATAATTGTTTAATACTATTATTTTACTTTCAAATGAGCTAATTATTTTTTCAATGCAAGCTAACATAGTAACCTTAGTTATTCAATACTTTCTGATTGAATATTCAGTAAATCTTGATAGATAAAAAAATATAATTTCGGACGAAAATTTGTCAATATCTTCCTGTTTTGCGGAATTACTTTTGGTGTATTTCTGAATGAAAAATAAAGAAATATTGTCTATGTCTTAAAATAGACTATACTTGCCTACTTTCAGTAGTATTAGGAATATTAAAATATGTTATTTGTAGAACAAAATATGTTCGCAAACACAACACGATATGGTAAACATGGCAACGGCAGATCGATTTTAAAGTATTTAAACCTATCATTTTCAAGAAAAGCTTGTCTATCCTGGGAAGATAAAGAATCTATCTGTTTGTATTCGTTATTAGTTTTATTCGATTTGATTCAGTTTAGTAAGAATCGGTACCGAAAAAAGGCATAATTTTGCGTCAATTGTAAACGCGTCCTTAAATTAATAAGGTTTTTCCTTTGTAGCTTGTTGTTGTGTTGTAAAGGGACTTTTGCCTTTAATTTAACAAAATATCGCGGTTTTTAATCCCCGAAGGTTTAGAGTTGGTGCCTAGTTGCCTACTTATAGTTCACAGTCATTTTCGGCCTTTTTTCACCCCAATACTAAATTAATACTAATCCTAAAGTTTTTCAATTCGCTAAACGCCCGTACCAATAGTAATCCTTGCACTTGTCATCAAAAGGGTTCGAATATAGATTGAGCTGCTTCAGAATAACCTAATTTCCATATTATATAGGTAGTAGTTAATGATTGTTGATAGAATACCCCAATAACAGTTACATCATCAATATGTTGACTTGAATTTTAATTTCACTTGATTTTGTTTTTTACTGTGCAAAGGGTACATGAGCAAACTAATCTCAGAATTAATTAAATTGAATGTCCAAACAAATCCACACATTTCCATAAAAAAACGTAACTGTAATCGTGTTTGGAGGTCTACTCTCTTAGTATCTTTTGTGTTAGTTTCAAACTATTTTATGGTCATAATCTTTGTTATAGATTTGCATGCGATTGATTACAATCTATGACTTATATGACATGTATGGCAGAATGTGTCTCAAATATGATATAACACCTTTTGTATACCTACCACATTTTATGCAATTAAAGAATACTGATTTACTTACTTACGTTGATGAAGATACGGGCCCAAATGTAACTCGAAACTTTCAAATGAACTCCCTATTAGTTTTGAATTCATAAGTTTTGACAACACATCGGGAGTCAGGACAACTGTCCTATGATGCTGTCACCAATTTCTAGTTCATATCTCTAACTTGTCTCATTATAAGTAACAAATTGTAGGAATCGTTCGAAACTTTGGCCGAAGCTACGGCTTCGTGCTTAGATAGTAGTACCCCTTTATATTATTCGGTGCGTTGAAGGTTAGTGTCTATTTTGGTTAAAATGATAAATTACGAGGCGGCACATAATTTGAGGTGGTATTCAGTGGATGACGGTGATATATGATCCCGACGTATTACATACTTCTTGATGTACTCGCACCTGATGTCTGGTACATTACTATTAATCGATTGGAAAGGTATCAATTTATAATATTTTTGTGTAAAATCTATATTGACGGCACGTTGGTGCAGTGGCTGAGCGATTGTTACGCTATGTGTCGCTGGTTCGATTCCCGCAAGGAGTAAATATTTGTATGAATTTTAGGTAGATGTTCCGGTTCTGGACGTTTGTGTATGTGAGTTTATATGTTTGTAAAAGCACCCGTGATACAGGAAAAAATTCCTAGTAAGGGATAACGTTTTTTTAAATACCTTCTCAGTTGAGAGTCTTCATGATCTCTACGAAATTATGATTTTTATAAGATGTCCTCCCACCCAGAGAAGGGCAAACCCGCCACACTGTTCCCAAACCACTGCATCTCCTGAGAGTCAGAATCAACAATGGCAACTATCAGAAAAGCGCCGAGACAATGAAGCTCGTCGTGTCTCGGAGAATGAATTTACTTGTCTTGGATCCTGCAACAAAATTAATCAGAAAAGAAAATATATAAAAAAGGAAAAATATGTTTCCACTAGGGACGGGCACACCAGGAAAGGGCAGGAGGGACTGCCAGACTTGTACTGAATAAAATCCACGGTGTCCTTTCATAGCCCTTTACGTTCCGGGGTCACGACATTCATTAGTCCCAAGACCGTTTCAAGTGCCTTAGAAGTATAAAGTAATTTAGAAACTCAATGCAATGTAACTTTTTGTGAAGATACATTTGTTGGTCAAAATTACTGTAGAAGTAATCCTTATTGAGGATATAGATAAAGTGGGCACTTATGATATTACCAAGACTCTTTAATGATTGTTAAGTCAGTAAACATTTGAATACGATTGCATATTATATTTTCCTTAACATCATTTCTAGATTTGAACAAGCAAATTCAATATTAATAATCGCTTAACAAAATATGTATAATTTACCGTGACCAAACACTAAATAACTTTATATTCAAGACCAAATAGAGTACTAAAATATTTAAACATGCACACAACCCAAATATTTATGTCTGCAACGAATTTATTTAGAATCAATAATACTCCGTATTGACGTAGCATAAACTCGTAGAGGCCTCGTAGCAACTCGTAGAGGCCTCGTAGCAACTCGTAGCACGTCTACGAAATCGTAGACGCGAATATAAAACGGGTTTCGAATACGAAATTAGGTATTGTTGGTTGAGTCATTATTTTATAGGACGTGTACACAATGGTCGTATATCGTACCTTTCTACATCAGCTAGTATATTATTTATTTAATACAAGTTTTGATTTATGATTCTTTGGTTTTATGATTGATTTCAAAGGAGTTTGTTTAGTGAAAACTTTTTATTTTCTGTGTAACTGACTAGGTTATTGCATGATTCCTTTTGATATTTTGTTTGTTTATTTGATCGGGGGGTACTGTAGGTGATTTCTGAAATTATATGTTGGTTGTGAATATTGTAATGGAAAAAATGCTAGTAAGATAAAATGACGTTCTTTCCATACTTTTGATGAAAGTCCTGGCTTAGGCGCCAAAACACAAACCACTTTATTTATATTGATTCTAATATTTACCCGACTGTGCCAGAAGGAGAGTTATGTTACCCTAACCTTATTCATGTTCTTTTACTAAAGTTTTTATCTATAGATAATGTCTAGTACAGATTTACTTAAAATCAAAAAGTATCTTGCTTCAATGGCAATGCTCTGAATTCCCAGTAAAATACAACCGTGTAACAACAATCAAGCTACAAATTAGTAATCCCATGGTCACATCAGCACACGTAATGATTGAATCAGATACCACTCGACCACTCAGGAGCAGCCTCAAACGTGTCTCAGAGGACCAGTGACATAGTAGACTAACTAGTTACAGTACCTCAACTAAAACCAAATGACTGCTTTTGCGTCTAGGAAAATTTAGCTGTCAGCAGGACTGTATCTACGTCATACTAGATCAATCATCAGGGCCTTACCAACTAGGCCTATAGCAGTCCCGCTCAGAAAGGTTATTCTTAAACGACGCAGGTTTTTATTTTTTTTTTCAATACAGCTTGAAGATCTCTATGCATTCGTTAATAGAGCGAATTTAAATCCTTTATTTATATTATACTAAAAGATACACATTCCGGTATCGTTTCTTCGCGTCGCGTTGCGTCGCGTCTCGGTGTGAACTGACCGTAATGCGTTTTTTTTTAAATTTAAGTTGGTATACGGTTTATTGTTACACTGTACCAGCGTTATTTGCTGACCTTGTGTACTTACTTTATTGATGTTTACTCTCCTGGGACTAGATTCTCATGTTCTTGTTAGAAACGAAAAGAAAATACTTCTTTTAAAAGGTTTTTTCGAGGATAATAAACCTAGGCTTGTTGAGCATGACTGAAGTGTTTTATTTGAAAGCCTCGAAAGTTTTAGGCCTTATTTTTACTTTTTGATTTATCTTTTAGTTATGTTAAAAGAGAGACAGAGAAATCATAGAAGTTTATTTTTGTGTACTTAATAATAGTGATTGTCTCGGTGAGGTGGTTGCAAGTGTTATAGGTACGCATGAGCTCCTGGGGCTTGTTAGGACGTCTCAAAGCTAGAGTAATTAAACTGTGGGAAAGGGACAGAGCTATACAAGTCGTCTAGCGTCTTCTCGTTCCCACAGTGGAACTACTCTCGCAAGACATTGCGGTTATAGGTCACCTGGTTTTGATTCTCAGGTAGGGCAAAGTTCCGTGTTATGTTTTTTCATCAGATCATAGCTGCCATGGGACTTGGATCTCTGTTCAGATGATGCCAATAGGCCTCAAGTCAGACTCCTATTTGCTCCAGTTTTGTTTGTGTCATGTAATAGGGAGTATGGAGTATGGTCAGGGTGATTTTAATCGGTCAAGCCTGCTAGTCTGATCCGCTCAGTGTCCAACACAGGACTCATTTGATGATTTTACATATGAAAAGAAAAAGATAAAGACCCAATGCTCAACATTCATTCTGGTGATCACTATCAGACCAAGTCAATTCATACCGAGTATATGTATATGAAAACTTTAAATTCTACTAACAAACTGACCCTAGTTTATTCTACGAAGGAAGGAAGTGTGAACTGGGACTATTCCCAGTGCAACTGTCTTTTACAAATAGTATGTTTACCGACCTTGCCACAAAGCGGGGTTCTATTTACTACTGCTTGTTAAAGTTGTGCAGTAAACACAATGTTTATTAGTATTGTAACTTTTACGATTATTAGACTACACTCGGTTCCAAAAATAACGGGTCAGTCACATAAACCCGTATATCTCCCGAACTACGTGTGCCATCCTAATGAAACGAAGACTGTTCAATTGAGAATTTAATTATACAGATAAAAAATAAAATAAAACTTAGTTGCACCCACAATATCAATCTCTAAATTAAAAAAAAACGAAAGTAGTCATATTTTTCTTAAGATTACATTTTTTTATGATTGTTTTTTTGGTGTTTTTCATCACTTTCTTCATATTTTAATACTTTGTATTGCTTCCACGAGCTCTTCTGACAGCTTTCAGGCGATTAGGCATGCTGTACACCAAATTTCGGAGCCGGTGCTAAGGAATACCTTCCCATTCCTTGTTTGAGCTCGGGAAGCGTGATTGGTGGGGGGTTTCGACCTTTCACGCATCTCTGAAGCTCGTCCCAGGCGTGCTCGATGGGGTTTAAGTCCGGGCTTCGCGCTGGCCACTGCATGAGTTCTATACCGACCTCTTCAAGGTAGTCATGTACAATTCTGGCGGTATGGGGACGCGCATTATCATGAATTAATATGCCAAGCCGGTCCATCCTGGCCATGAAAGGACCTACATGTTCATTGAGGATCTCTTCCACGTACCTCTCTGCATTTAGAGTTCCATTTTGAATGAGTACCAGCTCGGTGCGGGCCTCAGCAGAAATCCCAGCCCAAACTTGTACGGAGCCCCCACCGTACGCCACTTTTTACTTCACACACGCTTGATGGAAGCGCTCCCCAGGTCTTCTGTACACCAACTGCTTACCATCATGCTTATAAAGCATGAATTTAGACTCGTCCGTGAACATTACCCTACCAATCGTCTAGTGTCCAGTTTAGGTGCTCGCGCACGTTTCTCTGTCTTGCAATTCGATGTCCCCGTTCCAGTTTGAGGCCATTTGCGGGCCTCAATGGTTTCAAATTTGCTTCAGTAAGACGTCTTCTTACTGTTTCAGCGCTTAAATTGCCACCTCTAAAGCGAATAAAGTGAGTTTTTAGACCAACAGCAGTTTGAAAACGATTTCGAAGCATTGTAGCCACCAGTTGTCTATCTTCCCTACAGCATGCCTAATCGCCTGGAAGCTGTCAGAAGAGCTTGTGGAGGCAATGCAAAGTATTAAATGAAGAAAGTGATGAAAAAAAGCAAAAAAAAACAATCATAACAAAATGTAATCTTAAGAAAAATATGACTACTTTAGTTTTTTTTAATTTAGAGATTGATATTGTGGGTGTAACTAAGTTTTATTTTATTTTTTATGTGTATAATTAAATTCTCAATTAAACAGTCTTCGTTTCATTAGGATGGCATACGTAGTTCGGGAGATATTCGGGTTTGTGTGACTGACCCGTTATTTTTGGAACCGAGTGTAGTTGTGGTTTTAAGCTGGTTAGCACGAGACATCTTTGGTGAGTAAGTGGGAGTTAGTTGCTATTTATGTACGTTTGCTGCAATGTTACTGCTTACAAATTATATAGATATACTAATGACAATATCAAAGTTCAGTGAAGGCTGTAACACTAGTTGTCAACGGCTTCGACCGCGTATGCCTTAATAGTTAACCTACGGGAAAAAGGCAGGGTTGTAATATATTACGAGCATATGTACACTATGTACGACTGGATTCTACAAAAATAAAAGGAATACGGAATTCAGCCATGGACGTAATAAAAGTCAATTATAATTATTATTATTACATAACTCAGGCCTTCTTCCCTTGGAGTTAGGCGGAAACTACACAGCGCCGTTTGCTACGATCCTTTCGATTGTCATTGTTTTTACATAAAGCTACAGCCAAAATCATACATATATGCGTTCCCTTAACTCGCCATTTGCAATCTTAACACACCACATTTACAGTACTATTTACCATAACTATTCAGCTTCAGCACTGAATTTCGTCGCGATGCTCTGTCGAGATCGTCGAACTGAGCTGATCTCATTAGCCAGCGCTCTCGGCCTCGGCTTTCGGCCTCATCCGCTATGCAGATGATGGCTTTGATCCTCACCCGGAGATGGGGGTCACCTGCCACCCCGTGGGGTCTATGTAACGAACTTTGATAGCGCTTATAAAGGAGCTATTAGGTTATTTATTGGGAGTGTTATATGATTATGGCGCTAATTAATTTGGTATTTGTCTTATTGGTCATTATTTTTGGTGATAATGGATGTTTGAGTGTAATAAATCTTTGATGGTGTTATGATAGTTTTTTTTTGGGTCGGTGTTTTGTAATCGGCAGCTATGTAAGTTGAAGTATTTTGTTTGAGTAAAATTGAATTAATTAGCAAAAAGGAATTGTAAATGTTGGATTGTTAACATACTTATTTTTTATTATATATCTAGAAACTTGATTTTCACAAGGTACGTGCGGTCACGTGGTGTTCATGCGTTTATGCAAAAACGTGAGATCCACCTACGGACCGCGTGGTCAAACAGTGCTTATTATAAATCGCCTATTACATCATTAGATACAGAAGGAAGTACAAAAATACTTCACGTTTCAAACGAATAAAATCTCTTAAATCCATCCCATTCATAAATCACATACCTTTCAATCTCTTTCCGCAAAGAAGCTCGAGCCGTCGATTTGTCGATAAGCGATTGCGCGGATCCCGGCGGATTAGTCCCGCATCCCGCATCACGAAGGTCCCGGGATCCCGGGGCGTCGTCCCGTGTTCGTGAAGTCGGCACATTAGGACGCTTATCGCCGGTAGATCGCCCTGTACGTGTGCCGGGAGATTGTGGTTATGTCTTAATTCGGGTTCTTACGTGGATGGTGTACCCGAATCTTTAGTTTTGTTGAGTCCAGTTTTTGTGGGAATCATACGATTTCACTAATATTATATACTTAGCTGTTTACTGCAAACTGCTTGTTTTAATTACGTAATAAGTATATTATGTTTTTAATACTCTTCTGAGTTCACGAGTGGCGACCACGAACGCAGCATAGACAGGCCTCCCACTATACCAACTATACCAACGATGGAAGTGGGAGATTGTCGTTCAGCGTAGTCGTATAACGTATGGAGGCTTTTTATACAGCAGTGGACGTCTTCTGGATGATGATGATACTCTTCCTCAGTTCTTCTTTACATGCCTATTATTTTACATTCAAGGGTCTAATCTTGCAACTGAATTGTAAAACAGTTCCTTCCATAGCGATTAAGCTGACGGAGAAGTGGTGGCCCAGTGGTATCGGTCTCGACTTATGAGTTGTAGGTCGGGTGTTCGAACCCCGCCAGGCGCATTACTTTGTGTCATTTATTTCATCACCAATGCTTTCAAAACGGCGAAGGAAAACATCGTGAGGAAACTTCGGTTTCCTGACGATGTTTTCCTTCGCCGTTGCTACGAATTTTTGGTTCTAGGACATGCCGATGTCCTCCGGTGGTCCGGGCCCGCGTGGTGTATTATGGCCCATTCCCTCTGACAGAGAGGAGGCCTGTGTTCCAGCAGTGGGAACATTATAGGCTGATGTTGATTGAGCTGATGTTATATTATCTTTTTTTAAGCACTAAAATTACAGTTCAATCTAAACTCAGTAGCTATTTATCCGAAAATGAGCGTTCATGTACTTAGTTGTATGACACACTTGTGTGTTGCTGTGACTAAATAACCAATTTTTTTTCTAAACAAACTCTAGAAAAAAATGTATAAGAAACTGGGAGGTTATTTTCTAGTTGAAAGACTAAAAGGTTGTGCAAAAGGACCGTAAGTCTGCTTGTTCTCAATTTGTAGCTAGTCAGGTTGCTAAACGGATTACTTGTGCGCTCATTAGTTCAACTAAAGAAAATGAAAGAAAGAATATCTAGAAAAAAGACAAAATTCTCGCTAGTTTTTCCAGTTATTTTGTTGAGAATCGAAACGGCAAGTGTATTGTTAAATATATCCAGGCTTCAAATGGAATACAAACGATGTTGTTTTATTTTGTAACATTTTCTCTGGAATACCAAATATTATCATGACGCCTGATTTCAGAAGGTAAAGTAGAGGTATAACTATAACACAATTATGCCAGTAAGAATTAAATTGGATGTATGTCAAGACTATTGTTATCCGGGCACAAACGGCCCAGAAATTCACTTCTAATAAGTTCATAATGTAGAAACCCAAAAACGTATTGGTCCGACCTGAAAATCAAACTCACTACCTCATCTATGAAATTCACACTATAAAGTGTAAAAATCACCAACACAATGCCTACTGTAATGGTATACTAGGCTTTTAGTAGCAAAACACCTTGTAGAATATAATTAAATTATAACTTGTAGGTACTTAATTGGGATAAGAGAATACTTACTTTATCCATTATCGAATTTACGAAAGCATAATCAATTTTACGAATTTCATGATCATTCATATTATGATTCTAAAGAAATGTCCTTTACAGACCCCGTGATAATCAAAGTCGAGACTTGACAACCTCTAAACAAAAACTAAGCCAAAAGTAATTACCAACTCTTACATGCTCAACAATGTAAGTATTTGTACACCAAACAGCCTTGTATTGTAACATACGGCTGTAAAACCTGGGCTATGTAAACAGAAGTGCGTGACATTCAAGATTTCAGGACAAACACACATACACAAATGTTCACTCATATATACGGCGTGGCGCCTCCATCACTCACACAAACACATACCGTGTACCGTCTTCATTATAACATCGCAGGGTATTTGTGGGACAGCGTACACATGTCTATTTATTTAATTTATAAACGAATTTTCTTAGAATATACGAAGGGAACAATAAGCGAACATTTTTTTTAGTGGTAAAATCATCAAATGAGTCATCCCACCCAGGGCAGGGCGGGAGGGACTGTCAGACTAGTACTGACTAAATTCCACGGTGTCCTTCAAAAGCCCTTTACTTTCCGTGGTGATGGTAATTCGTTAGTCCCGCGAATAAGCGAACATAACGAAAATTTTATAGATTTTTATGAGTCAAATATTCGTTTTATTTAATCCTAAATATAAAAACGTGGGAAAATCCTTGTTACTTCAGTTGGCCCTAAATCCGGCCTACACTTATACATCCCATAGAAAATTAGTGAAAAATAATGTGACACATTATACAGGTCTTCTTCTCAGGGGGTTTCCCTCCGTACGATACTACCGACTATATACTACTGACTACCGACTATATCGTACTGAGTTCGTACTACTCCCGTACGAACTCAGTACGATATCCTCTGGTTAAAGTATTAACCAGGGGATATCGTACTAGCCCCCTCTCGTCTAATCGTACTTTGCAAAGTAGCTGAGCAATATTGGTTGTTGAGCTGAGGTTCGCAGGTTCGATTTCCTCAAACAAAACATATTTGTATTATCTGCAAGTAGTTGTCCGGGTCAACTGTTTGTGTCCCTCGAAACAAGATAAATTCGAAACGTGAGCAATGTTACTTTTTTCATTAAACGAGGCTTCTCTAAACACAGCTCTGATTAAGGAACACAATCCACTTTAGCCCGGTACCTCAACGGAGGTAGATGTGAACGCACTTCGTCCCGGCACCACTCTTGAGTCTCATCACGTACACCGGAGGAGGGAAACCTCCTTATTTTCAGCTAATTTGTCCCTCTGGAGACGCTTTAGAAAAACGTGGAGCACTCCACTTGAGGGCTTTGGAAACGAGAAACGCTAATGATTTGTCTTTTTCGAATTATTTTCAGCTGAAATGTTAGCAATGAACAGGATAAAGGAGAAGACTGACGCGGAAAATTGAGAATTTTCATTGCTGTTTAGACTATATTTTCAATCTTAGTTTATTATACCAGAAATTTTAAAGGGGTCATTGTAAGATAGATAAAATATACTTTTGTACAGACGCCATGATTGTCAACCTTATAAAAATAGTGGAATATCACAGACTGGGGTAAGTGGACCTGTTGGCGTCTATACAGAAAAAAATGCTACGCAATAGTTTCAGGGTTAACCATAGAATTAGCAATTTGGTAAAATAGTGGCTCAAATAAAAGTAGGCAGGGATAGTCAGTGGTGTACTTCAAATTCCTATCCTTAAGGGCCATTTAGACGGGGAGAGTTTCACGACTCGAACATACGATAATGGAAGGAATATAAAATATTGTCTTCATCTAAACATCACCCGTTGACATTGGTGTTATTTGCCTCGAATAGGAAAATTTCTCGTAAGGGAAAGTGTTCGTCTAAACAGAACGTCAAAGCAATAATCGCATTTCGAGTTTTTATGACAGTTGCTAACATGACTGACATAAAGGGCCATTTAGATGGGGAGAGTTTCACGACTCGAACATACGATAATCGAAGGAATATAAAATATTGTCTTCGTCTAAACATCGCCCGTTGACTTGGGTGATAATCGCCTCGAATAGGAAGATTTCTCGTAAGGGAAAGTGTCCGTCTATACAGAACGTCAAAGCAATAATCGCATTTCGAGTGTTTATGACAGTTGCTAACATGAGTGACATAACAAAACAAAACGGTTCAAACTGATTTGTATGATACTCGTATGAACGAGAAAAAATGTCATACGAGATCGTGTTTAGACAAGTCGAGTTTCTCGTATGCGAGAATCTTCTTACAATAATATCGCATATACATAGACATTATCGCCTACGATAATGTCATATGCGAATCTTGTATGATATAATCGTAGACGAGATTTTAGTTCTTGCCTGTGTGTAAACAGTTTGATACGATTATGTTATGGCGATTATTGCTTGCGATAATTGCTTAGACATTCTCGAACGGAAACGTTCGAGAAACTCTCCCCGTCTAAATGGCGCTTAACAAAACAAAACGGTTCAAACTGATTTGTACGATACTCGTATGAACGAGAAAAAATGTCATACGAGATCGTGTTTAGACAAGTCGAGTTTCTCGTATGCGAGAATCTTCTTATAATAATATCGCCGTGTAAACAAACATAGACATCATCGCCTACGATAATGACATATGCGAATCTCGTATGATATAATCGTAGACGAGATTTTAGTTCTTGCCTGTGTGTAAACATCTTGATACGATTATGTTATGGCGATTATTGCTTGCGATAATTGCTTAGACATTCTCGAACGGAAACGTTCGAGAAACTCTCCCCGTCTAAATGGCGCTTTATACACAAGAGAAATAAATCAAATATTTATTATTATTTGTTTTCCACATTTATCTTCGAAGCCATTAAATATATTCTGAAAGTTGAAGATGTTCGCAAGCCATAAAATGTAAAGGAATGGTGCTCATTTTCTGAAATTACTAACAGAAACATTTCAGACTTACCAAAGGAATATAACGTAGAATTACAGACTCGAACATTCTCGAAGAACGGAATAAATAAAGTAATAAAACTTCAAGACCGATGTAAGTAAAGAATAAACAACGCGATTCGCTTACATTTTAAAATGAACCCGTCTGAATGAAGTTGCAGCCATCACAAGGACAGTAATGTCACAGTATAAAGATCATCAGTAAAACCACTGGGTCCTTTTGAACCTCAGACAAAAAATAAGGATATTTTAACCCCTATAAAATCTTTAAGCCGCAATTTACTCACGAAGATCATGAGGTTACTAAAATATACTCGTAATTGTATTGCACTTGTAGTTTTTCAATAAAACTTTGAGCAATATTGGCGCAGTATCGCCTTAATCACAAGTACCTACACTACACACGTACTTCAACGGTTAAGGTTTGAGTGTCTGCTGGGATTCGTTCAGTAGCGACCATAATTAAGTCGTCATAAAACACTATGTGGTGTAAAGTCCGAAGAAATAAAGTACTGTATTATGCTACCTTCTCAGTAAGAACATAAAAAATAGAGAACACCAGCTGTTGCCCCCGGGTTGGCATTCCCCCTACTATTTATTTAGAAAAAATTGACACCATTTCGGGTCAGAAAGCTACTGAACATAAGATAATGCACCCGCTGATCCTTCCGTTACAACAGAATATCAAAGATCTTCGTCCTGTTCCTCACACACTTAAACATCCATCTCTTCTTAGTGGAATTACTGCATGACTACTGTAGCCGTACCCTGAAGGTTGCCTTGCCACCCAGCCACCGACTGCGGCTGCTAGCACCAAGTTTACGAGGACCCTCGCACATTATCGTGAGTTTTGTGGCACATAAAAGCGTCCTTTAAACATAAACATTAGGGTCCACCGTTACATTGAGCTGTGACCTTCCCCATTTATCACGAGCACCCAAATGTCCCAACGAATATGTTTTTTAGGGATATGTATGTGTTTTATGAGATGGAACGTCATAGTTGTAAATGTGTTCTTTTTACGTCTAGCTGTAAGGAATGAAATTGTGTAACCCAGTTTGTTTTATTGAAGGGCCATCGTTGTGGAATTGATGGCGCAATCATACGCTGAGGGTATGAGTTCCGAATGACGCAGGACGTTTTAAAAGGACACCGTTACCCTGGAACGCAAGGACTAAAGAAGGAACAATGCTTAACTTCGCCGTGGATAACTATTATTGGCTACTCATGTAATTCTGTTAAGTACGTAGATAAGTGTTGGAAGCTGTTGTTATCCCTAAAATAAATAAATAAATTTTTAGTTAGTAAGAGTCTGACAGTCCCACTCCACCTGATGTCTCATTTGATGATTTAACTCCCAAAAAGAAAGAATAATTATTTATTCAATTAAAACGGCTGTGACCAACCAACACATACAGTGATGTTTTAAATTACAGTATATGCTTGGCAACTTTTTGGAGATTAAGATAGGATTTTAAATATGTAAAATTCAAAAAAAATAGACATATTGGATACCTACCATTAAGCCTGTAATATCCAAAGGATTTGGTAGAACTCTACTTAGTACATTTACAATCCATCGATGTTCAATGACATATAGTCAATATTTAGATACGTCCTAATGTACTTGGACGTTTCACAAATGGATTAGCGTGTTCTCTGTCCAAAAAGATACTATCTAGAACCCTCTAAAATTTATCTCTTAGACACTTTTTACGATACTCATAAAATTCTACGAGTTATTCTACACATATATAGTAGGTATAGTATAGGTAATAGTCGCTTATAAATACAGGCTTAATGTAATAAATTCAGCGTTAGCAGAGTTGGTGCCAACAAGAAATATTCGTACAAGTCGAGATAAATGTACAACTGTAGCAGCCACGTTTTAAACTTAGTTCCTTTGTGTAAATTAAGAAAGCAGTATTCGTTTCGCACTGTTTCGGGGATTTTGTAAACTGGGTGAAACGTGAAAACGTACTATCACGAAAATTTATATCTGACGGCCACTAGTTCATTTTTTCTTGCGCTAATTAAATTGAAGCGCTGTCTATACCGTTGTAATTTTTTATTTTTATCTTGACATATCATTAAATGAGACCTCCCCGGCCACGGTGGACCGGAATGGACTGGCAGACTCGTACTGACTTAAAACCGTTCCTGCAAAAAGACGAAAGATAAAAAAGAAATATAATGCTTTTTCAAACTACCCTGTTATAATCTGGGGGCTTGGCGCCGCGCCGGCCAACGTAGCAAGATTTTTAAAAGAAAAAAAATGTTCAGAATTATCTGGCCGGAGCAGTGGTGGCCCAGTGGTATCGGCCCCGACTTACGAGTTGTAGGTCGTGGGTTCGAATCCCGGCAGGCGCATTACTTTGTGTAATTTATTTCATCACCACTGCTCTCAAAACGGTGAAGGAAAACATCGTGAGGCAACCGGCATGTCCTAGAACCAAAAATTCGAAGACATGTGACATCCACCAATCCGCACTGGGCCCGCGTGGTGGATTATGGCCCACCCCCTCGCACAGAGAGGAGGCCTGTGTCCCAGTAGTGGGAACATTAATAGGCTGATGATGATAGTACTAGTTTTGATCGCGAAATAGAGACAGAGACAACCCCCCCGGGTTGAGAGGTATGCGGATAAGCTCGCTGCTACAACTACGTTTTATACATTACCTGATATAGTGAGACAGCTGTAAACCTGAGCCTTGTGTGATTTTGTTTGTTATATTGTTGTTCTGCATAATTATTTTATTGCCCGTGATATTGCCTGTTACAACTTGAAATTTATCCAATGAGAATATAAAATCAAGATGAAAAAAAACTTATGTTTATGTCCTACGTGTTAAATCATCATCATTTCATTTCATTATTTCATTTCAAGATTAATTTTTGCCCCAATTCAACTTCTTTGAGATTTTTCTAAGGCTTTTAGAAGTCAGAAGCTGACAAAAAGATTTTAGAATGATAATATACAACATGTACTGTTATTATAATGATAAAATATATTACACTGTAATTATAATGATAAAACAGAATGATATACTCGTAAGTGTAAAATACGTAAATATTTCTCGAACAGTAGAAGGGTCAAGCTTATAGTTGTCGTGTTACAGTTCCAGTTTCAGTTGCATTTTCAGTACATTTTCAGGACTCGTCACGCGCTACGTGTTTCAGGGATGCTGAATATATGCGCCAAAGTAAGACTTGACCTTTTTATCTCCTCATGTATTATTAATTTGAATCCGTATTCTTGTTTCTCTTTGCTTCAATATTTTATGTGTTTGTTCGTAGATTTTCTGCACTTCACTTGGTTCTATGTCAGTCCTTGAATGAAAAGTATTAAAGTATAAATATACATTTTTTTTTTTTTTTTTTTTTTTAGCGTGGTAAAATCATCAAATGAGTCCTCCAACCCCGGGCAGGGCGGGAGGGACTGTCAGACTTCTACTGACTAAAATCCACGGTGTCCTTCATAGCCTGTTAAGTTCCGGGGTTACGGTAAGGGAATAATCCCGCGACCCCGGCAGGCTTTGGCCCTCTGAGAGGGGGGCCCCGTCATTATGCTGACGCTCTTTGAGGCGCGCGTGGGACACAACGCGCCGTCGACCCGGGCATGGTCCTTGGTCGGGCAGCAAGTTGCCCTTTACTCGCTGCCCGCATGCCAGCGCCTACGGTGGTCGGAGATCGTCGCGCGACGTCCGTCGCCGTGGGCGTCCTACACCGCGGTTGGGGCGGAGGGAGGACTCTGTCCTCTCTCGCTCGCGGCGCGCCTCCTCCTTCGCGAGCATTACTGCTTCGCAGAAGGAGGCGACCGCTTCCCACTCCGTCTCGCCCCGCAGCATGGCCGAAACCAATGCCGGGCGCGAGAGGTCTCCGCCTATCGCAGCCGTGAGGACACGTCGGTGCACTGCCCAAGCTGGGCAGTCCTGCACCGTATGCTCCACCGTGTCCTCCGGGCGATCTTCGCAGTGATGACACCCAGACGTTTCCTCCTTCCGCATTAGACACAGGTACCTCCCGAAGCACCCGTGCCCCGTGAGGACCTGCGTCAGGCGGAAGGTAAGGACGCCATGACTTCTCTCCAACCACTCCTCAAAGAGGGGTCTTACCGCCGCAAGTCGCGACAAAGTATAAATATACATAGATACACGATTCGTATGTATAATATTTTTAGTTGAAGTAGATATTACATGAAAGTACATTACTAAAGATCCCTGTTTTGATACAAAATATGTATTGTAACTATTATTGTTAATGTGAAACTTTGTGAGGATAGATGGATGTATATTTCTGTTTAAAACAAACGTACTGAATGGATGTGGGTGAAAGGTACAGATGCCAGCAGGTCAACTTATCCGAATCTTTCAAATTTTGCCAATCGAATAACTGTGATAACGTTGAAACAGATTGAGGACGATTGATGTATCTTATATGGCTTGTAACTTGGATTAATACATAGGCTATAATAATTATGATTGTATATAAAAATAGTTGATTTATATTCATAAACTAAAAAAATCAGCAATGCTAGTGATTGCAATCTTTTTTGATGTGAGTACACGGAACTACTTAAGCAGTCCAAATGCTTCAGTTTATACTAATTACTGGAACAGTTATTAATGTCAGCTACAAGCAAGTGAATTTGACTGCTCAGCAGACCGTATGGGCGACATAAGCTAAAAAGAGCAAGAGAAGTACCTATATTTTCCTAAAAATATTACAAAAGAAAAATGAGCGTGGCTCAAGACAATCCAATATTTACTTTCGTTACAAGCAGAACAATCCTTACAATGCGAGGCTTAAAGGCTTCCACCGCCGCGAATACACCCAAACAATTGTTTCTAGAAGTTTCCTTGTTACCAGTCGACTGCGCGAGCGAACTTAGATTAGGTAGTCAGATGTTCAATTGATGTAGTTTTCTGTACAGTATGTGTTGTGGTTTGGCAATTCGAATGTGTTTTGCTCGTGTTAGGTATTTGTAGGAAGTAACAAACTAAGGTAATGTTATAAGAATCAGCTCTAATTCTTAAACACAAAGAAACTACCATTCGCACCAAAATTGTAATCTCAAAAAGAAAACAAATAATACAGTATCATACATCGCCCTTTCTCGTCAAGCCAACGACCTGACCGCCATTTATTAACAAAAAAGAAACAACCGCTATGAAGAACGTAACAAAGAAGAAAACAAACATTAACACAATAAGTGAGGTCAGCGGTCAGCGGCCATTGTTGTTGTAGCGGTATTTGGGACATGATGAAGTGTGGCCGACGGTTTATACGTAGTGGAGGTCGGGGGAGTGCGTTGACGGTTAGCGATTATGATTAGAATGGACACAAAAAAAAAAACCGGCAATCCAATCCGCCTTATAATAAGATTTTCGTAGTTTACCTACAGCGTACTTGAAGTATTTAAGACATAGAACCATTTAAAAAAAACCTTTACTGCCTATCTCAAGGGAGAATGCATGATCAATAAAAGAGATAAATGTATCCAGACAACAACCTTAGTATGTACATCAGAGAAAACTTTGCCCTTTGATAGTGATGTCACTAACAAAGGGTGAGTTTTCTTTGATGCTTACCGCACGTGCTTTTCGATTGTATACTTACTACATACAGCCAAAATGGTAAGTGCGCCTCTAGTGTAACTAATCTATTCCATCAAATTAAAATCAAAGTTCTAATTTACTTTATCTACGTCATAAAAACGTGAAAAGTTGTGTGTGCCTTAGGACCGCCACTGCCGCGCTTACGACTAGGTACTATGCAGACGAGAACTCCTCCAAAAAATAAAGTAACATTGCACATTGCTTTAATATTTCTTATTTGTCAAGTCTTACACAAAGTAATACGAACTTATTTCAGACTCAAGACACCTGCGAAGTATGAAAATACACGTGTAAAAGTAAAACCAATCACTGCCTAGGACAGGAGAATGAAAAAGATATGCAGAGGTCGCAGTGTACGGTATCTTCTTGTGCCTGTACCCCGCCTGCGCCTCTGTAAGTATTCATAAGCAGATTTATGTTGCCAGATGAAAAAAAATAAACAAGGAACATTTCACAAAAAAGGAGTTTCATTTTCTTTCCGAAGGGGGAGAGGACGACATGACAAATGCGTGTGTTTGGATGTTTCGTGAGAAGGCTTTGCACGTTTTTTACAGCTCGGTCACCTTACGAAAATATGGTGGAACGAAATTGCGTACTTTACTTTATTTTGAACAAATATTTGAGGTTGTAATGCAATGAAATTGAGACTGCAAATAATATTTTATCTTCAGAATAGTTCAACTAAGGCTGACTGTTTTATTTAATACACATACATTTATGTCATCAAATGTACAGAAGGGAATTGCATTTTATACTGCAAAAATGCGACTGGAAAGTTTACTAGACCGACAGAGATACACTGATAAAGAAACTCGTATTACTGTTATTCCATATTGATCGCAAAACATGGTCCACTTTAGTTCTATGGCTATTTTGATTCGAGAAGAAGACCACCAGTACATTATCGCGGAAATAACTCTGAACAAGTTGAAAAGATATCTCGACGGGTCCCAAGAACAAAGTCCTATCTTCAATATTGTCTAGTTGCAGGGCGAAGCAATGAAGTTACGAGTATCGATAATTTGTAGAAAATAAAAAAATAGTAGAAAATTATGGTGAAAGGTATTTGTTTTTTTAATTTACTTGTTTTTGCTTGCTAATGTTTTATTTTAAATGTATATTTTCTTTAAAATTTTATTCTTATGTAATGATGTGAGTTTGTTTTTTGGACTAAACTAAGACTTAACCACACATGCGACTTTGTTTTATGAAATCTTTATGAAAACAAAAAGTTGTATGTGTACAAGAGATGGTGTACATCGGTATTTGCCTACAGAAATATGTCTTTATGTTGCAAATGTCCAAACCTATGTTGTCTCTAAAAGTGGGTAGTAAGAAAGAAAACTATTTGATATGATCACAGTAGGTATTTATTACTCAAATTGAATCACAGTTTTGCTTGTAATTTTTTTTTTCCAGAGTGTATTTAAAAAAATCATTCAAATCGTTTAAACTCAAAAACAAAAGAAAATTATTAAAATTCTACACAATTCAAAGTAGTACTTATAATCAATAAAAATAATTTTTTCACAAAATCTAGTTAAATGTACCAAAAATTAATAACATTTAGTAGAAATCTAACAAAATTTACCTTAATATCTAAAACTTCTCAAGTGAGTATGTTATTTATGCCTGTAAATAACTTAAAAAAAAAGAAACTAACAGCCTTCAAAAACCATTTCCAACAAACCGTTAAAAAATACTTGACAATAGGTCAAAGTCTCTTGTACGAGTAGCAAACTAAATATTGTATTCCTTTACGGTTAAACATTAAGCCGTATAACATTATTAAATTATTACAACATAATTATTATAATAGCAAAATTGTTATCTATTATTGTATTTAGTTAAAATTACTAAGTAATCAGTGTAATCAAAAAATCAGGTATCTTTATTTCACTTCGACTAATATAAGTAATCAACAACGGAATTATTATTTAAATCTACATAGTTTCAATCTGTCTTATTATTTTTGCAGTCAAGTAGTTAAATTAAACCTGACTCTGTCTCTCGTATAAAATAGAATATAAAATTAAAGTATTATTCATCACTTTCACCACTCAGCGGCGATAACAGGGCTTAAAATAAACATCCGGAAGACCCAGAAAATGAGAACTGGGGTGAAGAATAGCTCACCGTTGCTGATTGGCACAGAGGCAGTGGAACACGTCCACAAATTTACTTACCTCGGAAGCGTCGTGCCAGAGACTGGTGGTAGTGAGGAGGACATCAACTCACGGATAGCCAAAGCCAGAGCTACTTTCGCGCAGCTGAAACCTATTTGGCAATCGCGGAAATTGACCCGAAGGATTAAACTTAAAATATTCGAGTCCAATGTAAAATCCGTGCTGCTTTACGGGCGCGGAACGTGGAAGGTTACAAAGGACATCTCACGCCAATTACAAGTCTTCGTCAACCGTTGTCTTTGTCACATTCTCTGAATTTACTGGCCCGACACCATCTACAACGTAGAGCTGCTGAGGAGTGACGAGAGTCCGATCGACAACCAGATCAAGCGTCGCAAGTTTAGATAGATTGGCCACACGCTCCGAAGGGACCCTGACCATATACCCAAACAAGCTTTGGACTGGAATCCCCAAGGGAAAAGAAAGCGTGGCCGTCCCCGTCAAACCTGGCGACGCACCGTGCTAGCGGAAGCGGCGAGCATTGGATTGACGTGGAGCGAGGTGAAGCGTGAAGCTCAAAACAGATCGCGATGGAAGACATCTGTGGACGCCCTCTGCCCCATCTAGGGGACATAGGACCTTAAGTCACGTTACCTCTACATTCAATGGAGTAAGTATTTCTTCTGGATACGGATCTTGTGAAAAAAGTACAGGTTCCCACTTGATGACAGGTATTAGAAATGGTATTTTCAGTAATTTCATGCCGCTTTTCAGATACTGTTGTATTGTTGTTAGAGGGTGGAGCAACTTGCTGACGTGTAGTATGAATAATATTTTTGGTAGCTTCAAGTTGTAGTTCTGGTACATCGATTTTGTTTTGGGCATCGGACGGTAACGGGGAGCTAGTATTGCTGTCACGTTCAATTGCAGATTCTGTAATAAAGTCAAATAAAAAAACAAATTGTAGCTACTGATTTTTAATACCTTACTTGAGTACTAGCCTATCACTAGTAAAAATAAATCATTTTAATTAAAATGAGTATAAAATGGTGTATGTTTGTTTAGAAAAAAGTCTTATGTAATTTTTTTTACAAAGAACAAAATCTCGTTATCACATATGACTACATTTTTATGTTAACTTTACGTAGAACAACATCCTATCTGCACATACGTTTGAAAATTTTAGAAGAACTTTGGCTGAACGAAAACTTAAATGAAAATAATATCGTGAAAATGAATATAACAAAATGAAATGTTATTGTGTAGTTTTTCTAAAGAATTAAATTATTACAACAAATTATACATAAAAAAACTTTTTTTATTATTAACGTAGAACAACATACTATAATCACACACGACGGTAATTATAATAATTTGCGTATTTTTTCTTAATATTTAGTATTGTATACAAAATCACTCGTCCATCTTTAAAATACGTGTGACTTGAAAAAGTAAAACAATAACTTACCAAGATTATTACTTTCTTCATTGTTATTTCTGTTTGTAGTAGGATCAGAACAATTATTATCATTCATTTGTAGCGCTAAATTCAAAATTCTTTTCTTTCTTGACAATGCAGACATCGCAAAAAATACACTGTGACACTGTATTTACCCCTTTTGTCATTAATTTGACTCACAATTACAAACTTGTTTAAACCACCAAAATCGATCGCCACTGAGGCGAACAGGTTTTTACATGTAGATGCGACTTTGTTCGTTGAACTATTTCTGAGATAAGGTAATGTTCGATTCATTATTTCATAAAGTAAAAACACTATTTAAAAAATAATTACACTACCATATAGCTACTATGATGCTTAATACATTTGATCAAAAAACTAAAAATCGACTTATATTTACATAAGTTTTTGTTCTTGGGACCCGTCGATCTGTTTGTTTATACTTACTGTAAACATCATCAATCAATCAAGTCAGTCTATGTCAGTTTACTCTGGCTTAACAGGAGAAAAATCTATTTTCGGCACAAAGCTTTCACTACAAGTTCATATTTATCTCATTAGACAAAAACCCTAACCCACAAACAATAAGTACACGATCACTTTTTTTATCTTGGTAAAGTCATCAAATGAGTCCTCCCACCCCGGGCAGGGCGGGAGGGACTGTCAGACTAAAATCCACTGTGTCCTACAATAGCCGTTTACGTTCCGGAGTCATGGTAATTCGTGAGTCGAGCGACCAAGTACACGATCACTTACGAAACATCAGAAAAAGAAGCAAGAATCGCTATGGCTACTCTTTTAAATGAATTTAAAACAAATGGGTGTTAATTGAAAGCTTTAAACAAGATAGAAAAGGGCTTTCGTTTCTCGCATAATGTCAGTTAAACAACGAAAGCTGCACTACTTACAACTACTTTTTTTTTAAATCTTTGCTTCACATTAGTAATGTCTCCTGTGTCATGGGTACGATTTCAATTCACAAACAGTCATACTTAGAACAGCGAATTGCAAATCATTAGTACAAATATTTATCGTGGAAATCTAATTCTCGACATGCAGTGCAGGAGTCGATCAAGATGGCTTGGTCACTGCACCAACATTACAACTACTTGAAGTCCTCATCTCCCAATCTTCCTCTTAAGCGAAGGTGGATAGGATCTGAAGTGCATCACGTGAGGCACGATGAGACGAGGCGATGACGTCAGAGCTCTTGAGGCAACCGGGTCAAGAGCCACAACCGACGTGAGAGGCATCGATCTGAGGTGAAGCTTGTTCGGTAGTTAGCTAGTTTCTTAGATGAGAGAGATTGATAGGTATTTGATTGTATGGGGCTAGAATTTGTAAACCCGGCCACCCTCTTTATGGGATATTTTTCGAAACACATTTAGTCTACTATGGACCCCAAAAACAATCCCTTGCGGTCGAATTTCGCATAATCCCGTCTTAGTACTACTTACGTTACGTTATTTGTAGTTTGAGATATCTTGGTGATTGAGTGGTGCCCATGATAAACTTAGAAAATAGGTAAATCGCAAAAACTTTTGAAGTTAGCCAATTAATTATTTATTTGAGCTTATAAAGTAACAATTGGAAACGATAGGAAATTAGGAGACGATCCGTGTTACTCTGTACGATTCAGCTCACTATCAGTATTTTACAAATATGTTAAGTAATTTATACGAATTATTCACGTTGGATCCCACTTTTGAATCCCACTTGAAAATTTTTCCCGTTGGATCCCACAAAAATTCAAATTTATTCCCGTTGAATCCCACAACCAAATAAAAACGTTTTATTCAAGTTGAATCCCAAAAACTATTCCCGTTGGAACCCACATGCTTTAAAAAATCTGAATGCGAGTACTTTCAAATACAAAATTGCTATCATAAAACTAGCTTCTGCTTGCGGTTTCGCCCGCGTCGTGTTAGGCGTATGGCCCTATGGTCCAGTCTCCATCAGTTCTCTTGAGGAAAGCGTGAAACACGACGCGCCATGACTCGGGCCTGTCCTTGGTCGGACGGGTCCCGGCCTCCCCGTTCAGAAGCGGCTGGAAAATGACTCGGACCACGGAGTGTTTTAAGTGGCTCATATCTTAGAGCACAGCAGGCATTTAGAGTGATTTCCCCCCCCCCCCTGTCACGCGGCATCACAGCGCTTTTCAAATGAACTTCGCTGACCCCGTTGAAAAACGTACCACCTTGAGCTTATGCTAGCCTAGTACTTTGGCAGGCCATTTAGAGTTGCCTTACCCCCGCGCTGCGTATCACGTATACCTTGATCTTATACTAGCCTAGTACTTTTGCTGATTAGTGACATTCTATCAGTTTTTAAGTAAAGACTGAACAAATTCTCAGAATGTGTCTCTGCCATCTTTCTACACACACTGGTGACCAGTCTATGGAAAGCCTATGGTGGCCGGATCTGGAATAACATTTTTTTTAGTAAAATTCATAGATTAGTTACTTATTATACAGTTTTCTTCTGATATGTACGCAATTACGCATGTTGTCAAAAAGTGGGATTCACGAGAATTAAAAATGGCATCCATCGGGAATACCTTAAAAAATGGGATCCAAAAGTGGGATTCAACGGGAATAATTCATTTATACAATTCTTGGATAATGTATTCAGTGACCCACTTCAGACATTTCAGGAATATGTTGAAAATGTAAATAACACGCATCAATTTGTGCGTTTCTCTGTGGCGGCACAATCGCCACTTTGCGTCGACACACGGTACACGACACATCACTCATATGCACGGACATCAATCTTCAATATAAATGTCATAGAAAAAGAAAAAAAATGTAAATGTTCTTACTGATGGGTCCCGTGCATATTCTCAGTGAGAGAGGGCCAAAATCTAAAACCATAAGTCACCTTCGCGTCTTTTTCACGGGAAGTGAAGGAAGATGTACATATATAAGTTCTATGTGATAAATAAGTATCAACGTATACACCAGGCACAGATGCAAAATTAAGGCTTAGTTATTTCAAATGGTAGTTAGACCAACCTTGGGAGTCAAATCCAGAAACTCATATTATCAGGGCCGTACCACTATCTAGAAAAGAAAATGGCGTCTAGAGGGCCAAAGCTTGCAGGTGTCGCGGGACTTTTCCAATTACCGTACGTAACGAACGTAAAGGGCTATTGAAGGACACCGTGTATTTTAGTTAGTACGAGTCTGACATTCAGCAAAATCATCAAATGTGTCTTCTCACCCGGGGCAGGGTGGGAGGATTCATTTGGTGATTTTGCCACGTAAAAAAAAAGCTTATGGTAGTGCTTTGTTATTTTAAGATAGTGAAATGATCCACGATGCCTGCTCTGGCTACGGCCCTGCTTCAAAATCAACGATAATACTTGCAATTCCCAGAGCTGGGTCATGGGTCTTTACCCATGTCAGAATGAAAAAAAAAAACATTTTCATCTGTAAACAAAATGAACAGCTGCGCACAATTATACCTCGGACAAAATAATGTAATTTAACTTTTTATAGTATGCATTATTTTCTATTATAAAAAAAACTCTATCAGTGGGGGATTTTAATAAAATTCTTAAATTCCAGTGGCGGGTCGCTCAGGGGGTGAAAAGTTATGGGAGGGGTTGAAATCTGGATCGATGAATATAAAGTTTGGCAATAAAGTCGCGGGGCCGGCCAGCGAGCGGCAGAATATGTGACCATGTGCCTAACAAACACAATTACATTGTTTTTATACAAGACTAGAGAAATATTCGGTTTTGTTTTTGGATTATTTATTCATAGATCATATCAATACAAACATAAAATGTAGGGGCAAATTCTCGTAAAGCGTCACGTTTCCAAGTTATGAGCTGTCAAACATGTACAGGTAGCTTTTTGTACCTTTTTTATCGTGGTATAATCATCAAATGAGTCCTCCCACCCCGGGCAGGGCGGGAGGGACTGTCAGACTTGTACTGACTAAAATCCACGGTGTCCTTCATAAGTCCCGCGACCAGCTATTTGTTACTAATTATGTTTGACACCTCATAATTCGGAAACGGACGTGACTGCTAAAAAATCTAAATGGAGGATGGCATCTAGTACAAAATGCATAAAGATATTGATGCAGTTAACTGCATATCTATTGTAAACGTTCCTAGACAGATAATGTAATTATTACCATTGACAGGCAAGTTATTGTATTCTTCAATGTGAAATTGAAAGTATTCTTCAATTTTATACAAAGCAAGTCACGTCTCGCATCTGCTCAATTGAGCATAATTTAATAGAAATTCACTGAACTGACAACAGCTTATAAAGAACTAGTTGAGTAGATAAAGAGTTGCTTAAAACATCTAGGTACTGACAGCCAGACAAGTTCAAAGACAGCACAGATAATCCAATTCATTTTACGTAAGACTTACTTTGTAATCTTCTTTGAGTGACTTTCTCAAAGATCTCTTTAACATAGCAAACTTTTTACTTTTACTTGAATATTTCATTCGAGCTTATGTTCGGCCATGTTGAATATTTTCGCAGTAGAGATAATCTGAGCGGTTCAGTGGATGCGAGTATCAAACCGCAGGGAATATAATTAAAAGTTGTGGTTGAATTGGATTGTAGTAATGTTATCTGGTTTGTAGAGTAAACGTAATGTATTGGTTTTGTTTTTGGTACAATTGTTTAACTATTCGACTTCTATGTATACTCAAGTTATAATGCACAATTGAGACCTTATGTTTTCGTTTTCGATTCTTATATCTCTACGGACTAATAGATTCGAAGTGATGTCGTAACAATGCGTATACCTACGTTGAAGTATTGCATTTATAGAAATAGGCGGTGACGTCAATAAAACTAACAAAAAGCTAACTTTTGTATATAGATCGTTCGGCGGGCACTGTGCCCGTGTAACATACTTATTTTAACCGAGAATTGAGCTTTTATTGGCGTCTAGACTTTTTTGTTTTTATTTCTTTCGTAATAATAATATGTTCATATTACCTTTTATAACCTTACAATCGTGTATAACACTTAACATTTAGCATCAAATAAACCGGTTTCGTGTTGGCACCGTTTCGTGTCAGCTCCTCAGTCCTAAATGATGGTAATCTATTAATAACTAAAACTGAAGCCTGGCACTGACAGCCGTGACTGAACCTTCGTAGTTCAACTGTCAGACATTACAGTTTGTATGTCAGAAGTCTGATTAGATTGACTGATCCCTATTTTTTCATAGTGCTTGAACTTCAAAATTCTTGGAATTTAAGTTACTTTAGACTAGCTTTTGCGTGCGAATTCTACGTGAGTGAATTTTGAATTTGACAATTATTCGTATGGTACACACGGCTAAACATCAAGCTATACAAAACTAGTTTGTCTTGGACTAGCTTTATATGATCATTCTGTTCATTGAACGGTCAACTTATACTAGTTTTGCATGCTTGACGTGTAGCCGTGTGTACATGTGGCGAACCCGCATTGGGCCCGCGTGGTGGATAATGGCCCACTCCCTCTAACAGAGAGGAGGTCTGTGTCCAAGCAGTGGGATCATTTATAGGCTGATGATGATGATGTGGCGCCTTGTATCATCATGTGAACGTTATTGTTGTTTTTCTCGGGAACAGTTGTTTTTTTTTCGGGATAACAGGTTCCTATGTTCGTCTCTCTTATAAATTCTCTTTCCTATTTATAATAATTATAAGTTAAGATTAGGATTTATCGTGATAAAATAATAAGTTATTCTAGTTTCTTGATCTAGCTCGCCAGGTTGTTGACACGTTAGTTCAGCAGTCATTATGCCGATAGTCGACCAATGGCCTAATGGCCAATTGTGTACCGACTAACAGATGCGGAGGCTCTCGATCGGCAGCTGGATCCATTACTCCAGAGGAATTGAGAGAAAACAGGAACACCTCAGTAGATGCGATTTTTCATGAAGATTTCAAAACCATTTAAAAAATTGTTGTTTTAGTCCATACACGTTATTTCTTCATAATCCTGTATTTAAAATCAACCACCTCTGGGCGATTATGACATTATATTTGCGCCTCGTGTACCTTTCTAGAACAAAACCATGTTTTAATTTGAGCTCCATGTTTTTACGAACACAAACGAAATAATAATGCCCTGAAGAGATTGCCCTAAAATAATAAATTATATTTACATTTCGTATTGACGTAGTTTGTTGGAACCTCAGATCAAAGAAATAGACAGATAGAGCGCTCAGAACACGCGAGTGGTTCCACCAAAGTTAATACAAAATCAAAATCGAATCACTGTACCAAGCTACGCGTCGTACCAAGCTGCGCGTCGTTGTTGTTGTTTGACAAAATATGCCGTCACGTGTCTTTAACCATTGTAAAAGTTGTTCTCAAAAACAAAGAAAACATTATGGAATGTAATTCGATTTGATTTTGTATTAACTTTGGTGGAACCACTCGCGTGTTCCGAGCGTTCCATCTGCCTATTTCTTTGATCTGAGGTTGGAACAGTAATTTTCTTTACGTAAAGAAAATTGTGTGAGAGAATTTCTGAACAAAATCTCAGGTATGTGTAAGTTGATAATATGATAAAAAAAAGTCCCGATAAAAGTAAATAATAGTCAAATAACTTTTATATAGCGTTACCTTACTCTGGTAATACGATACACCGTTTATTTTTACGCCCTATAATAAAAGGTTTGATACCCAGGTTGGGTAAATAGGTATTTCCATTAGGAATTTCGTAGTAACTAGATTTGATTTGGGGGCAATAGTCCCGACCTTTATTATATATCACGTAAAAATAACAGGCAAATTGTGTGTATTATTAGATTACTTATTGCCTGTGTTGTGAAAGGTCAAAATGATTTAACCTTATCTAACTTGAACGTTCAACCGTTCTTATGGTTTTATTAACGTAGTTTAAAATCACAATCATAGTTCATACTTTCGAAGAATCCAATAAAATCACGGTTATACCATGAATTCTTCATAAACCGATTTATAAACCTTTTAGGTTGAGCCCGGGGCGAGATTCCCGTGATTTGGCAAGAATAAGCCCGAGATGTGAGCCCGGGTATACGCGCCCCGCAATGGCATACCCCAGTTTATTTACGAGACACGCCCCAAGAAGGGCGCCTCTCTAAACTTGATAACACACATCCTTTTAGAGAATGTTATGAGATCTTCTTTTGTTTCGGAAAAGCGAAAATACTTCGAGAACGTTCCAATCTTCCTTTTATTGAACGGGGGGCTATCGGCAATGTGTATCAACGTAGTAATGATATTGAAGCTATAGGCCACTTGGCGTGATGACCTGTGTACCCTAATTCCTGTACATTACAGGAATTCCATTTGACGCTTATGATAACCCCAAACTCGTTAGCTAAGTTCTAAGTTAATTAAGATCACATAATTATATCACGCCGAGAAATCGTGAAGGCTTAGGTAGAGGTATGACTATTACAATATACGTATATTTCACCAGTCATGCATATGGTCTATGCAATGGTGTAATATGGATGACTATTGTCATCAGAATGAGATAATATTAGATAAATGAAAGCTAAAATTCTCATAAAAGCCGCGATCAACGCCGATGGAAACTCGATACATGTAACCCAGTGTGTAAGGATGCTTGTACACGGCGCATGTAACCCGCGCAAGTGCCTCAACATGCTCGAGCTACATGCGCCGTGTACATGCACCCCGCGTGTAGCTTGATCAAGTAGCTTGCGCATGTTACTCGCGCGGGTAAACCGCATCTTTACTTGCGCGAGTTACATGCGCCGTGAACGAGCACCCTAACCCAGGCAAGTGCGGCTTAACCTTGATAATCGACCTACCTGTGCGTGTGTTTTTGTATTACCACAATCTCTTCCCAAATGTTGTAGAATACGATTGACGAGGCCATCTTAACGATGAACAGTTTACGACTTCCACCAATCCCTGACGGATAATAATCATGATTCTTTGTTCTATTTGATTCAAACATTTGCCGCAACGTTTCTTCTCTGCAGTGCGGTGACGCATGCATTCCGGAGTTATTTATATTTTGTACTGCATTGGTATTTAACGCTGCGAGTCACACTACGCCGTGGTGTACTACGCTATTACGGTACGGGAGGAGCGTAGGGTGGCGGGCACTAAGACCGTTTTATATGAGTACGTGTAATTGTATACTTTATTTATTACCTCTTTCAGATTTTTATATAAAAAGCTGGCCACAATTTTAAATAAATTCTTTTCTTGTGAGTTATGTTTATGTAACGTAATAGCTATAAATTTCAAAACGCGTGAAGTTTCTTTTACATCACTTGAATGTTGAAAATGTATTCTGTTAAGACGATAATTATCTTAGGGAGCATCCACATCTGGCGAATGCGCCGTCGGTTGCCGCAATTGCGCGCATTTTGTCGTACTAAACCATCGCGCGCGCGCTGCTCGGGCACGAAATGTGGACGCTCCGTTAGAGATAACAAAGTATCTAGTAACTTGTACAAACCAAATCTGTCGGTCTGTACATGATGGATTGATAATCATTATCATAATAATAATTAATATACGACGACACGGTTGGCGCAGTGGCCGCGCGGTCGACTGCTGCGCAACGTGCCGCGGGTTCGATCCCCGCACGGAACAAAATACACAGCAAGTGAGGTACAGGTACGACGCTTCTGTCTGTCTGTTTGTCCGAAATTCGAGACAGGCTGTTTCGAGTCTGGGAGTTTGTGTATGTGAGTTTCTATGTTTGTAAACGTGCCTACGACACAGGAAGAAATTCTTAGTGTGGGGCAAAGTTTAAAAAAAAATACTATGCTTGCACGCATATTATGACTTGGTAGAAACAGGGTTTGCCGACGGAACTTTAGACAAAATGGCAGCATTATTATTATAGTTGGACTTCTGTTATTCTAAGTACGTAGAAAATATAATAATGTTTCTTTACTTCGGTTATCTACAGCACGTGCATTATCGGGCGAAAATAAAATGTGGAATTGTAAACAAACATCTTTTTCATTCTTGGTTTTTACATTTTGTCATGCTACACGAGCTGGATGGATGGAATGATAACTCCATGGATTAGTAGCATAAATCTAATACCACATTCTAGATTTTTACTTACCTTCTTAGTAAATACCTTTTCCATCTTGCCTTTTTATTATCTCATTGTATTCCCAAACCACGCTAGTACAATAAACTGGATGTCTTGACCGCGTTCTCAACACACGCGTGTTCTTTATTACGATATCTTCCTCGCATTATTAAGTAATCAAGAGGTTATGTCGGCGCACGTTGCGCACTGACCTTGTAATACAGGCTGGTTAGACTTGCGAATATGTAATGTTATTATAATGCTTGTACTGGTAGTTTAATATTATACATGTGGTGATATTTACAATAAATCATGAATCATCGGCATCGTCATCAACCTATAAATATTCTGGGACACAGGCCTCCTTTCTGTGAGAGGGAGTGCGCCATATACCACCACGCGGGCCCAGTGCGGGTTGGTGGATATCATAAATGTCTTCGAACTTTTGGTCTAGGACGTGCCGGTTTCCTCACGATGTTTTTCTTCACCGTTTTGAGAGCAATCCTGAATAACTTGAAGTAATATAATTGTTATACTGTTAAGGGGGTCTACTCTCTTTGGCCATCAAAGAAATATGAGCCTGGGCTATTTGAGTGAATAAGGTATGATCCAACATAATTGCATTGTTATCACGATTTAAATGACAAAAATACACAGAATTTCCTTGTTATTGTTTTTTTGGGATGGGCCTTGGAAAGGGCCTGCCAAACTTTTTTTACTGATTAAAAACCCCTGTTTTCACATACCCTTTGCAGGCCGGGGCCATATTTCCCGCAACGACACAGCTGGTCTTATGACAGAGACAACACTATAATCTGTGTCGTCTATTTGTTTCAGTTTACTTCCTTCTCGGTTGGATCAACGTCATGTCATGACGTCACGACATACAGTTGGAGTACCTTATAGTAGGCATACACCATCCTGCCTATCGATATTTGCAATTGTTTTTTATTTGACGCTTGCAATTGTTTCAAATCGGCAGTTCGTCCATATACACCATACACCATCCTGCCTATCGATACGATAGATTTGTCACAAGTTCAAATCTGCACCAGTGATGCCAACTCAGCAACTAGATCTGGCTATTATTCGGTGGCGACAGCTACAATTTCTAGCACCTTTTCATTTCATCATGAGACTATCGAATTAGATTTAAAAAAGTGGTGCAAGCGATTTTCGACCTTATCGACATTAAAAATTTAGTTTGTTTTTCTCACATTCTCATTCGTTAACATTGCTTCTTCATTAAAATCCGGTGTTTGCATCGTTGTCAATAAGGTCGAAAATCGCTTGAAGGTCGGAAAACATTTGCTTAAGGATTGCAAGTTAAAAAAAGTGGTGCAAGCGATTTTCGACCTTATCGACATTTAAAATTTAGTTTGTTTTTCTCACATTCTCATTCGTTAACATTGCTTCTTCATTAAAATCCGGTGTTTGCATCGTTGTCAATAAGGTCGAAAATCGCTTGAAGGTCGGAAAACATTTGCTTAAGGATTGCAAGTTAAAAAAAGTGGTGCAAGCGATTTTCGACCTTATCGACATTTAAAATTTACCTAGTTTGTTTTTCTCACATTCTCATTCGTTAACATTGCTCCTTCATTAAAATCAGGTGTTTGCATAAATGTCAATAAGGTCGAAAATAGCATGAACCTTTTTTTAACTTGCTTTCGTGGTCCCTTGACACCTCTCAAGTTTCAATCGTATTTTGGTTTAAAATAAAATGAATAACTCTTTTTTTACGAGTGTACATGCGATCCATGTGTGTGCGAAAAGCCTCAGTTTTCCTGGTATGGCCACGTTCACATGGCGATTATTTTCCCGTATACTGTATACAAGATTTTATCGAATAGAGCAGTAATAACAGTTCACAAATGAAAACTTAAAAATAGTTTAAACGGCGTTCATACGGGAAAATCCCGTGTTTGAGAAATATAATATTTTACCGTGTACCGTGCAAAGTTGTCCTAAAACTGGTCAACTCTATTCGATAAAATCTCGTGTACGGTATACGGGAAAATAATCGCCGTGTGAACGTGGCCTAACCGTCCCTGTAGAAAAGTAGCTAAAAAGTTTAGCCACAAGTTACACTTTTTAGCTTTTTTTCTAGCACCTTTATAAAATTGGCTAACTATCTATGAAGTTGCTAAGATGGCATCACTGCTACCGATTTGACGTTGTGTCAAAAACGATTTGATGACCTATCAAAATTGGCATGTCATGCCATCAAATTGGCATTCCACCCCCATACACGTTCAATTCTATTTGAGCAAATTGGCAGTTTTATGCCGAATTGACAAATAGGCATTATGGTGTATGGCTACCATTACCTTAGTCAGCACTAAGTGTAAAGCCGCAATCAGCATGCCAGTGGGCGACGCAAGAGTCCTCCACTTCTGCAGGATTACTGCCGAGTAAAGTGCACCTCTGAGGTACTGTACAAGTTGAATGTATGTCGGGAGGACACTAAGTTGTTAAGTAATAGGTAGGATGTGAATCTATGAATTTTGCAGGTCGAATAAACAGGTTTTGTTAAAATGAATGTAGTTAATAAACCTGGTCATCATCTTGGTGTTTATTTCAGTTAAATACTTGACTGTACAAAATAAAATACAGTCCTAGTCTAGTAATGTTATTATTATTATAAGTCCGTGTCGTCCCACTGCAGGGCAAAGGCCTCCCTTCCCTCCTTCCACTTTTCGCGATCCAATGCGATTGTAGGCCAATCCCTTAAAAATGAGTCCAGCTCATCCCGCCATCTTCTTCTGGGCCTGCCGCGTTGTCGTTTACCGCCATTTGGGATCCACTGTGTGGTTATTTTTGCCCAATGCTCCTCCAATAGCTAATAATACATTAATTTTAATGTAGGTTAATTGGTGTTTTTATCCGTTACAAAAAAATATCTATCCAAGAAAACGTTTACCACAGGAACATTAAATAGGGATAAAAAACTATCCTAGGTGTTAAATCTGGTTATATACTGTACGTGTACCAAAGAACCAGTGCTTACCCGTGGTCTGGGTGGGTCTACCCTTTACCGGGTCTATAGGTCCATCTTAATCACGCATGATTCCAAAGCATTTAGGATTGTTTTTTATTTTTAAAACCTTGCCCTACACTAGGAATTTCTCCTGTGTCGTGGGTGCGTTTACAAACATAGAAACTCACAAACACGAACACCCAGACCAAGAACAACTATTTGTAGGTCAGAGATAATATTTGTTCCGTGCGGGAATCGAACCTGCGACTCGCAACGCAGCAGTCCAATCGCTCAACCACTGCACCAACCTTGCCGACAAACCATTCAAATCCGCTCTGTAGTTTTTGCGTGCATCCGTCTTAGTTAAATTTTATTGTCTTCACATCTTCCTACGTGTTATTCATCAATTATTTCAACTACTCACATATGAATGTACTTCGCCAGTACACTCGTCATACAGCATCCATTGTGCTCAAATCTCCAATCAGTATGCGTCTCAATGGCCGGGATGTACCTCCGCTCTCCGCTCCCCTGGCGCACTCTGTACAAGTGCTGAAACGTGGTTCATGTGTCAGCGACTAGCTTTGTACACCTCGGGGATGCTTTTACAATATTATTGTGAGTGAATACGACGCTATAAGAGGATACAGACATAAGAAAGGTTTTTGATGACTAGCATAATTTTTATGTTATGAAATACAATTGAAACGTTTCTCTCTATCTGTCTAAAATGAAAAAGAAAACAATATAATCAAACACTTACTTTTTTTCGTGGCGTATTAACTCGATTTTTGATGTGTGTAGGTATTTGTGTATTGGTTTTATCAATATATTTTTTTAAAGTATTTTTCCCTCCCACTGCTCAATAAAGGTCTCCATTATACCTGTATTTTCTCTATGCAGTTTTCCCCAACTAATCTGTCGAAAATGAGCTTAAGTCTCCACGCCAGTGATATCTAGGGCTCTCTGGTAACCAGTGCAAGACGACTCTGGCCCTTCGATCTTGATTTAATACATACTTAATGGCATAAATACTAAGGGTGCTCGTACACGGCGCATGTAACCCGTGCAAGTAAAGATGCGGGTCTGCGGTTTACCCGCGCGAGTAACATGCGCAAGCTACTTGATCAAGCTACCCGCGGGGTGCCTGTACACGGCGCATGTAGCTTGAACATGTTGAGGCACTTGCGCGGGTTACATGCGCCGCCGTGTACAAGCACCCTAATATACTATGACAATTTTTTAATCGCTCATCACTCAAAAGTTCGTACATGACAAATTATAGTCTATTGCCTCCCACAGACCCAGCAATGCGAACTTAATATGCTGACAAACAATGAACCAAACGTATTAAATTGCAAATTACTGCCGCTCATTTATAAAAAAATTATTCCCAAATCTCTATGAAAATACAATCTATAAAGACAGATGCTACAATCACAACCTATTCAATTACCATACAAGATGTCCCTACATAGTTGTATAAACAGCTATTACGTGTAACAACATCGTCAGTGTCCTGCAATAACATTATCATAACAGGTATTGAGTACCTAGTACCTGTGGTAACAGGGTCAGGTCGTACGGACATTTGTAATGTAAATGTTTATGTAGGTCTAGTGTCTTAATGAGTGAGAAATTACTTGTAGTTTTGTGCTATTGACTTGTAATAGTGGTACAACGATGTTTTGGGCGGATTTGTAGGATTTTGAAAATAAAAAAAAAGCCACCTGTTTTGGTCTTTTATTTTTCGTGGTAAAATCATCCTATGAGTCCTCCCGGGAAATCAGGGCAGGATGAGGGACTTTGTATGGTGGCCGGAAATCAAATCTCAGCCTTTTGGTGTAACGCCAATAAAATCTATTACTTTTTGTAGTATTTTACTGAAAGTGTAAGTTGTTTAAGATGTTGTGAACGATAAAGTTTGTTTATTGAACTTTTCCCAGAAAATAATTCTTCATAGAACATAAAACAATAAATGTTCAAACTTTCCGAATAGATACCAACATTATCATAAATTTTAATTATCTACATTGTCATTATATACTTAACTTAGTCTCCATTCACCAATAAACTTGAAATATGTTCTACGGACGTGACGCCTACGCCGTAGCTCCGTAGCTCGTAGCAGCGTAGCACGTACTACGCGCTATACATTAGAGTGTATTCACACGAGAGTTACCGGTGCGCTGCGTTACAACGTTCTAAGTGTTACAAACGCGGTGCAACTCTTGGACACTACCACAACGCAATTCCCTCCTCTCCCACACTTTTCTGCGCTGAGTTGCCGCTCCAAATTCGCACAGCAGCCCCTTCTCTCCATGTTGACTCTTTAGCTCTTGAGCAATGCTCACGTATTGCGTCATTGCATATCAATTTGGATATTTTTTTTTTATTAAATTGGTCTAACCGTGAGTTTCAATGTTTATTGATGAATAAATGGTACAGGAGTAATTTCCAGTATGGAGTGTTGCGATTAAAAACAACTAATTCGACAACAACGAGCAGTGGTGGCCCAGTGGTATCGGCCCCGACTTACGAGTTGTAGGTCGTGGGTTCGAATCCCGGCAGGCGCATTACTTTGTGTAATTTATTTCATCACCACTGCTCTCAAAACGGTGAAGGAAAACATCGTGAGGAAACCGGCATGTCCTAGAACCAAAAATTCGAAGACATGTGACATCCACCAATCCGCACTGGGCCCGCGTGGTGGATTATGGCCCACCCCCTCTCACAGAGAGGAGGCCTGTGTCCCAGCAGTGGGAAGATTAATAGGCTGATGATGATGATGATGAATTCGACAACACAGAATACCCCCGCAGAAGTCGCAACGTCCGAAAGATCGTCGTGTGGCGTCTGCCTTATAACAAATTGTTCCCCGGGGGAGGAAGGCTGTGTCTATTCTCTCTTATTATTTTAATTAAATTAATGTTTTTATTACTCTGTTTAATTTAAGCGGGAATATTGTTTTAATATGGTGATGTCTCTATGTTCCTAGGGAAAATTGTGTTATTTTTGTTAATTAAATTCTCTTATATCAAAGGTTAATGTTGTGTTTTCTAGTAAATTAAAATTATTTAGATTTTGTAATACCTACTTAAAAGATTTAGAGAATCGTATTTGATAGAAAATGTTGAGCGCCCTCAATTAATCAAAAAAGAAAGATTTTGAGATTATTAAAGATAATTTTAATTAAATAATTCGCGATATTAATTAGTATTCGTAATTAATGAAGCAACGTTAATTGCTTTCCACAAATCTTTTAATTAAACATGAATAAATTAAATTACAACATTTAATCTTTGCTACGAACATAAATACAAATAAGAATAACCCAATCATGAATAACACGAATTAAGCAATCTCGTACTACGCCGTAGCGCTACGAGCTACGAGGCGGGCGCTACAGTGATTGCGTAGCAGCGGGGTTCACAATAGACCGCTTACTGGTAACCGGGGGTCGCTTCACTGGATCCCAGGGGGTCCCAGTGGGGGGGATATTCTGAGAAAGGATAATGACCTGGTAAATGGTGACTTTAGCTTTGATAAATTGGATCCGTTGTTCGGAAATACGATTTTTGTGATATGGGATTGTGGGCAGATTAGTTAACATTATCGTGGTATGAGTTGTGGTTTTGTATGTGGATTTATGATTTTCTTTGTTGTGTGATAAATCGTATTAAACATACACGACAATAATGCTGTAGTGTTTATTGCTTTAGGTGCAGTTAATCTCGAGTTCTATAACATGTTTGGTTAGTTAGTTTCCTCACCACTGCTTTATAAATGGAAATGATAATAATTTTGATTAAACCATATACTAGAACCTAAAATTCTAAGCATGTGTTATTATCCTACAACGGTATGGTTTGCCGGCCCAGTGACTCAGCGATTGACTGCTGCGCTGCATCTCGCGGGTTTCAACTCCTACACGGAACAAATATTTGTAAAATCTAGAAGTATTTGCCTTCTGTGTGTTTATGTATGTGACTATGAATGTTTTAAAATAAATAATGTGTAACGCCAGATGTCGCCAGCGATGCCAGGCAAGCCTGCCAGCGCCAGCCAGCCAGCCAGCCAGTCCAGCTCGCCACGTCACTGCCCTACCACGTGAGCCATCCCCGCCAAATTCTGAACGGAGCGGGTGAAATAGCCGCCAGCCGGCGAGCTATATAAAAGCGAGGAGCAGTGATTTTGGTGTGTCTGTTTATAACGATAATTGTAAGGGAAAGCTCTGCCCAAATAAAAAGCGTAAATTAAGTATTTTCTATTTATTTTCATCTTTGTCGTTTCAACTCAGAAGTGTGATAAAAAAACCTACGTTAAAACGACGCTCTGCTACACATTAATCTCGACGGTCGTCTTATCTGGAGGACGAAGATTCTGCTTTGGTAAGCCAGACTTCTGAAAATAAAAACGAAGAAAGGCGATGCAAACCACCCGCAAAGAAAATATTGAAGTCTCCTTGCACAAGAAGTTGAAAAATCATCAACCATGATCTGGATCACGAAGTGTCTACCCTCACGTCGGAAAGAACACCATGCCGCATCGTTTATTCCGTTAATGATCGAGTTTCAAGAAGCATTCTTCTCGCTACCAGCAACGCTTCTCTGTGGAAATGAAAGCTACCTCAAAGTCGTCAATAGCGGATCCAAGGACATCGCAGGCAGGAGGGATTCGTCATACTTCGCGCCGAGAGCTGCCAGGAATCATGCTTAAACAACCAGGTCAGTCATGCCATGCCAATGTTTGCAAAATGCCATTAGCCAAATGTGTTTTATATTTGAGTGCCTCGTGTGTCGATAAATAATCATAAAATGCCATTGGTGACCTTGACAAAACTAGGGTAAGCCTGATAAGCAAATCTGATTGTAATCAATTTATTAGTTTACTAGCTGTTGCCCGCGACATTGCACGCGCATATCCCGTTTTATTCCCGTTACCGTATAGCCTATGAGTTACCGTATAGAAATGAGCTATCTAACACTGAAAGAATTTTTCAAATCGGACCAGTAGGTCCTGAGATTAGTGCGTTCAAACAAACAAACTCTTCAGCTTTATAATGTACCTACTATAGTAAATAGTAATATGGTATATAGTATAGATATAATATAAGTATAGATTATCTCGGTATAAAACTGCTTTGCTAGCTATACTAGGGAGCTGGGAAGTTGGAATATACAGATTTAGTCCAAATGCGCATTAAGTACACGTAGGCCTTAGGAATAGATAAGCACATCACAAACAAGAGATTGTTAGAGTCAAAATTAATGAGCCATTTAGCCAGCAGGTATTATAAAAAAACCCGAATTGATGTATGCCTCTCCTATTGTTTAGTTATGAGAAAGAACGGAGATAGTTGCCTATGTGTCGATAACAGAGCCTTAAATGCATTACTTGTCCGCGATAGATAACCATTTTAATATAATATCGATAAGCAAACTAAATTATCTGGTAAGAAGTACCTACTTCACCAGTCTGAATGTAGTCCAAGGGTACCCATAAACTCAGCATCCATCCTAAAGATACATTTAGCGCTCCCTCAGTTTTTATGCGCTGAATTAACAAGTTCGTAGATAGTTTAGTAATTTCAAAGTAAATTATCAAATAAAAGTAACTCCAATAATGTCGTCAAATGGTCGGGGTCAAACGCAGAATTTTTATTTAATTATGTACATGTGGGTAAATGTTAATGTTTACAAAACAGGATTTCTTATTTAGCTGAGTTATTTAGTGATGAATTATTATGTTCATGGCATTGAACCGGGTGAATTTAAGTTTGCAGCTGTGTCTCAATTTCCCGTTCTGAGTAACATACACAAAGTGCGTCAGATCATTGAACTATGTAGCTACTTTAGGAAGTTCATCCATAATTTTGCAATAATGGCTCGTCCACTAACGGAACTATAAAAAAAAAAATGAGATGTGGGTATGGTATAAAATCTTAGTTTTGCCAATAGAAATTCACACGGATGCATGCAAGTTACCCATAGCAAGTATTCTTTTACTAATACGGATAGGCGGTAGTTTGAGCTCTGTCTTGTATTTTAGTTGCGTTACAAGTCGAAAAAAAGTGTTTTTCACAGCGTTATTACGAATTTTTAGAATCTGTGTTGTGTAAAAATGTCCGTGTTATTACGGATTGTAGTGCAGTTCGCGATACAATGACTAACGTGATCTTATTGCACGCATTGCCTACTGGTGACTTTCAATTCGAGACTTTAAAATTGCCGTTGACTATTTTAAATTTATAGACCAGGTAAGCGCTTAGAGCATATCAACGCCTTGAGCAGGAATCCGATAGATGCCGTTAATGTGTTCCTTTTAAAAGTAAACTGTTGGTTTCGAAGAGTGCAACGTATATTGATCTATTGTAAAGTGGGTGCACAGATAGTGATACTGTAAATAATTATGGGCTGTCTCGTAAAACGCTTTACGATAACCGATCAGTTGTGCCAAAGTTCGCGCGTAGAAAATATTTCAAATGCATCAAAACGATGGCCATTACATATAGGAAATATTATGTGACGTCGTGTTTACATTGTGCGTACGATAAAAGAGAACACGGTTGAAAAGAAGGCAAATTACATCGAATCCCTAAACCTATTAAACCAATGAAAATGGTAGACATCGATAATTTGAGCCCTTTTGAGCAAAATTAAAAAGGGGTGCCAATAAGTGTTAGTTTTGACAAATTCTTTCTCTAAATTCGTTGTTTCTGAGCCTACACGTATTGTCAATTCTGTAAAGACAATTACCGTCTTATTACAAAATAAAAGCGCGTAAAAAAAAGGGTTTAACTAAAAACCCAGGATTGAATCTCGTAAAACGGTTTGCACAAACGTTATTACATGTCGTGGTTTTGTGATAAACCATGGTCTAACAGTAGTAGCCGTCAAATGTGTGTGAAAGTTTCTGATAGTAACTTTTTCATTGTGTTGTTGTTTTTATGTTAATTTCAGCCAAAATGTATTTAAAAATTGTAGATTTAATTGTTTAGACAATGGTTCAAAAAAAAAACGGCACTAGGTCAGGTCAAGGTTTAATCTATGTTTTGTATACGGAGAAATTTAAACCGCGGTTCCGCAGATAAGCCTGAACTTGGTAGTCCAGGTTTAAACTAAGGTTTATTCAGTTTTTGTGATTATTAGAGTTTAAACGCATTTCTAGTTTACTTAGTTTCCCAGATCACGTAGTTTCTGTCCATGGTAAGGCCTTTACCAGTAGATACTTTAAGAAGTTCGCAACAGAAAAACAGTTAAAGATAAAGATATTTTATTTGTTCAAAACATGCGTTTAGACACAAATTAAGCATGCAAGTTCTTATAATTTAGTTTGTCCGTACATGTTTTACCTGGTGAGGTTCACAAATTTTGCTTTTTTTACAATTTACTACATAAATTACAGGTTTGTCTATTGTTGTACGTGTGTAGTTAAATACATTAACAGCTATTGCGTGGCCTAGGTGTAATGGGCAGGTAGAACGCTCTAATTGCACAATTCTCGATGCATTGAGAGCCACGGAACCTAGCTTGGCCTCTTATTTGGGACAATAGTTTACCAAAGTCATATGGAGTATTAATAATACTGTTAATGATTTAGCAGGCTATAATTTATACGAGTTAATGTTTGCTCGTGTAGGTAGATCTGAATGTGATGTTTCCATCCCTGGTTGGTTTATGAGACAGTGCGATCTAGACGCAATAGGGCTATATTATAATCGAATTTGAACAGCTAGCAAGAAAATGAAACGTAACTGCGATAAAAGGCGTAAAAATAGTACAATTTACAAAAAAAGCGATTAGGTACAGTTAGTAAGTACGTACTTTGTTGCCAGGCTCAAACTCCTTGCTGCAATAAGGTTAATTCCAGTCCGTGGTTAATTCTAAGTTAGATGATCTATATTCTGGCCCATGTGTTATTGCCTAAGGATTTAGGTGATATATAATAGCTGTAATATATAGGTAAATGTCTTAGAGGATACAAGAAGTTCACAGGCCCAATATGCGCTGATTTATTACGACCATATCGTAGCATTGCTTTTATATCCGATAGCGCCAGTAGTGTGAACCAACAGTACGACTCATCCGAAGAATAAAGTCCGATTTGCAAGATTGATGGTTTTCAGTAGAGCTTGTAGAAGTTGTTGACTTGTGTATCTCTGTGTAACTCTAAAACTACGATACTTGACATTTTGATTTTTTGGTATGTTATTATATCACCCTAGACCAGTTAAATGACAGGTTATGTATATTTATAATCCTTTTAATTCACGATATAGTGAGTTCCATATCAACATAAGACGTTTTATAGGGAAAGAACGAAGAAAAAAGTGGGTCCGTAGTGAATATTAGACGTTGTTTTACGGAAACGCCTCAAGTCCTATGAGTCCTATCTGACTACCTACCTTGAAATATTAAGTATAATTTTTGATGTGTTAAATAATTACATTTCCTTAGAGTCAATAAAACTGATATTATTATTTCAAAAGTTTATTATATTTAAAAAATCTCAAATATGTAGCTTAACATAACCGTTACGCCTCTTTATTAAACCTTCCTCTGCTTGAAATTTATAGGAATACCTAATTCAGGCATAGATCATTTTAGTGAACTTGGCTGCGTGCCCTTGTTTAGTCAGAAAGGAGAAACGAGATTTCACATCGCACGTTAAAATAAAATTAAACTCTCCATTATTTTCATGACGAAACTTCAGTGCATGCTTCGAACACCTAGTTGCTTTTCAAAACATATGTCTGACAAGAGTTTAAGATGTTTTAAGTATAATAATGTTGACCTTGTGCTTTTTTGAACGAAAAGAACCGACTTCAAGGGTGAGGACCGAAAACAGAACCACACCGTACCAAACCATTTAGTTAGGTTCCTATAAATAATGCAGGCCGACCCCAGATAGTAGTCCCGCCAAGTGAGGCTCCGTTGACTTGATTCAGTCTTGCGAAATAATTGAGGGTATGTAGTGTCAGGGTTCGGCAGTGTTGGCGGAGGCGGGGACTTCGATGCAGGGTGGTCTATGTCAAGTCAACAGAGATGCCTATTGCTGTCTTAAATCCTTGGGGTGCCCTGACGTTGACCGTTTTCTTTTGGTTCATAAGCGTAAAAAATGGGTTTGTATTATGCAATGTTTAAAATAGAAATGCTGATAGGTATTACCATGGAATTGAAGGAGAGGCCAAATGGCAAGCAGGCAACTTTATGCATGCTTTGCATTCCGATCTACACACGATTAGTCCGTATGCGTACTGGCACTGAATGTTTTGGAGAAGGAAAGTAGCAATAGCAAGGGAGTTTGTGGCGCGTAATGACGAAAAAGGAATCGCAGAGAAATTGTCTACATGAGTTATCGAAGATCGAATGAACAGTGGTAGGAGTAGGCTCTGATAGTTTTAAATAACTGGGGTAGATACTCCATATTACGATGAGAAAATTCTAAGTCCTCGTGTTGTATCAATGTTAAAATTTCGAGACTAGAAGGCATTCCAAAGAAAATGTACTAGGTTGATTACTGTAAATATATTCTTCTGTCTGAGTTGACGTGACAACCTGTTTTTAGCTATCACCGATGATTTATTTGGTATTATGATCTTCACGTAGAAGTTCTTAATTTAATATTTCTGCTAATTATTGGCTTATTTCTTTTAGATCAGGATGCAAAGGCCACCAAAAGGACTCATTGATATTTCCTTCTAAATTGACATATGAAATAAAATAAAACTGTAAAATAGAATATTCAAGAAATATCATTTATGTGAAGTGCAAGACTTTGCACGTAGGAATTAATTTACCCACTCATAAATACATTTTTGTTAATGTTTAGCAAACATTTTAAACGAACAACGTCCTAACTGATTTCATTCTACCAGGAACAACGTCCCATCTTAACATGGAACCCATAAATCATATCACTGATTCCGTACAAAAACGTTCTATTTTAAAATGAAACGCTTAGAAGATTATTTAAATTCGTATAACAGCGTCTTATAAGTTCATGAGTGCCAGTGAATATTTATAAAAATAATCATACCATCGAAAAAAATGAGTTTCTGAACATTTCCGTCAAAAACCGTTCTATGTAAACATCGATAGTCTACAACTGTTTACTTAGACTAAAAGTATATAAACGTGATGTGTGACTTAGACTATACAATGTATAAAAATATAAGATCATGCAACGAAAATATTCTCTCTCCAACAAACAGTGGCCGATGTGACGAAGAGACGTGCCCCCAGATGCCTGCGTACCGTCACTTATACACTTCGTACGTTGTTCTGCGGAACGAATTTCAGATGAGACGTTATTCGATTCTATATTTCCGGAACTAAATAAAATATCAAAATTCTAAAAACACACGTTTGTAGAGTTTTAATTGCTTATCTCAATAAGCTATTAAAGTGATTTTTGGCCTAAGGTCACATCAGACTTTATTCTTCGGATGAGTCGAGTAGGAAAACGAAGATCTCGTAGATCTCCTAGACAGCTAAATTATAGTCCATGTTATCGATATGCCATTTGCTCTGAGCTGACTTGTAATCACTGTTTTGTTGTTCCCATTGCGGGAGCAATTGTTCCAGGATGGCCGATTGTAACGCCAGATGTCGCCAGCGATGCCAGGCAAGCCTGCCAGCGCCAGCCAGCCTGCCAGCCAGTCCAGCTCGCCACGTCACTGCCCTACCACGTGAGCCATCCCCGCCAAATTCTGAACGGAGCGGGTGAAATAGCCGCCAGCCGGCGAGCTATATAAAAGCGAGGAGCAGTGATTTTGGTGTGTCTGTTTATAACGATAATTGTAAGGGAAAGCTCTGCCCAAATAAAAAGCGTAAATTAAGTATTTTCTATTTATTTTCATCTTTGTCGTTTCAAATGCAACCACAATACAAGACGAATTTCTAGAGAAGGGTAATTTATTTTTGAAGTACAACTTTTATTTTATTTCATATACGCTCTGGGCCAGTATGGTATATGCTTGTCACAAAAAGGGGGCCTGTATTCCAGTACTGAAAACATTATACGCTGATTATGCTTTTGCGTCCAAACTGGAAAGAGGACGTTCAGTACTGAGACAGGTAGAAAGAGTGGGACAGAGGAGGTTAGAAAAAAACGTCTTAAAATAACACATAGCCTCCTTCAACTTCCACACATATCGTGTTTAACGTACATTACAATAAACACGTTACGTCATCACTTTGTGTTGACTTCCTCCTCTGAAAGTGCACCATAACATAAACTGCGGAATTTAAATATGTCGTCAACGTACGATCAGTTGACGTGCTTTAAACCATGAGGAGGTTTTTTTATGGAGGAGGGACATGCGACGCTTGTAGACTGAGGGAGTCATAGGTGTATGACTGACGGGACCCGATGGTACAAATTTTCAAAAGAATTTACGAGGGACTGTAACGCAAAGGGCGATTGTAAGACAGGATGGGCTTAAGACGGTATTGACACTCTCCTCCGACATTAAAAGTATATTCAAACTTTTTTTTTAAATGGCTACTTGTTAGACAGCCTATCTTAGCGATAGCAACGTAAAAATGCATCTAAACATGACAGATTTTACTGCAATATGTGGCAACAACAATAACTGGTCAGCTCAAAAAAAAAAATCAATATTTATGTCTATTAAAAACATTTTAATCTAGTATGTCTCAGCAATAACTCTGAACAATATGTGTGGTATATGGCCGAACCACACTCAGAATATTTCCCTTTTTAAACCACCTTTGCAACTGTTTTATTTCAAGAAGTTTAAAGTTATTTGACCGCGATGAAACGTAAAAGTAAAGGCAATAGCTATAAAGCTGATTTCAGATTACGCTATACTATTGTGCTATAAAATATAGCAAAGAAGGACCTAATGCTAGCAAGCCAATCATATACATATAGTACAGTGCAATGTGAACGTGTCTTTAACAATGTATGCAGCGTGATATTGTTGTGCTATGAGCTATAAACTCTATGCTATTATATTATAGCGTAGTCTGAAATCAGCTTTAACCATTGTAAGCTCTGTACAATCAATGACAGGAGTCTATAACCTAACCACCGTTTCAAAATCAGTTAGTCAGGTCACTCAGTGTACAAACTGGAGGTACACTGTGTGGCAAGCGAGCAGGCACCGAGTAAACTAATTAGTGCTGCCCTCTGTGTCGCGTTATTAAATCTCTTTGTAAGTTCCCTTTGTTCATTATGAAGGCTCTGTTGTTTGCACGCGAGTGTACGTGATACAATTCAATGGGGAGACGTGAATGGTACTGCATTATTAATTGTGTTAGATTCATGGGACTGAGCTTGTTTCTTTTATTTGTGGAGGTGTTGTATAATATGTTGTCATTGTTATCAAATTAAAGGAAGCTTTATAGCTTTTTTTAAAAGTGGCTTCCTCTATGGGAATTTCTGTATCGTGTTTGGATTTACAAACTTTTATATTCACATTTACACAGTCACACCTGGAATTTAATATCTGTTTACCATAAAAATATTTGTTACGTGCGGAATCGACCCGTGACACGCAACGCGGCAGTCGATCACATAGCCATATTGTGCCAATCGTGAGGTAAATATTATCAAATATTACGAAGACTATAATATAATTGAAAAGTAATTTGCAGAAGGTATTTTTTTGCCGGCCACTACGGGTAAAACACGTGACGGGCCGGTGGGCCGTGACGCTTCTTGGAGTCCTATGTCTAGCATGAAATTTAATAGGCTAAAATGACTTTTTGTCTAAATGTAGGTAATTCTCTTCACAATATGGCTATAACCTATACTTATACGTACAGGTACAAGGATAAAAGGATAAAAAGTATACGTATGTTTAACAAGTCTTTAATTAATAAATACACGACCCGGACAACATAGTATACATATATGTATAAACTAGTGTTTGCCCGCGGCTTCGCTTGCGTTATTTTAGAATTTGAGAAACAATACGGATCATGTGGCGCCATCTGGAATATGAACGTAATTGTTTTCTCGGCAACAGCTCTCTTCTGTTATTCGGGATGTAAGATACCTTATATCCGTGTCTATACTCCTGACAACGTAATATGCTAAATTTTGGGACGATCGATTCAGTAGGTAGGTACTAATGCGTGAAAAGGTAAAAAACGAACATACTTGCATTTTTATTATTAGTTTAGATCAATAATATTATACCTATCTAGGTACATAGTTTGCATAGGAAACGTCCTTATTTGAGCGACATTAATTTCAAAGAACCGTGTTTATTTTAAACATTAGACTATCATTTTTGGGTTGATTTACAGTATCGCTGCTAATTGAACGTACGATAGCTGCTCTTGTCCCTTTAGCATTCCGCGTGATACCTAAAAAATAACTAATTATCTGACACGATGAGTACAACTTGTCGTCGTTTAAAACAGAATCTATGCACTGGGAGGAACACCAATTCAAAACATAAATAAACACATTTTTTTCTAATCTTTAAAATTCCACACCTCGAAACACTAACAAAGTTTTTTTTAGGGTTTTCAATTACAATTTAAAAAAATATCCAACTTACCACCTACAATTTAAATCAGTGTAGATTTATATCCTAGAAAACTATTGAAAAAAAAATTAATAATTTAAAATCGCGAATAATATTGAAATAAAAGTATACACATTTTTTTTAATTATTTGAAACTCTCAGGACAAATATAAGAAAACTCAAAACCAAAAAAAGAAACAGCGAGATTTGATCCAGAGACCCCTTGCACGAAAGTCAAGCAGGATACCAACCAGACTGGCTAGTACGTTGACAGTGTTTTCAAATAGCGGTTCTTAAACAAATGTCAAAAATGACTGAAAATCAACATATTATAAAATTGCTAATCCCCCAAATGGAATAGCGTAATTATACATATCCTATTAATAGAAGAGCAGTTTAAGGAATATTTGGGGAAAAATTGACTAAATAATATCCAGTGGTTTAGCTTCCAACTAAAAACAAACAGATAAAAACAACAAAATTTAAAATTGCTTATCTCCCAGGAAAAATAGCGTAATGATACATAGCCTATCAACAGAAGCATATTATTAGGAATATTTGAGGAAAATTTGATCGACAACTTTACAGTAGTTTAAGAGATAGATCAAATCAAAAAAACATAAAAAATTTCGAAAGAAAAAAAAAGTTGATTTGGCATCAGAATCGATCCCTTATCTCGAAAATAAAAAACTTTTTCAAAAAAAAATGCAACCGACTTCAAAACAACCACAAAAAAAGTTCAAAATAACCTACAAAAAAACTTTTCTTTCGAAAGTCGGTGACTTTATTTTATATTTCATTGACTTTGTGTCACCGACTTTCTAAAGAAAAGTTTTTTGTAGGTTATTTTGAACTTTTTTTGTGGTTGTTTTGAAGTCGGTTGCATTTTTTTTTGAAAAAGTTTTTTATTTTATCCTTTTTAGTTTCACTATTCAACCCAAATTATTGTCAAATACATAATTTTCTTACATGTGCACTAAAATGTTGTAATCCGTAGCACCTTTAAAAAAAATCAAAAACCGTAATAACAAAACAACGCCCATGGATGTATGTACACAATGAGCTAAAAATATTTACTACTGCACCAAACTAAATGAAAATTTTATGGGATCAAATGGCAGATAAACTGTATCGAACAAAAAAAGAATCATCGAAATCGGACCAGAAACCTCGGAGTAATCGGTGTAGACAAAGTTGAAAACTTTTTAGGTTTTTGTTGTTTTTTGTTGATTTTTCAAAAAGTACTAGTCCGATTTCGATAAAATTTTAATGGGACCATTTCGGAAGTATACCCTATCCAACAAAAAAAGAATTTTTCAAATCGGTTGTGAAACGACGGAGTTATGCCCGAACAAACATAAAAAAAAAAAAAAAAAAATACAAACATCCGAATTGAGAACCTCCTCCTTTTGGAAGTCGGTTAAAAATACAAAAAGAAAAAAATATTCAATGTACAGGAATGACAGCTCTACGATTTTATTATATGTAAAGATATATATGTCATATGTACATGAGTATCGATCGTGTAATGAGTAGACTTTATTCGAAGCTGTAACACGTCAGGTCACCTTGTAATTATGTAAATACGTTCACAATTACTACATTTACATAATTAAAACAACGAGCACTGATGAGTATTACAGGCTGCGTATGAGCGTTGTTGGTGCGTTTTAATTTTAACCTAGTTTTTTCTGTCCTTTGATTTTTTATTATTTGACTCAACCACAAGAAAGTTTTTTTGGGGTTTTCTCTTGGCTTCGACCTAGCTCAAAAGCATAGATGAGACCTACGATGAAGCGAGCTCATTCAGAGAGGACTGAAACTCTTGCGCCGTAACCCTGGAACGTAAAGGGCAAATGAAGGAACAGGGTGATTTGCGCTCCACCCAGAGTAGAAGAACCCATTTCAAGAATATACTCCGAAAAAAAAGAAGATACTTCCCTGTTGCCCAGTATTTCGAAATGACTTTCCTCAATGATGTTTCCTCCTGTTAGTGATATTAATAATTTAGAGTCATAGCATGAATGGGCGAAACGTTGCGGCTAAATAATGGAGCCACTCTGTAAATGTGCGGCCATGTGGGTCAGAGCGTGACCCGGGAGCATCGCGCGTGGGGCCACTGACAGCGATATCAAGGAACGCAGTTTACACTGCTATCCTATCTTAGCATACCTGATGAAAAGCTTACGCTTGTAAAACTAGAGGCCAACCGGCTTTTCTACGCCTTTTTTGAAGGTTTGAAGAAAGCAGAAAGGAGAATTGTGCTGAAAGTAAACAGTAAAGTAAAATGAAGAAAGACTTTTGTAAGGAATTAATAGGTAGCCTACTAGGAAACTAGATGACTGTGTGTCTGAATGAACTAGATAAACGCATTAACGCATGCGTAGCAAATTATCAGAGATTTTCTTTGGAAAGAAAAATTTGAACCACGGGCAGGATTACCGCGGCAGTTAATGTCTTCGGTGGCTCGTTTGGAAATGATCGGTCGGATGTACTGAATCCGAAGGTCGCAGGTTCGAATAATGTCCGTGGTTCGAATTTTTCTTTCCAAAGAAAATCTTTAGACGACTGTATAGTTTAGTAATTTAGTAATTCAAAAATTCATTTTACTCTTATCATCATCTGTCATTTATTTTCCAATGATATTGAGGTTTTGCTCTCGACTCAGAGAAACTGTTTATTTGATCACCATAGTTTACCATTCGGGGGATCTTTAAAATGGCGCCTTTGCGGGAATCCGCTAGAAATGCGCAGCGCAGGACATAATTTTTCAGAGACTAATGTCTTGTAGTGGACTTATTTGGAGTAAGATGAGGAGTGTTCCAACACGCCCCCGCTACCACTGGCCCCACACACTTACCGCCTCGCTAACGACCAGTATAATGATGAAACACGCGCCGGCTAATGTCTGGCGAGTGGCGCACTACTGTTATTGCACTTGTTGTTACACACCCTGTATACACCTCTCTCTATACATAAGACACACCTGATTCATGACACACGATATTACTTTGAAACTGTTGTTATAACGTCAAACAAAAATTATAAATAGCCAGGTGGAATCGATTGTGTCACTGTTATTTTTCGTGAAAGTATCGTGTAATTGATAAAGGTTCTACCTCGCATGTGTTTCAAAAGAGGGAATGTTACTTATAGGCTTATTATGCTATAGGTAAACATACAAACATAGAGAGCCGTGGTGGCCCAGTGGTATCGGTCCCGACTTACGAGTTGTAGGTCGTGGGTTCGAACCCCGCCAGGCGCATTACTTTGTGTATATTTCATCACCACTGCTCTCAAAACGGTGAAGGAAAACATCATGAGGAAACCGACATGTCCTAGAACCAAAAATTCGAAGACCAAAGATTCGACATGTGACATCTGCCGACCGATCTGGTGGATTATGGCCCATTCCCTCTCATAGAGCAGAGACTTGTGTCCCAGCAGTGGGAACATTATAGGCAGATGATGTATGTATGATGTTAACATACACACAAACTTATAAAGTAATTTTGTGCACAATTATATCTGTATAGTTAACGTATGTATTCAAAGTATTATCGTAGTTATCGAATTAGGATTAAAACTGTATCTAATGGCAGTTTACGAGTTTGTATCAGACCAAATAAATAAACCTAAGGACACTCAATATTCTAACTGTATCAATTTTGACAAAAACGTGTTATCGCGCTTCATGTCATAGGTCAAATCTCATTTAACTTGGTTTTTCCAATAATAAACGCTTTACGAAAGATTTTCTAACACACTACACCCGTTCATAGAATACGGTTACACAGTGTCCAATGTAAAGAGCCTTTAAAACAATAACTTGTCTGCAGTGTATTGATCGCCGCGTTACGACCAACTGTCCACGTTCTCACAGAATTACAGCACCTGCGTGAATTTGCCAGCAATTGGCACAAGTCTCCCACACGTTGGTAAATACTACAATTTAATTTCTCATCGATCGACGTTCGACGGAAAGGATACTACCGTTTTGAATACATTAGTTGATAAATAATTCATAATCTTTGAGGAATGAAACTATTTTTTTCCATTATAATATATGTAGTAGTAACCAGTAGATTTTATACCTTTGCAGGGTGTCATATGGTGCGAACATCGATAGTCGCGCGAGGATACGTAGCGAGGGATGTGTTTGTAAAGAACAAATAGAATCGCTTCATTTACCTCGCCTCGTCAGCACAGCTCTGGTGGAAACGGCTCAGTGGAGCTAGATTTATGACCATACAAAAAAGGGAGGGATGTGTGAGTGGGATGTGTTGCGAGAGAAGATGTGTACGAGAGATGTGTGAGTGGGATGTATTGCGAGGAATTCAATTTCATAGCTTTATTTTAAATAAACATTTTTACAGCTTCGCAATGCATCCTCGCACCACACATTAATGCGCATTTTCTCAGCTCCGCTACACATCCTCGTAGGCATTATTTCATCACACAGCTTTGCCCCGAACGACACATTTCCATCGCACATCTCTGGTGGAAACGCAGCCTAAATCTCTGGTGCAGAGACTGGCTATTCAGCGTGGTAAGGCTGCTAATATTTTGGGGTATTTTGTGCCAGGTACTTTCCGGGGTGGTTTATTCGATTAGGGCTGTTTTTACATTTTTTAACGTGTCCTAAATAAAATCACCAGACAGCAATTAAGTTAGCGATAAGTAGTAATTAATATTTGATAACTTTTTCCATTATCTTCCTTGCCATCTGTGTAACGTTTATTTATCTTAGCAAAGCTACGCTAACTAACCATGTTTTTTGTTCAAACATTGTTAGTTTAACCAATTTTATCAACAAACTTGTTGGTTGTGTTCTGTGTAATCAGCGTTTATAAATTCAAACAGAATATTTATTTACGCATACTTTTTTATGGTCTTTGTTATATTTTGTGATCTTAATAAGTGTAATTGGGATATAGTCAACTAAATAGTCTTGTTTTAAAACCAATCTATATGAAAAATAATATTTGTTTTTGGTTTTAATTCTGTCTAGTGGTCGCAAACATGACTGCTAAGCATGAAGTATTAGATTCAGTTACCGAGTCTACAAAGTATAACTGTGTTTTTCCTAACGGAATTTCTCAGTGGCAAGGGCTACAGTAGAGTCTGTATTAGTGCCCGGTTGTTGGCAATAGTCTCGCCAGCAGTATTATATGGGACTTAAAAATAACGGGCGATATATGGATGTACTATTAGGTATACCTCTGCGTAACCTTTTACAGGGATTACAGTAATCTAACACATAAAACACAAAAAGGCCTCACCTATTTTTACCACCCTTCTATTTCGCTGACTGAAAAATAATAACTCATAGTTATAAAGCAATTTACTTACAAAATGGTCTTTAACTGTGTATTTGTAAAAGACAGGTAATTGGCTCCGTAATTAAATTAACTACATGACTCGGTACTTCCAGCCGCGAAGCTTTCAATATAATTAGTATCTTTGTTTTGTTGTTGCGCGCTCAAACTGTTTAATCATCTATTCATAATTTATTTCTTATTGAATTCTTGTCGACTGGCCCAAGAGAGATTTTTGCAACGTTCCTCGCCGTGAATTACTGAATGAATGTTAAAATTTTCGCTTTTCTTTTCACACCGTTTGGCGCCGGTTATTTTATTAAACTTTCTGCCTGCCTTTATTTTATTTCGGGAATTTTGCCTCCTTTCAGATAGAATTAGGTATTCGGATGCTGGAATTTTATATCTAGAATATTTTCAGGACAAAATACTCGTTTTATATTCCTTTAGTAGAAAATTGATGCCAGTTTATGCCAAGCTAAAAATCCAAAACATCGTGAGGAAACCAGCATGCGTTCTAGAACCAAAAAATCGCAGCATTGAACCCGCGTGGTATGACCCTCTCTCTCTCTCACAGAGAGGAGGACTGTGTCCCAGCAGTGGGAACATTCATAAGCTGATGATGATGAGGTGCCATTTCCAAACTTCTTATATAAACTCTTCCTCTCCATCCATCAACAATCGCACCCATCTACTCTTATTTATTTTAAAAGACTCTCTTCTTTTATTCTCCTCGCTTACCTCGTCAGTCACCTCATACATCAGCAGTGACGTCATGACTGAATTCCTATCTTACATGAATACGTAAGGAGCGTCTAATTGTTGGCTGACGCTTTCAGTAAGCAATTAGAAGCAGTTTCCTCATTGTTTATTCATTAGCTGTTTGTGCATTAAGAAGCTGTACATAGTAATATTGTAGCTGCGTCAGAGCAGTACAAAAGTTGCTTTGGCTCGGTATAATTGGAACTAAAATGATTATGGGAAAGAGTTTGAAGAAGGAATGGCTTTGCCTTTCAGTAAAACAGTAATAGAGTAATAGCCTAAAAAAAAGTGAAACGCAAGACATTCGAGTGACAAAAATACAGTCGAATTGAAAACCAATTTCCATTTTTAAATCGGCTTTTTGTCTTGAGTATGACTCTTATAAATGTCTTGGAAAAGTTACATACTCCACTAGGTACGCTATTAAACAGTTTCTAACATTATCGTGTACTGGTCCTTAAAAGAAAAAGTGTTAATATACGAGGGCGGAAGGCCCAGTCATATAAATTAGCATAACAATGTTACCTGAACAAAATGGCCGGCACATTTCATCCTTATAGCTTCCACAATGGTCGTATTAAACGGCAGCTTATTCTACTTTTCGTTTTCTCCTTTCATTACTCAATGTTGATGAATTTTTAAAACTCGACAAAGCAAATGTGATAACTGAGAGGTTGTAAATTCGGGCCGCGGCCGCGAGCGATGCCGTGCGGTGACGCCAACGTTGTACTGGATTTACTTACTAATAACTTGTTCTGTTTACTTTACAAACAATATTTTTTGTTTAAAAAGTACTCTGTCATCTGCGTAGTTTTTCCAACTATGCCGGGGATGTGTCCAACTGTGCCCACCAAAACCCACCAGAAACTGGGTAATATCCCTTTGGTTAACAGTAACGACGTAAAACATCTACAAGTGACATCATCTCATCTGCTTAGCCTTTTCACAACTATATTGGGGTTGACTTCCAGTCGAACCAGATTCAGCTGGATATCAGTATTTTACATGGAGCGACTGTCTGTCGGACCTCCACAGCCCACTAACTGGGTAATACGATACCCCATGATAAGACTGGTTGTCAGACTTTAGAGCTTCTGACTAACAGTAACGACTGTCAAAAATCTACAAATGACAACCGGGACCAACGGCTTTACGTGCTTTCCGCGGCACGGAGGAAATTCGCTATGACAGATCACCCATCCACAGACCAACCTCGGCAAGCGCGGCTTAACCCGGAAGATCAGCCTGTGCGGCTGTGATTATTTAGCCACGAGCTCTTCTACACACAAGTGACACCAACAAATGAATTCGTTATTACCATCCACAGTAGAACCTCGGCAAGAGAAGCTTAACTGGTAAGATCAGTAATATGGTTTGTATGAAAGGATAAATAGAATAAGAAGAAAATTCACTTCAGTAGTGTTTTCAAAATAGTTTTATAGTAGTTTATGTAACTGGTACATAATGAGGGGTATTATACACGAGTGTGAGTTTATAAAACGAGCGAAGCGAGTTTTATAATAGTATCACACGAGTGGTATAATACCTAGTTATGTACAGTTTCATACACTACTTTATCTACTCTCATTGGACACGAACATATCAAATAAAAGATAAAAATTAATAAACACTAATAATCATCCACCATGTCATCCACCGAAACACAAACGTCAAAATCCCAACATTCCCTTAGAAAGCGCGCGCAGCCACAGATAAAAAAGTAATAGTTATTTGTTATACAAGAGTGCAAAGTTGCTTTTTAACCGCGTGCTCAATTTTGATGACCGAGCAAGCGAATGATTCTAAAATTGAATCACGAGTGCAACGAGTGATTCAAAAATTAGAATCATGAGCGGTAGCGAGGGAATCAAAAGAGCCCAAGGTGAAAAATCTTTGCACTAGAGTGCAACACGTAACTTTTCATCCCACCTCAGCGAGGAAATGAGTAGATGCAAAATAAAACAGACGTACATTGTACAAACACAAAATCGATAGTTTTATTAAAGATTAGGTATTAATAGCTACTATATTATTATAGGTAAGTATTACAGAATAATTTGTAAATTATTTTACCTTGGTTTGTTTTAACAATAAGTATGACGTGAATAAGAAAACCGCTCAAAGCAAATTAAAAAGAAAGTTCTGTGTCAAGAAGGTTCCGAGTCTGAGGTTGTAACAAAATAATATTATGTTACGCACCAAAGGATTTTGGTTCGGGATTCAAGTTAGCCCAAGGCAACGCAGCTTTACTCCCGAGGACCATACTCTGCTTTTCACACTCAATGCGAGGAAACAAATTCTATTTTTGAAATTTAATGTGGTACGACAACCTTCGAACGTGAAATGGGCACCACATCAAGCGATCAGCTGTAGGGGTAGGGGTCAGCAGCCGCCTTTACTTGTACAACTCTTTACTGCACGTGCATGTTCTAAATTCAATTTACTTTATCCACTAGAGGATAAAAACGGCTTTTACGCTCAGATATCGAAGAAGAAAAATAGCCTTTCCGAGATGGGGGGATGAAAAAAAATGTATCTATGATCAGTAATCTGTATCATAATGAAAAAAAAAATTAAATCATTGTTTTGTTAGACAAACAGCGTTATAATTTAATTTTTTAATTTCATTACGATACTCTATGGTATAAAGTATGTCATTATAAACTCGTTTTGAGTTTTGTATTTCGAAGTTTACGATATGAGAGTAGATAAAATCAGTTATGTACTCTTCTGTCTGGAGAATAGAATAGAATATATGTTGCCCGTGTGGACCCGTTTTTGTTTACTTAGGTTGTAGATTTTCAGAGACGATTGCATGTTTGTCCGCAATTATCTCGCGTTTGGCTGAACGGATTTTGATGCGGTTTTCAGGAAAGTGTTTATTACATTCTGGAGAAGGTTTTGGTATATAACAATAATGGAAATCTCGTGAAGTTGCTCACATAGATCCGCTTTGCTTAATAGGATTGTAAATTTTCAAAGACGCCAATTTTATGAAGATTTTTTTTGATTATCTCAACTAAAAAGGGAAAAATAAAAACTTTTTGAAAAAAAGAGAACCGACTTCAAAACCAAACACAAAAAATTGTAAAATAACTTTTCTTTCGGAAGTCGGTGGCCACAGTCAATGAAATAAAAAACAAAGCCACCGACTTTCGAAAGAAAAGTTATTTTACAATTTTTTTTTTACTATTCCAAATTAATATCTAAACTCAAAGGTGACTGACTGACATATTGATCTATCAACGCACAGCCCAAACCACTGGACGGATCAGGCTGGAATTTGGCATGCAGGTAAAGCTGTTATGACGGAGGTATCTGTTAAGAAAGGATTTTGATCAATTCTACCCCCAAGGGAATAAAATAGGGAATGAAAGTTTGTATGAAACTTTGTCAATTTTATAAAAAATACATTGTTAAGTTCGGGCACAGCTAGTAAAATATAACGTGTAAAATTGTGATATGACTTGCGGCGAGACCGCACAAACGCGTGGTGTTTCGGATATGCTGAAATGTGACACGCTTGCGGTAAGATGTGGCAACGTGCGGTGAGGTGCGATAACATGCGGTAGCCGGCGACGACAACGCGCTGCGGTTTTAAAGTTTTTGTATCATTCAATTAATAGTAGGTTCCATGAGACTATAGTTTCTGGTTGGAGCCATAAGGGCTCTATTTTTTTTGCCCGACGCATTGACTGCTTACAGTGTCCTACGACGGTGTACCTAATTGAAACTTTGTGTATATTATCAAAATAAGTTAGGACAACACATCATTAATTATATTTAGTGTTGGCAACTTCATGGTCCGGTCGCAAAACGAACGAGCTTCGTGAGACTGCGCACAACGATAGCCATTACACTGTTTATGTGCCGTTATGTGCCAAATTGCCAACTTTATTATATCTGTACTAACTCTGAAATAGGGGAAGAAATGGTAAAGTGTTAAGCGCAGTAGGTAGTTCGTAAAAGGTTAGATGTTTATACTTTTTAAGAGTAGTAAGGTAAAGGGAGATTATTTGGTGAGACAGGTAACTCAGTGAAGTCTCTCAAAACGTTACATAGACGTATGCAGTACATAATGCGAAATGATGCAACTAGTTCACCACTAAAGTGGACAAGACGTAGTGGCAGATAATTTCGCATTACAGCATGCATAGGTAACGTTTTGAGAGACTTAAAGACTCTATCACTAAGTTACCTGTCTCACCACATAATCTCCCTTTTTTGTTTTTTTAACCTATGTTGTCCCACTGCTGGGCAAAGATCTCCTCCATAACCTTCCAATCAGTTCTGTGAGCGGCTTTCTCCGGTCAATCCGTCATGAAGGTGTCTAGGTCGTCACGCCAGCGTTTCCTAGGCCTCTCTCGGCAACCTCCCTTTATCTTACGAAAAAAAGGAAAACCAAATCCTTAATAAATAAACGGCTATTAAAATACCACATACTCATGGCTAAATAATTACAGCTGCACAGGAAAATCTTACGGGTTAACCCGCACTTGCCGAGGTTGGTCTGTGGATCGGTGACCATCGGCCATAGCGAGTTTCCTCCGTGCCGCAGAAAGCATGTAAAGCCGTTGGTCCCGGCTGTCATTTGTAGATCTTTAACAGTTGTTACTATTAGTCAGAAGCTTTAAAGTTTGACAACCAGTCTTACCATGGGGTGTCGTGCCAGTTACTGAGTTACTGACATTTAGAGGCTGTATAAAAAATAAGAACATGGTTTAATAGAAATGTAAAAGTAGAACTAGTTTTATTTTTTTAATTTGGCAGCTGTCAGTTGAATACAATTCTCCCAGGGCTGCAATGCATAACTTTCAACCTGCTTATCAGACATATTGTAATGACCAAATTACGGAGTATGAGCAATGAAAAAACTACATTTCACAGTAATAAAGTCTACATTTTTGGATCCCCGGCTTTAGTTTCTTCTGGGTGAGCTCAAACAAAACCCATTTCTTCAAATTAAAGAAAGATGCCAGGCATCAATGATAGTCCCATTAAGAAAATTATCATATCACCCACTCCCATATACGCTGTTATCCCACGCATGCGCACAGCGCCGCCAATATAAATTAATTAGCAGTAATGAGCACGCCATATTCGCGCTTTATGGCGAATAAATTCTTGTTTAGAACCGCCTCCTTGTATTAATGCGGTACATTGTTTTCTGACAAACCTTTATAGCGTATTAATTTTATTGTGGGATTCTGTTTTATGTTATTAGGTGTTATAACGCGGTTTTTGATCGCGGAATATATTATGTGTTTATCCGTGCGGTAAATAATATCTAATTTTAAGTTAATTAGTTAGTTGAATTAAGAGAATTCTCCCTATGGATTTCTTTTAACACAACTATAAGTTTACTTCTGGACAAGTCCCAATGTGTATTTTTCAAAGCAATTTCTAAGTTTATAAGGGAAACATCAGGAAACCTGGACTTTTACAATAATCAACATGTAAGACTTAAACCATATCAACGGATTGTAGGGTGATTAATCAAGAGGTGCTTGATTAATGTTGATACCACATCATTGCCTCACGTGAAATAGAAAGACTTTATTTCAAGGGTTCATAGCTCTTCATTTCACATGTGCAGAGTGTAATATTCGCGCTAAGTTAGTCAAACTGGCTAAGTAACATCATAGACTAAGGCTGCTTTTCCTCCAGAGATGCGCTATGCTACGTTGCTAAGGATGCGTTTGATATCCACCAATCATACTCATTATGTGTGTGTGCGTTATGAAAACAAATGAAAATCATATTCATTTGTTTTCATAACGCACACACACATAATGAGTATGATTGGTGGATATCAAACGCATCCTTGGCAACGTAGCATAGCGCATCTCTGGTGGAAAAGCAGCCTAAAGCTGAGACTACGCGTTTCAAATCCCGCTCAAGATGTGCTGATTTCACCACATTTCACATGAAAATCATATTCATTTGTTTTCATAACGCACACACACATAATGAGTATGATTGGTGGATATCAAACGCATCCTTAGCAACGTAGCATAGCGCATCTCTGATGGAAAAGCAGCCTAAAGCTGAGACTACGCGTTTCAAATCCCGCTCAAGATGTGCTGATTTCACCACTCTGCAGTGGAAATAGAGATGTCCATTTAAGGTCAGAAAAGATAAAGAAAAAAGAAAACCTTACGGTCTTTAATGTGTGACACTAACATGATTGTATCGTATTAAGAAAAGATTGAATTCTCACGTATACAAAGGATAAAGCGTTATTCTATCTCTCCCAGATAGATCTATCAGCATTTTTTTCGCGACATACGCGCCTTTGAAGCGGTCCCTCGGCGCGTTACTTGGAGCCAAAGGCCCCATTTACGTGCAAATCGTCACTTTGTTCGCTCGTTCCACGAAGAAATGGCGTCATCTTTAGACACCATACACGTTTGTCACATAGATGTAGGTACAAATGTGTTCTATGAAAAAAGATGACTTAAAAAAGGAAGACGTTGCTAGCAATTGCCGTAAATAGACCCAAAAGGGAAGTTATGGAAATATCTATGTTTTACTTTGGGATTATAGATAGATATAGAGATGGAAGCTTATAAAATTATGTAAGTACTTTGAAACATGAAAAATGAAAGAAATTATTATCATCATGACAAATAGCATTCAAGTTTTTTTGTTGGTAAAATCCAAATAAGTCCTCCAGCCCTGAGTAGAGCGGAACGGACTGTCAAACAGACTAAAATGGTCTCTGTTCTTTTGGTTGCTCTCATAGGCCAAGGAGTCCTTTTAGACAGTCCCAAAAATCGAATCAAACTTTCGGAAGCAAAAAGAGAACCCGACGTGCCAGTACTTTGTCATGTCAGTCTTAACATTATACTCGTATTTTAATTATGTAGGCCTTATCAAAAGACACTAACAGCAGACACTACCCATCGTTACACAAACTTAACCTTTAACACAAATCTCTTTGCCGAGCAGTAAGTAGCCCAAATAAAACATAATAACTTGTGGAACAAACATCTCTTTGTACTAAGACTTCATAAAGAGCCGGAGTTGGCAAGCGAAGTTTTTGTAAATAAGCTGAAACAAAGGCAGGCCCGCCGGGCGAGTCCCCCGCGCCCCCGCGTCCGCTATACCCCGGTGGATGGAATGAGGCTCGGCTTCAAACGTAATAACGAATTCTGATTATTATAATAAGTTGCTACCGAAAAGTTCCAGGTTATAAATGTTTTCGTTTTATTTAAAACTGTTTCAGAGACAAAAGTGATGACTTTTTGCTTATAACTTAGGTCTTGATCAGTTATGGATCTTATCCTTGTATTTTAAAACAGGGCAGATGGAGAACCTAGTCATTTTCAAACTGCCGGATCCGCTTTGTATACATAAAGCGACTGCCAATAAGTTATGTTCTATCAAATCCAGATACTTGGAGGGTCAGATTAATCATCACAATTCAGGCATCATACTCTATAATTCCAAAGGATTGAGATACAATAATAACATCGTAAAAGCAGTTCGTCAAGCTTTTCCCATAAGGCCCCACACCCTAGGGAGAGAAGTAGTTACATAATACCTTATATATTACATAGCTTTACACGTAACTATCATAATTTTGTCCGCAATACCTCGTTGCGGGCTTTCTGAACTTTCTCAACGCGCTCAAACTGACACGCTCCGACGCGCGACCGACTTTTAGACGGATAACAATAGGACAATTAACTTCATGTTTAAAATTGTGGAAAGATGAAAGTATCTGAGTAACTTTTTTAATGAGATAGATTACTGATTACATACAAAATGTAGTACAAAATCCAAAAAAGCCTAGGTAATTATTTTATGCACCGTAGGTCTAGATACCTAGTATTTAAAAATGTATTCGCTAGGGTATCCCGTCTGTAATTTTATCGTTTCATGAATATTTTATCATAATGATTTACGTATTTATTTTTGTTTTATCATATAAAAAGATCTATAACAAAATAATCGTTATTAAATTTTAACCAACTAACCAACTTCAAAAAGAAGGAGGTTCTCACGTACAAATTCTCTTTCGTGGGCCTAAGTTAATGCATCCACCTTACTAAGGCCATTGATGATCTGCCGAGTGCCTGGATCATTCCAAAAGATAAACTGTATGAGATCTATAAAATAAGTTCGCTACATACATTTTTCTTATCGTTAATTCTAATAAAGACCGTAGACGTCCAGTACTAAACATGCCACAGAACATTTTATTAGCGCAAAGGAGAGATGTTACCTATCCCGGTAAAGTAATACCTTAGTTCACCTCTTTTACGACCTTTACCGATCGGCTCGGGTACACATTTTATGGATACTGTTAAAGTTCTAATATTTAATATGTGAAAGTATATTGTGGATGACTTAGAAATGGTGCCATGACGAGAACTGTATTTTTTTTATTGCCTAAGAGATAATAAATAGAGAAAAGTGAAAACTTGGCTCACGAATTTCTCTTTCCAAAAACGTCTCTCGATTTCTAGTACCTTAGTTTCATTCGCTTTCGCATATTACCAGTTCCCGAATTTCGGGGACTCTTATAAACTGCAATTATAGTTCGCTTGTCAATTGATACAATATTATATCTATATAGGGACGTTTCCCAAGCTAGAAATTATTCCAGTAATGTTTACCAACATTTGAAATCGCATACACAAACTGCAAGACCTGAAATAATTACATGTCGATCGTACAAATATTTATTCTGTGCTGAAAACGAATCCACGATATGCAGTGCAGAAGACAAAGCTCAGCTACTGACCCACGTGTACCAGTTTACCTATGTAAAATCATTTATCCTAGACGTTAAAAATAGGTATAACATTAGTGTGGAGGATGGAAGCCACTAGATGTAAAATTACTTAATAAAAGAGACTTTTGAGATAATACTTTATTATTTTGCTTTTACACGTTTATTCATAGTTTCTTTATTCTAACAAGCTGCCAAAAACAAATATTTAAAATAAAAAAATACATGCTGCCAATAGTAAAATATTATAAGAAGGTTGGTCGGTCCATAACAATTAGGTAGACGTACCTAAAAAGGCAACGAAACGAAATAAAGAGTTTTGTTTTTTAATCGTGCTCCTCTTTTTTGTCGTCGGCCAGTTAAGACTCCGCAATATTGAATTGATTGGTGGTATGGGAGGCGGGGTCACCAGTTGCTTCTGTGCGTCAGCAATGCAGGGGGCCAAGGACGGTCTACCCGCATCCCGGCGGACGCAGATGCGGAAAACTACTTACCTCTCTACTCTATTGTTAACAGTCACTTTAATCGAGAACATGTCTCGCTTTTAGTTTAGTTAAAAGAGTTTCTTAACACATTTTTGCATGGAACATCTTATTCTTATTTTAAAGGAGCCCTTTGTATTTTGTTCTGAAGGCAAAATACACATTTTAGGGAGCCTCAATACAACCAGAAAGCATCGCGGCAGACATCGTAGAAGATGATGGGACGAGCTAGACAGAAATAACGACCAGTGGCTCACAATTGATTCTTGGTCGATATATTTTTATTTAAAATCAACTTCCAAGGTCTGCAGGGGTCGGTCTGGTCTCTGAACAGATAACCGTGTCTTTGGAACGTAAAGGTATAGTCTGACAGTCCGTTCCACTCTGGGGTGAGGGCGGGAGGATTTATTGATGAATTTACCACGATAAAACAGACAATAGAGGCTATATAGGGTACCACTACAATAACAGCAAAAAGGAAAAACCATGTAGTTGTGATAGATGTGGTCTTAATCCCATTGCTAAGCCTTTTCCCCATGATCCCTATGACTTCCAGTTTTTCTTATCTAGCGCCAATCCTACTGATATTATAAATGCGAAAGTTTGTGAGGATGTATGTAAGTATTTTTGTTACTCTTTCTCGCAAAAACCACTGAACGGATTTGTCTAAAATTTGGTACACAGATAGTTTTATCCCAATTTTATTTTCAAGTGAGATAATTCTCGAGTTGTAGCGGGTGAAGCCGCTGGCAACAGCTAGTATAATATAATGTCGAACGCTGTTATTGCCTTACAAGCTTCCATAAAATTAAAATGAGATACATTTTGGTAATATTTGTCGATCGTTCGCACCTGTAATGGCGCTGTGTTGCGGATTCGGGCCAAGGTCGCGCCTACCGCATCTCGGTCCGGTCACAGCTCCGCTCAATATTACATACACTACTCCTTTACCAGGATATTTTAAACAAGGGTTATCAACTGGTAAAACAAGTGACCTCTAACCGTAATCATTTGACAATTTATACAGAACCTCCACACCGTAAATAGATGGATTAATTTTAATATGTCAAAAATAAAATTCCTGTCGAAAAGTATTGAAATATTCAACAGCCAAACGTGTCCCTGATGAGTGTCTGATAAATATTGGTCCAGAAAATTATTAGTTTATGCAGTTTCTATGTTCACAGTCATCTTGATGATAAGAAGCTGGCAACTTTGAATTTATATTAAAACCAATCGCTCGTAACTCCAGATACGAGTGCCCTGCAAGACTGGTGACATTGAAACGGTAATTAGGTCAGAAAACACTGATTTCCAGTCAATGTTTACACGGGCGTGTCTGAACGAGAAATTATCAGATAAATACAAATTATGGCTCTGCAATTATGGGTCAAGGGCGGGTCTGTCGCGCCCCTCCCGCGCCGCGCCCCCTGTCCCGCCTGGTTCGATATCAGAGTGATACTTCAGCGGCTCATTCATACCTGTGTGTGCACACTCAAGGGTTATGAATTAATATCGTCTAGTATCGACGAGGCCAGAATGCTTCTGTCGCGGTCGTACATTAGCATTAGCGAGTCACAAGACTGAACGTATGGTGTTCAGATCAAGCAAACCTCCACAAGAGGTTCGTTTGATATTTTTTTATTTATTTATATTCAGGCTACATTGGCCAATAGACATATATCTTACAATCTAACATACATATTTTATAAAACATGCAGCCAGCATAATTATGTGTGGTATACATTAGGGGTTGCAGAACCGGTACTTTTTAAAGCCTGGTACCGAAGTTTCGGTACTGGGACATGGAAATTCGATACTTTCGGTAGTCACGTCGTACGTTTTAATGTCGCTTTTAACTAATGGTATGAAAGGCACGAGTGCGTGCACACTACATAAAATTGTCTAAATCAGTTGAAAAATTAACTCAATACAAATGTGGGTGGGATGGAGTAGTTCATAAAACTTTGTTTTACTCGTAAACCTATAATTGACAATAAGTATCAGAACATATAAAAAAATGAGTGACACCAGAAAGACCAGGCCCCCAGTTCCCGGCAGCTCCGCTATTCCTGGTTACGGTAGCGACCACGGTAACGGCGGAGCAGGGGGTGCGAAGAATCACCGGCAGACGCCCGGCTACCACCCCAAACGAAAATTGGCCCTGGTAACACACAATATACGCACTTTGAGGGTAGACGAGAAAATTGTTGAGCTGGAAGAGGAACTGAGTAGGTTACACTGGGATATAGTAGGGTTAGCTGAAGTCCGTAGAGAGGGTGAGGACACGATAATCCTAAAATCAGGTAACCTACTCTACTACCGGGAGGGCGACCATCTGTCTCAAGGTGGTGTCGGCTTTCTCGTTCACAAGTCCCTCGTTAACAACATAATTACCATCGAAAGTGTTTCGAGCAGGGTCGTATACCTAATACTCAGAGTATCCAAGAGATACTCGCTGAAGGTCATTCAGGTGTACGCACCGACCTCGTCACACCCAGATGATGAAGTGGAGACTATGTATGAGGACGTCAGTAGAGCCATACATACGTCCGAAACCCACTTCACTGTTGTAATGGGGGACTTCAACGCAAAGCTGGGCAGTAAAAGCGATGATGAGCTGAAGGTGGGGCCATTTGGATATGGGCAACGGAACCCCCGGGGACAGAGACTGGCTGATTTCCTGGAGAAAGAGGGACTCTTTATGATGAACTCTTTCTTTCAGAAGCCGCCTCACAGGAAATGGACCTGGATAAGTCCCGATGGTTCCACGAGAAATGAGATAGACTTTATCATGACCAACAAGAAACGAATATTCAATGATGTCTCAGTGATTCACAGGATAAAAACCGGAAGCGATCACCGAATGGTCAGAGGCACGTTGAATATTAACGTAAAACTTGAAAGGTCCAATCTGATAAAGTCCACGCTCCGACCTACTCGCGCCTCTATCCAAAACCCCGAAAGCTTTCAACTCGAGTTGTTTAATCGCTTCGACTGCCTGGAAAATTCAGCGTCAGTGGACGAGATCAATAATAGGTTCGTAGAAACTGTCCAAACGGTGGGCTCTAAGTACTTTAGACCCCGTCGTGCAAATAGACCTCAAAAACTCTCCGACCACACTCTAAACCTCATGGCTGAACGACGCTCTTTAAGACTGCAGACTTCCGGTGACGCCGAGTCATACAGGCAGCTCAATAGACAAATTTCTAAATCCTTGCGGCACGATGTACGCCTCTTTAATGCTAACCACATTAAGGAGACGATTGAGCGTAACAAGGGCTCCAAAGTGTTCGCAAGGGATATGTCTATTGGGCAAAGCCAGCTGACAACGTTGAAACGAGAAGACGGTAGTACAGCGTCGACCAAAGCAGAGGTATTGGAGGAGGTCGAAAGGTTCTATGGACAGCTATACGCTTCGGTCACAAAACCTGTTAGCAGCGCGGCCAAAGACCCAAGAGCCAAATTGACCCGACACTATACCGAAGACATCCCGGACATCAGCCTGTACGAGATTAGGATGGCCCTTAATCAGCTAAAAAACAATAAGGCGCCGGGTGAAGACGGAATCACTTCAGAGCTTCTGAAAGCGGGTGGAACACCAGTACTTAAAGTCCTTCAGAAGCTCTTCAACTCCGTCTTGCTCGAGGGTACAACGCCAGAAGCATGGAACAAGAGCGTGGTGGTTCTATTCTTCAAGAAGGGTGACAACACCTTATTGAAGAATTACAGACCCATCTCGCTCTTGAGCCACGTTTATAAGTTGTTTTCGAGGGTCATCACGAACCGTCTCGACCGCAGGTTTGATGACTTCCAGCCTCCCGAACAAGCCGGTTTCCGAAAAGGCTACAGTACCATAGACCACATACATACGCTGCGTCAAGTTATACAGAAGACCGAAGAGTATAACTTGCCCTTGTGTTTAGCGTTTGTGGACTATGAAAAAGCCTTCGATTCGGTGGAGACATGGGCAGTGCTTGAATCTCTCCAACGATGCCGTATTGACTATCGGTACATCGAAGTGCTTAGGTGCTTGTACAATAATGCCACTATGTCGGTCCGAGTACAGGAGCAGAGTTCGAAGGCGATTCCTTTAAAAAGAGGCGTAAGACAGGGAGATGTGATATCTCCGAAACTGTTTACTACTACTTTGGAAAACGCCTTCAAGCTCCTAGAATGGCAAGGACTCGGCATCAACGGTATTAATGGCGAGTACATCACCCACCTTCGATTTGCCGACGATATTGTTGTCATGGCAAAATCGATGGAAGATCTCAGCACGATGCTCGGCGACCTCAATAGAGTTTCCCAACAGGTGGGTCTTAAAATGAATATGGACAAGACAAAAGTTATGTGTAATGGCCATGTTGTGCCCACCCCATTGTCAGTTGGGAACTCTATTCTAGAAGTTGTTGACTCGTATGTCTACCTGGGACAAGCCATCGCGCTAGGTAGGTCCAATTTCAAGAAAGAGGTCAACCGCCGAATCCAACTCGGCTGGGCAGCGTTCAGGAAATTGCGTAACGTTTTCTCGTCCAAAATACCTCAGTGCCTCAAGTCGAAAGTTTTCGATCAATGTGTGTTACCAGTGATGACCTATGGCGCCGAAACGTGGTCCTTTACTATGGGCCTCATTAGTAAGCTCAGTATAGTCCAACGAGCTATGGAGAGGGCTATGCTCGGAGTCTCTCTGCGCGATCGACTCAGAAATGAGGAGATTCGTAGACGAACCAAAGTAACCGACATAGCCCAAAGAATCAGCAAGTTGAAATGGCAGTGGGCAGGCCATATAGCTCGCAGAACTGATGGCCGATGGGGCCGTAAGGTTCTCGAATGGAGACCACGCACCGGCAAGCGCAGCGTAGGACGTCCACCCACTAGGTGGACAGACGATCTTATGAAGGCCGCAGGATCACGCTGGATGCAGGCCGCTTACAACCGGTCCTACTGGAAGTCCAAAGGGGAGGCCTATGTTCAGCAGTGGACGTCTTACGGCTGATATGATGATGATGATGATGATGATCAGAACATAATCTCAAGGAACCAATGTAAATGATTTTTTAAACTATTGCATAGCTTTTATTGCGGGCTCTGATCGCGGCGCGGCGCGGCGCGGCGACCAAATCAAGTCAACAGTCCCAATAAAAACCTAACGAAAATACCCGACACCACGCATCGTCTAACGTCGTTTCAGTTCGGGAGACTGCAGTAATCATAAAAATATCCGTGCTAAAAACAATTACCTTTTCAACACATTTGCTCGAAATAGTTATTTATGATACTAGTGCGGTAAGTTGTTATTTACAAACGAGTAGACGAATGTAAACCCGAGGCGTAGCCGAGGGCTTACCATAGTCACGAGTTTGTAAATACCAATTTCTGCACGTGTGTCATACAATGTTTTTTTTTACATTTGCGAGAAAACAGTACAATATGTAATTAAAAAAAACTTTATTTAACAGTAGAAAAGTCGCAACAATTTTTGAAGTTCCTAAAATATGAAAATGGCGTGAATTCGCAAATGGCGCCACATGCACGTGGTGGAAATTAGAACTACATCTTTCGTCGCGCTTCCAAGGAGGTTCGATCAGTCAGGCTGTTTATTCTCAGAACGTGAAACTCTTTGGTGGAATTCTTTTTATTTTTAATGGAAATTAAAAAAAAAAAACGGTAAAGTAGGTAATTAGGTGAGAGTACCTATTTTACCGCACGCTCCGTTGTATGGTGCGTAATTTTTAAGTTTCGAACAATGTATACAGGCTTTTTTTTTTTTTTTTTTAGCGTGGTAAAATCATCAAATGAGTCCTCCAACCCCGGGCAGGGCGGGAGGGACTGTCAGACTTCTACTGACTAAAATCCACGGTGTCCTGAGTATCATAAATAACTATTAACTTACTAATTTTAAACGGCTAGCTACAGAAGGAGTTTTCACAATGAACCTACTTATGAAATTCTCCTGCAACAAAGAAGTTCTATATTACAGTCGTGCATCACAAACATATTAATTTTCTTTTAAAATAAAATAGTTATGTGTTAAAATAGTAAAAATTTCGCGCCAAATACCTACTTTGCAGCCTTGTATAAAGGCTGCAAAGTAGGTATTTGGCGAGAAATTCTTCTCAAAGGTACGAGATGCAGAAAAACATTGCTTCCGAATGCAACACACAACTTTTCACCTCACTACAAGATATTTTGTCCGAATTTTGAACAAATCCTTGCGCTCTAGCGCAGAAAATGGAGTTCTGCGTGTTTTGCGTGCACATACTTGGTCACTTTTTTTCTTCTACTATAAATATCATTAAACAAACTGTAGCAAAACAAAACTAGTACCTATAATGCTTTTTGAGATGAAAAAAATATAAAACTCAAGAAAAGAATGTAACAAACGCTATTTAAATATAAAATACACAAAATCTGAGCATGAATAAAGTTATTCTCTTCAAAATGAAAGTGATGCAATAAACTAATCATAATCATCATCATAACTGACCCCTTACTTACATTGCTGATTAGTTTTTGTTTATGAAAAAACATAAATCAACATTGTAAAATAATAGTTTATTGGATATGATTTGTAACATTATATTGAAAAAAAAAAGGAAAATAATAAAGAACCGAAAGTATCGAAAGTACCGGGACTACGGGACGAAGAACCGGTACAGGATTGCTTTAAAAATTGCCGGGATTTCCCGGTATTTTCGGTTCCGGGATTTCCCGGTTGCATGCCCAACAACGAGGTCATGACAGATTACTCACCGACAGATAACCCCTCGACATATTACCCCCCGACAGATTACCACCCTACAGATTACCCCCCGACAGGTTACTCCCGAAAAGATTAGGTACCTCCTAAAGATTACCCCCCGACAGATTACCCCCCCTAAAGATTACCCCCCGACAGATTACCCCCGACAGATTACCCCCCTTAAGATTACCCCCCTTATGATTACCCCCGCCGATTACCCCCCTTATGATTAACCCCTTCAGATTACCCCCTTAAGATTACCCCCCTTAAGATTACCCCCCTTATGATTACCCCCCGCCGATTACCCCCCTTAAGATTACCCCCCTGAAGATTACCCCCTTAAGATTATCCCCTTAAGATTACCCCCCTTATGATTAACCCCTTCAGATTACCCCCCTTAAGATGACCCCCCTTAAGATTACCCCCCGCCGATTACCCCCTTAAGATTACCCCCCCGCCGATTACCCCCTTAAGATTACCCCCCGTCAGATTACCCCCACCCCCGATTACCCCCTTAAAGATTACCCCCCTTAAGATTATCCCCCTTTAGATTACCCCCCTTATGATTACCCCCCCCCCCTTAAGCCGATTACCCCCACCCCCCTTAATATTACCCCCCTTAAGATTACCCCCTTAAGATTACCCCCTTAAAGATTACCCCCCTTAAGATTATCCCCCTTAAAGATTACCCGCCTTAAGATTACCCCCTTAAAGATTACCCCACTTAAGATTACCCCCCCTTCAAATTACCCCCCCTTAAGATTACCCCCCTTAAGATTACCCCCCTCATGATTGCCCCCGCCGATTACCCCCTTAAGATTACTCCCCCGCCGATTACCCCCTTAAGATTACCCCCCCGCCGATTACCCCCTTAAGATTAACCCCGTCAGATTCCCCCCCCCCCCCTTAAGATTTCCCCCTTAAAGATTACCCCCCTTAAGATTATCCCCCTTTAGATTACCCCCCTTATGATTACCCCCCGCCGATTACCCCCTTAAGATTACCCCCCTTAAGATTACCCCCTTAAGATTACCCCCCCGTATGATTACCCCCCTTCAGATTACCCCCCTTATGATTACCCCCCCCTTAAGATTACCCCCCTTAAGATTACCCCCTAAAGATTACCCCCTTAAGATTACCCCCCTTTAGATTACCCCCCTTAAACTTTCATTTTCGATCCAAGTAGGCGAACTTTTCAAAGGTACGAGATGCAGAAAAACATTGCTTCCGAATGCAACACACAACTTTTCACCTCACTACAAGATATTTTGTCCGGATTTTGAACAAATCCTTGCGCTCTAGCGCAGAAAATGGAGTTCTGCGTGTTTTGCGTGCACATGATTGGTCACTTTTTTCCTTCTACTATAAATATCATTAAACAAACTGTAGCAAAACAAAACTAGTGTAATGCTTTTTGAGATGAAAAAAATATAAAACTCAAGAAAAGAATGTAACAAACGCTATTTAAATATAAAATACACAAAATCTGAGCATGATTAAAGTTATTCTCTTCAAAATGAAAGTGATGCAATAAATGAATCACAATCATCATCATAACTGACCCCTTACTTACATTGCTGATTAGTTTTTGTTTATGAACCACTATTTTTGGTAGAGATAGAGATATTTTTGATAGACATAGAGATCGACTTACAATCTCGAACTCGACAAAAATGGCGAAAATCGAGAATTGGCCTCCTGTTCTCAACAGCTTTCAACGGTTATCACTTGATGAGATAAAACACACACTTTGTAAAGATGTCATGACGCGACATCATACATACCTAAGCGAAGAAGTTATCGAAAGCTGACAGTTCTTATCGAAACCATGGATGACTCAACCTAGGTTATGATCTATGTATGATTAAGTTGCTATTGAAATTGAAACTGCAAGCAAATGAGAACTGGGTGATCCGGGTATCAAGGACGATGCGGCGTCCCGGGCAGCCCGGCCGGTCATTGTTTACAAAGAGTAGTTTTTACGGTAAGTATCTAAGAATAAAGTAAGATTGCATTTATGTACAGAGGCTTTGTCAAGAGATTTCTGTATTTTATTTACAAGCATTATTGAAGTATGTAAGAGCAGTGGTGGCCCAGTGGTATCGGTCCCGACTTACGAGTTGTAGGTCGTGGGTTCGAACCCCGCCAGGTGCATTACTTTGTGTAATTTATTTCATCACCACTGCTCTCAAAACGGTGAAGGAAAACATCGTGAGGAAACCGGCATGTCCTAGAACCAAAAATTCGAAGACATGTGACATCTGCCGACCCGCACTGGGCCCGCGTGGTGGATTATGGCCCATTCCCTCTCACAGAGAGAAGGCCTGTGTCCCAGCAGTGGGAGCATTATAGGCTGATGATGATGATTGAAGTATTTAATGCGTTTATTGTATGGAAAACTGAAAAACAGCCTCTGGAGCTAACTTCTTTCTTCAAATTACCGACAAAGTTAGAATTATCTTTACTTCACGTATTAACATAGATCTTTGTAGCGTGTACAAATAGGAATATAGAATTCCTCACTTACCGAATTCAATTCCAAAGTACATTTTACGAGTTGACTTATACCACAGTAGACACCTATTTTTCAGTACCTGTAAGAAACCAACACATTCTCGAAGACTCCACGCAGCCACTTCGCCTGTTACTAGGGCTGCGCCTCGAGCCCCTACAGCCATAAATCTACGTTACGTCGAGGTCCTAATAAAATTACTACCATCCTTACCGAAAGTATTCGGAAACTGAAATGTTTTTTTTTCTTAAAAAGGATCTTCTAATGGGGTGAAAAAAGTTACTAAGGCATGTTTTTTGTGTTTTTATTGACTTTGATATGTGTTAGCTTCCTTTTTGCGATTACAATGATGAAGTTGTTACTAGAAAATATAAGAAAAATGCGCAGAACGTAGAGACCAATAAAAGGAACGCATCTATGTAGACACATTTCTTTTTATTGGCTTAAGCGAGCATATTATGTCTGCCAGTAAAATTATCGTCTGCTGTTTCATATGTCTGTATTTACATCATAGTCAACAGCAGGCATCTGAAACAAAATATTGGTGCCCTTCAATAGCCCTTCACGTCCCGCGACCAACCTGGTGTATCTGGTGTATTATCTTGTAAATAAAAGGTATTTGACACTACTAACCAATAATTTCAAAACACAATTTATTTAAAAATAGACTTAAACTTTACATTTTTTTTTTATCAATGAATCCTTTGATCATAGGCCAAATTACATAGTTAAAGACGTCACAGATTACTATTGCCATACAAAATCTATGTGAGTATAAATAGTATGGCAATTGATTGATGGTTCAATAGTTAGTACCCTATTATCCAGTACCTACATTAAACGATTTCACAAGCTCACCGATTGTGTATTTTTATGAGAATATCTTATTTTAATTTGTGATGTAATTAATCATTGTTTTTGTTGACATGATGGTAATCAACTTTTATGTTAGAATATCAACGTGTAACGTTTAGCGCAATTGTTACTGATCAATGTGTTTTATTTTGTAAAAATCATTGTTTTTGTTGACATGATGGTAATCAATTTTTCCAAAAGTAAAATTGTTCGTTACAATTATACCCCAACGTGTAAACGTTAATAGCGCAAAAACTCTCGTGGGATTCCATGATTACTGATCAATGTTAACGACGTCACAATTACCTTTGGAAAAAAAATCTATGATATTTTAGATAGCTCAAAATGGATGGCAATTGTTCCAGATTCAATTTACCAAAAGTACTTAGACACAAATGATTGTTCAGGCTGACATTGGCTACCTATTTATTATGTTACCCCACGTTTTAATTTGTGATGTAATTAATCATTGTTTTTGTTGATGGTAATCAACTTTTGGTAAATCGTTACCGTTAATTATACCTATATTTTTGTAATATGGATTCATAGATTTACTATTATAACCTATAATTAATCTTCCTATAACTTGATTCCCTTCAAAATAAAATTATCTGCGTACAGTACATTTAGCAGCTGCAGTAACCTTGGAGTGAACATCCTCGCAGATCGATACGTCAGCGGCTCCGCCCGCTCCCGCTAAATACTCGCCCTACTAGTATAGTACCCAAATGTTGGCAGGTGAAACTGTGGCGTAACGTTTGGCGGTACCTATTTATTATGAATATTGGAAATTTGACTTTTTCATAGTCATAGTAGTTGTACTATGACTATGAAAAAGTGATAGTCTAGTGCTGAACTGAAAAATATATTGCTTTGGTAGGTAAGTTAAAAAGCAACTAAAATAAACAATTCTCTTGAAGTATTATTTAGTTTTTTTGAGAACTTCTCGTAAAAACTAAATGATAGTTCAAGAATTCTAATTCTGCGTTAAGCACAGACGCACAGACTACGTAACGGTGCGTCCAGTCTATATAACATAACATGTTATCTAACATTGTTATATAACATTTTTCATAAAAAAAAATAATATAACATTGATATACAACATTTTGCATAGAGTTGTAGTGTTATATAACACATGTTATATAACATATTACACGGTCTGTACGCACTTTGAGTAATTAACGCATTGGTAGACAGACAACTGCTTCTAAAATTCGAAAGTAGAGCAGTGTCTGTAATCAATCATAGAAATAATTGATATTTTAAAGCTTAGCTATAATAACAGTTAATTTCAAATTATTCGCTTCAAAATAATAGCCATCCTGTCTTGTGAAGATGTACAGAACATTCTTCAAACATGGCATGTTATATTTACGCTTAAGTTGCTGACGCTCTACTCTACCTACAGTAATTTCTTCCATTGTCATCATCATCTGCGTGCCTTTTCCCAACTATATTGTGGTCGGCATCCAGTCGAACCAGATGCAGCTGAATATTAGTATTTTACATGGAGTGATTGCCTGTAGGACCTCCACAACCCAGTAACTGGGTAATACTATGCTCCATGGTAACACTGGTTGTCAGGCTTTAGAGCTTCTGACTAACAGTAACGACTGTTAAAGATCTACAAATTACAGCCGGAACCAACGGCTTTACGTGCTTTCCGATGCAAAGGAAAGCTTGCTATTGACAGATGGTTAAAATCCACAGCCAACCTCAGCAAGCGCGGCTTAAACAAAGATGCGGCCTACATATTGTGATTATTTAGCCACGAGCTTAAAATTGTGCTAATAAAATTAATCCTGACGATAGCTAAAAAGGAGCACGGCACAACGAAAAGATCAATAAATAAATATGTATTTTTCACGAAAGTAGGTACACACTTCACTGAAAACAAATTACTTCGTTAATAAAATACTCAAGTATTCATTGAAATTCAGTATTTTTTCTTATTAACTTATTCGCGAGAGAAAGAAGATATTTTTGGATATCCAGTACTTTTATTCTTTTGCGAAGAAAATTGTGAGAAAGTATTTCAATCGAATTTGGCCTAAATTGAGATGAATGTATGAAGACATTACTTGAATCTATGGAAGATTCGTTCTCACGCCTTCTAACGAGAACTGTGACAAAAAACCGGCTAAGTGTCAGTTAGATTTGTGAACAAAGGGTTCAGTACCATTAATATAAAACCGGAAAAGAGAACATGTTTGTTGTATGGGAGCCTCCTTAGAAACAGGTTTTTTTTTATATATTTTTGTTAGAGCTTCGACCCTTAGCACGAACTTTCACTCTTTTACTTTACAGTATTTACAGCGTTTCTTGTATGAAAAAATGGAACAGCGCTTCTGGTATGCGAAGACGGAACTAATTTTTCCCTTGAACATTGTCAATTTGAAATCGTCAAAGTTCAAGTTTACTTTAGGTCTCAAATACTGAAAACTCGTGATAAGGCAAATAGATTTAAAAGAACCTATAGAGCGGGCATTAGGAAAATTGTCATACAAAATTGTTGATGACGTGCGTCAGTAGCACCATCTTAGCATAATCATAGCAACGCGACTACTAGTCTGAGGGACTTTTTATCTATTGGTAAAAAAATTTGGATTACAAATTTCTTCGTAATGTCTCGTCTATTGCTCGTATATATAGTTTAATGTCTTTGTGATAAGGGTACTGATCTTCTGTGAAAATTTCAACTGTATAACTATCGCATGTTCATGAGATACAGCCTGGCAACAGACGGAAGTCTTAGCAGTACGGCTCCGTTTTACCTTTTGGAAACGGAACCCTAAAAAAGTCATCATCAGAGTTAGAACAAAAAATTCAGACAACTTCATATTTTTTATTGCGTGATTCCGATGGCTGTTCGTTTTTATTTGATCGCTTTTTGTAACAGATATAATAATAATATAATAATAATAATAATATTCCACAACTATCACACAACGCCATCTAGTCCCAAGCTAAGCAGAGCTTGTGTTATGGGTACTAGACAACTGATAAACTCTTAAGTATTTTAAATACATACATATTATAGATAAATTACACCCAGACACAGAACAAATGATCGTGCTCATCACACAAACATTTGTCCTGGGTGGGAATCGAACCCACGACCCCCGGCATAGCAGTCAGGGTCACTAACCAATGTTTGTAACAGGCTTCTCAATATCAGGCTCGTTTAGAACAATAACAGTATCTAAAGCAATATCGTGTCTACAAACTTTTATTTAAGAAAAAGAAATGAATGTTTATAATGATCAAAACTGATAAAGGTAGGCTTTTAAAGTAAGGTATAATTATACCTATTGATTTATTATTAAAAGATCTGCAACAGGCTTTCCAAGAAAAAATATGAAAAATAAATGTTGGTCCACATTTTTTTTTATCATGGTTAAATCATCATATCAGTCCTCCCACCCAGGGCAGGGCGGGAGGGACTATCGGACTCGTACTGACTAGAATTCACGGTGTCCTTCAATAGCCCTTTATGTTCCGGGGTCACGGTAATGAGATAAGTCCCACGACCTAAGTATTCAACTAAAGACTGAATAAATCAAATCAAAAGCATTTAATTCAAGTTGACCATTTACAGGCACTTTTGAATTGTCAAAGACATAAAAAATATAAATAAACACTACAAAGTTATGGTGCTACAGTCCCAGTCACAAGACATAAAAACTGTGAAAGTACCGTAGATGCCCGTTCCAAGAAGTAGATCTCTATGGAGAAGAACGGGCAAGAAACTCCATGGACACTCTTTTTAAATCGCCAAAATATTACAAATCCTTTGTTACATCATTCATTTTGAGATGGTGCACTATATATGAGAACGATGTAGCAAGTTAAAAGTGTCCACAGTAAAATAAAAAAAAGACAATTCAGAAATAATTAAAATAAAAACCTTGGCAGCTAAGAGATGACCTGTCCCAACTGACAGCGCCCGTTCACGAACATGACACACGTATCAGCACCAATCAGCTCAACCATTTTGAAGGGAGCTAAATGATCCGACACACGTGCCACCATCAGCGAGACATTTAAGTGAGCATGACATTCTCTCAACCACCAGGGCAAAATCGAGTCAATACTAATTAGTACATGGTACTCACACATGTGCAATAAAATTATATAATACTAAGAAATTGAATCGATACAATGCAAAGATAATATTACAGTCTTCTGCAGCTTCCTCAATAATTATGCGTGCTACCTAATTAATAACCCTATTGTTGTGGAGCAGGACCAGCATTGAGCCAAGCATTTTTATCATTAATATAATCCTCCAACTTGTAATATGCTTGCCTACATAGTGTGCGTTTTATACATGATTTGAATTTTGTTTCATTCAGTTCTATTATGTGAGGAGGTATTTCCATTGTAACATTTTAGACAGTACCCCATGAAAGATGTGTCAACTTTAGCTAACCTGAAACCTGGCTGAACTAATTGGCCCCTATTTCTAGTACTATAGTTGTGTCTATCGCCTCTTTACTAAATAGATGCAGATTTTTTCTAACGTACATGATGTTTTCGTATATGTATTGACAAGGTACTGTCATGATGTTGATATCCTTAAACAATTCCCGTAGAGAATCGCGCCTACATAGATTATATATGGCTCTGATAGCTCTTTTCTGCAGAATAAATATGGACTCGATATCTGCAGCGCGTCCCCATAGTAAAATACCGTACGACATAATACTATGAAAATAACTAAAATAGACTAGCCTCGCGGTATCTATATCAGTAAGTTGGCGGATTTTTCTAACCGCGTATGCTGCTGAACTTAGCCGTCCTGCAAGAGATGTTAAATGAGGACTCCACTGTAGCCTTGAGTCAAGGGTGATTCCTAGGAAAACCGTTTTATCGACAAATTCTAGTTTCTCTTGGTTCAATACAATGTCACTATCATGACTTTTGACATTCGGCAGAGAAAATCTTATGCACTTTGTTTTCTTCCCATTGAATACTAAATTATTAGCAGTGAACCACTTTTGCACCTGCAGTAGGGCGCTATTTACGTCGTCAAGGTGTGTGGCACGTCTATTTATCTTAAATATCAAAGAAGTATCGTCAGCAAACAATACCATTTCAGGTTGATTTTTGAACAAATGGGGTAAATCGTTGATATAAACTAAAAAGAGGAAAGGACCTAATATGGAGCCTTGTGGTACGCCCATTTTTATCCGTATACCCTTTGAAGTGACACCATTTATTTGTACTTGTTGTTGTCTATCATTTAAATAAGATTTACTAAATTAAGCGCGACTTTACTTAGGCCATAATGCTCAAGTTTTAAGAGCAAGGTTTCATGATTTACACAATCAAATGCCTTCGAGAGATCACAGAAAATTCCTATGGCATCTTGAGCATCTTCCCACGCAGTATATATGTGTTTTAATAAGGTAACACCGGCGTCAGTTGTACAACGTCCTTTGGTGAAACCCGATACTGCTGCTCGTTTAATATTTTATTGATGTTAAAATGATTGAGCATCTGATCAAGCATAACTTTTTCAAACACCTTGCTGAAAACCGGCAACACGGATACAGGCCTATAATTGTTGGTGTCTTTACTATCTCCGGTTTTAAAAAGCGGTACTACTTTACTGTATTTCATTAGATCTGGGAAGACACCTTGATCCACACACAAATTAAATATCGAAGCTAAATACGGTGCTACAGTCTTAATAATTGAAGTACAAGCTTTGACAGACATACCCCATATATCTTCAGTTAATTTGATCTTGATTTGCTTGTAAGCTTTTATGACGGCGAAGGGGTTTATATGCTTAAATTTAAATTCATTTGGGCAGGCTGAAACGTTCGCTTTTAATAAGTCAATAGAAAGTAAGGGAGATGAATTTAAAGTTTCAGTTGTTTTAAGTGGGATACTGGTAAAGAAATTTACAAATTCTTCAGCAATTTCTTGATCTGAGCTTATGAGACCACGTGAGGTCTCTAGTACCAAATTGTTACTACGTTTTTTATTTCTGTTGGTTTCATTGTTTATTATTTTCCAAACTGTTTTTATCTTATTATCTGATAATTTAATCTTCTTGCTAATGAAGATGGATTTAGCCACCTTACAAGTGTTTTTGAAAATCTTGGAGTAAGTAGCAATATATATAATTAATTATTGAATCAATCATTAAGTTGAGTAGTCTTCTAATATCAATATACTAGCTGTTGCCAGCGGCTTCACCCGCTACAGCTCGAAAATTATCCCACGGGAACATAAAATCGGGATAAAAACTATCCTATGTGTTATAAACTATCATTGTACCAAATTTTAGCCAAATCAGTTCAGTTGTTTTTGCGTGATAGAGTAACAAACATACCTACATGCACATACACATACATACATCCTCACAAACTTTCGCATTTATAATATTAGTAGGATTAGTGAAAACTTGTCTTCAGCCTCCACTCAGATCAAAGAAATAGGCAGATAGAACGCTCAGAACACGCGAGTGTTCACCAAAGTTAATACAAAATCAAATCGAATTACATTCCATAATGTTGTCTTTGTTTTTGAGAACAACTTCATATTTTGACAAAAAACAACAACGACGCACAGCTTGGTACGACGCGTAGCTTGGTACTGTCGCGACTTTGTATTCGATTTTGATTTTGTATTAACTTTGGTGGACCCACTCGCGTGTTCTGAGCGCTCTATCTGCCTATGTATCTGAGAGCCTCCAATTACATGTGCCTAAATACTTAATAAATACCTGTGCATAAAATATGCATAAATACCAATCCGCATTGGGCCCGCGTGGTGGATTATGGCCCACCCCCTCTCACAGAGAGGAGGCCCGTGTCCCAGCAGTGGGAACATTAATAGGCTGATGATGATGAAATACTTAATAACCTACAGGAACAATTTCTCTCTTTAAACGTGTTTTAAAACATTATTTTAAAACACTTCCTACATTGTTGTGCTGAAAGGCGTAGCGCCCGATCTGCCGGTGGGCGCCATTAATAAAGTGTTTCCTTCCGTCGCGACGTTTACTGCGCTGTGAGCTCGTGACATCGTCGTGACAAGCCGTGACAATCACCGGCTGCCTGCCTGTTGTTCTCGCTTTATGTTATTGGTGCTATGAGTTTGTCATTAAGAAATGTATGTAGGGAAGACGTAACAGAAGATTTTCTATCAAAGTTTGTTTTGATCTATCAATTAGGATTAGATTAGAAATCGGTCTAGCTTGAGTTTTTTTTCTTTTCTAGTTTAATGTGGTGTTACCCACATTAAACTAGAAAACGGTGGCTTTAATACTTCACACTTATTTTATAATTTTAAAGGTCTCAAAATAGGTATAACTGCTGAATTAGATGGAGCTAACAATTACTTCCTGGAAGGTATATAGTTTTGGTCAATGATCCTGAAAACCAAAAAGTCATGAACATAATGGGCCGACTGATATTCACAATAGTGGGCCAGTAGGTAATGCCATGATGATTGTCATGATGGATTTGATGGTGAGATTATCGACCTTAACAATAAACCGCCACTCTTACATCATCCATTTTTACCTACAGTCTGTTAGTACGGCTTAAGGCCATCTTTAGCATTAATTTTCCAAAGTTAGAACAACTTATCCCAAACCCAAAAGCTTACCCTTCTACGACAACGTTTAAAATATTTAAACAAAGGACCAAACTAATCTACCTTTTCACACATCCGTCCAGTATGATCACATAAAACATGAACATGTAAAATGAAACACAAAGGTATGACGAATCACCCCTGACCCTCATCAGACGCAGCGCCGAAGCAAATTGAAAACGGAACATTTAGATCCCATCGCACTCGCTGATGCCTATAAAGGTAAACCAATTTTACCGCGGGGCGCGGGGTGTAACGCTGTCCTTTTCACCCCCAATACCCCGCGCCGCGCTCTGGAGGGGATGTGGCCCGACATTGACCCGCACTGCGCCGTGCCGCCTGCACAGGTGCGTCATTCATTTACCACCCCTTTTCACCCCCTCTCAGCCTGCATAGCGGGTACATGTTGCAATGGCTTGTTACCGGATCAAACTAGTTTGTGGGAAATTCGTTGCAAACTGCTTTGTGTTGACGGGAAATTGATATTGGGGTGGAAATTCTTTGTGAAGGTTTTGCGGCTGACTGGTTCACTACACAAATGATTTTATTATCAAGTACTACGTATTTTTGTAAAATACACCAGAGCTACGTCATGAATTTTCAGCTCAGGTTTAGCCAAAGCTATCTACTTAATGCAAACCCACCTAAGTTTTTATCCCCCGCTTAAAACTGTTTCGTGAACCCTGTTTTGGTATACAACTCAGTTATTTCGCCCCTTTCGGCCGTAAAGTAGTGCTGGCTTAGATATTACCGAGTCAATGGTCCCTTCGAGACCGCCCGCTGTAAAGTAGCTCGCAGGTACCTACGTTATCTCGGGAAAGTGGAGGCTGCGGAGGTACCTATGAATAGCTGGGAATTTTCGTCTTTGTTGTGTACTATTTTAGGGTAAATATCTGAACAGAGTTACAGAGATAGGGAAAATATCATGGTGGATTCAATTTGAGTTTATAAATGATTCTAGGCTGAGCCTATTTTTTGCGGAGCCCTATTGGGCTGAAAACTAAACATTCATACATAGGTAGGTATACAACGTGTAACGCCAAAAGCGCAAAACCTCTCGTGGGGTAACTCAGCCCATGTTCCTGAACAATTTTTGTTCTAAGACATTCGGAAATTACCCCACTAGAGGATTTGCGCTTTTGGCGTTACTCGTTGTATATTTTCTGCTTAGGATCTACGAGTAGATCTACACAATTGACACGTTACTACATATACAGTCTTTAGGTTATGTCAGTTAAAAATATTTTTTTAACTTTCTCTTCTGGTTTCTACCCTAAATTACGTGACTAACTCACTCACGGAGAAAGTGAATTAACCTTGAAAGTACTGCAAATGTTCCAGAAGGTAGAGTAGTGGTTCTTCCCTTGTTACATACTACAACTCTACAAGGGTGAAACCACTAATCTTCGTAGTAAAACCGTAGACAGAAATAGCTCCTTATTAATTTGAATATAGGCAACAATATTGCTAAAACCATAGGTAGGTATGTACATTTCACTTCACGAGCAGCTCATTGAAATTCAAAATGATGTTAAATTGAAAGTTATGAACACGCTAGCTTAATGTCAAGGTGTTTTGCGGTGGAATAGCTTGGAACCAATTGGCACGGTTCAGGTCGTGGTGGGGGGAATGATAGACAGGTTCCATCAACCAGGGTTGCATGATCCGCTGAACAAGGAGGGTTTTTAAGGGGGTCTTACATAGATAGCTAAAATACTTCTTTACCATACAAATTACAGATACGAGTATTTTCAACTTATAATACCTTTTAAAATAGAGTGACACAATGGGCGGTATTATTGCTAAAATTGATCTTCAAGACAACCTGTATATGGATTTAAAAAATAACGAGAAAAAATACTGTTATTTAGTCTGCGGTGTACTATTTACCTACAAATATACACACATCGTTTAAGCCTACTGATCGAAGGGTTTATCAGAGGGGTTACTAACTGTACGCTCACGTATCTGTAGTAAAGTTATTTATAAGTTCCATGTAATTGATGGCGAATCTGTAGACTTGGTTTGTTACTGTAAATGAGGTGGGAATACTTAGATATTTTATTTGAGTTTGGCAAACCTATATGAATCGAATTCAAAACTTTACTCGGCATTAGCGTCATAAGTCGAGCTAACAATATTATTTTATAATAAGTGTTTTGTACCTGGTATACAAAATATGGTCTAAAAAAAACTTAACTGCTAAAGAAAAACTAGATGGGTCATAGAAATCCCATTCCTAAACTAAGCAGAGAACCTACCTGTAAATCCACAATTCATCAAGTGGACAAAGTAAGAAGTAAATAACTCAATTGCATTTCGGAGACAAGGGTGTGTCCTAAACACTCAAAATTTTGGGTAAAACATAATTATCTTGATCTTAAAATAAACCATAACAACCCCGAGCAGGTTTTAAGCTAAGGTTGTGTCCTTGCCTGGGCGCAGTGTCACCCGGTGCTAATCCGCCCGCGACGTCGCCGCCGCCGCCGCCCACCGCCCGCGCCCCCGCCCTGCGCCCAAACGTTCTGAAACCGCCCGGACTGAAGCTATTCGTATGATGTTCTCAATTTAACATGGTGATGTAAGTTAGCAAAGTTTTTAGAAAAGTTTAAATATAACTTTGGTATAAATAGATTGTTATTAGAAATAGATTAGGTTCATAGTGTCTTGTTCATTTATTAAAGTTTTTTGTAGGTATGTTTTTATGAATTGCAACTTTAGTATGGTAAAGTTACAAGTCATAACACTTTAATTTTAAATTAGAGTGAAGTCCTCTTGACGCGGCGCTAGTGTCTATGTCATAAAATATCATTAGGTTACTACCTACATCAAATTGCACTAAAAAAATGTACTACCATACGATTACCACGAGTTTTATGTAGTGTAGACATTGCCAGAAAAAAAATGCTGCTATTTCTGCCAGCTACCAATAACATACAGAACAGCTTTTTTTTACTGCGATTTCAGGTTTGTTTCACACAATAAACAAAGCAGTTAATTTATTACTGCTACTTTGTCCCCCATTTCCCTGCGGCATGGTTACCCTTACAGACGACGCGCCTATGCCTCGGAAGCAGTTATGTTATAAATGTCAATCATACGGCCGTAACGTTTTATATTCTGCTAACTGAGCCCGGTGTGGGGTCCCGTAGTAAAGTGAAGGAAGCTCGTTCTATTTGCTATTAAGCTACACAAAATGTTTTCGACATCGGTTGTGTTAGTAATTATAGTTTTTTTTTAAATCGCTTTATCGTTTACAACGCGCATCGTAAAGATGATGCTCCACGTTACCGTAAAACATATAAACGAAGGAATAGAAGATTCAGCTTCCGCTAATTGGTATGGTCTGGAGTATCTATCCAGAAGACTCGGGTTCAAATCCCGCTCGCAGTTAAATTTTACTTTCCTCAAAAAATATCTTCATATCGAAGATGTTCGACGTTTGTTTGTGATGTTGGGAACATGACGTATTACTTACAACTTTATTGACGAGACACCTTTGCATATCATCATCAGCCCAGAGCAGTTCACTGCTGGACATATAGGCCTCTCCAATCGCACGCCATCACCGGGTATTCTCAACCAGCTGTTACACAATGAAACCTTTTTCTTGCGTTAGTCTATTCATGTGTTTTTTTTTTTTTGTGAAAAAATACAGTCAAGTGAGCCCAAATGAGTTCTCATGGAATATGTGAGGTAACTGTTGCCCTATAACGCAAAGGGTAAATGGTTACTGAACGAAATGGGAAGTTTTACTCGTAAGTCAGTTAAGTTTGACAGTTCCTTCCACTCCACCCAGCAGGGCGAACATGCGCAGGGCGAGAGAAATTTCACGAAAAAAGGTGATCCGCATACCCTTGATTTTTAGCTTGTGAAGTAGAATAGTAAGTAGATAGAGTCAATGTTAAATTTGGAGCAGATACTGCTTTTACTTTTAAAACCTCTAAGTGAGAGGACTATTCTCATGGAGCACCCTGTACTTATATTGAAGCACGACAAGATGCCTCTCATCTTTTAACTTAACAGGCCTCTTCAATGTTTTGTATGTCAAGAGAATGGACGCATCCTCAAGCGACAATGGAATGTTTGAAGACTCATCATTTTTTGGCAACACAATGTCTTTATATCTACTTATACTTTTTAATATAATAAAGAAAGCTGAAAACTTTATTTGGTTACTCACGCTAAGTCAATACGAGCAGAGCAGCGGGTGAAACTGCGGGGAAATGACTGTAGTAAGTATAGCAATCAGTATAAAAATGAATAGATACTTATAATTTACTAAAAAGCTCTAATTTTAACCACGTTTTTGGCTAAATTTAGTCAGACATTCTATCAACTGTATACTCTAAAAAATTCTGTGTACTTTAGAAAAGCGATACAATGACGGCGTTGTTAATTTGGGAGTTAACCAAGTTTGATATTTTTTAGTTAGTAATAAGATAGTGGCTTTTTCCGCAATTTTTTGACGGGATCCCTTGACCTAATAGGTAACTTTTTTTTTTGGCGTGGTATAATCATCAAATGTGTCCTCCCACCTCGGGCAGGGCGGGAGGGACTGTCAGACTTCTACAGACTAAAATCCACGGTGTCCTTCAGTAGCCCTTTATGTCCCGGGGTCACGGTAAGGAAATAATTCCGCGACCCCGGCAGGCTTTGGTCCTCTAAGTATGCTGACGCTCTTTGAGGTGCGCGTGGGACACAACGCGCCGTCGACCCGGGCATGGTATGCACCATAAGCGAGTAAAGAGCAGCTCGCGTCCGACGCCGCGGGTGACCTAATACTTAAAAAAAAAGTACACAAAGTCACGATTAAAGAGGTTTCTTCAGGTAAACACTTCGAGGCGCCGACCACACCATCGCTTACCACATCAGGCGAAATAGTGGTCTTACATGAGCCTAGTCCAGATCGAGTTATGAACTATCTATTATATTATTATAACGTTTGTCATCCGAATCAGTTCAATAGTAATTGTGTGAAAGAATTAGAACATCCGTCCTAATAAACTGATTAGTTAATTAGCAGTAAGGACAAGAGCAATAAGGCTAGAAAGAAATACGTGAAATTCAAAAGCTACCACCCCTGTCTCTATCAAATAGATAGACAGGCATGTTCTAGGTAATAACCCCCTGAAGTTAATAGTTGTCTTCATGTCAGTTCGGCTATTTCGGTTAACCTTCGCATGCCACCAGCTGACGCGGGTAACCTATCGATCAATGCCTCTTCCGACTTGATTGAGCCATCCGTTTTATTGATTTAGGGAACCTTGGCTGTCCATGTTAACTTAGATGTTTGGTAAACGTCAGTGAAGGGCAAATTTCTAATTAGGTACTTACTTGTAAATGTACCTAGTACCTATCTACGTACACAGTAGCGAAAACAGTAGTATGTCGGTGGGGCCCAAGCACAAGGTACAGGCCCTAGAGGGGCGCAAACATGGCCAGATCAGAACAGCAATTGGCCAGAACATGCGCAGTAAAGAAGCTCGCACTGGACGCATAAAAGGCTAATTATGAAATTACACTTTAAGCACTGTCAACAAAAGATTTAAGTAAGCAGCCAGCATTACTCTATCAATGATAGGTTATAAAATTCAATATGTCTGCATAACCAAACTTTTTGCCTACATGTAGAATACAGCCAAAATTAAATAATATAATATTAGTAATATTCCACAACTATCACACAACGCCATCTAGTCCCAAGCTAAGCAGAGCTTGTGTTATGGGTACTAGACAACTGATATACATACTTATATATTTCTAAATACATACATATTGTAGACTAGTGTTTGCCCGCGGCTTCGCTTGCGTTATTTTAGAATTTGAGAAACAATACGGATCGTGTGGCGCCATCTGGAATATGAACGTAATTGTTTTCTCGGAAACAGCTTCTGTTATTCGGGATGTAAGATACCTTATATCCGTGTCTATACTCCAGACAACGTATATGCTACATTTTGGGACGATCGATTCAGTAGGTAGTAATGCGTGAAAAGGTAAAAAACAAACATAATTGCATTTTTATTATTAGTTTAGATCAAAAATGTTATATCTAGGTACAATCGACCTAATGGAATTATGACCCACCATAAGGTTATTTTCCTACAGACATTCTAATACAATTAGGTCCACATTCGCGTTAACATACATAACCATGGTAACGACTTTGATCTTTGTCAATTTGACGGATTCAAACGATTTGTTGTCAAAATGGGTCATGATTCCACTTTGTCGATTGTACATAGTTTGCATAGAAAACGTCCTTATTTGAGCGACATTAATTTCAAAGAACCGTGTTTATTTAAACATTAGACTATCATTTTTGGGTCGATTTACAGTATCGCTGTAAATTGAACGTACAGACGCCAGCACATCAAGCTACCACAATCTGTCAGATTTCTTTAATAAAATTTCAACCTTATCACAAGAGTAGAAGGTTAAGGTTTGAATGGTACAATCTGACAGATTCGGGTAGGTTGACCTGCTGGCGTCTGTACGATAGCATTGCTCTTCTCCCTTTAGCATACAGCGTGATACCTAAAAAATAACTAATTATCTGACTCGATGAGTACAACTTGTCGTCGTTTAAAACAGAATCTATGCACTGGTTTGAGCACCAATTCAAAACATAAATAAACACAAATTATAGAAACCCTGATTTTTTTCTAATCTTTAAAATTCCACACCTCGAAACAATTACAATTAAAAAAAATATCCAACTTACTACCTACAATTTAAATCGGTGTAGATTTATATCCTAGAGAAGTATTGAAAAAAAAATAGTAATTATTTTAAATCGCGAATAATATTGAAACAAAAGTATGCACATTTTTTTTAAATTATTTAAAACTCTCAGGACAAATAAAAAAAACTCAAAAAGAGAAAAAAAAAACTGCGAGATTTGATCCAGAGACCCCTTGCACGTAAGTCAAGCAGGTTACCGACCGGACTGGCTAGTACGTTGACAGTGATTTTCAAATAGGGGTTCTTGTACAAATGTCAACAATGACTGAAAATCAACATATTATAAAATTGCTAATCCCCCAAGGGGAATAGCGTAATTATACATATCCTATTAATAGAACAGCAGTTTAAGGAATATTTGAGGAAAAGTTGACTAAATAATATCCAGTGGTTTAGCTTCCAACTATCAACAAACATCTAAAAACAACAAAATTCAAAATTGCTTATCTCCCAGGAAAAATATTGTTATAATACATACCATATAAACAGAAGCATATTATTAGGAATATTTGAGGAAAATTTGATCGACAACTTTACAGTAGTTTCGGAGATAGAACAAATCAAAAAAACATAAAAAAATTCGAAAAAAAATAAAAGTTGATCTGGCATCAGAATCGATCCCTTATCTCGAAAAAAATACAAAAAGAAAGAAATATTCAGTATACAGGAATGACATCTCTACGATTTTATTATATGTAAAGAAATAAAGATAAAGAAAAGATAAATTACACCCAGACACAGAGCAAATGATCGTGCTCATCACACAAACATTTGTCCTGGGTGGGAATCGAACCCACGACCTCCGGCATAGCAGTCAGGTTCACTAACCACTAGACCAACAGGCCAGTCGAAATCGTAAATGGCGCATACGCATGCACGTCATGCATTCAATGCACAGGAAATCTTTATAGCTTGCTGCCGGCATATCTAACTCTTTTGCTGATTGTATTTGTACCTATATAACATGCATGACAAATGGTGACAAAGTGGAACCTAGCGTTAGCAGTGGCGGATTAAGACTTTCCGAGGCCCTAAGCACAGAGCCTATGTAGGCCCTCTATTGCTCAAATTGGGAAAGTGGAAAGTATAAAATTAAAGTTTCATCAAAATAGAAACTGTAGTAGGTATGATTTAAAACTTATTTTTTTTTCTCTTATCTTAGGGAAGACAAATTAAATTTTTTGTACTCAGACCAAGACAAGATTAACTAACATTAGAAGCATTTGCTATTGAAAAATGAGCCATTAAAAGCAAAGCCATGAAAAGCGAATATCAACCTTAGTTGAAGCGCGAGCGAAGCGAGCGCAAAACTTTTAAAATTTTTGGAATAGGACACGGCCGTTCTTCATAGAAGAGCGAACGCAGTGAGCTCTAAAAGTTCTAAAAGTTTTTATTTAAGTTCTCAACTTTTATTTAAAAATTAGTTTTAGTTTTTTTCAATCTTTTTGGGCCCTTGGCTTTGGCGCCCCGTAAAGGATGGCGCCCGTGTGCATTGCACACTTTGCTCATATGGTAGCGGGGGCCCTGCATACACTTATGAAATTTTGCACATTTATTCAGACGCTGATATAGACTAACATATCCGAAAACTGGGCAGTTCTGGAAATATTACATAGATACGGGTCGAATTGATAACCTCCTTTTTTTGAAGTCGATAAAAATGAAACAACAGCAGAGGATGGAGGCCCCTGGAGAACAGGGGCCCCAAGCACGTGCTTGTAGTGCTTATACGTTAATCCGCCACTGAGCGTTAGTATGTGAAATGTCAAAGGCTATCCCTATATCCCTATGTTTAGAGGAAATGCGGGCTCAGTTTTTTATGTATTGGATACCTAGTCCATTTATCGAAGAAGGCTAAGGCTAAATATAACATCTCGCTTCAACCAAAAAAAGTCGACCAGCAGATAAAAACGGGAGGAGCTGCAAGTAGGTACCTATATTAATGTAGGAATATCTGTAATTATAATTTATAATACACATCGAGCCTACGCCATAATGGCTGCAAAATAGATCCGTATCGGCTGCAGATATAAAACTGGTGGCGTGCCAAACTCGATATACCGAATGTGTGCAGAATATTAAGTCCACATGAATATCTCGATGCCGTAATATCGATCGCTGATGAACCTAACTAGTTCAATAGGCTATTTGAACTATGGTTGGTAACTTCCCGGTGTTTGTCAGGATATCTGCATCGGACTCGATAAGGTCCTGTGAGCCCGATAACGTCAATACCGAAATCTCAAAGTTCAGAAATGTTCAAAAGTATGATAGATAGACACCGGTTCTCGGAAGCTGGTTACTGAAGAAACAAGGCAGGTTTTGCTAGATTCTAAAATTTTCGTCGGAGCGGAAAGCACAGCGGGAGAAATCATTAACGTCTGTCTTCTGAAAGTGGTTTTTTTTTCTTTCATCTCACTGCTTATAAATAACAAGCCGCGAGAAGGACCTATCTCTTTGATTGTGCCAAGTTCGATGTGGCTCCTTGAAGTATAGGTATGTACTCTCTGCCCATGCCATTGCCAGCCGACAAACATTTTTTTCTGGTTCTTGGACGCCAGTCGAGTTTTAGTTTGACATCACCGGAATCCGAAGATAATTATTATGTTTCAAAGGACTACAGTTTCTTCAGATAAGTACGTTTAAAGCTTATTGTGCTTCGTCATCTATTCTTTTCTGTTGTAATAAAAACTTTCCAATTTCATTGCTTCACATCTTCATAGATTACTAGTAACGCCATCTAGTGACGAAAAGCAGAACCGAAGACAAACTCATGTTTACAAAGCTAGATAGCAATTCTAATTTTATTATCGAATTACAAAAAATGTAATTAATTGTGGAGCTTTATGTATTTTTTTAATTAATCATCATCAGTTTTTATCATAAATAAAGTAAGAAATTAAAATTTTATGAAGCTTACTCTGTACACACGAAATTAAAACCACTTTGCCAACACCGGCGGTAGTAGTTTATTAGTTTTTTGTTTTTGTATCTTAGAAATAAAACTAAATTGATTATACAATCAATACCTATATGATCTAAATTACACTTTATAAAATGAGTTAATTTCTTAAACAATAATTTTTATTTCATTAAAATCGATTACAAATTGTTCATTGTAATCGATTGCAGAATGAAACTTTGATGGCAGAATGAAGTCTGCGTACTATGTTGTCATCTGTCAAGTTTGGCCTTCAATTCGCTGGTGATCCTGGGAGACTTTTAATGCAATTTCCAAAAGGTTTTGCAATGTATGAGTGAGGTGATTAATCAATTCGATGGTGTGACAAACGAGTAAAACTATTCCCGTGTTAAAATGACATCGAGGAGTAAGAATGCTGTGCGGGGCTACGAAACAGAGATTGAGAAGAGTCGTGAGGAGTCCAATTGGAAAAGGCAGTGGACTTGGCTCAGCAGTTGAAGGCCAGGTCCCCTCAGCATGGTCAGTGACAAATGTTACGTATTCTCTTAACGCTTACATCACTGTGAGACAACTTCAGTCAGGTTATTGAAGAGCAATTTGTTATCATCAGAGCTTAAAAATATTATAATGTATTATTGCTTATCAGTACATGTTTTAAATAAAAAGCATGTTTGCTGATTTCCCGTCGTTTGACTGATAAACATCAGTACATGAGCTGTGTGCCAACTATAGGTTTATTATGATAATTATTTATTCATGTTTCCTTGAATGTCAGTTACAAAACTATTTAGTTATTTATGGTTTTCTGTTATAAAAAGTAACAGGTCAAGACAATCATTGTCTTTAATTGTATTTAAAATTAATGTGAGTTTGAATGAGTTTTAGTAATGACTCAATTTTAACAATTTGAATGACAAATGGGTAAATCCAGTATGATTTGTATTGAAAAACATTCCTTCCTGTAACTTTATTGTGTTACCATCCTGTCCATTTCCCTTTTAGAATATTTGTTTACAGGAAATGAGACAGCTGGTACCTCTCCTTATGACATAATGCCTTCTCCCTCCAAAGGCATGGAGAAAGGAGTTTAGCTTTCAATACATGCTCCAAGATTAAAAATAAACTCATTTATTATGCATGTGTATGCAAGAATGCAATACATAATTTTGAATACTTTTTAAAGGAATGTATTAAAAATAAAAAACTAATTTAACAACTCTTTAACATTTAAGATACAAGCCCATTTATTATTTACTTTACTCATTCATCACCATTTTAATTCTGTTAACAGAAAGCCTTGCCCACTTCCTCATCGGAGAGGGCAAGCTTGAGGCACATCTTGAGGAATGGCCGCCCAGCAAGGAAAACATCGAGAGAGCACAACGGGAGCTCTCCGATGCCCGTGGCTACCTGACACTAGCCACCGATGAAGCGGGCAAGAGGGCTGGTGTTGCCCTAGATGCCCATCTCTTGCTTGGCAAGCTGAACTATGCATGTGGGGCATACGATGATGCATTGAAACATTATAAACTGGCGGAGCTGAACACGTTGACAGAGAAAGAGTTACCAGTGTGAGTATATTTTGATTTTAACATTTTAGAATAAGTAATCTTATAATGATAATTATGTTTTTGAAGAATATTTATAAATACCTTCTGCCAATTTTTAGGTAAATATTAATTAATTTCTGCTAGGTACCTTTTTATATAAACGCTTCTCAGAAATAACATACCTATTATGCATTATTTATCAACATGGCTTTTTTTTAATGATAAAATAATTACATTGTAAGTAAACTTTGTGAGTTTTAAAATCAATGTATCATAAGAATATCATCAATTTAATTGGGAAGAGTATATTCTTGGCATTTTTTTGTTATTTAATATCACCTTCGCAATATCAACACAATGAGTGACATTTGTCCTCTGTCCTCTGTGAATAGTATGCAATCATACACCTTAAGTACCTGTCAGTATGAAACAAATTAACTGTTTGCATTGCTTGCTGCATTATATTGCATTGCATGCCAAATTATCAAGCAATTAAAGGTAATTGCGGAATCTTATTGCAACACTCACTACAATTTATGGATTGACTAGATTTGTTGACTCATACTGCGTTAATGAAATGGGTGCTAAATAAAACAACTGAGTGGGGTAACGCTCTTGTACCAAAATAGAATAACTATTTAATGCAATATCGTATAACAAAAGGTGACATAACTTTGACTAATTGAAGTAGGTTAAATGTTATGTTATCTTCCTAAAACTTCGTCATTCTTTTAAACTTGCTCTTGTATACATAAAGGTAAAACATAACTGAATGTTATAATTTTCATTAAAATGCTGTATTAAAAAACGTGGAAAAATAATGTTCTAGTAACATATGGTTTGCATAGCCATTAACCATTTCCAAGTAAATTTTAAGATAAGACTCAAATGATAATAAGTATGAAATTGAAAATTCTATCATTGCATCACCAGCACATGTAGTATGACACTGTAGAAATAGGTTTGTCTAATAAAGAATAGACAGTATGACAGATGGTAGAAAGATTGTTTGGAATCTATCATCTACTATGGATCATGCCAAATTTGGACAGTAAAGAATTACGAATTTCATGGAAATAATTTTGCCTATATTTGGTAGAATAAATATAGGCATAGTCACTAAGCAGTAAGCATGCTGACGATTTCAGTTGAAAGATAGAAAAATACCTATGGAAGTATGATTAGTGTATCCTGTACCCACAGTCAAAGTATCTATAGGTAATTATTATGACTGTACCTACAGAATGCATGACCTCATAAGGCCATGAGTAAACATCTTGAGTTAACAATCTATCTTTGTCTAACATACACATTATCACATACGTATCTTATCTACTAGACTCATAGTTCAGTATATAACACTTTAGTCTAAACAGAGCATATTTTTGAGGAATTGTTTAGCATGGATCTGTTATCATGTGCATCTCACACGTGTTGGAATTACGTCACGTTATGATCACACGATCGAGCATGACAGACGATAAACAAACTGTTTATTGGCAATAATAGCCATGTGCATGTAATTTGCGGAACGTTTATAATAGGATAGGTGGCAATAAACTCACGCGCATAACTTTACATCCAATAATACAACATTTAAATACGTGAAGCTGAAAGCTGTTCCATTTTTTCTTTCTTCTTTTCTTCATGAACTTAGTGGCCGAATTGGGACTACTACGAGCCCCGACTTAGGAGTTGTAGGACTTGTAGGTCATGGGTTCGAACCCAGCTAAGCGCATTACTTTGTGTAATAATTTATTTCGTCACCACTGCTCTCAAAAAGGTGAAGGAAAACATCGTGTGGAAACCGCCATGTCCTAGATCCCAAAATTCGAAGACTGTACTGAGCCTGCGTGGTGTATTATGGCCTACCTACTCCCTCATCATAGAGAGGAGGCCTGTGTACCAGCAATGATTTATAGGCTGATCATGATGATGGGCGACGACTGTTATTAATTTAACTTGTCTCTGTGCAAATGCACGGGTCTATGAAAGGTGCAAAGGTGACCACACATTCTTAAATGAGATCCCTTAGTGCTGGGCACGTTCCACCACACTGTCCCTGGTTGGTCCATGGCTTTGTTTTGTAGATCTTTGACTGTAAGCCTGCCTGTCCACAGAGCTGAGCGGAGAAACCTTATAGCCAATAGGATTGCACCACTGAAGAGAAGCAGTTAGTGCAATCCTATTGGTTAATATTTTTCAGTTTCTCTGCTCCGCAGCCTCGCTCCGCTCCGCTAGACAGGCAGGGTTATAGGTGGATAGAAGCTCGAAAGCCTGCCAACTAGCCTTACTATAAAAAGGGGTTTTTGAAAGCATTCCAAGCACTGTGTCTATTATAATAATACGAACGTTATGACTAACAGCGAAGCAGTGACATGCGCGAATTGATGCCCAGGGTGGGTATCAGCCTAGTTTGAAGAATAGTTTTGTACTCCAAAGATAACGCCACACAATGCAGGAGCTCGATAGCATATTACAATAAGCATACTAAAAAGTATTTCAAGAGTTTCCACAAACAGACTAGACGCCAATACGTCAACATATCCCAAACTTTCCCAATCGAACACGAACCTTCCAGTTTTGTGATAAAGTTGAAAATCTATCAAAGAAATTTGACAGATAAGGGTAGATTGATGTGCTGGCGTCTGTTCATAGACGTGTAAACAGCTGAGACCGGCCGCCGTGCTCAGTCGTGTGTCACCCTTTTGACATTATGGCGGGACGTTATCCACACATTTTTGGTGGTAATGACTTTGTTTACTAGTTGCATATGTACACAGAATAATATGAGCTGTATTCAAAATTCAATACTTCGCGAGGATGTATGGATCAATGTTTCACACAGTACGGATTTGGATGAAACTTGCCACACATATAGTTTATAACCTGGATTAACATATCTACGTGTAGGATGAAAAGTATCCTATGTAACACATTCCGGATAAGCACTTATTCACATCTTTTTACGGAAAGAGTAACAAACATTCCCTTACAAACTGTGGAGGATTAACATATCTACGTGTAGGATGAAAAGTATCCTATGTAACACAGGACACTTAACATCTTGGTAGTAAGTTCCCCTGTGGAGATTTTCGAGTTTCGGGCGCTTCGCTCACTCTTTCTGATGGGGCATTATGGTCAGATTCCTCTAAGCTAAGGAAAAATCCTTGTGCTCTTTAATGATGTTACAAAATAAAGGACTATATCCTCAACCGTCTATTAATTCTATACAGATATTAAGAGGTCTTCTCGCGCGTGCTAGACGATACGTAAGCACCCGTTTGACCTTTCGCCGGAACCTAACACATAGTGATCATCTCAGTGGTTTTAACTTTGCTATGTCCTTAGGAGATCCTTTTTTATTATGAGCCTATGTTGTCCTACTGCAGGGCAAAGCCTCCCTTCCCTCTTGCCTTTCGAGATCTAAAGCGATTGTAGGCCAATCCTTCATGAATGAGTCCTGCTCATTTCATCAGAAAACTTTTCACGTTAGCAGATTAAGCATGTTAATTATCTCTTTATTTGAGCAGAGAAACCTCCACGTGGTACTCTTAAGCAGATCGTAAACGAAACTAAATCTTTCAACATTTTCTTCTTTACCAAAGGCTATATACTATACTAATAATACCATTTTTGTTTGTTGTACAGTCGAAGTCTGCGCATCGTGGCCGAGTCGTACGCCATCAAGGGTCTGTGTTTAGAACAGAACACTGGCTCCGGCTCTCCAGCCGGTTTAAACAGGCCGAGAGAGAATCTGAAATGGTAAGAGATTTAAAATGTTTTTTTTTTTTTTGTAGTTGTAGTACCCAAAACCAGATTATTTAAAAAAAAATTAGATTGCTCTAACAGCCAGATCCGTTCCACTGTCATGTCAGCAGGTCATACAAATATGTGATTCATTTTCACCACTTTATATAAGTTACGATATTTCTTTATGTGGTTTGAGAAATAATAAATTTAACATGTATTTGCTCTCGCGCAGCTGTATGTGGATTGTCTATGATAAGTATATCATGTCTGTGTATAAGTGAAGGTCACTGTAGCCTATTTACTTAATGTAAAATGGTTGCCTTTTACGACCCCCACGGGTGGTACATCGCATAATCTAATCGTATTATCTACACGGAAAACATGACCCCTTTCTTATGAACCGAAGTCGCCAAACTCGTTACTGAATTACTGCCGGCATCAATATAGATTGCCACCACCATTCTTAGAAAAATAGCAAGTTAACGACAATTCATATCAAAATCTTTGAAATTTCTCTTGTATCATCGTGGGTACATTTTACAAAGTTTTAAGAAGCAGCTAACCAGAACAACTACTTGTTGGCCATGTCAATATGCGAGGGGTTTGGAAATGATCAAAACAGTTACATTACAGCGTTCTTGGAACGTCAAAGGCTATCGAAGGAACAATGTTTCGTCAGCTGTACGAGTCTGACAATCCCTCCCGCTCAACTCAAAGAGGAATGAGACTTCTTTTAAATTGTCATACTCAAACAAAAAAAGGCTGTAATTATATTTTGTTCCGTGTGAGAACTGAATCTGCGATTCACAGTGCACCAGAAAATCGCCTAGCCAACTTAACCGTTTATCATTAATCTGGAACTGGGTCCAATCTGGGCTTTTGAGAGAACCTAATAACAAATCGTGACCAGAAGTGCTGCATACGTATTTGACCAACGTGAATGTTTCCTCCAGATCCGTAGTTTCGAGCTATCATCGGACCTGACTCTCTTGTACCTGCAACGGACGGGTGCGCACGCGCACGCCGGCCCCACGCTCGAGACCGCGCTACAACGGGTGCCCATTCTACACATACGAGCAGGCAGGCTGCAGAATGCGATAGACAGGTAAATTAGTTATAAAAGCCAGATTGTAGTATAGGTACTTTTGCAGAAGCCTGTTCCCGAATGCCACAGGTCTGGGCATTCCGCCTCAAATCTAAGTTATTTATCTATAATATGTATGTATTTAGAAATATATAAGTATGTTGTATCAGTTGTCTAGTACCCATAACACAAGCTTGCTTGAGACTGATGGCGTTGTGAGAAGTTAAAAAAAAAACAAAAAAAGTGTTATGGGGCAAATATTTTTTATAAGCTCGTGTTTGACAACTATCTCATCTGTGTAAGCGAAGATGTCTTGGTATTCATGTTCAATAGGCTCTGTAGCTTTGAGTCGACTGGTGCATCTTTGTTGATAAGCCTTTTGGCCCATTTGTCAATCCACTTTAGAGCAACGTGTTGGTATTAGCAGATCCGTTGTGAGAGCAATGTAGGATTTCATGCATGACCGGATTTGCACTTAAAACAGGTTAGCCTAATAAAGCCACCAGCTGGTGGCTTTATTCTTCAAAATATTAAGAAAATTCTAGCAAAAAATAAATTATCGCAGAGGTTTATCACTGATTTTATACTGACATGTTATGCGTCGATTATGAGAAAAATTATAACTTACAATGTAAGAGTGTTTCGGTCTTGTTCATGGCCGATGGAGGTCGGAAAACTCTCTTACAAGCCAAAAAGTTTGACTTGCTTTTATAAACCTTGTACTCTCCATAATTTATAGGTTTCTGGAGCGTCCACTAGCTTTTAAATAAATCAGCCTATAATATCCCCACTGGGAATGGCTTCTTTTACTGCCAAATTAATCATAATGCTTGACGATATTCTTAAAATTATGGTATCGTATTAGCGTATTATTATGGTAGCGATTACAAACAGAATTCCCACATTTGGTGACATTTTCTTGATACTTCTTATTTAGTAAACAATCGTACCATGATTGTGACAATGGTTTCCGGCTCGTATACTTTGTCTGGGAGATCTCTAGCTTTAGCTCCATATCTTTCAAGTGGTAAATCATCCAACGAATCCTCCAACACTGGTCAATCGGAAGAACTGTTACAATTGTACTCAAAAATAACCCTTTACGATCTAGAGTCCGGTGACTTGCTTAGATAGTCCCGCAACCCTTTACAAGATCTGATGGTCTTGGTATTTTTTAACCGACTTCAAAAAAAGGAGGAGGTTCTCAATTCGTCGGAATCTTTTTTCTTTATTTTTTTTTATGTATGTTCCTCGATTTCTCGAAGACGCCTGGACCGATTTCAACAAGGAATTTTTTTGAACTACTTTTGTTGAAAGGGTATACTTTCCAATTGAGTCCCATGATCACCAGGTCAGGATCTGATGATGGGATCCTAGGGAAATTGAGGGACCTTCAAATTTTATAGGCACATAGTACCATTTTCATATATTTTCTAAAGCTGTTCAAGTATCTGCATCTGATCAATCATCATCTCAGGTGGATGACCTGATGATGGAAGGTAAACTCCTTAATAGTAAGGAGTAGGCATAGATTGATTTATATCTCCGGAACTACAAGTCCGATTAAGTAATTATTTTTTTGTTGTACTAGGTATCATTTAACTAAGAGAATACTGCAAGTTTCATCAAAATCGGTTTAGTAATTTTTGAGATATGGAATTTTATTAGCTTAATGTGTACATGAGTGATGTAAGTAGGTACCTGCGAAGGATTACAAAATTCTAGTGCACATGTAAGAGAATAATGTTCTTAACAAGAATTTGGGTTGAATATTTAAACTAAAAAGAGTAAAATAAAAACTTTTTCAAAAAAAATATAACCGCCTTCAAAAACAACCACAAAAAAGTGTAAAATAATCTACAAAATAACTTTTCTTTCGGAAGTCGGTGGCTAAAAAGACAATGAAAAGAAAAAATACAAAGGCACCGACTTCCGAAAGAAAAGTTATTTTGTAGATTATTTTACACTTTTTTGTGGTTGTTTTTGAAGGCGGTTATATTTTTTTTTGAAAAAGTTTTTCATCATGACAAGCGTATTATGATTCTACTAGAAGCGGGTAATGGGCGACTCGCAGTCCGACCATGAACAATGCCCGGGTCGACGGCGCGTTGTGTTCCACGTGCGCCTCGAAGAGTCAGTATAATGACGGGAGGACCCCTTTAGAGGGCCAAAGCCTGTCTGGGTCGCGAGACTCACGAATTACCGTGACACGTAAAAAAGGCATAGTTCCTTCTAGCCAGATATAGTATATCAATCATCCTTCGCGCAGTCCAACCACCTCCTCTTGTCATATGAAACATGCAATTGTTATGATGTACCACATATGATAAGTCGTAACGTGTGAACGTAATGTAGGTTGTCGGCAGTCGGGCGTCGCTAACGGGCTTACGGTCAGATTGCGTGAGATCCAATTAACCTTGTGTGACATCTGTTACCATGTCACGCTGCTCGCACTACCCGAATGTTACGCGCGGATTATATTGATAATACAGATAGTTTTTTAGTTGTATCAACATTTATATACCAAAAAAAGATTGATTTATGGAATGATAATGAAAAATTTCTTAATAAAAACCAATGAAAACGATGAGGTTTGTCAGTAAACATGTCTAGGAACAGTAATTTTGAATAAAATGTAATAAAAACCTGGACTCATGTAGCTTGCAAATAATCTCTCAGATGATACTTTCACACATACAGACTTTCAAAGAAAGGTATGAGCTTCGGCAATCATCGTAAATCTTACGAATCTAATAAAGAGCAGTGGCAGCTATGCAATAACTGATTCTGAAACATAACTCCGACAAACGTTTCTCCGCTTAACGATTCGCCGACACAACGATTGATTCCTGGATGGTTCGACGACAGAACCTTTTCTCGACGAACGTTTCGCCGACAGAACGATTAAGTCATGAGTATTGTGTTTATAAATGTATAAATGAAACTATTTAGACGAAGCCCCGCTGCGCGGCGCTTCTATTTCTGTATTCAGGGTTTAAAGGAACCTAACTAACCGAACCTCGGGGTGCCCCTGATGTCGGATTTAGTTACTAGTATTATAATGTCAAACCATGTCTTTGTCGACGAATCGTTCTGCGGTGAAAAGTTCGTCGGAGTTACTCGTATGTTTCAGAGTGGCAATAACTTGCTTAATTTTTGCATTATCATGATTGTGTACAACTCTGTTAGGTACCAAACTGCAAAAACTTTTGATATAAAACAGAATGATTCGAGACCCGAGAAGATAGCCTGACAGTAGAAAAAACTGGAGTGGTACTTTTAAAAAACGGCAGTGTTAAAGCTATAAGTTATGTCTCTATTTAGAGTTAAGTTTTGGTGTGATTTTCATTGTACTAGTTCGGAAACACGATGATAACCGAAGGTAAAAGATGAGAGTTCGACAAGAGAAGCTGTTGCTGAACTACATTTATGTTGCCCAGGTATCGAGAGATGTTGAATGCGGTGGAGTCGATATCGACACAGGCGCTGCGTCTGACGTTGACGCGACAACTGGCCGAGGTGCTAATGAGGGGCGTCACTGGACAGGTAATAATAACTGCAATCACGACAAAGACATCATCAACATTTTTCCTAGTATGTTAGGTGATACTTGATCGACTCAAGACAAAATTCGACTGACCGTCCGCAAGCCCGCGCTTATGGTGGCGCCACACATCATCAACATCGCTGTCACCTGGTGGTCTAACATGACGTCTTAAAGCGAAAGTACTTCCAATGAGTGAAGGAGACAGAGTTACAAGTCTTCTAGCGCCATCACGTTCACTCACTGGAACTACTCTGGGGCCACTTGTTCCAATTTCTCTTTTGCTTGCCAGGTTTACAAAGCGCCAGAGAAGTTGGCAGTAGCACCTCCACAAGGTACCCTGTCTAGAAGAAGAGAGGACCACGTGTCCGACGGACCTTGGAAACCGAAGAAATATGCCGCCATCAACCAGGTATGATTAGGAGCATTTTTTTATCACCATTGATCATTTTTATAGTTTAGTTACACACTTATGCCAATGCGATAAATATGATCCTTTTGAATAGCACACATATTTTTTTCACATTAATTCTCGATTTTTATGAATAAGTTGTTAATAATAATAATTATTCTTGTCCATTTTTCAGTTTGTACCCCGAAATGAATACGAAGAAGTAGTATTATTACTTCTGGTCGGCGAGGCGATGGCAGTGCGAGACGCCGTGTTGTCACAGAGCGGCGAGTTCGAAGCTGCGCGGGCGCACGCGCTGCGCAACGCTATCAGTGTGGTGGACCTGCTGGCGCTGGCGGCCACGCGCTGGGGACAGCTGTGTCTGGTGCTGGAGGTCAGTGGGCCATGTCTCTACCTTTATTCGTAGTAGCTGGATACGTTGATTAATTTGTCGTTAACAATAATGTTTGTCCACAGTCCCTGGAACGTGCCATGAAGTTCTCGTTCGGCTGCGCGCACATGTGGCGGCAGCGTGCGCTGGCTACAGCCGCGGCTGCCCCCGCGCCCGCGCGCCCCGCCCCGCCTGCGCCGCACACGCACATCGCGCCCGGTACGTACTAGCACTACACACTCACATGTGGCGGCAGCGTGCGCTGGCTACAGCCGCGGCTGCCCCCGCCCCGCCCCGCCCGCGCCGCACACGCACATCGCGCCCGGTACGTACTAGCACTACACACTCACATGTGGCGGCAGCGTGCGCTGGCTACAGCCGCGGCTGCCCCCGCCCCGCCCCCCGCCCGCGCCGCACACGCACATCGCGCCCGGTACGTACTAGCACTACACACTCACATGTGGCGGCAGCGTGCGCTGGCTACAGCCGCGGCTGCCCCCGCGCCCCGCCCCGCCCCGCGCCGCACACGCACATCGCGCCCGGTACGTACTAGCACTACACACTCACATGTGGCGGCAGCGTGCGCTGGCTACAGCCGCGGCTGCCCCCGCCCCGCCCCGCCCGCGCCGCACACGCACATCGCGCCCGGTACGTACTAGCACTACACACTCACATGTGGCGGCAGCGTGCGCTGGCTACAGCCGCGGCTGCCCCCGCCCCGCCCCGCCCGCGCCGCACACGCACATCGCGCCCGGTACGTACTAGCACTACACACTCACATGTGGCGGCAGCGTGCGCTGGCTACAGCCGCGGCTGCCCCCGCCCCGCCCCGCCTGCGCCGCACACGCACATCGCGCCCGGTACGTACTAGCACTACACACTCACATGTGGCGGCAGCGTGCGCTGGCTACAGCCGCGGCTGCCCCCGCCCCGCGCCCCCGCCCCGCCCGCGCCGCACACGCACATCGCGCCCGGTACGTACTAGCACTACACACTCACATGTGGCGGCAGCGTGCGCTGGCTACAGCCGCGGCTGCCCCCGCCCGCCCCGCCGCACACGCACATCGCGCCCGGTACGTACTAGCACTACACACTCACATGTGGCGGCAGCGTGCGCTGGCTACAGCCGCGGCTGCCCCCGCCCCGCCCCGCCGCACACGCACATCGCGCCCGGTACGTACTAGCACTACACACTCACATGTGGCGGCAGCGTGCGCTGGCTACCGCCGCGGCTGCCCCCGCCCCGCGCCCCCGCCCGCGCCGCACACGCACATCGCGCCCGGTACGTACTAGCACTACACACTCACATGTGGCGGCAGCGTGCGCTGGCTACAGCCGCGGCTGCCCCCGCCCCGCCCCGCCCGCGCCGCACACGCACATCGCGCCCGGTACGTACTAGCACTACACACTCACATGTGGCGGCAGCGTGCGCTGGCTACCGCCGCGGCTGCCCCCGCCCCGCCCCGCCCGCGCCGCACACGCACATCGCGCCCGGTACGTACTAGCACTACACACTCACATGTGGCGGCAGCGTGCGCTGGCTACAGCCGCGGCTGCCCCCGCGCCCGCGCGCCCCGCCCCGCCCGCGCCGCACACGCACATCGCGCCCGGTACGTACTAGCACTACACACTCACATGTGGCGGCAGCGTGCGCTGGCTACAGCCGCGGCTGCCCCCGCCCGCGCCGCACACGCACATCGCGCCCGGTACGTACTAGCACTACACACTCACATGTGGCGGCAGCGTGCGCTGGCTACAGCCGCGGCTGCCCCCCCCGCCCGCCCGCCCGCACACGCACATCGCGCCCGGTACGTACTAGCACTACACACTCACATGTGGCGGCAGCGTGCGCTGGCTACAGCCGCGGCTGCCCCCGCCCCGCCCCGCCCGCACACGCACATCGCGCCCGGTACGTACTAGCACTACACACTCACATGTGGCGGCAGCGTGCGCTGGCTACAGCCGCGGCTGCCCCCGCCCCGCCCCGCCCGCGCCGCACACGCACATCGCGCCCGGTACGTACTAGCACTACACACTCACATGTGGCGGCAGCGTGCGCTGGCTTTGACGATTGATGATCGATGTTGAGCGCTCGACTTGTGCCGTGAATTCACGGTAACAATTCGCGGCGTGAATTCACGGTTTAACGAGCACTTGTTGTGTTGCAGGCAGCAGCGCGTGGAGCGCGGGCGTGCGCGCGGCGGGCGTGGCGCGGCGCGCGGCCCCGCTGTCGCCCGCCGACACGCCGCTGCGGCTGGTGGCCGCCAACACCTGCTACAGGATGGGATGGGTGAGAATGAGACACCTTAACGGACTTTACCCATGAAGCGATCGAGCGATTTGCAATTTCTACTAGCTTAACACTTTCACTGTCCGCGCAGCAGACACAATACTTAAACAATAGTCGTGAGTCACATGTGATTCATCGGACAGGGAAGTGGTTAAATGAAAATCTACCTTGCTACTAAGAAATAATGATGCAATTCGATTGGCTTGACGTCGTCGAGGCGATCGATGGATAACAACGTGTTTTATATCATCCACCGGCAAGGCTATGTGCGAACTGTTTACGGTCAATACAAAACAGAAATGTTCATTTGGATACTTTTGTGCGCGCACATGTGAACCATACATTCACACTATTTGTGCGCGAACTTTCTCACTGAACTGAGTTTAGCAATATACGCGCACAAATAGTGCAGTAGAACTAGGATATAAGATTGTCATATTTTTTGTATGTATTGCTGTAACATCTGTTGGTAAATCATAAATAAATAAAATAAATAAATAAATAAGTATACTTCTCACGTGTGCACGCACAAAAGTATCCGGATGTGCACGAACACTTTTGGAATGTACGGATGTAATACTTAGTTCGGATTTGCTTAAGTGAGTCGACCAGCAGAGCGAACATTTTGTGCCACACACTGGTGAAATCGAATCTTAACATTCTAATAAATAAATCAAATATTGTGTACAGATAGAAGAGGGCATCGAGATGGCGCAGGAGGCACTCACGATAGAGGACCAGCGGGAGGGACCGATGTTAGCGCGCTGCTGTCTGTACGCCGGCATCGGATACCAGATGAAGGCACAGGTCTGTCAGTACCACCTTGCTTTCCTTTATATAAGGTTCAAAATGCTGCAATTTTCGCAAGATTACTAGATTAGCATTAGTACTACTACGGACGTGGCGTTGCTCAATTGGCTCCGACGTTGCACGGAGATAGCCGAACACCCAGCTGATGCTCGGGAACGCTCGGTCCACGTGACGCGGGACTCCACCAAAGCTTAGATGTGTCCGGTGTGCTGTACGAGAAGTGGTGTTATTTCAGCTCGGGTGTCTCTACCAAAGCGGAGATGTTTGCGGTGTACCGTGTGCTCTGTGCACGGTACTTGAAAGATGGCTGGCCGGTGCGGGGGGTCTGCGGGTTGCTGGCGGTTGAAAGGGGGAGGGTGACCTCGCTCACTCCACTCCGCTCACATCTCTCATCTCCACTGCGCGTCATCCGCTTCCATCGCGCCATACATATATTTCACATCTCAGCACAGCGGTCTCCACTGAAGCTGAGCTGAGTGGAAATGTGCCAAAAACACTTCCGCTTAGCTCGTCTCATCTTTGATGGAGTCCCGACCATATCTGTCTCCGACAATCATAATATTTTGTCTACAGAAAACGAACGCCCGCGTGGACAAAGAGGCGGCCAACGAGACGTCGTTGAGTCTACTGCTGCGTGCGGTGGAGATCGACGACAACGACCACCTCGCCTTCTACTACCTGGCGCTGCAGTACATGCACCTGGGAATGTTGAACGAGGCCATGGTGAGAAGCGTGCTGGGGGGGTATTACAACGTCTTAAAACCATGCTTGTTCCAGTGAGTGAACGAGATGGCGCTAGACGACTTATATAGCTCTGTCACTTTCACTCGCCGGAATAAGCCTGGTTTTCAGACGTTGTAATACCCCCGTGTTCTCTCTTTACAAGTTTTTGAAGTTACACCTTCATTCTTCTTAGGCTAGATGGCGTTGATTGTGAATTTGTAGCTAGACATGCGATTGAATTTTTGTGCCAGGACGCGACCCGCTCTTGCCTGGCAGCGCGCGCAGAATGCGGTGGTGGACTACGTCTGGCGGCCGCGCTGTGGTCGTGCGCGTGCGCCGGCTCGCGAGGCGCGCGCGCGTTGGCCGCGGCCCGGCTCGCGCGGCATCATTATCCCAACGCTGACTGGCCGCTCGCTGCGCTGGCCACGCTGCAGCTAACGTGGGAGAGCCCTGAGGTAACCTGATATCAATGTATGTTACTGTTACTGCACCGTCTCGCGAGGCAGCACTGCATCTGATTTACATCTGCTCTTTTTAAAATGATCGTAAATCTGATCGTTCTAAAACCGTGCAAGTCCTCAACCATTTTTTCTTATTACAGGAGGCATTAGCAACAGGGAAGGAACTGTTAACACTAGTGAATAGTACTGAGACAGAATTGGAACCGGAACACAACGGGTACGCCGAGCTGGACGCCATGTCCGACTCGCAGCACGACGACACGCAGAGCAACAGAGACGGCGGTATGTAGCTAATATATTACTAACTACTGCTCAACTCCTATTGGCCATGATGTTAAATAGCCTTCCTCAATTCTTACCTCCTAAAGTTTGCTGTATATTATTACTGCCCAGATTTTGAACCTTATTAGCGACATAATCAGTACCGTATGAGCACGCACTAGCACAGTACGCATTTCGCTTAATAAATAGATCGTCAACCTTTTTACGATTCTATTCAGTCGCGTTTATATTAAGTCTAATCTAATTATTTTGTTCGCGATGAAGTCGTGTGCTAATTGCAATAGTCAGTTTAACGATGGGGTGCAATGTTCCAGTTGCAATAAACTTCTGGATTTTTCTTGTGCAAGTGTGTCTGAAGTGACTTGGAGAAAACTGGGCGCTGATCGAAGAGCACAATGGAAATGTTCTGCGTGCAAGTCGACGCCGACTTTGCCTTCACCGCAGCCTGCCGCTTCACTGGATATCGTGCTAAGCGAGATTCGTGAAATGAAACAGCAGCTGTTGAGTTTGCCAACATTAGTTAGCGACATAAAATCCATTAAAGATGAGTTGGCTGAGGTTAAGAAGAGCTGTGATTTCTCTAGTGGTAGACTCGATGACTTCGACGCTAGGCTTGTTGAGCTAGAAGATAAAGCCTCCGAGCTTGAAAAGCTTCAGGACACCGTTTCTTCACTTCAAGCAGAATTGGCTTCTACAAAGTTTGAGCTCTCTTCCAGTGACCTGCGTTCCCGGCTGAACAATGTGGAGATTAAGGGTGTACCTCTAAAGAAGGACGAAAATTTATTCACAATAGTGGACGCCATTTGCCGTAAAATAAATTACAGTTGTGCTAAAACCCAGATTAATTATGTTTCGAGGGTGCCTATACATAATTCCAACGAGAAACTGGTGATAGTGAGCTTTCTGAATAGATACGTAAAAGAAGACTTTATAGCAGCTGCGCGTGTTGTTAGGGATCTATCCACCTCTGACATAGGTTTCCAAGGATCACCACAACGTGTTTATGTCAACGACCATCTTAGTGTAGAATATAAAAAACTATTAAGTAAAACTAAAATTATAGCTAAGGAGAAACATTATGAATTTGTGTGGGTGAAACATGGTAAAATTCATGTGCGTAAGAACGGCAACTGCAAAACTTTTGTGGTACGAAAAGAATTGGATTTAAACAAGATATTGTAATCAGTTTCTATTCTCACTATTCATTATTTTTTTACTTTGTTGCATTTAAAATGTGTCGAATCTTGCATGATATACATTATTTGATTTATTTCCGCAAAAGGTTTAGCACCTCTGTATCACTAATGATCCTCTATTGTATTCATTGTCGCGCTATTTGTCTTCGAGTTGTAATGATTCACTATATATGTATCTCGCTTACACCTACGCTCGTTATATATTGCTGCTTGCTTGCTCGCACTCGTCGACCATCGGATGAGTTGTACAATTTAATTAAAGTAACTTATTTTTACCCACTTTTAGAACTTATATTTCTATGCGCAATTCCAATTCGTATTGAAGTAAATTCGCTGTTTATACTATGGCTGAATGTTTTTGATGCTTATCCAATCATTGCTTGTGCTATTAGTAATGGCTAACAACAGTGATGAGTGTCTAACTGTGTTCTATCAGAATGTGCGGGGATTGCGAACAAAGACAGACTCGTTTTATCGACAGGTACTATTAAATTCATACGATGTCATTGTTTTAACGGAGACGTGGTTAATGGATGGTGTGTTTAACTCGGAGTTGTTTGATGACCGCTACTTGGTGTGGCGTCGTGACCGGGACTACACGACGACCGGACAAACCAGGGGTGGTGGCGTTCTTATCGCGACGCGTAAGGAGTTATCTGTCACTCCGCAACCACTCCTACACTCTACGGCGGAAGATGTGTGGATCAATTTACGGCTCAAGAGGTTTAAGTCACGCGAATACGTAAATTTATATATCTGCGCGGTTTACTTATGTAAACAAAACAGGGGCTTCTCGTTTTCGGAACAACTTCGTAATTTCTTGTCCAAATTGAACCATACAACTTTGAATAGAACATCTGACGTATTTTTAGTTTTGGGTGACTTTAATATGAGTGGAATATCGTGGGCTCCATCCAATAATCATTCGCTAGTCCCAGTAAACCCCGCAACTAGTGACGAATGCATGCTGGCGGACGAATTGTGTACGCTGGACTTTGGTCAGTTTAACGGGGTCGTTAATAGGTATGGGAAACTGCTAGACTTGGTCCTTTCAAATAAGGTAGCCTGTGTTAGTGAGTGTACTGATCCTTTAGTACCTATTGATCCGTACCACCCGGCTTTGTTAATTAATATTGGTATCTTTGACCCGCCTACCCTCGATTGCGCCCCATGTTTGCGATATATGTACAGTAAAGGTGATTTTGAGTCAATTAACAAAGAGATTTCTGCCATTAATTGGGACCATGAGTTCTCAATAAGATCATTGGATGATTCAGTCGCGTTCTTAATAGACACTACCAAACAATTACAAAACAAATATATACCGCAAAAGCCAGCACGTAATAAATCATATCCTATCTGGTACAGCACATCACTCATAAAAACAATTAAAGAAAAATATAAATTCCTAAAAAAATTCAAAAAGTATGGTAACAAATCTGACGAGCTAACTTTTAAATATTTGCGTGAAAGAGTGAAGACTATGGAGGCTTCGTGTTATAATTTTTTTCTTAATCAAACTGAGAACTCAATTAAAAACCAACCCAAACATTTTTGGTCCTACGTTAAAAATCGCTACAATTCCAACGCTATTCCTAACACATTAAATTATAATAATCAAATATTTCTTTCCGGAGACTCTATTTGTGAGGCCTTTTCTTCTTACTTCCTATCAACCTTCCTCGATTCCACTTCACCTAATTCTTCTAGTGCACCCTATGACCTTCATCGCGATAATGACGTTACGTCGTCCGATATTTGCCACATAGAAGTAAACGTCGATGTTGTGACTGGTCTACTTCGCAACTTAGATCCATCTAAAGGTGCCGGGCCTGACAATTTAACCTCTGTATTCCTTATTAAATGCGCATCTTCTATTGCTCTTCCTATCTCAATTTTGTTTACCAAGTCTTTGTCTCAAGGTTACGTCCCTAGAGTATGGAAATCTGCGTTTATCACACCCGTGCATAAGAAGGGCGCTAAGACTGAGATTATTAATTACAGACCTATATCTAAACTGTGCATCATAGCTAAAATATTTGAAAGGATTATCTATGACCAGTTATACCCTGCCCTTGCTAACTCGCTAAGCTCTTTTCAGCATGGGTTCTTAAAAGGACGGTCTACAACTTCGAACCTGATTTTGTTTAATGATTTTATCACTGAGGCCATGGATAATGGTAAACAGGTCGATGTGGTTTACACAGACTACAGTAAAGCATTTGATCGGATTGAGCACGTATCCCTAATAAAGAAGCTAAGACGCATAGGCATCCGTGGAGACTTGCTAAGGTGGTTCTCTTCTTACATTGATAACAGGTCACAAGCAGTAGTCATCAATAACTATGTGTCTAGCTGGGTAAACGTACCCAGTGGAGTACCTCAAGGTTCGTTGCTTGGTCCTTTCTTGTTTGTGGTTTATGTGAACGACATCGATCAGTGCCTCCATTCATCCAAACTATTATGCTTTGCCGATGACATGAAAATCTTTGCCACTATTACATCGCATGATGACATGCTGGCACTACAGGCTGATTTATGTCGGTTTGAAGAGTACTGTCGGGTTAATAAACTAGACCTCAATCCATCTAAGTGTTCTGTTATTACCTACACCAGGAAACGTGTGGTCTTGGCTACTTCCTATACTTTGGCGGGCGAAAACCTGCCTAGGTGCAGTACTATTCGTGACTTGGGCGTTTACCAAGATAGTAAACTAGTGTACGACTCACACATTGACGCTATTGTCAAAAAAGCATCTAAACTACTTGGTTTTATTATGCGACTTTCTAAGTGTTTCACAGAGGCCAAAACGCTTAAAATATTGTACTGCACTTATGTAAGGAGTCAGCTCGAGTATGCGTCTCAGATATGGAATCCACGGTATCACAAATATATAGACCGCATAGAAAATATACAAAAGCGCTTTATAAAATATCTTTGTTTTCACCAAAAGGTTCCATATAACTCAGCAGAATATCCTCAATTCTGTAGGAAATACCACCTTCTGCCACTAGTAGATAGACGTAATATCGCGGATTGTCTGTTTTTGTTCAAAATCTTCCACAATGATATTGATAGTCCGGAACTATTATCCAAATTTTGTTTTAATGTGCCTAGTAAAATCTTGCGCTTCAATCCTCCCATTTGTGTTCCTCATTCGTCGTCGAATTACAGGCAGAACAGCTATATTGTGCGTGCAAGCAAACTGTTTAATGAAGTATGCAAGCGATATGATTTGGATCCCTTTATAACCACTGTGAACTCAGCCAGAAGGTGTTTGAGCCTGGAATTTTTTAAATAAGAATAAGTTCCCTTAAGCGGTTTTCTTTCCACTTTTTTCTGTTTTTTTTTTTTATATTTTTGCTGGCAGGCAGATGTCTGCATTTTTCTCTTTTAACCTTTTTTAATGTTAAATCTTTGTGTGCTGCTGTCTGTGCTCGCATCATACATATTTTTTAGTATAATTCTATACGCGAGGACTCGTAATTGGCTGTCTGTTGCCTATAATTACCCCTTTTTGTTATGTTTTTGTTAGCTGTAAGTCCTCCATGTAATAAATAAATAAATAAATAATACAGGCTGTGTTTTTTTCCCAATATCAGCTAGTTTGATTCCTAGCCACGATTATTGATTTTTCTAAAATCCACTGATGCTATTTTAGTTTTCGTCAAAATCGGTTTCTAGACTCCTTTCAATGTTTTTCGATATTCATCATAGTTTTGGATATAACTATCCACGCCCGGTTGAAAAAATCACCCTGTAAATATTCTTTGCAGCGTCAATCCGCGCGGAATCAGCGGGAGTGTACCGCATAGAGCGAGCGCTATCGGAAGGCGCGTCGTCACTGTCGACCGCGCGGCCGCGCGTGCCGCTCGCGGACCATCGAGCACACGCGTGGTTGTTGTTAGCACAGCTGTGCTTAAGGTACGTGCAACTTTCATGTGGTTTCACAGCTAGGTGGCTCGCCCAGAAGACACGGTGGAGTTCTTGCAAAGACCTTTCGCGTTTGTAAAGAGTGAAGAGTGAGGGGGCATGGAACGCAGTCTGTGAAACAGTATGCGATGGAAGATGACCAAATGTGTGAAGGAAATTCCTCATCGTCCCGCCTCAGCCGCCACGGGAGACGCCCAATGCGTCGGGGATTGCGAACCGATTTTGAGCCACCATAGGCAAGGACGTGATGGCTAGTAATAGGTAGCTCAAGAAAATAGTCTTAGGGGTAGCCGCTCGGCCCCATACTAAAATGCCATATGACATGATGCTGTGAACTTTACTAAAGTTTCAACGTTAACTGTGTTATCTTTCTAACAGTAAAAGGCGCCTGAGTTTAGAGATGCTGTATAGATGCTGTTGTTTGTGTGCTGTTTAGATACCTCGATTATGATTTCTCATTTGACGTGATTCCCAAATTGTAAAAAAATGCAAGAATTATCGTAGTTTCTGCCTACCCGAGTATAAATGTATTCATGTCATTCAAATGTAAAATAAATCATGTGTTTCCAGGTTAGGGCGAGTTAGTGCAGCAGCGGGCTGCGTCTCAGAAGCGGCCACACTCACGCCTTTCAGCCATCTTGTATTATATACGGTGAGCTATTTGATACTTATTCTCACCGAGAGCATTTGTATGTAATGTAACAATATAGATTCTACTTTGAGCATTACATTACAACTTCCTAACATTTTTGTGCCGCACACCTTTAGTGATTTATCAGAAAGCTTTATTTGTTCTTTTATATTTGTTGGTAGCGCGGGCTGGTGCACGCGGCCAGTTCGGAGTGGGACGAGGCGCGGCAGTGCTTCCAGAACGCGCTCGCGATACATCCCACACATCTCGACAGTATGGTGCAGTTAGGTGAGTGTACAATACAATGTACAACCCGGGCGCAATATCTTGACACCTGGCTTCAATCTCGATCCCGCTCGCACTACCCCGAAATGTCTGTAGTGGGAGCGGGATCGACATTCAAGCCAGGTGTCAAGTTATTGCGCCCGGATTGTACTTGATACGGCTGCTATATATTTAATGATGTTGGTGTGGTATAAGTTCCATGCTTAGTGGTTATTGAACAGACGGTTGATGATGAGTTAGTTCTACTTCACTAATTCCCAAACCATTGTTACATCTGATAGCCGGAATTAATAGTCGTGAGTAGTCCTGGAAAATTAATTGCATTGGATTGGTTTTGGAAGAATTAATTGGCGGGTAGTATCGTGGAGCTAGTTGGTGGCTGCCATCGCAATTGTACCGCTGTTTTGAATGACTTTATTTCATGGAGAGGGATGGAGTGTCGGAAATCGTTAGAACCTTTTTTTTAACTTTCTATTGTTAAGCAAATGTTTGCCGACCTTCGGTTGTTTTGCCGATTTGCTACCAGTTTTTTTTTTAACGTGGTCAAGTCATCAAATGAGGGACTGAGGGACTGTCAGACTTTTACTGACTAAAATCCACGGTGTCCTTCAATAGCCCTTTATGTTCCGGGGTCACGGTAAGGAAATAATCCCGCGACCCCGGCAGGCTGTGGCTCTCTGAGAGGGGGGCCCCGTTATTAAGCTGACACTCTTTGAGGTGCGCGTGGGACACAACGCGCCGTCAACCCGGGCATGGTCCATGGTCGGGCAACAAGTTGCCCTTTACTCGCTGCTCGCATGCCCGTGCCTACGGTGGCCGGAGATCGTGTGCTGACATTCGACGCCGCGGGCGCCTACCACTGCGGTTGATTCCTACTAGTAGGATAAATCGGTAATACTTAAACAAGATAACCATTTTAATTCGGTTGCATTGAACAGTGTGGTGTTGCGACGATTATCTTTGCTTAGTGTATACAGTTAACTTCGTTCCATCCGGGTGTCCCTTGACACCTCTCAAGTTTTTCTTGTCACTAGAGGTCTGGGCGTTTATGTATGTGACTTTATATGTTTGGAAACGCATCCACGATACAGGAAGAAATTTCTAGTGTGGGGCAATGTTAAAAAAACATACGTAATGTGTTTCAGACGTTTGATATTATAGTTCACTGCCCCTGCCCTGGTAAGGTCGTAAACGTGCCGAGACTGGTTTGCTTTATCAGAGATCCATAAAGTGGTAACATAAACCGTGTGGTGTTCCTCAGGCGCCGCCTACTACAACCTGGGCTGGCTGGGCCTGGCGGAGAAGTCCCTCCGCGAGGCCGCGTCCCTGGAGCCCGCGCGCGCCGACACGTGGCGGCGGCTGGCGCTGGTGCTGTGTGCTGCCGCCGAGCCGCTGGCTGCTGCTGATGCTGCGGCGGCCGCGCTGGCGCTGCACCCGCACGAGCCCGCCCTCTCCCTCCCCCTCTGATGGTGGACCAGTTCCCTCCACACCTGCTACACACTAGTTCGTTGACTTACCACTTCTCCCCTAATACTTGGGACTTTGACTAAGGAAACTTATCCATGACGCGATCGCGACGCAGTGAGCAAAGCCAGTCAAAGCTACTTATAGATGGCGCCACCATAGCTAAGTCCCAATCCGAGCAATGAGGTTAAGTTTTGAAACACCTTTAAAATTTGAACCAATGACGATGCTTGGAACTAGTTATGCTAGCGCCATTAGTTTTCCAGCTGCCATCCCCATTCCGCCGATTCCTACTACAAGTGAAAATCAACCTTACTACTACGATATATGACATAAAACACGTTATTTAAGAACAGATGAAAAACAAAACACGATCGCCATAAGAACGTCAAGTCAATCGAATTGCATCATTATTTCTTAGTGTCAAGGTTGATTTACATTTGCACTTAGTAGAAATCGCAAATCGTTTGATCGCATCATGCCTAAAGCCCCTAACCAATATTAATAGTTGAATTACCAATACAAGCTAGTTCGTTGACCTTTCCATCTACACAGCGTTGAACAATTGTGCGAATCTCTTTTATGATTACAATCAGAACATGATGATATCCTAGTACCCACGATAAAAACATAACATGATCCTATTCTTTATTGTACATGTTAACACATAAAAAGGATTTTATTACTATCTTGAAAAATAATAATAATCTTTTCATAAAACAACTAAAAACCAAAACATACACCTATACATAATATTATTATATAACAGATTCTATCCTGGGTTGTAATAATCTAAAATAGGTAAGTTACACCTGAACAACTTATATCAACAAAAATACTACTAGACGTACTAGACATTCAAATTATTAAAGTTATTTCGAGACGGAGAAAGTTTTGAGATCATATTCATGTGTAATTAAAGAATCCAAATATTATAAACTATTATACATGGCGTCCCGCGGCGATGCCACATGCAGGAAAAGTACCTTAAATATTGTTAATAATGGTAATTATAACATTCCCGTTTCAACCATGTAAGTATTTAAAAATCTATGAATGCAGATTAAATTGTTTTTAATATAAAAATAATGCCTTCTTTCAGTAAAATGTTCCTTCTACAATATATAAGGTACTTTCCCTCCATGTGGCATAGCCGTGAGACGCCCTGTATAAGAAGAATGAATTCTATGCTGTTTGAAAACCTCAATGAATCCTACCCCTAAAGTGGACTTTAAAAACAACCTAACTTACCAACTCTTGAACATTATAACTATCAAGTAAACCTTTAATTATTTTCCCCTCTGTTAGAACTCAAATCCCGTAGGACCGTAAACTAACACGCAGACCACATAAAACTTACACAGAAGACAATTCTTCAAGAAAGCATTGATACCTTTTAATGTCGATCTGTTTTATTTACAACTTAAATACATTCAAATGAAATATATTTACAATAAAAATACGATAAAAATATAATTATGCACTTTCAAAGTCTGTCGATAAAAAATCAATAACTTTAAAATCAAAATTTCATCTGACATTCGTTTGTTCCTACACCTAAATTATGAAATAATATTCAAAAACTATTGTGAATGTTTAAAATACTAAAATTATATGAAAATACTCAAAAATCTTCTGGTATCGGCAAACGTTATAAAATCGAGATCAATTATATAAATTAGCATTAAACTGCCTTTAAGTATTTATAAATGTCTAAATACAATTAAAATATCACTACAGTCTTTTCACAGATAAATTACCTCTTATCACTGTAAAATCAAAGTGTTCTTTATTCAAGTCAAAATAAAGTTGCGATTGCTTTTTAATGTCAGAGGAGAAACAACCGTGAAAGGTGTATACTTAACTTGTGTTGCCACAACGAATCGACGTCAATCGAAATGTAAGAAATTAAACGAAAATAATGCGCAAAATTAGCTGAGTATTTGCGCAACAATAGCGCAAGTTTTGTGAACAAAAACAGCAGTACAAATGATAAATGTGTTGTAAAAAAAAAAGACGTAAAATCCATTCCAATTTTCAACCTAAAAGCAACACCTTTCTAAAATAACTTGACAAAATCATCAAAATTACGAGTACATCGACGAACAAAACAAATCTCGATTAAGGGCTGATTTCAAACTGAACACGATCAACACATTTTAAACGCGTTTAAGAACTGTCAGTGGGGTAATGATCATTGTCCTAACTGCACTTGTTCTTGTTAACGTAGTCAGTTCAAATCGTGGTCAGTTTCATTAGAGCAATTCACTTTAAGGTTCAATTAATACTACCGCGGAATAAAATTGTATCGAAACCTTACAAAGCATAATGAACTTTAAATCAATTGTGTAACGTTTAAACCAGATATCCAAACTGCAGTATCCCGAGAATAAGCGAGTATTCTTCGAAAAATGATTTTCGGTTTGTTTCTAGTCTGAACTTTAGCACAATAAGTGTAAAGTGCAAAATGCTTTGTCAGCTTTCGATACAAAAATTCACTTTCATTCCATTCCGCAGCAATATAAATTGAGCCAAGCCCCCTTACTTATGACGCGATTTCATTAGAAGTGAAAATCAACCTTAATACTACGACATAGTGATGCTATTCGTAGTCAACCTGTTTCTTTACTATCTCTACCCAAAGACAACCGCACGTTTTAAATAAACAGCGCCTTATTGTCGTAGTAATAAGAATGAATTTTACTTGGCCGCATCGCGTCTTGTGTAAGCGCGCTAAAACGTAACCTAGTAACTCGGACAATGTAGAGATAAAACAATAAATACGAATATAATTAGTATTGTAGCTGCAAACGTTTTAGGAAGCATATTGCGTGCGTGTGTACTTATATAGCGCTGTCTGTTCCTTAGCCACTATCCTTACGAAGTTACGACTGACTACTGTATATAGATAGCCTCGGAATTGATGTAGGCATGTGGTTTATTTTACACTGTGACCAGAAATGAGGCCTGGGGGGTATTACAACGCCTTAAAACTAGGCTTGTTCCAGTGAGTGAACGAGATGGCGCTAGACGACTTGTATAGCTCTGTCACTTTCACTCGCTGCAACAAGCCTGGTTTTAAGACGTTGTAATACTTTCCTTGGGGCCTACCATTACATTTTGCGAGAGTAGTGACACTGGGAAAGAGACAAAGCTATACAAGTCGTCTAGCGCCATCTCGTTCCCACAGTGAAACAACTCTTGCTTGAAGACGTCATGTTAGACCGCCTGGTTTCCTCCATAGACAAGTTAGGCCGACAACCAGTCGATATGGAGGTCTGATGAGTAGTCTACTTGTAAAATAGACTGGTATCTTGTTACACCAGAAGTTGACTCCAATATAATTTGGGAAAAAGTTCGGCAGGTGATAATGAAAGACAAAAATCCAGTCATCCTGCTGTATAATAATACAACATGATGTATATTTTACATGTTGTAACGTCACAGTGTGAATAAACCAATTAGATGCTCCCTCGTCGGAGCATTCGCCTGTCATGTAACAAATTAAATATTCAATTTTGATGTTACGTTACAAGGAGCCGTGTGTTACGTAACAAGAGATTGTTGCTGCATCTTTGATTTTGGAAAATGATTGTTGTAAATTGAATAATTACAGCTACACCTGTTCAAGACAAATGTTACAGGGGCTCTGAAGTTATCTGCAAATGCTAATTCGTCTAGTTAAACTTCTAAGAAAGCCTCATTAAATGGCGATCTAGAACACTATTCTTACAGAATACAATTTCCGCAGAGGTCATGACTGTACTTGCGTTAACTAGCACTTGCAACTAACTTCCTAGCGGATACAAAGTTTGCGTGGAATTATAGTTGCACTGCAATTGTTACATTACAGGCGATCGCTCCCGGCTAGCGAGCGTCTTAAAACAGTTTCTTTCCTTCAAATAATAACGAAAACTGGTGAGGGGACGATTTTATTAATATCACTGAAAATAAGTAAAAAAACATTCATAAAAACATGTTTCCTTTGCAACCGGACATTGTACATAAGACATACATTTTCGCCATAAGTTCCTCATTACTGTGAAAAATACATAAATAACGAAAACAAAAAAAAGCAATATAAAAAAAATATATGAAGAGAGTTAAAAATAAAAAACAAAAAAAAAAAAAAAACTTGAAAACTTATCTAGTTCCATAGATTTTTCCGTTAAAACAATATAAATGGTTGTAAATTATTTTCTTGATCATACAGCGAAGGAGTATTTAATATAATAAATAAGACAATAGCTCGTTTATTACGTAGTGTCGTCTCGTGTCTGTTTGTGTATTATTAAATAATATAAAATAATTATTAATATAAATAATACGTTTATTATATTGTTCGTGTATTCATGCTACTTTGTATTGTCGATGCATATTTACTTAGAGCATGTAAACAAATGAATGGAATAGTTTTTCAACAGTTTGTGCTTCTATGTCCCTTTAAAAGCTAGTGACCACTATAAAAGCAAAAAACAAAGTTATTGCTTTTGTATGGCACGATCTGTAAATATCTGAATAATACTAACATTCAACAACCTCTACGTTTTAAAATCGTCATGCTTGGAACGACAGAAATCTTTCTACAATCTGTCATTTTGTCGATAAAACCTGTTTCTAAGGTGTCATGCTAAGTGTGCTGCTTGTATTTTACTTTTTAATCCGTTGTGATTGCATAAGAAATGTACCAATATCAGTAATGTTTTTAATTTCAATAATTTTGCATTATTCATTGCTATGCATTAGAATAGTTTTAAAATTACAAGTTTTTCACATAAAATTACAAGTTGTATTTATTGTTTTAGTTTTTAAAGTCTCTTATGTGGTTTTAATGTGTTATTAGCATATCGGCAAAATTAGATAATGTTTAAATGCTCTAAGTATTCTCGAGTCCCGTCCAGTGGTATCAAACATTTTGATTGTGACTTGCGTGTATGATATTATATCTGTATATAGTTTGCGGGGATATCCTTTTATTATGTTTATTTTCCTTAGGTGTATCATAATATTTACTTTATCGTGTAATAATTATCAAAGCTTAAATATTGTTAATACCTCGGAAATATATTATTATAGTTATAGCGCTATCATGGTTTAGGCAATTCAATTCTTATTTATTATTAATTAAGACCAATTAAGGGTATAATTATGTGAATTTAATATCCTTAAGTTCTTGCAATCGCGTAGTCAGAAAGTGACAAATGTGTTGCAGTAAAGTTGCTGGCAACGTGACGCAACTGTTGCTTGATATCGCGCAAATTTTCTCCACAATGATTTGCCATTTTTCATGGCCAAGGAAGGTGGTGCTGTTGTAGAAAGTTGCGCAATAGTTGTTCAACTTTTGGGCAACATATTATTTAAAATGTCACTAGCTGACAACACTACTGCAAGTATCATTGCCAACCTCATTAGGTAAGATATTCATCGCCATATTTGAGTATATCGCATAAGCTACGACGCGCATATCAGTATGTAACATTGTATTACGTTAGTAAGCAGTTAGATTTATTTAATTGTTGCTAGTCTACGTCACATGTCTATGCATAGTGTAAATGATGTCTCATAAAAAGAAGGGCGTATCTGCTCAAAATGGAGTAGCCGATTTCCGACATTATGCGAAACTATTTAAGTTCGAAAATCGGTTGTTTCGCTTTGTGTCGACACGTCCTTTTTTTTACGGCGGTAAACTGAGTATTGCTCTTTCTTTTACAATATAACTAGCAAATGTTGGGTCTTCAGAAAGGTCAAAATGGCATTCACATTTCTGTCTCCTTCCAAAGAGCCATATAAGTTTCTGCATGTGACTTTATTATGTAGGTATACAGGGTGAATTTTTCAAGTGGGCGTGGATGGCTATTTTCGAAACTATGAGGAATATCGAAAAACGTTGAAAGGAGTCTCGAGGCCGATTTTGACAAAAACTAAAACTGCATCATTGGATTTTAGAAAAGTCTATTATCCTGGCCAGGAATCGAACCCGATGATTTTGGAAAAAAAATCACACCCTGTATTATTACACCATTCGATAGTGTTGCTAATAAGGATCAAATTCTGGGAAGTAATCATGTACGGCAAACTTAAGGAAAACGTATAATTACAAAAAAAACTAATCAACCATCAAGGCAATGTGGGTATTTGAAACATCAATTACCATTTCTTCTTTAAAATAATAATGTTATTTTTAAACTCCATAATTTCGTATTTCTAAGTACAGTGGGATTGTTGAGACGTCAAATCCAGTGAAACATGGAAAAATTTAAATTTTAATAACTTCGAATAAATTATGGCTCAATAGAAGTAAAGTAACATGGAAAAATAGCAATTTCATAAAAATCTGCTATTTCCTTAAGTTTGCCGTATATGATTAGTTCCCAGAATTTGATCCTTACCAGCAACTGACATTCTATTTATTTTTCTTTGACTTTAATGAATGAACAGATATACAGGTATAATTTAAACTGAAATAAATTGTAATATTATGACATATTTGCACACCATATGTAATGGTAAAATGTAATTGGACCACATTAGTGTTAAGATCTTGATTGTACCTACATTTTTGCAAATAAATAAATAAATAAAGAAATAAATAAATAAATAAATAAATAAATAACACTATCGAATGGTGTAATAATACAGGGTGCGATTTTTTTGCTAAAATCAGCGGGTTCGATTCCTGGCTAGGATGATTGATTTTTCTAAAATCCAATGATGCAGTTTTAGTTTTAGTCAAAATCGGCCTCGAGACTCCTTTCAACGTTTTTCGATATTCCTCATAGTTTCGAAAATAGTCATCCACGCCCACTTGAAAAATTCACCCTGTATATGTTGGAACTGAATTATGATGTTGGTCGTGTGAACATCGAGATACGAATCAATTTAGTTTACTGCACGATTATAAATGCGATTGTGGATTTATTAAAACATACGATTCACGTTTATTGATAACAGTGCACTTGCATCCGATGGAATTATAATGTTGGGAAAAACAAAGATAAATTATTATAGACAAAACATCTTTAGAGTTTCCAAGTACTCCAATTTTATTTAAATAAGTTTTTTTTTTTTAAATCTTATCATTAGCGAAATTACTGCAGCGTTGAAGTATGTCATTTGCACTATGTATAATATAAGGGTTCTATAGTTTAATTATGTGCGTATAATGACGAGAGAACGAGTGTTGTATGGTGAGAGGATAATATGCGTAGAATGTTTAGAAAAATACCATGATATGGTGTCAAAAGGAGTTAAAATGTTAAGAAAATGGTAGTGTGGGGAGAAGTGTGGTAGTACTGGTAGTTTGGTGAGAGTAAAACGGTAGTATGATAAGACAATGGTGGTAGTGTGAAAAGAGCATGATGGTAAAATGGTGAGGGACAAATTGTAGTGTGATTACAGAAAAGTTGTATTTTGGTGAGTGAAATGACGGTGGTATAGTAAGAGAAAGACGGTAATACGGTGAGAGAAAGGTGGTAGTATTAGTGTGAGGTGAGATTTTACTAGCAGTGTAATGAAAGCAAGATGATAGTATGGTAAGAGAAAGATGGTAGCGTGGTTACAGAAAAGTACTACTTGGGAGATAATGACGGTAGTATGGTGGTGGAATGACGGTTGTATGGTGAGAGAATGACGCCAGAATGGTGTGAGTATGGCTGTAGTATGATAAAAGAACGGTGGTAGTGTGGTGTGACAGGTGGTTATATGGTGAGAAAATGGTTACAATCATTAGAAATGGTGAAAAACGGTAGTAGTGTTATAAAAAGAAAAGTGGTGTTATGGTGAGAGAAAAATCGTAGTACGGTGGTGGAATGGTGAATGTGACATGGGGTGGTAGTACCTGGGTAGACTTCCAAGTGTGGGTGTACGTATTTACATTAATTGAGACGGTAATTCGGTGCGACAAATCTTGTCGTGTTTTTAAATTCAGCCTGAAATGCCCCTCGGTGCCAAGATTAATTGTGCTTGTTTGACGGCAATAGTCTTGCCTCTATTATGAATGACTTAAATGTAGGTAAACCTCTGCATTGCCCTTCAAGTATACAGGTGTGATGTATTCTTGAATAAAAATACAGAGATTATTAAATACTTAAGAGTCAGCATAAAATACAGAACAAGGTTTTTTCTCGTACACAGTCTCTTTTAATACTTCCTTGGTACATTGTATCTTCTGAATTATATTGCTAAAAGCATATTTCAAATTTACGGTTTACTGTAATTACTGTTTACGAATGAGATTTCTGAAGCCATGAAACGGTCATTATTCTACTGTACTTCAAAATAACATAATAAGTGGTTGAACGCACATTAATAGCCATACATTATGTTGACATGTAAATGACTAACGTTTTTCGCACCGGATTTGCCAGATACATAATTATGGTTGATTAACTGTAATAGTTAGTGAAAGACGATTTTAAATTGTTTAACAAATATTTTGCTTTCCTTTGAAAATATTTTCTGTATTTGAATGTGTTTCTATTTTAGGTATCGTTTTTATAATGTGGCTACAAATATCTGTTTCAACTAGTACTAAATGAATGCCTAAATATTATTGCATCGTTGGAATTTCAACTTTAGCACTGTGTCGAGGTTTGAAAATCATCAAACCGTGTACTATTATTGGGGCTTCATTTATGTGTCCTCTGTTATTTGAGAAAGATAACGGATATTTACATTTTATTTATTATTCTTAGACTATTTCATAAATATTCAATTCTGTAGGTATATTACGGGAGGTAATGGAAAAATTTGACAGCCATTCAACACTTCACTTTGGGTACGGTTAGCCGATACAATATCTGAGCATTTTGTTTTTCAGCGTACACTGTCCCACTGCTGGGCAAAGGCCTCCCCCAAGTTTTTCCAAGTTTTCTTGTAACACAAAATATTTTATGAGCAGTACTAAAAGAAAAATGGCGAATGCTGAGTAGCATAGGCTGAATGCTGTTCATCATTTTCGATTTCTGTTCAGATTTTGTATCGGATAACCGTACCCTTTGTCTTCTTCAGAGAAAATATTTAGTAACTCGTATACCTTTACAAATAACTCTTGTAATATTAATTAAAACGTTATCATAACTGTGTTTGTCCCGCATCAATCAGGCAATAATTTGTGTATGTGTTGCATAGCATCGAAAGTATTTAATAAAATTAATAATAATTATAATGTGCCCGAAATTGAACATTGGAAGTGCCAATGTCTGTCTGTTTGTTATAACTAAGTTAACACATATTGTTAATGTTAAAATCATATATTTTTGTAACGTGGTGTCCCATCGATATAAGTTACAATAGGACGTTATTTTACACCTACATTAATGTTAATTTGTCTCTCACTTAAAGTTACCGAGTGGACTGGATTGCGGACAACGTATTTTGACAGACTAGCGTCGCGCCCCGGCTTTGTGTTCAATTTAGAAAATACAACATGTTACTCGCTAAGATATTTTTAAAGAACGAAAAATTCAGCTGCGAGCAGGGTACGAACCTGGGTCTTCTGGATAGGTACTCCAGATGTCTTAACCAATTAGGCCATCGCAACCAATACTCTCGAAGCTGAATTTCTCATTCCCTCTATCAAAATTCAATGCATGTTCAACCTTATCACAAAAGCAGAAAGTTCACACTCGATGGAATTGAGGTAGGTTGATATGCAAAGTCGATTTTCAAAGTCCGATGTCCACAGCGAGTCTGCTACCCAGTATGTTTGGTTTAAAAGTACTCATGAAGTAGATATTTCATATAAGTTTGGAATGTTTCCCCAGCCACCACGGTTCATATAATGTTTGTCACCGCTTGTGTTTCAAAACATTGGTTCTCATAGTAACGAGCAATAGTTACGGTGCTTTGTCACTTTGGTTGTGCTACGTACAGTCGACTACACAAGTGTTTCAACTGACGTCACTTTATTTATACTTCCTATTGTTCTTTTAAAGTGAAATGATCCATATAAAATATTTGTGTATGCGACTGTACTTCGGTGGATCTAATTTAATGCAATTTGTTAAAACGTAGCACTCTGTTATATATTGTAAGTAAATATGTATATTTTTAACACAACGCAATAACTCGGCACCTGTTACATACAATTTACAAAAGAATTTTAAATGACACTATAATAAAATTAATTATTACTGTAACTTTCATATCTTTTGCTCGTTCTTAGGGTTATTTTAGGGCCTAGTTAGAGTCGATTGGTCCCGGCTCGTGTAGGGCGAAGCTTCCATTTCGCGCCATCTTTGAAAAGTGATAGTATCGTGTCAGTGTTGTATACTTCTATCCCTTCCTAGTGTTCATTAATCGTTATACAAAGGAAAGAGACGAAACATTTCAAAATGTTAAGTGTTCGATAGCTTTTACTGTACTGCCGCCGAGTGAAGAGATGACAACAATCATCCGTCTCTGTCGCGCCGTGCGGCAGGCCGTAGTCGTAATCATATGAATATTGTATAATAATCCTGTAATCTAAAGACCAATGTAATATTTATTGTCGGTCAAAAAACAATATAGTATTGAATTTTAGATGTTTTCTATTGTGGATGTATCTATCACTTGTTGCTAGTCGAAGATGACAGTCAACTAACGTTATGCTCGTCGAAATAAGTGCACATAGAATATAGAAATGTTTAGATGTAGCTGACTCAATATTCAGGCATTTGTAAGGAAAAAATTACAAATAAAAATAGCACGTTTAGCAATTCACAAAATGATATTATCTTCGTCCACAACGTTAGTAGACCTGTGTCAGATACAACGCAGTCATGCAAGTATACCGATTGTGAGGATATTACTGTAGATGTATATAATTTTATCTATACATACCTATAATATATAAATACGTTTATAAACCTGTTGTGCTCTTGTGTACTTTACTACGTTGTAGATGTTGTTCTTGGCATTCGATGTTGACTGTATATAAAACGTTTAAGGATATTAAAAAATAATAATTATTATGTTACATAATTATGGGTTTTATTTCATTATTGAAGCCACGAGTATTGATTGCCTATTTAAATGATCCTTAGAATCTTTACCACATCACAATTTAATTGAAAAAAATGGTTCCTTGCACGACAGTAGAAGCACTTTTTAAATTTTCGACACAATAAACGCAGTAAAAAGTATGCTATAATAAAATACAGAAACCAAGTGATAAGGCTATTACTCGTAAAGTTGTAAAGCCTACTAGTCATGATTCACCAAATTACCAAACCCGACACATTCGCCGAATTTTTTTATCAAAAAATTGTTAATGGAAACTATCATTACAAGTAGGTACTTCATTTCCACCAAGCATGAAGTAGGTGGCATTCGCCTAGCGGTTTACTCCGGCCAACGGAACCACTAACTTCATGTAACCGGTGGTAGGCCTCACCAGACCACCATCCTGTTGAGCGTGCAGCGCCAAACAGTTTTTGCTATGTTCCGTCGGTGCGCAGGAGTTCCAGTACCTTATAGGTAAGCTCGCTCCGTTTTAGGCTGCATTCTGAGCTAGATTGTGGCCAAAAAAGAAATTATTCTTGAGCACTGTTTTGATGTCAATGTCAATGCATAAGGCCGAGACTCCACCAAAGCTGAGATGTGTGATGTGCACGCAGAGCTGTTTTTCAGCTCGTGTGGCTCCACCAAAGCTGTGAGCGGTGTGCGGCGAGCGGCGTCCTGTGAGACATATGCTGCGTGCATTAAGTTCAATTCACTTTTTGTTCTACTTCAGCTTTTAACCGCACTTCAAAAAACCACTCGTATGACTGAACACTAATTGGTTGAAACGGTTGAAACCAATGCCCTTTCCATAGTCGATATTCAGCCTTCAGGAGTTGCTGCACTGCTCTGCGAACGTACACAGATAATGACACATTTGACCATAGAGTAGGTAGATAAATATCGAGGCATTTACTAAACGTAAGAAGTGATTATATACTCTCTGGCATTTATTTTGACAGAATGAATCCAAGAAACTTCAAGTAGTTACAAAAATAAGCAATATTACAGATCAACTCGTCGTTGTAACTTAATGTCCGATATAACCAATATCGGTATTACCTACTTGTGCCTGATAATGGTGTTGTTATCCTGAAGCGTCTTTCCAAATAGGCGCCCTGGTGCTTGCTGCAGACTGACCCAGAGAGATGCCCCACCAAGAAGGATCTTCCCAAAATGTTCAGTCTACCGAGGACCTCGAGCCTATAGACTTCGACGCTCTTCTGCCCGAGTTGGGCAAGTTTGGACGCTATCAGAAATTCGTGTTCTTTTACTTAGTACTTGCCATTATATTCACCAGTATGCACAGCACCCAGTTCATATTTAATGCTGGAAGTGTTGCTTATAGGTGAGCAGATGCTGGCTGCCTCAGGATTTAATGCGTACTTATAACGATAATTTTCAACTACCTACTTAGTGATAACCATCAAATTAGGTACTTGGTATTTCTACTATAGAAACAGGCGCTTCATGTAGAAACTAATGAAGTAGGCAAGGCATTCTGGAGCATAACGGGACTCATAAAGAATCTAACAATAAAAATTATTAATTATTGTAAAAATGTTTTTTTTTCTCGCAAGGAAGGTGCAGACTTGGTTTTGGTAACTTGTAGTACCTCCCATGGCATAACGGTAGCTAAATGGCCATTTGCAATATGCCTCATGATTAATTTCGTTCCAGCAACGAAGTGAATCATTTGGCATAGATATTGCTAAGTGGCCGTTTAAGACCCCAGGTCACTTGTATTTGGGACCCCCTCCGTGATCCAATACACCTCACTGCAGTTTTTTAGCTAACTATGTATTGCTAATTTCTTACCCTCTTATTCAGATGTAGAGTGCCACAATGCGAGGCGTCTCCAGCTAGATTCGTGACCGATGGATGGAATAAGTTTGCATTGCCCACGTACGGTTACGATTGCTTGCAAAATATTCCGATTGGCAAGCAATGTGAGCCAGCTAGTTTTAGCAACGACACTACACGCTGCTACTCTTGGGTCTACGAGAGTTATACCACGATTGTTTCCGAGGTGAATGTATACCTTGTAGTTATAACACGATTGTTCCCGAGGTGAATGTATACCTTGTAGTTACAAATCTCTTAGGAACCCCTAAGAGATTTGTAACTATTAGAATAACCACTATAATAAGTTAAACCGTGCCCTGAAATGTAAAGGGCAATTGAAGGAACACGGTTGATTTTAGTCAGTTTAAAGTGGACATCCCTCCGGTAGGTACGTACAAAGCGTTTTGCCAATACTTTTATTGTATTTTCATCTGACTGCTATAACCTTGGGGTCTTCAAGTCAAGAGTGAACAGGTTACTTCTAGACAAGCGTGCTTCACTGTCGACCACATCTTCGCTTACTATCAGGCGAGATAGGGGTCATAACGTGAACCCGAAAAAAAAAATTGACCTTGACAATCCCCATTCTCTACATAGCGCGAGTGGACTCATTTGATGAAGGTTACTTTAATATACCTACTCATCTTAAAGTATCAACAACTTGTAACTTAAATTTTCTAACAACGAAATCAACTCTGAGATCGGACTCTATCTATCATGTGACGTTTGTTTTCACTAATTCGTCTGTAATTGTGGTTGCTAAGTGCATCGTACGACTTAGACAACTTTGCACAAAGTCGAAGCCGATTATTTCTTTCCAAAAGGATGATGTGCCGTTTTATTTCCATTTTAATAAATTTGTTTGATGGTTGTAGTTCGACCTGGCGTGCGCGGAGTGGAAGCGGACCCTGGTGGGCACCATCCACAACGCCGGAGTGTTCGTAGCGGTACCCACAACTGCCGCCTTCTCAGATACGTATGTTTTTACGAGTACTTCACTAGAATTAATGGAACAAATAGCACGTTGCAATTTTCGAGCAGCTTTGCCGATATAGTTGGGTAACGCCAAATTCTTCATATTTATAATTCCAAATTTTATTCAAATCTACTCAGAGCCTGTAGCCAAACGGCAAGCGACAATCGTTAACGTTCAGCAGTCGCTAATACATTTTCAACTTTAAACCCCATTGCATAAAGTTGAAAATCTATCAAAGATTACAGATCGTTTTCGTTTGTTTCGTTCGCTATCGCTCAGCAGTCTTTACTAGATTTTCAACTTTATGCGATGGGGTATAAAGTTGAAAATGTATTACAGACTGCTGAACGTTAGCGAATGTCGTTTGCCATTTGGTTATAAGGGCCAGGTGTTTTTACGTATGACAAACAACACAACATCCTCACAATTTTCCTTTATAACAGGCTAACAGCAACTTAGTGAGTAAAGATGAATCAAGAGTCATCCAGAACTATAAGATTTATGAATGGACTAAACTTGATAAGACTCATAAAGGGAGTTGTTTGATCAATAATAGTTAAGCTAACAATTCGTTTAAATCTATATATATAAAAGAACAGCGGTTTTTCTTTTGACTCGACTACAGCCGAAACCGCTAAACGCAGAAACTTGAATTTTGGACAGCATTTGCAGTCTACCGTGTAGATTGGCAATAAGACGGGATTTTGCGAAAATCCTCCTCTAAGGGGGTGAAAAGGGGTGAAAACTTTTGTATGAAAAATCTTATTCCTTGGGTTTATAAACTTGAAACTTACCACGAATGAGAACACAAGTAAATAAATAAGATTAGCACCATTATTTTTTTAAAACTACCCTCCATTGGTAATCTAGGAGTTGTTAAAGTTTGTATGGAAAAATCATAACGCGTGAGCTGATGAATTTGAAAATCAGTATTTGTATACTAGATAAGAATTAATCAAACACGTGTTTTTGGATTTTTCGAAAATCACCCCCAATTTGGTGAAAAGGGGTATTCAAGTTTTAAGGGGAGGATATTAAACCACTAAACGTAGAAACCTGAATTTTGGATGATAGTTGCAGTTTATAATGTAAGTAAGCATTAAGAAAGGATTTTGCGAAAATCTACCTCTAAGGGGGTGAAAAGGGGTGAAAACCTTTGTATGCTGAATCTTATTCTTTGGGTTTATAAACTTGAAACTTGGTACGAATGTGAGTATAAGTAAATAAAAAAGATGGACACTATTCTTTTTTCAAAATTACCCTCCATTTTTGGGTTTTTCGAAAATCACCCCCTTTTGTAAAGGGTTGATTAACTTTTAAGGGAAGGATTTATTGCTCGCTTCGATAAATTCTAAACTGGGCATAAATTATCTCTCAATCGAATAAAGATTGCGTATTTTTATTTAAATTTTATAAATCAACCCCTAACGGGGTGTAAATTGGAAAATCAGTTTGTCTACTACGATTGATTGTTTGTTTGTATTGAGTTTTTAAATTTTCTTATAAGGAGGGTGAGCGGAAATTAAATTCACTGAGTTCGAAATTAGAAACACGCGCAGACGAAGTCGCGGGCAAAGTGCTAGTCCTATACAAACAAATGATTTATGCCTCCGAAATGATAGGTGACAATAGAACGACATGATGATTTGTCGACAGGTACGGTCGTCGTATGGTGCTGATCGGCACGAGTGTGGCGCCAGCGGTGGTGGGCGTCTGCCGCGCCCACTGCCAAAGCTACATCTTATACTTGGTGCTGGAATTTCTCGAGGCTCTAGTCGGCAACTGCACTTACAGCACCGCATTCATTATTGGTACCTAGATTAACTTATTACTTTGGGAATAGTTGATCTTAAAGGATGGTACTCACGACGACGCGGTTGGCGCGATTGTTGCGATTGTTGCGTACATTATGTACCTTACAGGTAGTTGTTTGGCATCTGCTGTTTCTGTATGTGTAATATTTTGGGAGAAACTTCTAAAGTGAGGCAATAATAAAATAAAACAATTATTTTTGTAATTTGACATTTTAAGTTTTCTAATATTAATTTCAGCCCTTGAGATAGTAGACGTAAAGAGGAGAGTGTTGGGTGGCAACATTCTGCAGTGCACATACGCGTTGGGCCAGGTCACGTCTGCAGTGACGGCTTGGCTCTTGCCCTACTGGAGGACGTACACGCTCGCTATCTTCTCTCCATGTTTTTTCTTCATTTTCTACTACTTTTTTGTCGAAGAAAGCGTTCGCTGGCTCATAACCACAGGCAACAGGGATGAAGCAGTAAGAATAATTTATAAAATAGCAAGAGTGAACGGAACAACACTTTCAACCCAAACAGTGAGGCTTTTGAATGAAGGTCAAACTAGAAGGAATGTTCTGTTTATGCATGTTTATTCAAGATCTTATGTCAAGCCAAAGCCTGAACCCTTGATAAAACAAGTGTTAGCCTCAAAAATCATTATAACCCGGATGGTAGTGATTTCTTTCTGGTGGGTGTCGACGACGACGATCTACTACGGACTGAGCTTTAACGCGGTATCGCTGTTTGGCAACAAGTACTTGAACTATATTCTCACGAGCCTCGCGGAGATCCCTGGCTCACTGCTTGCCTTGGTCACCCTCGACCGATTTGGGAGGAAAAGTACGATCATGACAGGATATTTTATTTGCGGCATTGCGCTCCTGGTGTTACCTTTAGTCAGAAACTGTAAGTAGTACGAGTAACTTACCCAATATAATAACCTTGTTACAAGTATGCAAATCTCGAAAAGTTGGTATTTAAAAAGGGAAATAGTGGTCCGAGGTCCGACCGCCGACGATGAACGAGTAACGAGTAGAACGATACACTCTAAAAAGAGTTGGCGATCGGCGGGAAGCGAGTGTAGTTTCAATAGTTTTGTAGTCGGGCGACAGCGACTGTTCAAGTGCGACGAGTGATTACTCGCGCTACTCGCCTGAGGTCGCTTTATGTAACATTTCATTCACTGCACCGAACGCAAGACAATCGACGAGGGAGGATCGCTGAAGGAGTATCGCTGAGCTAGTTAATTTCTGAAAGCGACAGAACGAGTAAAACGAGTCGTCGCCGGCAGTGTGAACAGTCAGAGAGCAACCATTAATGTATGCATCTCTTTCGTTTACACGGAATGTACTTACCTACATTTATCGTGCGTTTCTTGAGAGAGAAAATCGCCGAGAGTTACTCTTTCTCTCGCTGTTGGTCGGACCACTGCCATACTGTTAATATTTCAGCCACTTCGATTTTATTGTTGACACTCGTGGGCAAGATGATGAGCAGCCTTATTTACTGCGGCATCTACATCTACACCATCGAGCTGTTCCCCACGCAGGCGCGCCACGTCCTGCTGGGCTTCTGCTCCATGACCGGCCGCATCGGGTCCATGTCCGCGCCGCAGACGCCTCTGTTGGTTAGTCGGTCTATTACTTGGTACCGCATCATTGTCGCGTGCTGGCTATGTATCATCAAAGCTTCACAGACGTCCTGAAGTGGGGAGTAGTTTTATTCACTGTCCCACTGCTAGGTAAACGTCATTTCTCATAGAACGTACTACGGTTGACAAACTTGAGACAGGTGGCGGTTCGAGACTGCGACTTTACTTAAGATTAGGCAATGTATGAGCGGCAGTTTGCGAGCGAGACAGACAGGAGTCAGATCCGGTCGCGGTCTCCTGTCGCGGTCTTCCGTCTCGGTCTCTTGTCGCGGTTTCCGGTGCGAACCGCCACCTTTATGTTCTTGAAACATTTAATTCAACTGACTGACTAAAATCTACCTTGTTCCCTCAATTTCCCGTAACGTTCCAGGCTCAGTTACCTGTTTCAACAGTCCTGCGACTCTGGCAGAAATTTCGAACCCTGATTAATGAAAATCGACACGCAGAGACATCTCCCGATTGTTGCAAGATACAGACATTGCATCTTTCTTACCAAATATATTTCTGAACCAGATGGTGTATCACAAATACCTGCCGTACCTGCTATTCGGGACCCTGGCGGGCTTCGCTGGCCTGCTGATGCTGTTCACTCCGGAGACGCTACACATGAAGCTACCCAACACTATAAGGGAAGCTGAGCAGATGAGCATGTTGGCACGCAATCCGCGTCGTAAAGCAACGGATTTGCTCTCATAACACGAGACACGGCCTTAGGCAGCATCCGTAGTATGACAGGACGGATTCTATTTTTATTTTTACCAAAAATAGACAAAGTTATATCTATAAAATTCCATGGTTATTTACACGAGAATGACATGGTCCGTACTAAGTACAGTAGGTACGTATTGAACGGTAAAAATTTTTCTACTTTCTGTAATTCTGCCATTTCTTCCTTCGACAACATCTGATTCTACGGCGCCATGCTACGCCTGTAGATGTGTGAATCGATAGTTGGTATTTACGCCCACCTTAGGCACTGCAGTTAGGTTAATTTAAGTTTCACGCTCTACAGGAGTTTTATAATAAATCCTATACATACTATTTATCATGTATCTTGGGTGTGTTACAAAAACTAACATTTACAAACAGAACAATTACTTGTTCACCTTACGGGAATCGTACCGCGACTCGCAGTGCAGCAGCCAGTCGGAATTTGAGTGCCATTTTTGCTAGCAATCATTGTATAATTTACATTAAAATCAGCCTTTTGAACCTCTTAATTTCATCGCATGCACACTGTTTGTTTTTTTTTAATGATTTTGTACAATGTACAGACGCCAGCACATCAAGCTACCACAATCTGTCAGATTTCTTTAATAGAATTTCAATCTTATCACAAGGGTAGAAGGTTAATGTTTGATTGGCAAAATCTGACAGATTCGGATAGGTTGACCTGCTGGCGTCTGTACCTAATTATGAAACTTTTACTCATTTATCTTCGTTTGATTACTACAGTATTGCTATTTTCTTAAAACTCAGTTCCAACTCTTTAGTAAGCTTGTCAACGAGGTTGTCGTAGTCTTATAGGGAATAGCATTTATCTATTTTGACTGCTTTTATATAACACATAATTATGCCACGCCAGCAGGTCAACCTACCCGAATCTGTAAAATTATACCAATCGAATATTAACCTTCCTCTCTTGTGATAAGGTTGAACATCTGTGGAAGTCTGTGTTTTTTCTTGAAATAATAAAGAAAAAAAAAACAATTGGTATTAATTTTGAGTGTCAAAAATGTTATCAAAATAATTATGTTGCATATATTGACTTTTTGCGGTTTTGTGTAGGTATAATTTATTTATGATGCAAATTAAATATTTACTCATAACTCACTTCCTACATTTTTAATTAACTGAAAAAGCAAGATTATTGTCATTCTCACATTGTTTAATAAGATAAACCAAACACGACCTTGAAGATACATATTTTAACAGGTAAATTAAGTAACAGATGGCATCAAAATGTTACCTAGTGTTCTGTTTATTTTTTCCTAGTGAGTGTGGTCCGTTTTTAATCACTGTTATCATTGTTGTTGTTATCTGCCACTGATCGAACAAATTAAACACTTGAGAACCCAAGACCCGAGCATTTCTCAAATTTTCATTCATTTCACGTTTGACCGTCACGTTTCGGCAGGAGATTAGGTACTATCAAGGTACTATCGACTTCTCGATAGCTCAGTCGACAGTCGCGAAATGCGAGTGCACCGACTCTCGACGATACCTGTGTTTGGCTGCGTGAGGGCACCGCGCGATAACCGCACGCCACACGCTCGGCGGCAGTGACGGAGAAGTGTCGTGGTCTTGTGAAACCTCGTAAATTGTCGTGTATCGCCGTAAACCTTCGTGTCTCCGGGGTCCACCATGGCGGTGATCATAGACCTGGATGTGATACTCCTGGAGCTGGGCCAGTTCGGCCGCTATCAGATCCGGAACTACTGCTTCATCCTCGTCGTGATCCTCATGAGTGCTGTCTACAATAGCCAGTACATCTTCGCGGCTGGAGAAGTTCCTTACAGGTAGGAGGATTATTATGTAGCGTACAGATAGGACAAGATTTAGGATTCTCATGTAGTGCGTACACTTAGTGAGAGAGATTTTAAAGTAGTTGCTGGTGACTGTACATAGTAACATAGATGAAGTTTGTGAAAGTTTTCAGAAGCACTTTCCAATTTTTATAACAAGACTTTTTAACGTTAATTTAATGGATAAATTAGTTCTTCGTTCAAATACTTTTTAAATTTTTCATAATTATAATAAACGCTGTAATACTTCAAGTACGTTGTAAATAAACTACAAAACTCTTGTGATAAGTCCTCGTGTCTGTAAAAATAGTGACAGAAAAAAATAAATTTCGAAATAAAATAGAAAATAGGTTAATGAAAAGCAATAGAGAAACAAAATAATCGTTATAGATAAGTGATAAAAGTACTTTTTAAAAATTTACTAACGAAGAAATACAAAAACAATGTAGTGTCTTAAATACTTCATTCACCTATTATTTTAATAACATACTTTTATTGTTGCTTATTGAAATCATTTAGAAATTACGTACTATCGAACTTAATTGCGATAACTTTAAGATAAGATGATTTGAATTGTTTATCTCACGATTGTACGCAATATTTCGGACAATATCTAAGTAATCAATAATAATAACAATTGAATGTTATCACCTGCGACTGATTACACGGACTTGGATCAACTGGATAATTACAACTTGCAATTAATTTTTTGACGAAAATTGCCAAAACTGTTGGTGCTACTAAGTAAAAAAATCTTTTAAAAATTCTGTTTGCATACGTATCTCATTTGTTAGCATCTTTATTTGTAAAGAGAAACAATACTTAAATATCATTCATTATCATTAAAGTTATGCTGTCTCTACATAGTAGGTAGGTACTAGCTTCAGAGCGTGAGACATTTTTGGCGCGTTTTATACACTCACTTTTCTTGTTTGTTTGTTTGTCTTTCCAGTTAGACTTTTGCTTTTGACTCAATTTTGAGGCACTTCCCGTCAAGCTAGCAGGCTAAAATTTTCAGGGTAGCTTCAAACCCGATGACATGAAAATATTGTAATTGAATAAATAACAACAAAGATAAAAATATTAAAATAAATACATTTAAAAATCTAAAAACAAACGTTTTTAAGTCCTAAAAATAGGAAAATTACCCTACGGGGCTGAGAGAGGGGGCTACTCAAAAAGTGGAGGCCTAAATACCTATGATCTCTCTTTTTTTCTGTTATACTTCTCTGTTCTGTGCGTGTCTCAACCACCGGCTGCCAGCGATATTGATGTCAATTCAACGAGCTTTTCAAAGGCTTGGTTTTTTTGATTGAACAATGGGCACCATGCGATTCTCGAGTGGCTGGAGAGGGCCACGGCGTCCTTGCCTTGCCTGACGCAGGTATATGATTTTAAAATGTAAAAAAGGCTAGAAGGCTCTTGACCCGTATGACGTAAACTTTTAACTTCATATTCGAGTAGTTGGAAATCTGCGTGCATTTTTACGAAAGTTTTGTCCCTCTTCATCATATTTTCCGGTACTATGTCATTACTTATGGGAATGGCATACCATGGTCGGATTTCTTTTGAAGATCTCGCTTAGAGGAAGGAAAGAAGTCTCCGTAAAGCGGAAGTATCGTCAACAAGGCTAATTAGTGTGTCATATTGTAATAAGATGACCGTAGCACTGGTTGACGCACTAGAGACGAATAATAATGACTTCTGGTGGCGTTGACTCCATCTGAAGAGGAAAGGTCAACAATTTAATATTTGAAAAAAATCTGTCTGAATAAACAATAACATTAGTAGGTACTTATTTTGGCTGCTTTTTTTCCGAATGAAACGATGTTTTTTTTTTGGAAACCATGATTATGGGCATAATAGTACCTACTGCCCCTTATGTGAGTGGGTGAGATTGGGTATTTGACAAGAATTTCAGTGAAATATTTTCATGAACTGAATAGAGTAAAAAATAACCGTCTTCAAGTTCAAATACCACCACTAAAAAGTATAAAATAACTTTTTTTTTCGGAACTTTGGCTGTGTTTGTAATTCATAGACCTTTTTTGACGATTGAATTTTTTTCGGACATGTGGACGGCGAGTAATGGGCGACTCGCTGTTCGATCATGAACCATACCCGGGACGACGGTGACTTCTACGCGGGCCTCAAAAAGCTATCAGCACAGTGATGGGGCCCTACTCCTTCCAGGGTCGCAGGACTAACGAGCCACCGTGAACCCGGAACGTAAAGGGCCATGGACAACGTTGATTTCAGTCAGGTCTGAAAGTCCCTTATGGCTTGCCCTGGGTAGGACGACTCGTTTGATGTTAATACCAAGCTAAAAAAAAGACCATCCTACTACTATTATAAAGGGTGTAAGAATGAGGTTTGTTACTCATTTGACTAAAACCACTGATATTACCACAGATAGTTTATAACTGGATTAAAAAGGAAGCTTTTATCCAGATTTTATGTTTCCGTGGGATAATTTTCGAGTTGTAGCGGGTGAAGTCGCTGGCAACAGCTAGTTGGCTATAAAGTACTTCCTAGTCGTAAAAAAACTCTCTCCTTGAGAGAAAAGCAGTTCTCACTGTTATCAGGAAGATCATCATCCTCTTCCGCGGAGGGTCAGTGAGCATCTGCTCTCTTATCATCACGGTTCACTTCCGAGGACGTTTGTTCTGCGTCGGCGCACGCGATCACTGGATCTATAGATCATTTTATTCTTGACGAGATTGATTCTCTAATTGAACGGAACCGGTTTTTGTGCAGATCGAAGTTTTTTGCTCAGAATTGTTATCAAGATAATGTAATTTAGTAGTTTGTTTTGTACGATGACTGGTTTGCGATTGTGTAGATAAATACTTAAACACATCAAAATAATGAGTCCTCCTGAGGTTTTTTTTCCCCTATCAATATTCAAATACTCCTTTGGTGTTGCAATTTCCAAAAATCTAGAAACACAATAATATCATCTGCCTAGCTACAACTAATATTGGTGACTAACACTAATGACTGTCAAAGATGTACAAACGACAGCCGGTACCAAATGCTTTACGCGCTTTCCGAGGCACGGAGGAAACTCGCCGTGACAGATAATCACCCATCCTCAGACTAACCGCGGCTTTACCCGAAAGATCGGCCTGTGGGGCAGTAATTATTTAGCCATGGACTCTAAACACTATTGTTTTCCCATATGAATTGATAAGTCTATACTCGAACTTTTTATTAATTTAATGATAAGTTCGCGTTTGACCACTATCTCGACTGAAGTTACAAGTTAGGTACAAGTTTAAAAGTAAATCGACTAAAAACTTTCATCCATTTTCGACCCCCTCAGGGGATGAACTATCTAAAATCCATTCTTACAGTACATATAGACTTGTCATTTACGGAACGTTTATGCTTTTCATGATTCTAGCCTCCGGCGCAGTGGTTATCAATCACTCATTCATTCAGTCATTTTATTTAAATAGAATACAGAAGTACCTACATTTAAATAACTCAATTCTATTAACGGTAACAATCAACATAAATTCTCAAATTCATTGCCTATCTGCAGATTATCCTGATCTTGAACAGATCGTAAACAAACACATTGACCAAGTATTCATTTTCCTTCATAGTGTAATTGAGTCATTGAGTCTGAGGATAACCATTACTTTAAAATGAGGTTTTATATGAATATGTGTGGGTGTTTTTGGTAGATAGGTTATATTAATAGAAGTTGTAGGAAAGAAATTGTAGAAAAAAAAGGGCGACTGAAAATATTTGTGTGTTGTTCTTGCTGAGCGCAACACTTTTCGTAGCGTGTCGCTTGGTTCTATCTATTCTCGTAAGGAACACAATAAATAAGTATTTGTATGACCTACAAGTAGTTAATACGGGACTAGGTATTGTGTGTAGATACCTATGTGAGTTATAATGTATGTAAACGCACCATAAACCACAATACAGGTAAAACTCTAACCCCTAAAGGTTAATCCCTAAAAAAATTATGGTTAATCCGAGGATTATCCTTCTTGTAACTTAGGTCCACGTTTATTAATAAGGGGGCTAGTGTAGAGCAATATTTTTTCAGTATAGCTTGTGACATAAATGTTGTTCTTATCTACGGGTAAAAGAGAAACAAAACGCGTTCGCCACGACGACGTTAAGTCAATCGAATTGCATCATTATTTCTTAGTAGCAAGGTGGATTTTCACTTGTAGTGTTAGAATCAGTCGAATCGCGTCGCATCGCGCCATGGGGAAGTCCCTTGACTGGGCTACGGATGACAATTAAAGGCAAAAGGTAGCCGAAGCGGCGGAACACTTCCGTTAGTGAGGAAAGAAAAGGTCCCACTCAGAGAGTATGGTTGGACTACTCTCCGAGTGGGACCATTTAATTTTTTCCCTTCACATTATCTGTCTTCATGGATGTATCGTGTGTATTAATGAAACTCTGTGCGTACCCGGAACACCTGTCTGACATATATTTTTGGAAATCGAACCTACGATACGCAAACGGCAGCGAAATGCTCCGTTATGATAAGCGTCCACAGGTCCCTCATAGCACGTATCGGACGTATCGTACGGAACGGATTTTATGTAGTTTGCCTTGTATTCAAACTCATACAACTGCGTTCACTGATCCACGTACTGATGACGTCATACGGAATGACGATCAGTGGACGACTCGCGTCGGCAATCCGATCGCTGCCGATACAGAAATCCGTTTGATGTGATGCGTCCGATACGTACGATGCCGACCTGTGGCCGCTTACCTTAACTGACCATAAAAACTTGACCAAGTGCTTATAGGAGTGTTCCAAAGTGGTTTATAATGCCTATAATGTTTCGACTACTGGGACAGGCCTCCTTTCCTCTCTTCCAAAGTGGCTTAATAATGTTAAATTGACCTTCCTATACTAGAGACCTACTATATAATGACCAGTATATATTACCTGCTGGTGTCCCCCCCAGACCAAAGGGAACAGTTAACGTTTTATTATTCTATTAAATAAACTAGATCTAATAAGCGACTCGCCTGAATATCGCTCAGGAAACCCTACGGAAGCGTTGTATTAATCCAGAACATAACTTATCTCCAAGCCAAATTACATTAAAATCCGTTGAGCTGTTCTAATGTGGTAGAGTATCAAATTAATGTTGTAATTTTTTCTTTCTTTCTTTCGTAGTCATAAACATTTTTTTAAATTCATACTGGGTTTACCCAGAGCCCTTACCTGAAGCAATGATCGCCCAGTCGGAACTCCTGCGCGACTCTGAAAGGATGGTGGTCCTAGTACATAACAGACGACGATAACGAACGACAATCGAAATCGCTCAGCAGTTACTAATACATTTTCTACTTTATAGTCCGGTCAATTTAGACAAAAAAATGTGAGTGAAATGACATAAAGTCCCAGCAAGCTGATTTTTAGTGAAGTTGTTCAAAACATAATGCTATAAACAATGTCTAGAAGTCCCCATCATTCCCCTGGTAAGGAAAAAAAAAGCATTGGTGATATTCAAGGTCAAAGGTAAAAAAAATGAGTTTTTCGCGTTTTTCAGCAAAACGGTAAGTTTTATCATACAAGTACCTCAGACAAAAATTGTCAGATTAATAAAATTATCTATAAAAATGTGTTAATACTTTTTTTCTTACGAGCCACCGTTTCAGAGATATAATGATTCAAAAAGTATAAAAGTTGTTATCGTCATATGCATCTAATGAGGTAGTGTACTTAGCCACGTTTTTTTAACGTGGTTTCCCCAGTAGGCCTACTCCACGGGTCAGTTGTGATCCTGTTTATTGTAAAACTATTGCAATATAACGGAAATTTTCTAAAGATTGGGAAACGATAAAAGCGATGTAAATGAAAAAAAATTTGAAGTTTATTCGTCTCATTCGTAAGTTTCAAATTCTTGTTCTATCTTCTTGATCTTCTTCTAGACTGCTCATGAGAGATTCTTCATCTTCATTTTGGATGCAAGTAAATTGAACACAGGGGGACAGGCACGCTTTTATCTTTCCCAATCTTTGAAAATTTCCGTTATATTGCAATAGTTTTACAACAAACAGGATCACAACCAAGGCCGTAGCCAAGGGAGGGATCAAGGGGGATTAATCCCCTCCCGAAATAAAATTTTATTTTATAATGATTCCACTTTTGGATGACTTCATTGATCAGCTTCAGTCAAGATTCAAAAATCATAAAGCCACATTATCATCTCTCAACATTTTAATTCCGTCTGTGTGTTGCAAAGAACCCATTAATCAAAATTATCAAAGAAACAGCTTTGAGCTCTATAAAAAATATTTGGAATGGGACTTCGTAAAATCTGAATTAGACATGTGGCGGATAAAATGGATGGAAGAATCTGAACTAGATCGACCAACATGTGCTATTGAAGCTCTCGGAGAATGCTACCAGGCCTTATTTCCAAACATTCACAAACTTTTAAAGATCTTGGCGACACTGCCTGTTTCTACATGTACTCCCGAGAGGACTTTCTCTTCTCTGAAACGCCTCAAAACTTATTTGCTAGAAACTCCACAGTGCCAGGAAAGACTAATTTGGCGTTAATGTCAATCCACCTTGCAGAATTGACATCGACACCGAGGAAGTAATTGATTTGTTCGCTGCAAAAAAAGCTAGAAGACTAAATTTAATTTTGTAATAGGTATTAATATTTCTTTAATGGTTTTTCATAAATATATATACATAATAAGTAACACCATTTTATTTCTTTTATTAAAACGATTTCATGTTTTTCTACTGTTCTACCAAATCAAACCCCCCCTGAAATTATTTTCTGGCTACGGCCTTGATCACAACTGACCCGTGGAGTAGGCCTACTGGGGAAACCACGTTAAAAAAAACGCGCTAAGTACACTACCTCATTAGATGCATATGACGATAACAACTTTTATAACTTTTTGAATCGTTATATCTCTGAAACGGTGGCTCGTAAGAAAAAAAGTATTAACACATTTTTATAGATAATTTTATGATCTACAATTTTTGTCTGAGGTACTTGTATGATAAAACTTACCGTTTTGCTGAAAATCGCGAAAAAAATTTTTTTTACCTTTGACCTTGAATATTTTTTTTTCCTTACAGGGGAATGATGGGGAACTTTTAGACATTGTTTATAATTATGTTTTGAACAACTTCACAGAAATTCAGCTTGCTGGGACTTTATGTAACCTCGAATGTCTAAATTGACCGGACTATTACGCGCTGGGGTATAAAGTTGAAAATGTATTAGTGACCGCTGAGCAATAACGATTGTCGTCTGCTGTCATCCTCTGTTTGTCTATAGGGCCTGGTGAGGCCCACCACCATTGGTGATAGGAAGCGTCAGCGGTCCTGTGGTCCTGGTGGACCGTTCGAAGATGGATTCCACCCATGCCAATTTTGAAGTATCGAACTGCATCTAAGGTAGATAGTAGGTACATTAAAAAATAAAGAAAACCTTGCTCCTCACTAACCTTTTATTAATAAACGTGGACTAAAGTTACAACCGGGATAATCCTCGGATTAACCATACAATTTTTATGGATTAACCTTGGCCACGATCTAGACGCATTCATGTGAGATTGGCCGGAGAAAGCCGCGCAAAGGGAAGAGTGGAAGAATATAGGGGGAGACCGGCCCATCCGTGGGACAATATAGGTTAATAAAAAAAAAACCTTGGCGTAACTATAGTCCACGTTCATTAATAAGGGGGTAAGAATTTTCCTGTGTCGTGGCTGCGTTTACAAGCATATAAACTCAGATACAACACCCAGATTCGGAACAAGTATTTAGGTCATACAAATAATTGTTTCGTGCGGAAATCAAACCCGCGAAATTCTGCAAAGCAACAGCAACACTATGCCACTGCGCTTACCGTGCCGTTTAGCATTTTTAATATATTAGTTAAACAGGTGTTATAAGCCACAGCGATCGTTTCGTCAATAGACACGTGTTTAATATGCTGGTAGCACGCCACTGATACACTATCGTTCACGCCGCCACTGTCCTTTTGATGGCATCCTCGATAATACTCGACAGTGCTCGACACTTCATTATCTTGCTATATGAACATTCGTGATCAGACGACAACTAATTTGGATCGCTACTGTTAATCACCCTTGTAGTTATTGCTTTTCCCAATGATAACAGCTTCACAGGTCATCTTCAAGGGTAAGCTGCCCTTGTCGAGGTCAATTCGTAGGTGGGTGATGCATATCGACTTTCCATGCTCCAGGAAAGTTACGATGAGTAGCGCAGCATCGCTCAGTCACTGTGCCAACAGTGTCAACAAACGAGATTATTTTTAAATATTTTTGATGAAAGAAAAAATTCGAGTGAGATTCAAACCCGTGTCTTCTGGGAAAGGATTCCAGTAGGAGCAGTGGTGGCCAAGTGGTATCGGCCCCGAGTTACGAGTTGTAGGTCGTGGGTTCGAACCTCGCCAGGCGCATTACTTTGTGTACCTAATTTATTTCATCATCGCTGCTCTCAAAACGGTGAAGGAAAACATCGTGAGGAAACCGGCATGTCCTAGAACCAAAAATTTGAAGACATGTGACATCCACCAACCCACACTGGGCCCGCGTGGTGGATTATGGCCCACTCCCTCTCACAGAGAGGAGGCCTGTGTCCCAGCAGTGGGAAAATTTATTATATTAGATTATATTGAACATCTATTATATTGAACATTTATTTATATTTACACTCGTTGAAGCTGAACATTTCATCATACTCGTAGGTATTGGAAGATTATTTTTGTGATTTTGAGCACTGTGTACCTTCATGTATAAAAGCGGCTAAATAGCGATTAACATACTTACATAGGTAATGTAAATATGGTGTTAAGGAAAGACATCACAAGGAAATCTAGGTTTTGATATGGTTATGTAAAACCCTGAAACCTGCTCGTAATCTAGGCATGTAGAAATGTGACCTAGGATTTTCCCGCATACATTTTCTTAGGGACATTCAGAAGTACGTTGCTGTAACAAAAAAAAAAAGAAAAGACTTATTTATTATACAAAAATTATTTACCTATTACATTAGTTAATGGGGTGCTATGACAGGAAACCTCCACGTGCGCCCATGGACTGGAGTTCCCTCTCGGATACGTCCAGGGGGAAGACCAGTTTTTCGGGCCGGTGCACCCTGGGATGCGGGCAAAAACTCTTCCTTGGGCACTGTGTGCCCAAGTGGTCTCTTTGCCCGTATGCAAATAGCCTGTCGTGTGGATGCTCCAACGCGTGTCCCTCTGATCAGCAGAGGGCACAGCGGCGGAGCGGGCTTGCGGACGGTGAGTGATGGGTAGCTCGCCGTCCGACCAAGGACCAAGCCCGGGTCGGTGGCGCGTCGTGTTTCGCGCCAAATGCCTGCTGGGGTCGCGGGTTTTTTCTTAACCCAGGTTACCGTGGCCCCGGAACATAAAGGGCATAGGAAGGAACACGGGTGGATTTTAGTCAGTAAGAGTCTGACAGTCCCTTCCGCCCCACCCAGGGCGGGAGGACTCATTTGATGATTTTACCACCTAAAAAAAAAAAAAAAAATTACATTAGTTAATAGCAATAGTCTAAGGACGACGAGTCACAAATTATCCCCATGCCCGCAGCCTACGGTGGCCGGAAATCGCCTCACGACGTCCGATGCCATGGCGTCTCCCGCAGTGGCTCTCCCTCACGCGTCCCAACTCCTCCTTCACTAACATGACTGTTTCGTAGAAGGATGCGGCCGCTTCAAATTCCGTCTCGCCCCGCAGCATAGCCTCCACCACTGCCGGGCGCTCGTGGACTCATCTCTGTATAGCTCATTTGAAGTAGAGCGGGAAAAACAATCTTCTCCTACATCCTAAGACGTAATTTATGCTAATGTGTGACATTGAATGCACCAGGAAGCAGTCCACCTTCCTATTACTAATGAACAGTACTTTGGTTTGCTTGGCGTGTTAACGAGCGCATCCTGTATGATCCTGCTGCCACATTGTGCTCTGCTCCAGTTGTCTCTACAACCAGGTCAACAGTTCCTTGTGCTATATTTAGTGACGGTCAACGATATACCAGAGAATTCAAAATTGTCATATATTTTTTTTATTTTATTGATTCATTGAAGATTTGTGTCTGTATACTTATTATCATCATCATCTTTAATGTTCCTGCTGGGACACAGGCCTCCTCTCTGTAAGAGGGAGTGGGCCATAATCCACCACGCGGGCCCAAGACGGATTGGTGGATGTCACATTCGAATTTTTGGTTCCAGGACATGCCGGTTTCCTCACTTTGTTTTCCTTCACCGTTTTGAGAGCAGTGGTTATGAAATAAATTACACAAAGTAATGCGCCTGGCGGGGTTCGAACCCACGACCGTACCCACGACTCGTAAGTCGGGGCCGATACCACTGGGCCACCACTGCTCACAGCTAATAGCTAGCTGCTCACTAATAAAAGCCTTGAATAAATAATATAACCAAGAAAGTGTCCGTCAGTAATGATTTCATGCCCTTATTTGGTATCGCCTGAAGTCATCTTGTCTATATTTAAAAGGGATTTTAAATTCTAATCAACGGTTTTTAGACAAAGAACACAACATACTGTTCTCATATTTGATCAGACCTGAAAGCCAGACTCGTGGGGAGCACGCATGAGCTAGAGTCTAGCTGGAAAATGTTACGTCGACTGGTCAGTCAAAAACTACTTCTTCAAACCACGACCTACGATAAAATGTTACACAATTTTGTTTTCGAAAGACAGAAGGTGAAACTAACACTGAAAATATTTGTTAATCAATACTATTGACATTGTTTTAGATACTTCATGCAATGTTGATAAATTATGTAGATAAAAGATAGGTATTTCAAGACCAGCTTTGGCAATAGAAATTGCGAAATAGACTATTTATTTGGGTTAAGTAGATATTTTAGATAATACTCGTAATATTCCAACGTTCAAGATTATGGCCATGGTATTCATTGGTTATTTAGACTGAATTTTAAATTAAAGTATACCTATTCAATCATTAACTAAATAAACCTCTACGTAAAACAGGTGTTGGAAGGTCTTTTTCTGGGTTGGCAAAATCATCAAATGGGTACTTCCGCCTTGGGTCTAAAATCCACGGTGTCCTTCTTCCCCCCTTTACGTTGCGGGGTCACGGTAATTCGTAGGTTCCACGACCTTGCGTTTCAGACCTACCGGTGTCATTTTACGACAGTGGTCCCTCGAAAAATTCTTAAAGTTAAATTAGTTTCCGTCAGCTGTACAAGCTAGTTACTCAATTGTTGTGACCTAGACAAAGTAATGCGATAGTTTTTTTCACAATTTTCCTTGTCAACTTTGTTAGCTATTGTTAATCTGTACAGCAGTGTGAGATGTTTCCTGAAGTGTAACTAATAACCTAATTAAAATGATGAATTTATTACGATGGATGAGAAAAATACCTACGAGAACTGGTAATGCAGAATTATATTACGGAAAAAAACAATTCGTAACTTATGATATGTAACGTTGGTTTCATAGAAAATTATTGCCAAAATCAGGTGAACCGCTGAAGTTAGTGTTTAAATCCATTCCCGTGATGCACGAACTACGAAAAACCTCTTTCATCTATCATCACACAGGATTCAAAGTATCAATAGAGCATGTAAGCAGAATCAGTGATCGCAGATCATCAACAGCATCCTTGTAATAAAATAAAGTAGGTATTAAATATGTAATGCGCGATGTCGGCTAATGGGCCTATTGTACGCAAATTGGTTTTTTCCTTTTCTCGGCCAGGGAGGGCTCCTCATGTACTCTGTCATGACAATTGTTCCTATAAAAAGATCTGTTTAACTGATATCAGACGCTAGACCTAGTTTTCATCTATTTGGTATTTCACTTGAAGTGAAACGACGTGATGTCGACACCTACATCTACTCTACTACATCGACATCAAATAAAAACCGATTAAATTCATTAGACACAACACGACGGGTGCAAAGTAAAAAGAGCTATCGACAAAACAGCTACTTTTCAGGAGAGCGAAAGAAGGTGAAAGTGTCCCATTTTATCAATTTTAAACACAAATATCCGAAAATCTCAAAATTGCGGTTGTCTTTTTGACTTTGAACACCCGTTGATCCAGCCTAAGAACGCGGCGTTGCATAACTTGTGAAGTTTTGCATTTATCTCGAAGGGACATCATACCACAATTCAAAGTTAGGTTCTGTGTACCTGTGCAGAAAATTGTCCCCATTCGTAGACATGAAGTATTGCTTTCTAAAATTTATGAAAAAGAACGACAATAATATTATTAACTTCGTCAGTAAATACACCAGTAAATTAATTTCAAAGAACAAATTCTTATTTGCGTACATTTTTTCAATGTTACTGTCACAAAGGAAATAAAATTGTTTAAATAAAAGTGTGTGCGTAAGATAGTGCCTTCCTAACAAGACATGTTTGCTCAGACAGTGCTACTATGTCGGTGGCTAATCAGTTTGTCAAGATCAAGCCTTTTAAATTAAATAAATTAGCGGCATTGATAATAATCATTGCACTTTCTGAAAGTTATGTAATTTGTCGGACTAAGTGCAGGACCAAAGCACGGGGGATTATGATACCGCCATCTTCCAAACTCCGGGCTGCTACTGAGAAATTTTGGAAACTGAACTCAGGACACCCCGCTCAGCAATCGTGCTTGAATAAGAGACCAGCGGGGTCTATCTTACTACTATTATAAATGCCAAAGGTTATAAGGATGTATGGATCTTTGTAACTCTTTCACACAATAACTACTAGGTAAATCATCGTCACCTGCCTGTCCTTATATCATTTTACTTGTCATGTCGTCGATGTAACACATTTTCTTCCTCCATTCTCCCCTTTCAGTCGTCAAAGCATCATTTACTTCATCATTAATATAATTTCTCACACAATCAAACCATCTTTTCTTTGGCCCTCCATTCATTAAAAACTACGAAATTATGTATGAAATAGTAGCACACATTCATGATTTCTTCTGAATGAACACATCTATTAATAGGTACCTAGACTTTATCCCTGAGGTAGCAGAAGAGATTATTTATCCCGGTATCCTGTCCCATGATCCCATGGTTTCTTTTTCGTAGTAAAGTCATCTGAGTTACGAGGAGAACGCTATCCCTCAAAGCTCCCGCGCCTCCTCCTTTGATAGCATGACTGCTTTGCAGGAGGTGACCGCTTCCAATCTGTTTCGTGGTTCCCGTTTTATTCACACGGATATGCTTGTCAGATAATGTTCCCGTAGCTACCATTAAGACAGAGAGATAAATCGTCAGCCTTTGTTACCTAGAAGATCTTTTGCGACTTTTCATTATTTACTTGCACAAAATCAAAATACATCTTGCGCAGCCAAAAATAACGCAATGCAAAAATGCATAATGTATGATACAGCCTGGCAAAAACGTGTTTTCAAGGACACTGCGCAGGTAACCAAATTCGGGGTTTTTACATTGCATCAACAAACAATTTTTTTAAATACCTGTTTTTTGTATCATAGAGCTGACGGCAAGCGGGTGGTTCTCTGACAAAGTCACAATTTGAAAAAAAATATTAGAGTTTTAGATTTTGAAGATTTAGTATGAAAGGCAAATGTGATTGCTTATTTACACATGGTGTCAGTGATGGGGTGATGGTAATGATTTTTCGTGTTATAGCATCAACCTCTAAGTACCTACTTACATGCCTTATTGCTCATTGTTCTTATTGCTCTATCTGGTTTTGTTTTGACCTTGATCAGAGTAAAGTACTGCTAGCTTTTGCCCGCGGTTTCGTTCGCGTTAATTTAGAATGTGTCAATCAATTCAGATGGTGCACATGTGGCGCTATCTCATTCATATCAACGTTATTGTTGTCTTATCGGGACCGGTAGGTACCTACCTACCTTTTTTTGAAATGATTGGTTCTGGGATTTCTATCTTCATACATCTTACATGGTATATGCAAAATTTCAGGATTATCGGTTTCGGTTTCAAGGGTTTTATTTTTTGACAAGCCGATTCTGTTCCACTTTTAATCAAAACAAACCTAAGTTATTTAAAAAAATATATGAAGTAAGCAGTTTGCTGTTTTTTCTACATAAGTAATCAGACAAAACAAATCGAGGAATGGCAACCTGATTGACTTTTGGCTGAGTCGCCACGAAAAATGGTCCACCGGAATGAAAGACAACTCATTTTCATATTTTTACTATTCCAGATGTGAAGTACCAGAATGTGAAGCCTCTCCCCCAGAATTCATTGCTGGGAGCTGGGGCACCTGGGCCCTGCCCGACTCGGGGGGCCGCTGCGAGCGCCTGGTGCCCCTCGCCGAGGAGTGCGCCCCTTCCAGCTTCAGCACCAACCAGACCAAGCGCTGCAACTCCTGGGTCTATGAGAACCACAACACTATTGTTGGTGCGGTAGGTATCTTGATATTGAAGGTGATAATCCGAATGGTTGCTTGCTCGACTTATGAACTTATGGTCTTCGGATTTATTCCAAAATGAAGGTTAATTGAATTGTGATAAGGGTTAACTATGGGGATTATTGTATACCTGAAGAGTTTGTATGGTTGAACGTGCTAATACCAAGAAAGAACTAGACTGGATCACTGGATCGAATTGAAAAAGAAAATTTTGATGAGTAGTTCATTTATTGAGAAATGCTTTATGCTAACAAAACAACACACTACGGCAAACAGAAGCCGAATATTAGGGGTGAAGCCACGGAGAACACCACTATAGTTAGTGATATACTTATCAATATTTGCGTGCGTTGCTAAACTAACTAATCTTTAGTAAGTCATTTGAAGGCTCTCAAGAGTTTTGAGACACTTAGATAATACATACGTTACATAATGTCTACACGTGTCGGTCTAGGATTGTGTGTTAATACGCACTTGAAATGAACTGTCTGATGATAGGCTTCAAGTATCAAACATACATGGAATGTATCCATGGAAAGGCAAGAAAATTAAACACTAATTAAAAAGATGGAAAGTGTTTCTGATATATCTATAGGCATGAAATTCTTTTAATGTTAGCAGTGAAAATACAAGCTGCTTTGCTTGCATTTTCGGATAAAATAAAAAACGAATGAATGAAACAAATCTGAAGTTGAATTTGGCGTGGCGATCTAACCGGGTATCCTTTATTGAGCAGTGGATGCCTTCTGGCTCATGATGACGACATTTTCATACGTTTTTTCAGGCTCAAAAGATAAGCATCGCGTAGAGGGATCTCTTCAAAAAGCTAAATTCAAATCCCGAATTCATAAACCCTTCGATTCTGTTTTGATTTGGATAGTAGTAGGTATCTAAACCCTTCGATTCTGTTTTGATTTGGATAGTAGTAGGTATCTCTATGTTGTTATCACGTCTCGAATCACTGTGTTAGAGAAAACAGGGGCTGGTTTTTTAACTCCATGCAGAATAATATTATTCTGTTTTCATAATTCGACCACATTAGCAAGCACGTGTGCTGTCAACGATCTATCACTAAACTCGATTACATGAATCATTGTAAGATACTGAAAGATTAGCTGAAGATCTTATCGACTTTATTAACGCAATTCGGCAAGGTTAACGTCCTTGAAGATATCGAATTTGAAGATAATATTATGCTAAATTGCCATCAACGAACCGATAAATTCGTCACTATCTTAAAACCAGATACAACTGCTGTCACAACTGGTTAACACGATCAAATGTTTAGTTTTGACAGTTTGAAGTGTTCGATACTATCATGATAATAATAAGAAAATCTTCTGAGCCTGTAGCCAAACGGCATGCGACAATCATTAACGTTCAGCAGTTGCTAATACATTTTCAACTTCAAACCCCATCGCATAAAATTGAAAATTTAGTAAAGACGAAACAAACGAAAACGATCTGTAATCTTTGTTAGATTTCAACTTTATGAAATGGGGCATAAAGTTGATAATGTATTAGCGACTGCTGAACGTTAGCGAATGTCGCTTGCCATTTGGCTATAGGGCTTGAAATATGAACGGGTATGACTCAGCAATGACTCAGCAGAAACCACTGTTACAGAGGGGATATAAATGAAATAGTGTAAAAAGGGAGAATCTTCCGAGTGTTCGCACAAGCGTTCATCGCACTTCCGTTTGTCGCACTAGCGTATTACACTCTTTCTTTAACTCTCAGAGAACTTTGATAGCCCCATGGATTCCTTATTTGCGTACTTTATTGATCTAAGCAATATGTGATACATCTATCAAAGAGCGATTGAAAGATTTTTTTTCCACAATTGTGAATTTTGGTTTTTCTTTGTCGTACTTGCAATGACTGTCAAAGATTTACAAATGACTGTCGAGATCAAACTCTAGTGTGCTTTTTGAGTCACGGAGGTGGTTTGAAACGGATGGCCAAGCTTAGCAAGCACAGTTTAATCATGAAGCGCCTGTAATTAAGCCACGAGCTCCTCTGTTCGAAGAACGTGTATTTACTCAATTTTTAAATGTTCCAGTTCGATCTGGCCTGCGAGGAATGGAAGCGCACGCTTGTGGGCACTATCCACGTCGCCGGCGTCTTCGGAGCCCTGCCGGTCACCGCGTACATATCTGACACGTGAGTACACTATAATGTTCCCACTTCTGGAAACGTGAGCGAGTGGACTGTAATCCACCATTCGGGCCCATTGCTGCAGAAGAAGACCAAATAAGTTAACCTATTATTTAAATATAGGTCGTATCTTAAAATAACTTTAGTGTAACAATTACCTGTAGGCCATGCAAATATTGGTTCAAAGCAGCGCCGCAGTCAGCTACTGCGCCAGCAGAAGAAGAAGAAAAATATGAGGGTCATTGATGGTGGTATCTTATAGCTTTTGCCTAAACACAGGTAAAAAAAACGTTTATTAGGAACAGAAACAGAAAAAAAAGATGTCATCTGTAAAAGCTTTAAATGTGGCGCAGTTGCGAAAAGGGCTTGAATGTATGCATTACCTTACACGTCAGGTATACTGAAGTTATAATTCCTCAGGTACGGTCGTCGCACGGCGTTGGTGATCACAGCAGTGTCGCCTGCGATTGTGGGCGTGATCCGTGCCTTCTCCAACTCCTACATCATGTACTTGTGCTTCGAATTCCTGGATGCATTCGTGGGCGCCGGTGTCTACAGCACTGCCTTCATTCTGGGTGAGTTAGGATATTTATAAGTCGCAGTTCCCTGATCCTGTTTTTAAGGTTCCGAACCCAAAAGGCGCCAACGAGACCTTAAATTATCACTAAGGCTCCATCATCTTTTGAAGTGCAATAGGTTGTTAGTAGATTGAACAGAGTATAACTTTTGTGAACTGAAACGCTTTTAGCAGACAGTCACAATTCGTGGAATAATTATTCTGTAATTTCTGTAAGGCGCTAGAACAGAGCTGTTCAAAAATTATGATATCAAATCAAATCAAAAGTTTATTTGCTGAAGAAATATATTTTGTTTATAAGGTAAGGTATTAAAGCGTTAAGAATTTCTCTAAAAAATAATAATTTATAATATCTACTATAATATTCTAGCTCTCGAAATGGTTGGCCTAGACAAGCGAGTACTAGGTGGAAACCTGATTTCCAGCACGTTCGCGCTGGGACAGGTGGTGACCGCAGGCGTGGCCTGGCTGGTCCCCTACTGGAGGCACTACACCCTCGTCCTCTACGCGCCGTCCATCATCTTCATCTCGTACTACTGGCTCATAGAGGAGAGTGTCCGCTGGCTCCTCAGCAAAGGAAGAAACAAGGAAGCTGCCAGGATTATCTTCAAAGCAGCAAAGATGAACAGGAAGAAGAAACTGTCTCCGGAGACAATAAAACTGTTGACTGAAGAACCTGAGAAAATTCCCCAAACGGAAGACAAGGTTCCACTAGAGGAAGATAAAAGATCTATCCTGATGCAAGTGCTAAGATCTAAGACTTTGATGTTCCGTTTACTCGTGTGCTCATTCTGGTGGATCACGCTGACGTTCGTGTACTACGGGCTGTCCATCAACTCGGTGTCCCTGGTGGGGAACCGCTACGTGAACTACATCCTCACCTCGCTGGTGGAGATCCCCGGCTACTGCCTCAGCGTGCTCACGCTGGACCGGTTCGGCAGGAAGACTTCCACCATGACTGCGTTCATCATCTGTGCACTGTCACTCATTGCGATGCCATTTGTGCCGACGAGTAAGTTTGCCTTATGTCCTAAATTGAAACAGTAACTTGGTACATCATGGAGAGTTGAATCAGCATCAATTTATGTAATGAATTTAAAAAAAAATGTGGTCTTTTAGAAATATTTGCACTACATAGCGCGTTCGTGTAGGTTGGTATAAACTTCAAATAAATCAATGGCCAACTTAAACCTTAACTTCTGGATTACAGCGATAGCATGGCTGCAGACGACCCTCAACCTGCTGGGCAAGCTGTGCATCAGCATGGCATTCAGCAGCATCTACATCTACACGGGCGAGCTGTTCCCCACGCAGGCGCGACAAAGCCTGCTTGGCACGTGCTCCATGTGGGGCAGGATAGGAGCGCTGGTGGCGCCGCAGACGCCGCTATTGGTTAGTATTGTTTAGACGAGAAATCCTCTATTATTATCGAACCAGCTGGGGCGTTATTAGCTAGCTTCATAAGCATAGTAAAATTTAGTTTTAGTTTTGTGGAACGAGACGTAGAGATCCTCAATACTTCGTTAACTAAAATAAAAAAATACAGCATTGCTTGGTTGATGTATGTTGTTGTTGCTTGTTGATCAAAGTGTAAGTTACAATGATTCGAGTTCAATGTAAAAGTAAAATCAAAATTAGTCATTTACTTTGTCATTTCATCATTTATAATTCCCCTGCCCTTATGCCGATTAATTAGAAGTACCTACACAAACTACTCTTTTTCTTGTCATCTCAGTCAGCAGTCATCTCGGCTCAAGCTATATAATCCTTCATATTATTTTTCATCCATCTACCTTTTGTCTTCCTCTACTCATAATAAAGTGATAGACATCCATAAAACTTTCCCCGACCTACAAACAAGAATACTTACTGTTAATCACTCTTAATAGATGGAGTACATGGAAGCGCTCCCGTACCTAGTGTTCGGCGTGATGGCGGGGACAGCCGGTCTGCTGATGATGCTCACGCCGGAGACGCTGAAGGCGAGCCTGCCCGACACCATAGAGCAGGCTGTGAACATGAAAAATAAGAAAGTCGTCGCGGAATAGAAGAATGTATTTAGATTTTTTTGAAGCCTTTTCAAAGAGATATATAAAAGCCTTACGATCGCTCATCCCTGTACGGCGATTCAGTACGTGTAAACATGGTGCTGATAGCTATAGCGTTTGTTCGTTGGTCAAGGCATAAAGACTGCCTTTTTCCATGGCTATCTTTTGAATGGGGCCTGAAACTAAGCTTGTCTTCGACATGGCAACTCCGTCGGCCGGTCTCTTTGGCTCATTTTTTAGGTGACAGCCTTAAAGAGATTTTTCGATGCACCTATAAGCCTGAACTCCTGTGATTGCCCTAATTTTGGTCATTTATGTTGGTCGAGCGTAAGAATGTACATTGTCTCTAATAGCACCATAATGCGATGCTAACGCCAGCAGCGCATAAGTACGTTGCGCAGGAATTCAGATTGTATAGTTTAATTATTTTAGTATAGGTACTTTAATAAGAAATGAATATAGTTTATACCCAAACATAGTTGAAAAAAAACGAGGCAGTTGATGATGATGATGATGATAATGTTATCATGTGCTCTATTTACTACACCTAGTGTAAGAGGATGTTTACTGATGGATCATGAATAGTAAGCAAAAAGATTTGACTCCATGATCAATGTTAGAATATAACCCGTGACAAAGACTGCGATAAAGATAAAAACTAACTTGTAGTCTCGCAAGTCGCAACACCTGTGGTCATGAACGTAGCACTAACAAAAAAACTGATAGATTTCTCTCTAGTTTTTTTGAATGGAAACGTTTAGCTGCTAAATATGAAATCATAAATATTAAAAACAGGGTTAGGTTAGTAGCATGATACTGAGCAATGATGATTGTTGTATAGGTACACACGGCTACACATCAAGCTATACAAAACCAGTTTATCGTAGACTCACTTTGTATGATCATTCCGCGCATACAACGATGAGTACAATTGATGTGTAGCCGTGTATATACACGTAGGTACATACATATTCTTAAGATAGTGTTACAAATTGATACATAAATATAAGAAGGAGAAGAGGTATTCCACTCCGAGAGAAGTGGAAGAAATTTGGGGAGACCTTCGCTCAGGAGTGTGACAGAAAGAGGGAGTAAAAAAAAATCATTACTTGCCAAATTCCTACTTGATAAATACGCGAAAAATAGGTAGACAAAATAATAATATAATAATAGTCTGTATCGAACAATTATTGTGCCAATAGTCGTGTAGGCCCATGGTTTCATCGCTAAGAGCCTCGACCAACATCTAAGGAGGCTCTCGTTAGGCAGCTGGACCAAGAACCTGATTTACTGCGCAGTTTTTTTGGACACGGCGCGCATTGTTAGGAGGTTCCTTTCTCTGGAGCCCTGACTGCCGGTAGCTTGGACCTTGTTCCCGATGCCGGTGGGCCACTATTATTTATATTTTTAAATGATTTTTCTTTCTTGGGTGTTTGAAACTGGTGTTTTGATACAAACACCAGTTTCAATAAACTGGTGTCAACTGGTGGTGCGGTGGTGTGATAAACTCAAGAAAGAGAATTGACTCTTGTTTTGAAAAATGTTTAAAAATGTAGGTGCCTATCTTGTAAGTAAAAAAATGAATAAAGGATTAAAATTCTGTATCGTATTATTAGAGTTACCAGTAAGTTTAGAATTTTATAAGTCCGACGACAAATTGTTGGGAAGCCAGCATTATCTACGCAAAATGCAATGCTTGTGATTTTTTTGTAGTCAATTTAGTTGTAAGTAGCAAAACATAGTTGGAAAGTTGTTTATTATCTTATTTATTGTTAGCTTTATTTTGTAATCATCGTGATGAGAAATGATCACCTGTTACAACAGTCTTAAAACCAGGTGTTGTTCCAGTGAGTGAACGAGATGACGCTAGACGACTTGTATATCTCTGTCACTTTCACTCGTCGGAATAAGCCTGGTTTTAAGACGTTGTAATACCCCCCCTGACCATCTGTGATGAAGAGCTTAGAATCGCGCTGGATGCAAGCCGCTCCCGACCGGTCCTTTAAAAATCTTTAAGGGAGGTCTTTTTTTAACGTGGTTAAATCATGAAATGGGTCTTCTCACCCTTGGTGGAGTGGAAGGGACTATCAGACCCATTCTCACTAAAATCTGTTTAGACTAGGTATCCCGCGACATAGAGGAGGCTTACCTTCAGCAGTGGACATTACACGGGTGATACAGCTATGATAAATCAATTAGGTACTGCTGTGCGAGAAGTTTGGTTTTTTTAGCAAAATTTCTTTGCTTCATAAGTTTCAATTTTTGGTAATTTATTGTCATACCAGTGAACTGTAACTAATTATTATGCCACGGATTCCCAGAAGTTGTTAAATCATGACGTTATTCAATCAAGTAAAACTGCAGGATGAAACATTGTGTGCCGAATAAAATGAAATTGAAAAAAAATATTTTACAATACTATTGATAAATTATTAGTTTGTTTAGTAAATAATACATGAGTATTACATGAGTTCCGTTAAAAGCTTGACTTATAGTACAGTATTTAAAATAAAAATAAAATTATCTTCATATTGGTTTATGATTTATTCGCTAAGGGTGCTCCCACATCTATTGACGCTGAATCGGCATTTTGCGTCCCTTTCTCTTTCTGTAGCTTTGAACTGCCATTTGCTAGACCGAGATAGAAAGCAAAATGCGATTTTGCATAGTCTGCGGAATTCTCGACGCGGCCGCGTGCTATCGCATTGTCTCGGTCTAGCAAATGGCAGTTCTAGAGGTAAGACTAGAAATGAGACAAGGGTGACGTTGAATAAATGGATTTATGCGTCGATAGATGTGTACACACGTTTTATATCACAGCACCGCCGTTGTTGGAGATTAACATTATATTATAATTCGTGTAAAAAAAGTTTATCATTAAGGATCCAACTATGGCAGGACTTCCGAAGTAAAATAGGTTTTTTGTATAGTCTTTTAAATTATTCTACATATAAGAATAATAAAGTACAAATTGATGTTGTATTATTAAGCATTAAGACTAAAAATGTGACAAGTAACTTGTTGTTTAATAAATGGATTTATGCTTAAATGTTTATTTTTTTATATCACACCCGCCCTTGTTGGAGATTAATTCTTCTTAATTCGTTAAAACGGAAAAGGTTTATTATTAAGAATCCCACTATGGTAGGACCTCGTGAAGGCTTTAAGCGTCTTCACGAGGTCTCCAGTATAATAATATACCAGATGAAATTGTACTGTAGCTAAACCATAAAGTTAAGTGCGTGTAAGCGTGTATCCAGACGCTCCTTTTATTTATCAATTTCTGTTACTGGCTGAAACCACCGGTTTATGAGCGTTTTGTTTCCACAAACCAAAAAATCCAAATGAATTCTTATGATATCACTGAAATAAACAGGACTGTAATGGTATTGCCTCAAAGTATATAATTAGATGCAGATAAGGCAATAATTTGAATCAAGCGCCCTTAAGGTTACCTTCCTTTGTCCGCTCGGTCGAAACAGACTTATATTATACCTACGCCATTTACGAAACCACTCTATCTATACCTACAAAGTCACACGTGTCCAGTATCTTATAATTATTTATAACAATAACAAAATCAAACAATAAATTACATTATCATTGACACATTCAGATTGGAAAGTACGTTACTAAAAATTTTACAAGGCACTGGACATTTAAATATTGATAATCGGATAAGTTATCTTTTAGGTATGTACGTCGCTTATCGAGTGATTATTATTAAAGATTGAGGTAGGTAGACATTGTTGTTGATTGAATCATTATGACAGATAGCCAGATATGTAGAATACAAGTCCTTGGCAGTCCTTCCTTGTGGCCTTGGCCTAGGTTTGGCCTACCCAACCGTAACTACGTTTTTTTTTATGCACAGACAGATGTTATAGTTTAAAGATACCTAGATAATTATACATATTTTAATAGTAAATTTTATTACGATACAGGATTTTAATTATTATTTTTAATGGCCACAAATTTTAACCAGACACATTTTTTTTTTTAAGTATCACACAACGCAATCTAGTCCCAAGCCTAGCAGAGCTTGTCTTATGGGTACTAGACAACTGATAAACATACTTATTTATTTCTAAAATATACATTATAGATAGATAAATTACACCCAGACACAGAACAAATGATCATGCTCATCACACAAACATTTGTCATGGGTGAGAAAAGAACCCACTACCTCCGGCATAGCAGTCACGGTCACTAACCACTAGACCAACAGACCAGTCAAAAGTTGTTTTGTATTCTTAGTGAATAATTTTCGAGATGTAGCAGCCGGAGCCGATGGTTACAGCGTGTTATACTTTCACGGAATATTTCCGATAGAAGGATTTTTTGTTCGTTGGTGTCGCGATAGATGTCGATACCTGGTTCGAGCCAGCCCTTGTGTTTGTTTTTTTACCCGACTACGCCAGAAGGAGGGTTATGTTTTCATTATGTTACCTATGTGTCGTACGATTAACAATAAAGATTTTTATTTAAAATAGGTGATAGACATGATAAACTCTTATCATTGTGTAACCTTTTTTGTTTTTCTGGAATCCTGAAATTCACACTGCATTATATGAATACTTTATATTTTAGTAGGAAATTATAATTGCCGAAGTAGGATAAAAAGTAGAACATCTTCCAATACCTAATCATGACGTTTTTGTATGTGTATGTAGGTATGTTTATTACTCTTTCACGCAAATACCACTGAACAGATTTGGCTAAAATTTGATACACAGATAGTTTATAACCTGGATTAACACATAGGATAGTTTTTTATGTTCCCGTGGGATAATTTTCGAGTTGCTGCGGGTGAAGCCGCTGGCAAGAGTTAGTTTACCATAAATTATTCATCAATTATTATTTATCAATCAAATTATATTATTAATTGCATACTTACTATATCTAAAACACCCATGAATTGTTATCACAAAGAAGAAAATTCTTGTATTTGTATCAATATTTACTATATTATATAAAGATTATCTGCTGTTTATAAAATACGAATACTATACAGATTTATAAGTTTTTAGATTAGCATGGTCACTAATTAATATTTTGAGTTTCCGATAATATCAGAAAAACGAATAATAAAAATGGTAAATCTAAAAGAGATAAGCAAATCAAGTAATTAGAGGTATATTGATTTGGCTCGCGAGGTTGTCGATATGTGGGATGTGGATTCAGTGCCATCTGACAGCAATTGTGCCAAACTGAGTCGCAAGTTTTGGTTTTATTCATTCAATTTTGTACCGCTTTGGTACCTTGATGTCATAAAGCAGCTCAACTGAAACGATCAAGTTGTCAAAATAAGCAATCCAATAAAAGTTACTATTTCTTAAGATAAACTGAAACGTTATTGATGAATAGCAAGTTTTTAGAGGATTTTTTGCAAAAACCGACGTGAGTGTACTTTAATCTTTCTTTTAAAGTTATAATACCTATCCTATATAGTTTTTTTCAACCACATTTGGTTTTCTGTAATAGTCTAATGATTTATTTATTGAGTTTTTGAACGTAAGAGGCTCTAGTTTCGCGGTCAGTTGGACCCCTTCAATAACGATGATGCCGAATTCATTAGGCATTACCTAGTCTATCCAAACAAACAAAGTTTGTTAAAGTCGTTTTGAAACGTTTTTGGTAAAAAGAGACAACGCTATTTAATAATAACGTTGTCTCTTTCTCACTAACAACGTTTCAGCCCAAAATTGCGATCTTTCATTCACTTGTAACAATCGAAATATCGCTGAGCGTATTGGACGTCAGGGTACGACTTTCAGCGATGCAGTTTATGAACTCAAACTGAAATGTCTTCCTTTTTAATCGTTTTTAATTAGTTGCCACAGTACATAATTATTTATTTACCTTTTGCTATTAAAAAAAAAAACTACGTGCAATAATAAAACCTTACATTTAGGATTTTGCCAGAGTAGAAAAAAACGGGAAAAAATAAGGTATTTTATTTTGAATTAAATTTCAAAGTTTTCATTTTTTTAATTTGCGCATTTCCTAATGAAACGGTAGCCTTTGACACAAAGACCTCGAAGCCATTCCAGAAAAAAAACGATAGCCTCCATGATGATGTTGTGTCATTGTTGACGGAAGACAAGGCGGTAAGTTCGAAAGACTATGGCCTGCCCAATGCTGGGTGAATTAAAAAAATCAAATAAAAAATATTGCGTCATTGCATGTTTTTTTTAAGGTGGTAAAATCATCAAATGGGTCCTCCCGCCCTAGGTGGGGCGGAAGGTACTGTCAGACTCTTACTGACTAAAATCCACCCGTGTTCCTTCGGATGTCCTTTACGTTCTGGGGCCACGGTATCCTGGGTTAAGAAAAAACCCGCGACCCAAGCAGGCATTTGGCGCGAAACACGACGCGCCACCGACCCGGGCTTGGTCCCTGGTCGGACGGCGAGCTACCCATCACTCACCGTCCGCAAGCCCGCTCCGCCGCTGTGCCCTCTGCTGATCAGAGGGACACGCGTTGGAGCGTCCACACGACAGGCTATTCGCATACGGGCAAAGACCCCGTAGGCACACAGTGCCTAAGGAAGAGTTTTGCCCGCATCCCAGGGTGCACCGGCCCGAAAAACTGGTCTTCCCCCCCGGACGTATCCGAGAGGGAACTCCAGTCCACGGGCGCACGTGAAGGTTTCCTGTCTTAGCACCCCCGTCATTGCATATTGGATAATCGAATACTACATAAACTGATTCTGACGTTATCAAAATGGCTTCAAAGCATTTGCGTCAACTTAAGCGTGAAATATGATAATCAAAATAATAAAATATATATTTTTAGGGCACTAACGGATTTAAGAATTTTTTTGTAATTTTTTAGTACTTTATTATCCAGTTTATTATCACTTTAAGATTCAAATGAGACACTTTTTGAAAAAGGGTTTAATACCCTAGTGTCAGTTTGTCTAGTTATTCTTTATGTAATCTGTGGAGTTGTGATTTCAGTGGAAAATTTAAGTGAAGTGGATTTTGATTTCAAATAACACTTTATATACCATAATTCAAAGAATGTCGTAAGTATTAAACATTGTTTAATTTGTTTATTTACTGAAACTAAATAATTCCTTCGAGAAGCTAATGACTGTCTGTCTTTGTGATAAGAAATTTAAGTTATTTTCTGTTGCATTCTAGTCGAAGAAAGAGAGTAACATTCAATCAGCTGGAAACGTTGTGGGAGTTTATAAACGAAAATCAAGCTCTCGCAACGGGCTTCAATAAAACATCCCAAGCTGGAGAGCATGCAAAAAGGATGTGGATAATAGAAGCAGACAGCTTAATTCTAAAGTAAGCAAGCTTAAATCTAAAGTCGCCAGCGCACGCACATGCAGCTACCCCGCCCCCTCCGCTAGCGCAGACCCCAGCCCCTCCATCAGCCACAGCAGCGGCGCCACATGCCTCGTCTGCTCAGCGCCGAGTTGTACCCATGTCTTCAGACACAGCAAGGCAGACAATGGTAACAACAACATAGAAAGACTTAGGATTGAAGACCGAAAACACAATTTTAGAAATATTCCTCGAACTCGGAGAAATAAAAGGCATTTTAAATAATAGGTAAGAACATAAGTTTCTATTTTAAAATAGGACAGCGTCCACCGCACAGCCCAGACGCAGTGGTAGACGCCCACGACGACAGATGTCGCAAGACGATCTTCGGCCACCGTAGGATCGGGCGGTGAGTAATGAGCGACTCTCTGTCTGAACATGGACCATACCCGACACGGGCATGGTCCATAGGCGCGTTTTGTTCCACGCGCGCCTCAAAGAGTGTCAGCATAATTACGGGGCCTCCTTTAGAAGGCCAAAGCCTGCCGGGGTCACGGGATTTACCGAATTACCGTGACCCTGGAACGTAAAGGGCTATTGAAGAACACCGTGGATTTTTGTCAGTACAGATGTGACAGTCCCTCTCGCTCTGGCCTGGGTGGGGAGCACTCATTTGATGATTTAACCGCAATAAAAAAAGAGTTGATAGGTACTTTTTTATTAATATTATCACTGTTTTGATGAATCTCTGGTTTTATTTAAAACCCAGCCCTCAACGTCTACAATATATACAAAATGAAACAACAGCTTAGTACATTATAATAACTTTGTTTTTCAGGCTTCCCGGACTGCCCACAGCCGATGAACACGTCTAGCTCTTGGCTGCTATGCACAACATCAACATAGTCATGTTGCATTTGAGCTTCTTGCTGAACCTCTTCATCTGTCAGTACTGGCACTGAAAATTAAGCCCGAATGTAAAATTATATTTTTTAGTTTAAGAACAAATTGTTGACACAGCACCTATACTAGCCAACAACAATTTACAAACAACAATTAGGGTAACAATTTGTATACAACAACAATATGTATTTGATTTGATTTTATTAAATAATGTAATTGAAAAGGAAACTTTTATTTAACAATTATTTGTATTTCATCATGAATCATTCCCACTTGAATCTTGCGGGCAGCCGGGCGGTGGCGGCGCGGGAGCAGGGCAGGCATCGCAGACCCGTTCTCGAAACTAGCGGGCAGATCGTCCGCACTGAAAAAAATAAAACGTGACTTTCTACTGTTCTTGGACAGTAAAAAAAAAAACGGTTCCGGGAACTTATTTATACGTTAAAATAATTGATTACGGACAGTGCACTGAAATGGGCAAAAACAGTAAAGAGCTAAACAATTATTTCAACTGTATGAACATTAAAGTCTACTGAAACAAACAGTTCCTTGTAAGTATTGCCGTTTTTAGAGCTTTACTGGTATCGTAGCAGTTATTTTTACTGCTTCTGAACAGTTATTGTAGCATACAGTAAAGAGCTAAACAGTTATTTCAATTGTTTGAACATTAACGTTAACTAAAACAAGCAGTTTTTTTTTTATTATTGCCGTATTTAGACTTTACTGATATCGTAACAGTTATTTTTACTGCTCCTGAACAGTTTCTGTAGCATACAGAAGGAGTTAAACAGTTAATATCAACTGTTTGAACATTAACGTTTACTGATATCATAGCAGTTATTTTTACTGCTTCTAAACAGTTTTTATAGCTTACAGTAAGGAGCTAAACAGTTAAGAGCTAAACGGTTATTTCAACTGTATGAACATTAACGTTAACTAAAACAAGCAGTTATTTTTAGTATTGCCGTATTTAGACTTTACTGAGTTCGTAACAGTTATTTTTACTGCTCCTGAACAGTTTCTGTAACATACCATAAGGAGTTAAATAGTTAATATCAACTGTTTGAACATTAACGTTTACTGATATCATAGCAGTTATTTTTACTGCTTCTAAACAGTTTTTATAGCTTACAGTAAGGTGCTAAACAGTTAAGAGCTAAACAGTTATTTCAACTGTATAAACATTAACGTTAACTAAAACAAGCAGTTCTTTTTAGTATTGCCGTATTTAGACTTTACTGATATCGTAACAGTTATTTTTACTGCTCCTGAACAGTTTCTGTAACATACCATAAGGAGATAAACAGTTAATTTCAACTTTTTGAACATTAACGTTTACTGATATCATAGCAGTTATTTTTACTGCTTCTAAACAGTTTTTATAGCTTATAGTAAGGAGCTAAACAGTTAAGAGCTAAACAGTTATTTCAACTGTATGAACATTAACGTTAACTAAAACAAGCAGTTCTTTTTAGTATTGCCGTATTTAGACTTTACTGATATCGTAACAGTTATTTTTACTGCTCCTGAACAGTTTCTGTAACATACCATAAGGAGATAAACAGTTAATTTCAACTTTTTGAACATTAACGTTTACTGATATCATAGCAGTTATTTTTACTGCTTCTAAACAGTTTTTATAGCTTATAGTAAGGAGCTAAACAGTTAAGAGCTAAACAGTTATTTCAACTGTATGAACATTAACGTTAACTAAAACAAGCAGTTCTTTTTAGTATTGCCGTATTTAGACTTTACTGATATCGTAACAGTTATTTTTACTGCTCCTGAACAGTTTCTGTAACATACCATAAGGAGATAAACAGTTAATATCAACTTTTTGAACATTAACGTTTACTGATATCATAGCAGTTATTTTTACTGCTTCTAAACAGTTTTTATAGCTTACAGTAAGGAGCTAAACAGTTAAGAGCTAAACGGTTATTTCAACTGTATGAACATTAACATTAACTAAAACAAGCAGTTTTTTTTAGTATTGCCGTATTTAGACTTTACTGAGTTCGTAACAGTTATTTTTACTGCTCCTGAACAGTTTCTGTAACATACCATAAGGAGATAAACAGTTAATATCAACTTTTTGAACATTAACGTTTACTGATATCATAGCAGTTATTTTTACTGCTTCTAAACAGTTTTTATAGCTTATAGTAAGGTGCTAAACAGTTAAGAGCTAAACAGTTATTTCAACTGTATGAACATTAACGTTAACCAAAACAAGCAGTTTTTTTTAGTATTGCCGTATTTAGACTTTACTGATATCGTAACAGTTATTTTTACTGCTCCTGAACAGTTTCTGTAGCATACCATAAGGAGTTAAACAGTTAATATCAACTGTTTGAATATTAACGTTTACTGATATCATAGCAGTTATTTTTACTGCTTCTAAACAGTTTTTATAGCTTACAGTAAGGAGCTTAACAGTTAATACTACAAATTGTTTGAACATATTTTCTAATAGCCTATATCATCCCACTGCTAGGCATAGGCCTCCGCCGAACACTTCCAAGAATCCCGGTCTTTCGCAGATTCCCACCACTCCCGGCCGTGAGATCGTCCTGCCAGCTTTTACGTGGCCGACCCCGTCGTCGTCTTTCATCTTCTGTATTTATGCCGAGGAGTTCATCAGTATTTTTATTGCGTACCTACCTACCTACCTATATTTGCCATCGGTCCGGGTTTCCCCGGATTTATCTTAGTTTAGAGGGCATCCGGGGAGCGTCCGGGCCGGGCTTTAAAAGGACCATGCCCAAATTAAAAGGGAGCTCTTCCCCAGTTACGCCCAGAATGCAGATGTATATCTTTTCATAGCACTTTGAAGGTAATACTTTTAAAATATCTAGATTGAATGTCTTATAAAGTGCTATTTCAAAAGTTATGTAAACATTTAATACTAAATCTAGATCTCCCAAAAGTACCATTAAAAACTACTGTACGGCATAGACAAGTATTGTAGGTATTCCGGGGGCAGAGCTACATACTTTGGGCATTATATAAGTGAGAATGTTTGTAGCTACAGTCTAGAGAAAAAAAAAAACAAATCAAACGCCTAGGCAATATATAATAGCAATGTCACGTAGAAACGATTTTATGAAAAAAACATAATTGAAAAGTTACGATTTACAATGAAAATATAACTTTTGAACCAGCGCGTTATATAGCATTCAATCTAGATATTTTAGAAGTACTCAAAGGGCTATTAAAAGATCTACATTATGGGCACCACTGGGGCACAAATGGGCATGGTTCTATAAACATTACAAAAAAAATAACACGAGACAAGTAGGTAAGTACCTACCTACAATCAATATTTGTTACTTAACATTCGTAAAAATCCAATCCAAATCCAAACTAATATTATAAATGCGAAAGTAACTCTGTCTGTCTGTCTGTCTGTTACGCTTTCCCGCTTAAACCTCTCAACCGATTTTGATGAAATTTGGCACAGACAATCTTTAGACCCTGAGAAAGAACATAGGCTACCTTTTATTGCGAAAAAGGGGATGAAGAGATCAGAGAATGTCGAGTCCAAACAATCTCCACATTTTAACAAATAATAACAAAACAGCAAACGTTGTGTACAAAAATGTTTTAAATTAGGTCATTTTAAAATATTTTTGTACACAACGTGATGCTGGCCCCTGGAAGTGTCTCTTGGACATAAAGGACCAATAAATTTTCCTGGGTACTTTCTGCCACTTAATGGAATACATAGGTACCTTATACCTACTGTAAACAGATATTTTATAATTTTTTTAAACATACCTACTCTCTTTTAACCAAATGCTATACCCAAATCTATACCGTTCCATTAATATAATCCTTAATATTCAAATTAATTTACTATAACTGTGTAAATGTTTGTTTCACGGCTAATTTGCTGAGCTGTTTGTTACAAAATTGGATATGGATAGTCTGAAATCTGAAAAACAACATAAGCTACTTTTTATCAAAACACCACGCGGGCGAAGCCGCGGAAGGAAGCTAGTTACGACATAAAAATAAAACTGAATAAAGTTACGCGCTATCATAAAGTTAAATTATTTTAAAATTATAGTTAATTTCTTTGGGTATAAGAGATCACGTAGGTAATAATGAAAAAACTAATTATTTTGAGTTCCCTCAATTCCTACTGGATACCATCATCAGAACAAGATTATGATTTTGGGAACAAACCTAATGTAATACCGTTTGAATCATCTCAATCGGCCGAGCTGTCTTCGAGAAATCGGTGTACAAACATAAAAAAAATATATAAATATACAGCTTGGCCAGAACGGATTGAAACGGAACTAAAATTTTTATTTCTGACAGCATTTCTTTCTTTAAAATCTTTGATATATATTTGATGTAAACAAAGACCGCAGGTTTGTTAGATTTATTATTGTGCCATAAAACTAACGTAATAAGTGAAAAAAAATGAAATAAAATCATTCAAAGTGCTGGTAGCGCGAAGACAGTGGCGACTTCCGGTTTTCTACATTTTTATGTCGAGCTGTAGGTAGGTACGCGACGAATTGATAATACCTGATTTACCTAACTCAAAAGTGAGCGCGGGTAAAGGCGGAGCACTCATATTACCTATCTACCTACCCGATGCATCTAAGTACTCCAGATTATCAGACTGTTAGGTTAGTACATACCATTCAAATACCAATAGGTTAAATAGGTACATATATCAGACCCTACTCTTTAACAAAAGCAATTTTGCATCTCTGCCTAACTAAAGTACCTAAACAAAAGAAAAGTATTTTTATGGCCTTTCGCCATGTTTAATACATTTATTAGCACTCTTGACCTTGAGCGCTCTTAACCTAGCAAAACATTTAAAATAACTGTCTCTAACGTGATTAAGCGAGCGCGCGGGACGCGGGCGCCCCCCTGGGCGAACGCACGTTGTTTGTTGTATCATGATTTAGGGATGTAGCCCTCCTCGTCTCAAGTTTCGATGTCAATTAAGATAATAAGACATTCTTGACAACTATTAATTTAGGTAGGTACCTATTTTCACGGCAATGCTATGGTTCCCAAAACTTGAACACGTTTTTTTTTAAATAGTGGTCGTGTGTCTAGATGCTTTTTTTTTTAGGTGGTAAAATCATCAAATGAGTCCTCCCGCCCTGGGTGGGGCGGAAGGGACTGTCAGACTCTTACTGACTAAAATCCACCCGTGTTCCTTCGGATGCCCTTTACGTTCCGGGGCCACGGTATCCTGTGTTAAGAAAAACCCGCGACCCCAGCAGGCATTTGGCCCCGTCAGTTTGCTGACAACTTCCAGAAGGCACGTGCGAAACACGACACGACGCGCCACCGACCCGGGCTTGGTCCTTGGTCGGACGGCGAGCTATCCATAAATTGTTCTTAGCTATTAAGCCTACATGTTTACCACCTAAACTCACATTGTGGACCTATTGGACTCGAATTTTAACTAGATATCTCGCAACAGGAATTTGAATTCGGTTACCTTGCCCTTACAATTATAAAATCGATAATGTTTAGTTTACCCATCCCTAGCGCTTCACAACGAAAGTTTAGTTTCGTTTCTGACGCGCGCGCGCGCCGCCGCCGTGTCCAGTTGTCAGTTCGTGGTTCGTCGGCTGTGCGGTGTAGCCGTGTTTTGCATGGCTTGACAAAACCCACCAAGTATGTTTGTGAAGTGAATTAAAAAAAAGGAACCAATATGGAATCGGAAACTATGGTGGTGTTTTGAGAAATATCTCGACATTGGTAAGTAACTTAGATAAGTACCTACTTGCTTTGCAGCGTACGTTCCTTACCAATTTAGGGCCATGACATGGCTTGTTGGAGTCCATTCACGTCTAAAAGAGTTTAATTATGTATGGTAATAATAAATAACCTGTGTTGTATGTATTAATGCGTTTGTTGTTTCATAATATGTATAATATGTATGTACCTATGTTGTCCCCAATGTTCGCCGCTTTTGTTTGTGTGTTTTGGTAGGTATAATATTGCATCCTCAAGGTTATGAGCAGCTAATAACTAACACAATTGCATTGTGGTAAATTAAAATTCTCTGGGTCGTGTGTCAAAATATTATATTGGTTCTAATTACTAACTAATAGGTATTGGGAGTGTTTAAGGCAACCATACAATGAAATTATAGGTCCCGCATGCCCGCATGGGTTATACTTATGTAATATAACCGTGCAACTGCATTCGCTGTGTAGGCACATAACTATACTCTCAGTTTAATAATATCTAGTGTTTAAATTTCGGTACTAAATCCCCCTAATCCATGTTTTTTGCACCAATAACAAAGCTTAAAGCATTGCACGTGAATAGATTTTCCGAACAATTCCATGAAATCGGCGGGCTGCGTCTGCGCGCTGCCTCCCAGCGACCACGTGGCTACTCGGGCACTGCGGCGCGGCGCGCGGCGGCCATTTTGTGGTGCCCGTGAGCTCTGCGGCGTGCCTGCCGTCTCAACGCGTGGCTGCGAGCTGTGAGTTGTGACTGGAGTGACGCCTACCGGGCGTTTGGTTTGATGCACATTTACTAAACTAACTACTTATTTCATTGTTTGTGCTCGGTTAGTGTAGTATATTTATGGCAATCATGAACAAGGATACGTGCAAGTTTAGTGAACTAAGTAATTAGGAAACGCGGTAATATCAGATGATTCGGTATGTAGGTACAGGAAATGAAAAACCTAGAATCTTCTCTTAGTACCATAAATTTAAAAGAGGTACACGGTTAGAAAATTGCCAAGAATTATTTAGACAGAAGCCCGCGAAATTCAAATTTTCATGTGTTTTTACCCGACTGCGCCAGGAGGGTTATGTTTTTCGAGGGTATGTATGTATGTATGTTTCTTTGTGTTGTTCTGCAGCTTAGACGGCTTGATGGATTTTAACTTGAGAGGTGTCGTTAGATTCGTCTTAAACGTGAGAGTGTCACTGGGTACATGAAACTGGCCAAGTGCGAGTCGAACTCACGTGCAAAGGGTTCCGAACTAAAACTTTTGGAACGAAGTTCCTTATCGCGCGTTGTGAAAGGGGGCTAGACGGAAAAAATTCTTACGAAAAGTTGTCACGACACTTTTTGCTATAGTAAGCTATTGTAAGCTGTGCGGCGTCGCATGTTTCTAGCTGTCTGTCTCTCTCTCTCTTATAGAAAGCAAGCCAGATATTTTCATTTCTATTTCGCATTGAACAGTGTGGTGTCGCGACGATTATTTTTGTTGAGTGTATACAGGTTTTTTGTAAATAAATAATAATAATAATGAATCCTTAATGAAAAAATATCGAGGTTTTCGTTATGGGTGTCGTTTTCATGGTTTTCCAGGGTGTTTAAACCGATGGTGCAGTCAAAATGTAAATCCAAGATGGCAGCTGCATAAATTTATCGAGGCCCATTCAAATTATACCAATGAAATCTTCCCAAGGGGCCCCGACTGTGAGTGTGAATGAGTGAATTCTAAACTACTGGGCTTGTTTCTTTCTTTTTAGTTTTTTTACGCAGTCGGGTTTTTTGTTTTTTTAAATATTTATTTTTTTGCAATTTGCTTATCAGTGACAAGTAGTACAACTGTAACTTGTAACTTGTTCAAAATATGTTTCGCGACAAAAACAAGTATAATTTTATATATAAGAATGATCATAACATTCGCTCCATTCACTTTCACAAAGATTTGGTCAAAATGAGTTAGTTTTCGTATTTTTTACCAACTTTGACCAAATCTTTATGAAAGCGAATGCAGCGAATGTTTTGATCATTCTTATAATGTAAAGTTATACTTGTTATTGTCGCGGATCATATTTTGATCAAGCTACTACTTGTCACTGATAAGCAAATTGCAAAAAACACATGAAAATTTGAATTTCGCGGGCTACTACTGAGGAATCAATGATATTCAAACATTAATTGAAGACACTTTTGAGGATTGTTCCACCTGTGTCCTATCCTGGATGTTTTCACCGCACTTTAGTGGGCTCTTGGAGGCAGGCGTAAAGGCAGCTAAATATCATTTAAAAAGAACAGCAGCTAATGTGTCTTTAACTTTTGAGGAGTTGTCAACTCTGTTCACACAAATAGAGGCGATCCTAAATTTAATTAGATATAAATCTTTGTTATTTTAGAACATGAAGATGACTTAGAGGCGCTGTCTTTGCTCGATGATGAGCAAATCCGGGTGCTAATACCAGCTGAAGCTGAGCTACCAGCAAAAGAGCGCTTCTGAAGTGGAATGCTTCCAAGCTAAATTCGGATGTAACTGAGTGTAGTAAAGTAAGCAACCAATAAATCATCTATACTCGTAAAAATGTAGGCATACCTTGGCATCTATTTTTTGTGAACATAAATGTTTTTTTACAGAATTATGAAAATCTTGAAAAACTTGTGGAAGTGTACGGAGAGAATATTGGTGGACTTACAAATTCACCAATAAGTTCGGCATTATCGTCACCAAGCACCTCATCGTCATGCAAATCCATGTCCCTCGATGTAAGTTATCTGTCAATTATCACTATTCGACCCCTAGGCGTCAATTGCCGCTCACGAACGGCGGCATGAAAATGGCGGAAAATCGGCAGAGCGACGCTTGAAGCCGTTTTGGTTCGTGTAGCTGCATTAGTTGGTCTATCTCTCTCATGTTTATAACATTTTGCGCAAGGAAAAAAGGGCTAGCAATAGAAACGTTTCGTTCAAAGACGACGTAGGTACACCTACAGGTTTCCTCGCAGTCAGATAACACCTCTGTGCCCCCCACAGAGAAGAACGGTCTTAGGTGCAAATTCTTCATTTGCGAGGTTCTGCAAGGTCATTAATAACTTTAGCGATGAAATCGATTTGCACTTGGACAGGTTAAGCAAACTGAAAGCCAAATTTCATGAAATTATCAAATAATGACCTTTCATTGAGTCGCGTGGAGGGAAATGTTCTGATAGTTATAAAATTAGAATTATTCGTCAAAATAGTTTTTGTTGTAAGCCATATAGTAACTGTTAATTGTTTCATGGCTCAAAACAACCCAGTTTTGAGTTCTGGTTCAATTTAATATATGTACTTATTTTTTATTTTTAACCGACTTCAAAAAAAAAGTAGGTTCTCAGTTCGACCTGTATGTATGTATGTTTGTCGGCGATTATCTTGCGTTTGGCTGAACGGATTTTGATGCGGTTTTCAGGAAAGTGTTCATTACATTCTGGAGAAGGTTTTAGTATATAACACTAATAGATATCCCGTGACGTTGCCCACGTGGATCCATTTTTGCTTGCTTAGATTGTAGATTTTAAGAGACGATTGCATGTTTGTCCGCGATTATCTCGCGTTTAGCTCAACCGATATTGATGCGGTTTTAGAGAAGAGAAGGTTATAGTATATAACAAAAATGGATACCTTGTAAAGTTGCCCGCATAGATCCGTTTTTGTTGCTGACTAGGATTGTAGATTTTCAAAGACGCCGATTGTATGAAGATTTTTGTTGAATATCTAAACTAAAAAGGGAAAAATAAAAAACTTTTTGAAAAAAAGAGAACCGGCTTCAAAACCGAACACAAAAAAACTGTAAAATAACTTTTCTTTCGGAAGTCGGTGGCCATAGTAAATGAAAATAAAAAAAAACTTTAAGTCTCTAAAAGTCGGATCCCTTTTTTTCAAAAAGTTTTTTATAGTTTATTATCTTTATGTAATCAAAATTTTTAATTGCATTGTACATTTAAGTGATTGTTGCACTAATGAAAAATAAGTTATTGCATGATGATCTTTGTTTAAAACCAGTGTGAACAATTGTTGGTGAACCAATAAATAAATAAAATAAAATAAATAAAATCACGAAATCGACGTGTGAGGGGAGGGCCTTGTATCAGCCTAATAGTTTTCGTGTTTGGGCGGAGCTTTAGGTGAATCGCCTTTCAAACTCATAGCTCCCAACTGGGATATAATTTTAATAATTTTATTTGATTACTAGGTAGCTGCGTTATCAATAAATCAACTAAACTAAACACTAGGCCAATGAGGCGGTCTAAAACTAAAACTGAACTAAGCTTAAACTAAGACTAAACTAGGTCTTAATAAGGTCTTTTGTAAGTCTAAGACTATACTCTCATTTATTAACAATTTTCCCTGTTTTCAGAGTCTTACAACGCTGCTCGAAAAGACTCCCGATGGCCCACAGCTTCTAAAAGAAAGGCAACAACCATTGGGAGAACATAACCGTAAGGTACTAGTTCGAGAAATAGCTACACACTTCGAGCAAATCCGAAGGCCCCCGTAACAGCCGAAACATAATTATATTACTTGGATAAAAGAAATAAGTAAGTTTAAATAATTACCAGCACACATAATTTATGTACAATCGACAAAGTTGAATCATGACCCATTTTGACAATAAATCGTTTGAATCCGTCAAATTGACAAAGATCAAAGTCGTTACCATGGATATGTAGGTTTACGCAAATGTGGACCTAACTGTATTTGAATATCTGTAGGAAAATGAGCTGGTGGGTCATAATTCAACTTTGTCGATTGTACATAGGTTCATTTCATGCGTGAAATCAGTAAATCAGTTTGTGAAACCATATTAAAATATCGACAATAAGTTAATTATAATAAGTAGCGACTCCTATTTTCGCACATTTTTTAATTATGTTACTTGTTTTACTTACAGAGAAAGTGTTTCCAAAAGAGAATAGCAGCATTTATTATACAAAACCCAATGGGTCATTGGGACGAGCTCACGGTCGACTCTTTGATGCCATTACCAATTTAAAGGCAAAATATCGCCGTAACAAAGTCTTTGAACCAAGGGCACGTCGTTCACTTGAAAAAACATTAACACCGAAACCTTCTACCAGTTCATCTAGCGACAGGTCTACAACTCATTTCGATGACTTGATTGCTGCTGACAATGATGATGACACTAACCAGGAGATTCAGGAAATGATAGAATGGCTAAAAAGCAATGTTCATAATTACAGTTCATGTGAAGAAAAATGGAATAAAACTAATAAGGAACGACTAAAACGCATTTTATCAAATGAAAACGTATCATACATCCAGGAATTTCCCTGCATTCGACGCTCTTGGGGCTATACCTTGGTATGTATTATTATCACATTATTAATAAAAACGCAAAAGTTTGTGTCTGTTTATGTTTGTCACCTCATTAAACCAAATCGCCCAAACAAATTAAGATAAAGTTAATCAAGATCCACGAGGGCCATGACCTACATAAAATTATGCATTAGTATAGGTACTAAAAAATGTTAATATAATAATAACATAGGTTCCTATTATCACAGTATTTTGGTTTCAGCTAATTTCCGACTTCCATGCTTGGTACCCAGGAAACGAAACCTCATTCGATGACAAATTCCCTCTGCTTAAAGTAAAGTTGCTTGTGGCAATTGACAAGATCTCAAGAAAGAACACATACCTGGCAGAGTTGAAACAGCTCGCTTGCGGTGAGTTGTTTTTGTGTAATTTTTATTTTATTACCTACTGGACTAGCTGCACCCCGCGGTGTTAATCGAGCTTACCGGGAATAAAAGTAGCTTGTGTCAATCCAACAGGTCTAAGTTGTCTCCATATCAAATTCCAGTTTTTTCGAGTTGTTATATTGGTAGTAACTACTCGTATTTGTAACCATAAATACATTTTATTACTTCAGCTATTTTGGTATCAGAGTTAGAATATGAGATGTCTCGAGTCAATCGAGTACAAAATAATAAAACAATTTTTCGAACATATATTTTTTAATTACTCGTACTTTATGTAAATTATTTATTTTTCAGACCCAGATCCTGAAACGAGCAATCTTGCGGTTCTTCTGCTAATTCCGCATTTGCTTGGACCTACTATATAAGGAAAAAGAAAAGGTCAGCGGTAGAACTGTGCGAAAACTTCATCCTTCATATTGAAGAAGAGCAAGAGCTTCAAGAACAGCAGAAAACACGCCAGGAAAAGTACTTAGATCTAGGGTTAACAATTCAGCCATTCATAATAATAGTTGCAGGCCCTCTGAAAAAAATTTCAGCCAGTTATGTGATTGTCGACAATATTGTTTATGAAATGCCAAACATTATTAAGGCCTCCTATTAATTATATTTGAACTAACGATACTCTTCTGTGGCAGTAGGTAGTTCGGTTTGTAATGAAATGGCTGGACTGGAATGGAATGGAGTGGAGTGGAGCGGAGTGGAGTAGAGCGGAGCGGAGTGGAGCGGAGCGGAGTGGAGCGGAGCGGAATGGCGCGGAGTGGAGTGGAGCGGAGTGGGGTGGAGTGGACTGGGGCGGAGTGGAGTAGAGGGGAGCGGAGTGGAGTAGAGGGGAGCGGAGTGGAGTAGAGAGGATCGGAGTGGAGTTGAGCGGAGTGGAGTAGAGTAGAGGGGAGTGGAGTGGAGAGGGGTGGAGTGGACTGGACAAGACTGGACAAGACTGGACAAGACTGGACAAGACTGGACAAGATCGGACAAGACTGGATAAGACTGGACAAGACTGGACAAGACTGAATAAGACTGGACAAGACTGGATAAGACTGGATAGGACTGGACAAGACTGGACAAAACTGGACAAGACAGGACAAGACTGGACAAGACTGGGCAATCCTGGACAAGACTGGACAAGACTGGATAAGACTGGACAAGACTGGACAAAACTGGATAAAACTGGACAAGACTGGACAAGACTGAATAAGACTGGACAAGACTGGATAAGACTGTACAAGACTGGACAAGACTGAATAAGACTGGATAAGACTGGACAAGACTGGACAAAACTGGACAAGACAGGAAAAGACTGGACATGACTGGACAAGACTGGACAAGACTGGACAAGACTGAATAAGACTGGACAAGACTGGATAAGACTGGACAAGACTGGACAAAACTGGACAAGACAGGACAAGACTGAATAAGACTCCACACCGCTCCACTCCACTCCCCTCTACTCCGCTCCTCTCTACTCCACTCCGCTCAACTCCACTCCGCTCCCCTCTACTCCACTCCGCTCCCCTCTACTCCACTCCGCTCCCCACTACTCCACTCCACCCCACTCCACTCCACCCCACTCCACGTCACCCCACTCCACCCCACTCCGCTCCCCTCCACTCCACTCCACTCCGCTCCACTCCACTCCACTCCATTCCATTCCAGTCCAGCCATTTCATTACAAACTGAACTACTGCCACAAAAGAGTATCGTTAGTTCGATGCTTTTTATCAACCGAACTACTGACACCAACATTTTGTACTAGTCCGGTCAACCAGGGGAGCGGAGTGGATCAGTAAATCAGTTTGTGAAAAAAATATAATAATTATAATACCTACTTATTGTCGATATTTAATATGGTTTCACAAACTGATTTACTGATTTGACGCATGAAATGAACCTATGTACACAAATTATGTGTGCTGAAAATTATTTAAACTTACTTATTTCTTTTATCCAAGTAATATATGTCGAGATATTCTCAAAGCCCCACTCCTTTAAACAAGATTCCATATTGGTTCCTTTTCTTATAAATTAATAACGTACACAAGCGGATATTTCACGGAGCACGCACAGACTTGGTAAATGTATAAGGTCTATCTGTATATGTATAAGGTACATGTATATGTCGAGATATTTCTCAAAGCCCCACTCCTTTAAACAAGATTCCATATTGGTTCCTTTTCTTTTATATTTAGTAACGTACACAAGCGGATATTTCACGGAGCACGCACAGACTTGGTAAATGTATAAGGTCTATCTGTATAAATGTATATAATAAGGTACATGTATAAGGTCTTGGTATATGTATAAGGTCACTCTGTTGTATTGTAACCAAAATATTTACACTTAGATAATTTAAAGGTACATAAATAAAGTTGTTCATAATGATAAGTGTTAATATTTTGGTTTGTATTCAATTTATAAAAGAGTAAATATAAGAATTTGAGATGATTATTTTCAGACTAAGTTCAGTAGCAATTACCCTTGCCTCGAACCTTGTTTTAATTTACTTAATTCTAAAAATTTTAGATATTATATTGTTTGGGTATTGTACTTAAATTTTGGACTGAACTGACTATGTGCATATAAGGTCTGTCTGTTCATACACGAAATCTCTTAAGGGGTCATTGTACTCATCATTATGATGAACTTTTACTGTGGGACCAAAGCCTGAATCGCGATAAAAAAAATCAGCTGTTCCATACATTTTGACGAGTTAAAGCGCACATATTGTAGGGAACAGTTGATTTTTTTTCGCGATTCTGGGTTTGGTCCCATAGTAAAAGTTGTTCATAATAATGAGTACAATGACCCATTAAGAAGTTTCGTGTATGAATAGATAGACCTAATATATTAATTTACCTTTAAATTATCTAAGTGTAAATTTTTTGGTTTGTATTCAATTTATAAAAAAAGAGTAAATATAAGAATTTTAGTAGTTTAAAAGATGATTATTTTCAGACTAAGTTCAGTAGCAATTGCCCTTGCCTCAAACCTTGTTTTAATTAACTTAATTCTAAATATTTTAGATATTATTTTGTTTTGTACTTAATTATAAATATTGTACTTAAATTTTGGACTGAATTGACTATGTGCATATAAGGTGTGTCTGTTCATACACTAAATCTCTTAATAAATAAATGTCTCAAAAAAAAATATTTTTTATTTCACGCCACCTATTACTGTACACGTACAATACTAGTTACTGTACCTGTACAGTTACAGGTAATGTGAAGGATAATATTTTTTGTGTATGCTCAGTTACGGGTACGGTTATTGCCCAGTTACAAGTAACGTGAATAATAGTACTTTTTACTGTGCATGTACATTAAAAAGTACTGTCCTTCACATTACCTGTTACTGTGAAAATCATTACCCCTTACTATGCATGCACATTAAAAAGTACTGTCCTTCACATTACCTGTTACTGTGAAAATCATTACCTCCTACTGTGCATGCACATTATAAAGTACTGTTTTTTACATTACCTGTTACTGTGAAAACCATTACCCCCTACTGTGCATGCACATTAAAAAGTACTGTCCTTCACATTACCTGTTACTGTGAAAATCATTACCCCCTACTATGCATGCACATTAAAAAGTACTGTCCTTCACATTACCTGTTACTGTGAAAATCATTACCTCCTACTGTGCATGCACATTAAAAAGTACTGTTTTTTACATTACCTGTTACTGTGAAAATCATTACCCGCTACTGTGCCTGCACATTAATAGGTAATGTTTTTTACATTACCTGTTACTGTGAAAATCATTACCCGCTACTGAGCAAGCACATTAAAAAGTACTGTCCTTCACATTACCTGTTACTGTGAAAATCATTACCTCCTACTGTGCATGCACATTAAAAAGTACTGTTTTTTACATTACCTGTTACTGTGAAAATCATTACCCCCTACTGTGCATGCACATTAAAAAGTACTGTCCTTCACATTACCTGTTACTGTGAAAATCATTACCTCCTACTGTGCATGCACAATAAAAAGTACTGTCCTTCACATTACCTGTTACTGTGAAAATCATTACCTCCTACTGAGCATGCACATTAATAAGAACTGTTTTTTACAATACCTGTTACTGTGAAAATCATTACCCGCTACTGAGCATGCTCATTAAAAAGTACTGTCCTTCACATTACCTGTTACTGTGAAAACCATTACCCTCTACTGTGCATGCACATTAAAAAGTACTGTCCTTCACATTATCTGTTACTGTGAAAATCATTACCTCCTACTGTGCATGCAAATTAAAAAGTACTGTCCTTCACATTACCTGTTACTGTGAAAATCATTACCTCCTACTGAGCATGCACATTAATAAGTACTGTTTTTTACATTACCTGTTACTGTGAAAATCATTACCCGCTACTGAGCATGCACATTAAAAGTACTGTTTTTTACATTACCTGTTACTGTGAAAATCATTACCCGCTACTGAGCATGCACATTAAAAAGTACTGTCCTTCACATTACCTGTTACTGTGAAAACCATTACCCCTACTGTGCATGCACTTTAAAAAGTACTGTCTTTTACATTACCTGTTACTGTGAAAATCATTACCTCCTACTGTGCATGCACATTATAAAGTACTGTTTTTTACATTACCTGTTACTGTGAAAACCATTACCCCCTACTGTGCTTGCACATTAAAAATAACGTCCGTCACATTACCTGTTACTGTGAAAATCATTACCCCCTACTGTGCTTGCACATTAAACAGTAACGTCCGTCACATTACCTGTTACTGTGAAAATCATTACCCCCTACTGTGCATGCACATTAAAAAGTACTGTCCTTCACATTACTTGTTACTGTAAAATTCATTACCCGCTACTGTGCATGCACAGTAAAATCAACTGTTTGCTTAGTCGTATGACAGTAATAGGTACTATCATAGTTCAGTTATCTGAATTTCATTATTACTGTCTTACAAACAGTAAAAATAACCGACCAGAAAACAGTAGCAGATGCACAGTAAAATCTACTGTTATAACTCAACTGTTTTTTTTCAGTTACTTTTACTGCTTTGGACAATAGGCTCTATTTTTACTGTCCAAAACGGTGAATATTACCGAAAAATCGGTTGGTATTACCGATTTTTTTTTTCAGTGCGTGACTATTGGCACCGTGCACGACGGCAGGCGGCACAATGCGATTATAAAAAAAAAAATGTAAAGTTGACAGAGCTGAATGTACTCTGAGAGAAAGCTGTCGGCAGTTCCACTATTCGCCACAATGAACGCTGCAATCGAATAGTACTGCCCCCACCTAGTACTTCGCACCCAGCGAATAGCCGCGTACCTAGCGTTGTGATTGATCGTTTTCATTCAAATTTATTCCTAAGGGTGCTTGTACACGGCGCATGTAACCCGCGCAAGTAAAGATGCGGGTTACCCCCGCGAGTAACATGCGCAAGCTACTTGATCAAGCTACCCGCGGGGTGCTTATACACGGCCATGCGCCGTGTATAAGCACCAACCTGCCAACTCGCGCAAGTAATGGTGGGGGTTTGCGGTTTACCCGCGCGAGTAACATGTGCAAGCTACTTGATAAAGCTACCCGCGGGGTGCGTGTACACGGCGCATGTAGCTTGAGCATGTTGAGGCACTTGCATGCGCCGTGTAGAAGCACCCTAACGCTCGATTTATTGTGGGCAAAAGATCGAGCGGGCGGTCACCGTTTGACATAAGTACACTGCTCGCTGCCCGCTCCCGCCCCGCTGCTGGCCGCGCCACTGTTTTCGAGGGCCGGTCCATTTTCATTTTACGCATAAGATCCTGCTGTTACCACGCCGCCGCCACCGCCACCCCGCTGCCTACAAGATTCAAGGCAGAGGCCTGAATGCAGAGGGACGATACACGTGTACTGTGGAAAGTAGTAGCGTCAACTGGTGGAAGTGGAAGCATCTTTAGGTTTTACTTTATTATTCTTCGTGCTGAACAATATAAACCCAAAAAATATATTTGCTTTGCCCTCTCCTCCAATGTGCTTGGGAAAACAATGTATTTATTTCTCATTTGAGGAGAATTTAAACTATTGTTTATTTCATGCAATACTGATGACACCGTTTGCTGTGCCACTGAATGACCAGCTACGTCTCCAACTAGTCTTTGATAAGATCCTGTGGCATAGAATGCCAGTACAGTCAGAACCTTTAACAAATTACAACAATGATTGTACACCCTAATAGTACACATTAATGTAGTTGTAAAAATTGGATAGACTTAGGTATGCAGTTTCTCAAATCTTTTCTCACAAACGGACATACATAGGTTAGGTTCATGAATAAATTATACGAAAGAGACAAGAAGTTATTTATCTACCTTGTTCTCTACACGGTTAAATCCGTTGGCTTGACAGGCTCCTTGATCAGCGGGCTCAACTCTGAGCACAAATTGAGCACTAATTAATTCTTTGGATAGCCTGTAGCGCCTAATGAACTCGGCATCGTCAAATATACTGAAAGGGTCCAACGGCCGCGTATCTGAAGCCTCTTAAGTTTTTGTGCGTAGTGTGAGGCAGAATCTTCCTCCAAAAACTCAAACAGCAGTAGATCATCACACATCTGATGTACTAAACCAGTACAAAATTGAGTGAATGAAACCAAAACATGCGATTCAGTTTGGCACAATCGCTGTCAGATGGCATGACCTACTAGATTGTACGTTAAGCTGTTGTCAGGGTACGAATTAGAAGAACAGTTCAGTTTAGGTCCTGAACTGGATCGCGTTAAGAGCTTGGGGTAAGGCCCCAGTTCTTCTGGACACGGCGCGCATTGTTAGGAGGTTCCTTTCTCTGGACTTGGAGCCCTGACCGCCGGCCACTATAATTTTTAAATGTATTTTTTTTGTTTTTAGAAAATATTTAAAAATGTATTTAATATGGTTATTAAGGGCGACTTTCACCAAAAGTTAAACATGTTTAAAATTTAATGTCAAAATTCTATTGAATTTTGGCACTAAATAAAATTTTATGTTTAACTTTTGGTGAAAGCCGCCCTAAAAGGTTAAATGAAATGGTAAATATCCTGTTCCCCCAAATAATAGTAGGTATTATATTTTATTTATTTATATTATGTGTTGGATAACCAGTTTATATTTTTCGAGGAAGTAGGCCATAGGCAAAACATAACGCCATGACCAAAAGAAGTCGAGCAGTGGGTGCAGCCGCGGTGAATAGCTAGTATTTGATAAAGTAGAATGAATTACAGCCTCTTATCTTCTAGTAGACAAACCGGTTACCTTCCAATGACAAAAATATTAGTCAATATAACTGGTTTTGGGTAAAAACGGCATTAATTCTAGCTTGTGGCAAGTCAGTATTATTTAAATATCTTTCCTTATGTGATGTGTTTAGAAAAATAAGTGGAAATAAAATAAAGTTTACAAAATATAAGCACGTGCAATCGTGCATGTGTACTGAGGGACACACTTACTTAGGTTTTTTTATTTACGACCCAGTTGGAAGAGTTTAAAGTTTGTCACAGTTATATGGAAAAGCCACTCCGAAAGTGAACTTTTGGTAGGTAAGGTAATTTCATTATACCTTCCTAGTATATCTTACTAATATTATAATTGCGAAAGTTTGTGAAGATGTATGTGTGTATGTGGGAATGTTTTTTACTCTTTGACGCGAAAACCACTGAACGGATTTGGCTAAAATTTGGCACACAGAGAGCTTATAACCTGGATTAACACATAGGATAGTATTTTTTATCCCGATTTTATGTTCCCGGGGGATAATTTTGGCTTTTTAATGAAAAAAGAAGTTTCACCAAATTGTGAAATTTGCGGAGTACAGGATGATGTCCAGCACGTACTAGTGGAGTGCACCAAATTTCGGTCGGAACGGGAACTACTGGTGCGCAGACATAAGCTTAATTTACTAAATGTTGGTACTTTTTTGTCTGTCTTAGCTTATCCCACATCACATGCTGCACTTGACTTGTACAAGTTGTTTGCGCGGCGGTAGTTCCTTTTTTATCTTATTAAGATTTATTGTTATTTGTACTTAGAACCGTTTCAAGACTAAGATATTGTTGTTTTTAGTTTTTTAAGAAAGGAACTACGGGACTGACATATTCCCTGGAATAAAAGTCCCTAAATAAATAAAGATTTAAAAAAAAAAAAAATATCTTAAATTAAATTCTTTACTCTTTTTTTTAGTAATTAACGCCAGCCAGTTTAAACGTCAAAGTTAAAGAAGAGCAGAGGTCGTGGGGAGTTGGTGATATGGCCAATGAGCCATTTATTAACACCGCCATATTATTATTAAGTATCTGGTATTTACTTGATTCGGAAAAAAAAGTAGGAAAACGTTATCTAAAGCATGCACTATTATCATTAAGTATAATATCCGGCATTAAACGTGCGCTGCTGGTGGCCTGCATAATAACTAGCTTTAATATGAATTAATTATAATACGTATTATCTTCATCCTCATCGTCTTACCCTTGTTCTATATTAATACGAGATTACGAAAAATGGGGGAGGTTCGAAAATCTTTTTTCTTCATGTGATTCTCACTATTATACTGTGGTACTCCAAATAGAGTTCTCGACATTGGTAGACAGTCCTGTCCCACCCCGGGACTCATTTGATGCTTAATCACGATAAAAAAATATATGTGGCACTCAGAAACTGCCGCGGTAAATATAAGTATTACCATGTATTACCTTCCGCGAATATTAAGCAAAAAACATTATTTATTTTATATGTTTGTGGTGCACTATTTAACTGTAATAAAGAACTGACTCCAGAGTCTTAACTGAACCAACGTTAGACGAGTGTAAGGTTAGTTTCGTTAGGGATTTTCTTGAATCGGTCGTCGCGCTCAGAGCCCGTGAAAAAAGCTATCCAATAGAGTAGGTAGGTACTTTTTACTCAGGTCCGTAGGAATGACCATTTTTCAGTAGTTAGAAGCGCCTCTGTTTAAAAAAAATAAACTACTCTCTCTGTCTGTCTGGTCTGTTTACAAACTCGCACAAACACCCAGGCCTGGAACAACTGTTTGTGAATCCAAATAAATTGTTTTGTTTAATCGGGGAATCGAACCCACAACACGCACCGCAGCCGTCAATCGCCAGCCACTGCGCCAAGCACCTCCAGCTGTCACGCACCTGACCTTTCCGAAGAATCTCGGGTACCCTTGAACCTTATAGCGTTGTAACAATGCGGACATCCAAATAAGCTTCAACTACTCTCAAAAAATTAATTACTAAGGCCGGCCACATACATTAGCTTTTTTTCCGTTCGAAATTCGAAATGATGAATGAAATGTGAACAACACACACAATACATACACACACACTGTCTTGTATGAATTCACTGTGTTTGCATAGAAAACGGATCAGGATTCCTGATCAGGAAAACTGATGTATGTGGCCGCCCTAAATCACAATGCGTACGTGAGAAGTGGTAAATGCGTAATGGCACTGCTGCAATGTTGCTGTTTCTAACCGGAGTAGAACAGGTACCTTATTAATACGATACTATTTATCTATCTAAGATTACCTGTTACTATCTTATCTTCGGGATTTGGACAATAAGACGGTTATATTGAATTAAAGGGAAGACACAGGCATTTACATGTAGGTATACTGCTTACAACGGGAACAGCCCTTTTTTTACGTGGTCATCATCATCAGCGTATAATGTTCCCACTGCTGGGACACAGGCCTCCTCTCTGTGAGAGGGAATGGGACATAATCCACCACGCGCGCCCAGCGTGTCAGCGATCTGACGGGGTGCCCGTTATAGCACTAACCGTGGTACCACAAAAACTTTTAAGCGTCTGTTTAACACTTGTCTAAAAAAAATGTCAGATTATTACGTTGAAGTCACACTTTTTTTAGACAAGTGTTCAACAGTTGTTTAAGTTGTTTTAGTAAGGCTAGAACGGCTTTATTACAAAACGTGGTTTAACGTAGACCAAACTTTAAATCAAAAATGAATTTTTGAATTTCGAACTTTATTTCTACTGTCGTAAAGTTATTAGGTAATACAAAAACCGAGTTTAGATCCCGGTCTAAGTTGTCAATGTGCATTTTAGAATTTTATAGCAGTTGGAATAAAGTACGAAATTCAAAAATTCATTTTTGGTTTAAAGCTTGGTCTAAGTTAAACCACGTTTTGTAATAAAGCAGTAGGAGTCTAATCAGGGTGACTCTGGAACATAAACGACTAATGAAGGAGCACCGGATTTAAATAGTACGAGTCTGACAATTACTTAAAGGTGTCTGAAGGTGGACTCAGCAGAGCAAATTGCAAGCGGCAAATAAAAAAAAAGAAGAAAATACCTTTGAATATCACTGACCTATGATTTCTAATGGTTATTCGGATTACGATGTAACTCACAGATAGAAGATATTTCTGTATTAGCAAATAGAATACTTTATTAACTTCGTCGTGGGTGAAGCAGCAGCAGAACCTTGTCCAAACAAAGGCCAAATACTTGATTCTCATAGTGACTTAACTTATTAATTGTACTTACATCTTTATCAAAGACTAGCTGACCCGTGCCCACTTCGTTGGGCATTAATATTTTAACTTGTGATGAAATTATGAGTGTGGTTCGGTTAATACTTAGGTAGTGCTTTTTTTTATGTGGTAAAGTCATCAAATGAGTCTTCCCGCCCTGGGTGGGGCGGAAGGGATTGTCAGACTCTTACTGACTAAAATCGCACCCGTGTTCCTTCCTATGCCCTTTACGTTCCGGGGCCACGGTATCCTGGGTTAAGAAAAAACCCGCGACCCCAGCAGGCATTTGGCGCGAAACACGACGCGCCATCGACCCGGGCTTGGTCCTTGGTCGGACGGCGAGCTACCCATTACTCACCGTCCGCAAGCCTGCTCAGCCGCTGTGCCCTCTGCTAATCAAAGGGACACGCGTTGGAGCGTCCACACGACAGGCTATTCGCATACGGGCAAAGAGACCCCTTAGGTACACAGTGCCTAAGGAAGAGTTTTTGCCCGCATCCCAGGGTGCACCGCCATCGGCCCGAAAAACTGGTCTTCTCCCCGGACGTATCCGAGAGGGAACTCCAGTCCACGGGCGCACGTGGAGGTTTCCTGACATAGCAACCCAGTACTTAGTGCTATGATTTTTATTCCTGTCTGCCAAAAGGAGGGTTTTGTTCATACGTAATTGCACAACGCCATCTGTAGGCAAATAGACCAAACGTGCGTACAAAGCGTGTTCTAACGCGGTTCGTGAATGGACGGCGGCATTTTGCGATTTAGTAATTTTATGTTATCTTCGAAACTATTTTACCAATTGACGTACTTTTTTGTGAAAATCATATCTCTATGATGTTATTGTGATCATAATAATATTTTTTTCGATAAGGTTTAGTATTTTGTTGTGTAAAAAATCGTCCAAAGGCAAGTACATCGAAAAAAACTTTTTTTAACTCATAAAAGCTGCTATATCTGCTAAAATATAAAAGATAAAAATATCGTGTCGCGGACTTTATTGTAGAACTATTCAAAGCGGACATTTTTGCCATACATTGTTTTCAATTATATACAACTGTTAAGGCAGCGCATGCTAATAACTGTGTTGGAAGAGCATTTTTTTTCCGCCCGGCTTGATAAAAATTGAGATATTTTGGTTAATATACATGATATCTTTATAATTTATAGCCTATAGCACTCACGGATAATGTAGCTTTCTACCAATGCAACAATTTTTAAAATCGGTTCATTACTTCCGGAGATTACCCCCTACATACAAACTTACAAACTTACAAACAAATGTTACCTCTTTATAATATTAGTATAGATAATGCTACATTATATCTTTTACAAACTCATCAGTAAAATCGTATGACATTGTGTTCTGTTACAGAAGCTGATGAATTAACACTTCTGAGCAAGATAAACTCTTTGCGTAGTTATGGGCTGACTCAATATATTATAGTTCATCATTGACACGCTAAGAAGAGAAATTATTATGTAAGAAGCTGTTTCTTTGGAGTCGAGAGCAACAGTGGAAATACCAGAAGAGAGGGTGCACCTGGGCCTGTGTATGCCCACACACCTGTGCTCTATAATAATTACGGTGGTTGACCTCCTTCTAGATTAACCGTCATGCTTGAAAGCGGTCTCATCAGTAGCAGGTACTTATGTTCGCGTTCTGGGTGTGAGGATATCTGCCTTATTCTAGTGGTGACGAACACAATACAAAGTGAATAATAAATGCAGGATACTTATTTGACAAAGTTTACAAAGGGTAAAAAAGATAGAAGTAGCCAGGCTTACAGAAACAGGTAAAGAGGTGAATGTAGACTTGATACTCTTAGCATACATTCCAGAAGACACAAAGTTAAGCTTTACATAACAGACTGCTCGACCTTCCACATTTCTGGTTTTAGTCTGCACCGATTCTTAGGCACCTCCTACAGAATAGCCTGGCGTTCTTGTCGAGGGGTACTTCTATCCGTGATAGATAAACAAAGAAATATCATAAGAATTTATGAATTTCAAAGAAGAACTCCTCTTGTTTCACTGCGATGAGTTGTGGTGAAGTTTACCGGAAAACATGGCCCGAAATGCCGCGTGTTCTTAATGGAAACATAGAAATGGAAGTAAGAAATAGCTCGTTGCCCATGGCGGATGATCGCAAGGGTAGTGTGGTCGAGAAGCCATTGAGCCTCGACGATGTGCTGGTGAACGAGCTGGGCCAGTTCGGGCGCTACCAGATGTTGAACCTGCTGCTCGTGTCCGTGCCTATCATGATGTCAGCGTTCATGAGCGAGTATATCTTCTCTGCCGCCGCCATACCACACAGGTACATGATTGTCTATCTGTAACAGAGGATTAAAAACATATAGTTTGTTATGTTTTCATTTTCATAAAAAAAAAACAATTTGGACCACATTGCTATAATTTCAGTTTTTTTGGAAGTCATTTTTTTGAGCTCAGGTATTTTCGAAGACAATTCAAATTATTATTACATCTTTCTCTACAAAATATTTTTTAACAGATGTCAAATTCCTGAATGTGGAGAAACCACCAAGAGCGCGGTTTTCAACCCAGAATGGATCACCAACGCGATCCCATCGGCAGACAACGCGAACGGCTTCGTATCCTGCTCCCGATATCAGCCGATAGGTGGCTCGAACGGTTCCTTGGACTACTGTCCGGCTCACATCTTCAATCAAAATCAACAGGGTTGCAAAAACTTTGTCTACGCAAAGGAAAACTCTGTCGTCTTTGATGTGAGTTCTACATGTTCAGCATTATGGGTTTACGAACACAAAACTTCGAATTCTACAATAAAACTAAATTAAATTTCATTTACAGTTCAACCTGGGTTGTCAAGATTGGCTGCGTGCTTTAGCTGGTACTCTTAACAACGTGGGTACATTGCTCGTTCTACCATTTGCCGGTTACATATCGGACAAATTTGGAAGACGTGTTGCTCTGGTCATTAGTGTCATCAACCTGGCCCTCTTCGGTGTCCTCAGAGCCTTCTCTGTCAACTATCCCATGTACCTAGCACTACAGTTGCTGCAGACCACATTTGGTGCCGGAGCCTTCAGTTCTTCTTATATTTTTGGTAAGCGTACTATTTTTTTCCATGTAATGACATGACTCAGAAATTTTAATTCAGGTATAGCTATGTGTATATTGTAGTCTACATCGCAAACCATGGACTTAATGTAGTTCGTACGATCAATTTACAATGACAAGTATATTCCAGCTACTGAATTCGTGGGCCCTAAGTACCGTGTGCTGGCGGGCGCCACGTGCTCAGCCATGTTCGCCACCGGTCAGGTCATTCTCGGTGGAATGGCCTGGCTCATCAAACCTTGGAGATACATGATCTTAGCAATTCACATCCCTTGCTTTTTGATCATCGCCTACTACTGGATTCTTTCGGAAAACGTAAGATGGCTTCTATCACAGAAAAAGTACGACAAAGCAAAGACTGTGCTACTGCTAGTGGCCAAGCGGAATAGAACTCAGATTAGTGAGAGGTCTATGAATATGCTATGCAATCCACCAAAACCGGTGAGTAGATTTTTTTCTTTTGCCATAAACGGTTTTTTGCTTAGCACACAAAATTATGACAAAGTTTTTTTAGGTGATAGAGGACTCTGTTGTACCTAACCTATTCACCACTATCTACCGTTCTCGCGTGTTGATGCGTCGAATTTGTACCACTCCCATCTGGTGGATCACCGCCGCCTTCGTGTACTTCGGGTTGTCCATCAATTCCACCAGCTTGTCTGATACCATGTACTTGAACTACATTCTCACCTGTGCCATCGAGATTCCTGGATTCTACACCGCTGTGCTCGTCCTCGACAGAATAGGGAGGAAGCCCACACTGTCTGGAGGGTACTTGTTCAGTGCTGCCTGCAACTTCAGTTTTGCTTTCATACCGAAAGGTAAGTCTCGCATTATTGTTGTTACCTCATGTCACCATGTTAGCCAGTTTTCAATCAACTTGTAAAAAAAAAACGAAGTTCCAATTTAACTGTGTTCTTTATTAACAAACATAAAATTGAATGAATTACTGATTCTTTCTGCCGGTTGAAGACCTGTTAAGAACTAATTTTATTGTATACCTGGTAATTATTATTATGTCATGTCACTGAACTTAATTTTGGAAGCTAAAAATCGATAAAACTCATATATGACTTTGTCTTTGCGATGTTTACGCAATCATACAATATAGTACAACGCCTCTGTACCCACTTAAAGGCCTTGGCTTATTAATATGTTCATAAGCACGACAAAAAGACAATTATAGAAAATATTTGTGACAAGAATTCAGGCTGAAATTTATATTCGACTACTATAACAAATACTAAAGTAGAAAATAAGTAAACTCTATCTCAAATTGTCCCGACGCCAATAGTTTTGATATTCTTTTATCCATTAGTGTTATTTGTTATTTTTATTTAAAAACTTAAATATTTTTAAAAAATAAGGAAATTACCAAAGGTTTTTTTTCCCTAAAGCAGAATAAAATAGAGACTCAGAATTGCATGGAAAATATTAGTCTACGCACGTAGGTCAAAGAAGGCATTAGCAAGACATGTAACAATAGCTGAATATTAAACGATTTGCTACAGATCTGTCGACACTGAAGCTGATCGTGTACCTGCTGGGCAAGTGCAGCATCTCCATGGTTTTCACGTCACTATACCTGTACACATTAGAGCTGTATCCTACGCAGTATCGCCACCGCTTGCTCGCCTTCTCCGCCATGATCGGACGCAATGGGGCTATCATCGCGCCTCTCACACCAGCACTGGTGAGTTGTCTTATCACGATCAGTTGCACCAAAACGCGCGATTGCAAGCAATCTCAACATCCGGGGGCTTTGCTAGAAAATTTCAAACGCAAAAAATGTTGTGGAACTGTCAAAATTAAAAGACATTTCTTTTACATTTGCATTATTATTCACACTAATTACTCCGTTACGTCAACACTGACACCAATTTCCGTGAAATTAAAACAGAAATGAGCAAAAAATTAAACCTTGAGATACACCCATTTGCAGATGATCTTTTGTTATGTAAATGGCTTTTTCTGATATGAAAGGATAAAGTTCAAAGTGGATTTATTGGAGAGATTTGGGCTGTGTATAGCCTCGACAATAATAACATCATTCTCAAATGCCATACAAGCGCCTAAATAAGGACATGTTTACTGTTACAACATATTCTAACTGAAACACGATTCACAAATGTAACTAACGCATCCGAGTATATTCAACAGAAGGAGTACTGGGAAGGAATACCGTCAGTGATGTTCGGCGCCATGAGTATACTCTCAGGGATCCTGGTCCTCACGCAGCCTGAGACTCTCGGCTCCAGGATGCCTGACACTCTCGAGGAGGCTGAGGCGCTCGGGAAACCAGAAACGAAAGCGCAAAAAAACTAAATATGGAAATCTTTAGAAATTTGGCTAAAATATTAGAAATAATTATTACTTGCTATTCCTCCTCGCTACGAAACATTGCCTGAACAAGTGCCGTGTCATCTTGCGGACGTGCAGCTCCGCTCAAGCAGGGCAGAATACCATGGTAATTTCCACCGGTTCTAATGGATCCATCTTCAACATTTATGCAAGCGCATGAAGATTGAATCATGCATCAATTACCCACCACTCTTGAAAATGTTTTTTTTGGAACATTGTTAATAATATTTTTTATTGGTTTGGACAGAATCACGTGACAAAATGAATAAATACAAACACACGCTACTTCTAGATAATTTTGTTTGTGTAATGTAGATAATGATTTCGATTTACAAATTCACGTGCCAAAATCCGCTTCATAATATACACAATGTTTACAATAACATGATAAAAATGAAAGTATTATTTCACTTAGTAATCTTCTCATTCATCAAAAAGTATTATGGTTTAAGTTAGCTTTAGGCCTGCAATCCAAATACGACTCCATCAGTGTAGACTTCGTATTGAACCCTATAAATTTTAGCACCTAGGCACCTAGGCTAGGAAATTCCTCTACATGAACAAACACCTGTCTTAATCACATACCTACCTAAAGAAAGGCATCCGTGACCGTGGACCGCAAAAAGTTATACTAGCAAAAGTTGACAACGTATTTAGCGAAACTACCCCAAGGTAGTTCTATATGGCACAGGGAGAGTCGCACCAGGCGGCGGCCGACGTGGCGACGGAGGCGGTTGCGACAGTCGTAGATAGGATCCGGCAGTTGGGACTCGAAGTCGCGCTGCACAAGTCGGAGGCCATGTGCTTTCATGGCCGTCTGAATGCACCGCGGTCAGAGTCCCACATAACGGTGGGAGGGGTTCGCATCGGCGTCGGGAGGACGATGAAGTACCTGGGACTCGTCCTCGACAGCCGATGGAACTTCAGGGAGCATTTCCTGAGTTTGGCCCCAAGGCTGAACCGGGCAGCAGGCGCCCTCAGGCGACTCCTGCCCAATATCGGCGGGCCAAACACCTCCTGCCGGAGGTTGTACGCCGGTATCGTGCGGTCCATGGCCCTCTACGGGGCCCCTGTGTGGGCCCTGAGCATCCGGACGCGACCACTGAAAATGAAAGGGTTTGTTGGTCGCATGCCAGAGGGTCATGGCTATCCGGATGATCCGGGGATACCGCACGATCGCCGGCGAATCGGCCAACCTCCTTGCCGGATTGCTGCCCTGGGATCTGGAGGCGACTGCCCTCCAGCGCGTCTATGAGTGGCGCGTGGAGGCGCAGCGCCGGGGTGTAACCCCGCTGCCTCGAGAAGTCGAGGCGCGGAGGGAAGAGCTCCGGCGCGATCTCAGGGCAGTATGGAGGGGACGACTGTCGCAACCGAGGTCCGGGCACGCCGCAATCGCGGCTGTAAGACCTCTCTTTGAGGAGTGGCTGGAGAGACGTCACGGCGTCCTGACCTATCGGATGACGCAGGTCCTCACCGGACACGGATGTTTCAGGAGGTTCCTGTGTCTGATAGGGAAGGAGGAAACGCCCGGGCTGCGAAGATCGCCCGGAGGACACAGTAGAGCATACGGTGCAGGACTGCCCAGCTTGGGCGGTGCACCGACGTGTCCTCACGGCGGCGATAGGCGGAGACCTCTCGCGCCCGGCATTGGTTGCGGCCATGCTGCGGGGCGAGACGGAGTGGGAAGCGGTCGCCTCCTTCTGCGAAGCAGTAATGCTCGTGAAGGAGGAGGCGGGCCGCGAGAGAGAGAGGACAGCGTCCTCCCTCCGCCCCAACCGCAGTGGTAGGCGCCCGCGGCGTCAGACGTCAGCAGACGATCTCCGGCCACCGTAGGCGCGGGCATGCGGGCAGCGAGTAAAGGGCAACTCGCAGCCCGACCATGGACCATGCCCGGGTCGACGGCGCGTTGTGTCCCACGCGCGCCTCAAAGAGCGTCAGCATAATGACGGGGCCCCCTCTCAGAGGGCCAAAGCCTGCCGGGGTCGCGGGATTATTTCCTTACCGTGACCCCGGAACATAACAGGCTACTGAAGGACACCGTGGATTTTAGTCAGTACAAGTCTGACAGTCCCTCCCGCCCTGCCCGGGGTTGGAGGACTCATTTGATGATTTTACCACGCTAAAAAAAAAAAAAAAAAAAAAAGGTAGTTCTATATTTTGGTTCTTTGAAGGTTCTTATTCGTTTAAAAATAAAAGAATTTTATTTCATGTCAATCTCTAAGCATTCGTTGACTATCTGAATATGAAAGGTGGCCATAACAATGGAACCGTAAAAAGTAGCACCGCCACCATATTATTGTCTCAAAGGTTAAAAGATTGGAAATGATCTATACCCTAATTTTACTTGATGAATACTTACAGGAAAACCCCGTATATTCCACGAAGAATTCCAGGAAAGACTGATGTAAAACTTTTCTTATTATTCCAGTATTGGATTATAAATTTTTATTTTTAGATAATACTAAAATGAGTGAATATTAATCTAAAAGTAGAAACTAATATGAAACTTGCTTGACTTTCGTGCAAGGGGTCTCTGGATCAAATCTCGCAGTTTTTATTTTCTCTCAAGATTGTTTTTTTATTTGTCTAAAAGAATTTGGTCACAAAAACTATTTAGAACCTATTTCGTCTTTGTAATTTATTAATTTCTGTTCCAAACTTGTTACTTTTATACTTCATTTTATTTAAGAGTCACTTATTAATCTTTTAACAGAGCATAAGGTATTGACACTTGATTACGAATACAGTAGACTTACCTATTGACAATGTTTGTGATGATAACGGAGCCAGAGTAACTTACAAAAATAGAAAAGGCTGTGAATGAAGATTTGTTACTCGGTTTGTACTTAAGCCAAGGCACAAAGTTTAGCTTGACGCTCCACATTCAATTCTGGTATTAGTCTGCACCGATTCTTAGCTAGCACCGCCTCCGCGAGGTCACTTTTTTATTCACCTTGTGGATTATTATCACCCACTATCATTCAATTCCGAATAGACCAAAGACCTCCGCTTTGCTGAAATTGCTGCACCTGGGAGATTATACGTATGTGAAAGTCCACCGGGGTAAAATAACAACACCAAGTATGAACTTTGTGTGAACAAAGTGGAATAAACCCTCCACAATACTTTAACTTCCCGTGATAAACAAAGCACTATCACTGAAATATAAATAAATCAGCTTATCGTTAAATTAGTATATTACTTTAAACCTCCACATTTATCTGATAAGAATTCCTCTTGTTTTACTGCGATGAGCTGTGGTTCATTTAACCGCGTCTATGGTCCGAGTCGCCACGCGCTCTTAATGAAGACACAGAAGTTTAAGTAATAAGCATTGAGCTCGTTAACAATGGCGGATAACCGCAAGGGAAGCGTGTTCGAGAAGCCGATGGAACTCGATGACGTGCTGGTGAACGAGCTGGGCCAGTTCGGTCGTTACCAGATGTTGAACCTGCTGCTAGTGTCCGTGCCTATCATGATGTCAGCTTTCATGAGCGAGTATATCTTCTCTGCCGCCGCCATACCACACAGGTATATATATTTATGGTAATCATTAATAGGAGTCACAAACGTCTAGCTACAATTTTTTTATGGATAGTTTAATATCAGCTATTATTTCAAGCGAAGCTTTTTCAAAGACAATTTATTTACCGCAAATTATTATTTTCAAGGCTTAAGTTAACATTAAATATTTTTTAACAGATGTAGGGTTCCCGAATGTGGAGAAACCACCAAGAGCGAGGTTTTTAATCCGGAATGGATCACCAACGCGATCCCAGCGGCAGATAACGCGAACGGCTTCGTATCCTGCTCCCGATACCAGCCAATGGGCTGGAACGCTACCTCGAACTATTGTCCAGCTAACATCTTCAATCAAAATCTACAGGAATGTGACGGCTTCGTCTACGCTAGAGAAAACTCCGTCGTCTATGATGTGAGTAACACAATTGATTTTTATTTATTAATCAAAACTGCTGTGTGAACAACCAATTACAGCATTGTACGATCACAAAAGTTCACATTTCACACTAGTAAAACTAAATTTTCTATTAACAGTTCGACCTGGGTTGCCAAGATTGGCTTCGTGTCTTAGCTGGTACTCTTAACAGCGTGGGTACTTTGCTCGTCCTGCCATTTGCCGGTTACATATCAGACAAATTTGGAAGACGCGTTGCACTTGTTATTAGCGTCACCAACCTGGGCATCTTCGGTGTCATCAGAGCTTTCTCTGTCAACTATCCCATGTACTTGGCACTACAGCTGCTGCAGACCACCTTTGGTGGTGGAACCTTCAGTTCTTCGTATATTTTTGGTGAGCATGCCATTTTTTCGTCATATAAAAGACTCAACGATTTTTCTTGTACACGTGCCATTTTGCCGTTAATTTCATAGTTACATCTTAGGTCGTACAATCTATTGACAATGATATCCATTTTCTAGCTACTGAGTTTGTGGGCCCAAAGTACCGTGTATTGACGAGCGCCACATGTACATCAATGTTCGCCGTAGGCCAGGTCATCCTCGGCAGCATGGCCTGGCTCATCGAACCCTGGAGATATATGATCTTGGCAATTCACATCCCTTGCTTCCTGATCATCGCTTACTACTGGGTCCTTTCGGAGAGCGTGAGATGGCTACTGTCACAGAAGAGGTACGACCAAGCAAAGACTGTGCTGCTGCGAGTGGCCAAGCGGAACAGGACTCAGATTAGCGAGAAGTCTATGGAAGCGCTATGCAATCCACCACAGCCGGTTAAGGTCAGTATTGGACACATGTAAGATTACATACCCTTATTGTTGTTGTAATATCATCAAAGGGGTCTTCCAACGGGAATCCCTTCCATTCCACTCAGAACGCTGAGTGGAATGGAAGGGATTACAATCCCACCAAATCATTACCAGACCATAGCAACTCCTGAAACCCAGAATCGGCAGTTAGCTAACCCTAACTGTAACTTACGTGAATAAATTTGAATAAGGTCCAGTGATACTTTAACATGGGCAAATTTAATAAAAACAATATATCTTAAGTTTTATTACAAAGTAAGACATTTTGTTTGCTCGTGTAAAAAACAAGTTTTGTTCAGCACACAAATCAGGAAATTTTTGTTTAGGTGGTAGACGACGCTGAAGTGCCAAACCTGTTCACCGCCATATTTCGTTCTCGCGTGTTGCTGCGCCGTGTTTGCACCACTCCAATCTGGTGGATCACCACCACCTTCGTGTACTACGGGTTGTCCATCAATGCCACCAGCTTGTCTGATACCATGTACTTGAACTACATTCTGACCTGTGCCATCGAGATCCCTGGTTTCTACACCGCTGTGCTCGTCCTTGACAGGATAGGAAGAAAACCCACTCTGTCCGGAGGGTACTTGTTCAGTGCTGCCTGCAACTTCGCCTTCGCTTTCATTCCAAATGGTAAGTCTCATCTAATAATTGCCGTCTCATTTGTCACATTGTCGGCAAGTTTTCAACCGACTTCAAAGAAAAAGGAGGATTTTTACTCAAGTTATTTTTTTTTGTGCCGAATGGAGTTTAGACTTAGAATTCCGTGACAAATCTAAGACTATAGTCGAAGGCCAATTTTTAAGGCATATTGTAGGTTTTTAAAAATATAATGTATATTCAATGATTTGCTTTAGATCTGACTACGTTGCGGCTGATCGTGTATCTGCTAGGCAAGTTCGGCATCTCCATGGTGTTCACATCGCTTTACCTGTACACATCAGAGCTGTACCCCACGCAGTACCGCCACAGCTTGCTCGCCTTCTCCTCTATGATTGGGCGCATCGGTTCCATCACCGCACCCCTCACGCCAGTTCTGGTGAGTATTCATATCACGCCAATGTGCCACTTTCAATCACATAATCCGTTGGTTTCGTTAGGAAAAGTTCAAATTTATTTTAATAACGAAAATAATGTCGAAAACTTGTTGAAAGGCATTGATTGCTATTGTTATAGTGTTTCATGTCAATTACCCTGCTATTTTAGCATTTATACAAACAAGTGGCTTCCCGTAGTCTCATGAATGTCCTCAATTGATCAAGTATTCATAAAAGTAATAACAGAGTTGGGCCAAGAACTTAACCTTGAAGTACGCCCATTTAAGCATGTTCTTTTGTTATATTAATACCGTATTTTTGTTATTATATTCATACCAAAATAAGTTCAAAAATGTTATTAAAGATACTCTTTTTCGGATAACCTTAACAAATGGGCTTTTATAGCTAAGGCGTCTACAGCATTCTCAAACGCCAAACAGGCGTCTAATGATCATGAACTTTAAGGAGTACAATAATTAATTATCATTTAACAGATGGACTACTGGGAAGGAATACCGTCAGTGATGTTCGGCGCCATGGGCATTCTCTCCGGGATCTTGGTCCTCACGCAGCCTGAGACCCTCGGCTCCAGGATGCCTGACACCCTCGAGGAGGCTGAGGCACTCGGCACACCAGAAATGAAAGCACACAGAAACTAACAACCAATTTCAGTGTAAATAGTGTGTTTATGAATTTATACCTATGGAAAACATTTGTGTTGGCAGTTTTACAAAGTCGATTGTGACATTCCGTAAACCAATCTCAACATAATATAACAAAAGGTTTGTAGTAATTTGTTGATTGAAAAAGATTGTCCATGGAGTTTCTTGACCACTCTTCTTCATAGAGATCTACGCTATGTGCAACTACAGTATTTTTACTGTTAGTATTGTGGCTGAGACTTTTGCTTCATTGTTTTCTATTATTGGCTTTTGACATTTTAAAAGTGCTGTAGCGTACCTGGGCTACTGGGTTTTGATTATGACAAAAGATGTTGATTGTTGAAACTTGTTGACCGGAACCGTTTTTCTTCAGCAACTGTGGGAATTCTGATAATTCAACTGGAGGAATATTAATATGATTTAAGTATAAAAAGTGGTTTCCTAAGCACACGCTGCTCTGCACAAAATAGGTGGTTATACAGTAGTGAAACAGATGATTTTCTTGAGTCTTTTCTACTGTGTGATTATGTATGAGTGTTTAATAATGCTGTATTGCTCTCTTAGTATCATTTTTAATATACTTAATTCTTGTTTACAATTATTTATTTATAGAATAGAATGTACTTTAATAACACGAAAATGAATTAATACAAACTTACAATATTGTTAATTGTAAGGTTATAACGGCGGTCTTATCGCTAATAGCGATATCTTCCAGACATCCTTAGGATGGATTATATTCTTAATTTAAGTTGATAATAAAAGACTTAGAATTATTTATATTTTGTTCTCATTAATTCCCATAACTTGATTGTTGTAATTTAAGCAGAAAAGTAAGTAAAATAAGTTGTCATGTAACTATTATGCAGGTAATACCCGTACTTACCTGCTTAATAGTTACCAGTAGTTTTCTAACAAATGTGTTAAAGTTGAAAGATGTAAAAGATACTTAAAAAATATAAGCTTAGCTTTTGTAGTCATTTTAGAATTCAATTCAACTAGTTACGCTATTTTTATTAGTATCTTATTCAATAACACACAAATCATCGAGACTATCTAATCGGAACACCTTGGCCCTGCAACGTGAAGGGCACCCAATGGAACATTGGATGTATGTCGGTAAGAGTTTGACAGTCCCACAGATTTCAAGTAGTATGAACTAACAAAAAGCTATTTATCTCTTTCACACGTGTTGTTGCGCATAACATGCTTAAGGTCAAAGTTATCCCAACTGTAGTATCGCAAAAACACAATAAATAGACAGCTTATCGATAAATAATAATATTAGGTACTTCAAATCTCTACATTTATGAGATAAGAATTCCTCTTGGTTCACTTCTCTGGAACGCATGGCCCGAGACGCGGCGCCGCGTGCTCTTACTGAAGTCATTGAAGTAAAACGTAGTTGGCTCGCTAGCCATGGCGGATGACCGCAAGGGTAGTGTAGTCGAGAAGCCGCTGGACCTCGACGATGTGCTGGTGAACGAGCTGGGCCAGTTCGGTCGCTACCAGATGTTGAACCTGCTGCTCGTGTCCGTGCCTATCATGATGTCAGCGTTCATGAACGAGTATAACTTCTCTGCCGCCGCCATACCACACAGGTACATGTTGTTGTCATTAGTAACAGAATATTACAAACGTAAAACTACTAATAATATGGTTGTTGTTTTTATTAAAAATATACTATTTTTAATTTACCACACATAGAACTGGAAATAGTTTGAGCTCAGATTGTCTAAAATATTTTTTTAATACATCTAAAAAGTTCGCGATAACTTTGAAAAATCGAAATCTGTTTTGTTACTACTACTACTTGTCAATTTTAACATGACTTCTTTTATTATTTTTTATTTAAACAATATTATGATTGTAGAATGTTTTTTTTTTCAATAAAAATATTAAAAAATTAATATATCAGCCTAACGCTAGTGATCACAAACGATTGATTTATTATAAAATCATTATTCATTAAATACATTTTCAACAGATGTCAGATTCCCGAATGTGGAGAAACTAACAAGAGCGCGGTTTTCAACCCGAAATGGATCACCAATGCGATCCCAGCGGCAGACAACGCAAATGGCTTCGCATCCTGCTCCAGATATCAGCCAATTGGCGGCGCCAATGGTTCCTTGGATAACTGTCCGGCTAACATCTTCAATCGAAATGAACAGCACTGTGACGGTTTCGTCTACGCTAGAGAAAACTCCGTTGTTTTTGATGTGAGTATAATTTGATATTCATAATAACCATCATCAAAGTTTATAAATGTATGTAATGTTCGGAAACAAAACTTAGTAATTGTATTCCATTTACAGTTTGACCTGGGTTGCCAGGACTGGCTTCGTGTCTTAGCTGGTACTCTTAATAGCGTGGGTGCTTTGCTTGTTCTACCATTTGCCGGTTACATCTCAGACAAATTTGGAAGACGTGTCGCTTGGTCATTAGTGTCACTAACATGGCCCTCTTCGGTGTCATCAGAGCTTTCTCTGTCAACTATCCCATGTACCTGGCACTACAGCTGCTGCAGACCACATTTGGTGCCGGAGTCTTTAGTTCTTCTTATATCTATGGTGATATTTTTTTACACATGTATTTTGTCATTACATCAACCTTTGTAAGCCTGTGTAGTTCGTAAAATCAATTGGTAATGATATCCATGTTCCAGCTACTGAGTTCGTGGGTCCAAAGTACCGAGTGGTGACGGGCGCCTCTTGCTCAGCCTTGTTCTCCGTCGGCCAGGTAATTCTCAGTGGAATGGCCTGGCTCATCAAACCCTGGAGATACATGATATTTGCAATTCACATGCCTTGCTTCCTGATCATCGCTTACTATTGGATCCTTTCGGAGAGCGTGAGATGGCTACTGTCACAGAAAAAGTACGACAGAGCAAAGACTGTGCTGCTGCGAGTGGCCAAGCGGAACAGGACTCAGATTAGTGAGACGTCTATGGACGCGCTATGCAATCCACCACAGCCAGTAAAGGTCAGTTTGAGTCTTTAGTACAAAATTTATTTCAAAATCAACTTTTGCCAGACACACAGATAATGGAAATTTTTGTTTAGGTAATGGAGGATGCCGATGCGCCTAACCTCATCACCGCCATCTTCCGTTCCCACGTATTGCTGCGCCGTATTTGCACCACTCCCATATGGTGGATGACCGCCACCTTCGTGTACTACGGGCTGTCCATCAATGCCACCAGCTTGTCTGATACCATGCACTTGAATTATATTCTGACCTGTGCCATCGAGATCCCTGGTTTCTACACCGCTCCTCTCGTTCTCGACAGGATAGGGAGGAAGCCCACTCTGTCTTCGGGGTTCTTGTTCAGTGCTGCCTGCAACTTGACCTTTGCTTTCATACCGAATAGTAAGTCTTATTTTATTATTGCCATCTCTTTTCATTATGTTTTTATAATTTTATCCATCATTAAATGATTTTGTATTTTACGACATCGTTTTCCATTCATAAATAAGATTTAGTTTTGTTGTCTGTAGCCTCTTTTAACTTTTCTTAGTTGAACTGCTACTAATGTTGTCTTCATGTTTCGGACTGATTTTTAAAATTTGAATTGAATTTTAAAATTTCTGAGAGGTTTAATTTTATTTTTGTAACGTTATTTTTTTGACTTTAATAAATAAAATTCAAATATATAGTTAAAATGTCTTAAGATGATCGTTAAAAAATACTTGATTATGACTTTTCCAAAAGGTGCATATTCAATGCATTGCTACAGATCTGTCGATGCTGAGGCTGATCGTGTACCTGATGGGCAAGTACAGCATCTCCATGGTGTTCACGTCGCTGTACCTGTACACATCAGAGCTGTACCCCACACAGTATCGCCACCGCTTGCTCGCCTTCTCCTCTATGATTGGACGTATCGGCGCCGTCATCGCGCCCCTCACCCCGGTGCTGGTGAGTTTTACTTTCAATAAATCACACTTTCTGGACGTTTCATAGACTGAACAACGTAATTAATGTTGTTAAACTGTTTAAATGAAAGGGACTGCTATTTTTATTGTGCTAACTAATAACTCCTTTATCTCTTTTCAATTAAATTTAGATATATCTGTATTCGAATAGCATCATCGTGAAACATCTAAGGTGGTCAAATAATTAACAAAAATAAATAAAATTCAATCCAAATGAATAAAATGTAAGTTTCCTTTTGATGAAAAAAAATATATCGAATACAAGTAATGTAAAATTTCAAAATAATTATTACGTCAAATAATTAGCGTTACCTAAGTGATGCTTCATGTATAAATCTTTTAATGACATCAATTTCTCAAGAGTTCGGAAAACTAAAAACAAAAATGGACAAGGAATTAAGCCTTGCCGTACGCCCATTGACGATTGTTGTTTAATTCTACCTATGAATGCTTTTTTTTGATATGATATTGTAATCAATGTTTATACTAGATTTATTAGAGATTGTTTTAATCGTATAAACTTGTATTCTAAATAGACTTTGATACCTGGACGCCAATAACAGCATTCTTAAATGCCTTATCTAACGCATCCGAGTCTATTCAACAGATGAAGTACTGGGAAGGAATACCATCAGTGATGTTCGGTGCTATGAGTATTCTCTCAGGGATCCTGGTCCTCACGCAGCCCGAGACCCTCGGCTCCAGGATGCCTGACACTCTCGAGGAGGCTGAGGCACTCGGCAAACCAGAGATGAACGCACAAAGAAATTAACATTACTGAATAAAAATAGTAAGTACTCGTATTTAAGTATTGATATTAAACTACGTTGTGACATTTCAAAAATATTATAATTGTTGTGTACGAGTGTAGAGAGCAAACACTTATTTATAAAATTATCACAAAGGTGCAAACCGGGATTTTTGGCATTGCAAAGGTTTAAATTTGGGGCTTTAAAAATCTACCTATTTAATTGGAACAATATCTAAACATAATATAAAGAGACAAATAGTAAATGTTTTATGAAAAATATTTTTAACGCACACTCTGTTCTACATTGTGAAATAGATAATATTCTTTTAGAACAGAATAATATTTGTATGCATTAAAACGA